>CM056492.1:2685212-4177675 GCA_029783415.1 Anisodus acutangulus | reverse complement strand
TAAGTATAATTAGAATAAGTGTATAACAACTAATTCACCTGGACAGATTAATCCGTCTTTAGCATTTTTCACGCGCTGAAGAGAAGGTGTTCACACTTTCACTGCCACATCATCACTCAAGGGGGTATTGGTTCCACTTCAAGCACGAATAAGGGGGTAAGGGGTCGCCCGCAAAGTTAAAAGTGTGAATGATTTTTCCGGATAAATTTAGGGGTAACTTATGTAATTTCCCTTTTAGAGATCAATTTTACCGGATGTACCCTGAGAAGCTTTATTTTAAAATTCCTATTGATGAATACTTCTAGGTGGTAAATAGGGTCTTCTTTTTGGTACTGCCCTCTTTATGCTTTATGAGTGCAAAACAATTGGAAGCTTTTGTTGTTGGTTAAAGTGAGGAAGAACTCACAGTTATACTAGGATAACAACAATTATAATAGCACAAGATGCATAAAAGAGATAACCCTGTCGCAAGCAAAAGTCTGGTATTTATTTTAGAAATTATTGTATCACAGAGTTTTAAGCATCTGTTAGAGGTTTGTGTTGATTAAGTGGTTATATCACACGTATCCAACATGAAGGTGACATGTGAAATCATTGCAAGTTTTTGTAAATCTTGTCTTAAGATCTCTCTAGAATATGTAATGATGGAAAGCAATGTGTATCTTTTAATATTTGAATTCTGGGAGAACTTGTCTATCAATGAATGCAATGGCTTACACGTTGACAAGAAAGTATAAAGGTGCAAATACTGTAAAAAGTAGCTTTGTATATAATTGCTAAGGCACCCTGATAAGAGAAATTCTTCTGTATTTATTTATTTTTTATTTTTATTTCTATTTTGTGGTGGGGGAAACATTTTCTGTTTCACATCCGTTAGATGTTGTTATCATCCTTTATTGTTCCTTTGTTTCTTGTAGAGGATCATTGATTTTGAAAATCTCTTCGTTTGTCTATCTTAATTAGTATACTGTATATCTTTCTTACTAATCTCCAACTTCTCATCTTGGCGTCTTCGGCAAAAGTGCCATTCTAAGCTTCTGAATTTGGAATCATCACTTCACATTTGATTCCTTCTCTATCTGCATATGAATAAAAAATAGAATCTAGAAGAATCCTCTATCACATAATGAAACACTCACAAGGTTTTTCTTCCTCCGCCCCCTCATTATTATTTTATTTTATTTATTTATTTATTTAATAATAGTGGTGCTTGAGTCAGCTTGCCTGCACTTCGATTATTACACTAGGTGCATGCTACCTCCCACCCGCACACACTCCATTAAAGCAAAATGGGAAGGAATCACTTAGTAATTTTTGCCACTATCGGGATTTGATCTCCTATAGTTTTTAACTTTTTATCCACTTACTGACCACTACTCCACTATGCCACATCCTTGGATGGTGGTGGTGGTGGTGACAGTGCTGCTGCTTCTTCTTCTTATTGTTGTTTTTGAATTGTTTTTCCATGAGCAGTATCCATACAGACCTACTTTGAATCTTTCCTGTTAGTTTTTTGGGGAATCACATCTTTATTATCTAAAAGGGTCCTAAAGATGTGATTTTTTTATTTTTTTTTATTTTTTTCAGTTTTAAAAAAAAGGGTCCTGCATATGTTTTCTCCTGCTTACGCTTAGGTACTCATTGTTTATTCTCCTTTTTTCTTTTTCTAGGCGAAGAACCTTGGTGGCAATTGGTACCCATGACCTAGATACAATTGAAGGACCTTTCACATATGAGGTATATGCAAATTGGTAAACCTAACTTGCTTCAAAGTTTTTCTTGTATTACTAGCTCTAAATTAGAGTGACAGTCTGATTTTTCCTTGTAAAATCTGATTCTTGTGTACTGCATTCTTCCCCAAGTGGTTTCTGATGGTGGATGTTTAAAATTTTCTCCCTCTAATTTCAGGCTTTGCCTCCTGCACAAATAAATTTTGTGCCATTAAAGCAGGTAATTGGTTTATTTTAGCAGTTGGCTTAGGTTATGATGGTGTTAGAGCTGATATTTTGTGATTGTTTTTCAGACCAAAAACTTCAGAGCTGATGAGCTGATGGAATTTTACAAAGTGAGTTGCAACTTATCCTTTTCTTCTTTGTCTGTATTATTGTTCTTGTTATTATCTTGAAGATTCACTTAAGTTAATTTGTACTTTAAAGACATCTCTAACACATCACCGCACTGATTTACAGTCGGATTTGAAGCTGAAGAAGTTTCTGCACATAATCGAGAATTCACCAGTGTACCCTGTTATATACGACTGTAAAAGGTATCCATTACAAATGAGTCTTCCTGTCTGGAGCTATCTTACTTCATTTATTTACTTTGATGCATGTCCAATGACCTATATGCTTTTTAGATAAAGTAATAATTGTATTGATAATGTTTGGAAACAAAAGACTAGTTGGAGACAAAGTCGAGGTGTTGTGGTTAGAAGGGGATTCAAACATAATTCTTTTGTAGAGTAGTAGTTGCAAACAGAAAGAGAGATTTTTCAGATTAAATAGAAGTGGGAAGGGAAGTGCACGAGGGCGGAGGGGATAGAAGAGGCGGCTGTAGCTTTCTATGATCGTTTATTTGAAGAGGAATTGTGGTGGAGACCAAAATTGGGGTTGCAGGTTTTTAATCAGGTAGGAGAGGACAAGATGGGGTGGTTGGAGAGGGAGATCGATGAAGAGGAGATGAGGGAGGTGATGGTTTATTGTGTGGGGGATAAAGCTTCTCTAGGACTTATAGCTTTGGAAATTGAATTAGTCCTGCAACTCCCCTAGCTGCACATGAATGCACCTACATGACCTGATCAATTGGATCAAGCACTCGCCATCTATTTTCATTGTTCAAATCTTTGGGGCCAAACGGGTTCGCATAGGCATTCTTCCAGCAGGGTTCGGATACATTTAAAGGTGAGGCGATGGTGACTATTAGGGAGTTTCAGGCGAGGGGAGTTTCATTCCTAAAAGGGAAGGAGCAACGAGCATCAAGAGTTATAGACCTATTATTCTAGTGGTAAACATCTATAAGATAATCTCTAAGGTGCTTTCCATAGACTAAAGGTCTCGGAAGAGACTATGTCTACTTCAGAAAATGCTTTTGTTGAGGGTAGACAGATTTTCTAAATGAAGTTTAGTCACTATCTTTCTACAACTCATTTGTCACTCTCTGTTCTGCAGGACTGTTTTGTCTTTACCACCCATTATTAATGGTGCACATTCGGCCATTTCACTGAAAACAAAAAACGTGTTTATAGAATGTACAGCCACAGATTTGACGAAGGCCAACATTGTTCTGAACACAATGGTAGGAGCTAGAAGCTCTTTTTCTTCTCCTCCTTCAGTTTGTTTGGACTCTTTGACTAATTAAATATTATATGTAGGTAACTATGTTTTCAGTGTACTGTGAACGGAAGTTTGAAATCGAACCTGTTAAAGTAACATATTCTGATGGAAAATCGTTTGTTTATCCCGATTTCTCAATCTACAAAATGAATGTGCCTTTGTCCTACATTACTGGCATCATTGGAGTTCAATTGCCAGAAGATAAGGTATTATAGAGTTTTGCCATTCATTCTCTTTCTTATCTCTTCTTCATGTACACAGAAGTATCTGTCATTTTATCATAATATTGTCTTCATGACAATTATGATATTGGTCACAAATGTTCTGTAACTTCCAATATTTAAGACTTCAGCATTTAGCCGACTGAAACCGGTGCCTATGGCAACTATACCAAGTCCACATGGTGTCATTATGCTTGAAACAGTATCTGGGGATTTTTCTTGATCTATAATATAGCTCATGCCTTATAAGAAATAGGACATCCAAGAAATGCATCATATACAATCATAATTGATTTTCGGTGACAAGATAGATACATCTCTTCTTGTTTCTTTTTTCTATCAAAAAACAATGATAATTGATTTTTTGGCTACTTCCATGTTTGTTTTGAAGAACCGAGCACAAATTCTCTTCTATCATATTGTTGGAAACAAAGATACCGCTCACTGTACTAGAACATCTCTATATTAGCTGCCACTAGATGGGGGTTTTCGAAAATATTCTGGATCTTGGCTTATTTGGAAGGAGAATTGAATCACTATATGTCCATTTGGATGAAATTGCTCTGAAATGTATTCATTCACACACAAATTTTGCTTAAGAGTAAGTGTGAGATTTAGAGAAATATATAGTTTTGGAGAACCACTAATTTGCTTTAACAGTCAAAGTGTTCAGTATTGAGGTGAAATAGGTCCAAATAGGATGGATGGATATTGGGGATTCATATATCCGGCCCTTCCCCGGACCCCGCGCATAGCGGGAGCTTAGTGCACCGGGCTGCCCTTTTTTTTTTATATATATCCAGCTCAATTTTTTTGGTTGAGGCTTAGATGATGATGTATAAGTTGACACGAGTTGTAGCTCTTGTTGCTAACATTTAAGCCTATTCTTGGTCGCTCTGACATGCTTTCAGCGGATTTGAGATTTCCACAATTTTACTGTCTTTAAAAATTGAGTCATATAACAAGAATATATGGTGTTAATTTTCTTAATAGGCAATGTACATATGACAATGGAGTCATCAAATTATGATCTTATCCTCCCCAACATTGAAATTAAAGATCCAAATGATGTCTGAAGTACTTTGATAGTTGCTTAGGTTAAAGGGGGATTAGGGTGGCGAATAATGATTGGATCCATGTTTTGGAATATTGGGTTAATGAATGATGGCACCAAGAGGGAGCACTCCAAAAGTTTATATGGGTTCCAAAGCCTTATGATATCCGAAGAGGATGACACAACCGACTTGGAAACTATCTTTTTGCCGATTTAGTCTCGAAGTCCTACTTATAAGCTAAGTTGCTCGGACTGGGGTGCAGGTGTCCGATACGAGTGCGGATCTAGATGCCCTTCATGATCTAAATTTTAAGATTCGGGGGTATGGATCCAGTTATGGATACAGGTGGGGGGATTCAGCTAAAAATAATACAAACATAAAAAAGATTTATATGTCTAATTATGAGACATTATGTGGAAAACTTACAAGGTATTCCAAAGGAGAAAATATTGATAAAGAGGAGAATCCCAGAAGGAGATAAAAGGAAAATGACTGACATAGAAATTTCTATATACAAGGTATTCAATTTTCTTCAATTTGTCCTTAGCTATTGTCTTGATTACAGAAATCAGTGTATCTATCCCGAATTTTCCCGCCGATTCTGGTCAAAATACCCAAAATCGGTTGATCATATCCAGTACAGATCCCACACCCACACCCACGTCGTGTCGACACGGGTGCGGCACCAAAAGTGAAGAGTTTGAGCAACTTAGCTTATAAAATACCTACAAAAACTTCACTGTTTTTTTGGAAGGCATAAGAATGCCTTAAAGCTGGACTCTGGAGAAAAAATCATCAACCCGAGAAGATGCAAGAAATAGCATTTAAGTTTCAAAAAGAAGAAAAGAAATGAAAAACAAATTTGAGTACCTGTGTTGCCAATCCTAATCAAGAAAGTTTTCTAAGTAAGTTGTTTCTTTGAATTGCTTTTCCATGTCTTAAATGTGCTTCAGAAAGTCTCATCAAACGTGAGGCTGCGGTGTGATTTTGATCCACTGGCTTAGTGCTTAGACATCCTATACGCACATGGAACTTTTATTGACTTTAATAGCATGTCCTTTCTGGTTCCGCTGCTATATTTCGTATGAGAAGGCCATTTCAGAATTTTCAGTACATTGTTTAAATGCTCCTCACAAATTTGTTGCAGTAGTTGCTTGTCCCTTTTTGCTTTTATGTGAAGGATCTGTGTTGATTTTACTGCTGTATTATCCTGTGAGTAGAAAAGAAGAAGGAGATTTTCCGCTGGACTCTAAACAGCTAAACAACATTTCAGGTGGCTAGTTTGTTGCATAAAATGCAATTGCGTGCAGAGAAATCTGTATCAGAAGATAAAGAAGTTAAGTTTGTTGTATCTGTTCCTCCCACAAGAAGTGACGTTCTTCATCCATGTGATGTGGCGGAGGTATTTGCTTTGGCACATTACTGCTTATAGTTACTATCCCACCATAGCTTTTATGTCTTTGTTCTTATATGGATTCAACCTCTGTATCAATCTCCGAAGGATGTTGCAATTGCTTATGGCTACAATGATATCCCGAAGAGAAAACCTGCATCTTTGAAGCCTTTACCTCTCAGTCAATTCAGTGATCTAATGCGTACAGAGGTAATGTGCTTATACACTTCTGTGATGTTCATATTGCTAACACAGACTTCCGGCTGTCATTGCCATTTTTGTCTTTGCAGAAGGCAGCATCATTTTCTACTGTGTTTCTGTATAGTCTCTGCTACATGTGATCTTTAATGAAATTATTTCTTCTTTTGATATTGCCTCATACTCGGAAGTGGTAATATAGTTTGGGACCTCTAGAGTTCTTTAAACAAACTTTAGCCTTTTATTCAGTTCTAGCCAGGAAGAGGGTGGGGTAGGGGAGGGAGTTTCAATGTCTCAATTTTAGGTCCAATGATTTTTATATTCTAGTTGGATTATAATCACTTTTGGGATTGTACTGGGTATGTTGCCGTGATGTTGTCCTGTGTGTGTATACTCTATTGCGTTTTATTCACAGATTATTTTTGATATCTTGCTTCCCATTTAACTTAATATTTTTCCCATTTTAGATTGCAATGGCTGGTTTTACCGAGGTGTTAACATGGATCTTGTGTTCCAAGAAAGAAATTTCCTCCATGTTGAACCGCGAAGAGGATAACTCTGCTGCGATCATTGCTGATTCTCGTACATCTGAATTTGAGGTGAGTCTGCTATGTCCCCCAAAAAATGAAGTTGTAAAACGACTCTATGGTCCCCGCTGCCAGAAACCCCTTACTGCATGGTTTAGTCCATTAACCAGCAAGGAGATTTAGCCTTTCAATTTGAATATTCTTCTTGATTAAAAACTCACCATTCAAGTTAAATTCTGGGATGTGCAATGAGATAAATAGAAGGCTGATTGAAACACATCAGTTTATATCAGTTGTTCTATGCAGTGTCTTGGTGGGCTAAGATACCTCCCCCCAAATGACCATCTTACTCTCAAAGATGCAAAAAATAGCCAGATAAGAATGTTTAAATGTCTTTTGGGCATGGGGCCCGTTTTGACATGATTTGGACGGGCCTCCTACGAAGGAATTCTATACCTCGTACTGGACCCTGCTAGGCTTTAACAGTATGATGCAAATAGAAATGCCCTAGACGCTGACTTAGGGTGGAGTTCACATGACATTCTTGTAAGCTCTAGATATCATAAGGGTATCCACTGAATAGAGATTTCTTGCCAGATTTATGTGCAACACTCACACTGCAATACCTAGTAGGACCACTCTTAGACTCTGAGTGTTTCGTCTCCTGCCCTACAAAAAAATGATGGTATCCATTGAATGCATGTGTAATATAGGATGGCCACATTAGTCCGCGCCAGAAAACCTCCTAGCCAGTAATTTCCCACTACGGGTGTGTTTGGCATGAAGGAAAATGTTTTCCTGGAAAATAATAAGTAATTTTTTACTTGTTTTGTGGTGTTTGGTAAGTAAACAAAAAATATTGTCTCAATAGCATTTATATATAATTTAGGCAAACACCATAGGGGTGGAGGTAAAATGGGAGGGTGGGAGGTAGGGAGGTGGGTGGAGTGTTGGGGGTCGTACTCACAAAGGAAGTCATTTTCCTGACTTTTCAGGAACTTGTTTTTCAAGAGAAATTGTTTTCTAAAACATTTGACCAACCAAACATAGGAAAATTGGAAAACAATGTTTTCCTCCATGCCAAACACACCCTACTTCCATCAACTTTTTTCTTAGCACCCATAACTAGGATGAATCAACTGGCTCTCCTCTCTGATGTCTAGTTTACAGAACAGTCCTTTACTACTACTACAACAACAACAAATCCAGTGTAATTCCACAAGTGGATTGTTCTGCCTTCCACAAACAAATGATCCAACATAATATGCCTATAATTTCTTTCAATCTCAAAGTACAGCTTATATATTCCGATAATTAAGGTGATATATTTCCCCCAAAATGGCCCTTAAAGCTTTTCTAGGTTAATCCTGATTTGCCCGACCCTAGATATTCTAATTACAGCCCAAAGAACACCAAGTAGAGTGTCCATCTATTGGATATCCTACTGTCCACAAAATATTGTTGCCTCAAATGGCTTTAAGCCCGGTTGGACCTTTCATCACCTACTGCCACATGAAACACTACACATGCACATATGTGCAATCATATTTCTAAGTGGCATGTAGAAGAAAGAATTGTGATATGATTTTCTTTTGGAGATTGAAACGCAAAATAATAAGATAGTATTTGAAATCTTTCATCTGTACTCTTTGCTTCATATAGGAAAATTGCTGTGTCAAAATAAATATCTTGGATTCAAATTTAAACATGTCTCTGCCCTAGTAAAGGGAGAAAGTACTCTGCGGAGGCAGTTAAGGTAGATGATGAAAACGTCCTTTTTGTTGTATCCCCTTGGTCCAGTCTAGTTAATTTTTTTGATTACCTACTCAATAGAGATGCTGCTTTGCGTATTATTCTGTTGTCCTTGATTTAGATTTTATTAAATGCAAACTGCAGGCCTTTTGATTTGTATAAAGTTGAAGGTTTCTTCTATTTGGGTATTTCTGCTCATAGTTATGTACCCAAGGCTGGTAATTTGAAACAGCTCTACTTTACAGGTTGTTCGGACCAGTCTCATGCCTGGACTATTGAGAACTGTGGGGCATAATAAGGACCATCCAAAGCCCATAAAGGTAATTGAAGATAGCTAACTTCTGCGTGGTTTCACCTGCCATTTACTCTGCCAGTGACCTTATTGCTTTAACGTGTGAAGTAAGCTGAAGATTGCAATTAGTGACAGTTTTTAGTAAATAGCATTTCTCACCAAGTCGTCTAATAGATTATATTTTTTGGCTAACCTTGTGAGCTATTTAGATCGTTTTGGTAGGAAATAGGCTGTAAAAGCTTAATTATGTGGGAGGTGTTTGTTAACAATCAGTGAAAGGATCTTCTTAATTATAAGTGAGACTTGTTAGTTAGTATTACTTTGCTATCTCCAAGTATTAAGTTATGTGATCATCTTGCTACTATCATGCATATTTCTATCATTGCTACTGTTTTGGTGTAGGTCCTGCCTTGATTTTTTTATCTCCTTTGCGAATCCTTTTATGAGTGACTTCTGCATGTTAAATTTAATGTCTTTATTTCATTTTTGGTTTCAGATTTTTGAAGTTGGTGATGTAGTCCTCTTAGATGGTACAAATGATGTTGGTGCAGTAAATCGTCGCCACCTTGCTGCTCTGTATTGTGGCGCAAACTCAGGATTTGAGGTACAGATTTACCACATTTGTAGCTCGTACAGTGTTAATTTAGTAATTCGTGGTAGTTTAGTTCTGCACTGTAAAATCTCCTTGGCCATCGCCTTGGATGTGAACTATTTGAAATACATATAGACTCTCTGTAGCATCTGCTGCACATCAAAAGCTCCAGTTGTTGGAATATGTATTTAATCTGTACGGCTATTTTACTTGTAAAGGAAGCTTAGTTCTAGGTCTGTATGTTTTTTCTTCAGGGAGAGTTGATTGCCAATGAAAGTTTAAAATGGAAAGGCTGTTGGGCATATGAAAATAGTTCTATTGCTTCAGTCATGAAAGTTATTTCATAATGGAGAGCTGGACCTAATTATGAAATCACCTCTGCCATCCTGTCCCTGCAGATCCTCTTTTGGTCTTCCTCTCAGAGTGACTCATTTCCTGTTGTGCCCTCTGTTGCTATAAGATTGCCCGACTTCCCCTTATGATCTGCCCAAAATAGCTTGACCTCTCTTTAAGGGGATTTTTTTCTCCCTCCATGTTATTTCAAATTGGATGTGACATTTTTCAGTTGAGTTCTCCACTTGTACACAAATGATTGTGAAAACACTTATTTACCAAATTCAATATAATAATCTATTCAAACATCTTGTTCTTAAGTGTTGTGCTAGTTAGAATAGGTTGCTATATTGGGATGAAGGGAGTATCTTCTTAAGACCATGAATCATTGCAAGTACCTCTCTCCTTTAGCAAGAACTCTTGTATGCACAGAGAGAGTTCTGGAGAAGTCCATTGTTAGCTTAGGTGGCAGAATAATTTTGTATCCTGCTTCGACATCAGTTGTGCTGTGGTGATTTGCCCAAACTCTGAACTTCTGCATCCACAAATACTTTTTGCCTCTGGAGAACAAGGACCAAACTTGGAAGGTTCTTGAATAAAATATATTTTGCTTACGATGTTCCACTGTAGGAATATCTGGAGTGGGACTTCATTCCTTAAATATAAGTTGTTTTGAGTCTGACTTCCAAGCAATGATTTGATTACTGTATTCTGGTATCATATGTATAATTATAATAGTCCTGTAGGTTGTGCACTAGCTTCTAGGTACTCAAACGCCCGACACTGTTGACATTTTTTCCAGCTAATACACGGTATAGTCGACAAAATCATGGAAGCAACTGGTACTAATTTTGTGTCACCTGGAAACAGTACAGGCTACTACATAGAAAAATCAGAGGTAACTTTTTTGCATTTTTCCAATTTTCTTCCTTTCATTTCATTATGAGTATTGCTGTGTGCCGCTTATTTCTGTCTTAATGTGTCACAGGAGCCTGCATTTCTTCAGGGAAGACAAGCTAGCGTTATTTACAGAGGAAATCATATTGGAACATTTGGCATTGTGCACCCTCAGGTATTTCAATTATTATGCATTTATTTTGTATACATAACTTGTCAATTGATTGGGCACATATTCTAATTATTTTCTTTATCATTATAGCATCAGATCTTTTACCCTTGTTGGGTTATAGGCAATTCGTTTCTGCATATTTTCATTTGGATGCATTGTTAGTCACTTCTCACTCCTGAAATTTCAAATTAAGATGTACCCTTGCATTGGCATTACACATCATTGCAGTGACCACCCCAAATATCTGTATAGGACACTTTTCCTCTGTCCCAATTTTTGTGTTACTCTTTGCTTTTTGGTCTGCCAGTCCACTTGGAGAGAATGACACTTTTCTATATTTAAAAATAATTTAACTTTAAATTCCTATTTTATCGTAATAAATTGATTTATAGCCATAAAACTGTATATGAAATGTGTAAAACCACAAGTTTCTAAAGTGTTTCTTTCTTAAACTTCATGCCCAATCAACTCCCTCTCAAATTGGGACAGAGGATCTATAGCAATTTATAGTTACGAAATAGACATTTTCCATTTATTAAGTGATGGATTTATAAATCACCTTGTCAATAGAAAAAAGTTCATTTCTCAACAATCTTAAATAATTTCTCAACAATCTTAAATAACTCATTGTCATATATATTATTCTTATATATTTATTTGCTGTATCCTAGCATCGTATCTGCACTGGGATCCATATCCCCCAAACTCAAAATTCATGTGATGATACTAAATCCAACCACATCCATATGGGATATCCAGACCCGTTTCCGAGCAATATAACTTATAGATGTTCGAAAAATAATTGTGGTACTGATTCATAATAGTGCATGTCTTTGAAACAATTGAAAGTTATTGTTCTCAAGCAAGACCAACAGGCGAAGGTTCCCGATTGTGCATTGTATTTATACCTTGTGGTATGTGTGGCTGCTCAATTGCAAACTATCATTCCGATTAAGGAGTTTTATGTTTTGCTATTTGGTTTCAGGTCCTCAAGGAGTTTGACATTCCAGATCCCTGCTCCTTTCTGGAGCTTGACATGCAGAGTTTGCTATAGTTAGGTTTCATCAGTGGTGTACGCAAGATTTTGGTAAGCGGCGTCGACACTTAATTGTTTGAGGAAAATTGTAATTTCGAGGTTGGAAAGGACCATTTGGAAGATAAGCTCTTCTTATTGTATTACAATCATTTGGATGATATTTTTGAATTGCTAATCTTTCCCCGGGATCAAATTATAAGGAATTTAGATCAACTCCTTTACTTTGTCGACCTCGTTTCAACTCGTTGGCGCTTTTTTCTAAGTTTGAAGAATTTTGAGATGTTGAACGTGATTTTGAATAAGCATGGGTTTGTTTAGAGGTAAAACATATGCCACAATTTGAACAAAACTGAGATTAATTTAACTTTTAAGTTTTGGAGTTCATGTTTTTAATATAATATAGAAGATTAATCAAAGACCAAGTCAATTTCGTTTTATATTGTAACATCTTGTGTATATTGAAAATAAAATTTGCATTGTCAGTGTACATAAGTTAACTAATTGTCATAAAATGGCATCCAACAACAATTAAGTGACTGACATCTTATCGAGCGTACCAATTACTTAACTAACTTAAACATGCAAAATAAACAGAAATAAACTCTTAAGCATCGAAAAATAATATCTCTAATAACTTCATAATTTAAGAAAGTCTAACAAGCCCAAAGGTACAAGTTTAGACTAATACAACCCAAAGTCATGCTACAAGAAAGGATGAAAGGCCCTGCATGATAAAAATGTCGAAAGATGGCCTCGTGGACTAGTAAATGGATCTGCATTTGCACTATTCAACTGCACTCTATTATGTTTTTTGCAATTTCAAGCTTTTGTAAATCTTGTCACTAATAGTTCAATTAATTTTGACTCACATCATAACATGCAAATTGGGACAGGTAAGAGTAACTCATGAAGAAAGAAAATTCAGAATATCTTTATCACTATGAATGACGAAAGAATAGTACATCATTTAAACTTGTGCTATCTCAGTCGAGCTTTTCTTCTGATAATCTGTGCCTACAATCTAAACCAAATAGGGTATATTAATGATGTAGTAGGGTATTGGACATAATATTAGATATATGGACTTATGTCTAATTAGTAGGGGTACAACAATAACAACATATTCAGTGAAATCCAACAACGTGAGGTCTGAGGAGCGTAGAGTGTACGCAGACCTTACCCCTACCTTGCGGTAGAGAGGCAATCAGTAGGGATAAATCATATCTATATCTATATATTCTAAAAGTGGAAAGCCTTTTATTGAAAGTTGGATTACGATAATACCCTTCAAATATTGATCCACTAACTTACCCCTCATCCTAAGAACAAAATCTACACAACCTTGAAAATACATCTACTCTTGAATTACGTGATGAGTAACATTAATTCTGCAACGGAAGGATTTGTAGTTTATTGTGTTATTAATAGTAATTAAGTCATTTTAAACGTCTGATATTGAGGAATATATGGCTGATAGTTATCCCTTCAAAGATTAATGCATTACCAATTCGTTATGTTCAAATCAAAATAGGAAGAATATATCCAAAGTCATAGGAAAAATCAAATCTACCACACTGATTTTGGCCAAAATGGCCTAAATAGGGGTAGGACAGTAAATTCACACGGGTTTGCATGAAATAACTTTCATCAATTCAATTATTGCATCATATTTTTCTTAAATGGGAAGGATTGTTCACTCTTATAGTTTTTAATAATGAAGGTTCAATGCCTGCAGATTTTTTTATATGTAGACTTTTCATATATTTTGGTGCACTCTTCTTTCAGTCAGAAATTACATTTTCCCCACAATAATTATTGTCTCTTTTTTGCTCAGCATCGTACTCTACTTGATGGAGTTGAAATTATTCATATGAACTCCATAGTTACTATTAATAATTTCATTGTTAACCGGTAGAAAAATGTAATTTATAAAAACAAAGCTATGAAATTTCACAAAGAGAATAGTATTAGGCAGTAAATGCTTCATAAAACATATAGATACCGAACATAGACTCTATTATCAGTTTGATAAAATGGTGTAGTAATATATACTCATGTGCAATAGGAGTACTATGGTTGTTTTTGTATGTAGAATTCAAAAGCATGTAATTGTTGGGATGTAGGGTGCACTAATTTTCAACAACATGCATATATATATATATATATATATATAATGGTTAGATGTATAAAATATATTTGGCCTACTTCCTTGCTTTAAAATTCTATTCATTACTGGTTAAGAAGAATAGTTTTAAACACTAATTTGATTCTTCCATCTCAATTATTTTCTTTAATATTTCTACAGTAGAAGATGTTTTCCATTTTGATAATTTTCTCCCATATAATCCTACCTATTCCTTATATTTATTTTGACATTATTTTACGGTTCCCATATTTTTCTCTTTCTTTACCTTTTCTTGTATTTTAAAATCTTATTCTTTACTTTTTTTTCTCATACTACTCTTCAATTCCTCCAAAAATTAGAAATATTATGATTATACTTATTTTTAAATAACCAAGTCACCTCCCCTCATCCCTCTATTAATTTATGGGAATTTCCAAAAAAGTCAGTTTCTCTCTAGATTGACTTTTTGTTATATTTTTCATGGTTTATGTAAGACAACATACCTAGTGTAGTCACTGAATATGTGGAGGGTAGGATGTAAAGCTTCTTATCAGGCATATCAAACATATAATTACGCTTAACGGTTCAATGAAAAAACCAGTTTCTCTCTCGATTGACTTTTCGTTATATTTTTCATGATTTATGTAAAACAACACACCTAGTGTAGTCCATATATTGAGTCTATGGAAGGTAGGATGTAAAGCTTCATATCAGGAAGATCAGACTTTTCGTTATATTTTTCATGGTTTATGTAAAACAACTTATCCAGTGTAGTCCCATAAGTGGAGTCTATGGACGGTAGGATGTAGAGCTTCTTATCAGGCGGATCAGATAGATATTACGCTCATCGGTTATCGACTGTTTAATGTACTAATATGTTGATCAACTGATAAGATATCAGTTGGTGTGGTATCGAGTTAGCAATTGATGTATCGAATAAAAGTTAAAAATTTGCAATAAACTTATACAATCATCTAGGGCTGGCCAACGGGGCGTGTTCGAGGCGGGGCGAGACCCGACGGGAACGGTCTTTCGGCGGGACTGGCGGGATACGCCGATGTCCCATCCCGTTGAAAAAGGGGACCGATCTTATCGGGGCAGTGTCGGGTCGGGATCGAGTTTTTCGATTTTTTTTGGCACTTAATTTTAAAAAATAACATATATAAACACCTCAATAATTGAACAAGATAGTGTAATAAAAACATCCCAATGCTGTTTTTGTGCCTCTTATATTATTTAATAGAAATATAATTTTTTTTTTGTAATACAATTTCAAAATTGCAACTTTGTGGTGTTAAAGTTGCAAATAACATAGTAAAATTGCAATTAAAAAAATCACATATTTATAAACACCTTTTCTAGTTTTTTCACATTTCTTCACAATGTCTTGTGGTTCTTCGGTTGGAATTGGAGTTTGTTGGTCAAATTGCTCGACATCGCTTCCACCTCCGTCAGATAAGATTTCGTTGTAGTTTTAGTCGTCTTCTTCGTTGATCTCCGATTGACCGCACCTTCTACGCTCCGCTCGTATCCAATCTCTGAATAAAAATGCAATCTCCAAGTTGTCTCTTGCAAATGAGTGTCTGTGCTCTTCTATTTGAAATCTTCCGGCAGAAAAAGCGCTTTCAGACGCTGTTGATGCCGTTTGAATGTTCAACACATCTCGGGCCACCTTTGATAGTGTCAGAAATATATTCTCATTCTCCCTCCAGTATTTCAGCAAGTCTTCACGTCCTTCTTCATTGAGAACTGTTTGGTACGGTACAACACCCTGCAAAACAAAAACATCAAACTCGCTAACTTGATTAGTAGTGGTACCACTAAACATTCTATTTCTAAGGCTTTCAATACTAGCCGCAGAAACATCATGTCTTTTTTGAGGTTGTATTGAAGAAGAAGAAGAAGAAGAAGAAGAAAAAGAAGAAGAAGGTATGGAAGTCGGTTGGTTGCTAACACTTTCTTGTTGGTAATGCGTATATACTTTTTTACATTCATCGTGTATGCTAAACAAAACTTCTTCTTTAGTTGGTTCCTTAGGTGGTTGGTCATTTGGATTTTTTGGAGTTGGAGGTGGAAGTACTGCTATGCAATCATAAATAGTTTCAATAAATGTTTTACAATCATCTATTTTAATAGTCGGATTTAATGCAGCACCAATAATATAAATAGTGGGAATAGAATTTTTTTTTTTTTAATTTGATAAACATTTTTAATAGGTGCCTTATAAGATGGTTTTTCCATAAATTCACTAAGTAACAAAAATATTAGAGCTATATAAAATAACATAGTTAAAGTAGTAGGATAATAAATACCGAAAAATTCTTTAGTAGCTTGAATTTTTTTTTCTAAAAATACAATAGGTTATGAAATTTTTTCCCAATCGTTATCTACAACCATATCAGTTGGATTTCGATTATGGGTGTTAAAAATAGAGTTATAGGTCTTCTATAATCATAAGCAACAAGTAGTTGTTTATATAAAGAATTCCACCTAGTCGCTACTTCTTCGAAAATTTTTCTATAAGGTAGTCCACAATCGTGACATGTTTTTTTATATTCTTTTTTTCTTTGTATTTTATTACTTCTAAAAACAAAGTTTATAGCAAATTGTACTTTATTAAGAATGTCTTCAAAAAGTGATAGAACATCCTTTACAACTAAGTTATAAATATGACATGCACATTTTATATGAAAATGATTAGGAAAAGATGGAGTTAAAAGATCTTTTAAAAGTCTAATAGCATAATTATTAGAAGAAACATTATCTAACGTAACAGTCATTATTTTGTCAGTTATACCATAATAATTGCAAATTTGATGAATATTTGCTGCAATAAATTTTCCAGTGTGCCTATCATCAATATATCTATATGCTAAAATACATTTTTGCATAGACCATTTATAATCTATCCAATGACATGTTACAGTTAAATAATCATGGTCGTTAGTACTACGGCCTATATCAGATGTGATAGATACTTTGCCAGGAAAATGATATAATGAATAATGTAAATATTGTTGATATTCATGTGAAAATTTAAAAACGTCTCTCATAACAGTTGATCTAGGAAAATCGTTAAAAACATAATTATACATATCTTTAATGTAATGAATAAAACCAGAAAATGAACTTATAAATAACATTATTGATGAGGTTAAGGGAGGAGAAGTTGGGATAACGTAACAGTAAGGAATAAGAAGGGTCTTTAGCCTCTTAGGAAAGGTGAGTTTATTGTATTAATGATGAAATAAATAAACAATGATATTTGTAGTTTTAATTTCTGCACAAGTTTGAGGCAACAAATAAGAAAAAAACTCAAAATTCTGACAAAAAAGATAAATAGTGATGTTGAACAATGAGACATGCCACATCACTTTTCTATTTTTCAGCTTTAATATACATTAAAACTTCGATAAGTGAATAACCTCGATTAATGAATAAATTCTTCCGATTCCGATTTGGGCCAATGTACTAAATGAATAATTTCGCTAAATGCATAAGATAATATTTTCTTTGAAAATCCTATAAGGCCCAACAATAATATAAATGAATAATTGATAAAATATAAAATAAAATGTTAATTAAAAATAACACATAATATTCTTATTTTTATTGATATTACTATGACAACTTCTCAAATTCAACTCTTTTAAAAATATTCATCTAAAGTTTTATTTTTCTTTGGTCCTATGTTTAACTCAATCTCATCCTTAATTTTCTGCAAAGCATGCACTGCATTTGATGCATCATTTTCTTATTGTAAAAGATAGTTATTTAAGGCTTGCATTGCTTCTTTTGTTGATATCATTGACAAATTCTGACTATCATCTAGATCTTGATCATTATCAGCAAATGTTTTCATTACTCCTTGAATTATTTATTCATCAGTAGGAGACTCCATCAGTGCATCATTTTCACTAGGATAATTTAAAAGGTCTTCCACATCCATTGCATTTCTATAACCTAAATTATTGATAACGTCATGTAATCTCTGGATGCCTTCATCTTCACCAAGTGGTTGTTCAATATTCATATTTCCGTCTGACCAAATTTTGCAATGTCGAAAATAATTTGCAATAGTTGTTGTTTTCACATCAATATTTCAAGCCACACTAATAAAATTGATAGCATTCAACACACAAATGTTGTTTGGACTTGTCTCTCCTGACTCGTAGAGTTGCAAGATGTTTGAATAAAGACGACGTCAATAATGAAATTTTAATGCTCGAATAATTCCAACTTCACATGATTGAATCTTTGAGATTGTATTTGGAGGCAAGAAAAATAGTTCAATATTTCTCAAGCCTTCAATAACCTTAGGATGGGAAGAATATTTGTCCACTATCAAAAGAACTTTTCTGCCATCCATTTGTTTATCAAACCAGCAAACAAATTCTTGAAAAAGTAATCCAATCATCCATGCTTTCTTGTTAGATCTTAATGACAATTAAGGTTATTCAAAATCACATTTTAAAAATATCTAGGATTAGCATACTTACCAATTATCCAAAGTGGCACTTTGTCAGAACAAAATCGTCGCCATTGCAACAAACAACAACCGTTATCCTTTCCTTGTCCTTGTTTCGTCCTTCCAATTGCTTTGTTGCAAGTGAATGATATGCTTTCAAGCGATAAAATAAACCAGTTTCATCCGTAGTGTAGATATTCTTTCATTGAAATTGATCTAATTTAGCTCGTATACTTGGTAAAGCATCCTCAACATTCTCCATAGCAATTGAACCACTTTCACCAAACCTTCGATAAGATTTAATTTCATGTCTCACATTAAACCGTTATAACTAGCCACTTGAGAAATTAAATCATTGATCAGAGCTTCCATACATTTTTTGCCAAAACTTTTTTGGTTGGGCTTGGATCATTTCTCCACTAATATTAAATTTCTCTTGATATTGGAGAAACCATCCATACAACACTTTTTCTAACTCTGGATATTTTGATGACTTGTGCCTCTTGACATTTTTATTCTTTATCTCCATTGATAAATACTATGATGATCTTTTAAGAGTATTTGATATTGTTCAGTTGTTGTGGAGAATGTTGAGGATGTTTTACCAAGTATACGAGCTAAATTAGATCAGTTTCAATGGAAGGATATCTACAATATGGATGAAATTGGTTTATTTTATCGTTTGGAAGCATATCATTCACTTGCAACAAGGCAATTGGAAGGATGAAATAAGGACAAGGAAAGAATTATGGTTGTTGTTTGCTTCAATGGCGATAGTTCTGACAAAGTGCCACTTTGAATAATTAGTAAGTATGCTAATTCTAGATGTTTTAAAAATGTGAATTTGAATAACCTTAATTGTCATTATCGATCTAACAAGAAAGCATGGATGACTCGATTACTTTTTCAAGAATTTATTTGCTGGTTTGATAAACGAATGGATGACATAAAAGTTCTTTTGATAGTGGACAAATGCCCTTCCCATCCTAAGGTTATTAAAGTTTTGATAATTTTGAACTATTTTTCTTGCCTCCAAATACAACCTCAAAGATTCAACCATGTGATGCTGGAATTATATCAATTTTATTAGTGCGGCTTGGAATATTGATGTGAAAATAACAACTATTGCAAATTATTTTTGACATTGCAAAATTCGCTCAGACGAAGATATGAATACTGAACAACCACTTGGTGAAGATGAAGACATCCATGGATTACATGAAGTTATCAATGGTTTAGGTTATAGAAATGCAATGGATGTGGAAGATCTTTTAAACTATCCTAGTGAAAATGATACACCGATGGAGTCTCCTACTGATGAAGAAATTATTCAAGGAGTAATGGAAACATTTGCTGATAATGATCAAGATCTAGATGATAGTCAGAATTTGCCAATGATATCAACAAAAGAAACAGTGGAAGCCTTAAATAACTATTTTTTATAACAAGAAAAAGATGCATTAAATGCAGTGCATGCTTTGCAGAAAATTAAGGATGAGATTGAGTTAAACATAGGACCAAAGAAAAAACAAAAAACTTTAGATGAATATTTTCAAAAGAGTTGAATTTGAGAAGTTGTTGTAGAATAGTGTAAATCTCCTTGATGAAGTTCTCTTATTAATGTCATATATATAGAGTATACAATTGTATTTCTAATAGAATTAGGATCTCTATTTTATTTTAATTACACTAAATATTAATTACAGAATATATTGTGAATATACATGGAATATATTCACTATCAATGTCATGGTTTTTCGTTTCTCCTGCCCCCATACTTCCCCTTAAAATGGTAAAGCCGAAAGAATTCTCCGCACCATTAATAATATGATTTGTACCCCCTTTTTTTTCATGCGTCTCCCTCCTACCTTTTGGGTATATGCATTAAAAATGGTAGAACACATTCTTAACACATTACCTACCCGTACGATTCAAAATAGGACACCCACCGAAATTCTCTTCCGTCGGATCTCTTCCTATGATCACCTTCGAATTATTACATAATACATTCACTATCAGTTTTCATAGTAATATCAATAAAAATAAGAATATTATGTGTTATTTTTAATTAACATTTTATTTTATATTTTATCAATTACTCATTTATATTATTGTTGGGCCTTTAAGAATTTTCAAAAAAAAATTATCTTATGCATTTAGCGAAATTATTCATTTAGTACACTGGCCCAAGTCGGGACTGGAAGAATTTATTCATTAATCGAGGTTATTCATTTATTGAGGTTTTATTGTACTAGTTATATTAAAAGTGAGAAGCTTTTACTTTTAAAGTTAGATTACAATTTTACTCATGTTATAAATAAAAATGTAAAAAAACATCTAATCTAATATATTAAATATTAAATAGTAATATTTTAATGTACTTGACTTCTTACGTTTTATATGGAGTCGGAAAGTCATTTGATTAATTTCTTTTACTTTTTCTCTTTTATTATTTCCGTCCATTTACTATATTTGAAGGCCACAACTCTCCATATTAAATGAAAATAGAAGTTGCCGGTTTGCTTTTCCTCAGGAAATCCGAAATAAGCCATTAATAACTTATTATTGTTTAAGGCATGTAATTTAATTTTTAAGGAATGGATGAATATGGTAGATCAAGGGCCATTACAATAAATAATAACATTTAATTGAGGATACTCAAAGTTTTTCCCTGTAACCATCCAATACAAAACTGCTACAACTATTTGTTCCCTCTATATCTGCAGAAAAATCCCATGAATGCAGTGTTTCTTTTATTGTGATTTTTGTTTTAGTGGAGTGACTTTCTTGCCATGTACTATGCTTCAGATTATATTTCATTTGGTGCTTATACATATATATATATATATATATATATATATATAATTATGGTCTACAGTTAAGAATATCTATTAGTTTCGACACAATTTTCACTTTCAATTCATTTTTATTTTTTATTCCTTTTTATTGTACATGAGCATGAGTGTTGTAAGGGTGACAGTGGTATCACAAGCATGAGCAAGACAAAAAGTCATCCATAGAAGCTTTAAGCCACTTGCTTGATTGTAAGGAAAGGAGCAAAGCAACTCTCTTGACTATAAGGAAAGAGAGGAGTGAAAGCCACTTGCTTGACTATAAGGTTGGAGAGGAGGTGACTTTCGCCTATCTATAAGGACAGTTGGAGTTGACGGTCCTAGTTCTGTTACAGTAAGAGCTCTTGCTGGAATGCCTTCACCACCAGATATTGCATCAAGAGCTTTGGCTTATTGAGCTCAATTATCAAGTTGCTAACAAAGTATCACATTCATGAAATTTTTACTTTATTAATTTGTCTTTTGTTACTCAATAACATGTGTTCAGTAATTTTATGTGATAATGCAAAATCTTGTACTAAACCACTTGAAATACACGTGAAACGCACGTGTCCGAGAACTGATATATGATATAAAAATATAAGTACTGCCAGTGTTATTTAACCACTTATACCATGTTATTATTTTGTTTTTCAACTTACCATATCTAGGGGTGGGCGTATATCGGTTCGGTTCGATTTTGTATCAAGAAAGTATGAACCGAATAAAATTCGGTTTTTATTTTAAAAAATCGAATCAAACTTTTTCTTAAAAAAAATTCGAACATATCGGTTTATATCGCCGAACGTATCAGTTTATATCGGTTTTTCACTTCAAGTGTATCATAATCAGGAAATATAAAGTCCAAAAAAAATAATTTAAAGTCCAAAAACACAAAGTCTGCATCACATATATTCTTAAAACATGTAAAAAACTCCAAATTAAAAGTTTACATCCCCACAAAATAAAAGTCCAACACTGAAATAAAATAAACGGGTCGGGGATTGTTTTTTAAAATTGGATTTCCAACACTGAAATTGACAATCACACCTACATTACCACAAAATTTCGACGTTGAAATTTATTGTATATCGTGAGATCTTTACTAAAGATAAGGGAAAATTAGAAATCAATTTGGGGGAAAACACAAATTGATTGGGAAAACGGGCATTTCCCTAAAAATTGGCAGCGCCACGTCTCAAAAAAATACGCAAAATAAAAAAAATCGGGTAAAACGGACATCCGAGCGCAGAGTTGTGACCATTTAAAGTTGCACCAATTTATAACTACTTTCGCTCCCTACATTTTATGTCAATGCTTCCGTGATATGTTAATTAAGTTCATGCTGCATTCGACTTTCATAAAAGCTTCATAGATTGACTTCAATAGCTATGATTCAAGAGATAACAGTAGCCTAAAATCAAATTTAATGGCTATGATTAATTACAAATTTACCCCCGATTTTTCGGTTCGGTTCATCACCAATACTAAAGAACCGAACCGAATCATTTAAGCCGAATAGATTCAGTTTTTTAAAGAACCGGTTTTTTTATTTTTTTTAACCGAATTTAAATCGAACCGCATCGGTTCGATTTTTTCGGTTCACCAATTTTTATGTCAAGTCAACCATTATCAGGGAAATCATGACGACTACACACGGCTAGCCTCAATGGAAAACTCAACGACGCGGACCTTAAGGACTTACGAGTTTATTCAAACTCAACAACTTTGGTTCACACTTGTATATACATTAAAAATATAAATAAATACGAAGAATGAACCTAGTAAATGAAATAACTTATGGTGAGATTCAAATTCGAACCCACAATATTCAAATCCTGATTCTGCCTCCCTTTGGTCCGTATGGTTGAATTTACACAAGTTCAACTGGCAACTTTAAGACATTGGTCTAGAGTTGTAGACCTTAGTTCCATATCAAGACAAATCTCAACCAAAGATACAAAATTTTGTTCTTAAGTTGCATTTAAAAAATGAGTCACCTACCACAAGTAATTCATAAACATCTAAAATTTTGGGAAGAAATCACAAATTACGTAGCAAATGACATTGAGGCAAAATGGGAAGGGACAAAAATTTCATTTATTAGAAGAGGCAAAAATGTGGTCAGTAGTCCCTCAAAGCTCAAATGATTGGTTGAGTACATCAACAACTATCTGCAGTCGGCTCCAACAGCTTCATGGATCGACTTATAACCATCCTTTTCTAAGCAACGGGCGAGTTCAGCCTGTAGAAAGAGAGTGTAGCAATACGTCAGCAGAGTGTTCGTTAATCTACAGATAAGAGTATAAATAAGACGAGAGCAGAATATGTTTTCATTTGCGGATGCAAGTAGGAAAAATGTAACTAGGTTTAAGGAAGATTAAGCAGCACGTATATATAGCAGTAGTCTATCTCAAAAAGGATTAAAATTGGAGTTGAACGTGCGATTTCCTTGCAATCACTAAACTTCATGAAGTAAACTCAAAGACAAAGCAAAATTTACAGCCAAACCCGGTGACTCCCAAGTATAAGATCTATGGACATAAAAGAGATTACGTGTTATACCAGTTTCCAGGTTAAAACGCAAAACCCTATGCAATGTAATGAGGGTGAAGTGTCCACCAGAGATACTCCAGCACGCGTGCACACACCTGGGGAAAAGAGGGGGGGGGTGTGTGCCACAAAACCACTATACACTCGAGTCTTCTCAAGCTAATGAGACCTCAGTACGGGGAGTTAGACTTTAGATTGATTTATCTAATGCTTGATGCCATTCTAGTCTAATGAAATAAGGGATTGATTATCAGTCCTCCATGTGGTTGTATTTCAGTTCCATCAAATTGCACACCCATGGTATATACTAATATCTCGTGCATGGGTATAAAGAAAAACGGACTCTCAAAAAAAATCTTATCCATATTAAACTCTATATTTTTACCCATCTCAAGGGTATTACCAGTTTCAAAAAAAAAGAAGGTATATCATTACCCTTTCTTCCCTTATCATAAAGAATAATATAAAGGATCTGTCCTTTTTTACACCGTGTACCTAGTCATTATTCTATGAATAAACTTTTTATTGTTACTAGCCAAAAGAAACCCCCCCCCCCCCCAAAAAAAAGAAATAAACTAAAAGCAAAAAGAGAAAGGTTCCAACTCAAAATTCAGCCTTAATCCCATGAACGAGATGCAAGAGAACTTATAAAATGCATGTCGGAATACCTTTATATCGGGGATAAGTGCAGGTCCTCCATATCCAAATGCTGTATAAAGCTGAACAAGAGTGGCACCAGCTCGAATTTTCTTGTAAGCATCCTCGCCACTGCAAGATATGCATATGTCAAGTAATTAAGTAGATACCAGAATATTTAATCAAAGATGCTATTACTTGTTACAATAATGGACGAGGGAGTGAAAGTACCTGCTAATACCTCCACAGCCAATCAAAGGAATCCTTCCCTGTTAGAACAAACATATTGAGGTTATCTGTTGCATCAAATAAAGAACAACGAAAGATATCCTTTCCCACTTGCAAAATGAATATATTAGGCAGTCATGTTGAGGATAGGAGTACAGCCAGAGACAGACGTGGACAGAACTATATGCAGAATGTTTCATCTCACTTTATCAACAAAAGCATTATTTGAGGTAAAAAAAATTGAGCAGCGGAAAATTTAACAAAAATATAAGAATATGATATATCGTGCTCAATAGAACAATAAGTACTTGAAGCTCTACTCCATAGATAACAACTTTATGTGGTCAGTTAAAGGAATCCGTGTTAAGAAATGACAGGAAAGATTACAAAAGGAATATTTATTTTTATACCAATCCACTTGTTCCACTCTAATTTGATATCTAGCAGTGTGCACATATTCCTGATACAATGGGATAACATACATACCTTAGTCAGAAGGTACATCTCCTTCAGTATATTTGTTGACATATTAAAGAGTGGCTTCCCACTCAAGCCACCAGTCTCTTGAGCCACAGGGTTTTGATTTACGGAATCTGGTCTTTGGATTGTAGTATTTGATATAATCTACAAGCATCAAGCATACAATGTTGGTTATGTTAAAAAATAAAACGTTTGGCGGAATGAAGGGGCCAAACATGAAAATAAGGAAACATAAAGCTAGCTATCCGTATGTGTCTCTGCGTTTTATAAACAAAGCTATGTTTCTTTTTTTTCTTTTTTTGTGGCTAATACATCAATATTTCTTATTATTGGGGATTGGCACCATTTTGGTGTAAATTTCATGAAAATCCTGATACATTATCTATAGAAAAGTCAAAAAATGTAATAAATAGTTTTGCTCCTTTACCTGTAAAAAGACAAAAATGTATCTCCCTTTATCTGCCATATTTTCCCAGCAATCATGTTATATGCCGGAATCCTATTATTTCACTTATGTTAACATATAGTTTTTGCACAAACTGAAGTCATATTTATGTAATTAAGATCTTAAAGAAGTGAAATCTGTCAGACATGACACAAACAAAAGGTGCTTGCACCATCCAAGTTGGATTTTTATTGAGGGTGTTCGAAAAATAAAAATGTAGTGATTGGAATTTGAACTTGGAACCACAAGGTGAATTTTGAACCCCTAAACCACTGAACCAACCTCTTCACTTGTGTTCAGGGTATTCAATCTATATATCTATATATATATATATAATAAATAACAGAAAAATATCTCATATATAAGGTGTAATTTTTTGCCGAGGGATCCGCCCCTGCATCAGGGGAATAGGAATAATTGTAGATGAGGCAGCAGATCTGAACTATAAGCTATTCTTCAGATCAATCCAATATCTTAACCTCAACAGTAAAGAAGTAAACTTTTGACCAAAAAATAAATAAATTAGTACACTAGAATTATATCTAACCTTCCCTTTTGCTTAATAATGCCCCTTCCTGCTAACCATGGTAGTAGTTGCTAAACTACTGGACCAGGAGAGGACAACTTTCCCTAGTCTTGGCAGTTTCTTTAAGTTATTTAAGATATTATTCTATTATTCTAGTTGTTACTGAAGTGACTGCCATTTTGATGTTCGACTGTGTAACTGGCATGTATGTAAGAATATAAGTTGTTTGCAGACACACTCAAACTTTCGATTCTCTCTGTACCTTTTTCATAACAGACGAAATTCTACTTCTGTCACTAGATAGAGAATAAAGTGTAAAATACACGTCCAGGACTGAAGCTGATCAGTAAGTTGCTTTAACAAACAGGATGCAACAATTAGCGGATTTCAAGAGTGTGGAACGAAAGATGAAAACCCAAAGTTAACTTAGATGCCCCAATTTCCTAAATTTAACAGAGCAATTTACTAGAGTCAATAAAAGCTGGGTGAAGTTGAGTAAAGTTACACATAAAGGCACGGAATCATGTGTTTCTTTTAAAGCCACAAGAGTAGGGTGCTGCCAATTTGGAATTTATGATACACGCGTCCATTTAACAAGCAGGTCCTTGGTTTTCAAATTTGAGCTGCTCAGCTTTTAATAATTATTTGAGGATAAATTAAACAGTTGGTCACTATAGGCTCAGTGTCACAAACCAAATAGTTCTTTATATCCCTTTCGGGATAGGTAGTCAGAAACCAATTAGATATTGTCAGCAAGAATCTCTCTACACCGAAGTGCTCAAAATCCAACACTAAAGGGACTTGCTTAACTTATTTAATAAACGCAAAAAAGAATACTAAAAGTTTTCGTTCAAACTGTACCAGTCCGTCCACACGAAGAGCAAGAGCCACCTACAATAGTTTAAAGAAAACAAGCCATAAGAACAAATCAACAACTACTACACCTCAATAGCAAGCTAGTCTACATATGAGTAGAAATGCTTCCATACCGCTGCAATATCTTCAAGATCTTGTTTGGACAAATCTGGAGCAATTTTCACAAGTAAAGGCGGAGGTCCTTCCTCACCCCACTGCATTTCATCACGAGCCGCCTGAACCTAAATAAAAGTACTGAAAGGACTTAATCTAGTACTTGGCAATATGGTCTCAAATATTACCAGAGGTAAATTAGAACAATGAGACAGAAGGGCATCAGGGAAAAACCTTCTTCACAAGATCCTTCAACTGCTTTCTTCCCTGAAGCTGGCGTAATCCTGGAGTATTTGGGGATGAGATATTAATCACCTAAAGCAGTAAAGGAGACCATGAATCAGTATTATAAGCAAAAGTACGAAGGCGTCTCCGGAAGCTGGTAAAAAATGTCTGACTTCTTTCATCAAGAGAACTTCACTTAGAGAAAATTTACCCCATTGTTCTCAGACATAATAAACAATTACTATGTTTTATTTCTGCTTTAGCAAATGATGAAACGGAATGTGAACATTGCTAAATAACACCACATGTAAAATATCAGAAATAAAAGAAACAGAAGAGCTTACAAAGATTTTCTCCATAATTCTTTCTTTGAAGTATTTTTTTTTGGGGGGTGGGGGTGGGGGGGGGGGTTGGTTCTCCTTACATCTTCCTTTTGATGAGTTAGTATGAAGGGTGTTTACCAAGAGAACAAGTGTCAATGGCAGTAAAATACATATTTTTTTCATTCTAGAAGATAATTAGATAAAAAACAAATTTATACACATTTGTAGAGGTTAGATCACAAAAGCAAACAAATTTACACCCACACATGAAACAAAAAGGAATACCAAACAGGTGTAACCCAAGTGCATGCAAATATCTAGGAAAAATCAACATTTAGTTTCAGACATCTACCAAGTAGTCAGCATACTGAGATAATGTATGAACTCCTTGCACATAATCTGCTGCAGCATCTTCACTTGTCTTGTTCTTTCCAAGGTTAACACCAAGAATACCAGGACCAGCTTTCCCTCCATGCTTGACTTCATCTCCTGCCGGAGATGAAGTACTAGATGTTTCCATTTTTCTCTTACCATGCTGAGCACCCAACCGTTTGGCAACTGCAACGATTCCTTCACTATTGAAGCCACACCTATTGATTATAGCACTGCCACCAATAAAAGGATTCTTACTTTTTCAACTTTCACAATCAAGCATTTTGATCTGCTTTTTTTATTTTGGATAAGAATCAAGCTTTTTAAATATTAAAGATTTCGAAATGAACTTCACTGGGAAAACCAAAAGAAAGAAAAATAAAAACAATTCAAGATCAGAAAACATAATAGATGTTGATGGTAACATAATCTGATTACATATATGTTCTTACCCTTCATTCGGCAACCTAAATATACGTGGTTTTGGGTTGCCTTCCTGTGGAATGGGAGTTACTGAGCCAACCTCGACAAAACCAAAACCTAATCCAAGCAAGCCTTCAACGGCCTCGGCATTCTTGTCAAAACCAGCAGCAAGACCAACAGGATTTGAGAACCTTCTTCCCCATACATCTAGGCCCAATATAGGAAAATCAGGCCTCTTCTCCCTTGGAACCCATCCTCGGGCTGCAGCAGAGACTGCCAGTCTGTGAGCAACCTCTGGATCCAGATATGCGAAGAATGGATTTACAAGCTTTGTTGCTGAGAATAGCCAGCCACTGCATATATTTCAAAACATAAATGTTATTTCACCCAAACCTTATATTCCCTCTGTCCCAAATTATATGACACTTTCCTCTTTAGTCAGTCCCAAAAAGAATGATACCTTTCCTTATTTGGCAACAATATAACTTTAAACTTTACCTTTTACGCTTAACGTGATGATCTATAACCACACAAATATATTTGGCTTACTTTAGACCACAAGATTCAAAAGTCTTCTTTTATTTCTTAAACTCTGTGCCAAGTCAACAACAGGGAGTAATAAACAACAATAGATGACAGCTCAGCCAAAGGGAAAGAGGGAGAACGGGAAGTGGCTCGATATAATTAACTAAGAAAACAAGATGAAGAAGATTGTCAACAGAATCTCATAAATCAAACTGCAAATACAAAGATGCCTATTTATGGATGATGATCGAAAATCTTTTGTACCTATAACATCCAAGTAACTCAAACCAACCAGCTCATTGAAGCACACCGAAATTCTTTTCTGTTCTTTCACCCGGAAGGAAATCGAGCTAATTGAAGAAGCCATCAGAAAGCATAGGCAATCAACACTCTCTAATTTAAGGAAACATCATTCTCAAACCACAATGAAATAAATACACTGTTGATTATTTGGAAATGTGACACATTGCTGAGCCTTCAAAAGAAGAACGAAGACCAGAGCGTGGAATGCAGCTCCTTTGGCATTTTTGTGGGTACTTTGAAGGAAGAACAACAAAAAGCTTTTGAAAGAGCAGAGAGCACCCAGGAAGTTCATGTTAGTACAGATGATTGGTGACACATAACAATTGTAGAGAACCATATGATGCAGGTTCTCTATTTTTTGTCCACCACTTGTATACAGGGCGTTTACCCACATCAATAAATTCGTTACTTATCTAGTAAATAAGTAAATACTCACAATTGAGACCACTTCTAAGGCAGCACCCCCACGAAACAACACCATACATATACTCTCATAAATTCTGTTTTAAGCCGACACACGTATGAAGCACCAACTAGCATCATTTTCTCTGTCCATCTCACAAGCAACTAAGGGAAGCATTTGTATGTATTTTATAGGTTCTTCCAATTTGCTTGGGATTGAAGCGTAGTTGTTGTGTTGTTTATAGGTTGCTCCAACTCTTACAATGAACAGACTGGGGGATGGCTTCTCCGTATGGGGATTGGAAGACGAGACCAAGACCAGATCCCTCAATGTTTGCTGAACCATCCACATCTAAAGTCTACTACGAGTGTTACTTCCAGTGAAACAACGTACAACTAATCTCAACCCCCAGCCACACCCCTCTAAAATAGCAAAAAGCTTAGAAGTCTAACCAAAAAAAAGAAAAAGATGCTGGCAGCTTTACTATCTCTCTCCTCCTTGCCTGAGGACACATTATTGAGTTGATAAGCCAAAAATAATCTCTGAATGGAATCCTACTATTTCTTGGCCTTGGTTAAGTCTCCTATCTAGATACGCTGAAGTCCATAGAAGAACAGTAAGCATCATCATCCTCTCAAACATCATAATCCATATTGAAAGAACGTCAAAGTTGCAGCTCCGTTAAGATGTAGACATGCCATTTTTTTCCTCTTCTTGTGTGTGCCTGTGTGTGTTTATGCATCCAATGTGCCCAAGAAAATCACGCCACATTATTTTCCTTTGTTTGGTTCACTACAGGATTCATGAAAAAAAGCCTATACAGAACACATGCATTTATTCGTCTCTCAACTACTCTACAGCCAATGGTGTATAAAGTAAATATCTCAAGAATTAAATTCAGTACCAGAAGGTGGCCTCATCAACTGTACTTGCATAAGCTCCCCCAGCTATTAGTAGACCAATAGTGGCTCCTGTAAGCAACCTTCCCTACAATTTTAGCAAAGATACTGAATTGAAATACAACAATCATGCAGAAGAAATTACTAACCCTTGCAAAAGCCCAAGTACATTAGAATACAGCTCCTAACCTCATAGACGATTATCATGTGCCACCTTCTAAAACTCGGGCTATCAGTATTTATTAAAATTGGGAAATTTCCGGATGGAACTTCTAATATTCTTGAGAAAAGGGTAAAAGATGAGTTACTTCATTTACTTGACATGGTTAAGCTAATCAAATCCATTGATAAATTCATAAGAATGTTCTGGAAACGAAAAGGATATTAGAAGGTATGTTCAAAAGGATTCGATATCCCAACTTGGATTGATAAAAAATAGAAGATCAAAAATACTTCTTCACATCCCATTTCTATGCCATGTGAAGTTACCTCTTTTTCTTAACTGCATGATTTATGCTAGTGAGTCCAAAATCATGTTTCAAAATCCAACCTTTTTTATGATAAGTTACTCAAAACCCAAACTTATTCCATCAAAATACAATCTTTGGTCATTTATCTCTTTATTTCAACCATATAGATTATCTACAGAAAATTTCCTATACTTCCCAGCAAGAAAATTCATATATTATCAAAATAGTACTCTAAGTTGACAAAATTAAAAATAAAAATTATACAACCAAATGATTTATGCCAGTGAGTCCAAAATCTTGATCATTTGTATCTCTCTATTTCAATCATACAGATTATCCACAGAACTTTTCCTATACTTCCCAGCAAGAAGATTCCTCTATTATCAAATTACTACACTAAGTTGACAAAAATTAAAGATACAAAACTGTAAAACCAAATGATTTATGCTAGCGAGTTCAAAATCTTGTGTCAAAATCCAACTTTTTTTATGATGAGTTACTCAAAACCCAACATTATTCCATTTAAATACAAACTTTGGCCATTTGTGTCACTATATTTCAACCATGAAGATCTTCTACAGAACTTTACCTATACATCTCAGCAAGAAAACTACTCAAGTATCAAAATAGCACTCTAAGTTGACAAAATAAAAAATAAAAAATTATACAACCAATTGATTTATGCTAGTGAGTCCAAAATCTTGTGTCAAAATCCAACTTTTTTTATGGTATGCTAAACAAAATTTCTAAATATAAACTTTGGTCATTTGTGTCACTCTATTTCAACCATATAGATTATCTACAGAACTTTTCTTATACTGCCTCCATTTCAATTTATTTGCCTTACTTTCCCTTTTAGTCAGTTTCAAAAAAATGTCACTTTCTATATTTAGTAACTTTTACACCCAACATTCTACATGACATATTTAAGACCACAAGATTCAAAGAGCATTTGATACATTACACACATCTTTTGTTTAAGACCACAAGATTCAAAAGTATTCCTTATTTTCTTAAACGCCGCTGAGTCAAACTAAGACAAACAAACTGAGGGAGAACTTCCCAGCAAGAAAATTCTTCTATTATCAAAATGGCACTCCAAGCTGATAACATTAACTATACAAAGTTCCTTATCAAAAAGAATATTCCCTCCGTCTCAATTTAAGTGTCTTATTTTCCTTTTTGGTATGTCCCAAAAAGAGTCTCTATATATATTTAGCAACCTACATGACACATTTATAACCACAAGATTCAAAGGATATTTTAGTACATTATACACATCTTCAATTTAGAACCACAAAATTCAAAAGTCTCTTTATTTCTTAAACTTTGCGGCTAGTCAAACTGTCAAATTAATACACTTAAATTGGGACGGTCTCTTATTTTCCTTTTTGGTATGTCCCAAAAAGAGTGTAGACAATCTATATTAAGTAACCTACATGGCACATTTATAACCACAAGATTCAAATGACATTTAGTACATTATACTCATCTCCAATTAGGACCAAAGTAGAGTGTACGCAGACCTTACACCTACCTTGTGAAGGTCGGGAAGCTGTTTCCGATAGACCCTCGGCTCAAAGGGAGTATTAAAAATACAATATAATAAAACCAAATAGAAGAAAGTACCTTTTTTGAAACATGATGAACCTCAGGTGTAGGAGGAGTTGGAGGAACATTAGTACAATAATGTCTAGTAACAGAGCTTGGTTTAATTAGCTTGCGATACAAGCTTTCTCTAATCAATGCAAATCCAACCCTTTGTTTCATTTTTTCTCTTCAAACTAAATAAACTAATTCTTCGCTAACCAAACAAACAAACTTCAAAATTTACAACTAAAAATGCTCAAAATTCGCCCAAAAATTGCTCAGAAAATTAGTAGAGATACAGCAACTATTGATGCTATTATTCAAATGAGCGAAAAGGGTATTTGGGGCACAAAAAAAAAGAGTGAAAATGGGAGTGTACGACGTGGGGTTATTTCTTGAAGGAAGGCTGAGGTTTTAGCAGAGATGAAGGGTGCGAGAAAAACCCTTTTCTGCCTTTATTCGGCTTTAGGTATATGCTTTTTTGAAAAGTTATCTCATTTCTTATGCTTATTAATTTCTATTAGTTTCTCGACACGTGCACGTATCTCGAGTTATATTGTACACATTTATCTAATGTAATATGTGTATAATTAAAATATAATTATTTATTAAAAATAAGGAATTTTTTTTGTGAATGATCAATATAAATCGTCATACGATGACTTGTTTGAGAAGGTCTAATAATTGAATATTATCTATTCTTACGAAAATGAACAATCAAAATCTAATTAAATACATGTGTGTTTCAATCAAACATCATTGTTTGAAATTGAAAGTTCATTCCAAACAAATGTCAAACTTTGCAAAGAGATGATTAACTTAAGTCAAACAACGTAATATATATGTGAATGTGGTGCAGTATTTGAACAAGTGAACCATAAGTTCATTACTAATGTCTTAATTAAAGAAAATGTATGAAACAAAACCAATTAGATTAATAATTTAAAATTGAAAATAAAATTGTAAGGTTAATTAACAAATTAAATAGCTAATTTGAAGTATCTAATTTAGTAATTAGTATAAATATTTTATTTTGAGATTGTTTTTAACACAAAAGTTGGACACATAAAGGACAAATTTATCCATTTTAGATTATAAATAATTTTGTTGCACCTAAAATATCAAAGATGAGATGTTGATATTGAAAGTATATTTATGTCCTAGAGACAATATGTATTAGGACAAATGTACTTTATACACATTCGTATTATTATTAATGGAGATTAATATTTTGGCATTTGCAAATTATTGAATTATTAATTGATTGTTTGTAATGTTCTATAATATTCATCCCTGTAGGTTACAATGTTATTAATAGTGTGAGATATTAATATTATAACGTAACTCTTAAAATAGCCTCGACTAATGATCATCGAGAATGGGATATCGATGATATGTGATAAGTCGACATGTGGTATGCATCACATCCTTAGAGGATGTAGTATGTCTCACTTGCTACGAGTAATGGCTACTCGTGATGGACATGTGGATACTTTGGAAGTATTGGTATACCCTGCTGATATATTGTTTGTTATACTTGTCTAAAGTATGATCAGCGTGTGGGAGATAGAAGTCCTTAGACTTGAGGTCAATACGCGCCTTGTCTACAAAGTAATGTACTTTAATCCCGTCCTAAGCTCAAATGCCTTATAGGTTGAGATACGGCTTGTATTGGATACATTACGATGTGGATTAAATGTGGTAGTTGAGCCAAGATTAGGATTCATTCCTCGAATGTATATTCGAGAGAACACTCGAATTCTCAGTGATATTAGGTTGACTAAGTCGTTAGCCAACGCAATAGACATGTTTAGAATATGGTCTAGTTGTCAACTAATATAGATGAGATACAATGATTAAGTCATTTAGATAGACACTTGACAAATTCTAAGCTTGATCGGGTGTGTCGTGAATGAAATGATTCCATCTTACCACATAGAGGTTAAGTTTACTGGATTCGCGTAAACGTACTTCACATATTGAGTTCGTCTTGCGGCGCCGTCTAGGAGTTCCGCGTAGACCTTAATTTGATTAATGTTGATATGTGAAAGCATGTAGGGTCACACTATGTCGATTGTCTTTTCGATCTAAGGATGTATTGAGAGAGTAATTAAATGTTCGATTTAGAATCAAGATATTTAAATGAATAATGATTATTTTAATTAAGTCAAAATTGGATTTTGGATTTAATTAAGAATGCGCAGAAAATAAATCGAGACAGTGCAGGAACACGTCGAGCGCCACGACGCCCATACCCTAGGGTCGCGGCGCCTCTGCCTCAATTTTTGGGCCAGGCCCAAGGTCAAACTCTAATCCGATTTGACCTAATTTTCACCTATAAATAGTGGCATTCTCTTCATTATTCAACACTAATTTCATATTATCATTCTAAGCCTTAGAGACTTAGAATCAAAACTCTCTCGAACCCCTGCCGGATTTCTTAGCTTTCCGAAAGAGAAGTACATTGAAGCTTGGAGCTTGCAGTCGAAAAGGCAACCGCGTGTCAACCTTATAGTAGATAAAGATTCCAGATACTATAACCTGTAAGTATTATGCTTTATGTTACAGGTTTGATTGTTGTATAACCATACCAAAAAAGTTGTTGGGGTAAGTAAGAAACGAAATTTTAAACTTCCGCTATGCCTTACTTATGTGTTTTGAACCCAACTAAACCATACACATGTAATATTTAAAACCACAAAAAAAACATGTGTTACACGCCAAAATCACAAGAAAAATCCTTTAAATTATCTATGTTATTTAATCTCATAATTAAATAAATTTCAAGTGTAGGTATATAAAATCTTTCCAATAAAATATGTTATATCATTCTCCTAACTCAAAAGTAGATTTTCACATACTCTTATACAATGCAACCATAATACATGTCAATTAACGAATTTTAATTTAGCAATGGAATAATAAAGTTATTTGTTACTACAATGCATTCTTAAACACAACAAATAAACATACATTTAAGGTCAAATGATAAATATCATTATAAATTGTAAATAAATGAAATTCAAAAAAGTAAAAGCCAATTTTATCGCTAATTTCTTCTTAGTTAATCGTTTTAATGTTATCAAACCGTAAAAGCCCATCAAAGCAAAAGAATGTAACTTCTGCCAAGTGATGCATTTTTAAATCATTTTATGAACTGTTTTGAATTCTTCTTCTTCGCATCAAAATTCAAGAAATATTTCTCTAATATCTGTAGATATGTTGGCCACCTTTTCATGCCAAGAAATAACAATTATTTCCGCTTGGTTGTGATTGAAATGAATGGTTGCCATGCTTGTATGTGCACCTTATCTTTGTAGATTTTATTTTTCTTCTTCTTCTGCCTTTTTTAACAATCAAATTTTGTATTCTCTATTTTTTGTTTACTTACTAGTAATTTGAGGCAAAGAAGAATCAAAGTAAGAGTCCTTGCAAATATTGTATTTATCCTTTTCTAACTCTCTTTATCGTTGTGTTGCTGCTCTATTTTGAGAATGTTAAGAGTATAATCCATCAGATATGAAATGGGAACATTGACTCTTTATATAGACTTGAATAATACTCACCATACAAACTAGCTTTTGGGGTTGAGTTAGGCACAAGATCAATTATTTACATGGTATCAGAGTCAGATTCATTACAATTCTTTGTTCACCGATGTTGCCCCCAAATTATATATTATCCACTTTCCAGTTAACAAGATCTGGGCGTGCGGGGAGTGTTAAGAGTCTCACATCGGATATGGAATCCACACTCCAGTTAACAAGGTTTGGGCGTGAAGGGAGTGTTAAGAGTCCTACATCGGATATGGAATGAGAACATGGACTCCTTATATGGACTTGGACAATCCTCACCCTACAAAGCTAACTTTTGGGGTTGAGTTAGACCCAAAATACATTCTTTACCGAGAAGGTCTGGAAAGAGAAACTGTTAATATTTACTCTTCTAATTAACTAATTTTATGAATATTTTTTTTAAAAATTCCTTTTCTATAATTTACCCTTCACTTTTCTTCTACTTAAGGAAATTTTCAATACATATGATGATGGATGGACTTACCATCTTCTCAAGAGTCATATCCAAATGGAAACTTTTAGTAAAATATTAATGCCTATAAGCAATATTGTATGGAACTCATGATTTTGGTGATGTTCTCTCACATACTCTCTATGTAATAAATCAGTATAAACATATTTTTTCAAAAGCTTAACAATATATTCCCAGGCACAAAAAAATGTACCCCATTCCCATAACAAATCATTTCATGTTTTAAATTCTATCCACACTATCTCTGATACGATTTGCGAAAATTCTAATTCCTAATTGAACACCCTCCTCGTAAAGTGTCACTTATAAACTTGAGTGGTGGAATAGAAATATAATAAATATTACTTCCTTGATTCTTTATAATCTTATCTGTCATTTTATCTTGTTCTCACCATGGCTATGTATTTCTTTAATGTTTCATTGAAACCCGTATAGAGCTAGTGCCAAAAATAATGCTTAGTATTTCCCTAAGTTTTATTAAGGCAGGTTCTCTGAACAGTGTTTGGCTTGTTTCCTTTGCTAAAGCAAAAGTAATGAATTAATAGTATTTTTATTATTTAATTTTTACCCTTAGGTGATTAATATGAAATGAGGTTCTAAGAAAAATAAATTTCATAAAATTCATTAATCAAAAGAGTGTAACTTAAGAAAGGGCTACCTGGTATTAAAATTATTTTGCAGTATAAAAATCATTCGTTTGCGGTCGACGTTCCGACTTTGTCCGTCGACAGCTGAATGTTTTGATTTGGTTCGATTCTTTTCTACTAGGTAATCTAGGATCCTTATGCATGAAGATAATTAATTTGATCTTTGTGAAAATAATAATTATAAATAAATCAAAACAAAAGAGGTAAGCATATATTTTAAATAAAGAGAGATGAATTATAAAACCAAACCTGAAGGTAGATTTTTAAAATTATTAATTTTCACTCTCACGTTATTCATTTGAAAGAAGTTTCTAAGAAAAATTAGAATTTCATAAAATTCATCAATAAAAAAAGTGTAACTTAAGCAAGGGAAAACTGGTAAGTTTATGGAGTAATTATTTTGCATTATAATAAAGAAGTAAAAATAATTATTATAATTAAATCAAAATAAGAGAGGTAAACATATATTTCAAATAAAGAGATGAGTGTTACGAAATCAAATCTAAAGATAGATCTCTGAAATTATATCCCTACTAAAATTAAATCTTTTAATTTATATATATATATATATATAAAAAAATGACCCCTCCTCTGATTTGTTGCCATGCAGTATAGGGGGTAACCTTATGATACAATAAAGTTCCTATTTACACCATTCGAATTGGAACCAAACAATAAGATGAATATGTATCTTTGTTACAGTCTGAAGTATTTACCGTTTTATCGGCTAACGAAATCGGATGACAAATTGATTCCTTAACTAAGCGATTTGGGCCGGAAGCAGAACTCTAACTTCAAGCAATGGGTTCCCAACTACTCCAGAAAGCGTTAGGATGGTGAGTGAGTAAACTAAGAGGTAAGAAACATGAATGCGGCTGAGTACAGTAAAGTAAATGATAAAGATAGATAAAAATTGAGTTGTTTGATTGATTGTGTTGTATATACAAAGAATGATCATATTTATAGTACAAAAAGGAAAAATAACGTGATCCCCCCTATATCAGCCATCAAGTAACCACTAAGTTCAATGGCCGACTATGGGGGAGGTGGTGCCGATTTTCTCGCCCTCTACTCCTCTTGCTCGGATATTGACCCTTTCTTTTAGCTGTTGTTGGCCGTTACCACTTCTAGGGGTTCGGAAACCCTTTTGACTTGGTCGTTGAGGCGTCTGCATCTGAGTGGGTCCCAGTCGTACCTTTAACTAATAACTCGGCTAAGATGCCTTTGTAGTCGATGAAGTTCTTGTAGTCGAGGGCTAGGAGTAAATTTGGCTCTGGAACAGTTCGACTGTCACTGAATTCGGCTAAACACTTAAATTACTTTTGAGTGTTAACAATTGCCCCTATATTAACTCGAGTGTGAATGTTGAGTTGATGTATCCGAAAGTAGCCGTCGTTTCAGTCTGACAACCGCACATGTCACTTCAATCATCTCGTCTCCAGTGCATGCAATGATGATCACTTTTTGAAATGTGTTTCCCCTTTAACCGAGACGTCTCCATTACCACGAATTGGCTCTGATGATTTTCGACCGTGCTTTTGAAAATAATAAATTAATCTCAGTTGCGCCTCTGAAGGTTATTTAAGAAAAGGTATCAACTAAGGGTGATATCTTCTGGGCGGCTGTTTATGAGGCGTGAAACCCTATTTAATCGGCAATAAGTGCTCTACCAAAGTTCATGCCAGCCCAGGCATCTCGTGATAATACCACGTGAAGCAGTCCTTATAATGTAGTAGAAAAGTCGTTATGCTTCGTTTATCCTCCTTCTTCAGCAAGCCACCAATATGTGTCAGCCGGGGGATTTCCTCAGTACCCAAGTTGATATATTCCAAGGGATCCTGAGACTCAAAACTGGGCATAGCCCTCCTTATGGGCGATTCAAGTTCCATTGGCAACTCAATGTCATCGGTCGCCAGTGCTGGTTCTCTGTTGTAGTCCTTTACTTATGATGTTTCAGCTATCATTTCTTCAGAATTTAAAGCAGTCAGCCGCTGCCACAGGCCATGTATGATTTGGGTCTCCTCAATCATTTAACTCTTCCAAGGTAAGCCGTGGTTCGGCTAATTGTTTTATTTCAAAACCTCGTGACGTAAGATTGCAGTATTTCCAAGATCCTTCTTCATACTACTCCGCAACAGCTATGGGAGCCATATAGGGTGAATAGATGACAACATCTACGTTCTGAACCCCTGGTCGAAACGGATTATCATCCGTTGAGACGATTTATATCTTGTCTCTTTTCAAAAAGATGAGCTTTTGATGCATGGTAGAATGAAGGCATCGACTGGTGTGAATCCAGTCCCTGCCTAGCAGAATGGTGTAGGACGGCTTGCCACCTATTACGAAGAAGGCAAACCTGACCGTCTTAGGACCTATAGTGATTTCTGCTACTAGAATCCCCAATGCTTCAGAGGCTTCTCCCATAAAGCTAGCCATTTTCATGTTAGTTGGGATGAGATCCTCCTTTGTTTTGTTAAGATCCTTCAAGGTAAGCAGCGGCATCACATTCAGCACAACCCCATTATCGACAAACACCTGACTAATAATTTTACCGTTAATGTAAGCCTTGACGTAAAGGGGTTTGAGGTGTTTAACCATATCTTCTGTAGGTGCACCAAATACGGTGCTTAAAGTGTCCTTAGCCGGGGTATCGGCTATTGTTGCCCATTCTGCGTCTTTTACGCAAATATCACCTTCTAGGCTATCCAGCGCGGAGCGGCTGGCCCAGAACTCACATGGGATTAGGCTGACCATTTCAATGTCTGCCCAGCTCTCATCAACCAGGTCATGGCTAAATAAATCGAGGATGGAGTCCCCTCCTTTATCCAATTCGGCTGACCAGACACTCATATCTTCCATTTTCTAGAGACAAATGGGGATCCTCTAACTGAATCCTCTACACGATCTGCGGGATTGCCTCGATTAGAGGTCCATCCGGGGCCACGTTCTCTTACAGGGGTTCCTCCGTTGGGTTGTCGGTATGCTATTCATCCATATCAGGTTGACCCGGCATATCTCCTTAAGGCGACATTGCCCCTAAAGCAACTGAGCCGAATGCCCGCTCGATATCCTCGGCTACGATATACTCAGGAATCTCATGATTTTTGGCTGCCATGGTGCTGGAAATTAGATGCAATGTCTGTTGCATCGTACACAAGGCATTGTCCTGCTGCATCCTTCTTTTCTAAGTCCTGGATGCGACTCTCGGTGGTACCTCTCTCTTTCCAGAAGTCTGATTGACAAACCACTTCACCTCTTCTATGTTGGCGGCTGGTTTAATCATTCTTCGGGGTCTCGTCTGATCCTTATTTCTCATTGTGATACGTAAAGATGAAACACCATCGTTTACGTTAAACTCGACCACCCTTTATTTGGTTTAAGGGAGTAGTTCTTCATCTATTCGAGGCATGCTCGACTGTCGGTTGGTTGGCATCCGTACTTGCCCTCCAGGCCTATGCCTGGCCCCGATAGGGACCCTTCTGAACCTCATGGTTTGTTCGTGAAGTTCTCGTTCAACGTCCCTCGAGTATTTAGGGTGGCCATGAAAACTGCTTCTAGCTGGCTGTCTGTCATCGCGAATGTCATGCAGGCTGCCTAATCGGTTGAACACAGAGGTCCTTGTGGCCTTTTCCCTTTCGGTAGATTTCTTTGGGACACACACCCTTTTCATCAGTTGTCTCCCTTTGGTGTCCCTTGACTCATCGGGCTTAGCAAAATATATCATAGATATTAGTACGGCGGGAAATGGGTCAGTATCAATGGACATTTCAGCCATACTCTTGTCGGCTAGCTTGAACCTCCCTCTTTGATGCCATTTTGGATCGCCTTTCTGAAGACCACACAATTAGAAGTAGAGTGGTTGTATGAATTATGCCACTTGTAATACTTCTTATCTTTGAGTTCCTCGACAGGCGGAATCCTATGACCTTCAAGCAGCCGAATCTGCTTATCTTTGAGCAGATAATCAAAGATCTGATCTGCCTTTGTGATATCAAATGAGTAACCGACCATGTCATCTTGCCTTTTACGGCTTTCAAGGCTGGGCAAGAGTAAACCTTACCCCTAACAATCTCGACCACCATTGTATTTGCCATGCAGTCGGCTGACTCTGAGTCGGACTCATCCGCTTCAATGATGGATACCAAGTGGGAGCCTCAATTTCGGCTGGCTCTTCTCCGCTCCTTCTCTTGGATATACTGCTCTATTTGGCTAGCGTTTTTAGCTAATTGGCTCAGGTTAGAGCAGGATTGTCTCACCAACTTCTCATTTAACTGAGGGTGCATGTTATTGATTATCATGTGGGCACACTCAGACTCGGGGAAGTGTACGGTGTATTTCCCAACCCCTCGATAAAATTTGCAGCCAATTCATCGACCTGCTGCTTGAGATTCGTTAGATCGGTCACGGTAACTTGAGGTTGGGGCCAATATAACCTATTATGGAAGCAACCCTCCAGGAGCCAAAGATGAGTATCATGTGAATGATGTTCCCGTTAGAGAGAGAGGGAATAACTGTAACTTGTGATACTCATTCTGGCTAGCCTCGCCGCATTGGGCAGTAAATCTACAGAGGTGCTTGATAGTGGATTTTTCGTCATCGCCAGAGAAGATGGCAAATTCCGGTGTTTTGATGCCCCTCGACAAAGGTGTTATCCGATCTACCCAATCGGGGTAAGGCTTCTTATAAACAGGCATGTCCAAAGGTTTCAGTTGGATGTCGAAGTACCTCCGCATGGTATTAGCAATAATTTCTGGGTTTATCAATTATGACGTCCCCTATCGATTCTCGATTGGATTCAGCTGGTAGGCGTTCTGCATTGGCGGCCTCCATTCTGCACTTTGTTGGACAGGGTTTTGAAGGTTGTATGTGGTCTGTTGGCCATTATTAATAGGTGGGGTAATGCCTCATTGTTGTTGTTGGGTATGTCCACCAAAGCCTGCAACATGTGCTCATGGAATGGCTAACAGAGCTTGAGGATAAGGTGGAACAATATTCCATTGCTGCTCTCTTCGGACGTCTGTCGTTCTTAGAAAATTTACGCTTCCTGAAAGGTATGGACTGGGTACTGGCAATGACTGTTGGAATGGTATTCCACTGTAAACAGCGTCACCAGATAGCCGAGCTAAGTCATAGCCATGGGTCATCAACTGCTAATTTGGTTGGCCAACATTGTTCTCCTGCATCGTAGGGCTGTTTGTAGAAATGTACGGCATAACAGGCGACAATCCAAAGTGTCCTGGAGCCTGAACTGGTCTCCGAGCCATGTTGATCTGCCCATACTGCAGACTCGCTTGGTCAAGTGGCACATTTTGCCCCCCATGGTTCGACGGCGACCATGCAGTGTGCTGGTTGCCAGGCGTTTGGGCTTGTGTTCCTAGGTGCACTACCGACTGCACTTGAGTAGGCACTAACTGATGCACATGCGGTTGAGGAACAACACCGGGAGTCACGATCTCATGCTGAACAACATCGTTCGTCAGAGGGATGGCAGAACTAGCCGAACATTCTCCTGGGTGCATTCGATTGGTTTCCATCTCCCTCGCTTGCTGAACCTAATTATGTACCATCGGCTTCATAATGTCAGCCAACTGTTTAGAAACTTAGTACATAATATCATAGATGCCCAAGTCGATCTATTGTCTAATAAAAGACGTGGTCATTATGGTTGGACCTTCAGATTGTCTAGATTCTTCCACAGCTTGGGTTGAAGGAGGAAGTGGAGGGGTATCAACCGATGTAGGCATACCTGAGGAGGATGCTGGTTCGTTTTTCCTTTTGGGAGGATTTTGTTTAGGATGTAGACTGGACTCGGGGTTCATTTTCTTACCGGACCTTAGGCGCATACGCCAAGAATGATCCTGACCTAGAGAATCAAACTTTGCTATTAATTCTCCTATGGTCCCACTGGGCGTGCCAAATTTGTTATCGTCCGAAGTGTTTGCCGTTTTATCGGCTGACGAAATCGGATGACAAATTGATTCCTTAACTAAGCGATTTGGGTCGGAAGCAGAACTCTAACTTCCAGCAATGGGTTCCCCAACTACTCCAGAAAGCGTTAGGATGGTGAGTGAGTAAACTAAGAGGTAAGAAAAACATGAATGCGGCCGAGTACAGTAAAGTAAATGATAAATAAAGTAAAAATAAAGATAAATAAAAATTGAGTTGTTTGATTGATTGTGTTGTGTTGTATATACAAAGAATGATCATATTTATAGTACAAAAAAGGAAAAACAATTGTACAACGTGATCCCCCCATGTCAGTCATCAAGTAACCCACTAAGTTCAATGGCCGACTATGGGGGAGGTGGTGCCGATTTTCTCGTCCTCTACTCCTCTTGCTTAGATAATGGCCTTTTCTTTTAGCTGTTGTTGGCCGTTACCGCTTCTAGGGGTCCGAAAACCCTTTTGACTTGGTCGTTGAGGCGTCTGCGTCTGAGTGGATCCCAGTCGTACCTCTAACTAACAACTCAACTAAGATGTCTTAGTAGCCGATGAAGTTCTTGTAGTCGAGGGCTTGGAGTAAATTCGGCTCTAGAACCGTTCGGCTGTTATTGAATTCGGTTAAACATTTAAATTACTTTTGAGTGTTAACAATCTTCTATACAAAAACTACTGCTCGTTTAAAGAAACTCTATTCAAGAGTTCTATTGTCACAATAATATGCTTCTTCTTTTTCTTCTCCGCTTTCGTCTGTTATTAGAGTTCTTTCGTTAATTTTTTGGTGTTGGAAGTTTTGTGAATCACAATTTCATACATTTGGCTTTAAATTTATTTTCAACTAGGAGGTCATGAGTTCAAACAATGGAAACAACTTCTTCCAGAAATGTAAGGTAAGACTGCGTACAATAGACCTTTGTGGTCCGGCCTTCCCTGAATCCACAAATAGCGAAAGTTTAGTGCATCGGAATGCCCTTTTTTGTATTAGGTTCCTTAATAAATTAAAGGGCACAACCTTTTATTAAAAGACCTTCAAAAATATTTGTTTTTTCTTTTGTTTATTTATTTTTTAATTAGAACACTTAGAAAGGTATTTTTGTAATTTAACTTTTAAGTTTTGGAGTTCATGCTTTTAATATAATAAAGATATATATTACACTTTTTTTAAACAAAAAATGTACTCTTCCGTCCCAATTTATGTGACACCATTTGATTATACACGGAATTTAAGAAAGAAATGATGACTTTTCGAATTTGTGGTAAAAAATAAGTATTAGATATTTATGTGGTGTAAATAATCTCATAAAATTAAATTGTCTCTAAATATAGAAATGTGACATTTTTTTGAAACAAAATAAAAATAAAACGGTGCCATATAAATTGGGATGGAGGGAGTAACATTGCAGTAAATGACTTATCAAATTAAAAGTTAAATATGATATTGCTTGTTTGAGCATTTTAAATCTAATAGTTTTAATAAAGTAATAATTATTATTCGCAATATACCTAAGAATATAAATTTTATGAAATAATAATATCATTCAGTAACTATTGCAAAAACTCAAATATCAAATTCAGTTTCCAAAACCTGTATCTCTATATTTTTTATTATTTTATCCTTTATTTTTTTATAATTGTTTTGGTGCTATTACATTGCCCATTAATATTGTTAAAAAATTGTAGCTTTCAACTGATTTATATTTTTGCTCACTACTCTCCTTTTATTATATAAATTTCCCCCTTGCTATTGCCTTGTAATATCTTTTGTGAAATTACTTATGTTACTTTTAATTCTTTTGAAAAGTAACTTGATGAATGCATTTTTGTGCACGTGCTATCAACGTAAAATAAATGTTATACAATTCATAGGAAAAATATGACAATGAAGGAATATTATATTATAACAATGTAGTTTTTCAAGTTGCTTATTGTTATTGAACTTATTCATTCTGTACTTTCCTTCTATTCTTCTTCGTCGTTTGTTTGATTTCCTTGCATTTTCTTGCTTTACTTACCATCGTTTTTACAAAGGTACCTTCTGAACCATCTACTGACTTCTCCATAACATTAATTCTTATGTAAAAAAATAGATCTTTAAAAATCTATTGGAAAATAAGCATTCAGAACTGTAATAATAAGACAATAGAAATTTCACATCCTATTAATAAGATGAAAATCATAATTATAATTTTCTAGCAACCAAAACAAACAATGGAGTTGATAATAAATTTCTTGTGAAGTTTTTTTCTTTACCACAAAATGGCTCCAAAATATTACAATGCTAATAAACCAAGGACAAGAGGGTAATAACTATTATACTTCCTCCAGGAAAAGAGAATTCCATGGTATTTGTCACAACTCACAAAGATTGCAGAGACATAGTTGACAGTGTTAGCAATACAGGAGGTAATTGTCAAAGTTTAAAAAACCACTCTGCAACTGGAGTATTTTTACATATTGCCATGAAAGTATCTTCCAGATCACTTCTAACAACAATATTCAAAATCCTAGGAGGTAACCGATGGAATAGTCGAGGTGGGCAAGCTGGCCCGGACATCACCGTCATAGAAAAAATAAAAGAAAGTCGCCGAATAGCAGGTTGGTACATTAGAAGCATCAACTGTTGTAGATATTTGCTGCCAAAATATTAGAATGTATGTTTCCTCCATCACTATATAGCTGCTGGTAAATAGGAAGCTATATATGACTGAAAATGTATGTTTCCTCCATCACTATATAGCTGCTGGTAAATAGGAAGCTATTTATGACTGACCCATGGTTCAGGAAAAAGACCTACAAGGACATCATTGTCTGTATGAAGAAAGAAAGAAAATTAGGGAAGATTAGGATTTGCAGAGATGCCAGAGAATCAAAATAAATCCGAATTTACCTACAAAAAGCAAATAGTACAATGACTTGTGAAAATGCAAGAGATACAGACGAGAAAGTAAAAGATACTCATCCTTTATTAAAAGATGCCAATGCTCGATCCACAGAACACAGAAAGGAACTAAAGTGTATCAGAACATCACTAGCATATAAACTTTTCTACTCTTGGAATACAGATTTAATAGCAACTATTAATTCCATTTCTTAGATACATCAGCATGAAAAGACAAAGGAGTGAGATCCCTTGATATGGGCCTATTTACTTGTTCAGGTTCTAGAAGAAACAAAAAATACTAGGTGATTTATTCTCATCTTTTTAAGCCTTGGTAGACAAAGTTATTGGGTACCTATATTGGTGGGAGGTAGCACGTAAATTAGTGGAATAATTGAGGTCACACAAGTTACCCGAACACCGTCGTTATCAAAATGGGACTATTTACTTTGTTAATAACATGGGATTTGTTAAGTACAGTAGTATACTCAATCGGGGATATTCAGGAAGTAGAACCATGTTCTGCTGTCCAATTATCCTCATAGTACTTACAATTAGGGGTGTACATGGACCGGGTTGGTTCGGGTTTCTCAAACCAAAAGTTGAGTTTTTCAAATTCAGGTTTTCTAGGGGGTTTTTTCCGGTAAAGTCTTCACACAAAAAATATAACTTGTGCTTCAAATACTTCTTTAGTCCTAGTAAGATACAACTATCTAATTAAGGTGTTCTTAAGAAAATGACACAAAATGTGAGATGAGTGATGACATTATACTAAATATTTAACAAAAAAGATAATGAAATCGCTAAGCCATAATGATAATGATCATAATCTAAAAGCACTAAAAGAAAAAAGTGCGACTAATTATTAAATTACATGACTATATATTAAAGAAAAACTAAATTAAGTTATGTCTTTTCACTGTCTAAACCAATGCAAATCTAATAGTACGTAGTAATAGATATCCAACATTTTTGCTATTCCTAGTGTTAGAATTGATTTTCTTTTGTTAGCATTAGTATTGATTTGGGCTTTATTTAAGTTACTAACATCAATGAGCTATAAAACTTATTGGACCATTAAAATTTCTAAGTTCAAGCTTGAAATTATATGTTAAAAGACAAAAACTATGAAAAAACTTAAGAAATGTTTATAAATTACATTATAAATATATGTTTTTATGCATAAAATATTTTAAAAATTGTATACATGTAATTTCGGGTTGGTTTGGTTTGGTTTGGTTCGACTTATTTTGGTTAAAACCAAACCAAACCAGTTATGGTCGGTTTTTGTTTCCAATACCAAACCAAGTCAAACCAAACCACTTGTCGGGTTTTTTTCTCGGTTTGACTCGGATTATCGGTTTGGTGCGGTTTGTCGGGTTTTTTTGTACACAGTTATGATGGGCTTCTAAACTTTCAAACACTTAAAACTAAAATTCTTAAAGCTTGCATAATTTAGCATATGCCCCAAAAAATAAGCCTTTCATATCTCATTAGAAATTTATTTTGAAGGGAAAAGGTCCAAATTTGCCCCTATACTATCTAAAATTGCTCAATTTTGCACTCCATTATACTATTGGTCCACTTGCCGTTAGCAAATCGCATTTTTTACCTTAACATTAATGAAGCTCCAACGTGAAATGGGTGGACTCCTCGTGCCCAAATTCTTTGAGGAAGAAAGCCCAAATTTATGCTTCAACTTTTGAATATGGTTTAAAATTATGCTTGGAATGGATCTCCCTTAGGGATCAAGGGAAAAACCGAGACGTTTCTTATGGCAGGGAAATGTTAGACCAAAAGTCTACGTAGTACATGGCCAACTTTGGCTCTTTTTTCTTTAAAGTATATTGAGTTTGATCTTTCAATTTTCATCTCAAAACTTTCTCCAAACTATCTCTAGTACATTCAGTGTAGGGGTATCTTTTTCAATTGGAGGATTCTTGTATATTGCATAAAATTCTAGTACCTTGAAAAATTAGCACTACACTTTGGTAAGAGATGTTTTTTTGTGCTAGTTAATTTTAGAACCCCAGTTGGATCAAGTATGCAAAATGTCAAATGGATTTGGAAGAGCTCCTTAGCTTTTTATTTTCTAGTTCCAAACTTCATCAACTCATCAGCTCACCAAGAGGCAAGAACCTTTCAATATTTTTCCAAACCGCTTCATTCAATTCCAAACCTCTATCACCATTATCCTTCTTTTTCCTTTTTTTTGGGGATAAAATCACTTCAGCATTATCCATCTACAACTCCAACCAGATTTCCGTCCATAATTTCAGCCACAAGAACCAGCACAAAGATCCGTTTTCTACCAAAAACACCTGATTATCTATGCCCACAGGTACTTTGTGGATGCTCCACAATTGAGCAAATTTAAAAGACAAGCCCCATCTATACGAAGTCATACTCCTCCACTTCAAAAGCTCTTATGTTTCTTTAACTGCAAAGAATCCACATGAGTGATAGTGGCACAACGTCCCATGCTTTGCCTCTTCTCCTCTTATATGCCCAATTGTGCATCACCAGTTTCACTATTTTAAGCATTCCGTTGTACCCCAACCAAAAGAAATATAGATTTAGTCCATAAAGGGAGACAACAGAATGTCTAAGTTTACCGGGTTCCAACCTTCTACTCTTTTCTTTCTCAAGTACTAGATACTCCAAATACTAACAAGTATTAGTAGGTCAGGACAAGATGGTAAAGGGTAATTACTTATTTCTAGTTGGTTAAAGTTTCATAATGAACTAAAATTCTAATGGAGTAATAACTAATCCAAGAAAAAAAGGAGAGTTTCAAGACTAGCAAAGCCATGCGGAAAAGAAATACTTCTTCTATGAGCAATATATTTATAAAAGTTTTTTAAAAATGGTGAAAATAAGATGCATACCATTGGATAATGGAGCCAAAAAGGAAATGCTGCATGATAGGAACCTTCTGCAGAACTTCAATCTTGTACATCTTAAGTAAGCCACTGTTTACCTTGTTCCAATTGGGTACACCACTAATGTCATCTAACATGGGAGAGTGCTCTGCAAACAATCCCTTCTTCACCTTCTTTATGAATACAATACATGAGAGATACAAATATTCATTTGCAAAATTCTCCAAGATATCTTCGTTATGAATAGATTTCGGTTTCATGTACTTGTGATCAATCAACTGAGATGCCCCAAATATAAAAGGTAAAAAGTGGTAGTCATCTAGTCCCCAAACCCCATGGGACCCAGCAGGCTCCAGGGAATAGGTTACTTGCAACTTCCTCATCAATTCCAAGTACTTGACAAAAACCCTTGATACCAGAGCATGATAGCCCTCTTCTTTCACAACTCCTAATCTTGCTAAACAATACAACCATGCTGCGAAGTTTGTCTCATGTCCAGTACCTGTATAACACTAGTGATTAGTTCTACAAATAAAAATATTATGCTAGGAAGGCCATTTATCAAACGCCAGCAAGCCTGTGCACCTCAAGGTTCTAAAGGGATAGTAAAAACGTATAAAATAATTATAATTCAACACCATAATCCAGAAAAGTAAGAACTCAAATCAAAGGGTAGCAAATTTCTTTAAGTAGATTAATACGGACAGTAATTTTCACGTATCTTTTTATGTCATTAGTATATTAAGAAAAGGAACCGGAGATGCTAAGATAGGTCACTATGTTCTTAAATCAGCAAGACAGAAAAACAAAATTGATGAGCTCAATCACTAAACACAAACACAAAATGCAAATGTGCCTATGAACAGGGGCAGATCCACTATTGTATGCCAGAGGGGGAAAGGTTTAGAAATGGTTCATTTTATACCCGCTAAAATGATTAAGACTTGTTTACGTTAAAGTATTGTTGATTGTATTTTTACATCCACTATCTCAGAGGACGATGAGGTGAACACTGCGAAATGATTGCTAAGGGCAGATACATCAACGATTCAACCAAGATAATTAACGCAATATTAATATTCAACACTTTGATGTATTATCATTCTTTTAATAACTACTTTATGTATTACGATTGTTATGTAACATATCTTTTGTTTCTTATAAAGTAAATTTTATTAATCTGGTTGAACAAGAAAAAAGGTATGGCAGAGTATCAGTCTGAGATGAATGTATCATATATTACTAACATTAACACTTGATCAATAGTCCAACACCAAAGCACATCTAACTTAGTAAGTTAGTATAATTACATTTCACTAATTAGCACACTACTGAACTCATTCTCAAACTCTGGTGCAATAATAGTAGAACTAAACCATAAACAAGTATTCATTCTCCAATTATTTAACAAGAACAGTTTCCGCAACTCTGATTACTCTAAGAAAAACAACAAAACTCCAAAAGTTTAATGTCAGCTAAATAGCACATATTTTCCCCCGGTTAAGGAGTAGCCTTCGTTCCCTTATTTGCTTTTGGTGTACTCAGAAAGTTCCCTGTTGTATAGACGATTGTGAGTGGAGTTTGTAGAGAATCATATGATTTTGTAGATGTTTGACCTTTTAGTATACCACTTGTATACGGCTGTTTTATGGCCTTGTTTATGAAATGAAACACATTTACTTGATAGCAAAAAAACACATGGTTGCCGTAAGTTGACAGCTAGTATAAAAATATTCAGAGGATTTACATAGCTTAGCCCGACTAATTCGGGATTGAGGTTGATTGATAACAGCACATACTGAAACAAAATTCAAAAGGCATACCATAATCAATTCTGCTGGAGTTCCCAAAGCTATCAATAAATTATGGAACAAGCTCAACACCTTTTGTTTTTCATGAAGTAAATTTTGTTACTGTGGGAGAACTCCCGTATGCAGGACTTTTATATTACACATCATCATACAATCCCACAAGAAAAAAGGTGTGGCACAGCATCAGTCTGAGATGAATATATCATATATTACTAACATTAACACTTCATCAAAAATCTAACACCAAAACACATCTAACTTGGTATTAATTACATTTCACCAATTATTGTACACTACTGAACTCATTCCCAACTCTAGAGCTATAGTAAGAACTAAGAACTAAACCATAAACAAGTATTCATCTCCAATTGTTAACAAGAAAAGTTTCTGCAACTCTGATTACATTAAGAAAAACAACACTATGCTTCGATCGCAATTTGGGATCGGCTATATGAATCCTCATTTCCACATTTAAGCTCAATGTCATATCATCATAATAATAAATAAAACAAAAGTGAAAAATACGTTAAAATAGATATAAATAATACTAATAATAATAAAAGTTCCATACGAGTCTAAAACCTATACTCAACTATTAGTTAACCCTTAATGGATCTTTTACTTCCATTGTGCCATATCTTTAGCTAAGTCTGTATTAATATCAAGCATATGCAGGTCTTTTGAAACAACTTCCTTTCATATACTTTTAGGTCTACCCGTCCCCTTGTAACACCTTCATCTACCATAGTTTCAACCTACAGACCGGTGCATCTATAGTTCGAATTCTAAGAAAAACAACAATACTCCAAAAAATCAGTTAATAGCACATAGTTAACTCATGCCGATCTGACAGCTATAAATATACACAGCGGATTACATAGCTGAGCCCGACTAATTTGGTATTAAGGTTAATTGACTGATAACAGCACATAATCGAAACAAAATTCAAAAAGCATACCATAATCAATCCTGCTAGAGTTCCCAAAACTATCAGTAAAGTAAGGAACAAGCTCAACACTAGCCTCCTTTAGCTCGAAAGGCAAAAGCCTAAGCAAAAACGACTCCGCATCACAACTCATCCTTTCATGCCACGTACGATACGCCAAATTACCATACCTCGACGATTGTGGAGCTAAAGGAATCTCATCGATGTAAACAATTAGGGTTTGAAGAATTTCAACAATCTCTAACACAGCAGGCGACACGTGGCAGTGATCGGAGAGTTTGTGTGAACGAATGGATTCCGATAGCGAAACGATAAACCCTAGGAAGTGAAGGCAAGTTGATGAAGAGCTGAACTGAACGATGTCGTTTTGAGTTTGGATTATTTTAATTGGGGTTTGGAAATGGTAAGGAGGAGTTAAAGGAATGATTTGGTGTGATTGAGGTACAGGTGTTCGCATTATGATTTCGCGATTATTAGCTGGTGGAAGGTTAACGGCCGGAGCACGGATTGGGATGTAGTTAGGGTTTGGATCGGGAGGCGGCGGTGGGAACGCGGTGGGTCCGCCGCAGTTGACGCAGATTGTGGTGGCGGAGCCGCCGTCGTGGTGGTGGTGGGAGGCGGTGGACGGTGGTGGTAGGTTGTTATTGGGTTCCATTTTCACTACAGTTACACTGGAAGAGCATGATGATGCTGAAGAAAGGCAAATGTAGAGTGAGAGAAAATGACAAAAATTTCCCTTATTTTTAGTTGTAGGTTCAAAATAGTCGCTTTAGTATCATTTTGAGCAGTTTTGGTCCTTTTAAATTTTCGCCCAGATATTTGTCAAATTCTTAGTGTTACATTTGATCGGAGCAGTGAAAATAGGAAATATTTAATGGAAACTCATATTTGTAAGTACAAATTTTATAGTTTATGTTATTTCTGATTTATTTCAAGAGTCTGATTTAATTTTTAATTAATTTTTGGTCTATTTTTTGTGTGTGGTGTATTTTTTTTGTCGTGGTATCTAAATTTTGACGTAACTTTTTGGTATTTATAATTAATTTTTTTACAGTTCTAATTAAATTTAATAATCAAAGTTTGGTAAAATTTGAGATAGACTACAACAACAACAACATACCCAGTAAAATTCCACAACGTGGGGTCTAGTGAGGGTAGAGTGTACGCATACCTTATCTTTACCTTAGTAAGTAGAGATGATGTTTCTGAAAGACCCTCGGCTCAAGAAAAAGCACAAGCAAAAGCAAAAGCAAAAGCAAGAGAAAATAATCAGACCCGGACAAGAAAATTAAAGCAGTATGAAAATGAGCGTAACAAAAGTGAAACGGCCATGATAAAGCATTCTTGAAAAAAAAAACAATAACTAACGCAGGTAAATAAGATAAACAAAGTACACGAAAGAACATACATCGGCAGAAATCAAAGGATAGGGAACTATAAAATAATATTGTGTCTACTAGTATGATAGACGAATCATGGCTACAATAATAACACTACAACTACCAGTATGTAAGCGTAAGTAGGACTACGCTCCACTACCTACTACATTTCTACCCTAATATGTGTCCTCCACAACCCCCTATCTAAGGTCATGTCCTTAGTAAGTTGCACATGCGTCATATCTCGTCTAATCACCTCTCCCCAGTATTTCTTCAACCTACCTCTACCCCTCATGAACCCGTCCATAACCAACCTCTCACACCTCCGCACTGGGGCATTTGTGCCTCTCCTCTACACATGTCCGAACCATTTCAACCTCGCTTCCCGCATCTTATCCTCCACCGAAGCCACTCACACTCTATCCCGAATATCATAATTTATAATCATATCCCTCCTTGTATGCACGTACATCTATCTCAGCATCCTCATCTCCGCAACTTTCATATTTTGGATGTGCGAAGTCTTGACCGGCCAACACTCCGCCTAATACAACATAGTTGCGAGCCTCTATTTTGGTGGCACCTTTTTATCGCGTAAGACTCCATATGCGAGCCTCTATTTCATCCACCTTGCCCCAATACGATGTATAACATCGTCATCAATTTCTTTATTCCCTTGGCTAATAGACCCGAGATACTTGAAACTTTCTTTCTTTGGAATGACTTGAGTACCAAGCCTCACCTCCACGCCTGTATTATGATCGCTTCCGTTACTGAACTTGCACTCCAAGTATTTTGTCTTGGTCCTACTCAGCCTGAAACCTTTAGACTTAGAGTTTGTCTCCAAACCTCCAGCTTAGCGTTCACTCCGCTGCGAGTCTCCTCAATCAGGACTATGTCATCTGCAAATAACATACACCATGTCATCTCCCCGTGAATTTATCGCGTCGGTCCATCCATTACCAATGCAAATAGAAATGGGCTAAGAGATGATCCCTAGTGCAACCCCATCATTACTAGAAAGTGCTCCGAGTCTCCTCCTACTGTATGTACCCTGGTTTTGGCTCCATCATACATATTCTTGATCGCCCTAGTGTGCGTCGTAGGTACACTTCTAACCTCCAAACATCTCCATAGGGACTTTATCGTATGCCTTCTCGAGGTCGATGAAAACCATATGTAAGTATAACTCGCTCGCCTATTATACCCTACTATACAATACATTAGTAGGGTAGGGTAACTCAACCACTTATCTCTTCATCTCCCTATACTGCTCCACCAACCTCCTAATAAGATGAATGACTTATGTAATCGAATGCCCCAACATGAATCCACATTGGTTCTCAAAAGTAGACACACCTCTTCTCACCCTCATCACCAGGACCCTTTCCCAAACTTTCATAGTGTAGCTTAGCAGCTTGATACCCATAGTTATTGCAACTCTGGATGTCACATTTGTTTTTGTACAAAGAAATCATTGTACTCCACCTCCATTCTTCGGGCATTATTGCCGTCTTAAAAATGACATTAAACAACTCAATCAACCACTCCAAACATACATTGCCTGCGCTCTTCCAAAATTCAACTGGATCTCATCAGGCCCGGTCGTTCGTCCCTGCACATCTTGCGAACAACACCATGAACCTCCTCATTCTTCGCCATCTTATATAATTCCTTATTAAAACACTTCTCCACCTCATCCTTCCTTTCTACCAATTTTTCATTCGTCACTTTCTTTGCTTCCACCTTCTCTTAAATTTACCATTCCACCACCAGTCTCCTCGATACCCACCACGTCTACCCCGCGAGACCCCTAACACTTCTCTAACTACCTTTCGAATACAACTGGTCGTCCTATCCCATATATCGGTCGCATCCCCACTACTCTCCCAAGCCCTCTAGCCATCAACCTCTCCCCCATCTCATGTGCACTAGCCATGGTCAAACTCCCCCATTTGATTCTTAGCCTGTCATCCACAACCCTCATATTCTTCTCCATCTTGATCTCCAAATCCATCACCAAAAGCTTATATCGGGTTGTAAGATACTCACTCGGAATAATCTTGAAGTCTTTACAAAGACTGTTATCAACCTTTTTAACGAGCAAAAAATATATCCGAGTCTTAGCCACCGAACTACGAAAAATCACCAAGTGCTCCTCCTTCGTCAGGAACCTCGAATTGGCTATCACCATCCCAAAACCTTTAGCGAACTCCAAAAGTGAGACGCATCTGCCATTCCTGTCCCCGAGGCCACAGTCTTTATGCACGTCGTCATAGCCCTCGGAAGTGACCCAATATGTCCATTGAAATTCCATCCTACAGATAATTTCTCAGTGGGTGGTATACCTCCCACCACCTCGTCCAAATCCTCCAAAAAATGCCTCTTATCCTCCTCATCCAAGCCCGTCTGCGGCGCGTAAGCACTAATATTGTTAATAGTGAACCCTCCAACTACTAACTTAATTGTCATCATCCTGTCATTGACCCTTCTAACCTCTACCACCTGATCCCTTAGCTCGCTGTCTACTAAAATGCTTACCTCATTCATATACCTCGACCTACCCGAGAATCATAATTTATACCCGTCCATATCCTTAGCTTTAGGTCTTACCCATTTGGTCTCCTGGACACATGTTATATTAATCCTCCTCTTCTTAAGAATCTTAACTAGCTCTATGGACTTTTCCGTTAAAGTCTCAATGTTCCAAGACCTTATTCTCAACCTAGCATCTCTCTTACCCCACTTACCCCCCTAACCCTCGCCCCCGCCCCGACCGAGAACATAATCATAGTCTACCATCATTCACCAAAGCCACTAGAGCAAAATACTAATCAAATGTTAACGCTAATACACACAGAAATCAATACTAAAGCACAAGTTAGCAAGAATCTAGAGGTAAGTCAGGCTATTACAGTCCGGACTGATAAAACAAAGGACGAGAATGTAATGTCAAGATTCAACAAAATGTAACAGACAAATTTAACAACAAAGATTACGCAAAACAAATAAAACTAATCAAAGGTTTAAACTAAAACATGGGAGAATGAGTCTATAATCAGAATGATAGCGCAAAACACAAAACTACCAGAAAGGAAAGGAAACAATGCAAATACAGCTAAAGAAGGATCTTGAATATTATAATAAAGTAAACAAATAGAATACCAAATTAAGAATACCTAGTAATAAATCAAGATAATGCACTCAGGGTAGTAACACAAATTAATATAAAAATATTAGAGATAAGCCAACAAGAAAACCAATTACTAAAGGGGACAAAGAATGGCAAAATCAGCAAGCAAAAAACAAGGAAAAAAAATAGGGAGCGTACAATTTAGCAAATCGCTACTATCAAAATAAAGCAATATAAGAAAATTAGTAAACTAACTAAGACAGTAACTGAAGATAGGTATAGAAGAATAAGATCAAGAAATGGTAGAACCTGATTTTTTCGGTAGTAGTTGTTGTCTGGTTGGTCTTCGTCACCAATTGTGGCCTCCGATGTTGGTAGTCGTGGCGTTAAGATTCCGAACAGTGGATAGAAAAAAAAAGGACGAAGGTGGGGGAGAGGAGAGAGAGAGAGAGAGAGAGAGGAGAAGAGAAGAGAAGAGAAGAGAGAAAGAAATAAAAAAAGAGAGAAACCTGATGACGAATAGGTGTGTGTTCGGCGACGATGGTGGTGGTGTAGGGCTAGCTGTTACCGACAGTAGCAGGGAGTGCAAAAGTCAAAGAGATAGAAAAAGGAGTAGAGTCGACCTGCCAGATTCCCAAAACTGCTTAATTGATACTTAAGGGACTATTTAAAACCCAATACAAGAAAATAAAGGACTATTTTTGTCATTTTCTGGGTAAAGTGACATAAGTTGTTCTTTTTAGGGAAAAGGGTCAAATATACCCCTCTAATTTATTTTTGAAAAAAGGATCAAATTTTCCCTCCAACTATCTTTTAAGGAACACATTTGTCCTCCGTTAAAATTTGGGGTCAAATATACTCTCCCCGTTTGCAAACTTGTTGACTTTTCCCTCATTTGGATGGAAAGCTGATGTGGACGCCACGCTGGATCCACATGGATGCCACATTGGATCCACGTCGGCAGACCCAGTTAATTAAATCAGACCCATAACCCGTTACGAGTTCATATAAATAACATCGACCCGATCGAAATCACTCCCAAATCGATCCCAAATTTCAACCCTAACATCGATCCCAATCTCCTAGTGCAAATCCCTTTTCTAATCGTGTTTAGGATATGAAATTTCTTCACTTTCTTTGATAATCGATAGTGCTAGCTTCTTATTCTATCTGTGGTGTTCGAATTTGTTCAACAATTTGTTCGAATTTGCTGACGATTTGTTCAACAAAATTTCTTTATTTTTCTTGTCGAGATCGATAATGCTAGGTTATTATTCTATATGTTGTGTTCAAATTTGTTCAACGAAATTTCTTCATTTTTGTTGCCGACGATTTGTGTGTGTTCGTTCGGATCGTATGTGTTCCATTTGTTGTGTTTTTTGTTTCAATTTCACAGAACAGTCTTCAAGTTTCATTTAATAGAACAACTTTGTTTGTCGATGAATTTCAATGAGTTTTGTATCGATTTTGTGATCAATAAGTAAGAAATGTCTCAAGTGAGTTGTTCTTCACAAAGGAGGTGCAATTGTGGTATGACTGCGAATCAATTTACTTCGACGACTACTTCCAATCCTGGAAGGAAATACTTCAAATGCCCCAAGCATAAGGTAAGTAATATTTATGTAATTCTTCAATTTACTTCGACGACTATTGCTCCGTGTTGGCCTGATTTTTTTTTGATTCTTTCTTCAGTTTTTGTTCATAGAGAAGTTCTTGTGAATATTGGCAATGAGAGGATGAAGAATACTCCGAAAGTTTCATCGATGAATTAATGTCGTCATTGGATGCGTTTAAGAATGAAATAACAGATTTGAATAATGAAAGAGATACATTGAAAGAAGAAATCATTGCGTTGAAGGGTATAAATCAAGCTGAAATGAACAAAGTTTTGAAGATCCACGTGTTATGATGATTTCATGGGCGTTATTTGTTGGATTTGTGGTGGCGTCGATTATGAAATGATTATGTATTTGTAGCTGTGTAAGGAAGTTTAATGTTCTGTTTATGAATTAGTAGTAGTAGTTATGAACGAAATTCATGTTTGTACCCCATTGTGACATTAAATCAGGTGCTTAGCTCACTGTTTATGTTATGACATTTTGCAGATGATTACTGATGATAATTTTCCCAACTTTCTTTAATGTCTTCAAAAGCAATGTTATACTATTCTCTTAAATGTTACTTTCAGTTTCAGTTATTACTTCCAGTTAGTCTTCAGCTCACTAATTAATTCATAATCTTGAACTAGAAGATCTAACGTTAACAATTTACAAACAAACTGCTCAAGTTGCAAAGCTAAGTTTCTTATTTGGACAATTCTGAAGTCTTAGACATCCACTGAAAGACACTGCAAACAGCAAACAACAAACATCAGCAGCAGTAGTACAAACATCAAACAATAGCAGTATAGAAAAACACTGCAAACAACAAACAACAGTAGTGGTACAAACAGCAAAAACACTGCAAACAACAACGTATAGAAACACTGCAACCTGGACAGACAACAGTTCTCAAGTGTGCATCAGAAAAATAGACAGCAGTAACTGGAACATGGACAGATTCACCCAACAATGATACTTAAACATAGTCATGGACAGATTAACCCAACAGTAACTGGAACCTGAACAGATTAAGAAAAACAGATATCAGTAGAATCAATGACATAATGAACATTCAAATGTGTTAATTAGTATTGTTACATCAGTATATACAAACACTGCAACCTGGACAGATTCACCCAACTAAATGTTTATCAAAAGATAAATCAAATGCGGTAATTAGTATTGTTACATCAGTAAATTCATCTTAAAAAAAACTTCACTATTCATAAGTCTTCATCATGTTTGAGACTTCCCATTTCCCTTCATTGTTTTCATCTTCTCTCTTGTCACCCTCAACTTATTCCCTGCAACATCAGCCTTGTTTGGTGGTTGATAAGGCATGTTGGTTGACTGACTCATTCCAGTAGAATCACCAACAAATGAGATTCTTCTTATTGGTGTAACTAATGTTTGCTTCATCCTTTCAAGTATTCTAGTATTAGATTCATAAAATGACCTTGGTCTTAGTGATGGGTCTGGTTCTAGCACAGTTGTGGTGCTGCTGCTGCTTGGAAAATTGTCTTCAGATTCTAGCACGGTTGTGGTGTTGCTGCTGCTACCCTTAAACCTCTTCACTGCAGCTTGTTTCCCTTTACTTTTTTGAAATAAAAAATTAAATTTGCATATGTTACAGTTCTGAAAAATTAAATTAAATTGCTACAAATACTTGTGTCTAAAGTGTTACCGTAGTACATTCCCTTGCATTGTGTCCACTTTGATGACATGTATCTACATGTCATAGGTTTTCCTTTCCTTGAAGCAGACCATTCACCTTGTCTTTTTAAGTTTTTATTCCTCACTCTTCCTCTCTTAACTTTGGGTCGACCTACCATCTTACACATTTCTGGTGGTTCCATATCATGACTCTTTTCATATTTCCAGAATTTTGATCCTCTAACTGGTTGAAGTTTGTGTAAGTAGACTGACAAGTAGGTTACCTTATTATAATAGGGGTGAAAGGCTCTCTCAGCAATATGATCCTTGTTTCTATGCGTGTATGCTCTTATAGCATGAGGACATGTGATTCCACTAAGGTCCCATGTCCTACAACTGCATTTCTTTGACATTAGATCCACAATGTGTGTGTCAGTTCCCTCAGACACTTTATACCCATCATCACCATTGAAATGGACCTCACAATTTTCAGTAATAACAACAAAGTCCTTGTAAATCTCTAATGATGTAGGACTGTAGTCAGTAGCCCATTTATGCACCTGACTTTCATTGGCTACCAACATGTCCATTACCTACACAATATTAAGGTGTTATTTTTATGTGTTAAAACAAAGTTGAAAACTTGAAATGGGCAAGTGTTACCTTTAGCCTAATATCTTCAAGCATCTTGATAATTGACTTGTGCCTTGCCTCCAAAATCTACCTGTTAAATGACTCTGTGATGTTGTTATCCACATTTTGATTCTTTCAAGTTGTATCTATGTAGGCTTTAACCCAAGTCTCAACTGGATATGTTAACAAATTCTCAGCAGCTGACTGATCCATCTCACCTATAACCTTCAACTGGTCACAAAACTCTTCATGATAAGAGCTTCATGCACAATGCCACATCTTCTTCTTCAATGCTTCAGAACCACCCCATCTCTTCAATCAATTGTGCTTTATATGTTTAGCACAGAACTTGTACTTTGCTTCCGGTAAAGTTGTCTGAATTGCATCAATTAACCCCTGCATATAAACAAATTAGTAAGCTGAAATTTGGACAGAAAACTAAAATATAGTCTAGAAATCAGAAAACTGAAATCTGGTTTCAACAACCAAACCTAATACCACTTTTCTCAACCCTAAACTAACAATATACATACATAATGACATACATGCAGAATGGAGTTGAAGTTAAGAACCCTAGATAAAACCATGAACTCAGTGAAATCGAACAAACAAAGCTGGTATTAGAAACATGAAATCGAACAAAGCTGTTCTATTAAACGATACTTGAAGACTATTCTTTTGTGAAATCGAAACAAAAAATACAACAAAATGGAACACAATCGACTCGAACGAACACACACAAATCGTCGGCAAAGTCGTCGAAATTTGAACAAATTCGAACACCACAGATAGAATAAGAAGCTAGCACTATAGATTATCAAAGAAAGTGAAGAAATTTCGTACCCTAAACACGATTAGAAAATGGATTTCCACTGGGAGATTGGGATCGATGTTAGGGTTGAAGTTTGGGATCGATTTGGGAGTGATTTTGACCGGGTCGGTGTTATTTATATGAACCCGTAACGGGTTACGAGTCTGGTTTAATTAACTGGGTATGCCGACGTAGATCCAATGTGGCATCCACGTGGATCCAACGTGGTGTCCACATCAACTTTTCGTCCAAATGAGGGCAAATTTAACAAGTTTGCAAACGGGGATGGTATATTTGATCCCAAACTTTAATGGAGGGCAAATGTGTTCCTTAAAAAGATAGTTTGAGGGCAAATTTGACCCTTTTCCCTTTATTTTATTAGCTAATTTAACATTCGTTAGTAATTGTGAACAAAAATACTCATGTCGTCTTCAAATTTCACACTTATACCCATATTTGAATGGAAATATCCAAATCCTCTTAAATTACCTGATTTCATACCTAACTCTCTTTGTTGACCCGCCCCGCCCCGCCCCGCCTCGACCCGCCTATCATTATCATTATCATGATCAAGCTTGAGCTTCTTTCATGGAGAAAAAAAGAAGCAAAAGCACACACCCAAATAATAAACTCCAAAACCATCTCAGATTTGGCTTCATTTTAGATTGTTTCATGTTATTTAAGAATTAGCTGGTCGCTTTCTTGGAATTCCTTTTGTATTAATGGTCCCGTTAATTTGTTGATGCAATGAAATGTCAATGTTTTTGTTTTGGGAAAAATGAGTTGTAGTCGTTAATAATTTTGTTGCACTGTTCTAAATTACTTTTCATATGAGTTTTTGAAAATTCACCTAGCCCTTAACCTGCATTAATTCACTATAGCTCTAGATATTGAATTTCACTAATGAGATCCTTTTACTGTTTATTGACTTGTTGTATATAGAAGATATCTATTGGTTAGTCTTTATTATAAAGTGATTGGGTTATAAATTCTGGCCTCGAAGATCTGCTATTCAGCTAGGGGTGTAATTGTTATTGTAAGAACTAGGTGAGATTTTTCCCGTGCTTTATAATTTCAATTCAATATAATTTATTATTCTTTTTAGCGTTTATTATTTGAATGTGTGTTTTTACTATTTTTTCTTCATGAAAGAAGTTCAAGCTTGATGATGATAATGATAGGCGGGTCGAGGCGGGTCAACAAAGGGAGTTGGGTATGAAATCGAGTAATTTAAGAGTTTTTGGAGATTTTCATTCAATTAGGGGTATAAATGTGAAGTTAAAAGACGACAGTTTGTTCACAACCACTAATGAGAGTAAAGTTAGTTATTAAAAAAAAGTAGAGAGATATATTTGACATTTTTTCCTTCTTTTTATAATAATCGTAGAGTGGAACTGAAATCGGAGTTTGGAAATTATACGGAGGAGTTAAGGGAATGATTTGATGTGATTGAGGTACATGTGTACGCATTATGATTTCGCGATTATTAGCTGATGGAGGTTAATGGCCGGAGCACGGATTGAGATATACTTATTAAGCTTTATGTATTACATTTCAATCTCATAAGTTAGTTACTTTTTGTCCCTAAATCTCTTTATTTTTAGTTTAATCATCCTCCTATATGTGTTTTCTTCTTCCTTGGTTAAAATGCATTTTCAATTTCTGTTTCCATTCAAAAACTGTATCATAATATATAGCAATTGCTCATTCTGAGAAAATAAAATAATTCACATGTCGTGTAAGACATAATAAATTTATATCAAAAGAATTATTAAGTTACCAAAATATGAACATGTATTGTCTTGAGTTGAGGGTCTCTCGGAAACAGCCGATCTACCTACCAAGTTAGAGGTAAGGTCTGCGTACACTCTACCGTCTCCAGACTCCACGTTGTGAGATTTCACCGGGTTATTTGTTTTTGTTGTATCAGAGTAGGTCCAAAATTTAAAGAAACATGGAACAAGTTTACTTCACCAAATGGGATGAATATTTGAAAATGGCTAAATAGAAATTTAATTGCAAAAGAAATATCAAAACTCTTGAACTTAGATGCAAATAGATTATTTATTATGTTACAAAAATTGATGAAGTATTTTATAATTAGATTTTATATAAGAAAAATAAAATTAATATACTTAATTCCTCCTTTATACCGGAAACATAAAATTAAATACGGATGGCAGTATCAAGGCAAAAATACAAAGACAATTCGGTAGAAAGATGATTTCAAGATAATGGATCTTCCCCAAACACATTCTAAGTCAAGTAACTTATGAAATTCTTTGAAAATCTATTTAATCTTTTCCAATCTATCAAAAAAAATCTACAATAATTCAAGTTATAATAGCGTCACAATAAGTTGTTCAATTGGACTTTCTCATTCTTAATTGACAATTGTGAAACAAAAACCTGAAAACATTTGCTTCAGTCAAACACCTTCACGTAAAATAGGAAAACGAATTCTTCCCTCAAATGTGATATAAGAAAATACTTGTTTAAGTTAGAGACGTTTAACATAATCATCTTTACTCATCAAAACACACACACAAAGTTGAAATAAATTTGGGTTGCAAAAGTAGCCTATTAAAGGATATTCCAAGGTAAATCATAACTTTTGAGTCATCAATCAACATTTGCTACAATGGAACAGATGATTAATCATACGCTTCTCAGGGGAAAAGTGGGGTGAAATGGAGGGAGGTACGTTGAATACTTGTTGAACTTCTGCTTCAGCAGTATTAATTTAGATAAAATTTGGTTCTCATAAACTTCTTTGAGGCGCATGAACGCCTTGAGTCATCAACAAAGGCAACTTCACACCGTTGATTTTCCGAAAGGGGAAAAAACAAGTGTGATCTACTGTGCTGGAGCAAGTTGTCTCAATTTAGCTTGCAAGATAACACCGGTTTCATCAGCAATATTTTTCTTTTTCTGTTAAATATACACAATATTGGTCACGGGATTGCTCTCGATTTTGGACTGATTTGTACCAAGTAATTTATGGTAAATATTTAGTATCAAGAGATTATTTCTTTCATTTTCGTTGCAACCTGCATTTGTACAAATTACTAAATGAAGATGGTAAATGTCCACAAGAAATGAAAAACATAATACGAGCTGTTTGTTATCAAACAATAAACCTCAAGGATCCCCTCTCATTATCAACAACATATAACATATTTAGAGTAGTTTCTTGGTCTGGCAAGGAAAAAAAAAAGATATATGTTGGTCTTTTGGTCGTTAGACCAAAATACAAGCTTAAATGCGTCTCTTCTTTCCTCAAGCTAAAGCAAGTATTTGATTCATTACTTGTGCGAACTAACCTTCTGGTCCATTAAAGAACGATCAAGAGTACATAGTCTAAGGCAGGGTCATATAGTTATTGCAGCTCCACCCCTTGATTTTAGTTTACATCAAGCAAAAGCACCAAAAGAGCTTTTCATCAAAATTGGGGTCGACTATATGAATCCTCACTGACCATGCTTCTCCATTTAAACTCAACTTATGTCATCATCAATACCGAATAAAAATAAAAGTGAAAAATAAGTAAATTATATAAATTATCAAAAGTTCTCTATATTTTTACTAGCTTATAAATATATGACAAGGTCAAAATCATACTAACAAGGTGGCCAGTGGTCCGGGTCGAGGCGGAACGAGATTTGGGGGGGACGGGGTGGGGTGTCGGGATCGGGACTTGACATGCCAAACTGGCCGAGATAGGGGGGACGGGTAGAGGTCCGGTCTCGTCCCACATCCCGCCGAAAGAGGGGACGGGATGAGTCGGGTAGGGGGGTTTTAATTTTTTTAGACACTTAATTTTAAAAAATATATATTTAAATACTTAAATAATTAAACAAGACAATGAATAAAAATATCTCAAGACTGCTTTTGTGTCTCCTATATTATTTAATAAAAATATGATTTTTTGTAATACAATTTCAAAATTGCAACTTTATTTCGTAGTTCAAAAGTTGCAAATCACATAGTAAAATTATCATTAAAAAATTACATATTCAATCATACTCTTTCTAACTTCCTCACAATTTCTTGAGAATCTTCTATTGGAATTGGAAGTTGTTGATCAAATTGTTCGACGTCGCTTCCTGCTCCCTCGGATAAGATTTCGTTGTAGTTGTAGTCGTCTTCTTCGTTGATCTCTGGTTGACCGCACCTTCTACGCTATGCTCTAATTCAATCTCTGAATAAAACTGCAATCTCCAAGCCGTCCTCCGCCAATGAGTGTATGTGCTCTCCTATTTGAAACCTTTAGCAGAAAAAGCGCTTTCAGAAGTTATTGATGACGCTTGAATATTCAACATATCTCAGGTCATCTTTGATAGTGTCGAAAATGTCTTCTCATTCTCCCTTCAGTATTTTAGCAAGTCTTCACGTCCATCTTCATTGATAATTGATTCGTAAGGTACAACACCCTGCAAAACATAAATATCAAACTCGCTAATTTGTGAAGAACTTGAACCACTATACATTTTATTTCTAAAGCCTTGAATACTAGGAACAGAAACATCATGTCTCTTATTAGATTGCAGTGAAGTAGAAGAAGATGGTACAAAAGCCGGTTGATTATTTACACTTTGCTCTTGATAATTAATATATATATATATATATATATATATATATATATATATATATATATATAAATATATATTTGCATTCAGTGTGTATGCTAGACATAACTTCTTCTTTCTTTAGTTGATTCGTCAGTTGGTTCTTCAGTTGGGTTTGTTGGAAATATTTTTAAACTTTCATAAATCGTTTTAACAAGTGCTTTACAACCGTCTACTTTAATAGTAGAATTTAATACAACACAAATAAAATAAATAGTGGAATAGGATTTTTTTTTAATTTTATAAACATTTTTAATAGCTGGCTTGTAAGTTGGTTTTTGCATATATTCATTAAGTAACAAAAATATTAGAGCTATATAAAATAACATAGATGAAATAGTAGGATAATAAATTCCAGAAAATTCCTTAGTAACTAGAAAAAATTCTCTAAAAATACAGTAAATTCCAAAATTTTATCCCAATCATCATCTACAAGCATACCCGTTGGATTTGGACTATGAGCGTTAAATAATAAAGTTATATGTCTTTTATACTTGTGAGCAACAAGTAATTGTTCATACAAAGAATTCCACCTAGTCGCAACTTCTTCTGGAATTTTTCTATAAGGTAATCCACAATCATGACAAATTTTTTATACTCTTTGCGTCTTTGTATTTTATTACCTTTAAAAATAAAATTTATAGCAAATTCTACTTTATCAAGGATGTTTTTAAAAAGTTTTAGACTATTCTTTACAACTAAGTAATAAATATGACATGCACATCTAATATGAAAAATATCGAAAAAAGATGGAGTAAATCGAGTTTTTAAAATGTTTACAGCATAATCATTAGAATAAACATTATCTAATGTAATAGTCATAATTTTATCAGTAATTCCATAGTATTTACAAATTTCATGAATGTTTCTTGAAATAAAAGCTCCAGTGTGCCTATCATCAATACATCTATATGCTAATATACGTTTTTACATAGACCAATTTTGATCTATCCAATGACATGTAACAGTTAAATAATCATTACCGTTAGTACTACGGCCTATATCAGAAGTGATAGTCACTTTGTCATTAAAATGATATAATGCACAACGTAAATATTGTTGATATTCATGTGCAAATTTAAAAACATCTCTTTTAACAATTGATCTAGGAAAACCGTTAAAAGTAGAATTTTGCTAAATATACCTCATGATTTTGCAAACCCTCCACATCAACTAATTTTGCTAAATTTTCCATATTTCTGTGTATCATAATTAGGACCTATAACTCCCCCCGTCATCAGGTTAATTCGGACCTGTACTTGATCGGGGACACTATGTGAACCTTGTCCCAACTCAGAAGGCTGCACACCCGATTTTTCAGCCAAGTATTGGTTATACATTGCTTTGTGAGAGTTTTCTACATGTCTCATTAAACCTCCCGTCCCACCTCGACCTTTTCTAATTTTAAATTTATAAACTTCGCGACAAATTTAGCTATGTCCCTATCAAAAAAATCCACGCATGTGATTTTAATTTTTGTTATTTTTTGCATCGACTCATACTAGGGGAATAAGAGTCATTCCAGTTTCAGCCTGAGACTCAATCTGAGCCTGAAGTGGAGGTGCACTAGTGGATGTGTTATCTAAATTACCTTTTAATTTAATTTATAAATTAAGATCTAGTTCAGATGCAGAATATACCTCATGATCTAATGAACTATTAATATTAAAAATGAAAAAACTCGTATAGGAACGGCTTCCTTGTTAGTCTCACTCATACTCCGGCTAATGAAAAAAAATTGACTTTAAATGATCATAATTGTCGTCTGAGACAATCTAACCGACTTCTATCACAAGCTCGACGAGCTGTCTTTCTAAATTTTCCATATGAAATTCCATATCTTTTTCATTAGTATTGATTTTTTATGTCAAGAAGGAGACAAACACTGTACAATCTGAATTAGTTTGGACAATAATTTGTTACTATATATGTCACAAAAAAATAAATCTAACACAACATTAATATATATTACGTGGCAGGGCCTCATTGGAGACTATGTTACACATTTTTGGAGTTTCAACCTCTCTAGTGAAAGGTGTGGACCGAACCTTTCTTCTTTAACGATAAACTGAAAAGTTTCCATTGGAGGTAAATTTCTCCAAGCATTCAACAATGGCAATAATGGCTTCCGCAACATGAACTTCAAAGCTTCCTTATCCTTTGCCATTATCTATGACACATTCCATCAGTACAACTTGTTCCTTCACTTCTTCTTTTCGTTCTTCGTCTTCTTTTTTGACGTGCAACACACTTAGTTTTTCTACTGGAAATCGAGGAGGAAAGATAGTCGTTCGAAATAATTGTTTGAAGTTGAGGATAAGGTGTGGTGGAATAACGGAGATTAAGGAGGATCAGTTCTGTGACGTTGTTTTGAAATCTGATTGTCCTGTACTTGTGGAGTTTGTTGCTACTTGGTGTGGACCTTGCCGTTTGATTGGTCCTGCTAAGGAATCCCTTGCTGAAGTATATTTTCATTTTTCTGAAATTGACTTGGCCGGTTATTGCTCGTGTGCAAGTCGGCTAGGAAAACACAAGCTTAACACATCTTGTTTGCAACATCGATAATGAAACTTTGATCGGCTGAAATATGCTGGCTTAGCATATTTTTTCATAGTAGCATGATCACTATAACTGACACCGTTGAGTTCACCGCCGTAGAACTCAACAGTATTGTTTTTTTCTTGCTAAAAAAATCATTCGTTATGTTTTCTTAACTTGAATTTTGAAATATAAGAACATCTTTTTGGACCAAAATATGGAAAACTCTCTCCCAAGGTAGGAGGATATGGAGGTCGCAGATTAGGATAGAAAATTAGAGGGTAGTTGGGTATTGTCTCACTCATTTGTGGGATAGGCTTGGTGGGTAGTTTGCATTGACATTTTTTCTAGTAGTTTCTTTTCTTTAAATCTTTGCTACTACATGTTGTTTCTTCTACTTCGGTTATCGCATTATTTGGCTCGGCATGCTATGTTACGCTTTCTCTATTATTTGCTATGTCTAATTTGCTTTTTTTTTTCTTTTCTGTATTGTTATTTTTCATACTGCCTTGTTATGTGTTACTCAAGCCAAAGGTTTTTCTGGAAATCGCCTCTATATCTCCACAAGGTATGGGTAAGGTCTACGTATATTCTACCCTAGACCCCGCTTGTGAGAATACAACCGAGAGTTTTCCGGAATTCGCCTCTCTATCTCCACAAGGTAGGGATAAGGTCTACGTATACTCTACTCTAGATCCCGCTTGTGGAAATACACCGGGTATGTTGTTGTTTGTATCTCTCAAGATAAAACATCTTTCACAGAGAACCCTCCACCAAATGTGATACAAGGCCACATATGTAAATGTGATAGTTACACATGTTTTTTGTCAAATGTTGAGATGAATTGGGTTAAATGCTATTGGTAAATATTACTCCGTCCTACCTCTAGTCAAGTTCGTTTGGCATGTTTAACTCAACATAAAGTTTAGAAAGAAATGAAGACTTTTAAAAATTTCAGACATGACATAACATTTTTGTTGCTATAAAACTTTTGAAACTTGTGAACATGCCATAATATTATATAGTTATAAAAGCTTAAATGAGAAGTTTAAAGTTATTTATTTCTACATATGTAAATGTGACATTTCTTTTGTAACAAACTAGTAAAGAAATAGTGCTAAACAAATTGGAATAAAGGGAGTAAGCAGGTTCAACATTCTGCTGCAGCAACCGAAACCTAGAGCTTAATTGTTGCCTCAATTCTGAACTACTTTGTGCATTCGAGATTTAAAAGGTTTTTCAATTTTCAATTTTCAATTTTTCATCCCAAGCATTGAGTACAAGTTATCTGAATCATTTTCTTTGATGCCCCATATAGTATAACGCAATAAAATGCAAGAATTACACAGAAATAACTACTATGTTCAAGTACTTTTTCCTGTATCCATAAAGAAGAAACTTGGTTTTATATGATTTACTCCCTTCTCACATAATTACTGCCATCATTTTAAATCATTACTGGTAAGAAAAGAAAAGGTTAAGACAATCGTTGACGATTCCTCGTCAATTTGCTAAAGGAAACAAAAAGGGCAGCCCACAGCTATTATGTTTCTGATCTATAATTCGACAGTGGAAAGATTGAGAAATTTTCATGCAGGAGCCAGTGACTGAGAGCTCTTCTCATTCTAATATAGCTCTTTTTCATACATGATACATCAGCATAATGATATAGTTATGTCTTCTTCTGTTGAATCTAGAATCATTAAGCGATTTCAGTCTTTGGTCTTTCATGTTCTTGATTTTGAAGTAAATGCCTTTTACTAAAACAGTATTTCGTTTACTTCTAATGTTCAGGAGTATAAAGAAAAGATCATTGTTGTTAAGATAGACCATGACTCGAGTCCCAAGCTCATAGAAGAGTACAAAGTCTATGGATTGCCAACTTTGATTCTTGAAGTTCCAGACAGCAAAAGGGAAGGTGCAATAACAAAAGCTAAACTCAAGGACTATCTTGATGGACTTCTAAAGACAGTTGAAATCGCGTAATATATGAAGGGAGGCATTTTTTGTCTTGTCAATATTGGTTATCCTGATGTTGCCTATAATTTGATTTGCTTCCTTGATTAGCCGAGAATAGTGGGGATGCAAATTGTATATTTTAGCTGTCTGCGGGCAAGAACTTGTTTGGATTTGTATATTTGAGTTGTCAATAAGATAAAAATAATTGCATATTTTCAGATTTATGTAATTTGGTTTCGTTCAAAGAGCATCATCGTCTTTATGCATTTCCTTTTTTCTGCTAAATAACCTGTACATGCTAGAAGCCTAGAGCACTAGGACTGTACCTAGTTAGATGTTAATTGTCACGACTCAAGTCCATGACACGTATTGTCCCCTTTGGGCCTAGTGCTGTACGGATTTGTTTTTCGGGCTACGCCGAGCCCTAAAAGCGCGCGTACCATGTGAACTTGAGCTATGCCTTATAAAGCTCTTGACTTTTCTCTCCCATTCTGATGTGAGATTCACCTAGGTGTCATGTGCTCTTTATCTGCAGAAGATTTCCAGGTTAGAAGCTTATCAGTCCTGCTTGACCTGCCCTCGGTAAGGCTCGTCACAATAATGATCTGTTGCTCCTTGTTGGACAATCTCTGCAGCCACCACCAAGCTAGATTTATACATTAGAATTGGAGTATTACTTTGCATCTGATTACTCTTCTGCAAGCTCAATGACTTTCCAATCACACTATTATAAGGTAATGTATGCTCAACCGCATTTTCATGAGTAAAACTCACAGTTTAACTTGATATTTGAAGATTATATTCTGTGTTGAGAGACATGGATGATAGTTATACGCACACATGATTTGAGAAAATGTTATTTCCTCAGTACCAAACACACCCTTAAAGCTTGAATCTCCTATTTATTGGATGATTTTGAAAGAAACTTTGGTTTTTGAAGCTTTAAAGCCTTGATACTTTGGGATTCTTCTTGAGGTTAATTATTTTGTCATACCATTTATCTTTATCATCATTGTCACATCTCATTGGAAATAACAAGAAAAGGACTTTGTCCTAAGAGAACAATACATGGAAAAGGAAATTGATCTTATTAATAATGTTGGAAAAAACACAAAATACATTAATAGCATAGGCAAGCAAAAAAGAGAGTAGTTTATTAATATTGGAAATTAACTTAAAATTACAATAGTAGCAGCATCTGCGAGGGTCGAAACATAATATTTACAATCTTCCGTATAATATTTCCTCGCTCGATATGATATGATATGATTGTACAGGACCGCCCAATGTGTCATTTAAACATGAATATCATCAACTGGCATGTACTTTTTCCAGAACCAATGATTCTTCCAGATTCTGTTCACTTCTTCAATAGGGATGCCTTTGGTTTCAGGGAGGAAGAATAAGATGAATTGTGTCATGATCACGACGAATCCAGCAAAGAAGAAGAACAGACCGAACTTCATGTTGCAGAGCATTGTAAGGAAGAGCTGGCCTATCACAAAGGTGAAGAACATATTGACAGAAACTGTAATTGATTGCCCCGCTGATCGGATTTCCATCGGGAATACCTCACTAGGCACGAGCCAACCCAATGGGCCCCATGACCACGCGAATGCCGCTACGTAGATGCAGATTAAGCCCACTGTACCATTTCCTAGTCCTTTGCTGAATGTTCCCTGGCCATTCATCCCAAACACACTAGCTATAATGACGCCAACAGCAACCTAGTAAAACAAAAATGCAGAGTTAAATTTCAGTTAGTGTCTGCTTTCAATACAGTAGTAACAAGAGACACATTCAAGATTTGAAGTTTATAGTCTCATAAATCGACATCAAGTTATCTACAATAATAACATTGGGCAAAAGTTGTTGGATTTAAGTGAACTCATAAGTAGTACTGTTGTCCGCCTCTTTATTCAAGCAGGGTGGTGGGACATAATCTATAATTGCCACTGAACCGTTACTCTTTTGACATTATGGGTTCATAATTGAAAATTTCAAAAAATAATTGTGATTTATTTCCTTGTTAAAAATGTTGGTTTCAGTTTAACACATTGGTTGTATGCTTCATCTGCCACTGCAATTGAATTCCCTTCGTAAAAAAATTATATTATGGAAATAGGATAAAAGCAGTTCTTTTTTTATATATATAAGGGGGGCAAAAGTGATTTAAAAAATGCTTTGGATCATGAATCACCTTTGTTAAAGTTCCTGGTTTTGTATATATGTGAGTAGTAACTTTTATAGTAGTATTCTATTAACAAGAACTTCTTGTTTCCGAGGGTGAATCATCAATTTTAATCAACCATTAGCGAGTAATTCTAATGCAGACGGATTTAGTCAATTAAATGATATTTTTTTACCTGGCAGACGATCATAATGAGACCACCTATGATGAACAAGACTCTCCTGCCAAATCTATCAACAGTGAATATGGAGATAAGGGTGGCAAAGACATTGACTAGTCCAGTGATAACCGCGGTCATCAAGGCAGCCCCGTCACCAAATCCGAGTGTCTTGAACAGGACGGGTGCGTAGAACATGATGACATTGATACCGGTGAGCTGCTGGAAGAACGGAACTAGGACAGCAATTGTAAATTGTGGTCTGTACCTAGGTTTCAATATGTTGCCCCATGGATTTTTAACCTGCTTAGACATGTCGCTCGCTATGATAAGGTCCTCGAATTCGTTGTCCACGTTGTTGGTACCGCGAATTTTCTGCAACATGGTTTTAGCTTTCTCCTTCTGGCCTCTGTCGATTAAGGAATTAGGCGTGTCGGGTAGGAAAACCGCTCCTACGGTCATGATAATAGCGGGGACCACCGCGAGCACAAGCGACACTCTCCACCCATTTTTCTTCATGTGAGAGGTACCATAATTGACCAAATTCGCAATGAATATGCCAATTGTGACCGCCATTTGAAAGCACACATTGAGCGCTCCTCTGAGCTTAGGTGGGGCCATTTCCGAAAGGTAAACGGGGACTGACTGATTGGCATAGCCAATGCCAACACCAAGCAGTAGGCGCCCTATGATGAGCATGACCAGGTTCATGGCCGCACCATTCAGGACGGCGCCCACTAGGAAAATTAGACCACCGATAAGCATGGAGATCTTGCGACCAAAGGCTTTGGTGGTTATTGAAGCTGCAAATGAAGCAACCAATGCTGCTAAATAGAGTGATGAAGTGAATAGTTGCAACATATGGTCATCAAATTTGCAGTATTGGTTTCCCCCTTCTTTCAAGGCCTTCTCCTTGTGGTAGACATTTGGGAAAAACTTGAGCAAGAATTCATCCATAGATGTTACTCCACCTGTAATTTTGGATCAAAATCATCAAGAAACATATACAGGCGAAGGCACGGAAAGAGAGGGATTCGAAGAACGTCCATCATAATAAAGGCAATTACTATCTGTTCTTGATCCAACATACTTTCCATGTAGTGTCCGAGTAGATAGAGGGTGTGTTTGGTACGACTGAAAATGCTTTTCAGAAAATAAGTCATTTTTTCTGGTGTATGATTGCTAGGAAAATCATTTTCCATTGGAAGGAGAGAAACGACTTCCCTCATTTTTATGCAGAAGTCAATCTGCTTCAGAATTATCTTAACCTTTCATATTACTATTTTACTCAACATACTTAGACATTATTATCAATCTTTAATACTCAAGAATTTTATTAACAAAAATAATATTTAGTTTGTTGATATTATTATCAATATTTAATAGAGTAAATATATGTTTTTTGGAAAAATATGTTTCACTTCCTAACAAAAATCCAAAAACACTTTTCATGAGTTGCATGCATGCATATTTGGAATAAAATAGAAACAAGGATAAAAGAAGGTTAATTGGGATTGATAACATACATTAATGTTTAATTTTCAAGAATTTCATAAAACAGAATACTGTTTAGTTTGCTGATATTATTATCAAATTTTAAAAAGTATTTTTTGTTCAAAAGATATTTTCACTCAAATACCGTAAAAAGATTTGATAAAAAAATAATTTCATTTGATAGAAAAATAATTTCCGTCGTATCGAACATGAGAAAACACATGCATATTGGAAAGAAAAATAAGGATAAGAGAAGGGTGTCAAATTAGCCAATCAAGTCCGAGAGTAGATATCAGACATCGGATTAAAAAACAAAAAATGGATAAAAAATATATTACCTGAGATACCAATGTCATAACCAAAGAGTAGGCCACCAGTGGCAGCAACCAAACATGTCATAATGACAAAAGTAGTGACTTTTCCTTCATATTCAGCACCTCCATTTCCGCCTCCCGCAAATCCTCCTGCCATCTTTTATGATTGAATTTATCAAATTAAAATCTTAACTTTTTTTTGAGATAATTTAAAATAGTAATAATAATAATGTGTGTGTAAATTCTTTTGTGAGTTTTCCTATTTGATAGTGTTGGATACACAAGATTTCAATGGATATTAGAAACAAAGGCCTTTTTTCTCTCAATAATCTTTTCTTTTTTTGTTTCTTAATTGAGACTTGAGAGTGACCTTTGATCTTTTTCTGAATTTTTTTTCTTTGTTTTTATAATATTTTTTCCCTTATTCTACATGAGCGCGGCAAACTTGTTGCCTGCCCTCTCTTTTTTGCTTTGCTTGTCTTTTCTAGAAACAAAATGATTTAAGGTATTTATAAGAGGTGAAAATCAAGAATTATCCTAAAAATAGGGCATAGTCTTAGGAAATGTGAATGGAGAGAATTGAAAAATAAAAAGTCAAAAGTGAATTTAATCCATGTAAAAATGTTTGTGGGTGATATCGATTACTACTATGATAATAAATTAATTAATTTAAATTAAAAATTCAACTGAAACCAGAAATACTAGCTGAAGAAGTGAAGATCCTTCGTTTCAACCATGAAAAATAGGAGTAACATTAGCCCTTGTTTGATGGATAAAATATTAACCACGTCAAAATTGTGATCTGGCTTATTTGCGCACTTAATTATATTGCTTTAACAAAATTTCAACGATGATCTTCTTTATTAACGTGATATACACAATAACAAAATTTCTATTTAATTAAAGAAAAAATATTTTTTTTCTTAATTTTTAATGTCTTATCCTATTGCTTGGATTTATTTCACTGTTTAAGTATCATTTTATTCACTTTATTTTTATATTTAATTTAATTAAGGTATAAGTACTCCATATTGTCTCTATTTTATCTAGTCAATTTCTTACAAATACTCCAAAATATCTCTATTTTATCATTATTCAATTTCTTTTGGCTTTGCTATTAAACATCATATTTTCTCTTTTACTTTTTTTTTAAAATATTGCTAACTATTATCAATTACATTAACGTATGTTGATTCATTAAGCTAATAATAACCTTTAATCCCCAATATATGATCCGAAAAGATGGATAGTGAGTATTTACCTCCATTATAATTTACGTAAAACACTTACATCTTTGATGAAGCGAAGCGAATCCATAATCTAACATTATTATTTGATCATTAAAATTCTTAGTAATAAATTAATTGTTTTTTAAAATTCTTATCAATAAATTAATTATACTTCTAAAATTATCGGTTCTTTTTTAGTAATTGATACTAGCTTAATGAAATTTTACATATATATCTATGTCTTACGTGGAAAATACTGAATTTGAATGAACCAATTACTTAAAAGTTGCATCAACAATTGTTGGCGAACTCGAATTGATTTCTACTTTAAACATATGTGAAATAATTTTTTAACTATTATAGAAGAGTGAGTTAGCATCCAAGGATCAACACATGTATTTTTTTTTTATCATTTCAATAGCTTTTGATCACATTTTAGTCAATTTACCTATTAGCTAACCTATATCTAGAGTACGTCATTATACAGTATAAACTCAATAAATGAATATCCTTAGGATCAGGAAAAAAAATCGTTTAGCAAGGTTATTTATTTATTGATAAATTTATTTATCGATAAATGAATATTTATTCATTTAGATAGTATTTTTACATTTAATGTACAAATGTACCTAGAGGGTAATGGTCAAAATTTTTATGAAAAACTTAATTATATTCATTTTCTTTAGACTCTAGATTAGAAATACATGCATTATACGTGTGGACTAAGTACAATGTACTAACATTCATGTACTAATAAGATTGTATATATAGAATACTTAGAGTCTAATTTACGCTATAGAAATGTGATGGATGTCGAACATCTTTTGAACTATCCTAACGAGATTGATGCAGTTATGGAATTGCCTACAGACGAAGAAATTATTGAGTGCGTACTAAATGAAGAGAGTGATCCTGAACCAGATGATAGTAGCGTCATACCAAATGTGTCATCAAAAGAGGCCTTTCAAGCAGTAGTCACCATACAAAATTACTTGATACAACACGAGAAAAATATTTCAGAAGTTGTGCATGCATTACAAAAAATTAAGGATGGAATGCATTTTGATGGAAGGAAAAAATAAATAACTTTAGATGCATTTTTTGAGAAGAAATGACTTCTTATATGAACATTGTTAATTGGATGAAATATTCTCGTTTATTATATATACATATTTTTTATGAAATTTAGTGATTATTCATTTATGTTTAAATGGGGCCTTTAAGGACTCAAATTTTTTTATTCGTTAATGCATTTAGCGAGGTTATTCATTTAGTCCATTTGTCAAGTCGGGACCAGAAAAAATTATTCATTTGGCAAGGTTATTCATTTATCGAACATTTATTTGTCGAGGTTATATTGTATGTGGCTTTAACACCTACAGCCAGCACATAGGTCTCCTTAGACTTTTCCACTTCCATTTCCTTTCCTGTTCATTTTTGTCTTTCAATTGCTCTTCCAATCTTCACAATATTGAAAAGATTTTATATCTATTAATAAATAATAAATTACCTGTTTAAAGTGTAGAAAATTATTACCATATTGGTATATTTTATTAAGTACGTTGTGCTCATTTCTTATTAGTAAATTTTGAAATATGCATATTTCAAAAATATGTATCCTCTATTTTAATCAAATGCGTGAATAACGATATTCAAAAAAAATATTATCTTATTTATTAAATTTCATAAAAATAACTATATAAAAGCATTTTAGAAAATAAAGGACTACAACAAATGCTATTGAATTGTGATTGTATTTATATAATACTACTATCATAATTTGTTACTCATTTCATCTCATATTACTTGTCTACTTTCCCATTTACATGCCCCTTAGGAAATAATAAATGAAAGGTGTATTGTTATTACCTTATCTTATCTCTCTCCAATTAATTGCACTCTAATAAATACTCTATTGATTATTTTCAAGAACACTTGATATTAAAGATAAAATGAGAAAGCTTTAATTAATTATGTCTTGGTGTTATAAACTGACAAGTAATTTGAGACAAATATTTTTAATAATGTGGACAAGTAATATGGGACAGAGTAAATACTAAACTGACTCATTTCTCGTGTCGGGCCTATGCAAGCACGGGTTTGCCATAATTTAGTTTACTAGTTTTAGCGTACGTGTATTGCACGTGTTAACAAATTAAAAATTTTATACAAAAAAATAAATTATGTAAAATAACAATGGACGTTAAAATAGATACAATACTCATTTTAAATAATAAAATAATATTATTACATTAATTTAGTTATTTAATTACGTGTAATAAGTATTTAGATTTTTCCAGTTCCATATGGGTTCTTCGAAGAATGTTATGGTAAAACTTCGTTTGAAACGATGTGGTAGAAAGTAACGTGCGACTTGAAGGACACGATCTGTTGTGGATTTATACATCCACCATTTTATTTAGGAATGAGGGTGCTCTTGGCTCGACATCATTGGTAATGTAAATAGTCCATGATGGAGCTCGAGTAGAAAGTATTAATTTATTTTTCGGGGCGGGTCTAGGGTTAATGTCAATCAATAAAAAAAATTAGAATAACTTTGTAAATATATCTTCGGTATGGAAATCGAAAGAATCCAATTCGAGCAAGTTTTCAATTCAAAAATTTCTTGGAATTGATCAAACTTTTTCGATCCAAAGTGTTTCACGCAGGAATTCAACGTCTATAGGATTCTTTCATTGAAATTGCAAAAAGGGTATGTTCTACCATTTTGAAAGGATTAAAAAGCACCAAGTAATGTATAAACCCAATGATTTAAAATAAAACAAAGATAAAAGATCCCAATTCTCTTTATTTTAAACTTGTAGTTTTGAGTTATAGTTTTATTAATGATATTACCTACTTGATAAATTTATAATTATTCTTAAACATTCAAGAAATGAACTTTCATTTTATATTTAAACCTTTATTTTTTTGTAAAAATTCTTTGATTGTTTAAACTAATTATAATACTTTTAAGCACTGAATTTACTTAGTTTTTAAAAATTATCTCACTTTTAATGAAATGCAAATTTCAATCTAACTTATGAAAATTGTAGTGAAATTTTTTTACCAAAAAAACAATTCACAGAAAAAAAAAAAGAAGCTTACGAAGTAAAAAAGATGGTTACCATACCCTTAGCCAACAAATAATTGTACTGTGATTCATTACCACACAAGTTCTTCTTGTTCATAAATCTATCTCTGCTTCAATAAGTGATATAAATAAAATAATAATTTGAGGTATAGACTCAAGAGAGAAAAAATATTCTTAAAAAAAAAGTAGGCAAAACAATCATGTTAACTAAATTGCCATATATTTGACGAAGTTTTCCTTAGGTTAAAATTTGGCAAGAAAACCTGTTAACGAAGAACGTCACACAGGTTGACAATAAAGAACCCATCTAGTTTTAGTATAGGTGTATGCAGACATCTATTAATATAAGATTGTATAATTTCGTAAAATTTTATTTAGCCAAAATTATGGCTACAAAGTGTCTAATTTCTTAAATTGAAACACGAAAAAATAGATGCATTAGTGACGAAATTGACCATGCAATCAACGGATGTAGAATAATCAATTATGTTAGTCACCAATTATGACGTCAGGAATTAGTCGCAGCTTTCAATAAATCATCACTTATCATAAAAAAAATTACATGTAGACATCTATTAATAAAAGATTGTATGATTTCGTAAAACTTTATGTAGCCAAAATTATGGCTACGAAGTGTCTAATTTTTTGAATTTAAACATGAATAGATGTATTAATGACAAAATTGATCATGCAATTAACGAATGTAGAATAAAAAATTACGTTACTCATCAGTTGTGATGTCATGGATTAGTTGAAACTTTCAATGAATCATCACTTATCATAGAAAAAAATCAAAACTTTATGTAGCCAAAATTATGGCTACAAAGTGTCTAATTTTTAAAATTGAAACATGAAAACATAGATGAATTAGTGACGAATTTGATCATGCAATCAAAAGATGTAGAATAATCAATTATGTTACTCACTAGTTGTGACGTCAGGAATTAATTGCAACTTTCAATAAATCATCAATTGTCATAGATAAAAAGTAATTGTCACGGAGTTAATGAATTATACCGAGAAATGCACTATGGTATAAACAAAAACCATGTTATTAGAGGACCAATAACTTTAGATAAATATACATCCATATCAATATTGGAAGAAAAATGAATTATTTAAGATGTAAAAAGGGAAGTAAAAACTCGTTAGCATTAGCGTAAACAATCAAGAGAAAATACAACAAATCTCAAGTAAAACCACAAACATTCAAGCACACCAACATATAATATATTACTTAGAAACCAAAGAATACATAATCAAATTTATAAAACTATAAGCGTCTAATATCAAGCGGAATCAAATCAGTTTAAAATTAGAGAAATTAAGCAACGTAGTTGATAACTTGATAAGCAATAGCGTTGTGGGTGTTGTGTCTAAATTCATTGTTAACATTCTTTTATAGATACGATTGTCTAACCTACGAATTTATTTCAATCAATTAACAGTTCTTATTTCAAATAAAGAAAAATGTTAAATAAGGTAATAAATCCGTGATATACATAAGTGTATATCACGGGCAATGCAGTGAAGTCTGGCCCATCTAGGCAGTGGGCAGATCCAGCAGCCCATCTCGGCAGATTATTTCTTTCAAAAAAGTTTGTAGAATAGCAACTATAGTTGAGTCTTACACAACAAACCAATTGCTAACTTGGAATCGTTAATTTCAAATAAGGAAAAGTTACTTGGAGTATATTATGGTTATTTTATATGTTTGCCAAAAAAAGAAGCTATCATGACAGTTAATATTTTGCCAAAAATAACGTTCAGTTTTTTTACTTTTCCAAAAATATTTGTCAAAGTCAAAAGGACCAAAAATAACGTTTTTTTTGTTTACTTTTCCAAAAAATAAAATAGATAAAATATTATAAAAATAATTAAATAATAATTTAAGGATAATAATAAATGACAATTTTGTCTATTGTAGAGTCTTTTAATGAAGGGCAAAAAGTTTAATCAATATTTTAAAGATCTTTCGTGCTTTTAATATAAATATAAATTAATATAGTCAAGACATAAGTGTTAGAATATTATGCAATAATATTATGATTATGTATTAATGTAGTATTATGTTATATATGGTAGGTAGTAAAATGTTAATTAGGAATATTATGTTAATTAGGTAGAAGATTATTAGGAATTGATTAGGAAGATTGGGCATGATTGATTTTTCCTAATCAATTCCTAATAATCTTCTACCTAATTAACATAATAATCCTAATTAATATTTTACTATCTATCATATATAACATGATATTACATTAATATATAATCATAATATTATTACATAATATTCTAACAATAAGTTGATACAGATAGGAAGAAGGAAGAAAAGAGGAGAATCATTAAAAGATACTTCTAAGTAAAGAAAAAAAGATACTTAGCATCCATTCGAATCTTTGATGATATATCTCCCATCTAATCTCATGCTTCTTTCATAAAAGCAAAAAGTTGAGAGGATCAAAAGTGCGACTCTTTTGTTTTGATTGCAGTGATAGTGTAATATCCTGTTTGGCCATATATATTATTCACTTTTTTTTCGAATTTTTTTTCATTTTTTTCAAAAGTTAGTATTTGGCCACTAAAATTTCAAATACAATTTAAAGTTATATTTGGAATTTGAAAAATAACCAAAATCTTATTTTCACCTTTTTACTTTGTTTTTATCTTTCACTTTTCAAATGTTACCCTACATTTTTTATTTTTATAAATTGACCTCATTTATTCAACTGATCGGGAAATGCATGCTCGATGGGAACATATTGTTCACACAATGTTTGTGGGTTATATTAAGAATATCTATTACTATCTTTGGTGTTGATGTTTAGTACTAATGCATAATAATATTTAAAATTGAGGAAGTGTAATACTATGTAGTAGCTCGTAGACAAAAAGAAACGCACCGGATCATATTAGTTTTGTAGCTCATATCCATCACTGAACAAGCCCATGTCCGATACATGTTGAAGATGCGAATAATTGTAAACTTGATTATATCATCGTATTAAAGAAAATCTATATAAATCATGCTTAATGTATTAGGAAGTGATTGATGGACAATGTTTACGCACTAGTTATGTTTATTAATTTTTTAAGTGATTTTGCTAGTTTTAAAAAATTGGGGGTAAAAATTATATTTCATACTTCTAAAAACAAGTACATTTCAACAGGCAATTATTATTTGCAAAAACTATGGTCAAACACAACTCCAACTTCAAAAACTTCAAAAAAAAATGAAATTATTTTTTATTTCTATGGCCAAATGCCTGCTAAAAACCCCTACTCAAAATGATTAATGATATTTAAAAAAATATAAATAATTAATAAAATTCAATATCTACTATATATAAATATATACCACTTTTTTTTGGCAATTAACAGAACTTTATTATTAATCACCAGTGCAATCAGTACAAAACCAGGGGAAACCAATTAGATTATCATTATCACCAGCCAACCTACCTATCCTCTTATAGGTTTAACAAAAAAGAAAATAACTCCTACAAACTACATAGTACTATGGACTACTACAAAGAACAAAGATACTCAAACAGCATACTATTATCACTCATTCTAATGCATAAATTAGTCTTCAACCTGTGTAGCAGTATCTCCATGCTGCTAGTTCTTTGTTGAATTACCCTAGCATTCCTCTATATCCATAGAACATACACCACAACTGCAAGCCCAGCTTACAACAGGTTCTTTTGTGTTCCCTTTCCCTTGGACATTTTTGCAATCCAGTTCCATTCCTCCCTCCATGTTTGCACAACTCTATGCCACTTGAGCCATTGTGGTACCTTCTGTCAGAACTCTCTTGTGATATTGCAATAAAAAAACAGGTGTTCACCTGTCTCAAGTGCCAAATTACAGAAAACACATTTAGCATCCATACTCAAGCCCCACTTAATTAGTGTTGGAAATTTGCCTTTGGTGGGAGTTGCGTCTAACCATCTTTAATGACTTAAACACTAGGGTTCCACATGTTGGAGACTTTGATTCTTCACACGTGCATAATCTACTAAGTAAGTAGATGACCGTAGGGCCAAGGATCGTTAAATTTTGTTGAAAAATGAAAGAGATATTGATCCACGAAGTGAGGTGTTTGAAGCATGAAAATGTGGTATAGACCAATTATCCCTCATCGGTGGGGGAAGGAAAATTTATTTAGTTTATAAGTCTCAAAATTGGCTTGGGGTCTCGGGCCTCGGGCCTCTTATGATATTATCTTTTTGGACCCAAATTGCTTCATATTTACAGTTTGGTCCCTGAAGTTTCAGATAAGATGAAATTGGGCAGAGAACGAACTTGTGCTTTTGTTGTTGGTTTTGGAACGTTAACCTCCATTAATATGCACATCAATTCAGCCATTACTTGGCTGAATAACTCTCACTAAAAGCTCTAATCCGTTGCACATCAATTCGTCATTTATGTGGCTGAATTACTACCTCTCTAAATTGTCATTACTTGGCCAGTAACAATAATTATGTGGGCAGTTGATAAGTCCCCTCCTTGCACTATATAATGAAGTCTTTGCTCAATTGTTGAGACTACAGAACACACAAACGAATCAGATTCTTCATACTACTTTCCAGCATCATTTCATTACACTAAGTTCTTCAAAGTAACACTTGAGTTTTCTTTGCTCATTTGTTGAGTTGTTGTTTTATCTTGGGAGACTATTGTCCAGAACGTAGAAAGGATATATACGGGGCAATTTTGTCTTAAAGACAGAGTACCATCACTCGACCCATCAATCAGTTTCTTCTTCCAGTTTCTTGTTCTAGTTTATTGAAATTTCAGATTGTTGTAATTTCATTTTGTTGCAATACTTAGCAGTTACTTATTTTCATTTCCTGCACCATTGTAATCAATAATTTTAAGACAAGATTAGCTTGATGTAACTGCTTAGTAACATGACTGGAAACACTGTTGATGTCGCTGCTGCTGCTGCTGCCACTCAAGGCAATAATTCTGCAATCACTGCTGCTGCCGCTATTGTTCAAGGCAACTCCTCTGCCTTCCCCACTGCTGCCCAAGACACGTCCAGTGCCTTTACTGCTCCACCCTCCGCATTCCACCATGAACGCCCTGAAAAATTCATGGGCTCAAACTTTAAGAGATGGCAGCAGAAGATGTTCTACTTGACGGTTATGGGAATGGATAGGTTCCTATCAGAAGATCCTCCACAATCTGGAGATGAAATGGACCCTTCACCTACTGAAATGGCTGAAGGGGGCCTAGGTATCCATGTTATTAATGGCATGAAGATGGTTCTTGATGTATGGAATCATAATGATATAATATGTAAGAATTCATATTGAACTGCTTGGCAGACCCTCTCTACATGGTGAATTGCACCGTTGGCACCGCCAAAGAGTTGTGGGAGAAGTTGCAAAAGAAGTACAACGCACAAGATGCAGGTACTAAGAAATTCATCGTTGGGAAATTTCTGAAATTTCAAATTGTGGATAGTAAGATAGTGATGTCCCAAGTCCAGGAATTCCAAATGATTCTACATCATCTAGATTTGAAAAGAATGAAACCAAATGAACAGTTTTTGGTTGCATCGCTGATTGAAAAGTTACCTCCTTCGTGGAATGAGTTTATGAGCTACTTAAAGCTCAAGACAAAGGAGATGGCCTTTGAAGAGCTTATTATCAAACTCCACATTCATGAAGATAATAAGAAGGCCTTGCTTAGGGGTAAACAACCTGCTGAGGCAAAGGCAAATCTGGCTGAGGCCAAAGGGAACCCAAGCAAGAAACGGAAGTTCCAGAAAGACGGCAAGACCCAAGCAGCGGAGAAGTTCAGAGGTAACTGTCACCACTGTGGGAAACCTGGTCATATGATCAAGGAATGCCGCAAGCTCAAGACTAAGCAACAAGAGAAAGCCAAGGCTAAAGGCAAGGCGCATGCTAACGTCGTCAAAGACACGCTTCTGGATGACATGATTGAGGAGTTCTCGGCGGTGGTGCTTGAAGCAAACCTGGTTGAGAATCTCATGCAGTGGTGGATGGACACAGGTGCTACCAGACACATCTGTTCCAACAGAGATGCCTTCTCTATGTATACACCGGTCACCGACAAGAAGCTGTTCATGGGCAACAATGCTTCCTCTGACGTGCTGGGGTAGGAAAGGTGGTCCTGAAGATGACTTCTGGAAAGTAGCTCACTCTAAATGAAGTGATGCATGTCCCTGAGATTAGGAGAAATTTAATTTCAGGACCTTTATTGGTTAATGCTGGTTTTAGGCTAGTGTTTGAATCCAATAAATTTGTACTCACTAAGAATGACATTTTTGTGGGGAGAGGCTTCGTATGTGAATGCCTCTTCAAAGTTAACGCCATGTCAGTAATGCGTCCAAGTAATAAAGTTGAAGCTTTTGTTGATGGGCTGATCGGTAACCAAGAGCAGGGCCCAGTACCCCCTGTTGAGGGTAGAGGGACTGGGCCGAAACAGTAGCCGGGTATGGAGCCCAGTTTGCATGCTTAAATGTACCAGCTGGGCCTTTCCAATTGGGAATGTTGGTGGGCTGGCCCATCTGCTGCTGGAATTGTTGAGCTTGCCCGCGGTGGCCTTTCCCCCTTCCTTTTCCGCCGCGGCCACTACCGTGGCCCCTGCCACCTCTGCCGCCGTGGTTGTTGCGGGTTTGAGTATTTTTCGGTGGAGGTGGTTGGGTGGCGGTGATGTTAGTTTGGACAGGCGTTTCAACTGCAAGTGCTTTTTGGGTGTTCTCATCTTGCTTTGCATGCCGGGTTTCTTTCAACAAAAGTTGCGAACGAGCTTTGTTAAAACTGGGTAAGGGATCGACATGATGTATCATAGTGGCGATGGTGTCATATTCACCCTTCGGGAGGCCTGCAGCCAACTGTAACACCATCTTTGTTTCAGAGACGGGCGTTCCAACGTTGGATAATTGGTCTGCGACCAGTTTCAACTGTTTGCAATATTCAGACATGTTCGAAAAAATTTCAAGACGAGTGTTGTTGAATTGTTCTTTCAAATACACTGCGTGAGTGTGCTGTTGTCTTGAAAAATTTCTTCCAAACGTGTCCATAACTCATGAGCGGAGGCACCGATTTTCATAATACTCTATCTATCTTACTCCACACATGTCTATTGGTCCCAAGTTAAAAACCTATCAGTTGATTTCATATCTGTAAGATTTAGGGCAGTAAAAAATATACCACTTTTTGATATGTACATAATACTTTTTGACGAAGGAATTCGGATATGAACCCTTATATCCGTATAAATGTTATGGCATATTTAAAATAAAATATCCACATAAATGAAACTTTTTCTACTCTATTGCCACTGTTGAAGCTGATACCTTTGTGAGTCAACATAATTTACTAACCCCTTTAGAAAAAGCACCTCAACCTCAAACACATCTTTCTAAATTTGAACAAAAAGAATTTCGAACCTGGAATTTTAAATGTACCTTAAAAATAATACTGTCTTCTATTCATATAATATTGTGTTTTTAGCTTGGAATTTAATCCCTTAAGAAATTCACTCATCTTAGAAAATAAGAGGTATTTTCACTAAATTACCTTTACTTAAATAGTACCTATTCAATATGATTATTTAATTACAAAAAATCCTCTTATCTAAATAAAGGTAAATTTAAAAGAAAAAAATAATATTTTCTTAATTATATAAAAAAATCATTTATTTTAGATGAAAATAAAAGTAAAAAATACCATATAATATGTGCGAGAAAATAAAGTATACTAGATGTATTAGGATAAATGGAATGTTTAGCACAAAAGAAGCCTCAATCCATGTAATTTGGACTTAATATAATCTCAAGGTTCATTAATCTATGATCTTGATTTGGGCCGACATGTGTTAATCTAAGGATTTAACTCAATTTTGGACGAACCTCATTACTCTATTAGGAAGGAAAGCAAAAAGAACATCTGTGTCCGCGATCATATTTCGATTTGATTAATTTGAATTTACATCAACTAAGCTTATTAAGGGATATAATTATCTTTTATCCTAATGTTCTTAGTTTCTTGAGTCAAAGTTTGAATTTTTTTTAGTATCCAAAATATAATAGTTTGACTAATTTTTTTTAATTTTTTTATTACATAGGGGTAGGGGCACGAGGAAATGGGAAGGAGATTACAACGTGGAGATTCGAACTCTCACCAACAAGATGAAAGTTCATATAGTCAATCAACTGAGATACTAAATTCCTACATAGTTCGACTAATTTGAATTTGTTCAAGTAAATTTATAAAAGGAATAAAACACACTTTCGTTTTATAGGTTCTTCATCTCTGGAGTTGAAGCCGAGATTTCTTGGTATCCGAAATTTACTTATTTAATTAGTTTTGATTTGCATCTAGTAAGAACACTATAAGTTGAAATATTTATTTATTACAACTTTTTTTATTATAACATGGTATCTAAATCAACTTGCCTGCACCTGCTAATTTCATCGAGTAGTTATTATCTCTCATTTACAAGTATTGAATAATTATGTTCATCAAAAGTAAAATAATAAAATAATTCACGTATTTTCTTTGTTTTAATTTGTTTGTCTTATTTTTCTTTTAGGATTACAACATTCGGAAAGCATGACAAATAAAAAAGAAAGAATGACAAAGCATCACACAGAAGGGACAATAATAACAACAAAAGAATACAATAATCCCACTACAAGAAACACCAATAATAACATAAATAGAAGAATAAGAGAATACTACTACTTACTGGTACTGGTACTGAAAACTAAGCCAACAATAAACTAAGGAACAACGCCCCTATAAAAAATCATGTTCCCAGTGAGTTGAAGAAGCGACATGTCCTGTTTAATCACATTTTTTCCCAATACTTCTTCATCCTACATTTATCTCTCCTTAAATCATTCATAGCCAACTTCTCACACCTTCGCATCGGGCACATCTATGCATCTTTTTTTTACATGCTCGAACCATATAAATCTCGCTTGACGCATTTTGTCATCCACCGAGGCAATTCTCATCTTGACATTTCTAATCTTATCTCTCATAGTGTGGTACATATCCATCTCACCTTTCTTTTTAAATTGTTCCAATAAAATGTCACTTGCTATATTTAATAACTCTTTGCATTCAACGTCTTACATGGCGTATTAAGACCACAAGATTCAAAAAGATATTTTAACACATTAAACACATTTTTAGTTTAAGACGAAAAGATTCAAAAATTTTATTTATTTTCTTAAATTTTTGTATAAAATCAAACTAAAATAAACTTAAAGGGATGGAGTAATATTTTTGCTTTCGTTGGTTGAGAAGTTTAACCTATAAAATCAAAGTTGAACCTCTTATTAATAGTCTATTTGTACATGCAATTTAAATTTCAAATTTGAAGTGATGATTTAAAAAGATATGTTTGGTTATGACATTTTGAACAAAATTTTAACTTTAAATGGAAATTTTTATTTCAAATCCCAATTCACTTAAAAGGTAGAATTTTAATTTCAAATTTGTGATTTAAAATTTTAAATTTAAAACTGATCCATAGCTTTAAATTTTACTTAAATAGACAATTTTTTCTATTGAATTCTTAATTAACTGACTAGAAATCGAATTATCTCACCGATCAAATGGAACCACTTCTTATTCCCGTCTGGTCCAATGTTATCTTCCCGCTTTACTAAGAAAGAGTAATTTTAAATTTTGCAAATTAAAACGATGTTTAACGTTAAAAAATTATCCATACCATATGAATATTTAACATGTTTTTCAAATATATAGATTTCAAAAATCTTATCACACACAAAATAAAATCAAAGAATATTACCCCTTTTTTTTGTGGTACTTTTTGTAGTATAGTAAGTAAGTAACATGGTCCAACCCAACCATGTGCCCTCCTCCTGTCTCCACCAGCTCCTGCCGCTCAATCATTTGACCCCCCCTACCCACCCACCCCTCTACCCCAACCCCACGCCTGTTCCCCCTCTTCCCTCAATTTCTTCTGTATAATTGCTGCTTTTTTTTCCCCTAAGGTTTATCTTACTAGAAAAAATAATCTATATGTCGACGTCAGTAGAACCTAACGGCGGCGCTATAATCGATGATTCTAGTGCTGGTGCTTTGACGGTGAAGAAACAACCGGCAAAGGACCGTCACAGCAAAGTTGACGGCCGAGGACGGCGTATTAGGATGCCGATTGTTTGTGCAGCTAGGGTTTTTCAACTAACTCGTGAACTAGGTCATAAATCTGACGGTCAAACAATTGAATGGCTGTTGCGTCAAGCTGAGCCGTCGATTATCGCCGCTACTGGTACTGGTACTATACCTGCTAGCTTCTCAACCGTTTCAGTTTCGTTACAACGGAATAATAATTCTTCGGTTTCCACGCCACTCAATCACAAAATGTCGTCCTCGCCGTTGATGATTTCTCCTTCTCCGTCTCCGGCGCCGTTTTTGCTCGGGAAGCGTTTGCGGTCCGATGATGACGTCAGCAATGGCGGTGGAGGCACGGTTGTGGGACCTACTGCTGGATTTTGGGCTGTTCCGGCTAGGTCTGATTTCGGACAAGTTTGGAGCTTCGCGGCGCTGCCGGAGATGGTAGTGCCGACACATTCGGCGGCGGCTGCGATGAATTCGCAGCCGTCGATGTTTCTTCAGCAGCAGATGGAAGAAGCATCGGCTGCTAAGGTTGGGAATTACTTTCCTATAGCTCAAGGGCATTTGAATTTGCTAGCTTCTCTGTCGGGTTCCGGACCGCCTTCTTCGGGGAGAAGAGACGACAATGGACACTGAAGATATTCAGTAGTTGATGTCTATATAAGGGCATCCCAGTGCACTAACCTCCCGCTATGCGCGGGGTCCGGGGAAGGGAAGATATGAAGTATTTGATGTCTATGATATGTATAAATGAGTATTGTTGTTCTTTGTTTGTTTGTATTTGTTCTCTAGATGTGACATTGTTAATTTTTAGGGGTTTAGGGAGTTTAGTGAGTGATAAATGGAACTAGGTTTTGTGCAATTTGTTGAATTATTGCTAGAGTTAGAGTGTTTGTTTGTTCCATTGCATTTGTTAGGGTTTCAGTTCTTAAGTTATGAGTGCTGTAGCCATGAAGAGATAAGAAGAAGAGAACACAAGAATCTAAGGGAGTTTCTTGTGTTGAATTTGGTTGGAAATTGGAACTCTCAATAAGTGCTTGACCATTTCGATAATGGTGAGTGGAGAAGATAAGTACGGTGTGTGGTCTACGAATACTTGTAACCGCATGAATGTTTTTTGTTATGAAACCGTGGAGGTTTCTGATGAATTGAATTATGTAATTTGTGAAACTGTGAACTGTCTGCATGAGAAGATAATCTTTCAGATCGAAAGAGTGCTGTGGACTTTGTTCCTTAGATACGTTGTGTTTCTTTATTGAATAATGTTTGTGTGTGTTCATGAAAAAGTTTACTTGCCACTGTCGAAGTCATGCCTGAAAAGGTGTAAAGTGAATCATTGGAGTGTGTTGATTGAACTCAATAGTGTACGGACGTTGTAAATGTGACACTGTCAAGTGTCTTGATTGAACATGGTAAATGCTTTTGAAGTGTATTAGCTGATTTTGAACCTCAGATACCACAATATATAGGAATGGGAAAGAAAGATACCTTGGATACCTACAACTTGTGCTTTCTATAATTAGTCCTTGAGTTTCTACTTTAAAACTATTTTATGATAATAAGCCTCTGTTGTTATCTTCATGCTATACATTGCTTAGTAGTACTCAGAAGACTAGACTTCTGAAGCTAGTCATTGAACTGATGTAACATTCCACATGTTTACCCACATGCACTTCTATTATATTGTGCTATTTTCAACTTGGAGGAGTATAAGAGTACACTGCAGTATACAGCATGCTGTAATTTTTTTCTTAATGCAGCTGGAGAATTCTGCTCTCCAGCACATCTGAGAGTAACGATGCATTTCAGCTTTTTGCCTTAGATTTTGGTAGCATATACACTATATTTATTTAGTGATTGTAAAAGATTACTTTGCTTGCTGATGGGCTGATATTTAGAGGACCCACATGGGTTTGCAAGTCCTTCTCCTTACTAAAGGTTACAAGTTTGATGTTTTTCCAGTCTATTTGTAATGAATAAATTTTAAATGAATGTGTACTAATGATTTCTGATTGAATTCTTAGACTTCCAGTGAATATTTGCTTATGTTCTGAAATGAATTGGTGAAAGAAGATCAGGTTGAACTCTCTAGCCTGGCAACTGCTGGATTTATGGAATTCTTTTCAACTACCATGAAGACCTCAGCAGTAATATCTAAGTGGGTAACCGGTGTAGGATTTAAGATCAGGTCCGGGATTCGAGTAAAATCAACATTCTCTCTCATCTTAGGGTGAGGCAAGTAATTGTTTCAATGTTCGTTGTTCAATATCTCGGCTGCTCAAGAGGTTGGACTAGTTGCTCCTCCGACCTGGAGAGTAACCGTAAATCTTTTTGAAAAAGTTAAGCAGATGCTAAGATGTTAAATGCTTTGAGCTTTGGTAATTTCCTTTTGGAATCTTAGAATTTTAAGAGGATACCTAACATCTATTTAATAATTGGACCTTGAAATTATAGAGAAAAGAATGATTTGCTTACACCTGGTTTGCTGAAAAAGGATTTCTATGCTTGTTAACAATGCAGGCAGATAAAAAAGTAAGATTTTATTTTCGTCTTTGAGATGTGTAGGATGATTCTGTTTTCTGGTACATTGGTTCACTTGAGTAAGGTGCTGTAGAGTGTTGTATGATCCTTCTTTATAAATATAAACCATGACACTTTTTGCAGAATTTGTACTCTTTGTTGTGAAGATTGCTAATATCTGAGATTTATTAGATTTAACTTTCTTGATTGATAATATGTTCAGAAGAAGGCTTGCAAATATATCGCCCAATAGGAGTCTCCTGACTCCACATGCGCTAACTTCTTCCTACATTCGTCCAGTGGAAAGGCGCCCACTCAGTGCCGGGATCTGAAATATGTTGGTAATAGAAGCTTCAGTATGTCAAGAGTTTGTTGAATGTGCACTCCTTTTGAATGTGTCTGCTAAGCTGTGATATCTTTTGCATCATTCTTTATGTAGAGTCTATATAGTGGGAGCTCCTTGGGGCACGACGAGCATGAGTAAGAATTGGCAATTTTAAGGATGGAAATCTCCTTTCTCAACCTTATGTGCATTCTGCCTCCTGCCTAAGCCAAAGCTATTCAGTACCCTATGTTGGGGGGAAAGGGGTAGTAGGTACCTGATGGAGTAGTTGAGGTGCAGCAAGTGCATTTTGCCTCCGATCATCATTGAACAATGCTCTCTTTGATGGTTCAGTGGGTAGCTGGCCGATATTCATGTGTTCCACTGCTTCAAAATTGAGTCGCTAATTGTTCTGCGAGCTGTATTTAGTAGTACTCATATGCTTATATACGGGTTTTAACAACGTAATTGTGCAGAATATAACAACAAACAACACAGTGCAACTCCACAAGTGGGGTCTGTGAAGGGTATTGTGTACGCAGATCTTACCCCTATTTTTGTGGAGGTAGAGAGGTAATTGTGCAGAATATGACTTTATTGTAAAATATGCTAATATCAATAATTGCCTTCACTCTTAATTTATAGGAACAATTCTACAATGGAAATTTGGTAATCGATAAAAAGCTTAAGAAGATAATAGCTATAGTTCAAGAGAATTGCCTAGAGGTTGAAGTATGGGAGACAAAACTGGAGATTCAAGTTATATTTGGTGTCAGCAGAAGCGGATTAAGGATTTTATCTCTATGGTTTCACCTTTAAGTTTTTCAACTTTAAATTTATTGTATTTTTAAAGTTATGAGTTCATATTTACAATTATTGTAATTTTAATGAATATTTACACATAATTTATGCTCTGCATTTAAAGTACCGAACCCGGTACCTCAAAGTTGCACCCTCCACTTGTTCATGTGCATAAGATATTTAAGTTTTCCCATTAGCCACTAATGCCTATGGTCCAGAAGTTGGTGAATAATATTTTCCTTGACAAATTGTTCTTTATATTATAAAAAGATGAGAAGAATATAAAGAAACAATAAGTAGACAAGATCCAGGGAAAAGTAACTGGATTAGTTTAGAAAGCTAACACAATTCAACGTCAACTTAATTGAGAAAAAAAACAGTGTGAGGTTATAGGTTAGACTATCATAATTATAAATCAATATAAATCTACATCATAAGTCGTGGTTTAATTTAATGTCGACATTGCAAAACGGTAAACCAAATTAATGTCGACATTCCATGAATATAGTATTTAAATCATATTGTAATTGTTTTGGGTAAAGGGTATTAAGCTGTTATATACGTGATAAACACGTAAGAGTAGTCCATAAATACACAGGATTTGAAAAAATCAAATATTTCCAAACAAACAAAGTCCATTTCTCATCAATATTCAGTTTCTTGTTAAAGTTGAAGACAATCGAAAATGGCAGTGAACCCAAAAGTATTTCCTCATGGAATGCCAGTTCCATTTCTCAATGAATTGTTCGTCTTAGCTAGCGACGGAGTTGACTTTGAGATCGATAACATTCCTCGGTATCCATAATCTCTCTTCTTTACGTTCTTTCATTGTTTCGGGATTCTAATCCTTTTAAGTTATTGAGTTTTGATTAATAATATGTGTATATTCAATGAATTTCTTAAAACAAATGCCGAGTTTGAACCACTCAAAGTGATGATATAATTTTGAAATTAGGATCTTGGGCAGATTTTTTTTATTAACCGTAGGAAATGAAGTACTCCCTCCAATAGCTCAATTTATGTTACACTTTTCACTTTTCGAGAGTCAATTTGACTAAATTTTGAAGTTAAATTGAATTAGATTAACTTAATATTTTTATATTAAAATTTATATATTTGAGAAGTACTATAAGTTGCAACTTTTTTCATATTAATTTGGTGAAAAAATACATCTTAAAATATTGGTCAAAATTCATTAAGTTTGACTCTCGGAAGCGAAAAGTGACACATAAATTGGAGCGGGGGAGTATATATTTGTATAGTTGGGCTTAATTTTCACAAGATTACTCTTTTCAATAGATGCATTAAGTTTATTGAGTGAATAACACAAGGATGCGGCCTAGTGGTTAGTAAAGTCGGTTGAGAATCGTGAGTCAAGCCGAGTCAAAAACATTAGGTGATTTCTTTTTAATCTATTCAAGCCTTTTAAGCCTTGTTGAACAAAGTTAACTGTAGTTGTGCCAGTAGGAGGTACTCCGTAGAATTAGCTGAGAGTGCATGAAGTGGGTACACATTGATTCTTCTTTGTATTCTTACATTGTGCTGTCTTTATTTTAATTTGTTTCATCTGGTTAATTGGTTTTTGTATCGACCCAAAATGCTGATATAGTTCTGAAATTAGGATCCTGGGCAGAAATGTTATGATTAACGGTAGGAATTGAAGTATATGTATTTGTATAGTTGTGCTTAATTTTCACAAGATTACTTTTTCAGTTGAAAAATAGATGCATTTAAGTTTATTGAGTGAGTGTGGATGGAGTGTCTGGCCGTTTGCTGTTCTATATGAGTTGATTTCGCCCTGTAATGAACTTAGGGAACTTCAAACGTTACTTGTGTATCGCCTTCTCTGGCTATTTTTTTATGACCGTAGTATCCTGACCAGCTTTTGCATAACTCTACTAATTCCGTGGGTACCTACTACCTCTCATTAGCGTAGATAGCAAGTATTAGTTATTTCACCTAGTGTTTTTGCCTCCGTTGGAATTTGAACTTGAGACAACATGGTTCTCCACCTACTTCATTGACCACTACACCACTCCCTCGGGCGCTTCCTTGGCTATGATGTCTTTCTTCTCTTTTTTTTTTCCTTTTGGGCTTTTTGGCCAGTTAATGATATCTGGGTCGACATGAATTATGAATATTTTTGCTTTTGCAGTTTAGGAGAAGTACAAGCAAAAGGAACCATCTACTTGTCGAATATCCGGATGGTCTTTGTTGCAAAGAACCCTAGGGACAACTTCATTGCTTTTGACATTCCCTTGGTATGTATAATGCTCATCCTTCTAGCTTCTGAAATGTATGCTTTTCGATTCGAGTGGAAATGATTGGTTTCTGCCCCAAATTGATACCATTGTTCATTTGATTGCTTGTTTATATTTATTTGATAAAATTGCAATATATAAGGCTGATGTCTTTAGATTCCAGGATAATAATATGCCCTCTTTTGTTTAAATATGTCAGAAATCTATGGTGGCTAGTCTTCTTATGTTATAGATAGGGGCAGAGCTAGAGCTTCGCCCCAGTAGCTTTGGTTCAAATCATGTATTTGTATTTATATTTATATTTATAAATAATTTATCTAGAACTCAGTAAGATTCATTTTCTAGAATAAAAAACGTATAAACTCAAAATCTTAGCTCTGCCTTGCGTTATTGGATTTTTCATGTCTTTTGAAACTACTCCATACTTCAAGTTGTTGTCCAGAATCTTGAATGAAGGTTCCAGAGGTACTAAACATTTGAATTTTCCATACTTGTGCATGTGCCTATATCTGGTAGATTGTTGTCCGGTTAGTTCTAGCTAGCTTCACTTAAGCTTTACCGCTTGTTGTCTAATATTATTCTCTGTGTGGGTAACTGTCTTAGAACATGAACACTGTTTCTGAAGGCCGTTAAGCCCTGAGGCTAGGTGCAACATAGGTTGTGCAATTTTTCTTGTTAAGCGGCGCTTCAGTGTAGGCACAAGGAATTAAGGTGTGCATCTGATCGCCCATAGGCTCAATCTTGAAGAGAGAAACACTGGATAGTTGTTGTTTGGTTTTTGCTACATATATATCTCTCATAATTTCCTTCAATTGAGCTATTTGTCATTAAAGCTCACACTTTATTTCATCTTTGTACTTAATTAAAGCACTAATAAACTTCGGTATTTTTTCCCACTATTCACATTTGATAACGCTGGACTTGGATGACTAGGAGTTTCTCCCATGCCTTGATGAATTCCTTCTTACTTGAAGATTCTGTAGCTGTGAATTAAATCGATACCAATTCATGGTTCTTTTGTGTCATGTGGATTAGGAAATGATATTTAGAACCGATAATTGCTTCTGCTAACTTGAATTTACTTCACTCTGCAGCTTTTTGTTCATGGTGAAAAACTAAATCAATCAATATTCTCCTGCAAAAACATTTCTGGATATGTTAATCCGGTAAGTAGAATGATACATTTATTTATTCACGGACAATTTTCCCTATTTTAAATGACTGATTCTTGCCTATTTCAGGTTGTACCAGCTAATGATAATGAAAACAGTGTCATTACTCATTCGTTTAAAATTTTGTTCAAAGAAGGTGATAGTGAGGCTTTCATTCCATTAGTTTTCAATTTAATTGGAAAACTGAGACGACGCCACCGGCGGTCAAGGGCAAAGCATCGCGTAGATCCTCTTCACGAAGCAGCAAAAACACCGGTTGATGAGATGATGAGATATGCGTATGTCACATTGCTTCCCTTGCTTTTTGTACAATGAAGTTACTTTCTCTATCTCAATTTATGAAACACTCTTTCCTTTTTAGTCTCTTCCAAGAAGAACGATACATTTCTATATTTAGAAACAATTTACCTTTAAACTTTTCATTTTGCCCTTAATGAGATGATTTATAAACCACATAACTTTCTAAGAATTGTTTTAGACCACAAATTTCAAAAGTCTTTCTTTCTTAAACTTCGTGTCCAGTCAAACACCGTTATATAAATTGGAACCGAGTATGTGATATCTTTCTTTTTCAATATCTTCACTGAAGCATGGAATCGAGATATATCATACAATTCTTATTTTGGTAAATTTTGCAGTTATGTCGACCCGAATGATCCTACAAGTATCTTCTTGCAGCAGCGTACTGCAGAGTCTCTACTCAAGTGTCGTGCATACCAGTCACGGCCGGCTGAAAGGTCTATATAGCTCTTGCTTCAGATTAACTGAATAATGCATCTTTTTGCTTGATTGATGCCTTCAGATCTCTCCATATTGAGAAGAACAATGAGTTTATTTTTGCTTCATTAATGTTTATCGACTCAACAGCTTGATACTAACAGGAAGATTCGTGTCTGCTCAAATAAAATTGTATTGGATTCTATTGTGTTGTATTATTATTATATATTTTGATGAATATAATATGGATAATTATATTATTTTCCATCATTTTATAATATTGAAAATTTTACATGTAAAGTTATCATAAAAGCCACGCTTCCAATAGTCAATTTGACTAATATTTGAAGTTAAATTGGATTAAATTAACATTATATTTTAAAATTAAAAATTAAAATTTAGATATTCAATAACTACACGAAAAGTACTATAAGTTTTAATTTTTTCATGTTAATACGATGAAAAAAAATACATTTTAAAATATTAGTCAAAATTCACTTTGTCCGTGACTGATTAGTACAGAATCCTTTGTTGTTTCTACACAATGTATGAAAGAAGAAAATCGTGACCAGAATTTGAAATGTAATTATTATGTTATTTCTCTGGCACAAAATCATGTGAAAAAGTTTGTGACCAGAAATAGTTCACCTTAATACTTTGCAATTTGAATAGAAGAAAATAATTTCGTAGTGGCTCCCTTACATGCCTCATTTCAGAGGGAACCTCAAAATGGCTCTATTTCATTATATTCCAATTCCATTCATTTAATATCTCGAGTACAAGCCAAGGAGAAAGACTGTCATCTCAGGCATACCATCGACAGAGTAAGGAAAGGACGGTTTTACGAAGCGTCTAAGCACAGTTCACTCGCGTTGATCAATCAAGAGGGATCATAAAGCCCCCTGATCCCTTTATTTGTCTTTCATCCCCCCTGAATAAGTAAGACCCCTGCCGTAGATCGAGCCCTGGAAGTCCTCTCCTCGTGGCTCCCTGCGTTGATATGGGTTGGTAGTAATGGAATGCTTTCATTATCTAAAATAAAGAACATCTCCCACCAAAAGATCAGCAAGACGGAATCAGGGAAAGCTTCTTCTCCGTATCCATAAAGGCATAAATAATAAAACATTCCCGTGAGCAGTTAACACATTGCAACAAGAACTACAGCAACCATTAGCAGATGTCAGTTCAAAGATGAACTTTATTTAACCAAAATATCAGTTAAAATACAACTGAATTGCTGTGTGTTTCCTTGTATAATAATGTTCAACATTGAATGGATCACAAGAACACCAACATAAGCAGAACATAATTGAACTAATTAAGCTCAATATGGATGAAATCCAGTTACATTGTAATGCCCTTTATACGTACAAGCACTCTTTCAAGTCGTAAGTCATGTCTTCCAACGAAATCTATTTAACCAAATATACTTGTTATAGCTGCATCACCAACTTGCCAAGAAAATATACAGGCTTCTGTTTTACGTGATGATGCCGGACCTTAAGAGCTGTTCTCTTTTATCTCAGCAATCTCTAAATTTGCTTTTTGTGCAGCTCTTCTTCTGTTTTGGATCTGGCTAATGTATTCCGCAACTATAACATGAAATTTGGGGGCAAGTTTACTCGTGTTAGAGACATTAAGGCCTGCCTTCTTTAAAGCCCGTGTCACGTGCTTCTCAGCCTTCTGAAAATGAAGAGAGCAGTAGGAAGGAACTGTAGACCTCAATATTGGCTTACCACAAAGTATTGGCCCTGTTGGTGAACTGCAAAATGAAGCGGCGATGAATAAGTAATATTACCTCTCTAACTAGTAATAAGATATCTCCCAATGCTTTATGATTAGGATTCACACAATCTGAAATTCTGAAAATCTCAGCATCAGCTATTACTTTTAAGAAATGAGAGAAACAAGAACAGAATCCAGATGCAGTCAGCCACGACTCTCCATGAAAGGCTCAGATTTACAGGGGGAAATTTGCAAGGTAGCTGCTAGCAGCAAACCGAACAAACTTTAGAGTGAAAAGGTTGCTCATGGTACTGGATGACAAAACTAAACCATGTGAAAGTAAGCATATATATTACACATAAAGACTATATACACGAAAAGTCTGGTTAGGCTGTCCATACTTTTGTATTTCTCCTTCCAGAACTTAAAGCAAAGTGAGGCTAGTATGTAACTATCCTTAAAATTGATTACTATCACAGATTGTTGTCCTGCTATACTCCATGACTCATAACACAAGATGTGATGCCTCCATGTGCAAGCAACTGCAACACCAGTGTGTGAATGTTCCTAATGTACCTGTGCTCCCATTGCCACCAGTCCCGCCAACGGACCAATTTATCAGCCAGCAGACACCACAATTAAGAGCCGGCTGAGCAAATGGATTATGCCGGTCACCCATAGCAACAAGACTAGCACACTGAAGCATGCCGCCTCAATGCAAGCAAAGCAACTCAACAACAGGCTGCTCACCCACAGTGCTCTACTTATTGAAGGAGAGCGAGAGCACTGTTACAGGCCTAGATCCAGCTTTCTAGTAGATACCATTGCTTGTACATTGTAAAGTCTAGTATAATTCTCCAGGGTAAATATGTCTACACCTGTGACTTGGATTTGTTTTTAAAAGGAGAATCTAATAGTCTTCAACTACATAAGCTAGCAAGTGAAACGAGTATTTTACACCTAATCGTGACTCTAAAGCAACACATTACATACATTTTTTACTAATTGCATGTTTAGTAGGAAGAGAGCAACCTCTAGCTAAAGTTGTTTTCTCATCCAACGATGACTAACTGTCATACTACATTCCTGCTGCATATATCTATAAAAGGGAACTATTTAGCTTCAAAGTGGCTGTCTGGATTCTCATCCTGCATCCCACTGAAGGATGGACGGGAAAACAGAGAAGAGAAGGTCTCCTGTGGGATTATCGTATTCCAAGTACAACAAGAACTGTTTAGATGAACAAGATGACGAAGGCATAATGAGTGGCATACTACATATTGAGGAAATCTGAAGTCCAAAAAGTTGAATAATTGGTTTCGGGAGTTGTCTGGTAACTTCAGCCAGAGGTGATGACGGCCAGGTAATTCAATTTTTTTTGCGAGAAGAACGAGGTAACTGGGAGGGGCTCACTTCAACCTAAAAAAAACTTGAAATGACAACTGAAGGCGCTGGAGAATATTCAGAGGGCTTGGGTTGAAAGACTTGAGAATATTCAAAAAGGCACTACAAGGAAATTATAGAGATTTAAGACAAAGAACAGGCTTTATGGAGGGTTGTGATCACCTAAAAGTATGGGACTTGAATGGGTGATGGCGGCCTTGAAACATCAGCAACTCTTCGGTTGAGGACTATGGAGAAACACCAATCCTCAGAGTCATACACTATGAAGAAACATCCTGGAGTGCAAAGACTTCAGCGGCAGTGCTATACAAACGGGATGGCGGCAGAATAGGGTCATAAGTGGTTGGAGAAAAAACCTCGAGGATCATTTTCTACAACATATATAAAGCATCGAGTGAGAGAGATGGGAGTGCAGTTCATTATTTAAAAAAATAGAAAAAGCATTATCAAAAAGAGATGGGAGTGCAGTACAGTAGATATGTAGGACACAAGATGGACGAGTACACTAGGATCTGATGCTCAGAAGAACCTCAAGGCTGAGAGGTAGACAAATTTCAATTGAAATGCTCTACAAGCACAAGACAACATATGCTAGCTAGCACTCATCAAGATGGGGTTGAGGAGAGGTGGATTGTACTCAATTAATTCATACTATCACATAATTTTTCTAAGACAGAACTCGGACTTCCCTCACTTATTGATCTGGATTCTTAGCAATGCGTTTTTTTTTGGCTGGTAGCAAAGGTGAACGATACTGACAGCTGAGAACTTGAGTAAGAGGAGGCTCACATATGTTAGCCAGTGCTTTGTGTGCAAATGCTTGGGCGACGATGTGGACCAACTTCTGTTGCATTGTCGCGTGGCAACCCCACTGTGGTACGTGGCACTACCTACACTGGTTTGGAGTACAGTGGACAATGTTGGGCAAAGTGAAATTGTACTACACAGCGCGGTCTTTAGAAGAAGTAAGAGAAGACGTAGAGCATGAAAAGTTGCTCATCTAGCTCTCATGTGGTCCTATGAAGAGAGAAATAGGAGAACTTTTCAAAAGAATAGAGAATAACTTTATACACTTTTTTTTATGTCGGAGAAATCTCTAGACTTCTAACCAACTCCAGTTGGCCCACGGTTTCGAAACCGTGGGAGTATGACTTCGCCTCTACACACTCCTTCCAACTTAAATAACATGATTTTTCTATGGCAGGGTTCAGATCTATGATGTGTGTCTGACCCACACTTTGTGTTGTCTGGGGGGCTAGATCGAGATCACCAATATCGATCACCTCAAATGGGCCAGAAATATTTCAAAGTACTGGCCAAAACTCGGAATTCAAGACGGACTACATGATTTCCAAGTAGGAAATAACCTGGGCCAAATTCCATTTTTTTAAGAATGAAATTTCAGCCTGGGCCCGATATTTTACTATGATCAAAAGAACTAGTGAGGAAGGACATAGAGAGTAGACAAGAGTGAAAGAAAGGAGATGTCAAACGATAGAAAACCATGCACCAGAAAGAGGAGTTAATTTCAAACTTACCAAATGTCCGATTACTAAGTTAAAACCAAAAGGAGGATCAGAAGCTTAGAAGAAATACCAGAAAGAGCAATTTACAGAATGAGGAAAGCAAACCCGAACCAACGCAATCACTGAGAAGGGATTGGCAAAGTTTCCCCCACTTGGGATCACACTGGGTGGGTATGTTGTTTTTGTTGTTGTTGTTGTTGTTTCTGATTATTCCAAGGAACAGAAGCCAAGGAAATTAACCATACTAGCGGAAGGGACTTACGGAATATCTGGAGTTCATTCTTTTCTTCCACTACTTCTAAAGATAAGAGTGACGTGGGAAGTGCATGGCAGTCTAATATTAACACTGCAACATAGGGATATGAATGGGATGGAAGAGAATGCAATGCCTCTTTTGAGTCATAGATGTGAATCTGGATGAGAACGAAGAGGATCAAAGTATCTGACTGCAAACGGAGGAAAGACAAAGCCTTTGGAAAGTTTTAGGATGTTACGGAAACTTTAACGCATGAACATGCAGGCAGAAAAGAAACCAATCAAGCTGGAATCTAATTGACAAGAATAAAATGCAGGCATAAATTATTACAAGCACAAGAAGAAAGAGAATTAGAAATTATAACTACTGAGTGGTCTGTTCATGATTGTGAGGGCCTTACCAATTTGCTAAAATCTATGACTTTTTGCCTCTTTTCTGTTTTTTAATCATCTGTATATGGGTGTACCAACTTGGTGCATTTTGTAATAAAATCACATTGACCAATAGAAGTATATACCAAGTCAGATGAGTTTCTGCTAGCTTTTTTGAAGCATGGACGAGACGTCATCAAAACTGAGATACTTAAGGTCAGCACATAATATAAGGAGAAAGGCTTGCACCAATAATCACTTGCTTCACTCCAAGAAAGGCAGTGGTCAATCTCAAAGACTTCAAATGGATAAGATGTATTAGGTACATATGTACAACTTTTATTTTGAGAAAAAGGTGCATCCATAAAGTAAAAATATGGTGATGATTAACAGATATAAAATAGTAATTAGACCTCTCAATTGGAAAGTCAAAATGCTTTCTCATTGGGAGAAAGTTTTTTTTTCTTTGATAAATGGTAGTACACGAAACAAAGAAGGTTCTAGTGGGCTTTTGGTTCAACAACAGAGGTAGCACAGCTCAGAATGTGCCTTAGACGTACATCACGAATTCAAATGTTGGCTAGTGAACAAAGCTTTGTAGTTAAGGGGAGGAGGAAAGAGGAAGAGCCATTATCCACCAAGTTTCGAAACTCAGTTTCTTTTTTATCCGCTAAGCTTCGGAACTGGAACACTGGATTTCTCAATTAACAAAAAATAACGATCACCACAGTTGGAAGTTTCTCCTTTACTACATAGCATGGGGGTTTACAGCACCTTTTAGGATTCAATACAGTGCAGATTTGGTGTTGAATTTGGCGGAAATTTATGGGTTTAAATGTTTAATCAATAATGATGGTTGCTATCTTTTGAGAAGGGGGATGGTTAATATCTTAGGGAAGGTTTAAGCATAAATGAGCTGGAACAAAATGAATAACAAGGAAGTAGTTAAGTAAATCTGAAGAAAAGGAAAAGATAAACCCTAGGAATCAGAACTAGCCCACAGGCATTATACCATGAGGTTAGAAAGTTGCTGGGAAAGTGAAGTCCAGTGATCATAAAGCATTAAAATGGTATAAACGCACCATACGACCTAATCTTACCCGTAAAGGCTATCAGAACAAAAGCGAATCCAACTACCTATCATACTTTTACTTTAGCTTCCAACCTTCCAGAACCATACTCTCACACACACAAATGGTTTGCTTGCTAGGTACTACAGCAATCATTGCACAAGGGTAAAACGTATCAGGAAATCCACACAAAAGATTCCAGAAGAATAAAGAAACTTAATAAAATAGGAAGAAGAAAAAAGAACAATAACTTTAAAATAATCAGGTAAGCTGAAAACATCCCATCTTCAATAATAGTAGTCCTGACATTGTGCTTGAACCTCGGGCTACCCACGTTTCAAGCCTAATCTGTTCATTTTTCATTCATTTTCTCGTACAAGGTATGGAAGACTCAAAAATTCAAATGTAAATAACAGGAGACTGTTCCTAATTGTAATTATTATTATTTTTGGTCCAGTTGGAAAGAGAGCAACAACAGACACTTCTTTGAAGACGTTAAAGTGCATATAGTGCAATTTGGGTACATTAGGCTTTTATATTGTAATGTAAAGCTCATACCGTGGAAGAAGTCGAACACATTTAGAGCTTCCCAGACTTTCTTCAATTGCAGTGACTAAACTTGTATTTGGCAAATATCCCACCCCCACCCCACCCCACCCCCACCCACACGCACATATTGTCGCCATAGCACGTAAATTGATTATTTATCTCATTCCCAATGTTGCCTGTACTTTATGCAACACCTTGGTGCCAACCATTTAGTTTTAGCTTTTTATATCTTCACTTCACCAATCACCCAAGAATAGCAAAGGAATACTCTTCCACCGCCTTTTACAAACTTTGAAAGACTTGTCATCAAATCCAATCACGATAGGTTAAAGAAACTAACAGCAGATTTCTGTTTGAGTGCAGCAGCAAAGAGCACATGATTTATCAAAGTTAATGGGCAAATTCCCTGATCCTATTTTCTTTCAACAGGTCAGGTACACTAGTTGACTTTGAGATATACTTCCGGGTAAATTGGTTTGTGGATATAAAATGCATGAAGGCAGACAGTAACACTAAGTAATCACCTGCTAATATGAAGCATATAATGGAAGATGGATCAGTGGTGCTGGCACTTAAAAAAGGGATGGACTGATGGTGCCTAAGCTAGTACTTCTGAAAGGGCATTATGAAAGGATGGGAACTTCATAAAGCAGCCAGTTTTAAGGTATGGAAGAGAAGCAAGTGAAAATTATGGGATGATCATTGGAGAAAAGGCTCCCATTAGAAAAACTTGGCATTGCTACACTACGGTAACCAAAGAAGTTAACAGAACTACATCCAGGGTAAATTCGAGAATGGAGTGGTGAATGGACACCCATCTTCATAGAATCCTCCCAAAACATTGAGACAACTTGAAATTCAGTGGATAGAGCACTGACAAGTTTTTTTTTCAACGAAAAAATTTATGCTGCTAAACTATGCATTTTAGGACTAAAGAAAGAGATTTCTTTAAGACTAAGCTAAAAAAGAGTAGACTTTGATGGTAGCCCGGCTTGATTTGGGGGAGATTACTCGAGTGTTTGCACGGTTAGTTCACGCTAGAACAGACACCTTCTAATTGTAGAATATGAAGTTGAGAACATCCTAGGGTTTCAGTACTTCAAGTTTGAGCAAATATAAGTAGAAGAACTCCCAATAACATTGGTTATACATTACCAAAGTTCCTTTTGAGCAGAAAGATGAGACTTTTTTGGTATGTAAGCAAAAAGAAATGACCAAATTTACGTCAAATAATAAAGCATTAAAATAGGCGCACACGTTCTGCTTCAGAACCAATTTCAGAAAGGATGCATCTTTAAGACGCAAATTACTCCCCAAGACAATGCAAACAAGCCATTTCACCTGGAATAACAATTACTCCACGAAAGAAAGACACTATCTTTTTCCACCTTCTGCAGATTTCGCATAGCAATTATTCTCAAGATAACTAAATAGCAAGTGTACTATAATTTGATAAGGTAATTACAAGTAGTGCTGTATATTCTAGGGCACGATAAACGTATCCAATCAAGAGACAGATATATGAAAAGACATTTTTACTCATATGTTTCTAGTAAATGTGCAAAATACTAATAAGATATAAATGTATGAAACACAAAGAAAAGAACAGCAAGCAAACCTTTTGATAGCATAATTGCAAGCCTTGTAGAGCTTCTGCTTGGAGTCGGACAATATATGCATATGACAGAACCTCGTAAGCGCCATCGCCTTCGACTTACATCCATGAACTCCACACGTATTACTATTAACCACATTGCTATTGTTCTCTCCAGTTCCTAAAGTACCATCCTTATTATTCTTATCCTCGTCTTCCTGAAATGCACTCATTCCAAATTTCCAGCAATACTCTCTGTGCTTAAGCTTAACTTCCTCCATTAACGACCTGATAGGAAAATAACATTTTTTATTTCTAAGTTATTGATAAATTACATTTTTTGCCTTGATAATACATGATTCAACATGTTTAGCTTTCAATAAATTAAAATGTATGTTACATTTTTATATGTATATAACTATATTACCGCCAATCAAAGAGTAATAATACAAATACAAATTAACATAACACATGAGTCATTAAATGGTACTCGCTCTCTCTCAATTTATGTGGCACCCTTTTCTTTTTAGTCTGTCCAAGAAAGAATGTCAGTTTTCAATAATTAGAATCCTTATAATTTAGAACCCGCATACAAAATATGATAGTTAAGCTGTGTTTTTGACCATTAACTCTATAAAAATTGCACAACTCAATTATTAAAGGTTTACCAGTAACAATCTCTATATATACGCTGTAGTTGCTTTGTCCTTCGAAGCCTTCGTTTAAGAACTTCCATTCGGGTCAAAAACTTGGATCGGGCTAAAATAGCGTCTTCCTCATATCCGTCAATTTTGATCGTCGGCGTTAAGTAATTCGAAGAAGAAGGACGACTGGCGGTCGAGGAATTCGGGTCGGGCATGTCGGCTTGTATTGAAGAGATACGGGAGTTGGTTGTTGCTCTATTGAAATTGTTTGGGGGTTTTAGGTCAATTTTGTTAGGGCTAAAGTTTGGATTGAGATTTCCTTGACGGTGATTCGCGGCGGCGGCGGCGGTGGTGGATTGAGGGGTCGCCGGGGGCATTTTTTGTGGGGTTGTGATTTTGACAGATTTTAATGGTTGATTTTTTCAATCAATTTAAGAATCCAATTGCATAAGGACACAATACAACGCCGCAAAATATTTAAAAATGAAAAGTGTCAATAGCACTTTGGTCCCTTGATTATAGGTGATAACTAATTTTAATCCTTATAATATCTAACTCTAAGCACAAATAATCTTCGATTAATTGAATAATGTATTTTTTTTATCTCTTTATTTGTGAATATTTATAAATATATTATAATTACTAACTGTTCTATGTTATGCTACATATTTTTATGTTAGAATGCGTCGTAAGTGAATCAATATGGGCGGGAGAAGTTAAGGACATTTACAAAAATAATGATGCATTAAAACAAGTGTTAGAGAAGTATCGTGAGTGTTAGAGGTTGAACGAAACGAAGATGTTATAATCCGTACTTTGGGGGTAAAATTATGAGTGCTTAATATGTTGAGGATGTCGTGTTTTAAGGTGTTTAATAGTCGTATGTTAAGTTTTGAAGTCAATCGAGTTGTAAAACAAAAGTCGGCAAAAGTTATTGCAAGTTAAGTTCATAAGTTTACTAAAATTTTAGTCAGATATCACTAAGCTTTTCTCCCAGTATATTTGGAGTTATGGGGTGATCCCCCACCATATCGAAGGTTTATGAGTTTAGTTTTCAAGAATTAAACTTTTCGTCGATACGACGTCGAAGTAGAGAAATATTCTCATTTTTGCGAGACTGCGCATGTAACCCCTTCGGGAGCCAATTGAGGCGGTGGAAAATTACAAATCATATTTAAGGCGGTTCCACATTTTTAAGTCATTTTCTTGCCCAAACAAGTTCTCAAGTGCTCTCTAAGAGATCACCAACCATCCAAGATTGAAATTTAAAAAAAAAATTAAAAAATCAAACACCGCAAATTCCGCGGTACTAGTGAATTTCTTGTTCTTCTTATGGTTGCTGATTTTAGAGTGGTTCCAGCTCGTGTGGAGAGTTTTTCTAAGGGGTCATTTGATAGTTGGTTAGAGTTATGCATGTATTAGTAATACATGAATTAGTATGAGAAAATATGTATATTATTTTATGTATGTATTAGTTATGCAGTGTTTAGTTATTCATGTATTAGCTATTCCACATTTTGTCCTGCATAAAATAATACATAGATTCACTCATAATTTGTATATGTATTAGTTATGTGAGATTCTAAATTGCAAACCAAACAATGTACTAATTTTATACATAAATAACTCGCCTCATAACTAGCTTCCAAACACAGTATTACTTATGCGGATTTTGTGTTGTTACTCTTTGATGGTAATGCAGTGATATAACTATTAAAAAATATAACATATTTTTTTTTATATAAATGAATTAAAAATTATACGTTTTAATTAATTGAGGGCTAACATATAGTCATATATTATCATATCAATAGCAGAATTTACTAATAACTGTTGGAAATTTGCCTTTGGTGGGGAGGTGCGTCCACCCATATTTAATGAATTAAACACTAGTGTTCCGCATGTTGGAGGCTTTGTCTCTTCACACGTGCATAATCTACTAAGTGAGTAGATGACCGTAGGGCCAAGAATCGTCAAATTTCGTTGAGAAATGAAAGAGATATTGGTCCACGAAGTAAGGTGTTTGAGGCATGAAAATATGGTGTGGGACAAATCTACCACATCGGTGGAAAAACGAAGAATTGCTCTCTTTATAAGTCTCATAATTGGCTAAGGGTTTAGGACCCCAAGGGGTAACCCATGTGTTTAAAAGAGGGAGGACCTAGATGTGTTTGGTTCAAGGCTAAGCCCACACGCGTGCCGCCGCCGCGCGCCCATCCCGTCCGGTCCGGACTTGGGACTTTCTGATATTATCTCTTTGGACCTCCAAATTGCTTAATATTTACAGTTTGGTCCCTATAATTTCTGAAAAGTTGAATTTGGGAACGACGGAAGGCAGAAAGTTTCTGCCTACCGTTGGAGTTATTTTTTGGGGCGTTATTGTGCATTAACCAGCCATTACTTGGCTGATTACTCCTTCAATGACCATAAACAACCTCCATAATGGCCATAAACCTGCCATTAACAACCCTCACTAATGGCCATTAAACAACCATGTTTTGACAGTTGAGGAGTCCCTCCCTCATGCTATATATTGATGTCTTTTGACTCAATTATGTAACACGAAAAACACACAAAAACAGAATAAAAAGACAGCAAAAACGAGACAACATTTATATACACAGAGACAAACAGAAGAGACACTGACATTTAGTCCAACGTTGGGACTAAAACAGAAACTCTTCCTTCCTTTTCTATTCTTCAGCAAGTCGTTTCGTGTTTGTTTTCTTCGTCAGACTCAATCTATTTGCTTTGTAGTGTTGATTAAGTGTTGTTTTATCTTAGGAGACTATTACCTGTTAACGTAAAAGCATATATACGAGGCAATCTTGTCTTAAAGACAGAGTGTCATCACTCGACTCAGCACACAGTTGTAACAATCCTGATTTAGTGTTTCTTGATTTCAGGTTATCAAGATTCAAGATTCAATAACTTTGCGGCAATTCTGAATATTGGCTATTTGTTTATCCTTTCGAACACTTGTAATATTTGTTTACTTCTCGTACTGCTTTATAATATCCAACAATAACTTATAGATCAAGATTGATATTTTCCTTTACCATTTTTTGTTATTTTTCTACCAAAAAAGGCTTTACAATTAAGAATAATATACAAAATTAATTATTTCAACAAATTGATTTTTGTATAATTCAATAATATACCCATTATATCTTATAAGTGAGGTCTGGGAATGATGGTGCATACGTCGGCTTATCCCTATCTTATGAAGGTAGAAAAGTTGTTTTCGATAGACCATCGACTCAAATAAAGCATAACAAAATCAAATTTGGAAAGAAAAATAAAGTAGACATAACGGGTAAGAGACCAGAAGCAACAATCTTGGGGGTAATTCAAAGTTTTGAAAAATATTCAACTTGTAAAAATGAATATCATTTAGCGAGATTTTGATGGATAACGTGTAAAAATCGAACTTTTTTTAACTTTGGCATAACAAATGTCTATTTAACAGTGAAGATGAAGGAATTAAAATAGAAGAAAATGTTGTCGATGTAAATAATCCCACAATTTCAAAGTTAATCATTCCACCAGATTTTCTGAAACTAGATAGAAAAATATGGGAGAATACTTTGGTCGTTAATTTGGCAATTTTATCAATTATGATACTTGGGAACTTTAATGAGATTTTGAAGCGTTAGCTCTTGCTTATGGTTATTTTCTCTTTATTTTTGACAAGTCAAATGATTATAGGAAAGTTACTATGTGTAGTGACTGATTAAATTTAAAAAATGAAAAAGTGATTTTAAATTATCACTACCACTGCATTATTGGTGAAGTTGCCAAAGCTTCCATTAAAATATTAATGAGAGATAATCATTTGCATAATCAATAAAAGATTGAAAAAAACTGTCCATTCACGCAGTTATAACTTTTAGAGTTAAATATGCAAAAGCGTCTTCAGAATATATTGCAAAAAGTGACTAATTTGGTCCTAAACCACATAAAGATAATCGTTACTTTTGCTCAATAAAAATCGAGACCATCGCCATCTTCCTCCATACACATCGCAAGGCTCGGCTAAATAAAAAACGTTCTAGGTTTCTTTTCATACTCCATGAAATATATTTGAAAGACTGAATATCGTGTATATCATGGTCCGAATATGTCCATAAATTATAGAATTATAATTATGGTATTAGTCTTGTATTATGAAAAGCTATTAGAATTAGAGTAGAAAAAGGTAGAGTTATTTTTCATAATTAGGAATGGTGTATTTGTATATATAACTCTCTTTATTAATGAAAATAACAAATGGATTATATTCTTTCATGATATCAGAAGTTTAGCGCACATAATTTCCTTCTCCACATAACTTCCGCAACCCCTCCTCCCGGAACTCATCAGGGCATCGGCCACTGTTCCAAATTTCCTTCTCGGAATTCTTCTTGTTTTTTTCCATCCAAATTTATTTTCCAAATCCCTCATTCACATGTTGTTCTTTCATTATGTCCACATCAAAAAGCATGTTTCATCCTGCCCTTGTAGTCTCCAACATCAAGAACCACATCCCTATTGTTCTTGAGATGGAAAACGTCTAATACGCGACGTGGGCGGAATTGTTTAAGGTTCACGCACGCTCGCATCAAGTGCTTCATCACATCATCACATCGGTCACAAGCAAGGAGAATGTGCATGCCCCGGAGGATGACCCGGTGTTATGGACAACCCTTGATGCCACCGTTCTCCAGTGGATTTATTCCACTATCTCTACAGACCTCTTGCAGACGATTATTGAGCCCGACGCTACGGCAATGGAAACTTGGAATATGGTGCGTGATATTTTCCAAGATAACAAAAATTCTCGTGCTATCACTCTTGAGCAGGAATTTTTCCATGTCAACATGGAAGATTTTTCGAATGTCTCAGCCTATTGTAAAAGGCTGAAGGAATTGATGGATCAACTCAATAACGTTTGTGCGCCAGTCACCAATAATCGTCATGTCCTTCAAATGGTTGCAGGTCTATCTGAGGCATATAATGGTGTTGGGACCCTCATTCGTCAAAGCAACTCACTTCCTCCGTTTTATCAAGCCCGGTCTATGCTCATCCTTGAAGAGGCAAGGTTGGCTAAAAAGGCCACAACTGGAGCAAATTATGTCATGATGGCGGATTCGCCATCAAGTTCCTACTCTCCATCATCTTCGGCTAATTCCACTCCCAATTGGAACAACGGGGTAGAAAACGGGGTCAAAATCAGAAATCTGACGGAAAAATCGGCGGCAACTGCGGCGGTAACGGTGGTGGCAGCATGAGTCCGGGTGACAACCGACAGGGGCAACCGCGGGCTGCTGGGCCATGTCAGTGGGCCAATAATGTTGTTGGCCAGTGGGCCTAGCAGTGGCTCAACTACCCATTTCCCATTCCAGCAGCATATCCAACGAATTGGGCCAGCCAGTAGAGGCCCAATTTGCAGAAGTTTCAGCATTTCAACAGTTTCGGACTAGACAGCCTGTTGTTGGGTCTGGCCAGTCGGCTGGCCTGCTTGGGCCTCGGCCTCAGCAGGCCTTCGCGACTGCGGGCCCAATTGCATTTCCGACACCTACGGATATCGAAGCCGCAATGCATACACTTGGATTAAATCTTCTGGACACAAATTGGTACATGGACACCGGGGCCACTTCTCATATGACATCGGTACAAGGTAAATCTCTCATCTTATTTCAATATGAGCAAAAATCGAGGCATAATTGTTGGTAATGGCTATTTTATTCCAATTCGTGGTTATGGTCACACAAATTTGTCTCCCTCACATCCACCTCTCGTCCTAAAAAAATGTCCTTCATTGCCTCTCACTTCATTAAAAATTTGGTATCAGTCCGAAAATTCACAACTGATAATTGAGTTTCTGTTAACTTTGACCCTTTTGGATTTTATGTGAAGGATTTCAAGACGGGGATACCTCTAATGAGATGTAATAGTTGGGGCGAGCTATATCCAATCACCACCACCACCATGTCCACGGGTCCATCCACACCTTCAACATTTGCCGATCTTGCTCCGTCCTTGTGGCATGCCCGTTTAGGTCATCCGAGATCGTCTATAGTTTCGTCTCTTCATAGTAATAAATTTAATGATTGTAAGAGTACGAGTAGTGCTCCTATTTGTCCTTCGTGTCCATTAGGGAAACATGTTAGATTACCTTTTATAGCCTCTACTTTTAGTACGTTAATGTCTTTTGACATTATTCATAGTGATTTATGGACATCTCTCATTTTAAGTTATGTGGGCCATTGTTATTATGTTTTATTCTTGGATAATTATTCTAATTTTTTGTGGACCTTTTCTTTGTCTAAAAAGTCTCAAGTGTTTTTAATATTTTTAAAATTTAGAGCATTCATCCGTACCCAATTTGAACGGGAAATTAAAAACATTCAATGTGATAATGGAAGAGAATTTGATAATGGACAGTTTCACAACTTTTGTGACGCTAATGGCATATTTTTCGATTTTCTTGTCCTCACAAAATGGGAAGGCCGAAAGAAAAATTTGTATCATTAATAATATTGTCCGGACTTTGATCGCCCATGCCTCATTACCTCCTTTTTGTTGACATCATGCTTTACAAATGACTACATACCTCTTTAACATACTCCATAACAAAGGATTAACATATAAATCTTCCCTACAAATTCTTTATCATAAAGACCCATCGTATTCTCATCTTCGGGTGTTTGAGTGTTTGTGCTATCCACTACAATTAACAAACTTCAAGCCCGGTCTATCGCTTGTATGTTTTTGGTTATTCGTCTAATCATCGTGGTTATAAATGTTTTGATTTATTTTCTAATAAAATCATAATTAGTCGCCATGTTATTTTTGATGAATCACAATTTCTGTTTGCTAAATTGTATAATCCCGTGTCTAGTTCGTCTATTATTTTGGATGATGGACCCTCACCATATATCGTTCATCAGTGGACCCAACATTCTCGTGACCCATCTCCGCCAGCAGGCCCACTGCCGGCTGACTCAAATACTCTCGGTACTAGGCCAACACCGTGTCCAGTTCCAGTTCTATCGACCCAGCTAGCAGGCCCACTGTCTGTTGGCCCAACATTGCCTACTGGCCCAGTACATATGTCTGTCGATCCACCGTTACGGCCAGTAGGCCCATTGCATGATGGCCCGTCCAACAACATTCCGATATCGTCACCGATCTAGTCCACTTCTATTCCTAGTCAAGGGCCCGTTACTCGCAGTCAACGTGGTATTTTTAAACCTAAACGACATTTTAATCTAAATTCTAATGTCACTAAATCGCCCCTACCACGTAACCCAGTGCCTGCCCTTCATGACCCAAATTGGAAAATGACCATGGATGATGAATATAATGCTCTTATAGAGAATAAGACGTGGTAGTCGGTGCCCCGTCCGCTTGGTGTCAATATTATTCGGTCTATGTGGATTTTTACTTATAAAAAAATTCTGACGGTTCTTTTGAGAGACATAAGACCCGTCTTATAGGTTATGGTAAGACTCAATAGTTTAGCGTAGATTGTGAAGAGACGTTTAGTCCGGTGGTCAAACCGGCTACCATTCACACTATTCTCATCCTAGCTCTCTCGAAAGCATGGCCCATACATCAAGTGGATGTGAAAAATGCTTTCTTACATGGTGATCTCAATGAGACAGTATACATGCATCAACCCCTGGGTTTCAGAAACCCCGATTATCCTAATCATGTCTGTTTACTCAAAAAGTCCTTATACGGGCTTAAGCAAGCCCCACAGACTTGGTATAAGAGGTTTGCAGATTATGTGTCTATTATTGGGTTTCTCACAGCATGTCTGATCATTCTCTGTTCATCTATCGACGTTGTGCTTCTCTGGCATACATTTTGTTATATGTTGATGAGATTATATTGATTGCCTCTTCTGATAATCTGCGCAAGTCTATCATGACCCTTCTCAGTTCAAAATTTGCTATGAAAGACTTGGGGCCCTTGAGTTATTTTTTTAGGTATCGCGGTCACTCATCATGCAGGTGGTCTATTTTTATCACAGAAAAAGTATGCCGCTGAGATCATTGAAAGAGCTGGCATGCCATCTTGTAAGTCATCTGATACTCCGGTGGATACCAAACTAAAGCTGAGTACTAGTCCTATCCATGTAACAAAAGTTTATCCATGGCTCTTGCCGGATATGTTAGGAATATTGATGTAGGTTCATAAATCAGATTCAAGGATACGAGAAGATACTTTTATTTTATAGTTTAATAGCTCATTTGCAGCACACATAACAAAGGCCTCCACTTACTTTGACAACAAAAATAACTACTCCCTCTGTTTCAATTTATATGACACACTTTCGTTTTTAGTCGGTCCCCAAAAGAATGACATATTTATTTATTTGTCAACAATTTAACTTTTTACGCTCAACGAGATGATTTATAACCACACAAATATCTTTGGCTTATTTTAGACCATAATATTCAAAAGTTTTCCTCTATTTCTTAGGCCCCGTACCCAGTCAAGCTACATTATATAAATTGAAACAGAAAGAGTATTATCTTTATTTATATATTTTAGGGCCAAATCAATCACTTTTAAGAATGCATACATAATAATTTTCATTATGTTTATAAATTAAGGATCAAATAAAACAAAAGACCATACATTAAGGACCATTTGGATAATTTTCTCTGGAAGTTTATATCAATCAAGTGGGTTGATCCGAGCACATAACCCGATTCGAAATGGTGTGACAAGCGTGACCCATCACTTTCGCTCCGACGAACATTCCTCGCTCACCCTCTGATCTTTTCCGATTCAGAAGACCTTTACTTGTACTACTTTTGCCGCTCTGCCGTGGACAACAAACAAAAAGCCACCAAAAAATCTTCCGTAAATCGCACAAACAATTATTTGCATCTTCAACATATATCGTCATTAATTACAGATATAAGCTTCTTCAGTGATGCATACAAGCTACATAACTAAAATGATCCTGTGTGTTTCTTTTCGCCTACGAACTACTATATAATATTACACTTCATCAATTCTAAATATTATTACAAAGATTCACTAGTACTAAAAATCAACAACACTAGCAATACCTCTTTGTTAATATAATCATCCCACATGTGTGAATAATTTGTTCCCGTCGAACATGCATTTTCCGATCAACAAAATTAAATGAGGTGAATTTTTTTTTAAAAAAAATGTAGATTAAAATTTCAAAAGTGACTAGTTTGATCCTAAGCCATATAAATAAAGACAATCGATCCTTTTGTTCAAAATAAACTGATACTCTCGCTATCTTCTTACTTCCTTATCTAATCGATTTAACTCAATCAAACATATTATAGGCTTCCTTCCATACTTCATATAAAATTATTTATATATTTTCATGGCTCTATGGAGTAAGGCTTAGAGATTTTGATGTGATCCTGGAATTATATTGCACAATACAAAAATGTACCTTTATTTTGTAATTTAGTAGCTCACATATAATACACATATCGAAAGTTTGTTTGTTTTGATTATGAAAATAGCTATTATTCTTATATGATTTATTATCAAATTGATCATATTTTAAAATACATTAAATACGATTTTCATCGTGTTTATACTTTAGGACCAAATGAAATAAAGGCCCGGATAATTTTGATAATTTCCTCAGAAAATTTATGTCTATTAAGAGTCTGTTTGGATTGACTTATTTTAGGTATTTTTAAATTAAACTAAAATAATTTTAAGTTCTTTAAGATAGTGCTTTTCAGTACTTATTTTTAAATCAAATAACAAAAATAAATCAAACAATTATAAGTTAATAGGATTCGAATGACTTTTAGCTTATAAGTGGGTTTGATCCGATTCGAGTGGTGGGACCCATCACTTTCGCCCCGACGAACATTCCTCGCTCAGAAGACCTTTATTATTGAAACGTGCCGCTCTGGCTTAAACGCCACCAAAAAAGCCTCTGTAAATCGAGGGTTTATAGGAAGATCATCGATCAATAATGGCTCGCCAAGCCACTAAACTGATTTCAAATCTGTCAACAAAGCTAAGCTCTTCATCTTCGTGTCAGCAGTACAGATTTTTTGGATCGCCACCGCCTCCGCCGGCTGTGTTCGTTGATAAGAACACACGTGTCATCTGTCAAGGCATTACGGGAAAGAACGGGACGTTTCATACCGAGCAGGCCATTGAATATGGCACCAAAATGGTACTAATCTCATTCATTTATGTGTCTACTGCGCCTTTTAGTTAGTGATGCTTTTTATGGTTAATAGAGGTGGATCCGAAATTTTAGACCTGCGGATGCATAGTATGACATCATAATTTATTATCTATTTTTTTATAATTATTACACTGTGTTGTTGTTGTTGTAGTATATATGTTTATAGCTTGAGCTTTTAGACCAGTGGATGCATTGTATAATACATCACTATTTAGTACTCCTATAATTAATATACATGTTTTCTAAAAAATCACTTACTATATATTGATAGTTTGAGTTGAAGGGGAGCCTTGGAGCAAAATGGTACCAATCTCATTCATTTATGTGTTTACGCCTTTTAGTTGGTGATGTTTTTTCTGGTAATTAAAGGTGGATCCGAGATTTTAGACTAGTGGATGCATAGTATAATACATCACAATTTTTAATTATTACACCGGGTTGTTGTTGTATTATATATGTTTATAACTTGAGCTTTTAGACCAGTGGATGCATAGTATAATGCATCACAATTTAGTAACAACAACAACATACCCAGTGTAATCTCACAAGTGTGGTTTGGGCAGAGTAGGATAACATGTACGCATAACTTACGCCTACCTTTGTGAGGTGCAAAGGCTATTTTCGATAGACCTTCGGCTAAATGAAGTGTAATCAAAGCAGGATAAAATGAAAAATAACGAGAACAAAATAGCAGGATTAACAAAGCAAATGAAGCGACAAGTAGTAGAAAAATAGAAGAATAAGATACAATGTGGATACTACTAATGTGTATAACTTGAGACCAACCACCAGGCCTGCGAGCGAGTTCTAAACAATTATGCCATCTCATTTATATTTATTTTACATCGGTTCTATAGGTGTTTAACAAAATTTTCAAATAATGCAGTGTTGCACGATATTGTGATTAGAGACGGACCTAGTATTTAAAGTTGATGCTTCGACTAACGTGCATCTTCCTTTGATGTTGCCCCCATCATCTTAAAATTCTGGGTCCGCCTCTGCTGGAGCTATGTCAAAGTTGTCTTTGTGTGATCTATAAATAACGGGTTCGAGCCGTTAGATAACAACTGATGTCTGTATTGACTGTATCCCCCCTCCCCCCCACTACTAGTTGATGCATAGTATAATACATCACAATTTAGTATAATTATTATATATGGCTTGAGCTAAAGGAGAGCCTTGGAGCACATCAAAGTTGTTAACCATGTGATCTATAAGTAACGGGTTCGAGCCGTGAAATAACCATTGATGCTTGGGTAGGCTGTATCCTTCCTCGTACACTACACCGAGGCGGAATCAGGATTTGAACTGGTTCTAAATTCTAGGATAGCGACATCATGTGGTAGTAAATTGGTTCTTAATTTGTGAATTTCTTAATACGAATATAGGGTTTGAATTAAAGCTAGTGGGTTTGGTCGAAACTTACGTCGTCTTGTAGCTCCGCCATTGACCCTACATGAACGCGGGATGCTTTCAACTGCCCGTTTTTGTATTTGGCCGAAAGTAGTGGGGCGTACCCGCACCTGCCTCCCATCCTGGATAACATGTTGTTTTTCTTATTCCATCTTTGATCAATGAAAGAGGACATCAAAGATGAATGGAGAGATATGATTCTACTGCTTGGAATTTCCTTGAAGTGCAATTTTATCTACTTCAAGCACTCGATGTTCTATAAAACTAAGGCAGAATGCGGGTCCCAACGAAGGGAAGAAAACACTACTATACACATTTGGATATGTTCCTAGCCAGAATACTTTTAGCTATTTGTTTTGGTTTAATCGTTAGATGTCCTCTAAGATGTGTATAATATTGCTTTCTTCCTTTTGAAATGATATTTCACGTGCTCTGCTTCTTTTATAGTTACTGCGTATGTTAGCATAATAGTTCATTTGCTCATACTCATGTCAGAAGTCCTTGTATGATGTGGGTGAAAATCACGAGAAACTAGGCTTCAGTTCCAGGTAGAGGTAGAAAATACTGGTGATTTTTTCCCATTTGCCTATGTCTTGTGGGCAAAGTTATCCGGTACATGTGATGGTGTCAGATAGCAGATAACCGGTGGTATAGGCGAGGTGGGCAAGCTGACCTACATGACCGTTACCCGGAAAAGTTCTTGTATGATGGTTTGAACTAGAGCTGGCCAGTGGGCCGGGCTCAGGACTGACGGGCCGCCGGGTTTTGGCGGGGTCGAGGCTGGCGGGTTAGGCGGGATTGGGTTTGGTGGGATTTGCCGAAGTTCCGTCCCGATCCCGATCCCGATCCCGAGATCCCGATCCCGTCGGGATCGGGTCGGGTCGGGTCGGGGGCGGGATCGGGATCCGGGCGTTTTTTTTTTTTTTTTTTAATAACATATGTATAAAAAACTCAATAATTAAACAAGACAAGATAGTGTAATAAAAAGATCCAAGATTGTTTTTGTGCCTCTTATATTATTTAATAGACATATGAACTTTTTGTAATACAAATACAATTGTCGAAATTGCAACTTTGTGGTGTTGTCCAAAAGTTTTAAATTACATAATAAAATTGCAATTAAAAAAATTACATTTTAAAAAAAACCTGTTCTAGTTTCTTGATAACTTCCTGTGGTTCTTCGGTTGGAATTGGTATTTGTTGGTAAAATTGATTCACGTCGCTTCCACCACCTTCGGATAAGATTTCTTTGTAGTTTTCGTCTTCTTCTTCGTTGATCTCCGGTTGACCGCACCTTCTCCGCTCCGCTCGTATCCAATCTCTGAATAATACTACAATCTCCAAGCTGTCTCCGGCTAATGAGTGTCTGTGGTCTCCTATTTGATATCTGCCGGTAGAAAAAACGCTTTAAGACACAGTTGATGACCCTTGAATGTTCAAAACATATCGGGCCATCATTGAAAGTGTCGGAAAGGTCTTCTCATTCCCCCTCCAGTATTTCAGCAAGTCTTTACGTCCTTCTTCATGGAGAACTGCTTGGTACGGTACATAACCCTGCAAAACAAAAATATCAAACTCGCTAATTTGGTTAGTAGCGGTACGACCGCACATTCTATTTCTGAGGCTTTCAATACTAGCCGCAGAAACATGTCTTTTGTGAGGTTGTGTTGAAGAAGAAGAAGATGGTATGAAAGCCGGTAGGTTGCTAGCACTTTCTTGTTGGTAAAATCTATATACTTTTTTGCATTGGTCTTCTACGCTAGACAACACTTCTTCTTTAGTTTGTTCAATAGGTGGGGGGTGATTTGAATTTTTGGAACTTGGATGTGGTAGTACTTCTATACAATCGTAAATAGTTTCAATAAGTGATTTAGTACTGTCTATTTTAATAGTAGGATTTAATACATCACCAATAATATAAATAGTGGGAATAAGAATAAAATATTTTTTAATTTTGATAAACATTTTTTTAATAGCTGCCATGTAAGCTGGTTTTTTCATATATTCAGTAAGTAATAAAAATATTAGAGCTATATAAAACAACATAGTTGAAATAGTAGGGTAATATATATCAAAAAATTCTTTTGTTGCTTGAAAAAATTTCTTTAAAAATACAATAAGTTCGAATTTTTTTATCCAATCGCTATCTACAATCATATAAGCTGGATTTTGATTATGAGAGTTAAAAAATAAAGTTATAGGTTTTTTAAAGCCATAAGAAACAAGTAGTTGCTCGTATAAAGAATTTCACCTAGTAGGTACTTCTTCTGGAATTTTTCTATAAGGTAGTTGGCAATTGTGACAAGATTTTTTATATTCTTTTCTTCGTTGTATTATATTATTTTTAAAAATAAAGTTTATAACAAATTGTATTTTATTAAGAATGTCTTCAAAAAGTAATAGACCATCCTTTACAATTAAGTTATATATATGGTACGCGCATTTTATATGAAAATGATCTGGAAAAGATGGAGTTAAAACTATTTTTTAAAATTGTAATAGCATAATTGTTAGAAGAAGCGTTATCTAATGTAATAGTTATAATTTTATCGGTTATTCCGTAATAATCGCACACTTGATAAATATTTTCTGAAATAAAATTACCAGTGTGCCTATCATCTATATATCTATACGCTAAGATACGTTTTTGCATAGACCATTTATAATCTATCCAATGACAAGTTACCGTTAAATAATCATGACCGTTAGTATTACGGCCTATATCAGAAGTGATAGCCACTTTGCCATTAAAATGATATAATGAATAACGTAAATACTGTTGATATTCATGTGCAAATTTAAATACATCTCTCTTAACAGTTGATCTAGGAAAACCGTTAAAAACAGGATTATACAAATCTCTAATGTAATGAATAAAATCGGGAGATGAAGGAAATGAAAAAGGCAAACTCTCCACATCAACTAATTTTGCTATTGCTTCCCTATCTCTATGTTTATTGTATTTAGGGCCTACAATTCCCCCCGTCATAGGGTTAATTTGACCATGTACTTGGTCCGGGACAATATCAGTATGTGAACCTTGTCCCGATGGAGCGGGCGTTTGCGCATCCAGTTTTGAAGTCTCGTATTAGGCATACCTAGCTGGATGAACCCTTATTATGTGTCTCATTAAACCCCCCGTCCCACCGTGACTTTTTCCAGTTTTAAATTTTAAAACATCTTTACAAATTTTACATCTAGCTACTTGATTCTCTACGTCCCTATAAAAAAATATCCATGTATCTGATTTTAATGATCGTTTTGCTGGACCTCGTCTCATACTAGGGGGAATATGAGGCATTTCAGTTGAAGGTGCACTAGTGAGTGTGTTGTCATCAACATTAGTGAGTGTATCATCTAGATTATCGTCTAAATTAAAGTCTTCTTGAGTTTCAGAAAATAGCTCCTCGTCTAAATCTAATGGTATTGTAGGAAAATGTTCAGTAATAACAAAATCATACTGTGTAGGAATAGGATGACTAGAAGAAGTACCCTTGCCCTTGTTGCTCTTACTAGAAGAAGCCTGACCCCTACCCGTAAGCATACGTTTAAATCATTCCATTATAAATTTATAATTATACTAATAAATAATTAAAGTAAATGAAATTAAGTGCGCTAAATAAAATAAACAAACAATAATAATTTAATGAATGAACGAATGTACCAAACGCCGACGTGTAATCGAGAGGTTGAAAATTGAAACTTTGCTCGATGGAAGATCCTCAAGCTAGTTGCCAACTTCACTCCCAATTCCCAAATGAATAAATAAAATTGAATATTTAGTAGACAATGTAGACTTGTAGAGAGGTAGATTGAGAGATTGTAGGAAGATTTGTGAGAAAGATGAAGAGAAAATGAGGTATTTATAGTTGGAAAATTGGGTTAAAGTGTAAATATAATAACTTATGGGTTAAAAATAAATATTAAGGGGGTAGGGGGTTGGGGGAGGGGGGGAGGCCAAAAATGGCCTTTGCACAGCGGCCAAAATGTAAAATGGTCGTTGGTGCAACTGTTATTTTTGCAAAAGGGGGGAATTTCGGGCGGGATCGGGTCAGGACCGGGGCGGGATCGTGATCGGGCCAGGACAGGCGGGACAGGGCCGACCGGCCCCACTGGCCAGCCCTAGTTTGAACTCCTTGTGTCTCCAAGGTCTTCTCTTGATATTTTGTTTTCTGATGTTTCCTTGGGATTGTCACTGCTAGTAATGCTGCTAGCTTTCTTAGAGTTTGTTGGCACTATTTGCAGCCGTCTAGGTTGATTTCATTTGAGCAAGTATTTGAATTCATTTCTATTGTTGTGTTCCTTCTCTATTTGTATCTTATGAAGAAGATGATATTTTGTGTATGATCTGCGCCTATTCCGGAGAAGAAAAGGTTTACACTTTAATGAAACTGATTTGGGAAGTTTTCTTCTTGTTTACACTATGGGTTTGCTCCTTTTGTTTTTGGGTGGAGAACGAGAGGCTCTGAAAAGAGAGTTTTATGTTCCTCATTTTGACTTTCATGTGGTTAAATAGGTTGGTGGAGTGACACCCAAGAAGGGTGGAACAGAACACTTGGGTCTTCCTGTTTTCAACACTGTTGAAGAGGCAAAAGCAGAGACGAAAGCTAATGCTTCGGTGATCTATGTACCTCCTCCTTTTGCTGCAGCTGCTATTATGGAGGGATTGGAAGCTGAATTGGACTTAATTGTCTGCATCACAGAGGGAATTCCTCAGCATGATATGGTAAGCTAAGTTGGGCGGACTCTTCACTTTTGATGCCGCACCTGTGTCGGATTCTCCAAAAATACACTACTTTTGGAGAATCCGACACGCACCCGTTTAACATTTTTAAAGAGCCTGAGCAACATAGATGGTAGGAAACAAATCCTTTCTATGGGAATTCTCTTGTTTCTACCTCATTATAGGTAAGAGAATTGTGTACTGCTGGTTAGTTTTTTTTTTTTAACTCTACCCTGCACAAGAATTTAGAGATACATATTTCAGTGATCTAGAGAGACATAATTTTTTTCGATTAATATAAAGTGATGCAGTAACACAGAGTTTTTCTTTATACACTTTGTCCTATGGGACAATACTGATTTATTTTAGTGCTCAATTATGAAAGTGATGAGAAAATTTTCACCAACACAAGTATTATGATTATGATCTACTGATTGCTTATGTTTTGGCATCTGTGTGGTTCTGTGGACCTGGGGTTATACTCAAGCTGTCTCACTTATTAAGGGCAGGAGAGAGAAGGAGATATTGTAGATATGTTTGAATTGTGCCACTAGCACTATTATATGGGTTGAAACACTAGTTTCCAGCTGCTCAACCCTACTTGAAGATACAGAATAAAGGGAAAACTATGATAAGCTTATACTGATTGCAAGTCATCATCTCTTAGATGATTTTATTTTGGGGGCTATTATAAATTGTTTCTGGTTCTTTTTGGGGGATTATTTCTTTTGTTTTTGGGTTGATTCAGTAAATGTTACAATTGGGATTAGCTTGTTAGGTGAGCTTGCACCTTTCTCTTTTCACTCTGCTATTCTCTCACTAGCTTGTTTTCTTTGTCTGGTTTTTCTCCATGCAATTATAGGTTCGTGTAAAAGCTGCTCTTAAGAAGCAATCGAGAACTCGGCTGATTGGTCCAAATTGTCCTGGTATTATAAAACCAGGAGAGTGCAAAATTGGTATTATGCCTGGATACATTCACAAACCAGGACGTATCGGAATTGTTTCTCGATCTGGCACACTGACATATGAAGCAGTAAGATTTATTCTCTGGAAAAATGTTGTCTATAAAACTTGTTTAAATTGTACATATTATGCGCACCCCTCTTATTCATGACGAGCCACTAAAGATTTGGATGTTTAGAAGATTCTCTTGCATGCTTCCCAGGAAGAAAAGAATTCCATTACATATTTCCTTTTCCCAAAACCCTACCTGTTCTCCATCGTACCACGTTGTAGACCTTTTCTAATTCTTACTTGAGTTTTGTGATCCCTTTGTTAGTTCACAAGAAGGGTGGGTTCCTTTATCCCTTATGTGGGTCCTTTGGAACACGAGAAATAGGAGAAAATCTGAAGGTATAGAGACTGCCTTTGTACAAGTGAGGAATTTTATAGTGATATTTTAATGCAGCCATGAGGTCCTTGATAGTTAGAATATCGATGTCTTTCAGAGATGATTTTTGTGTGGACTTACTGCGTATACATGAGCTTTTTCCACATCAAGAAATTTATATGTTTTCGATTTTTCTAGTTAGAATGGATTGGTCGTACCTATCCAATCAATAATTGTTTATGACTGACTCGCTATTCACTCGGTTTTTGGGTCATAATCATTATGTAGGAGAGATGACTGAGTGGTTTGAGGCGTATCATTGGAATTGCTATGCAGGATTTTGTTTACCGAGGGTTCGAATCTCTCTTGTTCCACACTTTCACCTAATTTACTAATGTTAATGACTGAAATGTATCAAATAGCAACAGAAAAAATGATTCCAACAGTTAGACCTTTCTTTGATATATATTCTCTATTCATAATTGTTGTTTTCCGGGAAATACTGGAAAGAGTGGATAAGGAATTAAAATATCCCTGACGATGTATTTTGACATCCCATAGCTTTGGCAGATCGCTTAGCTCCGTTCATCTTTGGCGCAAGAGTGCTCGATCAGTTAGCCATACACAGGCCAATTTGTTAGGTTTCTATGTTTTTTTGACTGATGAGTTTTAAAGTTCTCACCATTGAATTATGGATGTGTATATGTGCCCTGACATTGTGAATGTTGGGAAGATAAAGAAGCCAAAAAGTTTTTTTTTTTTGAATCTGGTCCGTGTCTGATATAATTTAGATTTTTTCTCTTAGAAAATGGCACTGGGAACCATCAGATGTGAATCCTGGGGAATAGTATCTATTCTCTTTGATGTTAATATTTGCTCCGTATTTTCCTTTTCCATAACTGCCTTGAATTAGTTTCCTTGAGCCGAGGGTCTATTGGAAACAACCTCTCCACCTTCACGACAGGGGTAAGGTATGCGTACACTCTACCCTCCCCAGACCCCACTTGTGGGATAACACTGGGTATGTTGTTGATGTTAATATTTGCTATACACTAAAGTTCTTCTGTGAATTTTTTCTTTTTTAAGTTATTTTTTCTGATTATTCGTTTTTGTTATTTGATTTTTAGGTTTTCCAAACAACTGCTGTTGCCCTTGGGCAATCAACCTGTGTAGGGATTGGTGGTGATCCTTTCAATGGTACAAACTTTGTTGATTGCTTAGAGAAATTTATTGCTGATCCACAGACGGAAGGTAAATCTTACTGAAGGATTAATTTAGCTAAACTTAGTGTAGAACATGGTTACAATGACATGCTTTTCTTCTGTGTGGTAAACTGGTAATGCTATATGCACATCTTAGCAAGATGATTAGACGACAATAAGATAATTATTTTTTCCAGAATCATCAGATTGCTAAGTTGCTTAAAACTTGTTAGTGTCAGAGTGCTATAGTGTACGGTAAACAACAAGACTTTGTAGGAGAAAATTTGCTGATGGGCTTCTATCAATGGTGGGCCTGCCAAGCCCAGAAAATGGGAATAACACAAATTCCTTACCATTTATCTTGGTGACCATCCACCAAGTGTCCTACCCAGGGAAAGAACTGTTTGTAGTTTCTTATCAGATTCACCGTTTCCGGAAAATGGAATGGATACTTCCTTTTCTCCATATCGTTGTTGGACCTTTAGACTTTTCGTTTACTTTACTCTCTTTTCTTTATTGAAATTTGTTGGTTTGCAAATGTTTCTGCTTTTCCCAGACTTCTATGTTGCCTTTTACCTATATGTTCCATTAATGCACTATCTTGAAGGAAGATTAAAGAACATCCAGTCTAATTACACATGCTTGTTGTATGCCAGGTATTGTTCTTATTGGTGAGATCGGTGGCACAGCAGAAGAAGATGCTGCAGCCCTCATAAAGGTTCGTGATGGTTTAAATACGTATGTCACAGAGTAAAGTATTTCAATGTCTGGATTCCAATGTGAATTTCTCTCGGTTTGAGAAATTGTTTATGATAGAGTCCAAACCATATTTTTGAGTGCCATACTGTCAAGAGAGATTCTGTTTAGGCAGTATATTTATTATTGTTTTTAAAAAAAAACATTTCTAGACCACTTGAGTCTCATAGAAGAGTACATTATTTTTTTTGATAAGTTTATTCATCCTTTGTTTTATTTCGAAAGAGAAGATGTCTTTTGAACAAACATGATATATTATTATCCATGTTGAGTGTGTACCTCATCTGGTAAAATTCAGTGTTGTAAGAAACTGGGTGAGATGGTAGTTGTTCCAGTAGGTACGAAATTCCTTCTGGCAGGTATGTTATGGCCGTACCAGCTGTCAAGGTAAAAGTAGTGAAGAACTGTATCTCTATCATTCTGCTTAATCTTTTGCCTTAGTCCCACAACTGAATCAGAGATTTGACACCTTTCCACATACCAAATATTCACACTTCTATTAATTATCTTTTCAGCTGTTTAAAACAAAATACCCTGTTTTAGGTTTCCCTTCACAGCTTGGTAAACCTTACCAGTGAGCTCATTTTTTTTTTTTTTGATAAAGGTAGGTTAAACCAGTGAGCTCATTTCTCTTATGACTAAAGATATGACTAAAGATTTGTTGTTCCACTTGCATTTGGAATGTCAGTTTCTCTATCTTCTTTTCTTATTGTACTTTTTATATACTCCACTTGGATCTTGAAACTTCCCCTTGGAAGGGCTAAAGTACCTCTTGAGGCGGAATTCTAATTTCTACGCCTTTATGTGTTTGACTTCAACCTGTGAAAAAGAGCATTCTTAAGACCGGATGTATTTGGGCCTTCTGTGACTGGCTCGTTTGTTCAATCTCCTTTGGTGGTTCATCACTTTTACCTTTATTCCACGTACAAGCAGGTGTTTCAGACATCCTCCACATCCTTAATTTACCCTAGATTGACTAACAGAAATCAAACCAATAATTTTAAGCTTTTTATCCTGCATCTGCTTGCACTGCTCTATGATTCCTATATTAGAATCTCAAGAAAGTTAATGTTGTGGCCCCTGGAACAGTAGGACAATATACTCTTTTAGCTTATTGTATTTTTGAGAGGATATCCAGAATCTTTGGCAGATTATCATGTCAGAATTTTCCAAAACATCCAGTTCCTTGCCATGTCTCTGAGGTTGATAGCATTTTAAAGTTGTGCTGAAGAGTTTTTTGCTTACACCTTTGTTTATATATTTTGCTCGTGAAACAGGAAAGTGGAACTCAAAAGCCTGTAGTTGCTTTTATTGCTGGATTGACTGCTCCCCCTGGACGGCGAATGGGTCATGCAGGAGGTACTTTGTTGTTCATTAACTATGCCTTTCATTTCCATGGTCCCTCAAACCAAAAATAATGGAAGAAAATAAAAGAATCCATCAGAATTGCTTGTTATTGATACTCGTGAAAACAATCTGCTAATTATTGATATCCTTAAGTATTAAGGATACTTTTGCAATACCTGGCTTCATTCTCTTTTTCTCATCCCATTCCCATTAATCTTTGTCCTATACTTTTGTATGGTCGCTCTTCTACTGTGTTGCTTTGTTGCATTATCATGGGCTAACATAAGATGCTTCAGGTTACCTGCTGTCATGCCTAGTGCAATAGTTTAATCCTGAATTTTTGGAATTGCAGCTATTGTATCAGGGGGAAAGGGAACAGCCCAAGACAAAATCAAGGCACTAAAAGAAGCTGGGGTTACAGTGTGTGAATCTCCTGCGAAAATTGGAGTCTCAATGCTCGAAGTCTTCAAACAGCGGGGTCTCGTGTAAGCCTGTGGCGCAACATCCTCATTTGGAAATTGTTTTCGCTTGTTTGTTCGCGGGCATTTGCTAAATTATGTCCGGTTATCCACCATAACCCATTTTTGGCTGATAATAACAAAGAGAATATTGATGGATATACATTTTTATCCAAGAACTGTCAAACTGTGACATGGTTTATTGTTGATATTTCAGAATTCGTTGATATTTTAGGTCCGATTTTTCATGTTATGACAGGATGTTGCAATAATGCAATATGTTTATGTTGACGGCATGTTTTTTGACCAAAGAGCAAACTCATTATCCACTACCGTTGTTATCCCTTGCCTGTGTATGTCTCTATTGGTATGGGTTATTTTAGGTGCTTTGAAGCCAAAAATAAGGCTGTGCAAATAAGGCTTTACTGGTATGATATCTAGGAGCCTGTTTGGATTGTCTTATTTTAGGTGCTTTTAAGCCAAAATAGCTTTTAAACACTTTTGTAGTGTTTGAATAAGATAAAAAAGTGCTTTTAAGCACTCGGTTTTAAGTCAAAATAACAAAAATAAGTCCAAAGTTGAAAGTTAGGATTCTTAATTTATGTCTTTCGGCTTATACGCCAAAAGTGATAAGCCCATCCAAACATGCTCTGGTACTTATTTTCTACCCTTGCTCTTTTGCAATTGTTGTTATAACAATTATTTTTGTGTAAACCAAATGGCTAAATACAGTCGTACATCCTTTTCAAGGAATGATATATGATTATAAATGAGACGTGCAAAAATTTGCTGGGTTTGAAATCCTCTTTTAGGTGTGTTATTACAAGGTATAAATAATTGTAAGCTGACACTAAAGCCTCGTTTTTCTTTTTTCAAGATGCTAACAGTTGGTCCTTAGTACATATGACTTCTAAGATATTATCGCTAAATTTGAACACGGAATAAATGAAGGGTTATTGTTTTTTTTTTAACATCTGTACTTTAAAAATATGGAGTAATAAATACAAAATTTAAATAAAATAACAAATTAAATATTAGAGAAAATCCTAATCTGTATGTTGTTGTAAAATTACTTGTTTGATTAAGCACAATTTTAGATCTAGAGCGGTGACAACTATTACGTGGTAGTTGGCGGTGATAATTGTGATTGGTTGAAGTGGTTAGCAATGTTGGCTAGTGATGGTTATGTGGTGGTGGACAAAGGTAATTGTTGATGGTAATGACTAGCGATGGAGGTACCGTCATATGGTAGAGGCCAATAGTGGTGATGGTTGGTGTTGCTGGTGGTGAAGGTGAGGGTTGGTGGTGGAGGTGGTTATTGCCTTGTTGGTGGCGATAGTACGTGGTAATTGACGATATAGGTGGTTTTTCGAAGTGATAGTGTAATCATAAAGTTATAGCAGGCCGTGAAGATTGTTGTGTGATGATAGTAGATAAAATAGTTATTAAAAATTACATTGAAAGACTCATTAACGGAAGGATATTGTCATAATTTCAAGGCTTTGCACAAGATGTTAATAAACAAAATTTTACGTAGATAAAATATTTTGAAGTCCTAATTATAACTATTTAGGATGATTATACTTAATTGCTAAAGATAACAATACTTTACCAGTTATAGCAAAATAATAGCAAAAGCAAAGAATTATGCTCCAATCTTTCATATTTTAGGCTCTAATCTTTTCTATTTTCTTCCCCTTTCTCTCTCTATTTCTCACTAAACACGTCTATAGCTGTAAATTCTATGAAAAGCTATATTTACAGTAATTAAAAAGTTTCAAAGTTTTAAATTTAAAAATATCAAGAATGTGAAATTGTTTTATATGTCAATTTTGAGATAGTTTTGTGAAGATTAGAGTTGGTTTTGATTGAAATTTCAAACTTAAACTCGAAGATAAAAAAAAATTAAGTGATATATTTTATATATCAAATGTAAGTTATTTGTATATTCAAATGTATTACTAGTAGATATATGATGACAAAACACGACATATAAAATACATACTACAACATAATTATATATTTCTTGTATGCCAATGATACTATTTTACCCGATAGTATATATTTTTTTGGAAAAAAACTACAATTGGACGCGACCTAGTACCTACTACGAAAAATATGATACACGTGGCAGACAAGTAGAAGGTCCTGGAAAGTGATACTTCCCTGTTTATAGGCTCTATCACTCTCTATCACTTATTCCAAAAGGTGGAATCTCCCACCCCAGGAGCCCCCACACTCCGGTCCGACATGAAGGTATGAAATCACGCGACTAATCGATTTCAAAGGTTAGACCAGTACCACGTAGACCAGTACCACGCTGCGCACAAGGGGCCCTCCTTTATTTTAAGAAGAAACCCCCACACTGCCGCTGACGGAATTCGATCCTTGATCTCTTATTCCAAATATCCCCTTGAAACCAATTGAGTTGCCCAAGCGGATGATCACTCTCTATCACTAATACCTTGTTCGGATGGTTATTACATATTGTATTGGATTGTTGGTTTGAATATAATAGTATTTAATTTAATTGTTATTTAAATTTGTTATATTATATCATTAAATTTATTATTATCTAATAACTAAAAGTCTCATTTTACAAAATGACTAATATAGTGTAATTGTATAATTACCTTTTTTTGTCTCATTTTATCTTTGTTTATTATATATCACAATAATATTATTTTTTAGATTACTTTTTTGTAATTATAAATTGCTAAAGATGATGTTATGGAACAAAGAAAAATAATATAACTCAATCTCAATTTACGGGAAATATTACATAATTTGAGATTCAAATGTAATTTTTTATATAAAGTTTAAATATTTTGAATTATCAATTATTGTAATTTATAGTACATTTTACATAGTTTTTAAATATATAAATTTTATTTTAAAAATTTAAAAATTTTATATCCGAATTTACATTAAAATTAAATTATTTTGATTGGAATGATGCCGTATAAATTAAGACGGAATGAGTAATATAGTAACGTAACAACCATCCAAAGTCCAAACAAAGTACTATAAAACACCAAATTTCAACACAATTTTGGTCACTCTTCTCATCTCTCTATCCATGGCTTCCTCATCATACACTAAATATGAGACCCGAAATCGAAAACCCGACCCGAAATCTGCTGTTCTGTTGGTGATAGACATGCAGAACTACTTCTACTCCATGGGTAAACCTATTCTGCCGGCGATCAAAACCACAATTGACCTCTGCCGCCGGAATTCCGTGCCGGTGATATTCACGCGCCACCGTCACAAGTCGCCGGATGATTACGGCATGCTGTACGAGTGGTGGAACGGAGATATTATTGAAGATGGCACCGTTGAAGCTGAACTCATACCGGAGTTGGACCGGCGAGATAGTGACTTGGTGGTGGAAAAGCACACTTACAGTGCCTTCAGAGGTAATTGTCTAGTAATTTATTTTTGCTTAATACTTATTTAGTCGCTTAAACTTTTCATTAAATTTCATTTAAACACACTAACCATGATTTGTTCCAATTGAGTACCTCGATACATGGTAAAGTGTTTCTATTAGATAAATCTTTTGTACATATTGTTCTCGAACATTTATTAGGTAATTAAGTTAACCACATAAAATGTGTTTTTTTCCTTTAATTATATAAATTGAGACATGGCGGAAGTTTTACCCCGCTTACTGAGGTTAATGCATATAACCAAATAAATGAGGTGACATATTTTAAGTGGTTAACGTATCTACATAATGAGCACTTAAAAACATGCATAAAAGTTATTTCAAAATTTGAACTGAAACTGTCTAATAAGAACACTTTATCACGTGTTTAGGTGTTCAATAGTAATAAGTCATAACACCCGATCGGCCCGACTTTCCCAAATGCCCCCAACCGGCCCTTCTCCTTTACGGGTCTGGATTTTGCGCGCCGTTTCAGTCGTCGTGGTCGACAGGGAAGAAAGAAATGAATTTCAGAGTGCCTAAATGAAATTTACTAGCAAATTAAAGGGGACTATCAATGTATTGAAGCATTTATTTTTATATCATCAATTTTTATATTTATTTCAATTTCATTTTCTATGGATTTTTTGTTTGATAAGGGTTTTCTATGGATTTTTCTTTTTATTAATTGCTCTGGAATTGCTTTCTGTTCAACTTTTAACTTTGTTAATGGAAGAGTCTGAAACCAAAATCTACTTTTACTTGATGAATCATTTTAGTCTTTAGAAAATAAAACTTATTGCCTAATACTAACATGTATGCTTAATGTGGAAGTAAAATTAAGGACTCTCTGTGGTTTATGCTTTTATATTATAATAACTATGGAAACCCGCTGGAACATCCTATCAAATTTATAATTGTAGTTAATTGTGTAGCATGGACAAAAATTAATCTAAATATATATGGACAAAAATCAATGAACATGAGTTGAGCTTAAATGAAGCAATGTGGATTCATATAGCCGACAACAACTTATTTGAGACTGTGCGTAGTTATTATTATTTATTCTGAGCTAATTTATATCCAGTTATGCTTTAATTTTCTAGTTACTAAAAAAGCAAGTGGAATGATTTCTATGATTAGCACAAACGGGAGGCAAATGGATGTACATATAAGAAAGGGAAAGGGGAATAGGTTCAAGCAATTGTAATTTAAAGAAAAACATGAAACATGCATATAAGTGATGATTGATGGGGCCTCTTTCATGCTGCCATAGTGGATTCATAATTTAAGCTTTATGGTTCAACCTTTAAGTTCTTAGCATTGTACCGATTCTATTTAAAAATTATGGGTTCAGACTTACTGTTTGTTACAATTTTAGTAGATTTTTGCACTTGCAGTGAAAAAAATAGTGGGTTCAAATGAACTTGTTACCACAATGCTGCATCTGCCTCTGCACCCCGCTCCCTAGTTAGTTCATAGAAAGTTAATATCAAGAACGCATAAGCCTGATATTTAAGTGGAGAATGATAGAAAGGATGAACACATTATCTACTGAGCTTCGAATCGTGTGCCACTTCGAAAAGGAAAAGGGTAGTTCCAAATGAAGGACCCAGTCTCAAGGGGAAAGCTTCCCGGTGTCCAAGTGTCAAGTCTCGAGGGCTTTTCTTTTGTTGTGCTTCCCGGAAAAAAGCTGGTTAGCCTTTTTTTTTTACTTACAACTCAAGTAATATTAGCTATTTGTGTAAAGCAACGATTCGTCAATAAGTAGTTCAATTGCTTCCCTTCGAACCGTACTTGAGAATTTCTTACCTCATACGGCTCAACAATCAATTCTTTTTATTTCTTGTTCTTGGTTCAAACTGTTAGTTGAATTATTTCTTGTTCTTGGTTCGAACGGTTAGTTGAATTATTTCTTGATTTCATCCGTTTATTCATTCAATTCACAGTCACAAGGGGCTGGAAGAACTTCTAGTCTAAGGACTTCTCGGTTATAAAAAAGAAGTTAATATCAAGAACTGACCATTAGAAATCTCTTAATTTGTGTTTCTGAAACTATAGTAATGCTACTAATAACAATTTACAAACATTTTCAGATACAAACCTAGAGGAGAAACTGTTGGATATGGGGATAAAGGAGGTAATAGTGACTGGAGTAATGACCAATCTGTGTTGTGAGACAACAGCCAGAGAGGCATTTATAAGAGGGTTCAGAGTCTTCTTTTCCACAGATGCTACTGCAACTTCCTCAGCAGAATTGCATGATGCTACACTCAAGAACTTAGCTTATGGTTTCACTTATTTGGTTGACTGCAGAAGGATTCAAGCTGCCTTCTCAATTTCCTGAGCACCACTCAGGAGTCAGCTACAACAACCTATGTTGATCGGACTCTTCAAATAATGTCGACGAGTGCATGTTGGATCCTCTTAAGGTAGTGCATTGTTGGAGGATCTGACACACGGGTGCAACCTATGTTGTCGAACTCTTAAAAAATGTCGACGCATGTATGTTAGATCTTCCTAAAGTAGTGCATTTTTTAGAGGAAGAGTCCGAGCAGTATGACAACAACTATGACTAAATGTTAGTCATTCGTTTTCAATTTATGTGATGCACTTTGATTGCCCGGGCATGAAGTTTTTTTAGAAAAAGGAAAGGCGTTTGGAAAGTTGTGGCGTAAGCCCGTTTGGACTAGTTTTTTTTTTTCCTTCCTTTCTTTTTTCAATAAGTATGGGCTTTAGTTTTTCTTTTCCTTCCTTTTTTTCAAAAGATATTGGCAGAACGTTGTTTGGTTAATACATTAGGATGATTTTCTGGTTAGTTTCTGTAGACGAGATTTTCAAATTTGAATCAGTTTTTTCAAGTGAGATTTTTTCTCATAATACTTCAACCTTTATTCAAGTGAAATGCATGTCGAAATACAACTTTAACTTATATTTTTCAACATCAACTTCATATACTATCTTTTTCTAAGTATCACTCAATTCATTACCAAACGATTTCCTATTAAAACAAGCCATATAGATTTGTATCGTTATAAATCATTTTATTAAGAGTAAATCGAAAAGTTTAAAATTAATTCTTTTTGTAAGTATATAAACGTATTATTTTTTGGGAATAGAAAAGTGAATCACATAAATTGGAATAAGGAAGTATGAGTTAGCACAACCGTAACACATCGTTCTGTATATTATGTGAAGTTGCCAAAAAACAAGATGTTGTGAATAACCTTGGTGGTTGGTTCACTATTGCATTGAGCCTTTGCTTTTTACCATAGTAATGGTTTAGTATTTGACTAGTAATACTCATGATGCGATTTCATGGCTATTTGCAGGTGATATTGTAGCTGACGAAATTAGCGAGAGAGGAACCGTGGAGAAGTACTTTAGCGAGAATATTTTAGAATAAGCAGATGTAAGATAGATTAAGTACATGACAAGTTTTATTCCTGTATAAGAGAGATGAAGTTGAAGTTAGATTGCACAAGATGGTTGAAATAAAGTACTACGTAATGCTATGTGAAAAAGTTATACCTCATAAAGTGAAATGTAAGTAGAGTTCAATAAATATATTACTGTATATGGAAGTATTATGCCTTTTGAGTCCCAACATAGGTTGGATAATACAAGAAATGACAACACCAAATAAAGGAGTAATCTCTAGTTAAAGGGCTATTTATAGGAGTGAGATAATTAGAAATGATGATATCAAGGATAGAGTGAGAGTGGCCTCGGTGGAGGATAAGATGCGAGAAGCTAGATTGAGATGGTTCGGACACGTGGAGAGGAGAGACATAAATGCCCCAGTGCGGAGGTGTGAAATGTTGGCTATGGACGGGTACAAGAGGGGTAGAGGTAGGCCGATGAAGTATTGGGGAGGGATGATTAGACGGGATATGACGCATGTGCAACTCACTGAGGACATGACCTTAGATAGGGGGTTATGGAGGACATGTATTAGGGTAGAAGGATAGTAGGTAGTCCAGCGTAGTCCTACCTACGCTTATAAATTGGTAGTTGTAGTATTATTATTGTAGGCTCGCTTAGCCTATCATACTGCCTTATAGACCCTTGTCGTTTGATTTAAGTTGCTATGTGTATTTTGTTTGTCTTATTACTTGCATTAGCTATTGCTTCTTTCTTTTTCAGAATGTGATGTCATGACTTACACACTTTGTGTGTCTTGCTTTGCTTGGGCTTGTGCTTTGTCTTGAGCCGAGGGTCTCTCAGAAACAGCCGCTCTACCTACCAAGATAGAGGTAAGGTTTGTGTACACTCTACCCTCCCAGACCCACATTGTGGGGTTTCACTGGGTATGTTGTTGTTTATTCAGCCTCGACACACAGTTTCTTCGGCCCTTTTTTCTAATTTGGAACTAAGGCACAACGTTTGTTTGAAAATTCCATGACTGTATAGTGATGTATTGTTATATATGTACATACATTTTACATTTAGATTTCATATAATTGTTGTAAATAACAATACGCACAAAAAAAAAATTATGTACTTTTTATGTTATAAATAAAAACAAAACTTGTTAAATTTAAAATCTCAACTAATTTTCATATTTCATTAATTAAAAATTGAAAAGACTAATACATTACTAATAAATTCATAAGTTGTATCGTACTAACAAAGAATTAAAATCTAAGGAGTATATGTATTTAAAATTAATTAAAATTTTTAAAATTTCAAGTTTGACGTAAGAATTTTACATTGTAGGTTGTTTAGTAAATTCCAATCTCTTAGTGACGATATAACGTTTGAATTGACGAAGATTTTTGTCTAAACTTTCACCAAAAGGGTATCCAATATCTTTTCCCCCTTTAAATATTCGTACTTGAAATTTACTATGTGCATGACATTAAAGATAATTATCAAAATATTTTAATATTTTATTTTTATACATAATGTTTTTCTTATTAAATATTATTACACAATATTTGAATATGGTTGTTATAGAGAGGTAATTTTACAAAGAGTGTACGTTATAATGAATGCCACTACTGATATAGGTAAAATGTTACTACAGAGAAATAAAATATAATATAAAAAGTCGGTTTTGGAGTAAATTAGACAGTTATAATGAAATACAGTTATAACAAATATCGGGAGGTTTGACTGTATGTTATTTTATTTTGTTACTTTAGCTAATCCAATCAATTTGGAAAGCTATAAAATGAGTAAATGACAGACTCATGCTAATTATTTTGTTTCCTAATTTCTTTAAATTAAGACAATTCCCTCACCTTGAAAAGTTGTCGCTTATGGTAGGTAAGAACTCATGCATATTCGATATTTATTTAAAGAATAATTTATATTAATTATTTACCATGATATTCTTTGGAAACGGAATTATCTCCGCTATTACTATAATCTAATATGAAATCAATTTCAGAAAAGGTGTTCAAGTTAAGCAAATTATTTAGCAAAGTTACTTTTTGCAATTTATGATAATAAAATCACTCAACTAATTCTTTGGCATCTCATATTTTATTTAATAATTTGTTTGTTTTTGAAAGAAATAATCCCTTGATTATTTTCATTGATTGAAAGAGTTTATATACAATTTACATATTTCCATAATAGGAGAATCCTATTCCTATTCTACTCCTAAAACCTTATTCTACTTGGATACTAAATATATACAATTATGGTAATACAAATATTATGGTAAGTGTACAATACTAATTACACTACAACATTACCTAAACTAGAAGACTAAATTATATCCTATGTACCTTGTACAATTACCGAAATCGAGAGACTAATATACACAATATACACATGTATATTGTGTATATTTAACACACCCCCGCAGTCATAGCGGGTGGTCTTCGAACGATGTGATTGTCCCTAAAATCTTCAAAAAGGACCGAGGGAAGACCCTTTGTAAAGATGTCGGCAATTTGATATCTTGACGGGACATGACAGACGCGTACCTGACCCCGAGCAACCTTTTCGCGGACAAAGTGAATGTCCATATCGATATGCTTAGTGCGATGGTGCTGAACCGGATTACCAGAAAGGTAGATGACACTAATATTATCGTAATAAACCAAGCGTGTGCATTACGGCTTCGATGTCGGTAGACGTGGGTGCCGATGCGTGATGGGCCTGCGGGAGCCGAGGCCCAAGTACTCCTGTTTGCTGCCTCGGCCCAGACGACTGGCTGTATGTGGTCCAGGCAGGATTGGGCCTGGACTGCTGCTGGGCCGCCCACTGCCAGTGGGGCAAAAATTGGCCTGGCCCAAACTGTGGATGTAGGCCCCACTGCCATGGCATAGGGGCCCACTGTGGGGCCCAGAACTGCTGCTGCTGCTGACCACTGCGGGGACCACCACCGCCACCACCATTCTGCCGGCTGCCGCCACGGTTTTTGCCATTATTTTTCTTATTTCCACCCTTTTTTGCCGCCACCGTTGTTGCGGTTTTGACCCGAGTTGTTGGAACTGATAGGATAAACCGTGGACTCGGTCATCATGACTACGGGACTAGCACTGGTAGCCGCTCGTTTTGCCATGCCTGCGTCTTCGAGTGTAAGCATAGAACGAGCCTGATAAAATTGCGGAAGCGGATTGCTTTGCCGAAGAAGTGTTCCAACACCATTATAGGTCTCGAAGAGGCCGAAAACCATTTGGAGGACCAAACGATCATTCGAAACTGGTGCGCCAACGTTGCGAAGTTGGTCCGCCAATTCCTTTAATCTTTTGCAATAAGTCGAAACGTTAGGGAAATCTTCCATATTGACGTGGGAGAAATTCTGCTCAAGAGTAACAACTCTAGAATTTTGATTATCTTGGAATATATCACACAGTCTATCCTAAGTTGCCTGTGCCGTAGCGTCAGGCTCAATAATTGTTTGCAAAAGGTTGGTAGAAATTGTGGAATATATCCACTGGAGGACCGTGGCATCAAGAGTCGTCCACAACTTAGGATCATCCTCGTGTTTTGGCACCTCCGTATCCTTAGGAGACGCGGAGATTATGTGATGGATGACTTGATGCGATCGTGCGTAAATTTTGAATAGTTCGGCACACGTTGCATATTGGACGTTTTCTATTTCAAGAACAAGAGGGATGTTATTCTTGATGTTAGAAACTGTAAGGGCATGATGAAACGTGTTCCGGAATGTAGACATATTGATAGAACAATATGTGATTGAGGGATTTGGGAGAAAAATTTGGGAAGAGGGGGTTCTCGTCGGCACGAAAACCGAGAGCAAATGTCTCAGAATTTCAAGGGAGGTCAACGGAAATGGGAGGAGTTTAGAGAGAGGATGTTAAGACCTAGACTTCTGACACCATGAAATAAATAATCTCTTGATTATTTTCATTGATTGAAAGAGTTTATATACAATTTACATATTTTCATAATAGGAGAATCCTATTCCTATTCTACTCCTAAAACCTTATTCTATTTGGATAATAACTATACAATTATGGTAATACAAATATTATGGTAAGTGTACAATACTAATTACACTACAACATTACCTAAACTAGGAAACTAAATTATATCCTATGTACCGTGTACAATTACCAAAACCGAGAGACTAATATACACAATATACACTTGTATATTATGTGTATATTTAACAGTTTTCTTTATTGGACCAAGACCTATTTAATTAAGGATATTCAACAAATAAACTATTCACTAGCTTATTTCCTGGATGTTTTTAATTAAAGTGATCTTGGTCAAACAAGGAAAATAACAAAATCATTTAATAAAATATGGGATGAATTAGACAATCATATAATGCCAAGAGTAAATACTCATCTGCATAGAGTATTTACACTAAATAACTTACCTTGAAAGGATTTGGCTTATAGTAGGTAGATCTCATACATGATCTATAGAAATTGTTTTATATCAATTACTTTCCATATAATATGCTTTGGAAACTGAATTATTTTTGCCATATTATAACCTAAGATTAAGTATTCCCTATATAAAGGGACTGTATATCCCTGAGTTTCACAACTCATAACTTATGACTAATAGAAGGAGATATAATGAGAGGATCGGCTAATACACCAAAAAAAAAATGGTCCTTAATTCCTTATGGAGCCTTGTTCTATCAAATGATCTTGTTGATAAAGCATTTGATCCTCAAATCTCGAGTTAACATCTTGATAACCTGAAGGCTTTAACAAAGAGACGGATCATGCTTTTAACTCGAGTCATCTCTTTGTTAAGGCTTTCAAGTTAACTCGACATGGCTACATTCCAATTTGGGTTTAGTTTGGCTAATTTTGGATTTTTGGAAATTGGTAAAATGGTTTGGGTTGACAAGTTAAACTAGACTTTGAGTTTGAAAATTCCGTGTTGAGCACGGGTTTTCATATGGTGAGTGGTGGCAGAGGGTGTCGGGAGTAGGATTTCAGGGCATGACAGTGGTTGTGGTGGGGACGCCGATTTGTGGGATGTGAGGTCGGTAATTGGTTAGGGACGACGGGCAAGTGTGGTGGTAGTGGTGGTGTGGGGGTGTCTGTCGGGGTTCCAGGTTGTGTCTAGGTGGATAAGTTGCTGGGGCGTGGGTTAGGGAATGTCGGATATGGCGACGGTGGTGGGTTGGGGCCGAATTGGGGTGTTGGTGGGTACGGTGTGCCGGTGACTGGAGGTATGGCGGGGGACGGGTGGTGCAGTGGAGGGTCGGCTATGGTGTTTCCTGGTGGCAGGGACACATCGATTTGGTGATGGGGGTTCCATTGACTGGAGGTGTGAGCAGTGACGGGGTGCTTGCTGCCAGAGGTGGTGGCAGTCGACGACGAGGGAGACTAAGGCAGAGATGGTGAGGCACTGACGCTGTCGGAGGTGACAACGGTAGGTGGCAGTGGCAGACTTGCGGTGGTTGGCTGATACTGGACTGGTTAACTGCCGGTAATGGCAGTGGCTGCCAGAATATGTGAGGTGGCGGTGGGTTGGATTGACGCCGGGAATGGAAGACTCGATGGGGCAGGGGCGGCGGCTGCGGAAACTGGCAGTGCCGGAGTAGTGTGTTCCGGCCGTGATGAAACAGTGGTGTCACGGTGGAGGAGGGAGCTGACGATGAGGGAGAGGTCTGACTCATCGAGAAACGTGTAATATGTGTTTTGGAATTTTTGAATATTCCAAAACGGGAATATCGTCTCGTCGAAAGTGACGTGACGAGACACGTGGATTTTATGAGTAGACAAGTCATAACACATATAGCCCCTATGATTTGGCGGAATACCGACGAAGACACATGGAGCAGTACGATGCGCTAATTTATGGGGAGCAATGGAGGCAAGATTTGGGTAGCAAAGGCAACCGAAAATTCTAAGGTGGTCATAGGACGGGATCCGACGGTAGAGAATTTCGGTGGGTGTTTTGTTGTGAAGTGTACTGGTAGGTAAAATATTAAGGATATAGGCTACCATTTTGATTGCATAGACCCAGAATGACGAGGGAGAGAGGCATGAAAAAAAGGGTACGAACCATGTTGTTGATAGTATGGATGATTCGTTCGGCTTTTCCATTTTGGGGTGAGGTATGGGGACACGAGAAACGGAAGACCGTGCCATTCTTGGTGCAAAAATTATGAAACGCGGAATTATTAAACTCACGACCGTTGTCACATTGGAATGATTTAATGGATTTTTCAAATTGTGTTTTGATAAAGTTACGAAACTCGATAAACTTAGTAAAGACTTCAGACTTGAATTTTAGAGGGTAAATCCAGAGAAAGTGAGAAAAGTCATCTAATAACACAAGATAGAATTTATGACCCAGAGAACTAATAACAGGAGATGTCCATAAATATGCATGAATAATATCAAACGGAGAAAACGTAACACTTAAGGAAGACTGAAAAGAGAGGTGAACGTGTTTGCCTAAAGGGAAAGAAAAACACGGTTGGGCAGATTTTTCACTAGGACAACGGATTAAATTATTGTTTCGAAGAAAATTAAAAACAGGGGTCCCTGGATGTCCAAGTCTATTGTGCCAGGTTGGCGGAGAGATAGTTACTAAATCGGTGGAAGGAGAGACTTGCTAAATATGACTAAATATATATACATGTACACGTGCTAATAAATATTTTAACTCGAGAATTGAGGATCAAATGCTTTATCAAGAAGATCCTTTAATAGAACAAGGCTCCATAAGCAATGGAGGTAACTGAGGTGAATATCATGGAGAGAACAGAAGCCAGACAACCAACAATTAATAAAAAAAATGTAAAATTTTTACAAAGGGAATTGAGGACCAGTCTATTCTTGGTTTGATTTTCTTGTTCCGTCATTCATGTTCTTCATGTAGCTGATCATTCTCGATATAGTTATGAATATCAATTTTTTCGTTATTTAAATTGTATGCCTATGTCATTTGTAGTTATTTATCATTCAATGAGTGACTGATAAAGGATCCGTTGATATAATCTAATTTAAATATTCTTTCTATCGTACCATTTATTAGTTAGTTATAATTATAAAATTGTCCATGAAATAGAATAAAGATAAAGGTTGCATTTGATATTGAAAGAAATAATCCTCTTGATTATTTTCATTAATGAATGAGTATATATATAATTATAATTTCCATAATATGGAAAATCCTATTCCTATTCTACTCTCAAAATCCTATTCTATTTGTATAACAATTCTATAATTATAGTAAGTGTACAATGTTAATTATATACAAAAACTATTACCAAAAACCATGATATACACGGTGGGTATACCGTGTATATCACAGTCTCCCAATTTCCTTGGGTTTCCGTGATATACACGGTATACTCACAATATTATACACAGTGTATATCATGTCTGTACAATATGATATACTTTCACACCCCTACAGTCATGGCGGGCGGTCTTCATACGATGAGACTGTCTCTAAAATCTTCAAATAGGACTGAGGGAAGACCCTTAGTGAAGATGTCTGCAATTTGATACTTGGAAGGAACATATAAGACACGTACTGGTCCACGAGCTACCTTTTTGCGGACAAAATTGATATCCATCTCAATATGCTTAGTGCGCTGGCGTTGAACTGGATTTCCAGAAAGATATACAACACTAATATTATCACAATATACCAAGGTAGCTTTTTGAATGGGAAAGTGAAGCTCCAAGAGAAGATTACGTAACCACATTGGCTACCCCTCGATACTCGGCCTCTGCACTGGAGCGTGATAAGGTAGCCTGTCGTTTGACAGACCATGAGACCAAGTTATCACCAAGAAACATGCAATAACTAGACGTGGAACGTATGGTATCTGGACAACCACCCCAATCATCATCGGTATATGAGACAAGTGTAGAGGCCGATGATGAATATAGATGCAAGCCATAGTCAAGTGTCCCTTGGATGTATCAGATAACGCGTTTGAGCGCATTAATGTGCTCCACCCTAGGATCATGCATAAACAAACACACTTGCTGGACGACATACGTAATATCCGGTCTTGTGAAAGTAAGATACTGAAGAGCTCCAGCAAGACTGTGATAGTGAGTGGGATCCTCGTAAGGTGAGTCAGCCGCAGCACCCAGCTTGGGCTTAGTATCAACTGGAGTGGAAGTAGACTTACACGAGGACATATCAGCCTTGTCAATTATCTCAGCGGCATACTTCCGTTGTGATAAGAATAACTCACCTGCATGACGAGAGACAACAATCCCCAAAAAGTAACTCAAGGCCCCCAAGTATTTTATAGCAAACTCAGAACTGAGCATTGTCATGATAGACTTGTGCAAAGCATCGGAAGAGGCAGTCAAGATAATATCATCCACATATAATAGAATATAAGCCAGGGAAGAACCATAACAATATATGAACAACGAATTATCAGACCTGTTGTGAGAAAATCCAATAGATGAAACATAGTATGCAAATCTCTTATACCAAGCCCGTGGGGCCTGCTTAAGCCCATACAAGGACTTCTTCAATAAACAGAAATGATGAGGATATTTGGGGTCTCGAAAACCCAAGGGCTGATGCATGTAAATGGTCTCATTAAGATCACCATGTAAGAAAGCATTCTTCACATCCACCTGATGAATGAGCCATGCTTTCGAAAGAGCCAAGCTGAGAACAATGCGAATGGTAGCCGATTTGACCACCGGACTAAATGTCTCACCACAATCCACACAAACATGCTGAGTTTTACCATCACCTACAAGACGAGCCTTATGTCGCGCAAAAGAACAATCAGAATTATCTTTATGAGTAAAAATCTACATAGACCGAATAATATTAACACCAGAAGGACGGGGGACCAACTCCCACGTCTTATTGTCAATAAGAGCATTATATTCGTCGTTCATAGCCAATTTCCAATTCGGATCATTTAAGACAGACACTGGGTTGCGTTCGGGAAATTTTCCGATGTGGGAAAATTTCTGCTCAAGGGTAACAACTCTGGAATTTTGACTATCTTGGAATATGTCACGCAGCCTATCCCAAGCATCCATCGCCGTAGCATCAGACTCAATAATCGTCTGCAACAGATCGGTAGAAATAGTGGAGTAAATCAACTGAAGGGCGGTGGCATCAAGAGTCGTCCACACCTTTGGATCATTCTCGCGTTGAGGCACCTCCATATCCTCAGGAGCCGCGGGGGTTATATGATGGATGATTTGATGCGAACGTGCGTGAATTTTGAACAGTTCGGCCCACGTCGCATATTGGACATTTTCTATTTCAAGAATAAGAGGGATGTGATTCTTGATGTTAGAAACTATAAGGGCAGGATGAAACATGTTCTTTGACGTAGACATACTGATAGAACAATATGTGATTGAGGGATTTGGAAGATAGAGGAGGTACCATCGGAATAAACCAATCCGAGAACAAGTTATAGAAAAACTTGGTCTTGGTTTTGTTCACTGTTTGGTCGACGACAATAGAAAGAAAATTGGGAGAGGATTTTAAGACTTAGACTTATGATACCATGAAAGAATAATCCCCTGATTATTCTCATTAATGAAAGAGTATATATATAATTTACAAATTGCCATAATAGAAAACCTATTCCTATTCTACTCCCAAAACCCTATTCTAGTAGTACAAGAAAACCTATTCCTATTCTATTCCTATTGTGAGAGATGCCTATGCCAATAGCCATTCCTCCGCATTCAAAAAAATTTACTTGTACTACTAGACCAAGATCTTTGTTGAGTTCATTAGGAATCGGATCGGAAATTATATCCGCGAGCTTACACTTGACTACAACTTCGATGTAAGGGATACCTTCGTTGTTGCAATCGACGTAAAGGTTGATCACGACACGCCCTGCTAGAGGATAGAATTTGGTTAACGCCTTAGATAACGATAACTTTATTTTGTCTGAACGCTCTGTGTTGGAAAATCGGTCACTCGCAGGGTAAAAATAAACGAGGGGCATAAAGATGGGAGGAACTACTTGATCAAGATATGAAAGGCTATAATGACGAAGTTTTCTCTGAGTTGGGAGTACATGGCTTGAGTAGTATTTCCTTGGAAATTACTTCTATTTCAACCTTCATTTCCTTGTCCTTTTCTTTTTTCCAAGCAAAATATATGCCTATTTAATTCAATAGTAGAAAGAATGCTAAAAGATATTGGTGAAGTAATGGAGGATCTGATATAGATTGAAAAAAGGAAAACCAATGCTAGCTAACGAAAGGGTTTAGGATTCGCCTCCCCCAGTACACCAATCAGGAAGAAAGATTTTGTGCTTTTCACTTTTCCGTCAAATCAGAATGAGAGTATCAGAATATTCTTATTTCATATCTCTATAACATTCAGGTTTCTGTATAAGTGACTCATCTATTGTTGGTGGTATTGAACATTATAATAGACAAGGCAATTAAGAAACATATAAAAGAAGAGACGCATGAGCCGTTTCTCTCTAATGTGAAAATGTATTTTTTTTCTTGTTTTTGTTTTTGTTGAACTTTCTTTTTTGTCTATACAACTAAAGAACAAATATTATGATCTGATCCCAAGATATACAAATAAATAAACAATATTTTTGGTCCAAAATAAATAAATAGAAGGGTAAACGAAATGATAATGCAAGCAGCAAGCGATAAGAAACAAGATTGTTAATTAAAATTGTGTAAACTCGAATTTTGATCCTTGTGATGTTTCACTAAGCATATCTAGGTTGAATTAATTAAAAAACCTCATGTTTTTGGTCCATATACATAGTAAAGATGTTATATTTAGATCATTCTAGACCTATATTACCTTCAAATATGGCATAACAACATAAATTTAACATAATGCACGATCAATTACATGGAATAACAGTCAATAATTCATCAAATTTGTGAAGATTCACAAGCAAAAGGATCAATAATACACATTTCGACTAATTGAAGGTTAAATGTGTTGGGTATTTTTGCTCTATGGTACTTTATAAAGCAGTACAGGAAGTATATGACTATTACAAGTATTCGAAAGGATAAACAAAGATTCAATAATTCAACTAGTAATCTGAAAATTACAAGAGAACCACAAAACTGAAATTACAATTTTGTTGAAGACGGAAAATTGGAAACTGTTTTTGCTGAGTCGAGTGTGGCACTCTGTCCTTAAGACAATATTGCCCCGTATGTATCCTTTATACGTCCTGGACAATTTGTCTCCCAAGATAAAACAGCAATGGAACACTTGAGCAAAGGAAACTCAAGAGCTACCGTGAAGAATATTGAGTAACGAAATGATGCCTGAAAGTTGTAGGAAGAAGAAAACTTTCTGCTTGTGTAAGCTTCTGAATTTTCGTGTATATTATATGTGTGTTCTTAGTGCTCAACAATAGTGTAAGGGGGTGTTTATATAGGTGATGGAGAGGCTGAAAACTGCCTCCATAATAGCCAAATAATGGCCATTATGGAGGTAGTAAAGTCACCAACACAAATGGTGAAAGACCAACGGATTTGGCCATTATAGGAGGAGTAATTTAGCCAAAATAAATGGCTGAATTGAGTGCTTGGCGTTTCTGCTTTGACTGTCCAAATTCTGACGTTCTGGAAACTTCAGGGACCAAACTGTACATCTTCTCTGGCCCAAAAAGATAATATCAGAAGACCCACGGACGGGACGGGCGGGCGGCGGCGGCGCGCGCGTGGTCTTTCCTTGAACCGAAGCACATCTAGGTCCTCCCTCCTTTAAACACATGGGATACCCCTTGGGGTCCCAAACCCCAAACCAATTTTGAGTCTTATATACACAACAATTCTTTCTTCCTCTACCGATGAGGGAGAATTGAACCCAATACCACACTTTCCATGCTTCAAACACCTTACTTCGTGGACCAATATCTCTTTCATTTCTCAATGAAATTTGACGATTTTTGGGCGTACGGTTATCTACGTACTTAGTAGATCATGCATATGTGAAGAACCGGATTCTCCAACATACGTAACACTAGTGTTTAAGCCGTTAAAGTTGGTCGGTCGCAACTCCCGCCAAGGGCAAATTTCCAACAATCCCCTCTTGAAAGAGATTTTGGCCCACTCACATGGTGTCTTTTTCATTTTCAGCAATATTTCAGCGGACCGATGTTGCATAAGGAGAGGTAGCCTCAGCTTTGAACCTTCCATAGTTGAATACCATCGGACTTACTTACTGCGCGGTGAACGTGATGTCTTGAACCGTCAGTGTTTAGTGTAAGCCAAGTCAATGATACCAACACAACAAATTTCCTTACTCTCTTCTTCGTAATGTTTTGTCCGTTTTGGCCATGGACAACGTCTTGGATTCTTAAGTGCTTTCATTTTGAGGCGGCCCGTCCTCGCACTTAAATATGTGGTCTCCTACAAGGTATCCTGCTATACCCCACTTCACAAGTGTTAGGAACCATTAAAAGTTTCCCAAAAACCTAACCTCAACTGTTGAGGAGCATTACAGGTTTTGAAAACTTAACCTTTACCCACACTGCAGATAGCACTTAAAGTCTATCGCGGGAACGGCTTTGGATTTGGTGTTTCTTTTGTAAATCACTATCCGAAGTGCTCATGCTTCCATCAAGCGATAAAGCGAACCTTCTGACTTAGTTTTCCCATTGAATCAAATTACTGGGATCTCGGTTAGTAAGGTTGGGTTACCATTTGTATTGGTCCGTATATTTTGGGTTTTAAGCCCATTCCCTAGACAGGCGAGAACACTTGATCTCGGGTAGTCCCTTAGTTAGTAAACAAGGAAGTGACACCCGTGATGATCAATCGCCATACTGATCTTATGTCTCATGACAAATTGACAGATATGTCCAGGCAGTCATCCGTGTCCTTCCTAAAGCCGACCGGCTAGCCACAGTGTATAACTGCTGAAGGCACGGGTTTCTCCCAATAAGGGACGTCCTCTAAGGAGTCGTGAAGTTACTTAACTTCTTTCATGCTTTGTATAAAGCGATAAACTCCGATTCCATCATGAATCGGCCGATGCAAGTTTGCTTAGAGGATTTTCCAAGAACCACCATACACATTTACTTGTGGCTTTGGTGTTCTTCAGATCTGATGTCCAGTTTGCATCACTGTGTTCTCTCGTAATCATTTGGACATCCAGAATACTATAATCCGTAGATAAGCGAATAATTCAGATATCGTCATATCCGACTTAACGCCTTCTATTGATCATGTATTAAGATTATCAATGAACCTTTGTTCAACTGATCTGATTGTAGGACGATACCAGGTCGGTTGTAGTGTGTACAATACATTGAACAACACGTGATCTGTGCGTATCGCTCCTTGTCTATGGGTGCACCATGATTCCAATCAGTTCTATGATTCATATCCATTGATGGCTTCAACGAGACTGTCAACTATCGACTAGTCCGTTAGATGTCTTTAGAAATCCAATTCCTAAGATGTCATCTGTAATATCCATATCTTTCATATCGAGACTTTGTTTCAATATGACTTTTACTTTCAGACTGTTGATTCTCCAACTGTTGGCTTTCTAACTTCAGGGTCAATGTTTCTGTGGTCAGATTCATTGTTTCTGTTTTATCTGAAACTTTCAGGACCAAAATGTAAACATTTCAGGGACCAAGATGAAAGTTCAGGAAGAAGCCCAACGATGACAGAAAACCAACTCGATTCTCTTCTTCCAACTCTCGGTTGGGAAGGTACATTTCAACATTCATGCCACGCAAGACTGCAATGGCCCATGATGTTAAGCTACTCCCAGGGGAGCACATGTATAAGTAGCTGAGGCTTTGAACTCGTCAGTAGATCCATCTACTTTGTACTCACTTTTGAGTATCCTTTTTCACAACCCAAAGGTTCTTTTTCCGGAGGAAGATCAACCATTACGCAAGTATAGTTCTATATGATATAATATATTTCTCTCTTTAGCTTCTTTCCAAAGCAGCGCTTTTGAAGATAACAATTATTTGTTAATTGTCCATGGTTCATTCTTAACCATACAAGCTAGAAGGACTGGAACAAGTCTTTGTCCCCTCTTTGCTCCGTCTTGGTTCAACATCTAGAATCCCTGAGTTCTGCAGATCTGAAATATTAAGTTCCGGATAGCCAGCAACTTTCGAGTCCTGTAGATACGGAATGTCTAGTTCCGAACAGTGAGGCCCTCGCGGGTTCTTGTTAACCTTGAGCAATTACTCATTTTTCCTTTTCAAGGAAAGTTATCTTATAAGAATTCAGCATTCTTTGACGCCAAGAGGCGATAAGTACTACTGTTATTTATAGATCCAGTGGATATGCAATCTACAGTCTTAGGTCGAACTTGACATGTTTCGGTAGTCCAACTTCTACCAAGCCACCCCACACCACAACTTTTGTATGTGAGATCCTTTTCATGTCTCACACGAAGAGTTATCCTTATCCTTATGTGGAGTTCTGTTGAGAATCGCATTAGCGGTAAGGATCGCCTTGCCCCACATAATTTAGGCGTACGGGTTTGCGCTTGGCTAACACCGTTAGACTGAGGTGAGTAATGAACAGTCGTTTAATGAACGATGCTTCACATTCTCCCCCTCTATCGCTATGAATTTCGCAATCCATAGGCTTAGTTGATTTTCAACTTCTGCTTTGTAGCGCTTATCCGCTTCAACAACTTCATCTTTGCTTTTTAACAAACAAAGGATTCCATACGTTGTACCATCATCAGTGAAGATCACAACGTACTTGTCTCCTCCCTCTATTTTGTATAAACTTCAAATCACCCAAGTAGGTGTAACTAAGTTCTAGAGGAGCGGTGCTTCTTTCGCTATTCCCTTGACGGAATTTGGAAAGGTGATTTTGCCTCTTCGCCTACCTCACATTCATTTTGAGGGTTTATGTCGAAAGGAGGCAACAATCTCAACATCGTTAGCTTTTGAATGACTTACTATTTAACGTGTCTTAATCTATGATGGCATAGATGCACGGATTACAAATATATCATTCATTTGGCTATAGACATATTGTACCATTCTTAGTTATTACAGACCTGTTGGACTAGTCTCAAACCAACTTGACCAACAACGTCCCTTAAACCAAGTTAGGAACATGTATCACCTCTTTTTAGAGTGATCCATTCCTTGAAGTCCTATTGAGGACAACCTCTCCAGGCCCTTTGATTTTAGAGGTGGCCTTGCTTCACATGAACAACCTCTTGCCCGTGGTTAGGGCGTAACCGGATCATATGTGATCTCGATACTCTGGCCCACTTCAGTTGCTTTGGCGGGCGAGTGTCCAATTTCTTTCTTGCCTTTCTTTAGGCCTTGAGATCATTAAGACACGGAAACTCGGCCCACCACACTAGGTGTCCATTACCTTTCCTATGAAATAAATTCTCGCCCCACTCACCACCCTGAGGCTTTGTATGACTGAGTGTCCAATATCATCATATCAAAGCGAATTTTGGCCCACTCGACGCCTGGAGGCTTTGTATGACTGAGTGTCCAATATCATCCTATGAAGGATCTTCTGCCAAATAGTATGACAGGTTCTACGTCTTTAACTTTTAGACTCCTTCCATTAAGATTGGTGCCCAGATAATTCTTGGGGCTTACTTAAGAGTGGTAACAATTTTCGCACGATTAGTGGATCTTTCTCCATCGTATGTGCGAACATACTTTACATACTTTAACAATTACACTTAAAAGAACGGATCTTTTAAGTCGTTTACAATCCAATCTTTAAGCGGGAAAGAAGATAAGATTAAACTGATTTTAAAGCGTAAGGAATATAAATTATTTTCATATTCCTCCTTACTTTAATCCATTTTTAATCGGACATCATTTAATCTTTATTTTTGACAAGTAAGAAAAACTACTTATCCCAATTTGGATTACGGCTCACTTGGTCACTTCATCAAACTGAGTGTCCAGTTCCTTCTTACCATTATTCGGATCTTTTGTCTGGGACAGATATATGCCTTCTGCTGCAAGATAGAATAACATCTTCAGTCTTCTCCTCTTGTCCCAGTTGACATCCTCAGGCTCTCGTGAGCGCTTGTTCCCACCAGTCTTGGTAGCGGTGACACCATGAACACGTTCATCATCATCACTCCCTTCTACCAGAAAACCATTGCCATATCCAGATTTGGTCACACAACTTTTGACCGACATCTTTCGAACACTAATAGTAATACTATACAAATATTGTCTTAAGTTGTTGGGTATTTTTGCTCTATGGTACTTTATAAAGCAGTACGGGAAGTATATGATTATTACAAGTATTCGAAAGAATAAACAAAGATTCAATAATTCAACTAGTAATCTGAAAATTACAAGAGAACCACAAAACTGAAATTACAATTTTGTTGAAGACGGAAAATTGGAAAGTCGTATTGTGAAGGCGAGTGTGGCACTCTGTCCTTAAGACAATATTGCCCCGTATGTATCCTTTATACGTCCTGGACAATTTGTCTCCCAAGATAAAACAGCAATGGAACATTTGAGCAAAGGAAACTCAAGAGCTACCGTGAAGAATATTGAGTAACGAAATGATGCCTGGAAGTTGTAGGAAGAAGAAAACTTTCTGCTTGTGTAAGCTTCTGAATTTTCGTGTATATTATATGTGTGTTCTTAGTGCTCAACAATAGTGTAAGGGGGTGTTTATATAGGTGATGGAGGGGCTGAAAACTGCCTCCATAATAGCCAAATAATGGCCATTATGGAGGTAGTAAAGTCACCAACATAAATGGTGAAAGACCAACGGATTTGGCTATTATAGGAGGAGTAATTTAGCCAAAATAAATGGCTGAATTGAGTGCTTGGCGTTTCTGCTTTGACTGTCCAAATTCTGACGTTCTGGAAACTTCAGGGACCAAACTGTACATCTGAATCTGGAAACTTATGGGATCAAACTGTACTTCTGGCAAAGTTCTCTGGCCCAAAAAGATAATATCAGAAGACCCACAGCCCACAGCCCACTGACGTGATCCGGAATCGAGCGCATGGCGGCGTGTATGTGATCTTTCCTTGAATCGAAGCACATCTAGGTCCTCCCTCCTTTAAACACATGGGATACCCCTTGGGGTCCCAAACCCCAAACCAATTTCGAGTCTTATATACACAACAATTCTTTCTTCCTCTACCGATGAGGGAGAATTGAACCCAATACCACACTTTCCATGCTTCAAATACCTTACTTCGTGGACCAATATCTCTTTCATTTCTCAATGAAATTTGACGATTCTTGGCCCTACGGTTATCTACGTACTTAGTAGATCATGCATATGTGAAGAACCGGATTCTCCAACATACGTAACACTAGTGTTTAAGCCGTTAAAGTTGGTCGATCGCAACTCCCGCCAAAGGCAAATTTCCAACAAAATGTACACCACCCACCATGGATGGGTTAGCACTACATATAAAAAGAGAAGAAAGAAAAAAATGGTTGAATGTGCGCAACCAAATAACACAAGGACCAATATCTGTATCTAATGATAATTCGGGGACTAAAAGCACAAAGTTTGCAATATTAAATGACAACCTTAATTACTTTTCCAAGATAAAGATAAAAATCATTTTTCCTGGTCAATTCTTGGTCCCTCTCAATGGTTCAGATTTTTCTATTTGCTTAATTTTTCATGAAATAATGCCGCCACGGAAAATATATGTATGTCCTAGAGACAATCTATATTAGGACAAATGTATTTTATACATGTTCGTATTATTATTAATGGAGATTAATATTTTGGCATTTGCAATTATTGAATTTTTAGTTGATTGGTTGTAATATTCTATAATATGCATCCCTAGAGGTTACGTTGTTATTAATAGTGTGAGATATTAATATTGTAACGTAACTCTTAAAATAGCCTCGACTAATGATCATCGAGAATGAGATATCGATGATATGTGATAAGTCGACATGTGGTCTGCATCACATCCTTAGAGGATGTAGTATGTCTCACATGCTACGAGTAATGACTACTCGTGATGGACACATGGATACTTTGGAAGTATTGGTATACCCTGCTGATATATTGTTTGTTATACATGTCTAAAGTATGATCAGCATGTGGGAGATAGAAGTCCTTAGACTTGAGGTCAATACACACCTTGTCTACGGAGTAATATACTTTGATCATGTCCTAAGCTCAAATGCCTTATAAGTTGAGATACGGCTTGTATTGGGTACATTACGATGTGAATTAAAGGTGGTAGTTGAACCAAGATTATGATTCATTCCTCGAGTGTATATTCGAGAGAACACTCAGCTTCTCAGTGATATTGAGTTGACTAAGTCGTTGGCCAACGCAATAGACATATCTAGAATATGATCTTGTTGTCAACCAATATAGATGAGATATAATGATCAAGCCATTTGGATAGACACTTGACAAATCCCAAGCTTGATCGAGTGCGTCGAGAATGAAAAGTTTTTATCTTCCCACATAGAGGTTCAGTTTACTAGATTCGTGTAAATATACTTCACTTATTGAGTTCGTCTTACAACGCCGTCTAGGAATTCCGTGTAGACCCTAATATGATTAGTGTCGATATGTGAAGACCCGTAGGGTAACACTATGTCAATTGTTTCTTCGAGCTAAGGGTGTATTGAGAAAATGTTAAATATTCAATTTGGAATCGAGATATTTAAATTAATAATAACTATGAGATAATTTCTATTTGATGAAAGTTATTTAATTAAGTCAAGATTGGATTTTGAATTTAATTAAAATGTGCTGAAAATATTTTGTGAAAAGGGCGAGGTGCCGCGACGCTAATTGGGTAGCAGGCCAAATCAGATTGGCGTGCTGCAATTCGTTTTGGGCCATACTAGCCCAACCCAAAATCTGAATTTTGCCCTAATTTCACACATATATAGAGCACCTCCTCATTCATTATTAAATACATTATTCATATATTATTCTAAGTCTTAGATATCTAGAAAAAAACTCTCTTGAACCTCTGTCGAATTTTCTAGCTGTTTGAAGGAGGTATACATCGGAGTTTTGGAACTTGCTGTCGATGATCAATTGAGTGCGCACCCTTGAAAATTACTAAAAGACTCCAAAGTTTCCTAACCGTAAGTATTCTATCAAAGTATTACGGTTATATACATGTTATGTATTGACGTGTTTTATATTACTACATAATTATCCTACAGTTCGTTGCTTATTGAATTTGAAACACAAAATTTTTAAATTTCGTTGCGTACACCAACCCAACGAAAACTTTCAGCCACACACAACATCACACATTTTTTTCTTCAATATTCCATTTCCAGCTGCAGGCTGAGGACGGCAGTATACCACAACACAAAATGTACCATCATAAAATGGGATGAAGAAAGTGCAAAGATTCTTAATAATTTTTCACGAAATTTGAAAATTATGGGAGTGATGTGACATGCACCAAAAAATTGACTACAAAAAAATCACCACTCACTGAATTCTGCAATGAAAAATATTCAGAAACTATTTCCATTTAATTTTGATAGAAAAAACTTAAATAATATTGTTTTCATACAGAAAATTAGAAAATTAGAAAATTAGAAAATTTGAATTGTTTGAAAGTTATCCAACTTGAGTTATGAGAGTACGTATGATTTCTTTTTCATTTTCAGAAAAAAAGAAGTTCCCTACGTTTCACTGGAATCTGTTTCCCACCTTGTGTTTTCCCAATGAGCTGATTCGGTGAAAATAAAGTGAAAAAATCACGTTTTATAGCACAAATTCCCACCAAATGTCGGTAGAAAAAACCTATATTATATCTATTATATTTCTGTTAAGAGTCCCACATCGGTAATGGAATGAGAACATGGACTCCTTATATGGACTTAGACAATCCTCACCACACAAGCTAGCTTTTGAGGTTGAGTTAGACCCAAGATCCATTCTTACATGGTATCAGAGCTAGGCCCATTATAATTCTTTGTTCACCGATGTTGGGCCCCCAAATTATTGTTGAAAATTTACTAATGTGAAATTAAGTTTAGCAACTGGGGCCCCGCATGTCGGAAATGTCGTTTCCACACACGTGCAATCTTAGTGCCAAGTATCGTAAATTTCGTAAATGAAAGAGATATTGGTACGTAAGTGAAATGTTTGAGACATAGAATGATGGACGGTTATTTGCTAAATGACAACTGTTCTGCGTTGGTAAACGAAGAAAGGATTGTGCGAGGTGTAAGATGGAACGGGTCGGAAAAGGGCCGCGGCGCCTGACTAGCAGTAAGCTTCATCGGCTTTCTGGTTGAATTAGCGCCGCGGCGCTTCATTGGCAGTGAGTGCTCGACGAAAGTCCAAAAATTTGGCTAATTATGAAGAGGTTTTGGAGCATTAACTTGACAGTTTTTCCTCCATAACTTAGCCATTATTTGACTGCATTAGTTGGTGGTTTAAAGGACCATTACATGGCACTTGAAGGGACCATCTTGCACACCTATAAATTAAGGTCTTTGGCTCAATTCTATACATGAAGAGATGAACATATATGAACAGAAAAACAAGTTCACAACACCACAAAGAGATTAGATTTTCCTGATAGCAATCCTTCTCTTAGCAATCTTCATTATTCGTGTTCTTCGCTGAGATCATTTGTGTAGGCTTTGCACGCTTGATAGTTTGCTGTTTCATCTTGGGAGACTATTGTCCACACTTCCGTAAAGCTTATATACGGGGGCAATTTTGTCTTAAAGACATAGAGTCATCTCTCGACTCAGCCGGTGATGTTGTGGTTTATCTAATTGGTTGCTAAGTGTTTCAGGTGTTAACTTAACAGACGAATGACTCTAACCATTCGTATTCTCAGCGGATCTACAAGTCATAAGAGTAACAGTTCATGTTCTTGTATTTCCGAATACAAGTTCTATATTTGAAGTTTCATTCAAGATCAAGATATTGACAACTCGTTGTTGTCCTCATTGTTGTTTATCCTTTCGATCAATGTAATAGTTATTTACTATTCCCATTGTTGCTTTACATATTCCAACAATTATATTATCCACGCTTCAGTTAACGGGGTCTGGGCGTGCGGGCAGTGTTAAGAGTCCCACATCGATAATGGAATGGGAACATATACTCCTTATATGGACTTAGACAATTCTCACTATACAAGCTAGCTTTTGGAGTTGAGTTAGACCCAAGATCCATTCTTTACAATTTCTAATAGTGGATATTGTTCAAAACATTCAAAAGTGACTTTACTATGTTATTTCTATAACTTGAATGATCATTAAAGCAATTAATTCATCGCCTAAGCAATGAGCGAATATAATAAAAAAGATTCAATGTTTTTTAATTTTCTTGCAATGATTTGATTAAAAACATTTAAAACAACCTGAAAAGTACCCTTAAAAATTGAAAGGCATCAACTAGATTGACAAAATTTAAAGGTCTGCAGATATCTAGTAACTTGAATTCATCAGACAGAGAGAAATTAAACATACAACATAAGGACTCAAATCAAATCATCTTTTACATATGTAATGGAGTAGCCTATACCTGTGCTATTCTATTCATATTGCTGCATGAATTCGTCGTTGAACTTTTTGAAACTAACCATTATTGCAGGCATATCTTCTTCTGCTGGCAAGATAGTTGTCCTTAGGTGGAACACCCTACATAGAGAAGCATCACCAGTAATACAATAAATTCCACAAAAACTAGTTTAATAAATTAGCTTTATTAAACTAATTGGACGGCTCGTAGCGCAGCAGGAAATGGTCTCCTATAATCAGTTGCAATTGTAGAAATAGCACTCATTAACCACTTTTTGGCCATGTCTTCGAAGCATAGCCACTGCCATGGAGTTTCAAATTCAAATAGTGAACTTTCAAAACATCAAAAAATTCCATAATAATGCCCTGGAATAGAACTTGATACGTCATGACAGTAGCTATTTCTTAATTACACAGGACTAAAAAGTGGTTACTTGTGAATTTTACCTGTTACTACTTGAAGTAAACAAAATGGCCCTACAAAGGTATGTTGTGTTTTATTTTCCAATCTCCCTACATTATATTTCGCCCGACTCATAAGGAAAGGGACATGAAACTAAAAGAATATTTGTGATCTCCCCCAATTTAACATAGCTTCGCAATTTGGGCACAGAATTACAGAATGTGGATTTTTGCAAATGGATTGAGAATCTGATAAGAGAATGAACTCACCCTTCCTTCTGACCGAAACCCGAACCCGGGACAGTAGAGATGCCCGTCGCTTCCAACAGCTTGAGACAATAGAAAACATCAGGAGCTTTCCCGAGCTTCTTTGCAGCGTCTATCGCTCCAGGAGGCAATTTTATTTGTGGGAAGGAATACATAGCACCTGTATAAATATCTCCTCGCAAAATGTAAATGGTACATGGTCGTTTCAACTTTTAATAGAATATGAAAAGACGGAAAATAGATGACTTGCCTTCTGTGAAATTACAAACAACATTTCTGCAGCTATTGAACCCGTCGGTCATTATATGTGCCCTCCTCCTTAGTGACTCTAGGATCCCTTTGCTGCAACATGTATCAACTATTATTTGTCATTCAAGAGAAGACTGTTTTGGTTAATTGCATGTGTAAGAAGAAAATAGCAATCATCGCCATGAAGAAGAAAGTGAAAATCCGATTAACCAAAAAGCTCTAAACCATTGGTCTCCCGCATTTTAATTTGAAGACACCGAACAACATAGCTCAAATTCCAGTGAAAAGAAGAATGGGACTTTCTCTAATTTCAACAATCCCACAGATAAAGTTCAAAATTTTCATTTTAGGACATATGTCAGCAGTAACACCTTTCTCGTACAAATTGTTCATACGAGATATCTCCAGGCTTAGGGGGGTTTGCCAGTAGCCCCAACTGTCGGAAAGAAAACGGATACAAGTGTCAGAAGAAGGTTTACAATTAAGCAGCGTAAACGGGCTGCAATCTTTAAATAACATGGGGAGAAGGTAAATTCTTGATGTCGAAAAAAGTTGATTGCTAAATTTATAGTATCACAACAAGATTCCTTGCCAGAGGGATAAATCTTGGAGGAAATGAATAGAAATTACTCACAAATATCTGTGCAGGTACATTTAGACTGAGCGATATCGAAGAAACCTTGTATATCTCTTCAACCGACTGAAACATCAAATGAGAGAAAGGCCACATCTCAGGAGTACATAGATTATGCTTGGGAAATAACATGACCCTTGAACGTCTTATAACAGAGAGCATTAGGGAATAGCTCAAATTGATGTCTAGTCGAAATAGAAAATTATTTGATCCAATATTTTCCACTTCAAAATCAACTCAGACTCACTTCGATATACCAGAATTAACATAAAACACCCATGGCAGGCCTGCAAAAGGAAACTAGTATTGAAATCAATATTATCTTTAACTCCGACGAGAGTTGCATTGCCAATATAAACCATAAAATAAACACCTTTGACTGGAGAATTTAGCACTTTAAATATAGAAGCAAAGTTGCTCCTAATAAACTTCAATCAATTGGAGTTCGAATTGGGAATGGCGAAACGAACCTTGGGAGGGATGTTGGTCATCTCAAAGTATCCTCCACGCTGTCCACATTCGCCCCAATAACCTTTGGAGACTGTATGAAATGAAACGAGCTGAAGCTCCTTGCTTATGGGCTGTCCCATATCAAGTAAAACCTGAGAATTTCGGTATACAACATGAATGTAATCAGATCTAATAATAATTGTGGGTTAACAAATTCTTCAAGTAAAGTATTATACATGTATATACCTTCCTTGCACTTATGAAAGGATGCTCATCTTGGTAAATATTTTGCTGATAAACTTCGTCTCCCAGTAATACCAAATTTTCTTCGTAACAGAATTGTATTATTTGTCTTAGATTTTGTTCACTAAGACACTGTCCGGTAGGATTTCCGGGGTTTATAATCACCATTGCTCGCACCTAGGCAATAATATGAACATAAGTTGTTTGCACGTTACAATCGGATATGTTAATTATAATGAAGAATAACACAGGATGCAGTAAAACATACACAAGTTAAAAAGTGATCCGGCTTTCCTTTGCTTTCATACAAAGAGTTTTAAGTCCTATGCACGGATGGTATAAAAAATATTTACACAATTAGGTAACTCTAACCTAGAATAATTAGTAAGTTACCTACCGCAACAGGCTAAATTACATTGATAAGAGTAAAAAATTGACTACACTGACGGTGTAAATAACTTAAAATCCTCATAAAAATGTGTCAACGTGAGGGGAACCAGCCCTATAAAAAAGCTTGTTAAGTATGCCTGTCCGGAAGAATATCTGTCAATTCCCGAATATGCTGTAACGGTCCCTTTTATAAAGGTCAAAACACGCCCAAAACCGACCCAAAATAACGACAGTTTTGGACCGATCGAAAGACCATCACTTGTACAGGATATGGACTCTTTCAGCCTAAAACTCGCTCAAAATCGGAAATGTACAAAACCACACAGGTGCGGAGTGTGTGCACATATACAGAAAGCAAAATTTAGGCATACTCACAGTTGTCCCGTTTTGTTGGGCTTGTCCAATAGATTGCCGAAGTTCATTGATATCAAGGCCCCAGTCCGCAGTCTCTTCAAGATAGTACGGAACAAGAGAACCCCCATACAATGATATCGTAGCAGAGTATAGCGGATACTGCGGAACAGGGACCAATACCTAACAACACGTATGTAACCATAAGAAATATTACCATTCGCGTAAAACCTAGAACCCGAAATAATTTTCAGAAAAGATTGGTTATCCTTTTTTTTTTCTTTTTGGTTATATTAGTTACCCCGTCATTGGCCCCCCGAATGATAGTATGTAAGATCTGCATTATTCCTTTGCTGGCACCGTCGGTGAGAAATATGAGTTCTGGATCACTGCAAAAGAGCAACCAGAAATGTAATCTCAGTAACTAAAATTAAAGTCCCCAAAAAGAGACCGGTTAAAATGATAAAAAGCAATATAACCTTGGATATCCATCGCGTCTCTCGATGAAATCTGCAATTTCTTTCCTTACACCAGGAATGCCTCGGGAGTCGCTATAAGCACCTAATTGACCAGCAGTATAAAGTTACTCACATTTCTCGATACAAAAGATCATAGGACTGTCAGAAGATTGGGGCAAAAGCAACAAACTGTAACGCTCGGAAATTCATAATAACAATATAGACAAGTAGTCACTAATGGATTGAGATCAAGAAGCCGGGACAATAAATATAAGCGAGATAGTAGATTAGAATTTTAAGAACATAAGGAGGAGCTATCGAACTATCGGAAATGACTTTTTTGTGCCACTCATTAATAGTTTGACACATTTATGCCATTGCCGTTACCAAAATGGATCATTTATTCCATTGTTGTTACCAAAATGACTCATTCATGCCATAAAACCGGCGTTAATGAAAATAGCATGGATGAGCCATTTTGATAACGGTGATGGCATAAATGAGTCAAACTATTAACGAGTGACATAAATGAGCCATTTCCGATAATTCGAGGGCATATTTGAGCTTTTTCCCTAAATTAAATGCACAAAAGGAGTAATGAGGACAACAATATTCCAGCGTGCACTTAATCACAAAAGAAACAGGGAAAGTAATCCCTGAAGAAAATTAAAAAAACTCGGTTTGTGTTTCTATATGACATGACCGTTAATTTTATGTTGCACTGACTCATCAAAAACACTTGCGGTGTGTGTCGGATCCTCCAAACCTATGGATTTTTTGGAGGCTCCAACACGGGTGTGGCAGCATTTCGGAGGGTCCGAGCTACATAGCTGATAAGATTATTAAATTAATACAATAATATAGTTTTAAGTGAGAAAGGATACCTAGACCTCCAGAATTCAATGAAAGATAATGTTTAGCCCTTTCAATCGCATCAGCAGGGAATAAGAGTCCAACATTAGAATCATCCAGTAAAAATGGAGCTTGGCAGAGAGCAATGACCTGAAATTAAAGATCATCGATGCTTTACATGTACCAAATATATAACCATCTCATTGATCAGATGTTTAGCGACTACACAAACCTGACGTGGAAACGTCAGCGGCTTCTGTCCTAGGGCGTGCGGGTTGCCTACATTTGTGAATACAATCTGCAGAGCAAGAGGAATCATGAGATAAGTTACACAAGCTTTCTCAATCTATGGTCCTCAGACTATTCAAAAGTGCGACTGAGTGGCTTTTTCGTTACTAAACAATGAAAAATAGTTTAGTGATTAGTGCAATTAAGTGAAAACCGAGTGATCATTCAAGAAACTAACCGTCTTTATATCAAGAGGATTCAAACACTTACTTATATACAAAAACATTTCTTTACCGTATTTGTAAGGTATAATTTTGGGACGAAGGGAATTCAATTGAACACCCTTCGTTTGCCTATTGGAACATCAAATCATGAGAGACTTGGGGAATTAAACAAGATTAATACCTATTTGACAAGTCCATAGACCAAACTAATGAATTATAATAAAAGCTACAAAATGCATAAATATAAATAAAGCAAATGTTTCCTTACCTTGTTGCCTTCCTTCTGAAGTTGAGAAGCTCGAAGATAGAGCTCACCTCTTACAGCATATTGACACTTCTTCACATTTTCATTCAAATTTTCATAGTCTAACGGCTTAGATGACATTTTAAACAGTAGCACCTCCTTAATTAACCTAAAATTATTATAGGAATAAATTATGAACAGTAAAAACAAACAACTAAAGGTAGAATATTATTACAAACCACAATTTAGCGACAGCCAAATTCTATAGTTAAGTAACAAAGTTCGTTGCTAATCCAATTTTAACTATGGACCGGCACGGGTTATCAAAAGATTATGTTAGATACAAGCTATTCAATGAGTCACGAAGTTCATACCTAATTTCACTTTTTTTTTAAGTGGAACAACAGAAAAGAAATATAATAAGAAGATTATGTAAACATCATTTAACCACAAATCCGGTGACCACCAAGACAACAATTTTTTCAGCAGCTCCTTTACCTAGTATTATAGGAATAAATTATGAACAGTCAAAAGAAATAAGTAATGGCAGAATACGCTAACTTACTAAAATTCAGGAATTAGCACTACTGAAAAATGTTCGGTGGCTATTTCTCACCTAATGTCGATGAGAAAAACCTAAATAGTAGCGGAAGATTAACTACGATGAGGGTAATCCTTTTTAATAATAAATTAGCACGGATTATCAAAAAAATCTGTTAGTTTAATATAATATTAACTACGAAGTTCGTAGCTGATCCCACTTTTTTTAGTGGAACAAAAGCCAAGAACTATAAAAGTATGAAATAAGAAGATTGTATAAACATCATTTAACCACTAATTAAAGAAAATAATTACCTCAACAACTTTGGTTCTTGATTAAAGCAATTCAACAATGGAAGAACTATGGAGCTCAAGAAGATTATTTTTTACATGACTTTCTTGTTTATTTTCCGTGGGTATTTTTTTTGTCATATTTTCTCCACGTGGCAGGCATGCAGTATACACACTTTTGAACAGTGTGCCCGTTCAAAATGGGTTCCCTATCTATTTAGTATTTAGTATTTACTGAACCGTTACTTGATTTTGGTTTTATCTTTATGTATTTGATAAATTACTTTCACTATCTTCTCCCGGTTTAGATTTTAGATCTTTATGTATTATTTGAAAGTATGATTTTCATCTCATAATAATTTTAACACTATTATATTTTTTAAATAATTTGTTGTCTATAAGTTCTTAAATTATTTAACATTTGATGTACTTTTTCTATTTTTATATCACTAAATTATTTTATTAATTTATATATTAAAATTTTATTGATTCACGGGTTTACATTCTATGTCTCGGGGATTAATCTCGCCCTATGTTAATGATGCCCCCACCTCTTTCACTTGGTGTTTTTATCTATGTTGGAGATTGAACCTGATTCTCAACCCATTAATTAATCGCTATGTCACAACTTGGATGTTAAAATTTAAATATACATGAAGAGACGTTTATTTTAATTTGAGTACTTTACTATTCTTATGAAATACTTTTCATGTATAGTTTGTGATTTAAAAGAAAAGATTTCATGATTTAATTTGAAGATGTATATGATTTACAAATGTCTTCGGCGATTAATATGAATTTCATGCATATGATAAGGGTATATTATACAGAGTTGGTTCGCTCGGTTCGGATAGTGTGTCGCGTGCTGCTCACGTTGATTTAGGTCGTGACAGTTTCAAACTAGCCTAGACCTATTACTCCTATCAAGATCCATAGTTTCTTAGACCTAGCAGGCTACTACATACAGTTTGTGGAAGGGTTTTCAGTTTTGACAGTACTATTGACTCGATTGATCCAAAAGGAAGTTTATTTTTAGCTGTCCAATAATTGTGACACAAACTTTCAAAAGTTTTAAGGTTATCTTGACCATCATTTCAGTTTTAACATTTCTTATCGAGCTAGAAGGTTATGTAGTACTGTGACGCATTTGGCGCTTCACATATTGACCTTGATTGTGAATTAATGCAAAACGACAAAGTTATAGCCTATGCCTTGCGACAGTTGAAAACTTGTTTAATTTGTATATTAAAAAGGCTTTATTAAAGGAAATATTAGCAGAAAATACAAAATGGATGGTCAAGTGCAGATTCTGGAACAGTAAAGGATGCATGTTTTTGAACTCTTTCTCAAGTACTTCCTCAGTTTCAATATATGTAGCAAAGTTTAACTCGTCACAAGGTTTTAAAAGATAATTTTTTTTGAAACTTGTGGTGTTAATCCTACCATGACATTCCGTGACTATAATGCCATTGATTGTACGTAAACTGAGAAATTTAATATTATAGTATTCCCAAAAAACCATAAAATTAGATGAGCACATGAAAAGTTGATGCAAATGTTTGCATGTACATGGGCGAACTGTAAAAAGAGAAAACCATTGCCGAAACCAATAGCGGCACTGAGCGGTCGGAGATTGATTGAAAAAGCAGGTCCAGTCGACCCTCTCCCTATCTTTGATAGGCTAGAGAATAAATTATGTCAAGAATTCAATATTAGGTTATTGTGAGCTCAAATTACAATAAATAAGTGGTTTATAGTAGATAAAAAATAAAGTATACTTGAACAAAGGAAAACAAAAATAAGTGTGAAACCTTGATATGCATAATCGAAACTTCATCATTTCCAACTATCACATAACACAAAATAAATACTCCTATTACAGTACATCATAAGTTATGGTTCACAATATACTAAATCGCAAATTGGCAAGACATGCATTAAACATGCTTATTCCTAAAACAAAAATTTAACAAAGGTTAAGAACATAAAAGAAAGATGTTACTTTTCGAAATCTAAACGTTAGATGGTCCCTCAAAATAAGCTTCAATTCCCTGCATATATGGAAGATAAAAAGTAGAAGTCAACATCTTAATTCTGAGGTAAAATGTAGCAAAGATGGAGTAGTTACTAATGTGAATAATGGATTTTTTAAAGAGAAATCTAAAACTTACATTGAGTGCTATATATTGATGCAGACCTTAAGGCGATTGTTTCCCATGTCCTCTTGTTCTTGTGCAATCTTTTTTGCAGAATCCACCGCATCAATGCCGCACTGATATAACTCAATTGACTCCAAAGTACAAATTTCTCCAAAATCTATTGGAATTTCGTGAAGGTAGTTGCAGTTCTTCAGCACAAGGCGTTTTAAATTTGGGAAGTTATCGACGATAGCTTCCCAATGCTCAAGATCTAGGCTGCAAAGTAACAACAACTTTAGGCTTTGGAACTTGTCTTCATCACTCAATCTCCATACATGACCAATTGTTGCATGATCTTTAAGTTTGAGCTCTTCAATATTTGGCAACATGACAAGAGTTGACATATCTTCCCAAGAAAAATAAAACCTGCCGGCTAAAGTCAGACTCTTAAGTGATGTTGGGAAAGACCGCTTGATGGAGATCTGTGGCCTCCAAGACCAAGAATCATAGGTGACACACTTCAATACTTCGAGTTTTGACAAGCTGGACATATCAATGAGGCGATTGTCCTTACCCTTTGTTCTTGATGAAGGTATCTGATGGACGATCAATCTCTTTAGATTGGGAACGCTAGAAAGGATTTCATTTGTACAACTGGTGAAACAGAGATTAGAAAGTTCCTCTAAATTTGGCATCCCTATCACAAGATGCTTATTTAAGATACTTTTTCTTCTAGGACTGGGCAAATAGCACGCTTTCCTCGTATGTATATGCCTCAAGTTCTTCATCATCCATATCGTCACTGGTAAAGTTGTATGATTATATTGTCTCTCATAAATTAGAGTTTGCAAATTCTGAAGCTCTGAGATTGATACTGGAAGATTGCCATAACATCGAATTTGGAGATATCTTAGATGAAATAACTTTGTAATTACAAGTGGAAATGAACATAAACTTTCATATCCATGGAATATAGCCAATACCCTGAGAAGGCTGAAACGGGAAAAAACTTCAAGTTTTACTAAATGTTGAGTTTTAGAAAATAAGTAGATAGATCTGGCAACTGAGGGTAATAGCTTGCAATAATAAACAACTGAATAACTGTGATTTTGAAAACTGAAGCGACGACCATTATGTTTTTGTGTTGAAAGCGTAGGGACTATGTCCTTTATCTCGACATGCATAAAATTTGTCATTTCAACTTCAATCAAACAGAATTCACGCAGTAGATCATGCATTCCACATGCTTTTATTTCACCATTGAATCTCCTTTTTCTGACCATTATCAAGTTCCTGCTGATAAGATCCTCCAAATAATCTTCTGCCATTTCCTCCGAGCTTTTATCACTTTCAGGCCTCCTAATAAAACCTTCTGCGATCCATAATTGAATCAATCTCCAAGTCTCAACCTGATAATCCTCTGGAAAACCACCCATAGAAAGAAAGCAGGGTTTGAGGTGGTTAGGCAAGTGGTGGTAACTCAAACCGAGCACTCCTAAGCATTTATCTGAATGACTAGCAATGATTTCACCTAAGGTTCGGGCAACATCCTTCCAACTTCCTAATGTCCTGGCCACTTTAGAGAGATGTCCTGCAATCACTGAAATTGTTAAGGGTAGTCCTTGGCATTTTTTTGCTATTTTCTTTCCAATTTCTTCCAACTCAGGCCGATGATGATGTTTTGGTCCAAACACCTTATCACGAAGTAACTTCCAACTGTTTTCTAAATTCAAGAGGTTCATCTCATGAGGGCTAATAGGATTTGCATACATTGCTACCTTTGTTTCCCTAGTAGTCAATAATATTCGACTCTTATTATTGCAATCAGGAAATATTCCTCTTATGCTATCCCAGACATCCGTACTCCAAATATCATCAACAACAACAAGGTATCTTGGACCCTTTAGTTTTTTCTGCACCAAGTCTGCTAACTCATTGTCATTCTTCTTATCATAATCTTTTTCGATGTCGATATTTGGTTGCTTTGAAATGCAATGTAAAACTTCTAACAACACATTTCTACTTCCATAGTCTTGAGATATTGTAACCCAAACACGAATGTCAAAATGATACCTGATTTTTAGATGATCATGAGCTTTTCTAGCGAGTGTTGTTTTGCCAATGCCACCCATGCCTGATATTGTGACAATGTCTAGATCCGACAGCGGTTCTGTCAATTTTCTAACTATTATCTCCAAGTCATCGTCAAGTCCGTGCACGATATCATCTTCCAAATGTTGCATCATCGAGTTACTTATAGAAGAAGCGCCAATCAAGGAATCCCTAGCAGATTCAAGATTTTGTTCATCATCAGTATCATGAGTCCTTGTGCTAAAATCAGAAAGAATCTCCATCACTTCGTTCTTTATTGTATCGATTCTTTCAACAACCGGTAGAAAGTTCTTGTGTAGTGAACTTTCAGGTGCATTTCCACATGTCCAGCTTATGATTTGACAAATCTTCATCTCAACAACATCTTCTGCATAACTAGCAGCAGCTCTTATTTTTTCCTCCAAAGATTTGATTCTTTCCGGATCAAATCTACTCTTTCTAACTTCTTCAACAACATTTAGAAAATACTCAGCAGTATCATGAAGGGACTCGAGTGTTTTAGCAGTAACACCTTGAACGAGTTCGGGGTGTGTCTGCTGAAATTGCTCAAGTGTTTGAAGAAGAGAAATTATAGCTGTATAAGCTGCCATCAAATTAATACTCAAAATAAGGAAGTAATACAAAGATTTTCACTTGAAATACAAAGATCAAAAGGTTATCAATATTACATTATAGAACTGGTCAGCTCTTTTAACTGTTTTTCTCTCAATCTGTAATCCCACCAATTAATTGTATAACACCTTTCAATTAATTTCCAACACCACCTTAGCTTAGTGTTTATCACTAAATTATTTGACTTAGTTAAAAAAATACAAAGTCAGAGTAGTAGGTGTAATATAATAATTCTCCCATCCAATTTCATTTGATTAATGTTTTCTTTAATCTAGTTAATTTCTTCTGATGGACAGCTTTTACTTAATTTAAAATGTACCAATTTGTTGATCTGCTCTGATTGGAGTAATTAGTAAACACCACTAGTATATCGAAAATATTGAATTGAAATTATAGCGACCCACCCACAACTCTAACTCAGAAGCACCCTGCACCTACTTTCATTTTCTTGTGTGTCCAAAAGTCCGCCCCTTCCCAAACTTTGTACGTGATCATTGAGATGAGACTTCTAGGACATTTCCACTTGCTATAACAAAGTTATTTCATTTGAGATAAGAAATTTCCTTCAAAAGGTACGGGTTTGATCGAACCCAATTACTTTGATTCAAACTCTGTATTTGTCACGCCCCGACTTTTCTCAAGTCTTTCTTTAGGACGTGATGGCACCTGGACAACTATCCCTTTCCAGGCGAACCCTTTACTTCATTTTCTTCCTAAATTAAACAGGTATTTGCGGAAATAATATATATAAAAATCAATTTGAAGTTTACGAAGAACAATCTCATGTGGGGCATTCCCCGAGATAATAAAACTTAATTCTTTAAACAAACTTAGTCTAGAGTAATTTTCACCAAATCCGAAATAATGGATTGGTGGTACGATGAGGCTGCGGGACGATCGCTAGCCCTCTTGCGGAGCTTTTCCTCTATCGCGCCTTCCTGAAATATGTTAAATAAAAGAGTCAGCCCTACCATCCGGGGCTGAGTGGAAATCTCACCTTACAGTCCAAAGTAACCTCACAATATTTTTAATTACAATCACATTATAAGAAAATAATAAGCATGTTGAAATAAACAGATTTCAACCCTTTTATTAAATAAATCAATAAATATTCACGTGCAAAATTTCCTCCCCAGTCGTCTAAAAAAAACAACTACTTAGTTTAATCAGTATTCCTTCTTTTTCCCATATAACATATTATACATTTGTTGCGGTACGTGCAACCCGATCCAGTGCATTTATACATTTGTTGCGGTACGTGCAACCCGATCCAGTGCATTTATATATTTGTTGCGGTACGTGCAACCCGATCCAGTGCATTTATATATTTGTTGCGGTACGTGCAACCCGATCCAGTGCATTTATATATTTGTTGCGGTACGTGCAACCCGATCCAATGCATTTATATATATATATATGTTGCGGTCCGTGCAACCCGATCCAATGCATTTATGTATTTGTTGCGGTCCGTGCAACCCGACCCAATGCACTTATTTGTTGGGTTGCGTGCAACCCGATCCAATGCACTTATTTGTTGCGGCACGTGCAACCCGATCCAATGCACTTATTTGTTGCGATGCGTGCAACCCGATCCAATGCACTTATTTGTTGTTTAAATATGTCATATGTTCAAAAGGCTCAAATAATATTTTCTTCCTTCAATATTTCGCCCTTTCCACTTGTAAGGGTTACAACTCTTAAACCGTAAGTCGGATTTATCCCCGTAAAGTCTCAAACTGTCAAGGACACAATAATCCATAACTTTTATTCAGCACAAACTTTCATATTCATTACCGATTTATACAGTTTTTATGTTATACATTCTGCCCTTTCAGACTTCGGTTGATCTGAGGCAGAATGTTCAAACAGAGATAACTCTCAAACCGTAAGTCGGATTTATCCCCGTAAAGTCTCAAACTGTCAAGAACACAATAATATATAACTTTTATTCAGCACAAACTTTCATATTCATTACCGATTTGTACAGTTTTTACGTTATACATTCTGCCCTTCCAGACTTCGGTTGATCCGAGGCAGAATGTTCAAACAGAGATAACTCTCAAACCGTAAGTCGGATTTATCCCCGTAAAGTCTCAAACTGTCAAGAACACAATAATCTATAACTTTTATTCAGCACAAACTTTCATATTCATTACCGAATTGTACAGTTTTTACGTTATACATTCTGCCCTTCCAGACTTCGGTTGATCCGAGGCAGAATGTTCAAACAGCGATAACTCTTAAACCGTAAGTCGGATTTATCCCCGTAAAGTCTCAAACTGACCGTAACAGAAAGATGTATAACTCTGTAAAATTTCATCCAATTCTAACAAGTATAGCCCAGTATAACAGACTACAATTTCACAATCCAACTAGTTATTAAACAATCATAAATTTCATGTTCATTCTTTCAATAACCGGATTATATTCTAACATGTATTGTAACTTAAAAATAAAGGATTTTACTAAGAACTTTGAGTGAGAAAACTCACCTTTGCTGCCTCGTAATTGCGAACAAAACTTCAACTTCAATCAAACCTTTGGGACTCCTTAATTGCTCTCTTTAATCTTTTTTTCCTCTCTTTGTTTTGTTTCTGATTTTGCTGTTTTTCTTTTGTATATCCCTTTCCCTTTTTGTTGTGTTTTATATAAAAGTGTATGTGTGTGTTGTGTTGTATATAAAACTGTATTTGTGCACAGATTTTTGTGATGTGAGGGAGTGGAAGGAGGGGTTGAGGGAGAGAGGGGTTGGTTTAGGGGGGACGTGAGGGAGTGGGTTGTGCACAGTTTTTTTTTTTTTTTTTTCTGGGACTTTACATTCTCCCCTCCTTAAACAACATTCGTCCTCGAATGTGAGTAAGGTCGTAACCCATGCACATAGACATGCAAGCTGCACACACATGAAACACAACTTCCAAGACTTTACATTCTCCCCTCCTTAAACAACATTCGGCCTCGAATGTGAATAAGGTCGTAACACATGCACATAGACACACAAACTGCACACACATGAAACATAACTAAACACATTTTATTACCTTACTCAAACAGGAAAGGATATTTGATTTTCATCGCGTCTTCGGCTTCCCAGGTTGCTTCTTTTGTGGAGTGATTTCCCCATAGGACCTTCACAGACACAATATCTTTATTCCTAAGACGTTTAATCTGTCTATCCAGTATTTCTACCGGCATTTCCTCATATTGAAGCTCTTCATTCAGGACTATTTCTTGGGGTTGGATGACGTGACTTGGATCATGCAAGTATTTTCGTAACATTGACACATGAAACACCGGATGCACCGCTTCTAATTCTTGTGGAAGGGCTAGTTCATAAGCCACATTTCCCACTCTTCGTAAGATCTCATATGGTCCAATAAACCTTGGGCTCAATTTTCCTTTCTTGCCAAATCGCATCACTCCCTTCATTGGAGAGACTTTTAAAAACACTTTCTCCCCTTCTTGGAATTCGAGATCTCTTTTGCGATGATCCGCATAAGACTTATGGCGGCTATGAGCTGCCTTGATCCGCTCCCGGATCATCTGAACTTTATCGTTTGTTTCTTGAATGACTTCGGGTCCGAACAGTAGTGTTTCGCCCACTTCAAACCACCCGAGTGGAGATCTACATTTTCGCCCATACAATGCTTCGAACGGAGCCATATGTATACTAGCATGAAAACTGTTGTTGTAGGCGAATTCAATTAGACATAAATGGTCCAACCAGTTTCCCTGGAAGTCCAACACACAAGACCGCAGCATGTCCTCCAATGTTTGAATTGTTCGTTCAGCTTGTCCGTCGGTTTGCGGATGGAAAGCCGTACTCAACTTGACCTTTGTCCCGAGGCCCTGCTGGAAACTTTGCCAAAAGTGTGAGGTGAACTGGGAACCCCTATCGGAAATAATTTGCAATGGAATCCCATGCAACCTCACTATTTCTTTCAAATAAATTTATGCATCTTTGCGGTGCCCGATATGTAGTCTTGGTGGTAGGAAATGGTGACTTTGTAAGTCGATCTACAATCACCCATATAGAATCATAACCTTCTCGTGTTTTTGGTAGACCGGTCACAAAATCCATATGAATCGCCTCCCATTTCCACATGGGGACGTCAATGTCCTGAAGTAGGCCGCCAGGTTTTTGATGTTCGGCTTTCACCTGTTGACACGTAAGACATTTTCCGACAAACTCTGCAACACCTCTCTTCATTCCTTTCCACCAGTAATTTGCCTTGAGATCATGATACATTTTCGTTGATCCTGGATGAATGGAATACCTAGTATTGTGACCTTCATCTAAGATCCTTCTTCTTAGATCCCTTACCTTAGGAACACATAACCTACCCTTATACCGGCGGTACCATCATTTCCTCCTAATGTAAATTGTGAAGGTTTTCCTTGTTGAATCCTCTCCAGAAACCTAACAAATTCCATATCTTCAATGACTCTCTTTTATTTACGAAGTTAAGGCAGACCGTGAGGTATCACGTACCACCACCCTACCTTCACCGACCTCAGTTAAACTAATCCCGAGGTTCCCCAATTTTTGTACTGCACGGACAATACCTCTCTTTTGTACTGCCAAGTGGGCCAAACTGCCCATTGATCTCCCATCGAGTGCATCACCACCACGTTAGCTTTTCCAGGATGGTAAAGAATGCTAAGGTCATAATCCTTAAGTAACTCTAACCATCTTCTTTGTCGGAGATTCAAATCCTTTGCGTGGTTATGTAATCGCAAACTCTTATGATCTGTAAATATATCTACATGCACCCCATACAAATAGTGTCTCCATATTCGTAAGGCAAACACTACCGCTGCCAATTCCAAGTCATGAGTTGGATAATTCTTCTCATGTATCTTCAATTGTCGAGATGCATACGCAATAACTTTTCAGATTGCATCAAGACACATCCTAACCCAACCCTAGAGGCATCACAATAGACTGTGAACCCTTCTTGTCCCGATGGTAAGGTTAGGGTGGTGCGATGAGTCAACAACTCTTTCAGTTCGAAAACTTGTTTCACATGCATCGACCCTTTGGTACTTAATCGCTTTTGAGTCAATCGGGTCAAGGAGCGACAAGACTAGAAAAGCCTTCTACAAATCTTCTATAATACCCACCAAACCCAAGAAACTCCTAACTTCGCCGGAGTGGTAGGTTTTGGCGATTCTTCTTGCCTCTATCTTTTGGGGTCTACCATAATTCCATCCCTTGACACAACATGGCCCAAGAAGGCTACTTTTTCCAACCAAAATTCACACTTTGAATATTTAGCGTCTGATCTCTCTTGTTTCAAGGTTTGAAGCACTACCCTCGGATGTTCTTCATGTTCTTCAACACTCTTCTTTGTAAATTAGGATATCATCTATAAATACAATCACGAACAAATCTAAGAATGGTTTGAAGATTCTGTTCATGAGATCCATAAAAGCTCTTGGAGCATTGGTTAACCCGAAAGACATGACCAAGAACTCATAATGACCATATCGGGTTCTAATTTGTTTTGGATATATCATCCGGATTTATTTTCAGCTGGTGATATCCTGAACGAAGATCAATCTTGGAGAAATAACTGGCTCCTTGAAGTTGGTCAAGAAGACCATCGATTCTTGGTAATGGAAATCGGTTCTTGATCGTGACCTTATTGAGTTGTCGATAATCAATGCACATTGAGCGATCCATCTTTCTTCTTCACAAAAAGGTGGTGCACCCTGCGGGAAACACTAGGCCTTATAAAATCTTTATCCAGAAGATCCTTTAACTGTTCTTTTAACTGTCTCAATTCAGCTGGGGCCATTCGATATGGAGGAATAGAAATAGGTCTTGTACCCGGAATTAACTCTATAGCGAACTCCACTTCTCTAACCTGAGGAAGGCCTGGAAGATCTTCAGGAAAAACCTCCGGAAATTTCGAACAATAGGGACATCTTGCATCATTGGGATTCTTTTGGGTATCTACTATATTAGCGGATATCGTACTCCACTTTGTGACTTCTTAATAACTTTTGAGCCCTAAGATAGGAAATAAGTCGACGTGAGGATATTCCAATCTTACCCTTTATAGCAACTTCTGGTTCCTCGGGAAAAGATAGTTTCACTATCTTTCGTCGGCAAGCTAACATCGCATAACATGCTAACAACCAATCCATACCCAAAATGACCTCAAAATCTATCATATCAAGTAGTACTAGATTTACTATTGTTCCTCTACCATTCACTTCTAATGAGAAATTTTTAACTACTCGAGAGGCCCAAATCGAGGCCCTACGAGAGTCATAACCTCAAAGGTTCACTTAAACAGGAAGGTTCTACATGTAAATTCTTAGCAAAACCCATTGACACATATGAAAATGTAGAGCCGGGATCGTATAATACAAATGCAGGAATACTCGAGACCAGCAAAATACCTGTGACCACCGCATTAGATGCCTCCGCCTCATTCCTCTGGGGCAAAGCGTAGAGCCGATTAGAATTGTTGGACTGTTGTCCTCCACGACCTGTCACTGGTTTCCACGATTTCCCTTGTAGGCGGCTATGGTTGCTTCTGACCTCCCATGAGAAAATTGAGTTTGGACTCTCCTCTTGCAATCCCTGGCATGGTGGCCTGGTTCTCCACAGGTGTAACATCCTTTTGGTGAGAACCAACATTCTCCAATATGTTTCTTTTGACAAACCTTACAAACCGAGTTGTCACCTCCTGTGTTAGGGCTAGTGGCCTTAACCTTGCCACCTTGATGATTGACCCATCTATGCCCATGAGGCCTGAAATGAGGCTGGCCTACTGACTGGTTCGGTTTTGACGAACCCCTGCTACTCTCTTGCCTCAAGTTCTGATTCTGATTAAAGGATCCTAACGATCGAAGCCTCTTCTGCGAATACTCCCTTTTTGCTTTAGCAAAACTTTCTACCTTCATAGCCATGTCGACGATCTGAAGGTAAGTCCGATCATGGGCTAATGCCACTACCTTCCCTGTCAAGTTCGAGTTTAAACTCTCAACAAATATTTTGACCTTCTCAATTTCCGTAGAAATATTGTGTGCGTTGTATGCCGACAATAGCATGAACTGGGTATCGTATTCTTGCACACTGCAGTCTCCTTGTTTCAACTATTCAAACTCACCCCTGAGCGCATCTTTTCGGGTGTTAGGCATGTACTTTTCAATGAATGCGACTCTGAACTCCCCCCACGTCATCGATGGTGACATCGGGGAACGATTTCTTCTACAGTTTACCGTTACACAATCCCCTTCCATAATCTTTTGAAGGAGGTAGTACGAGAACCAAGTCTTTGAAAAGACTCAAGATAAGCACGAGAAGAGTATGAAAGAAGGGAAACTGTTTAGGATGTTATTCCGTTCACTTATTACTAAGGTGGCGCGCACACCGTCACAATAAGTAATCGTTCAAACATCCAACTCAAAGAAAGTTCCTAAGATCTCTTAACCTGGTTTGGCTTTGATACCAACTTGTCACGCCCCGACTTTTCTCAAGTCTTTCTTTAGGACGTGATGGCACCTGGACAACTATCCCTTTCCAGGCGAACCCTTTACTTCATTTTCTTCCTAAATTAAAAAGGTATTTGCGGAAATAATATATATAAAAATCAATTTAAAGTTTACGAAGAACAATCTCATGTGGGGCATTCCCCGAGATAATAAAACTCAATTCTTTAAACAAACTTAGTCTAGAGTAATTTTCACCAAATCCGAAATAATGGATTGGTGGTACGATGAGGCTGCGGGACGATCGCTAGCCCTCTTGCGGAGCTTTTCCTCTATCGCGCCTTCCTGAAATATGTTAAATAAAAGAGTCAGCCCTACCATCCGGGGCTGAGTGAAAATCTCACCTTACAGTCCAAACTCCAAAGTAACCTCACAATATTTTTAATTACAATCACATTATAAGAAAATAATAAGCATGTTGAAATAAACAGATTTCAACCCTTTTATTAAATAAATCAATAAATATTCACGTGCAAAATTTCCTCCCCAGTCGTCTAAAAAAACAACTACTTAGTTTAATCAGTATTCCTTCTTTTTCCCATATAACATATTATACATTTGTTGCGGTACGTGCAACCCGATCCAGTGCATTTATATATTTGTTGCGATGCGTGCAACCCGATCGATGCATTTATATATTTGTTGCTGATGCGTGCAACCCGATCCAGTGCATTTATATATTTGTTGCTGATGCGTGCAACCCGATCCAGTGCATTTATATATTTGTTGCGGTACGTGCAACCCGATCCAATGCATTTATATATATATATATATGTTGCGGTCCGTGCAACCCGATCCAATGCATTTATGTATTTGTTGCGGTCCGTGCAACCCGACCCAATGCACTTATTTGTTGCGATGCGTGCAACCCGATCCAATGCCCTTCTTTGTTGCGGTACGTGCAACCCGATCCAATGCACTTATTTGTTGCGGTACGTGCAACCCGATCCAATGCACTTATTTGTTGTTTAAATATGTCATATGTTCAAAAGGCTCAAATAATATTTTCTTCCTTCAATATTTCGCCCTTTCCACTTGTAAGGGTTACAACTCTTAAACCGTAAGTCGGATTTATCCCCGTAAAGTCTCAAACTGTCAAGGACACAATAATCCATAACTTTTATTCAGCACAAACTTTCATATTCATTACCGATTTATACAGTTTTTATGTTATACATTCTGCTCTTTCAGACTTCGGTTGATCCGAGGCAGAATGTTCAAACAGAGATAACTCTCAAACCGTAAGTCGGATTTATCCCCGTAAAGTCTCAAACTGTCAAGAACACAATAATCTATAACTTTTATTCAGCACAAACTTTCATATTCATTACCGATTTGTACAGTTTTTACGTTATACATTCTGCCCTTCCAGACTTCGGTTGATCCGAGGCAGAATGTTCAAACAGAGATAACTCTCAAACCGTAAGTCGGATTTATCCCCGTAAAGTCTCAAACTGTCAAGAACACAATAATATATAACTTTTATTCAGAACAAACTTTCATATTCATTACCGAATTGTACAGTTTTTACGTTATACATTCTGCCCTTCCAGACTTCGGTTGATCCGAGGCAGAATGTTCAAACAGCGATAACTCTTAAACCGTAAGTCGGATTTATCCCTGTAAAGTCTCAAACTGACCGTAACAGAAAGATGTATAACTCTGTAAAATTTCATCCAATTCTAACAAGTATATCCCAGTATAACAGACTACAATTTCACAATCCAACTAGTTATTAAACAATCATAAATTTCATGTTCATTCTTTCAATAACCGGATTATATTCTAACATGTATTGTAACTTAAAAATAAAGGATTTTACTAAGAACTTTGAGTGAGAAAACTCACCTTTGCTGCCTCGTAATTGCGAACAAAACTTCAACTTCAATCAAACCTTTTTGGGACTCCTTAATTGCTCTCTTTAATCTTTTTTTTTTTCCTCTCTTTGTTTTGTTTCTGATTTTGCTGTTTTTCTTTTGTATATCCCTTTCCCTTTTTGTTGTGTTTTATATAAAAGTGTATGTGTGTGTTGTGTTGTATATAAAACTGTATTTGTGCACAGATTTTTGTGATGTGAGGGAGTGGAAGGAGGGGTTGAGGGAGAGAGGGGTTGGTTTAGGGGGGACGTGAGGGAGTGGGTTGTGCACAGTTTTTTTTTTTTTTTTTTTTTTGGGACTTTACAGTATTTGTCTTAAAAGATTCATTTAATATGTATTAGTTATTAAGTTAGAACCCACTAATATAAAAAAAGGTTAAAAATTTTGAATCCATAAAATTCAAATCTTGCTACCGGTGACAGTATCCATTTTGGATTCACCATATAACTCCAAATCTAGTTACATGAGCCTCAAAAAAAATATTAGCGTTGCAGTGGATTGGAAATGAGAAAGCCATGATAAGGTTACCCTTCCCATCCCAATAATCAAACGACAGATTAACTAACAAAAAAGTTTGCCTAATCATATCTTGTCCTAATACTAAGCATTTGGTATTTGTCAAGCTGGAATAATGTTCATTGGTCAGTTTGGTACATTTTTGGTTGACGGAATCAGAGTACCAAAACTGGGCAGGCGGACTTTTGGGCTAAAGAGTTGGACGGAGAGAGCTCGTAGGCAATATGAGATAGAGCTGAAAATCTTTGCTAATCTAATCGAGCGTTTTTCTTCGGATTTCACTATTTCACTCTCCTGCTCTGTTGGGTCGCTATAATTTCAATTCAATATTTTCGGTACACTATGGGTGTTTACTCCAATCAAAGCAGATAAACAAATTGGTGCTTTTAAATTAAGTAAAACTTGTCCACCGGAAGAAAGAAAATATATTAGAAAAAACATTAATTAAATGAAAATGGATGGGAGAATTATTATATTACACCTACTCCTCTGACTTTGTTTTTTTTAATTAAATCAAATAACTTAGTGATAAACACTAAGCTAAGGTGGTGTTGGAAATTAATTAAAAGGTGTTGTGAGAAAAATAGTTAAAAGAGGTGAGCAGCATTATATTGTGAGCAGCATTATATTGTGATATTGTGGAGCTGCACCTAAAAGTTCACTACACACTGCCAGTTGTTGAAAGAATCGATACAAAAAAGAACGAAGTGATGGAGATTGTTTCTTATTTTAGCACAAGGACTCATGATACTGATGATGAACAAAATCTTGAATCTGCTAGGGATTCCTTGATTGGCGCTTCTTCTATAAGTAACTCGATGATGCAACATTTGGAAGATGATATCGTGCACGGACTTGACGATGAATTGGAGATAATAGTTAGAAAATTGACAGAACCGCTGTCGGATCTAGACATTGTCACAATATCAGGCATGGGTGGCATTGGCAAAACAACACTCGCTAGAAAAGCTCATGATCATCTAAAAATAAGGTATCATTTTGACATTCGTGTTTGGGCTACAATATCTCAAGAATATGGAAGTAAAAATGTGTTGTTAGAAGTTTTACATTGCATTTCAAAGCAACCAAATATCGACATCGAAAAAGATTATGATAAGAAGAATGACAATGAGTTAGCAGACTTGGTGCAGAAAAAACTAAAGGGTCCAAGATACCTTGTTGTTGTTGATGATATTTGGAGTACGGATGTCTGGGATAGCATAAGAGGAATATTTCCTGATTGCAATAATAAGAGTCGAATATTATTGACTACTAGGGAAACAAAGGTAGCAATGTATGCAAATCCTATTAGCCCTCATGAGATGAACCTCTTGAATTTAGAAAACAGTTGGAAGTTACTTCGTGATAAGGTGTTTGGACCAAAACATCATCATCGGCCTGAGTTGGAAGAAATTGGAAAGAAAATAGCAAAAAAATGCCAAGGACTACCCTTAACAATTTCAGTGATTGCAGGACATCTCTCTAAAGTGGCCAGGACGTTAGGAAGTTGGAAGGATGTTGCCCGAACCTTAGGTGAAATCATTGCTAGTCATTCAGATAAATACTTAGGAGTGCTCGGTTTGAGTTACCACCACTTGCCTAACCACCTCAAACCTTGCTTTCTTTCTATGGGTGGTTTTCCAGAGGATTATCAGGTTGAGATTTGGAGATTGATTCAATTATGGATCGCAGAAGGTTTTATTAGGAGGCCTGAGAGTGATAAAAGCTCGGAGGAAGTGGCAGAAGATTATTTGGAGGATCTTATCAGCAGGAACTTAATAATGGTCAGAAAAAGGAGATTCAATGGTGAAATAAAAGCATGTGGAATGCATGATCTACTGCGTGAATTATGTTTGATTGAAGTTGAAATGACAAATTTTATGCATGTCGAGATAAAGGACATAGTCCCTACGCTTTCAACACAAAAACATAATGGTCGTTGCTTCAGTTTTCAAAATCACAGTTATTCAGTTGTTTATTATTGCAAGCTATTACCCTCAGTTGCCAGATCTATCTACTTATTTTCTAAAACTCAACATTTAGTAAAACTTGAAGTTTTTTCCCGTTTCAGCCTTCTCAGGGTATTGGCTATATTCCATGGATATGAAAGTTTATGTTCATTTCCACTTGTAATTACAAAGTTATTTCATCTAAGATATCTCCAAATTCAATGTTATGGCAATCTTCCAGTATCAATCTCAGAGCTTCAGAATTTGCAAACTCTAATTTATGAGAGACAATATAATCATACAACTTTACCAGTGACGATATGGATGATGAAGAACTTGAGGCATATACATACGAGGAAAGCGTGCTATTTGCCCAGTCCTAGAAGAAAAAGTATCTTAAATAAGCATCTTGTGATAGGGATGCCAAATATAGAGGAACTTTCTGATCTATGTTTCACCAGTTGTAAAAATGAAATCTTTTCCCGCCTTCCCAATCTAAAGAGATTGATCGTCCATCATACAGGAGGTAGGACCAATCGCCTTATTTATATGTCGAACTTGACAAAACTCGAAGCATTCAAGTGTGTCGTCGATGCTCTTTGGTCTATGTCACGTCCCACTTTCTCGAGTCTTCCTTAGGGCGTGATGACACCTGGACAACTATCCATTCCCAGACGAACCATTTAAATTCTTTTCTTCCTAAATTAAACATGTATTTAGGTGCGGAAATAATAAATAAAATAAGAAATTTGAAGTTTAAAAAGAACAATCTCATGTGGGGCATTCCCCGAGATAACGAAACTTAATTCTTCAACCTACTTATTCAGGAAGGACCATCACCAAATTCGGAGCAATGGATTGGTGGAACAGTGAGGCTGCGGGACGATCTCTAGCCCTGTAGCGGAGTTTTTCCTCTATCGCGCTTACCTGAAACATGTTAGCTAAAAGGGTCAACCCTACCATCCGGGGCTGAGTGAGAACCCCGCCTTAATATTTAAAGTAACCTCACAATGCTCTAAATACAATCATATTATAAACATAATAAGTATGTCATGAAAACAGATTTCAGCACTTTTAGTGTACAAGCCAATAAATATTCACACCCAAAATCTCCTCCCAACTCATCCTAGAGGATACTTAGTTAACCAATACACCTACTCTATCCCATATAACATATTATATATTTATTACGGTGCGTGCAACCCGGTCCAATGCATTTCAATTATAGCCCCGAAGTTAAGTGTATTTGAATATCCCCGAAGGCAAGCGTGTTTGAATAGCCCCGAAGGCAAGTGTAATTGAATAGCCCCGAAAGCAAGTGTATTTAAATAGTTTCGAAAGTAAGTGTACCTGAATAACCCCGAAGGCAAGCACACAACTGTATATAGCCCCGAAGGCAACTCAATAAGTAATTAGTCCCGAAGGCAACACGTGTGTAATGCTATAGTCCCGTAGGTGATAGCAAAACTATTTACATTACCAAGATTTCTATCATCTCGACTGTATGGCTAAACTTATACACACACACATATATTTCCAGAAGATTCAAGTAATATACCTTTCTTTCAACTTTTCGTCCTTCCCACTTGTAAGGGTTATAACTCCCAAACTGTAACTCCAAATAAGGTATTTCTTATGCCGAGTCGAAGGTAACACGGAGACCTATCACTATCCCAAGTTTCCTCTGAAAATACTTAGTGTAACTAGTACAAATTCACGAAAGCAACGACCCTATGAAAACTCTTGCCGGACTTTTATGAAAAAGGACACAATCTTAAAATATACATAACTTTTTATTCGTAAGTCGGATTAATCCCGGTAAAGTCTCAAACTATCTAGAACAGAGAAATCTAGAACTATTATTCAGCACAAATTTTCAAATTCTTTACTGATTTGTACAGTATTTTTTATGTTATACGTTCTGCCCCTCCGGATTTCGATCGATCTGAGGCAGAAACTTTAAACAGCGATAACTCTCAAACCGTATGTCGGTTCAATCTCAGTAAGGTCTCAAACTGTCAATAACATAGAAATCTAGAACTATTATTCAACACAAACTTTCATATTATTTACCGATTTGTACAAGTTTTACGTTATACGTTCTGCCCTCCCGGATTTCGGTTGATCCGAGGCAGAAACTTTAAACAACGATAACTCTCAAACCGTATGTCGGATCGATCTCAGTAAGATCTCAACTGTCAATAACACAGAAATTTAGAACTATTATTCAGTACAAACGTTCAGATTCTTTACGAATTTGTACAGTTTTTACGTTATACGTTATGCCCTCCCGGATTTCGGTTGATCCGAGACAGAAACTTTAAATAGCGATAACTCTCAAACCGTATGTTGGATCGATCTTAGTAAGGTCTCAAAATGTCACTAATAGAGAAATCTAGAACTATTATTCAGCACAAACTTTAAGATTCTTTACCGATTTGTACAATTTTTACGTTATATGTTCTGCCCTTACGAATTTTGGTTGATCCGAGGCAGAAACTTTAAACAACGATAACTCTCAAACTGTATGTCGGTTTTGGCCCCGTTTGGACTCAATGTGACCGTGAAAAAAAATGTACAACACTGAAAAATTTCATCCCATTCTAACAAGGATAACTCAGCGAAAACAATCCGTAATTATATGACTTAAACTTGTTACAAGACAATACTTATATCAATTAATTCATCACAACTTATATTTCCAGAAATATATATATATATATATATATATATATACATATTTTAACATGCATACAATGTTTTAACATGCATTGCAACTCAAAACAAGGGATTTTACTAAGAATTTGTGAGTGAGAAAACTCACCTTTGTTGCTTCGTAACCGCGAACAAAACCTCAACTTCAACTTATCCTTCAACCAAACCTTTTTGGAACTCCTTAATTGCTCTCTTTAAATTTTTTCTCTCTCTTTGTGTTTTGTTTCTGATTGTTGTATTTCCCCTTTTTGTTGTGTTTTATATAAAATTGTATGTGTGTGTGTTGTACGTTGCACAAATTTTGGGATGTGAGGGAGTGGAAGAAGGGGTTTATGGAGAGGGGTTGGTTTAGGGGGGAGGGGGGACGTGCAAGATTTCTGTTTTATTTTTTATTTTTATTTTTTTTGTTTTATTCAGGGACTTTACATTCTCCCCTTCTTAAACAACATTCATCCTCGAATGTGATTAAGGTCGTAACACATGCATATAGACACACATATTGCACATAATTTAACACGTTTTATTACCTTACTCAAACAAGAATGGATACTTGACTTTCATCGCGTCTTCGGCTTCCCAGATTGCTTCTTTTGTGGAGTGATTTCTCCATAAGACTTTCACGGAAGCAATATCTTTATTCCTAAGGCGCTTAATCTGTCTATCTAGTATTTCTACCGGAATTTCTTCATATTGGAGCTCTTCGTTCAGGACTATCTCTTGGGGTCGGATGATGTGACTTGGATCGTGCAAGTATTTTCGTAACATTGACACATGAAATACCAGATGCACCGCTTCCAATTCTTGTGGAAGTGATAATTCGTAAGCCACATTCCCCACTCTTCGTAAGATCTCATATGGTCCAACAAACCTTGGGCTCAACTTCCATGTCTTACCAAAACGCATCAATCCCTTCATTGGAGAGACTTTTAAAAATAATTTCTCCCCTTCTTGGAATTCGAGATCTCTTTTGCGATGGTCTGTGTGGGACTTATGGTGACTATGAGCTGTTTTGATCCGCTCCCGAATTATCTGCACTTTGTCGTTTGTTTCTTAGATGACTTCGAGTCCGAACAGTAGTGTTTCGCCCACCTCGAACCACCCAAGCGGAGATCTATATTTTTGCCCATACAATGCTTCGAACGGAGCCAGCTGTATACTTGAATGGAAACTATTGTTGTATGCGAACTCAATTAGACATAAATGGTCCAACCAATTGCCCCATAAGTCCAATACACAAGACCACAACATGTCCTCTAATGTTTGAATTATTCGTTCGGCCTGACCATCTGCTTACGGATGGAAGGTCGTGCTCAACTTAACCTTTGTCCCGAGGCTCTTCTGAAAACTTTGCCAAAAGTGTGAGGTGAACTGGAACCCCTATCCGAAATAATTTGTAATGGAATCTCGTGTAACCTCACTATCTCTTTCAAATAAATCTGCACATACTTCGGCAGGGCTATGTAGTCTTGACCGGTAGGAAAAGGGCTGACTTTGTAGCCGATCTACAATCACCCAGATAGAATCATAACCTTCTTGAGTTTTAGGTAAACCAGTCACAAAATCCATATGAATCGCCTCTCATTTCCACATGAGGATACCAATGTCTTGAAGTAGTCCGCCGGGTTTTTGATGTTCGGCTTTTAGATGTTGACACGTAAGACACCTTCCGACAAATTCTGCAACATCTCTCTTCATTCCGTCCCACCAGTAATTTGCCTTGAGGTCCTGATACATTTTCGTTGATCCTGGATGAATGGAATACCTGGTGTTGCGACCCTCATTCAAGATCTTCTTTCTTAGTTCCCTCACCTTAGGAACACATAACTGACCCTTATACCGAAGGGTACCGTCATTTTCCCCTAATGTAAAATGTGAAGGTTTTCCTCTTTGAATCTTCTCCCGAAACCCAACAAATTCCATATCCTCAAACTGACTTTCTTTTATTTCCGAAGTTAAGTAGACTGAGAAGTATCATGCATCACCACCCTGCCTTTGCCGACCTCAGTTAAACTAACCTCGAGGTTTCCCAATTTTTGTACCTCACGAACAATACCTCTCTTTTGTAATGCCAAGTGGGCCAAACTGCCTATTGATCTCCTACTGAGTGCGTCAGCTACCACGTTAGCTTTTCCAAGATGGTAAAGAATGCTAAGGTGATAATCCTTAAGCAACTCTAACCATCTTCTTTGTCGGAGATTCAAATCCTTTTGCGTGGTTATATACTGTAAACTCTTGTGATCTGTAAATATATCTACATGCACCCAATACAAATAGTATCTCCATATTCGTAAGGCGAACACTAACGCGGCCAATTCCAAGTCATGAGTTGGATAATTCTTCTCATGTATCTTCAATTGTCGAGATGCATACGCAATTACTTTTCCAAACTGCATCAAGACACATCCTAATCCAACCTTAGAGACATCGCAATAGACTGTGAATCCTTCATGTCCCGATGGTAAGGTTAGGACTGGCACAGTAGTCAATAAGTCCTTCAGTTTCTGAAAACTTGCCTCGCACGCCTCTGACCACTAATACTTAACTGATTTCTGAGTCAATCGGGTCAAGGGAGCAGCGAGACTAGAGAAACCTTCTACAAATCTTCTATAATACCCAGCCAAACCCAAGAAACTCCTAATTTCTGTCGGAGTGGTAGGCCTTGGCTAGCTCTTCACGGCTTCTATCTTTTGGGGGTCTACCATAACTCCATCCATTGACACAACATGACCCAAGAAAGCCATCTTTTCCAACCAAAATTCACACTTTGAAAATTTAGCATAAAGTTTCTCCTGTCTTAAGATTTGAAGCACTACCCTTAAGATGCTCTTCATGTTCTTCAGCACTCTTGCTATAAATATTGTTTTTTTTTTGTTTTTGTTTTATTCAGGGACTTTACAGTCTAGTTCTCCACTGATCTCCATCAAGCGGTCTTTTTTCCAACATCACTTAAGAGGTTGATTTTATCCTGCAGTTTTTGTTTTCCTTGGGAAGATATGTCAACTCTTGTAATGTTGCCAAACCTTGAAGAGCTCAAACTTAAAAATAGTGCAGCCAATGGTAAAGTATGGAGATTGAGTGATGAAGTCAAATTCGAAAGCCTAAAGTTGTTATTGAGCATTGGGAAGCTAGCAGCGATAACTTCCCAAATTTAAAACATCTTGTTCTGAAGATATGTGACTACCTTAAGGAAATTCCAACAGATTTTGGGGAAATTTGTACTTTGGAGTCAATTGAGTTATATCAGTGCGGCACTGATGTTGTGGAATTAAGATGATGACTTCTAATTTTTATGCTGCATATATGCATGGGATTGAAGCTTATTTCGAGGGACCATGTAACGCTTTAGATTCCGAAAAGTAAAATCTTTCTTGTGAAGGGAAAAGTCCCGAAGGCAAACCCCCCACCTGTACCAGAGGCCCCTTGGCCAGGTGGGATGTAAATCGAGGAATATGCGCGAGTGGCAAGCCCTGCAAGGGAGAGGACCAACGGGACACGAACCCAGCAACATCCCTTGCAATATTTCAGCAAAGACTGTCACCACACGGATTCGAACACGCGACGTCGGAGTGGTTGTACCCCAATCACCTTGCCACGCGACGTCGGAGTGGTTGTAAAATCTTTCTTTATGTTATTAACCTTTGTTAAATATTGTAGCTTTTTAGGAATAAGCGTATTTAATGCATAATTTAGTATTTTGTAAACCATAACTATCGATGTACTGTAATAAGGAGTATCTATTTTGTGTTATGTGATAGTTAGAAATCAATAACGTTTCTATTATGCATTGCCTATGACTATAATATGATCACTCTTTTTCTTGAATTACCAATGAGGGTGGAACATCGAAAATACAAATAAAAAGAGAAAATTCTCAAGTGAAATGGGAAAGTAATTTTTTTTTTTCCGTTTCTTGTTCGACTAGGCTTGTTTTTTTTTTTTTTATGTCTAGGATGATGTTTTAAATGAACAAATACATCTTCTTACACCTTCTTTCGATTGCTTAATTTATAAGCGCTTCTAAGAGAATGGAGAAAAAAAATGAGAAACTAATCATCCAAATTGTGATATATATTAGAGCACAGTCAGTCGTATATATAAGTTAAACTCTTATAAGTTAACAACTCGACATTGTCTCCTGATTTGGCCTTGGTTTCCGGTGAGCACTTCAATCGATCCAAGGTTGTTCATGGCGTTGCCGAATTTATTAAACCAACCCATTTCATCATCACCAAATTTTTGGACAAAGCCCCTTGTTCTTATATCTTGGGTCAATATTTGATCAGATTCAAGTAGGCCTCTCTTCATCAACAATTGCTTGTAAAAAACAGAATCCATCTTGTATTGTGTTGTGGCATCAAAGGCTAATGTACTCATTTGGTTGGTACATGTAAATCTCATTACATTACCAAGCCTTGGGTCAATATTTTGGGCCTTTTGAGGTTCATCCAATCTGTAAAGGAAGTTGAAACAATGAGCCACTCCAATAGAATGTGCACCAATCAGGACCACTAAATCTTCCACATTTAGGCCCTTTTTCATAAAAAGATCAATCATTTGGTCCACTGTGTCACCAGGCAATGGGAGGTTGCCAGCTACGTTAGCTTCGAACGATACCGTACCATCACGTCGGCCACCGGGCACCTCGTAATGCGGGAGGCCTGATGCAACGAAGGCGTCGCGCGATAAGTAGGCTAAAGTATCGGAACACGAGACAATGCCTGGGCAAGTTTCCTCGAGTTCGGCTTTGATTTCGTCAATGAGTTCGAATCCCTTGACTGTAACGCCATTTGTGCCCGATAACTTCTCTACTCTCTCACCACTGGGTGTTGTGTCTAGCAAAATTGACCCATCGCAACCCTGCGTATCATATGCACAAGTTATATATACGGACAATATAAAAAAATTGTAACTTATAGGTTATCAATGAATTCTTATTAAGTAAAACTCATTTGCAATTATTTTTAGATGATCGATTGTGCATATATATAGCTTTTACATTGCTCAGTGCATAGAACTGAAACCATATGCGAATTCAGGATTTGAAGTTTATGAGTTCCTATATCGACTTCAAGTTAATACTATAATAATAACGGTTCACGATCAAATATTTTTAGACATTTAACAGATTTCTTAAATTATATACAAGAGACTTAGACAAAAGCTTATTAGGTTCACTGAACCCGTAATTAAGCCTCTAGATCCACCCTGAGTTAATTCTATTTTCATTAGACTCATTTGGCCGCAACCACCAAAATTAAAGATTGTCTTAGGTGTGTTTGGTCAAAAAGAAAATATTTTTCTGGTGTTTGGCTGTAAGAAAACTTCATTCTCTAATAGTATCACTCATCACTTTTCTTCATAATTATCTCGATTCTTATCTTTATATCACCACATTAATTGATGTTTCAACATTATTATCAATGATTAACAACTATAAGTTATATCAAAACAATATATTGTTTGCTAATATTGTCAATCTTTAATAAAAGATAAATAAATTGTTTTCACTCTCTAAATAAACACCTAAAAATATTTTTTGAGATTTTTTTTTTTGAAAAAAAAGGTCAGTTTCCAAAAAATGGCTTCTGTCGTGCCAAATTATTTTTCATATATGGTGGAATGTAGATAAAATATGGAAGGTGAAGGTGCACAAGGACTTACATTGACAAAACAATCATGCAAGAAAAGTCTGGGAATGGCAGCAGCAATAGTATAGTCATTCTGAACAGCCCTAATTAGGCCATCTTTGATAATTTGCTCTGCTTGAGGACATGTTTTTTGATAAAATCCCTCTCGTAATCCACCATTAATCTCCGGTTGTTCACGTTCTCCTGTAATCGGAGGTACATTATATCCTGGGAAAAGACGCGAAAATCCGCCTGTTCCTTGTTGGCCACCTCCTATTGTGGGGTCAAATGTCTCGTCCTCATCCTCATGCTCGTTCTTGTGCTCATGCTCATGCTCATGCTCGTGCTCGTGCTCGTGCTCGTGTTCGTGAGACTTCTTTCCCTTCTTGTTCTTCTTATTCTTCTTCTTCTTTTTCTTTTCTTTTAAGGATCGTTCGTTCCTTTTCTCATCATCTGAGCGAGGAATTGTTAAGTCATAGTTGTTGGCACGAACAATGTTATTGTCACCACTGATAGTTACGTTTGTCTTACTAGAATCATGTTCTAGAAATTCAGGACGATTATCAAATGCTGAGGCTAGCAAAGGTAATAGGATCGCGCAAACTAGTAAAATAGTTGCAACAATCCTAGCCTTAGCTGCCATAATTTTTTCTTTAAGGCTCAATGGTGATTTGATGAAAAATATATGTTCATTTGAGCTTTTTTGGGTGAGCTTATAAATAAATAAATTGTAGAGAAAAAAAGAAAGGCTAAAGGCCATTGGTTGTTAGATCTCTGTTGGCAGTTATTTCAGTTAAGGAAATAATGGTTAAAATTTTGTGAACCAATGCTTTCAATTTGACTAATTAAAGCGAAATTTCACCCACAAAATATGGAGGTCCTTATAAACTTCCTGAAAACTTTTTTATTAGAATTGTACCTTAAATATTTTATTTTTTCCCTTTCTCATGTTGTGTGGGAAATAGGTCATATATGTAACGTTGGTTAGATTTATTATTGTTCATGTGATAAATATCCTAAGGGTTGGAAACATTTTTATACTTCCATGCCATAGACACCCTCTTGTCATTTTATGTGAAGACTGGCGTAGAATTTTTTAAAAAAGTAAAGACTTTTGAAACTTATGATTTTAAACATAACGTCATAAAAAATTATATTATTCTATCACGTCCCCTAAAGTTCTCCCTATCTTTCCCTTTTATCCACATACGAATTCCGGATTTTAACTTTATGGGTCCAATTTTTAAAAAATTTAGCACTGAACTCGCTATACTTCGAAATGAGATTGGAATATAATCCAGTATTTCTTGAGGTTTTGTTTTTTCACACACACAAATACTGGGGTTGATGGAACCCGTAGCATTAAGGTTACATCCGCCACCGCATGTGGATACAGAGGCTCTGCTGCTGCTTCTTCTTCTTTTTACTTTACAATTAATGGATACTATTATTAGTAGTTTAGTAGTGCATCACATATTTGAAAACTTTGCAAGACATATACATGATAGAGATGAACAAAATCATCATGGAAAATCATTGAGCTCATAGTGAAAGCAGAAAATTTTCTGTGTTCTTCTGGTATTCTATATTCATCTTTTTACAACGAACCAAATATCCACTTACATCTACTCAATTCACATTTACAATTACATACAGAAGAAGAATGAGACATTGACCTTAAACTCCATTTCAATTGCGAAATAGATTTCTGCCAGTGTGTAAAGAATAACAAGAATGTGATAATGCAGTATTCTATAAACAAATGAGAGAAATATCTTGCCAACTATTCAGGTACTTGGTTTGGCAATGTTGGAGTCTTTCTCAAGACATGCTTCCTGCAGCGCTCGAATATGCCGTCATAGATCAAATCAAATTGAACTCCGGCTCTTGCCCGATTCACAACGAAAAGAACGTGGTCGCCTTCCACAATCTTATAGTACCTGCACATGAGAGGAGTTATCAGTGTTGCTGCCTATGGACACCATCATATCAACACGAGTGATAACTTGATGGCGTAATCTATATTGCTCGGACTCTCCGAAAATGTTGCTACACCCGTTTCAGATCCTTCAAAAATGTACTACTTTTGGAATATCCGACACGATTCCTCAACATTTTTGAAGAGTTTGAGCAACATATGATGTAATAGCTAAAATCTCTATAGGGAATTACACCAAAATCAGTAAGTTCACCAAACTAATGACACCTCACATGATATTACTGGGTTTCTGCTCGGGAATTCTACAGAAGAATGACAATACTACAGCCTGTTTGCCAAGCTTTCAAGTTTTGCTTATTTTTAAAAAGTGTTTTTTCCTGTCAGAAGTGCTTTTAGAAAAAGTACTTCAGGAGATAACAATTGGTGTTTGGCTAATCAACTTGAAAAGTACTCTTGCCGATATTAGATCAATACTTTGTGCTTGGCTAATGTTCCAAAAGTGCTTCCGGGGAAAAGCTACCACTTTTTAAGCTTCTGAAAAAATGTTTCTGCTACTACTCAAAAGCACCTTTTTTTTCCCCGAAAGCTTTGGCCAAACACCTCAACTTCCTAAAATATGCACTTTTAGCTTCCAAGAAGCTTGGCCAAACAGGTACATCAAATCCTGTTGAGAGAACAGGATAACATTTGAATTAAGATACTTCTCACAATGAAAAGATGGCTATAGCAATGGCTTATCATAAAGCAAAATTCTAATTCTCCGAAACCTACCTAGAAAAAACTAAGACATGAATGAAGATGAAAAACAATGAGGACTGTCTAGTTATTAAATGCTATCGACACAGAATTATAAGAGGTACTTTATAATATTAACTTGGCAAAAGAAATACGAGAGCCGAATTGGTCACCTACCATATGCCAGGTTGCAAGGGCTGGCAATCAGAATCTTTAACAACAAGGTGACTCGGGTGTTCAACTGGCAAACGAGGGTGTGTCATAGATATGGTATTGAGAGCACCGTCATTGTTCCACCAATCTTCATCCCTGCACGTATTACATGAAATAAAAGCAATGAGATGATGAAATGAGTTATTGCTTGTATTCAACCAGTTATTTCTAGTTCCATAGTGCTTCCATATATAATAATTACTTTGAGAAGGATGTAATTTTGAATAATAGAAAACTCAATGGGGCATTTGAATTACTGGTTTTGAAAATTTTGTGAGTTATTAAATTTATGACTCTAGACTGATCATAAACGGATTGTTAGTGTCGCTTATTAAAGATTACACTTATTGGCAAGGAAAAGTATTCTTCAGAGCCTTGATGACAACACTGAAGCACCCACTAAGCTAGGCAAAGCGCTCAACAAGTTTTGCGCTTCGCTTTAGGTGCTTAAACATGCCTTTGACAACACTAATTTGGCCCGTGCATATCAGTAATCTCGACCTATAATCAGGTCAGGTCAGGAGTGGGATCTAAGTGCAGATCAGCAAGGCTTAACACAACATACTCACTCAATTACAGTACTCAATGTTTGAGAAAATTTTCATTATGGAGTTTCGCTGACGATTAATTAGAAATAAAACTCAAGTGAATAGAGCATGTAGTATAAAGAATCTTCATCAATCTAAGTAGATTGCAACAGAGGAGTATAACAGAACAAACCTATAGCCCTTATACGGAGGAGAAACATCTTGAGGATGCCGCCATTGGCTCATTTGTAGGACTCTAATGAATAGCAAAGGATGTATCCCTAGAATTCCAGAAGGAATGGTAGCTCCCATAACTTCTGTGGTACGCTTGGTAGCATAGCTGAAGTAGTATGTTTGCGGAAATGTACGTAAATGGCTGTTCAACTTGATCGATCCCTGGATGGTAAGATCCAGAAGTATCCAATCCCCTGAAGAAAATGGACCGGTATTCCCTAAAAGGCAATCGAGAAGACCCCAGATACCACTTTTCCTCCAGGTCATACTGAAGTGATCAAACCCAAAGTTGTAATAGTCCTTCAGCCAGGGAATGTCAAGCCACTCATAAACTATTACTCCAATGCGGCAGAGTTGGAGCAAACATACGGGCATTAAGGATTTCCCGTCTTCAGGTCTGCAGAAAAATTCAGTCAAGTTCAGGAAAATGCAGTTTTACAAGTCTAAGTAAATTGGTTAAAACATAAAATTAAAGAAAGCTACAAACAGAGAGAAAATGACAACAATGGTCCCTTATATTTGAGAGTAGGTTAAAAATAGTCCTTTAGGTATGCACTTAACAATTTGATCCTTTAAGTTTGCCAAACATTAGCACTTCTAGACTCGGTAAAAGATTTACTGAACTCTATCTATTAGATTTGATGGAGAAAGTGGAAAAAAAGGAAATTAATGGGAACTCACATTTAGAAGTACAATCATTGTAGTTTTTGCTATTTCTAATTAATTTATAGAGTCTGGTGCAGTTTTTTGACGTGTAATTTCTGCTAATTTTTATATCTTTTTAATGTCTAGAGTAGTTTTTTATGTTGCATATTTTATGATTTGATGAGACTTTCTTAGTGTTTATAGTTAACTTTTGGCAAACTTAAAGGACCAACACTGTTAAGTGCATACTTACGGACTATTTTGAATCTTTCCTCAAACATAAGGGACCCGACGTCAAAGCTATAAAATTGATATATTAACTCATACCTCGATCAAAATTTATAGCTTTAGGTATCACATTCGGGGTGTTGTTCATATGGCAATAATTGATCAAATAAGATCGATTAAACTGCAATAAGTAAAAACAATAGAAACTTACTGCATTCCATCTAAGTATGTTCGAGTTGTCCCGTTAATTGCTCCAGATAATGATGTTATGCTTAAGACCCAATTCTCTGAAGTGTTCTCATAACCCTTGAATGCCTAATCACATTAAGCGTAAGGTTAACATCGAACAGGTTTTTTTAGGTGTCACAAGTTTTCAATTGAATGTGCACTAATTTACCTTATCAGCCAGCATTTGTTGTAAAACTCGAACAACCTGTGCTCCAGCTGAATGTCCCACCAAATGAATAGGGTGATGTTCATCCCACTCAGGGTAGTGCCCTGCTTCATTTTTTGCCAAATAAGCAAAATGGCTAGGTTAAGTGAGGTACTGACTTAGTTTGACTAGGCACGAAGTTTAAGAAAGAAAGAAAAAACTTTTGAAACATATGATCTTAAGCATGTCATAACATTTGTGTAAGTAATATAGAAGAGGAGAAAAGATTTTGACCTTGTTCATAAACTCGTCCAAATTGAGAATGCCCACACGCCTTACTGTGTTCCTCCCCGTAATCAACCTGTCCTCCTTTCAAATAATAGAATAATTCACGAGCCCTGAAACCAAAAATCCATCAGTTGTTGCAAAAAAATGATAATTTAGAAAGTAAAAAAAGGCAGCCCGGTGCACTAAGCTCCCGCTATGCGCGGGGTCCGGGGAAGGGCCAGACCACAAGGGTCTATTGTACGCAGCCTTACGTCACATTTCTGCAAGAGGTTGTTTCCACAGCTTGCACCCATGACCTCCTGGTCACATATAATATGTGGCAATTTCATCTAAAAGTTTAAGTTTTTACGGAAATTACACTTCTATTTATTTGTTTATATCTTCAACACGCCCTTCAAGTGGCGCCTGATTTTTTTTTCATGCGTCAAGCATGAGAAAATTCGTTTTGATAATAGGTGACAATGAGATTTGAACACAAGATTTGTGTGTGTACTCGATACCATGTGAATAAATGGACCTCGGCCTAACGTAAACCCCAAAACCTAGCTAATGAGGTAAGGATGTTTAAGAAAATATAAGGAGACGAATAGCATGTCCTTCAACCAATGTGTGACACTTAACAATAACAACAAAATAGCATAGAGAATAAGCATTTGATTCTTCAAAAGAATTCACCTGTCGTATATGCTAGTAAGCGAACCCAAATCTGGAACAAGAACTCTGTCATCCTTTTTCTCTGCACCAGCGAAATACGAAAGTCCTCCCAATCTCTACAAATGAAAAACAATACATTACATTTCCAAGGCCACATGGAAAATAGAACAAACAAGTGTAACATTAGTATAGGGAAGGAAAAAAGGGTCGAAGCTGCTAAAACTAGCAACTTTATACTCTGCAGTTAGAAAAAAGTCTTAATTTTCACGGTTGACCCCTAATGGAACTCCAATTTGAGAACATAATTTTAAACCATAATCAAAAGTTGAAGCATAAATTTTGACCCTTTTCCTCGTAGAATTCGAACATGTAAAATCCACTCATTTCATGTTTTTTCATGTTGGAGCTCCGTTAGTGACAATGGCAAATACAAAACTGATTTGTTAATGGCAAAAGTATGAACGGAACAAAAAGTGTAAAGGAAGTCAAAATTGATCAATGTCCTATAGTATAGGTTTTAGTAAAAAAATTATCTTTTATATATGGAAATAGGTCTATTTTGATCCTTCAAGTGTAACTTTGAGTATCTTTAGTTCCTTAAGTTTGCTAAAGTGGATCCAACTGACAGAATGAACTTAAAAACTAAGGGTACTACCAAAAAACACTATAAAAATCGACCGAAAGAAAACCGACAAATTAGGGAGAAAACTAGATTGTCAACTTGGCTTGGTGATCTAGCTTGCTTCATTTAACTACTTTTTCTGTAGACATCCATGGGATCCGAGATTATATATTGCTGTAGAAACTGAATCGGAGGGGTTGGTTGAAAGGTAAGGATAGCGTTATTGGCCGATTGGATTGTTCCTACGCATCTCCTTACTTTATAGCAGTTATTGCTCCTGTTCCGGAAGATATAGCTCTCGCCTCAGCTTTTTCTTTTCAATCGGAGACTGTTCAATGATAGACAGACCAAAGATTTACGCAGTTCTTGTGTGCTTACTTTGTGCACCAACACAACAGAATTCGAAGCTGCTCGAGGATTTGATTCCCACCTTATAATCGTCTCCCTTTTTCCCCTCCCCTACCCCTAGGTAATAAAATAATTTAAATTAAAAAAAAAAAGACAAATTAGGGAGAAACTTCAAAACCCAAAAGAAAGATAATTGTGAAAATGTATTGAAGGGGCATTACCCCTTTGCCAAATCCAAATATTCCATGAACTAACACAATAGGAGGCAAATCATTTGAACTTTTCGTTTCTTTTTTCTCCTCCTCTGCTTCCAAATTTTGCTTGAAAATCCATTCACTCGGATTCTTTAAAACATCACCAGCGATGGCAGTGCTGAATATGTAAAGCCCATAACTCAAATGAACCAAACAACTCACAAACAACTCTGTCCATTGAAGTGCTGTTACCCACCATCTCACTATCATTTTACAAATTCTTAGTAAAAAAAAGTTTCAAGTATAAGTTCTAAATTTTCAATCTTTGTGAGAAAACAAGACGACCCTTCAACTTTTAAAGCCTCTTGATGAATTAAACAGGAAAATAATGTTTTTTTCAAAAATGGGTTCTGTTTATGGTGATTCTTGGAAGGTGGAGAATGAAAAAAAACACGTTTGGGTCTTATTTTGTTTTGGCTTTATAGAGTTTGTTGAGGTAAGAAAATTTCTCTTTCCTTATTACTTATTTCTTTATGTCAAATACTAAACATCGTTTTATTATTCTTTTCTTCTTAAGAATTAGCCGTGAATCCGTGTAGCTGTAAGCTTAAATGATAGTTATTTATTTTTACTCGATAGCAATTTTTAGTGAATAATATCTCTTGCTTGAAGTTCTTCTTCGTCCTTCGACCTTTTCGAGAATGATAGCCTATCTAAAATATCATATTCCCCAGAAAAGCTAACTCAATAAGAATTCTCTTTTATCGTGTCATATTGTGATTTTAAATGCATTAAAAAAATTAGCATCGAACTTCATCACTAAACTGCCGTTAAATTGTTCGTAGCTAAAGGAGTTCTTTGATAATCCATTGCTAAATAGGATTTACATGATTTGGATGTTTAGCTATAGATTATATGTCGCTAAGTTTTTTTTTTAGTAGTGAATATAATATTTATTTTAATTGTTATAAATATAACAAACCAATTTGGTGTGATCGTGTTATTACTTTTTTCTAGTTTTGCCTTATTTATTAGAGTATTTAATAAGTTTATTTTACCTTTTTCATATCTTTTTATTTTTAATTATAATAACTTATTTGTGTTATTTTTTTATTATAAGTTTATTCTTCAAATTATTAGTGTGCAGTATTATCAAATTATGAAGAATGACATAGTATATTAAATTGTATATTGATCAATATAATACAACAAGATACGTAAACAAGTTGTAACTTGCCCCCCTCTAGTGCTTCTATTTCCGTGTTTTATGGGTTTGATTTTTAAAGTTCATAATATAAAATTTATTATATGCTTAAAATCATTAATTCAGATCTATCAATTATTTCAATTTTTGAATTTATTAGGCATAAATTTATGAATTGAGTCAAAAATTCTGGGTTCATATTAATATGATAACATACTCCGCATTTGCCTGCTGCTTGGTGTTGGTGACACACGTTATACAGTAGGTCGCTGCCAAAGAATAATGTGGGTCCACTATCTAAAGCACACAAGTTTTCGAAGAGCTTAGGAGAGACACAATAACAAGAGAACCAAATTATTAGAATCTGTCCATTAAGTAAGAATTCTTTGGAATTAGTTTTACCTTATGTACAAATTTGCGGGACACTAGAAATTGATTAGCAAGATATTAGTAATCAATTTTCTATAATTAGGATTATCAAATCAACAGATTTCTAGTGATTAGAATTAGCATAAATTCAGCCATAATCCTGGCTCATCCTCTTGTATATAAAGAGACTTACAAGCAAATGAAAGGCGGGCAAAACATTTCTATCAATTCTATCAAATGAAAACAACAGCCCAACACGAAATTTCATAGCAAATTCATAACATAATTTAGACATAATTGATTGTCGAAAAGCATCTGAAGAGGTGGCGAGGATGATATCATCCACATAAATTAGGATATATGACATATCTTTGCCTCGACGATAAATGAATAACGAATGGTCCGAAATGCTGTGAGAGAAACTCAATGTAGCTACATAGTCAGCAAAACGCTGGTACCAAGCACGAGAAGCTTGCTTAAGTCCACATAGAGATTTCTTGAGCACACACACATAATTTGGGTGTTGGGGATCACGAAATTCCGAAGGTTGGTACATGTAGACAGTTTCATTGAGGTGCCCATGTAAAAAGACATTTTTTACATCAAGCTGAGTAATACATCAAGATTTTGATAATGCAATACTGAAAATTGTTCTAATAGTTGTCGGTTTGACCACCAGACCGAATGTTTCACCACAATCTATACCAGTTTGTTGTCCTGCACCATCACCTACAAGTCGGGCTTTATACATCTCAAAAGATCCGTCAGATTTCTTCTTGTGCCTGAAAATCCACAAACTTCGAATAATATTAGCATTAGACGGTTGTGGCACCAAGTCCCACATCTTATTTTGAATAAGAGCATCATATTCATCTTTCATGGCCATTTTCCAATTATGATCGTTCAATGCATGAATGGGATTTGTAGGCAAAGGAGAAATGGAATTTTTAGTAGTGGTGTGAAGATTGATAAGTCTTCGGGGCTTAAAAATTCCGTGTTGGGCTCTTATTTTCATTTGAGGGGATTGAAGAAGAGTTATATGTGGACTGGTTTGGATAGATTGTTGGGCGGTTATCGGACTGTGTGGTGAGGGCTGGAGGGGACTAGGGCGAGACAGTGTGGAAGTACTGTCAATTGCACCTGTTGGTGATTGGGCCGGAGTTGGCTCGAGTGGGAGAGACAGGAGTTGTAATCTCCTGATGTTGAACTGACTCATTAACCACATGTGTAGGAGTATATGTTGAGTACCCTAGATTAGGTGTAGAACTTTAATGTGAGGGTGTAGGTTGTAGAAAAGATGGATTAATAATACATGCATCTAGAAACTCATAAGTTGCGGTTTTTTCATTATGTAATTTGAAAAAGGGGAAGGTATTCTCATCAAAAGTTACATGTCTTGAAACAATTATATTCCGACTCGATAAATCATAGCATTTGTAACCTCTATGATTTGCATGATATCTAAAAAAAACACAAGGTGTTGATTTAACTTGCAATTTATTCCGAGAAGTAGAGGGAAGTAGTGGATAACATAAACACCCAAAGACCCGAAGATGAGAGTATGATGGATCTTTTTGATAGAGAATATTCCTGGGTGTTTTATATGTAAGCTTTTTGTTGGGAATTATGTTATGCAAATAGGTAGTCATTTGTAATGCATGATGCCAAAATGAGGGAGGTAGAAAGGCATGATTAAGGAGAGTTCGGATGATATTGTTTATGGTACGAATTTTCCTTTTGGCTTTCCCATTTTGAGAAGATGTACGAGGACAAGAGAATCTAAAGCGCATTCCATGTGATTCACAAAACTTGTGAAAGGATTCATTGTTGTATTCCCTCCCATTGTCACATTGAAAACTTTTAATTTTTTGTTCAAATTGGGTTGTGACATAATTATGAAAGGTTATGAACATGGAATATACTTGAGATTTATTGATAATTGGAAAAGTCCACAACAATTTTGTAAAGTCATCAAGGAATAAAACATAACATCGATGACCACCCGAACTAAGGATAGGTGATGACCAAAGATCACTATGCACAATATCAAATGGCAAAAAGGTTAATGATGACGAGTCATAAAAGAGTAATTTTACTTGTTTCCCAAGGGAACAAGAATGACAAAAAAATTATCCCAAAATTTATTACAATCATTAAACTTGTTCTGTTGAAGAGAGCTTAAAACAAGAGCTCCCGGATGTCCTAAACGGCTATGCCATAATTCGGGAGATAAGGCTGCGAAAGTAGAGGGTGTGGAATTTCTAAAATAAGGTCTTGTGGTTATTGGATAGAGATCACCCATGCTGTTACACCTCATTAAATGCATCCCCGTCTGAAAATCCTTCACATAAAAATCGAAAGGATCAAATTCAACAGAAATATAATTATCAATAGTAAATTTTCGCACGGAAACAAGATTTTTGATTAATTACGGGGCATGTAGAACATTTTGTAAGGTTAAGGGTGGATGGGTTTGGGCAATAATGCATCTCCACAACTAATAATTGAAATTGTATGGCAACTAACAACTGTAATATTACGATTGTTGCTCCTATTTAAATAAGACGTAAGACTACCTCCGTTTGCAGTCATGTATGATGTAGCATCGGTGTCCACCTACCATTGATCATCCGGAGGAGCAATTGACATAGTATGCATAGCTTGTTGAATATCAGTTGGTGCATATGTGGACTGGACTGACTGGGTTGTTGCTATGTGGGCTTGAGGCCTGGGCCAAATATAGAGTGGTGTTGGGCTTGAAATTGCCTCTGAAATTGGGCCTGATTCGTGGGATAAGGGCATGGGGCGGAAGCCCAATTTTTCCATGGCACATTCCAATTAAATGGAAATGCCCAGTTCGTATTAGAAAGGGGTTGCTACGAATTGAACTGTTGCTGGAGGGTTTATGTCTGGTTCCCTCAACCGACTCCTCTCCATTTCCCTTTGCCTCCCCGATTGTTTCCCTCACCGCCTCTGCCTCCTCGATTGTTGTTGGTGTTGCGATTGTTGTTTTTGTTTTGTCGAGGGCCATTCTGATTTCCGCTCTGGTTATCGTCGTGAGAAGCATGGAAAATAGAGGTTTTGGTTGAGTTAGCCGTCTTTTTTTCCTTTGTTGTTTCTTCTAAAACGATCATTGAATGGGATCTGTAGAATGGAGGAAGAGAGTCGCCATGACGAATGTGGAAACCAACAGTAGAATAGGCATCAGTTAAACTGGAAACAAGTTGAAGTACCAACCTTTCATTAGACACGATAGCGCCGACATTGGATAATTGATCCGCCAATGATTTTAGATGTTGACAGTATGAAGATACATCTAAAAAAATTCCATCTGGACGGACGAAAATTCTTGTTCGGGGTATAGAGCCCTCGAGTTCTTGTTGTCGGAGAATATGTCCTTTAGCCGATTCCATGCAATTTTAGCAGTGGAGTCTCGTTCAAGAATTGTGTTCAGAAGATCTTCGGATATGGTACTGTAAATCCATTATAAAACAATGGCGTCAATTCATGACCACAGTTCAGGATTTGTGTCTGTGAGGGATGTGGGTGAATTAGTTTTCTCTGTTTCTTTTGACTTTGGAGTAATATGGTCGAGGACTTTGTAAGCCCTAGCATGAATTTTGAAGAGTTCCGACCATGTTATGTACTGACCTTTTTCAATATCGAGAGTGATTTTGATGAAACTGTTGATGTTAGACACTGTCAGAGCGGGATGAGGAGGAAGACTGGAAGAGGAAGACAATTTTGGGTTGATGATTTGGTTGGTGGCCATGGTGGTAGTGAAGAAAGCAGAGGGAAGGTTTTTGAAGCGAAGTTAATGTCGGCTGAGTTGGAGAAAAGGTAAAACTAATTAACCTAAACTCTTGATACCATGATAGAATTGATAAAAATGTTTTGCCTACCTTTCATTTGCTTGTAAGTCTCTTTATATACAAGAGGATGAGCCGTGATTATGGCTGAATTTATGCTAATTCTAATCACTAGAAATCTGTTGATTTGATAATCCTAATTATAAAAAATTGATTACTAATATCTTGCTAATCAATTTCTAGTATCCTGTAAATCTGTACATAAGGTAAAACTAATTACAAGGGATTCTTACTTAATGGATAGATTCTAATACAAATTTTATTAGTTATAGATTTGGAGAAAAATCCAAAGATTATGCCTAAAATCTAGTGTTAAGATAGATATTGAAGGGTATAAATACATGTATTGTCCAAAATGATCCTAAATATTTGGGAATAGTTGGTGAAGGTTGATTCTCACTGGCATTCAAAGTTTAAGTCGTTTGGTTGATCAGTTAGGCATGAATTAGTAATATAAAGCTCATAGTTAGGGGCGGAGCTAGTAAGGCCCGATGGGGTTCATCCAAACTTCTTTTGGCGAAAAATTATACTGTATATACAAGGTTACAATTAATTTTTATGTATATATAGTAGATCCAGACCCCACGTTGTGGGATTTCACTGAATATGTATATATAGTAGATGTTGACCCTTGACATCTTCGCGTGTTACTTATTTATATTTTTGAACCTCCTTAGTAAAAATTCTGGCTCGGCCACTGCTCATAGTGCATATTGCAACGTAAATATTTGTAATATAAAGATTATAATGTAGGAATATATTTTGAATATGTTTGATATATTACAAGTTTAGAATCATGCACGAATTAGTAATATATAGAGCTCAGTCATATATCTTTTGACTTCATAGAGTTTGGCGTAGAAAATTTGAGGGTACAATAAAGAAATGTAATAAAATAATTGGATCCCTCAATCCTTACTTAGAGAATTTAGATTCAAATTACGGGATGTAACAGAACTAGGGTTCTGCTACTGATTTTCATAAGAAAGGGAAAGGGGAAGGAGAGAGAAGAGAGAAAAGGAAATGTTTGTTATATTTCTGATAATTTTGAAGAAGACAACCAGATGGGGTATTTATACCCATCATCTGAATTACAATTTCTAGACTAAGGGACCAAAAAGAAATAACTCAAACTTAGGGATAAAACATAACAACTGAAAGTTAAATAGACTACTAAAAAACTTAAGGGACTAAATTGACACTTCTCTAGTTTTAGGTCACAATGTTCAATTGTGACATTCCACTCTCCTTGAAAATTTGCTTGGTGTCTTCAAAATCAGAAATTTCAGGAAACTGTGACTTGATGAACTGATAATCTTCCCAAGTTACTTCTTCTGGCAGCAAATTAGCCCACTGGATTAAGATTTGAGTTGTAGCCTTGTTTCCCTTTTTGATCATCCTCTGGTCTAACACTGCTACAGGTTCAATTAATGGTTATCCCTCGTGTGAACATAAGGGAGGATCCACAGATATAGTAATATGATCCCCTACCCTTTTCTTGAGTTGAGAAATATGAAAAACTGGGTGTATCTTTACATTGGTTGGTATGGCCAACTTATAGGCCATAAATCCAATTTTCTGGACAATTTGGTAAGGCCCATAGTACTTGAAAGCTAGTTTGAGGCTTCTTCTTAGAGCTATAGAGGTTTGTCTATAAGGTTGCAGTTTTAGGAAAACCCAATCTCCAACATTGAATTCTCTTCCAGTCCCCTTTCTGTCAGCACTGACCTTCATTCTATTTTGTGCCTTCATCAAGTTTTCTTTCAAAACCTTAGCCATTAACTGTCTTTCCTTGAGCACATGGTCCACGGTTTCTATTTTTGACTGAGATATGAGTTCAAAGGTCAGCTGTAGGGGATCATATCCATACAAGACTTTGAAATGACTCATTTTAAGGGAAGTGTGGTAATTGCTGTTATACAAGAACTCAGCTTGTGAAAGCCATTTGTGCCAGTATTGAGGTTTATGGCTGGTCATGCACCTCAAGTAATTTTCCAGGCATCTATTAAGCCTCTCAGTTTGACCATCAGTTTGAGGATGGTAAGCTGAACTGTGACATAACTGAACTTGTAGCAGCTTGAACAATTCCTTCCAAAAGTTTCTAACAAACACTTTGTACCTATCAGATACTATGCTCTTAGGCATGCCATGTAGCTTGTAAATATTGTCAAGAAAGATCATGGATACTTGCACCGCAGTAAAAGGGTGAGCAAGGCTAATGAAGTGTGCATATTTGTTGTACCTGTCTACAACCACTAGTATAGTATCCTTTCCCTCGGACTTAAGCAACCCATCTATGAAATCCATAGAGATGTGTTCCCAGGCCTTTTCTGGAATAGGCAAGGGTTGTAGCAATCCAAGGTATACTACTTGTTCCCCTTTACACATTTAACAGACATCACAAGCATGCACTAAGTTTTTGACTTGCTCCATCATTCCAGGCCAATAGAAAATTGCTTACAGCCTCTGATAGGTAGCCCATGATCCTGAATGCCCCCTAGACCAAAACTATGTATGTTTCGAATGAGTTGTTGTCTCAAGGGTCCATGTTGTCCTACCCAAGCTATGTCTTTGTATCTCAGCACCCCTTGCTTTAGGGATATAAATGGCTCACTATCTGGATTGGTACCCAGGGTAGTCATGGCTTGTAATACCTCTGCATCTCCTGTGTAGCTGTCTACAATTTTCTCAATCCATTTGGGTTGTATGTGAGTGACTATTGCACATAATCTAGCATATGTTTCTTTGTTTCCCTCTCCAGAATCACCTGGTCTCCTAGATAATGCATCAGCAACCACATTCTCCACTCCCTTCCTGTAATGGTTCTCAAAACTTAGCCCCATTAATTTAGCTAATCCCCTGTGTTGTAGTGCAGTGGTAATTTTCTGGTCTTGCAAGAATTTCAAACTGAAGTGGTCAGTTTTGATAATGAAGTGATTTGGGTGTAAATAATATCTCCACTTGTCCACAACTTGCAATAATGCTATCAACTCTTTTTCATAGGTTGATAATCCCTGGTGTTTGTCACTCAAGGTTTGACTCAAATAGGCTAAGGGTCTTTTTTCTTGCATCAACACAGCCCCAATGCCAGCATTGCAAGTATCTACTTCTACTACAAAAGTTTTAGTGAAATCAAGTAGGGATAATATATGGGTACTTGACATAGCTCTTTTAAGTTGATTGAATGTTGTTTCAGCTCTTTGATCCCACACAAATGCCCATTTCTTTAATAAATTTGTCAGTGGCTTGCTTATGTGTGCATAGTTCATAACAAACTTCCTATAGTACCCTGTCAGCCCCAAGAATCCTCTTAACTCCTTGATATTCTTAGGAGACTGCCACTCTATCATGGCAATCACTTTCCCTGGATTAGTACTCACCCCTTTGTCATTTATAACATGTCCCAGGTACTCCACTTAGGATGTTCCAAAATCACATTTACTCAACTTTACAAACAGTTGGTTCTTCTGTAGTAACTTCAAGACAACTTCTAAGTATGTCAGATGGTCCTCCATATTTTTACTGTAAATCAGTATGTCATCAAAGAACACTAAGATAAATCTTCTTAGTTGTTCTTTGAACACATGATTCATCAGGGATTGGAAGGTTACATGAGTATTTGTTAGGCCAAAGGGCATCACCTTGAATTCCTAGAGGCCATGATGAGTCCTGAAGGCAGTTTTGTGCTCATCACCTTCCTTCATTCTTACCTGGTGGTAGCCTACCCTTAAGTCAATTTTAGAAAATACCTTGGCCCCAAACAGTTTATCTAGTAAATCATCTATCATGCGTATTGGGTATTTATTTTTAACAGTTATGTTGTTTAATTTCCTGTAGTCAACACATAACCTCCAAGTTGAGTCCTTTTTTTTACTAACATGGCAAGAGAGGCATAAAATGATTGACTTGGTACTACAGTGGCATCTTTGAGCATCAGCTATAATAGATTCTATGGTGTTCTTTTGATCATAGGAGTATCTGTAGGGTCTTATGTTAAAGGGTTGGGAGCCTGGAATTAAGCTTATTTGGTGTCACATTCTCTTTTAAGTGGTAATTTAGTGGGTTCTTGAAAGATTAGATTGTATTATTGTAGAAGTTGGTCAATGTCTGAGTGTAATTTAGGTGTGTTTGGACTCCCTTTTATGTCTGTACCAGGGATAATCCAGCCACTATTTCACATGTACCACATTTTAACATCCTCCTTAGCTTCTCAGAGTTCAAGGTTTTGAGTCTCGAGCTATCTTTCTTCCTCCGGACCTGAAGCTGATACTGGGAGGTCTGGTGTGTAAAACTACTTGGGCAACTTGATCTATCCAATCCATTCCTAATATCATGTCACAACCCCCCACTTTTAATAGTTTCAGTCTAAAATTGAAATGTTCTTCTTGCATCTTCTATTCAAATGTTGGACTCTCCCAATGGCAAACCATTTCTTGATCATTGGCTACTTTAACTCTCATTGGCTTTGTCAAGATATGGATAGGTTTCTTCACACTTTTGATAATGAATGGGTCAATAAAGGAATCGGTAGATCCGCTATCTATTAGGATAGTCATAGGGATCTTACTCACATATCCAATAATTTTAATAGTTGAAGCTTGACCCTGGGATGAGATTAATCCCAACAAGGCATTTAGGGATACTTCAGCTTGCTCTTCAGCCTCATCCTCTAAAGTTTCAGCCACATCCACAAACTCTTCATTCAGACCTTCTTCACCCTTAATTTTTATCCCTTCCATAACATGTAAGCCCCTTGCTCTGCATTAGTGACCTGGGGTATCTTTCTTTACACTTGTAACACAACCCATGTTCCCTCATAGACTCTAAGTGGGGAGGAAGGCTGTTTGGTTTATTGGAGGGTTTAATTTGCGGTTTCTGTTGATGATAACTGAGTTTAGGGAAATTGTGGTTCTGGCTGGTTTATGGGCATATGGGGTTTGATTTTTTGAGTAGGTACTGATTATAGGGTTGTGAGTGATAGGTTTTTGAGTAGGTTGTGAAGGGTATCTGGTATGTATAAAAGGTGTGAGTGCCTTGAAGGACTCTTCATACAATTTGGCTACTTCATGGGCATCCAATATAGTAGAAGGATCTGCCAGCTTAACTAATGGCTTGATTTCATGCTTAAGACCATTAATGAAGCTAGCAACATAGTATGTTTCATTAAGTAAAGGGTTCATGATGGCCATGTGGCTGATTAATTCATCGAATCTGTTCTGATAGTGATCGACAGTACCAGTTTGTGTAAGCTTGTTGAACTCCTCTACCACATCTTGAGGTCTCAGGTTCCCGAATCGTCGACACACTTCCACACAGAACCTGCTCCAAGTTATGGTTTCCTTGAGATTCATAGTGTAACCATCCAACCATAAATCTACCATATCCCCAACATGCACAGTTGCATAATTTAATTTCTCAGGGTCTGGAATGTTGTATAGTTAAAAAAACTTTTCACATTTTCTCAACCAGCTTCTCGGATTCACTCCGTCAAACTCAGGAAAATTGATTTTGGATTTTAGGGTTCTTCGGTTATTTGGGGCTTTCAGAGTGTGAACAATGGTTCCAGTTAAATTGGGGGTGATGATGAATAATTAAGGTTTCTAAAAATTGGGGGACTTGTCAATAGCGGTGACGGGGGAAACGTAAACCCTCTACCGAAGCTACCACTCGAGGGTGTGTAAGAATAAGACATAGGGTTAGGGGTTTTGCTACATGACGCTTGTTCGATGTCATACCCTGGTGTCACTGACTGCATGATGGTCGGAATGGAGCCGATAATGAGGTTTGCCTGTGTAGTTGCTGGTGTCGCCGGTATCGACCCTCCGGAGTTGTTTTGATGCATGTCGGCTAAGAGGAGTTCCAGCTTTCGATTCAACTCGCGGTTCTCCTCAAGTTGTCTCTGCTCAAGAATCTCGAATTTCTTACAAGTTTCTTCGAATTTCTTACAAGTTTCTTCGAATTTCTTGCCATTTTCATCGAATCTTTTGTTCGTTTCTTCAGCTATGACGGTTAGCTGAGTCTTCAACATTCGAATGTCGTCGTACATATTTTGTAAGCCCGGTGAAAAGTCGATTCCCGATGTCGGAACCTGGCTTTGATACCATTTGTAATAGAACTAGGGTTCTGCTACTGATTTTCGTAAGAAATGGAAAGGAGAAGGAAAGAGAAGAGAGAAAAGGAAATGTTTGTTATATTTCTGATAATTTTGAAGAAGACAACCAGATGGGGTATTTATACCCATCCTCTGAATTATAATTTCTAGACTCAGGGGACCAAAAAGAAATAATTCAAACTTAGGGATAAAACATAACAACTGAAAGATAAATAGACTACTAAAAACTTAAGGGACTAAATTGACACTTTTCTAGTTTTAGGTCACAATGTGAACCTATCTTATGCTACCGTAAATTAGTTAGACCAGTAAATTTTAAATGCTGAATAATTTTTGTAAAAAAGAGCTAGAGGTTTTCGTTCCTTATTAAACCAACCAACGTGCAACATAGGCAAAATGATCTCTCTTCCCCCCCCCCCCCCCAACTTTTCTGCCTTCGTATGAAAAATGTTCTGTCATTAATGAATGTGTTATATTGAGAATTTTTCTAAATTTTCTTGCACGTGTGGTCTTGTTCTTTTTCTTGTTGAGACTTGTTCAATTAGGTAGTGTAGCATATCTGAGCACGATTCTCAATTTTCGATCATGTGTATGAAGAGATGCATTCACTCTAATTATAATTGTGTTTATAATTTTATATATGATATCCAAAGATTATAAATTTTAGATTGATGCGTTAAGATTAAAACATATGGAGTACCGAGTACGTATATATATCTTGGAAGTGGACATGATGAAAATATTATGTTAGTTGTATTTGCCGGCTATTTTTTGAGGTGAACGGTTATTTTTATTAATTTCTCAAAGAACAATTTAAATATTCGTAAAAACCAAAATATAAAGTAGTTAAGACCAGAATTGTCGAATACCATTATTTTGCTTGTACTCTGAATAAATGAATACTTATCTTTTTTGAACATGAAGGAGAATTCAACTTTAAGGATTTTTGAGTACCAAACTCAATTTATCTAGTTCAAGTTATCAGCTTGGCAAAATCAAGATTGAAAATGGAATGATCCCAAAATTGGTTGACCTTAAGAAATAGGTGGGGAAAAAAAAGTAAGAAGGTTTATGCGTGTGGTGAAGAGCTGCCCGAAATCGTTGACGTGTCTTCTATCTCATTTTATGTGACATATTTTTTTAAATCTATTAAAAAAATAATATTTTTTTCTTTTTGAAAATTATATAATTTTAGCAACCCCTTTCATCTTTATTGAGACATGATTTGTTGGGGACTTCACCCGTGTAGATGTCACTCATTTAAAAAAAAAACATAAGGTACTCTTTATGTGGTATATTTGGCTTACATGTTAAAAGTCTTACTCCATTAATCCCTTTTTATGTAGTCTTACATTTCCTTTTTAGCATGTTTCAAGAAGACTAACTTTTTTTTTTTGTTTAAAAGCAATTTAACTTTAAACTTCTCATTTATCTCTTAATGAGATAATTTATAGTTACGTCTTATTTTAAATCACACGTTTAAAAAAATATATAATCTTTGTTGTTAGTCAAATACCGTAACATAAAATGACTCTGAGAGAGTGTTAATACCCTTAGTGGGTCGTTTGGTAAAATAAGATTATCCCAATACTATAACTAGGAGATAACCCCGCCTTTAATATGAGGATAGATAATTTTATGATTTTGATATACGTGCTCCTAGCATTAGCATAATACAAGTCGAACCCTAAACATAAATAATATTCATATTTAAATACTGGACAAATTTAATCTCAAATTTTGTTAGAGTCAAACAACTTACCGAAAATGGACGAATTCAAGTCTAATTGGCTGTCATTGTTGAAGTCATACTCCTTTAAGCATATGTAACATGTGGTTTTGAAAAAGAAGATTATAAAATGATAACCGTAGGCTGTTTTTTCTTGGTGGCCTACAGAAAATTATTTTTATTTATAGTATTATTATTTAAGTCAGTAATCTGGATTAATTAGCACTGAACATCATACTAATCACTAGATTCTCCGAGTGTTATATATTTAGATGATTAATTAAATTGTTCAACAGTTTTGTGATTTGTCAACCTTACCTTTGAGTTTTGACTTGTAGCATATGTGATTCAAAGTTTTCACAGGTTTATAATAATGTAAAATACTTTATGTAAGTGAACTTATGAAAATGTTAGAGGGTAGAAGTTTGACATCTTATCTTAATTAAACTACCAAAAAAAATATTAAAAAACTAATATAAAAAGCATAAACATATTGAGAAAATAATCTCCTCTAAACAAAACTTTCTAAATGATTACGTTGTGGATGCTAGAGTCTAATAGACAATATCACATTAATTCTTCTTATTAGTTTAACATAATAGTGTTAAAATAGATATTGAGAGAGAATAGGAAGATTAATTTCCTATTGTATGTTTGTCACATGGGAAATTAAGTTCGCATTGACTATGTCAAAATCTTAATTTTATGTAAATAAAAGTGGTACCTTCTTAAAGTTAAAATTTTAAATGAATGATATACACATTTAATATGGTGTTAGAGCAGATATTAATCTTAAGATTGTATTAAAAAAAGAGATTTACCTACTCTTGAACTACGGGAAAAAAATTTACTCACACGTGAAAAGGCATGTTAGAGACGTAATTAATATAAAAATATCCATACTAATATACTGAACGTTTAGATAAGATTATTCACAATTTTAACAAATTATTTTGGAAAAATATATAAGTATCACCTGAAATTCTCTCAAAATTCTAATTACATACATTTACTTTCCCTAGGTCTTATTACCCTATATTTGCAAGAAAACGTCTGCGTTTTCTGTCATATCATCATTCAGAGTGGTAATAGGTTCACTTTTAAAAAAAGTTTGGCAAATTATAAGACTCCGCATGATACATGAGTGTAACTGAGATTCGAGACAAATTCAGGGATACATATACTTTTTCACAGTTATATTTCTAGATCAGTGAACAATTATAACATCAACAAGGGTGCTTCTATAATATTAAAGTAAAGAGGTTCTCAAATGAAATAGTTTTTTCTTTCGGTATATCTGACACTATTTTCTTATAAGTTTTAGAAAAAATATATTTTTATATTTAAAAATAATTGATATTAAACTTTTCATCTTACTCTTAATGAAAATATTTATAGCCACATAAATATTATAAGTTAGGCCTGCCTTTTCAATCAATATCTAGCCGCTCAGTCTTTCAGTAAAGGAGTGTATCCACATAAGATGGTAGCGGGTCATGTTTAAAGACGACAACAACATACTTAGAATGGTCTCACAAGTGAGATCTGGGGGATAGAGTATACGCATACTTTATCCCTATTTTGTGGAGGTAGAGCGTTGTTCCCATTTACCTCGGCTCAAAATAGCATATTCAAAACACGTAGTGAAAGTCATGTTTAAATACCCAAGTAAAATTTTTTTACAGCCACACAAAATATTACTCCCTCCGTCCTATATTACTTGTCCGCTTTTTTTAAAAAAAGTCAAACTATATAACTTTGATGAGTCCAGAACTTAAATGACCCAAAACTAAGCAAGTGAACCAAAATACCAAAAAAAAGAATGATAAAAGTACCTTTTGCGCATAAATTTCCTGCACAAAAGGGGTATTATAAACCCTAGACTTCTCATTTCATCTTCACTCTTAACCTTCTTCATTTTCACTCTTTTACCATACTTTAGCCCCCGAAAATTATGTCTCAAAGCTCCAAAACGTCAAACTTTGATATAGAACCCGATGTTTGTAGTTGCGGTTATTATTGTAAGCTCAGAACATCAAGGACCCAAGAAAATACGGGTCATCATTTTTAGCGTTGTAAAGTGCCCAATGTAAGTATTTTTACAAATTTTTAGGGTTTAGAGTTTTTTCACATTATCTACATATTTTACTTTTAAAAACTGATTTTCTTGTAATATTTATAGGATATGGATTGTTGCAAATAATTTCGATGGAAAGATGAAACTCTCGTGGATAAAATGGTGGTGGTGAAGTTTCAAAAGCCTCTTGTTGATAGAGATACCGCGACTTCACGTATCACTAGAGATGCCGTGAAGTTTAACTTGCAGTTTAAACTTATGGAAGCTCAAGAAAAAATTGACCTTTTGGGGGTCTTGCTAAAAGAATCCGAAGAAAAATAAAGTTTTTTTCAAGGATAACCTTAGAGACACTCAACACGAGAAAATGCTTTGAAAGATAAATTGAAATTTTGAAAGATGATTTGTGCTATCTTGTTGTTGTTTATTATTTCTATGTATTTTATGTTTACTAGTTACACGTTTTCATGTATTATGTATTTTCTATGTTTTTTAAATGTATGTAATCATCACCTTTTATGTTCTAATTTATTTGTGTTTTCATTAAAAATTGTGAATTGTTAAACTTTTTATTTATTATTAACTCTAAGACGCTTATATAAATTAATAATAGACTATAACAATCAAAGTAAAATTAAACATGCTAATTTTCTTCAAATTGATGATTTCATCATAAATTAAAAACACAAATATAATCACGAGTCCAGAACTTAAATGACATAAAAACTAAGCAAGTGAACCAAAATAACCCCTAATCATCCTCAAAATAGAAATCCTCAATATCGTCCTCAGAACAACATTTTGGGTTTCTTAAGACATATCTTCTTTCTATAGATGTTAGTTCTCTACATGTTGATGATGCTTGTTCTTCGGCTAACTTTAGCATGTAAAATCTACAACGTGTTGCTAGCATTATGTTGTTTTCTTTTCTAATCCTCCGTACGACAACCTCACAAGAATGTTGATCAGTTCGAGGCATGGTCATTGAGAACCTTGTTGGGACTTGAGCGTTGAGATTTTTCAAGTCACGAATAAGATGTTCTTATTCGGCATTTCGATATGTCCATTCTCAGCGTAACCCGCAATAATATTCTCATGGATCTGAATATTTCACATCGCAAAAATTATCATTACTCTATATAAGAATGTGAGATTTCAAATCGTCTATCTTGAATTCATTGTTATCGTTTGACGCATTACTGGAATAGCTACTATGATTTGAGTTATCATCACCACTGCTATTCGGATCCTTTGGGAGGAATACCGACCAATCTACATTTCTACTACTCGATATTGAATATATTGTAGTTTAATAACAAATGAAAGGCTACTTATATAGTTGCAAACTTCAAGTACCCTTGGGGTCGTCATTATGACCCTACCTATCTATCTACTTTATTTAAAACAAATATTAATAGGATCATCGGGAATCATCTTCATCTTCATCGGACATCTCATAGTCCAAATCCCACTTAGATATGAATCTGACGTAATCACCTTGACTATATTCTGCCCTGAGGCAACATATTTTCATCCGATTGTTCTCTTCGCGAAAATGATTAAGAGCACAATTGAACTCTTGTGGTGTACCACGAGGCATTGACGTAGCACGACTTTTTGGGCTCTCAAGTTTTGTTCTAGCATTTCAACCTCCCTAACACGTCAATTTCACTCAGTTGTCATTGTATTATTGTATTGTTGATTGTATATGTGATACAAGTTATTTGAGTATTTAAAATCATCATCCAGTTCTCATGTCCTACCCATTGCTTTGTATATGTCTGCTGGGGTAAAATATGTAATAGAATCAATATCAGAAAATTGGTTCCAAAATGACATAATAACTCATTTTAATGTGAATGTTAGTTGTTCGTCATTCATGTTATATACTACTCCTTGATATGGCAACAATATGCTCGTTTTTTACCGCTTTATATGACACTTATATTGCACAACTTTTACATGCGCAAAATATGATGTTTCTGAATGACATCCTTGATTTAACAACACTATGCTCGCTTTTGACCATTTTACATGACATACTTATATTGTGCAACTTTTACATGCACAAAATATGATGTTTCTGAATGACATCCTTGATTTGACAACACTATGCTCTCTTTTGACCGCTTTATATATTACACACTTATATAATGAAACTTTTATATAACTCATTCGGTTAAAAAACTCACATTTGAAAAATGCCTAGAAATATTACATTCAACAGTTGGTTCAGAAATAGATAAAAAGGCGAGGGTAGCTCAAGAAGGTCTCATGGTAGGATAGAAACAAACACAAACACAATTGAATCATATTTAAAAAAAAGAGATATTAGGATGTTACACAGATTTATCTGATAAAAATGGTATGGTGTTCTTCGTCCCTTTGAAAATTAACCAATTTATATCAATATTAATTTAAAAGTTGATGGACACATAATTGCGGGTGACGTACACTCTTCTAAACCCGAAGAAGCTATAATTTGGGGTGAAAAGCTTCAATGTATTCAATTATATTCGAAAAGGTGTGATTATGAGGTATTATGTCGATGTCATAGTTTAGTTGTGCCACAAGCTTTCTCTGCTATATTTCAGACCTCCAAATTCAAGGATGAACTACTGGTCATCCCACACTCCATGAAAGAAATTTTAGAAATGCAGAAAACACTAGACATGTATCATGCTTTGGACAATCTTAATTTTCAAGGAGCGGATGAAGAAGATCATTGGAAACTGTTAGAAAATATAAATCTTAATTGAGACTCTTCTTATCCAGTTTATCCAATAATTCAAGAACGGATAGATCTTTCAAAATATTTACCACAAACATTAGATTGTGGAGTGTCATATTATTGTGTCAACCAAGCAAGTGCTCCTAATGATGATAGTTGGGATCTATACTACAACGAGGATGATGGAGAAAGAAATGAAAGGGAAGAAGATGAAGAAGAGAATGCAAGTAATGAGGATGATGAAATGATGAAGACGATGAGGTGGTTCCAGAAAGTGATGAATATTAAATTACTTTTCTGATTTTTGTATGTTATGAAATTTTTCAACAGAATTTTCTTGATGATAAAATGTTTAATTCAAGATGTTTCATTAAAAAAATACATCATTCAGGACAAGAAGAAAAATACTTAAGATTCATAATTTAATACAATTCAAATACATCAAGAAGAGTTAAAATACATTCATAAAATCATGAGGTTCTTCAACCATGAGAGGTTCTTCCACTACAACGGTCCCATAGGTGACACAAATGCTTATCATGGCCAAACTCCTTACACATCGAGCACTTTCGAGAGTATGTCCTATCAAGAATATTCATTTAATTGGGAATTCGAGTTTGTGCATTAACACACAATTTACGGATATACTGCTTGTTAGCAATCATATAAAATGGCTCGTTTGGCCAATAAGCCTGATCACCAAGTGGGTAGAAATGACCGGCATACACTTTAAGATAACTTTGCATGATGTATTCCTATGCCACATAATTTGATACCCTCTTTCCAATTGCCTCAAAGCACTTGAAGGCATGAGAACACGACATGTGGTATGATTGCCACTTACCACAAGTGCATGTTTTCCTCATCTCATAAATGCTATGAATATTTCCTCCTCGGCCTTGGTAAGCACCTGTCTTGATTTCAAATACACGTTCAAAATGGTTATACTCTACCATCGTATGTTGCTCACATTTTTTCTATGATGCTCGAACATTTTTGTAGGATTTGGCATCTATTTCCCACCATCTGTTAATATGGCTTTGGCTTGTTTTGCTCTAGCGACAAACTGCTCCACAACTTGCTTGTAAGTCATTCTCACCATTACAGTAACGGGTAGCCCCCGTGCAGATTTTAGCAAACCATTGAATGACTCCGAGCTGATTGTTGTTAGAATCCCCTAACTATTGCCTTCATCCGCATGTAATGTCCATTTGTCAATATCTATTGTCTTCAACCAATCATATATTTCCAGCTTCGCTGCCTTGATCATCTACATCCGCAAAAGAAACTTATTTTCTTAATGCTCTATTACAACCGCCCATATCAATTTGTTTAGTGTGTTGTTTCTAAAGGCCATTTGAAAATTTGTCTTTATATGCCTTAAACAATATCGATGGTTAGCAAATGGAGACTGCCACCCCTCCAAACGAAACATATTATTCAGTATGCCATAATTTCGGTCAGATAGCACGCATATGCCCATCCGATCCTTAATAATGTATTGCATCAAATATGTTAAAAACATCTCACATGTCTCGTTGCTCTCGTTAGCGCCAATGGTGAAAGCAAGAGAGAATATCGACCAATTGACATCCATACCTACTGCAATCAATAGCTTGATATCGTATATCCCATACACATGCGTGCTATCTATGGATATTACTGGCCAACAATGAGCAAAACCATCAATGCATGATTTGTATGTCCAAAACACAAAATTGAAAATATTACCTGCCACATCAGATTGGGTGTTGAGCTTCCACTCTACAAGAATACCATGATTGAAGTGTTGTAGAGCTGCCACATACCTTGGCAACTGCTGGAAATAGCCCTCTAGTTACCATAAATCATCTCAAAAATGCGCCTACGCCCGAGATATCCTTTTCTCCTGCTTATCATTTTACGATATACTCTAAAAAATAGTTCTAATGCATTCTTTGATGGGAAACCTGGAAAAGTTTAAACAAATAACATTTATCAATAAAAATTTAATTGATTTCAAAATTAAAATGAACTTGGTCGAATAGGGTACCTTGGGATTTCAGCAATGTGAGCAACTAACACTTGAGAAATCATATTTGTATATCAATTAAAATAATCTGCTCGACAATCATCCATATCACAAGTGTGACATTAGCGGAATTTTGAAATAGTCCACATACTATCATGCATCTCCTTACCCCGAAGCCTCCATTGACAACCTTGATACTCACGTCTACAGACTAATCTCCACAACTTTCGGGTTAAATCATCAACTCTACACTCCCTCATTTATTTGATGCTATAAATTTTAACAGCCCTTTGCATTGCCTTTTTGGAAGAGAAAATCATGCCTTTTGCAAGTTGAACAGTGTCGTGTACAAGATCGTCCAGTTCTTTCTACATTGCTTGGCGAATATGATCATCATCTCTAGTAAATACAAAGGCATCAAGACAATCTTGAAGATTATCAAGATATGGAATCACGTTAGAATGTCACTGGATTGGGGATGCTTGGGAACCGATTCCTGTCGGTGAATTGGGCTTTCTGCCATCGGTTTTTGCTGATGAATCGAGTTTTCTGCCAGCAGTTCTTGCTGGTGTGACCGACTTTGCATCATTTCTAGTAACTGTTGTTCCTGCCTATGAGGATGAATATCAACCTCACTATCTGATATATTTATTTCATCATCACCGGATACCTCTGCATTCGGTATATCATCGCTATCACTCGATGATGTTTCTATATGATTTGGATAATAATCACCATCTAGTAAATGCCTCTTCCTACACGAAAAATAGGTAATATATTTTAAATACCAACATCATAATATATATAGAATATTTAAAATCAAGATGATGAACCTACCGATAATAATCACTATTTCCTAGGTTTGTAAAAGAAGTATCAATTTCACCGAAATCAACATTTGATACCACTGGCGCATTTTGTGAGTAATTTTCACTATAGAGGCAATTTAAGTATTGTAAATACTAAATATCAAATCACTTATATTATTTAATTATTAAAAAGTATACCCACCGATAATAATCAATTGCATCGTAATTTGACAGTGGGGATGTTCCAGCATGATTTCTCCATTCGGACTGACAGGATTTCCCTATATTACTCATATCATGTGTATAACCCCTAAAAAGATATAAAAATATTACTATTACCATATGTATAATAAACATACACTATTACACAAAATAAAAAAAAATATTACTATTACCATACGTATGATAAAAAAATGGATATTTACCAATTTTCCCTGTAATTTTGATTAAATTACTAGCTTAAAGTTTCCAGCGACATTTGACCATTCAAAATGTCTCCATAAGAACTCATTTTCGAATAAGTGTTACCATGAGTAAGCTGAACTTGGGGATTTGAGGACGAGGCGCAATCAGCATTTCTGAGACTTCCTGATGAGCCTGGCCAAGACTTTACTACGGTTGATAGGTATCTTTTCAACATATATTTCAAGGACATTCATGGTGATTAAGCCCTTATATTCTTTTGGCGCCCTCAAATATTCACACAAAGACTCATCATCAATGATATTTCACTCGCCATAAAGCACTAAACCTTGCGGTGCAATGAATATTGGATATCTGCTTATTACAGATAATGCAAACTCATGACTACTAACTTTCATTCTTTTGTGTATGGCAGCGAGTAATATTAAGTAATCTAAGTTAATTGGAAATTTAACATGGTATTTTGGTGGAATACTATAACGAACAGTATTATTATCATTAATAATCTCTCCTTCTCAAAATAAAGAAATCTTAACAGTTGAAGGAGGAGATGACATTTTTTTATGAACTTTGGAGTTGGATAGTTTTTTCAAGAACTTGAAATTTTGATGACTTAAACTTTGGAAACTGATGAGTCTTTACCTCATCCAAAATTCATGTTAAATAGAAGAATGGATGGGTTCTTGCAATAATTATCATAGTGTCATGTCAAATCAAGTACAAATTGGTAGATGAATAATTGATTGTAAAATGCAACACTGTATTGCGTAATTAGACTAAAAGTGAACATTTAAAAAATGTGTCTGCTAGGGTTTATAATACCCCTGCGCAAAAGGTATTTTTGTCATTTGTTTGGGTATTTTGGTTCACTTGCTTAGTTTTTCGGTCATTTAAGTTCTGGACTCTAACTTTGACCAACATTTTTTGAGATATATTTTTTACTATATTGATATGAGAAGAATTGCAATTTGTACTGCCTTTCGTTTAGTCAACTTGACTCTCAAAAGGTGAAACATGACAATTAACATGGAACGGAGGGAGTATAAGATGTCTAAGACGGCCCCACCATATCAATATGATAAGGGAGGAAGCTTCTGTTAAAAGAGGCGCGTACTTTAAAAGTTTCACATCTGTTATGCTACTGTTCTAAGTCTTTCTTTTGAAAAATCAACACAAATAATCCTTCCAACAAATGCTTCACAATGTTTTCCTCTTCCGTATAATGGAGGGAGAATTTATCTTGATGGCTGTTTTATACGTGCGGAGAATAACACGTTCTATGATGAGTATTTAGGTCTAGAGGATAGGCGTGTATGCGGAAACAGGACAACAAAGGGTTCGTTGTTCCAACAGACCGCTAGGCAAGCCGTTCAGCAAGCAGTTGCAAATGCACCGAATATTAATGGCTATGCGCGTGATCAAGTGTCAGTGCCCGGTCCTTCCGATGAGACAGCTTACGTTCTCGCTGATTGCTGGAAGACACTGAGCGTGAATTCCTGCGCAGCGTGTTTACGAAATGCATCCGCCTCCATGTTGGGATGCTTACCTTGGCCAGAAGGTAGAGCCTTATACACCAGATGCTTCATGAGGTATTCCGATACAAATTTTCTCAATGCTATTTCTACCAGTAGAGGCGTCATCAGGAGGCCTTGCTCTTTTTTCGTCCTGGTTTGCCTGTTATTTATCGATTGAAAAAGTTATTCTGATGATAAATGTTTTTTTTTACTTGCAAATGATCATATTGCAGGAAAAGTTGTAGTCATTGTCATTGTTGTTGTTAGTTCCGTGGTGGTTTTGGGAGTAGGTTCTGTCATTGGTATTTATGTCTGGAACAACAAACAAATCCAGAAGAAGAGGAAAGGTAAATCCTTGAGTTAATTTCTCATACGATCACTCAACTAATAATAATTATCTCAGAAAGTCACTTTTATGCAACATGCAAGTCCAAGAAATTGCATTTAGGTAATGACTTGTATGTATTTTCTGATATAATTACCATTATAAGTGACCTTCCGAGAAATCAACTCGTAAATCCTTTTGTGCCAAAATTAGTGATAAAATTCAATTCCTTTTGATTCTCAATATTCATCTAATAAGTTTTGAGTATGCTCATCAATGTATGAAGGTCCATTGTAGCAAGATTGTGAGCTTCTTCAATAGCACAAATCTTTAAATTGAACTTTTTAGGAAGAGAACGGAGAGCCTTTTCAACAAGTTGAGTGTTGGTTAATGGTTCACCAAGCACTTGACATTCATTTGAGATGTCAATCAACTTTTCAAAATAAGATTTAATATCATCCGCTTCTTCCATTCTTAAACGTTCATATTTACTCATGAGCATGCGTAGCTTAGTTCGTCGAACACTTGAGTTACCTTCACAATGAATTTATAAAGTATCTCATGCGTCCTTAGCCGTGGAGCAGTTTTGAATGAGTTTGAACATGTAATGATCAACCCATCCAAAAATTACATTTAGGACCTTTTCGTTAAAGCTAGCATTATTGGTTTCTTCCGCAGTCCATTCAGATTCAGGTTTAACAAGAATGTCACATTCCTCATCCGGTAACAACATAGGAACAACGTACCCATTTGTTATAGATCTTCATGTCCTAACATCAATTGATTTGATATGAGAACGTAAGTGGATCTTCCAATAGGCATAGTTTGAACCATCTAAAATAGGAAGTCTACCAATAATCGGATTTGTCGGATCCATAGCTTATGACAACAGGACCAAGCACTTATTGTGTTAAGTATCAGCTCTGATACCACTTGAAAAGGGTGTCACAAGCTACTTAAAGTAAAAACAAGAGATGAAATAAATCGAATGCCAATTCTGTTTTCGAATGTCAGCGACAATGTCATCTGACACAAGTGACAACACTCGATAAAATAGAAAACCTTTAAGAGTAAAATGCAGCGGAAAAAATAAAGAACACAAAGGTGTATATTTTCATAAGTTATATGTTGATATAACTTATGATAGTCAATGACCAGAAGTATTGTATATATTTCATATACAAATATACAAAATTCCTTTCTTTACAATTTTACACGATAAAACAAAAAGGAATTAAAATGTGAAGTCGCAGATGACTTCTGCCTAAAAAATCTAACTAAGTAGACATAGACAACCTCTCATTACAATCACTCCATACAAAACTAATCTAGAATCTAAACAACAGTTGTAATGTTGGACAGAATGTTGTCAACACACTCAGGTAACACTTGTAATCCAAATTTCTGGGTTGAAATCCCGAGAGCTCTCTTGGTAATTTTGCAATCTAATTATGGATGATCGATTCACTGTTGTGGCCTCTCTATTTATAGTAGAAAATCTTCCTTGAAAAGCTCATCGATCAGTTGAGGAGTTTGCGGGAAATGTGGGCAGCCGGTGTGTTTGTTGGAGAAGATCATGGAGTTAAAATCTCAACAACTTTGACTTGTTCTTCACTTGACTTATTCCCCAAACTTTGACTCTTTCTCCCACGTTATACACAGCTCCAATTCACCACGTCTAAGTCATTTTTACCCACAGTAAAATATTACTGCTATGCCGTGAAGTAAGACAAAACTATTTTACAAAGATGTTGGTCCAAATGCTGTGACATTTGTCCCAATATTTTTATGTCAAATCAGTCCTTTAGAAGATATATTGGGTCAAATGTCACAACATCAAATCCAACAGTAACACTCTTCAAAAGTACTTTTTAAAATAAGTAGGTGTAAAGAATGGATCTTGAGCTTAACTCAACCCCAAAAGCTAGCTCAAATGGAGGAGGATTGCCCAAGCCATATAAGGAGACCAAAGACCACTTATCCCACCGATGTGGGAGAACTCAACACCCCGCCTCACGCTCAAGGCTGGATATCTGGAGCATGGACAATATAAGAAGGGGGCCCAACATCGAAAATAATGAATTGGGACATGCCTGACTCTGATACCATGTAAAGAATGGATCTTGAGCCTAACTCAACCCCAAAAGATAGATCAAAGGGAGGAGGATTGCCCAAGCCACATAAGGAGACCAAGGACCACTTATCCCACCGATGTGGGAGAACTCAACAGTAGTTTTGTAAGTTTCGCGAAACTGGCTACGAATGGTGTGCTTTCACATAACCATTAACCCACAATGACTTTGTCACATATCTTGATTCTAATATTGAGCTTTGACAGATCCTATCAAAGTTAAAGCTCTAAACTGGGAGAAAAGATTCAAGATAATTATAGGGACCGCAGAAGGTTTGATATACCTCCACGAGAACACAAAGACTCGAATAATTCACAGAGACATAAAAGCAAGCAATATCCTGTTGGACGTGAAGCTCCGTCCAAAAATTGTTGATATTAGGTTGGCCTGGTCATTCCAAGAAGACAAGAGTCACATAAGCACTGTCGTTGCTGGTACATTGTTAGTATCTCCTCGTCCTATCTTCTAATTTTTCTCGTAAAAGTACACAAAAACGCAAAGACTAATGTGGTTCAATAATGGATGATTTACCCTTTCTATACAGAGGATATATGGCTCCAGAATACTTAACACATGGCCAATTAACAGAAAAGGCAGACGTTTACAGCTTTGGAGTTCTTCTACTATAGATTGTTACTGGAAGACAAAATAACAAGAGCAAAAACGCTGACTATACAGTTAGCTTAGTTTCCATTGCAATTTCTGATCAATCACTATTTTCTTGAAGAAAAATTTCGATCTTGAAAAACATTTTGCTCATTGATCTTAACTTTATTGGATGAAATTAACATGTGTGGGAGCACTTTCAACGTGGGAAAATGGAGGAACTGTTCGATCTGAATCTCATGTTGCAGAACTACCATACAATCAATGTGAAAAATGAGGTTGCGCGAGTTTTACATGTGGGACTTTTGTGTATTACATATGTTCATCAAGAAAGAAGAAGAGTTGCTGCCACCTACTAAACCGTCATATGTCGATGAGAAAACCATGGAACTAAATGACCCTTGGGAGATGTACTCGCTTAGAGAAGGCGATTCTGCTTCTATTCCCAATGCCCTGAAATTGATGCAAAAATTATAAGCATCATTTCGCCTCGTGTTCTTGAAGTAGACTTGATCATCATGATCGGGCAGGTAGTTACAACAACAATTGTGACTCAGTTTCAAACAAGTTGAGGTCGGCTATATGAATCATAAATATTCCATTTAAGCTCAACTTCTGATGGTAAAGTTAGTTTCTTTTCATGACCAAAATGAGAAATAAAAAATACTAGAAAACACAAATGTTGATCCAAGGCTAGGAGAAAATATAGGATGCTAGTTCAAACATATGGTTGTGATTTTAAAGTCTAAGGCTATAATCTCATGTGTGTAAATACTTGTATTCTGGTGATTCTGAGGAACTTTTATATGGTGATACATAAACTACTATATTATAATTTGACGAAGTACAAATTTAATTTTTTATATAAGCAGCGACTCGTCAATTATATATATACATATTTGTTTTAACCTTATTTTTTCCAATCCATGCAATGATATCCATACTCTAATTGAAACCTTGATTACTAGATTTGGAATTTGTTTAGCTAAATTTTCAAAATCGGCTTATTTTGAAATTTTTTTTTTGTCAAAAGTGTTATCCTACAAAGCAGAGACGAATCCAAAATTTTAAGAGCACGGTGCACCATTACTTTTAATATAAGATTAAAAAATTATAGTGCAACAAGTTGGTTTCAGTCCCTCAACCTTCAGGAATTAAGCCCAACATCTTAACCATTGCATCGCCCAATCTCATTTGACTATGGTTCCTTCAGATAATATCTATTTTAAGAATTATACACATAATATATCGAGTTTAGTAGAATATTCATGAGTTTACATGACCCAATTTTTACACTTCGCCCCTGCTACAAACTACTTATTTGTTTACCCTATGATAGGGATACCTAAATACTTGGTACTTGGTTGTTTCAGCCCTCAAAGTTTTTAGGTTTTATGTCCCTCCTTTTTTTGTATTTGCTTTTTGAATGTTAATATACAAGTTAGGGGTCTAAGTCACACCCCTCCTCTCTGTCACCTCAAGGCGACTTATACTAAAAAAAATGACAATATACAGATAGGCACTTTAATTTGGCTCGACTTGATAGTAAACACCCAGTTTTGAGAATGCAAATCTAAACAGCTCAACTTGATTTAAGTTGATCCGTTAAACACACCAATCATACATGACATTTTGTGTGAGTTAGATGGCCTCCTATATGGCACTTCACGAGTGTTTACGGGCCATCTTAAATCAAGTTGAAGTGTCTAGATGTACATTTTCAATGTTGTGGTGTTTATTTGCTAGTTAAGATCAAACTAAAGTATTTATTTATGTATTCTTCCAAAAAAATATTATCAAAAATTGTAGTGGGCGGTAAGTATTCTTTGGGTTGTCTTTAGTAAGAATAGCTTTATTTTCAAAAAAGTAAAGATTTTCGGCGCGGATCGAACTAATCGAGCCCCAAAAGCAAATATATGGAATACCGAAGGAAAAAACAAAAAAAGAAAGAAATATGCAACCAACATCAGAATCGTGGGGGCATTTCCGTCATTCCAACCGAACTAAATGGTACTTCGTCCCAATTTATATAATGTAGTTTAATTGGACACGAAGCTTAAGAAATAAATAAAGATTTTTGAATTTTGTGATCTGAAAAAATTAAAAATATTTGTGTGGTTATAAATTATTTTATAAAGCTTAAAATATAAAGTTTAAAACTGAAATAATGACAAATAAGAAAATGTATTTTTTTGGGATTCAATTAAAAGAAAAGTATGTCACATCAATTGAGATCCAGAGAGGTTTAGTTTGGTTCCATTAGAAACATCGGCTTTTTTCCCTTTATTTATCGCCTCTAATTTCCGAAATTTTACCATATATTTCGCGTTATTCTTAGGCTTCATTCTCTCGTGCTTTCTCTCACTAGATCCCTCTTTCCAAAGCTCTCTTCAGGTAAATCTTAATCTTAATCTCAATTTACCGATCTCTGATTTAGGTTTCTTATTTTTTTATTCAATTTTATGATGTTAAATTTTGCTGTGAATTTCTGTTATTATGATTTGGTATGAAGATTGATACATGATACCTGATTCGTACTCCGCAAAATTGTACTATTTTAATGTTTTGATTCGTGAAATTTTGATCTAGATCTTATGCTTTGGTGGGAAGAATTACCGATTTGTTTTTGAATTAATGGTCAAAATCACACCTGAATCACCTTTTTGCCAGTTTCATACCTCAACTATTCATCATTCCATTTATCTAACTAAACTATTACACGTCGATGCTGAGTTGGCCAAATATTTAAAATCATTCAACAACAGGGTGTGAAGGCCAACTCAACATCAAGGTGTATTTTAATAAACAAGGAGTAATAGTTTAGGTAGATAAATGAAATAATGGATAGTTGAGGAATGAAACTCGCAAAAATGTGATAGTTTTGGTGTGTTTTTGACCATTAACTCATTTTATTTTCTCTTTGTTTATTTTATGTCCATCTTCTAAGAGATGTCGGGTTCTTTATTTAATATACAAGGAGTAATAGTTTAGGTAGATAAATGAAATAATGGATAGTTGAGGAATGAAACTCGCGAAAATGTGATTGTTTTGGTGTGTTTTTGACCATTAACTCATTTTCTTTTCTCTTTGTTTATTTTATGTCCATCTTCTAAGAGATGTCGGGTTCTTTATTCATTTTGCTTGCATACTTTGTACTGTTGTATCACTTGATCTTAGATAGAAACAGTGATCTTTGATTTGCCTAATTCGATTGGTGTAATGTATACAGGGATCATTAAGAAGAAAGAAAAATGGGGCTGACATTCACCAAGCTTTTCAGCCGGCTATTTGCCAAGAAGGAAATGCGTATCCTTATGGTTGGACTCGATGCAGCTGGTAAGACCACCATATTGTACAAGCTAAAGCTGGGCGAGATCGTCACCACCATTCCAACTATTGGTATGTACTTTACTAGCTTGCGGATGATGTATCACTATATTTTTTACAGCTTTAAGTTGTAGTGAGTGTGACAAATTCTGCTGCAATCATGACTTCAAAGACTGACCGATCATTTTGATAAGGAGAGGAAAATGTCGCCCTTTTCAATTTGAATAGAAGAAAATGGCTCTACAAGAATATATTGTGTTATTTTTAAATCTATTGTGTAAAAATAAGGATGTTTTGTGGAAAAATACATAAAACTAAATTAAAATTTGTAACAGGCTACAAAATCAATTTACACTAAAAATGTGCATAGAAATGGTAATATATTGGTCCCTCTACTTGTACTGTTTGCTGCAAAGCTTTAGTTTGTTATAAGTTAGTCATCCTTCATCTGTCTCAGTTGTTCTTAATGTTGATCTAGGGAAAGCAATGTCTAATCAGGGGCATGCAATGTCTAATCAAATAATTATATTTGACTTCTTAATATGTGGTTTTGATGATTGCTTGTGTGCTGATCTCTTTATGACTGTAAAGTATGAAAATGTAAAAGTTCCTATATTGAAGCTTAGATTATCCTTATCATAGAACTATCTGCGTATCATACAATTATTTCTTTATGGGTTACCTGTGAATATTCTTTTAAATAATATCGATCAAGAGTACAATTTCTGGTGCATGGACGCATATCGTCCCCGTCCCCCCCCCCCCCCCCCCGCCTTTTGCATCCCTCTTTTTTTCTTGACAAGTAGGAATGAAATTAATATCTATTTGTCTGATGCAATTGTTTTTGTTTTTTTGTGGTGTATGCTGTTGTTAAGTTTCAGAACTTCCCTCTAAAATGCAGTAAACAGGGAAGTATTAATTCTGATTATGATACCTAATAAAAAAAACTGATTAATTATTCTTGTTCTCTGATTTTATGTCTTGTGTTGTCTGCCTTTTGTTCACCTAATCAGCTTTATATAAACTCTAATGAAGATGTCGATACGATAGCTGCTAAGATGAGCCATCAACAATAATTGATAATTTTCAGGTTTCAATGTGGAAACTGTTGAATACAAGAACATCAGCTTCACTGTTTGGGATGTGGGGGGTCAGGACAAGGTATACTTTTTGTTTTAATCCAAAGACTCATACTATGCATAAAGTCTGATCTCTATAAAAAGGGCAGTCCAGTGCACTAAGCTTCCGCGGTACGCGGGGCCCGGGGAAGGGCCGGATCACAAGGGTCTATTGTACGCAACCTTACCCCTCTGTTAGACAAAAATAGTCTTGCCTCTTCTTCCTTCTTTTCCACTTTCACTTATGTTTACTAGTAGCTCTATTTCTGTTGCATGTGGTATTATGTAAAGGATCTAGCTTATTTATGTTTGCCTTGACAGATCCGTCCATTGTGGAGGCACTATTTCCAGAACACCCAGGGTCTCATTTTTGTAGTTGATAGCAATGACAGAGACCGTGTTGTGGAGGCAAGAGATGAATTGCACAGGATGTTGAATGAGGTAATAGTTCTCGCCCTCTTTGTAATTTGTGTTATTCTTGCTGGTGTCAAATTTGGCTTCTACAACTTTAGAGCTAAATGGCATGAAGTTATGTGAATGAGTCTGCAAACTTTACTTAAGTTACAAGTGTAATATTTATACTGGATGATATAGCCTCTCTAGTCTATTAAGTCTGACTATTAATTTTATGCATTTATTTTCTAAGCTATTACCGATCTGATACTTTTGTCAAGCTTCCATAGGTGTAGGTGGCTGATATTCTGCGTCATTATGTACTACTTAGTTCCTTAAAGGCTGATATTTTCAACAACCTTGAAACGAAACCACTTCATAACTGCTGCTCAAGCATTTGCAAGTCATCTTCTTTGGAAGGGAATTAATTATGACTCTCATTGTCACATATCCTCTTGAACACTAAAACTGACTGAGTTGATGATGAGACGTTTATAGCATTAAGATCATTAAGGAAAAAGATCTTTAAAAGTTTCCTGGTAAAATTTAGATTAGAATTTTGAACTTTGATGTGAGCTTCATTCTAGGTGCAGATATTTGAGTCTGCTTTGAATTTTTGGTTAGATTTTGTCATATTAGACTGAATCATAAACTTTTGGTTATTAAGGTCGAAAATTATGCACAGGCCTTTTTGAGAAGGAAAAAAATTATGCACAAGCCTAGAAAGATAGAATACTTGAATTGGAAAAGGAAGATTAATCAAGTTCAGTCTGAGTTAAAAGAAAACTAGATCACCTGTGAAAGTGTTGGCTTACACCTACCGCCTAGGGCTTTTTGGTCTAGTCACTAGTGGTAAGAGCACATCACGTGATGTATGGGGAGGCACATGTCATGGGTTCGAACACTAGCGCAAACAAATTACAAAGTCGTGTATTTAAGTCGAGAAGGGTAGACGGACAGGCCATTATCCACCAAGTTCGAACAGTGGCACACTGATTTTCTGGAATTTCTCGGTTATTGAAAGAAGAAGAGTATTGGCTTACACCTAATACGATTTAACTCTTTTAAGTTCCAAATAGAGCCACATCTGCTGTCTTTGTTGTTTTGCATTTTGTTGCTTGACCCTTTTGCCCTAATCTTAGACACATTGCTTTGTAAAAGTTATCATTGGTGGAATGTACAGGAGACATTTGAAAACTCCAGATTGACAATTAATTAGTTAGTGATGTATCTAGAGAATATGGGAACAAATGGGTGTGAAAAAGAAACTTGTTCCTTCTACAAACAGGCAGAAGAAGCTTTATAATAATTTGCACTACTTACTGCACAATGTGTATGTACGAGTCCATTGTTGCTTGAAAAGAATGCAGGAAAAATAGTATGGGGAGGTACGATAGAGGAGAAATCTCCGCTGAAATCACAGTACAAGTTCTCTTGCTGCTTACACCTTTTTATTTCTTCTATTGTCGGATATAATTTTCTGTTATTCATTGGACCAGAAAGTGCAAAAAGAACTTGATGATCCTTTGAATTGAGTTTAACCTTTGTTGTTCCTATATGTCCCAGGATGAGCTTCGGGACGCTGTGCTGCTTGTTTTTGCTAACAAACAAGATCTTCCTAATGCAATGAATGCTGCTGAAATAACTGACAAGCTTGGACTCCACTCCCTCAGGCAGCGTCACTGGTAAGCGCGCTCCGCCAGAACATGTGTCTACATCCCTTGCTGTTAAAGACATGCTAAAGATTTTCCCCTTTGCTATATTCAGGTACATCCAGAGCACTTGTGCAACATCTGGAGAGGGACTTTATGAGGGGCTTGATTGGCTTTCTAACAACATTGCCAATAAGGTACTTGATAAGTTTGCAAATTTTCTGTGTACGATTGAATTTCCTCTTTTTCACTTTTTGTCTAACGTTCTCCATTTACAGGCGTAAGCTGAAGTAGAGTCGTTGCGGGTTGATCCTGGATGCAGGCGGGTTTTTATCTAGTTCTTTTTTTTTTTTTTGGTTTTCTTCTTTTTCATTCTCTGAATCTGTGTGGTTATGAACATCCCTTGACAGTCATTTGCTTCTTAGGAGGACCTTCCGAAACAAATACAATAGTTGGATGTATGTAATTGCTGATTGTTTAGGTTCGAGTATAATGTTATAACTTGTAACAAAGACTAGCTCTTTTCTAGAGTTCTTTGTATTTTGCCCCCTTGGTGTATGCACCATTTTTTTTATTTGCACACTATGTTCATGTCCTTGATGAAATATCTCAATCTCCTTAAAATTTACAAAGACCAATGATCCTATTTTGCACAATGATTTGTTGGGGTCCTAATAATACCTGTCATGGTTATCAAAACCTGCTGGGTTCCTTCTTCCTTATGAAGAGGCTTCTAATTCTCAACTCCTTGTTCCCAAGCTACCTAGTCAACTCCAAAACACTTATAAAACGTATTTATGTATTATCATGACCCAAACAATTCACCACCTTCAAGTGAGCTTTTTTACACCTCCAAGGCATCTTGATCAAGCTCTTAGGGTCGTGATTAGTTGTTATTTGATGTTTAAAACTTATGGGGTTTTACAAAAGATAAAATACACAAAATGCCTCCTAAACTTATCCACTTAACTTGGTTTAGCACTGCAGCTTTTACGGGCATTTACGTAACCCCCTATTCTAATCTGAAGAGAAATTAATACAAAACATTTGTGATCTTCATGTCTCCAAGACTTCCAGACTGTTAATTAGTTTCATCCTTCAACTGATTTCTACATATTTCTTAGTCAAGAGAGCCTTGTGGTCACATTTACAGTTACCAAATGAATTGAGTAGGCTGTTACATAAATCTACCAACTAAACTTGCAGCAAATGTTATGTTTAATCTGATAGTAAATTAATAGTAATATATTTAGTGAGCTTAAGTTATATATATTGTTAGTGTATTTCTTTATTTTTGTAAGCTTCTAGGAAGGGAAGCCTGAATCGATCAACCCTACCCTGTTCAAGTCATCTCCCCAGCCAAACGAGATTGGAGACTGCCTTAATTATTGTTTATAATGAGCCTACCATTTAACGTACATATATGTTCGTCATCACCCCAGCCAAACTAGATTGGAGACCACCTTAATTATTATTTATAATGAGCCTACCATTTAATGTACATATGTCACATATTTTTGTTTTATACCTTTGTCGTCCCTCAACCCATCTCCCACCTTTTCTATATCTATCACTAAAAATAGGTCATCTGGCATACTTACTGGGCTATTAATCGTGAGACTGTCGTTTATTTCAACCAACCATTATATTCATCCTAGTGCCTTTACTATACTGATTTGATTGGTTTTTCATTGTTAATCCGGGTTCACCTTAGGCCTCACCCCAAAGTTCTTATGAAAATTCTCATGGTGCATGTATATGACATTATCCCTTTTTAAGCATAAAAAATCGGTGATATTTGCACGATAAGTGTGAAAAATCAATAGTAGTATACTTGATAATTAAAGGATCTATCGATTTGCTGTAAAAAATATATTGATGGTACATAAAACTTAAACTCATGGTAATAAACTTCCAACCAAAGAACCATCTATTTGTTTTTTAATATTGACTTCACTGATAAAAGAGGGGGGGGGGGGGGGGATCTAAAAAGGGAAATTAATTAAGAAAAAAGGTAAATATATTCAACGCGTGGCTCACGTGCTCCAAGAAAAAGAAACGTAGAATGAATTCAAAATTCATTTGGAAAAAAAAAAGTAAACAAAAACAAAAGCCAAATGCACAGATTTTGAGCCAATTATCAACTTGATAAGCTTGAAATTGAAGTATTGAGCTGCTCAAATCAGAATATCTGGTTGTAATAGGTGATTGAATCTTTTTTTTTAGAATTTTGAGCTATTATGTACTCCTAATTACCCATTTTTGCTTGTAATTTATGCTTAAAATTTGCGATCTAAATTCATTAGACAGTTGATTTGTTACTGGGTCTTGATTTCCTCTCTAAATTCAGCTCGAACTATTTGTGGGTACATTTTTTATTTGATAATCCCTCCATTCCAATTTATGATCTATAATTTGACTAGACACGAAGTAGGGGTGGCAAATTTGACCCATAAGTGTGTAACCCGCCCAACCCGTTCAATATTTAACGGGTTTGGTCAGTGTCATTTTCTTGTCGGGTCAATTTGGGTTGTAACCCATCTCTCTAACGGGTCAATTTGGGTCGCTAATGGGTCCATTTATCAACCCGTGAGCTATCTGATTTTCATCCCCTTGAGATCTTGTAAAGTGAAACCAGAGCTTCTCTAAATGCCTTCAAGCTTCAGTGAATAACGTTTTCCTTCTGTGCAGCTTTTATAGGTAAAAATGACCTACACTATCTTGGTAAATAATAATTGGAAACATTTATTAAAGTCATTAAACTTCGAATCTCATATTCTATGATTTTGTGAACCTTCATTTACAACAATAGTGTTTGATAAATTATTATATTGGAATCTTTATAAATTAGTGATTGGAAGATGTGAAAAAACATATACACTGTAAGAATATCCAATATATATTTGTGTAGAGTGGAATTTAACGATGATAACATCTGTTTTACTTAATTATTACTATACATTGAAATACCTTTTTATTTAAGTTGTAGAAGATAAAATTGTTACATCTTAAAATTAACATTTGACTAGAATAGATGTTGAGTAATTGTAATTTGCTACATACTTGCTTTGATTGGAGTAATAATTGGGCGGGTTGGGTTACAACCCATTATTTGACCCATCTTAACCCAACCCGTTTTGACCCAAGCAAACTTTGGGTGGGTTGGGTCATGACCCGTCTAGTGATGCAACCCGTTTGACCCGCCCAAATTTGACCCAACCCACCCATTCGCCACCCCTAGCACGAAGTTTAAGGAAAAAAAGGAAGTCTTTTAAAACGTGTAGTGTGGATGTAAATCATTTCATTAAGGGTATAAAAGGAAGTTTTGAGTTAAATTATTTTTAAATATAGAAATGTATCATTTTTTATTGGGACAGGTGAAAAAGGAGAGTGTATCACATAAATTGGACACGAAGGAGTAATATGTGTGGTTACTTCAGTTCATTTTTATAGGATTAGATGAAAATTTGTTTCTTAATTGGAGTTTAGATAGGTTTAACAGTGTTTAATTCAGATAGATTTAACAGTGTTATCTGACGGAGACCATAAATTTGGTTTCTTTACTTTAGGAGCATATTGATTCCAAAAGTTTCAGTTTATTAAACTCCAAAATGGAAACAAGAAGTTTGTGAAAGAATGTATCTCGTGACTCGTATCGATGTTGTAAGTAGGCGTTTGGAAATGAATTGAGTGATATCTGATAAAAGTAGTATTTGAGATTGAAATTAAAAAAAAAAAAATTGTAAGTTGAAGTTTTGTAAGTGAGCAGAAAAAGTTCACTTGTTTGAGATTTGAAAATACTTTTTGTAAAAAAAAAATCATGTGCAAACGGACCCTAAAATCTGTCGAGATTGAGTAGAGTATAACCTACTTTCTTCTTTTAGGAATTGTGGTTGTATTTTTTGTTCAAATATGGAATACTGTTTGATGGAGAAACATGGTCAGTGAGAATTTATATAGTCGACCCCAACTTGTTTGGGACTAAAGGCATAGTTGTATGGAATACATTTTTTTATCCGCTTCCTCTGTTTTAGAGTGTTGATTCCAAAAGTTTCAGTTTTTCCCAACTCCAAAATGGAAATAAGAAGTTTGTGATAGAATGTATCTCATGTCGATCCGGCAAATCACTAAATCAGTCAAGATTGAGTACAGTTTAACCAGCTTTCTTCTTTTAGGAATTGTGTGGTTTGATATTTATTTCAATATGAAATAAAATTTTGATGAAAAAACATGGTCAGTGAGGAACCGAGGATTCATATAGCAGACCCCAACTTATTTGGGAATTAAGCGTAGTTGTATGGCAGGGGCGGATCTAGAAGCCCAGTTATGAATTCACGTGAACCTAGTGGCTTTTGCCCAGACCCTGGCTTTTGCCCGGACCCTGTAGATATATTAAGAAATTTACTAAATAACGATAAATATTTGATCGTGAACCTAGGTATAATTGTAGTAGTATTAACTTGAGCGCATTGTAGGAACCCATAAACTTCAAATCCTGGATCCGCCTCTGATTATGAAATACAATTTTGATCAACTTCCTCTGTTTCAGAAAGTGTGATTCCTAGAGTTGGTTCCACTTGCAATAACTGTCTGTTTTTGTAAATGAAACAACTCCACTAAATGGAGAAGTTAATTTTCTCAGTTTGTAAGCAATGATACAAATTAAGGCACATTTAGCATTCTGTTGTATATGAGATGATATCAAAATGTTGCATAAACTTAATACTTGCAATTATGCAGGCTCCAATTAGCTCAATGAAGACGGAGGGTCAGAACATAGATATACTGGAGAATAAGAGCAATGTACATAACAGATTGTCTCATCCAATGATCCAGTCTATTTTCTCGGGATTCCAGGAAAAGGTCCAAGAATGTGTTAAGGTTTCTTCCTTTTTCTTCAATATGCTTTTTACCTGTCGACTTATAATTTTATCTAATATGTATTCACAATTTTTTTTTTCTTCGTTGCTGTAGTCTAATTTCAAAAGATTGAAAATCGTTCATGATAAATCAATCTCATCAGTCATGAGAAGTAATAACAGAGGAGCAACTGTAGTCATAGATGTGGATAAAGAGAAGCAATTACAATCTTGGAAAGAGAATCCGAGTTGGGTTGATCCATCGCCAGATGTAAAGGTAAAAACGTAGTGAAATTATTCGTAGGGTGTAAAATTATTATGTGGATTTGACCTACCAGTTTCTTGTGAATGATTTCAACATTTCAAATCTGAAAATTCTAATCAACTAGATATTTTCTTTATATCTTAAGGTTACTCTTAGATCCATTAATGTATTTCTCTATCATTTATTTTCTTTCTATTAACTTGTTCAACTCTATGTTGCTCGGACTCTCCAAAAAATGTTGCCACACTTGTGTCGGATTAATAAAAAATGCACTACTTTTGGAGGATCTGACACGCACCCATCGACATTTATGAAGAGTTCGAGCAACGTAGGTTCAATTTTCTTTTGTAAATAAAAGACTTGGACTATTTCTTGATTTGTGCATGTTGCTCTTGTGAAGTGGCCATGTTAATCTTCTACATAGTTCAAGTTTATCAGATATTCCGGAGGGTACTTATTCAGTTTCACCAAGCAAGGAACTGAGGAAGTAAAGGACGATGACAAAGAATTGAATTTTTCGTAGTTTATAGACGGGGCCACCACATGTGTTGTACTTAGTAGAGCTTAGTTGTGATGTTTGATCCTCTTATGAGGCCTTATGATTTGTGAACTTAAATCCTTGCAGGTAAGTGTTCCCAAAGGTTCTCTCTGCAACCTGAATGTGAAAGTTAATATTGGACTGCCCCCAGAGACTGTGTATGACATCGTAACTGACCCTGAAAATAAAAGTGTCTTCAAGAATATCAAGGTAATATATCTCATTAATATGTTAGAAAACAGAATTTCATCACAATTTGTTCAACGTAGTAGGGTTGTTTGGTTAGAGTTATGCAGGTATTAGTAATACAGGGATTAGTTATGCATTATTTAGTTATTTATGTATTAGTTATTTCATCTTCTCATACGTATACATGTATTAGTTATGCGGGATTGTAAACTGGTAACCAAACACCGTACTTGTGCTGAATTTTATACATAGCAACTAAAATGCTACCGAACATGGTACTAGTTATGTTGGTTTTAATACATGAATAATTTACTTCCTAACGATATTTCTTTCCTTTTATATCTCTTATGTTACTCTCTTCTTCTCTTAAGCTTTATTACCATATCCTTTTCACTTCTAATTCTGATCTAAAGTTTCTACATATATCAGGAAGTATTATCAAGGAAGGTGTTGGTTGATGAAGGTTCAAGGCAAGTGGTGGAAGTAGAGCAAGCCGCAATATGGAGATTTCTTTGGTGGTCAGGAACAATATATGTTCATGTATTAGTGGACCAGAACAGAGAAGACTACACGGTAATGAACCTGATCACTGATTAATTGCTAGTTTTTTATATGTTAGAGCACACTGCCTATTTTTTATGTTGTGTCACAAATTAAGGGAAAAGGTGAGAAGTCAAAGAGTCCATATATAGTGAAACACAACCTATCATGCAAGTATAAGTTCGGCGAGTAGTATTTGAACTTTCCGTAATCCGGTAAATATCTGCATTACGTTTTGACACTGGAAAAATTATTAGGTCTGTGATCTTGATATACCAATCTGTTGGACCAACTTGCAGCTTGCATGAGTGAGTACACGACTTGGAATCATTGCTCACCTTGATATATAGCGAAACAATATCCTTGTGCAGCACGAAATTGCAAACTCTTGGTTTCCACTCCGAGTAGTTTGAAAGTTGATTTGAACCTGACTTTAAAAAATTTCTATTATATCGCGTATAGTCTAATGAAATATCAGATGTAGCTTCTTTTTCTCTACTCGACTTTTTATTTTTTTATGTCTGTTAGATGAAGTTCAAGCAAGTGAAAACTGGGTTCATGGAAAGATTTGAAGGTAGCTGGAAAGTGGAACCCCTGCTTGTTGATCAACATCTTTGCCATCCCTTCAGACCTAAGACGTTAGCGGATTATATTTCATACACTAAAGGAAAAGGAAGGATTGGATCAACGGTTAGCTTGGAGCAACTCATTCAACCAGCTATTGTACCTCCTCCACCCATTTCATGGTATCTTAGAGGAATAACTACCAAGACAACCGAGATGATTATAACAGATTTGGTTGCTGAAGCAGCTAGAATAAGAGGATCTTCCAGTAATGATGGTTCCCAGGGTCCGAAGGTAACTGAAGAATCGGCCGTTGAATCCCAAGTAGGCGATATCCGTGATATAAAAGAAAGGTGGGCCTTGAGAAGGAGAACAGCAAGGCATCGTCGGAGATCCTCTTCGATTGTCAAGTCATCATAATCTCTATTTTGGCAGTGTAATTGTGCAAAGTACATTCTTTGTTGTAGCATAGCTGATAGAATCTACTGTATTAAAGTGAGATTGGTCTAGCGAATTACTCCATATGTCCCAATTTATGTAATATGATTTCCTTTTCAATTTGTTCAAGAAAGAATGTCGTACTTCCTTGTTTAGAAAATTTTAACTTATAACTTTCCATTTTACACTTAATGAGTTGATTTATAGTCATAGAAATATCTATGGCTTGTTTTAGACCACACGTTTCAATAGTCTGCCTTTTTTTTGTTAAATTTTGTGCCTAGTCAAACATTATCACTTAAATTCTGATGGAGGGAGTACATGACAATCTAGAGCTCATTGTCTATTCTGCTGAAGTATCATCAGCAATTGGCCATCTGCTGCATAGCTCATGTATGTATCATATCTGGCTCACTAATCTCTGTGAACTCCTAAATTCCTTAACCTGTCTCATGTACTTAAGTTTCACCACATCTATATAATTTTAGGACACAGAAAGTAGAAGCTAATCCACCTATAGTTAGTATTCCCCATCCCAATTTTTGTTGCACGTTTTCCCTTTCAGTGTCTCAAAAAGAATGTCATACTTATTTAGAAATACAACATACCCAGTGAAATCCCACATCGTGCGGTCTGGGGAGGGTAGAGTGTACACAGACCTTACCTCCACCTTGATAGGTAGAGCGGCTGTTTCCGGGTCATACTTATTTAGAAATAATTTAAATTTAACTTTCTTAGATTTACCTTAATGAGATGATTAGCCACATATTGTTTTAGACCACAAGTTTCGAAATGTTGTCTTTCTTTCTTAAACTTCCTGCTCAATCAATAGGTTGAGTTTGGGATAAATAGAAGAACATTCTGGACACAAAAAATGGAAGCTCTGTTATCCTCCACAAGTCTCCAACTCAGATTCCAGCAGCGTGAGCAATATTTTTACCAACACTTTTTTAAGTTAAAGCAGTGTGTGACTGTTCTCTCCAAAACTAAAAACCATAGTTACGATGTTGCCTCCTTACTGTCTGCCTTTTTTTTTTTTGGTAATTAAACAATTTTATGACCTGGAAAGGCCCCAGTGTTAATACCAACTACCAACTGCCTCTTCCTACCATTCTACTCCTACTTCTATCAAAAACAACCTGAAAACTGCAACAAACTTCAGCAAACAGACAATACTACATGTCGAGAAGGACAAAAGATCAACTCTAGCAGCCTGTTTCTCTGTCTTGGCTTCCCTCACTAATACTGCCGGTTCCTTCATCTTGCCTTGGGAATACCTTTTAGTTTCTTGCCAGCCATAGATGATAGATAGAACAGGCCAGAGCTATTCTGTATACATCAGCTGAGGCTGTTTTGCCCCTCATATGAGTTCCTGCCCAAGCCATCTCCTGATTCCAGTCCCTGTCTGCCTATTTGAAAATGAATCTAAATTTGTGTGATGCAATGAATGAATGCATTTGGTTTGAGCACTGGGTAAGGTATCATCTTTATTAGAGAACGTTTTACCCCAATGTGAAACTTCCCAGCACGAATCCGAATTTCATCAGACCCCCATGTGGGTACAGGACACCATATGAAAAAATAAAAAAAGAATGAATGAATGCACTTTGGGCGCCAAGAAGAAACAGCTATTCAAGCTAAAGAAAGAAATCCTGAAAAGATTGGGTGCTGATTTATCTATTACTAGGCCAAGGAGAATTTTGGAAAATTTGAAAAACCTTTTAACTTTAAAATTTCTATTTTAACCCTTAGCGACATGCTCTTATAGCCATGGAAATATTATGGTATATTTACAACTTATTGTACTTTTGGTGGTGTGTGCTGAATGTCCTTATTTCTTTCTTAGATTTCATGTTTAGTCAAATTAAGCCATAAGCAATGCAAATTCAACAATTCCTACGTTACAACATATCAGGATACACAGAAATTTGTAAAAGTCACAAAGATGTACATTTACCATTCAATTCAACGGTCTATAAGTTACAACATGTCAGGATACACATCTGAAATGGCATGAATAAGAAGTTTGGCGATAATTCGTTGAGGGGAACAGATATCTTACAAGCTGCTAAGAAACTATATAATCCAGAACCATGATACAACAGAACCAATTGCCAGACCCATCACCAAGAACAAAACAAGTACGGTCCCAGCTATCTCTGCATGTTGCAGTTGGACAGTTTTTGGACCCAACATCAGTAACAAACTAGTCAGGTAGCCGTTAGTTAATCCCAGTAGACAGGTTAGTACTGTGACAGGAATCTCCGTCCTAAAGAATTTAGGCCCGTGTAAGCAACCATAGAATATAGGCAAAAACAACAGCCTCGCGAAGCAGGCACCAATAGCAACCTTGGCGTTTTCAAGATATAATAGAGGAGTCAGACACTTTCCAACCATATCAAACACATTGTAGCCAGTAATCAACAAGATAGGATACCAGTCCTTCAGAAGTTGAGAATGCACGTCTTCTGTGATATATCCTGGAAATATACACAAGGTGACCACATAAATGCTGAGGATTCCAAGCCCATACCATTTTACTGTCCCAACAATGTCCAGAGTTGATCTCCATAATTCCGGAGTTAAGTCACCCTTATCCTCTTTCTCCTCGTTCACAGCCTGAGTTTTAAGATCATTGTAGTATTTAATTACTGGAAGCCTATGTGCCACATTGTAAAAGACTATGCACAAAATCATCATAGCAATGCTGAAAATGAAATAAAGGTTTGCACTCCTTCTCAGCCCATGAGCATCTTGTGGATAGACAGCTTTGGTTAAAATTCTTAGCACCGAAACAAGGACACCTGTAACATAGAAGCAGAGTCTTAAGATTGTTACATCCCACCTTTCTGATCTTAATGTGCTGATTGGACAAAAAAGTGAGAGAACAAATGGTAAAAGCCAATAGATTTGGAGCAGTTATAATTAGAATGTTCTGTTCTAGATTCATGCTAATTTGTTTAGGTTGCTACAACAACAACCCAGTGTAATAGCACAGAAAATGCCAATATGTCACAACTAGAAATTTTTCTGGGCGTCAAGTGAAAGATCAATGCCCAATGACATGTCAAGGGCAAGGCCAATACCCAGCTACACTAGGCCAAATGCAATGCCATGCTCTTCACGATTCTACTGTTATAATTAGGAATCTCGGTATTTAGATATCTCTCCTTGTTTAATTGTTTTCATTAATTCCTGCAGTTTATACTTGCCTTTTTTCTCTAATAGTCTAAACTTTTATACAAGGAGCTTCCTGTATATCGTTTAAAACCAAATCGCAGTAGAATGTTTTCACTTACTTTATCTCATTTTGCATGGTATCAGTGTCTCTTGTTAAAAACCTAGTAGTTCAGCGGTGTGAAGCCTTATGCCGCATGAATTCTAAGGATTTCCTTTTTTGTTCCCTAATAATTTTACTAGGCTGGCCTCTTTCTTACGACCGTTCTACATGTTAACCAATCAAGCTAATGATTTATATTTGTCTAGTCAGTGTTATATTGCCGCCTACCAACACCTCTATCCATTCAGTGTCATATCACCGTCCAATGATCTACCACTATCTAGTTGGCTCTTCATCACTATCCAACAACACATCACTATCAACTCAGTGCCACATCACTATCTAGTCGGTAGTCACACATCAGCCCAATCAGCTGCCATATCATTGTTCAATCATCACCGCCATGTCATCAAACGGCAACTCTTTTCGGCTTACTTGATTTGACTATCACATTTTGTTTTGTAAAATCATATTGCTTCAGTAGCTTGAGTGTGAGAAGGAGCATGTTGAAAGTCAAAAGAACTAATGCAGTTATATGTTAGAATGTTCTAGATTCATTTTATGTGTTTATATTGGGGTAGAAGGTTAGTAGGTAGTAGAGCGGTGACTCACTTATCCTTCCTTACTAATAGTCGTAGATCTCCCCTGTAGCTTCTTATCTATCGCTTTCTATTACTATCTATTGTCACTTGTTATTCTCTTAGCGTACTGTTTTGCTTTAGTTATTGTTTCTCTTTTTTTCTCTTCGACCTTCTTTGTGTTTGCTTTATCCTGAGCAGAGGGTCTATCGAAAACAACCTCTCTACCTCCCAAGATAGGGGTAAGATCTGCGTACACTCTACCTTTCCCAAACCCACTTGCGGGATTACACTGGGTATGTTGTTGTTGTTGTTGATGATTATTATTTCCTAATTCTTTAATCATTAAGAAACTCGAATTTAAGTAACCTTTCTTATTTAATAACTTTTCTTATTTCTAGTAGTCCAAACTTCCTTAATCTAGTACCTAAGCTCCTATATAGGAAACTCTTGCATGTCTTCATAGGCAATTATAAAAAGTTCTCTTTTTATGACAAATGCTACTAAATTTTGATAATGTAACTCACGAGAGTGCATGCAATGGCATTGCTACAAGGAGGAGACCAAAGATGCCCAACGAGAAATAATATTTGAGAAACAATAGTTAGCATCCTGTTTTTGTTTCATTGCATACAATCTTCCATCATGAAGAAAAGCAAAATATATTCAACAACTAAATGGTTAAAGCAAATTTTCCTTACAAAGTCGTGAGAAGATTTTGACCCTATCTACCACCTTGTCAAACAAATGGTATCAGATCACTGAGACAGATTCCATAGTGCCTGACAGAACACTTCATCAGCTAAAGAGTGAAATATCAACTGCATCTGCCTTATATTTAACTAGCTACACTAAAGCACATGCTACAACTTTAACTAAATCTAAATCTAGGGTGAAGAATGTGGGACTGCGAGTTTTTTTTTTTTGAAACTGGTAACTTTGGGACTACGAGATTTAGTTAGATTGAATTATCCTAATCCAGTCACAAATGAGTGAATAGAGATCATTCCTAAGACAAGATAACAGGTTGGATGATCAGAAACACAAGTTGCGGCAGCTAAAGCAGATAGCAAAATTCAGGGAGAAGAAAATCTTGAGGTTCCCCAAATTCTGAACAGCTGAGAAGTGAGAAATCAAAGTTCATCTGCAAATCTAGTGAAGACATCACGTTGACTCATGGGCAGATACATTCCCTGAACATCTGTTTGAATATCTAGTATAGCCTTAACATAAATAACACTTGGGTAAGAACCAGGCGCCTGTTGTAGATTAAATTGTGGTGAATCATCTAGAACTTTAGTATCAACTAAGCCTCAATCCCAAAATAAACTTTAGATCACTATATCTATCCTCTCCTCAGTCAATTCAGGTCAATTTCATTCCAATACAACTACATCAACTAATACAAGTACTAATTATCCTGGTTGAAGCACTGATGCAACCAGCCAGTATTAATTCACATAAACAGAATTCAATCAGGAAGAAATAAAAAACCAAACTTTATCCCCTACGTCGTAAAGTCTTTGTTGAAAAATTAAATAAATCATCAAAAAAATCAGATGCTATCCCCATTAACATCAGACTCAAAGTAACCACAGAAAGAGTCAATCAAAGTCATATACTGAAAGTCAAAGAGCAAAACGAGGAATTTTTAACCCAAAGCTAGACAAAATATCAGATGCTATCACACCTGTAACCATAAATTAACATCAGACTCAAAACTACCCATAGAATGAGTCAATCTAGGTCAGATACTTAAAGACAAAGAGCAAATCAAGGAATTCTCAATCGAAAGCTAGACAATAGAAAGGAAATGAGTAAACTAAGCCTCAATCCCAAAATAAACTGAGATTGCTATATGTATCATCTGTCAATTCAGGTCAATCTCATTCCAATACATCTAAATCAATTAATACAAGCAACATGATAAATATCCGGGTTGAAGCACTGATTCAACCAGCCAGCTTTAATTCACATAAACAGAATTCAATCAGGAAAAAGAAAAAAGAAAAAAAGCAACCAAACTTTATGCCCGTACATAGTAAGTTGAGAAATTAAATAAATCATCAAACAAAATATCAGATGCTATCACCAAAAGATTTACCCCTCTGTCCCATTTTATGTGATACAACTCAGATTTCGAAAGTCAAATTTCTTTATTTTGATTGTGAATTTGGACATACAATCTTTTAAGTTTTTTTGAAAAATAATTTACATATTTAGAAACTACATTAAAAAAAATACTATAAGTCGCAATAATTACTCCCTCTGCCACAATTTATATGACACGCTTTCTTTTTTTCAGTTCCAAAAAAAATGACACATTTACTTATTTGACAATCATCTAACTTTAAACTTTACCTTTTACACTTAATGAGATATTACAACCTATCTTTATCATGTTTTAGATCACAAAATTCAAAAATATTTCCTTTATTTGCACAATCATACTACATCACATAAATTGGGACGGAAGGAGTAACAATTTAAAATATTTAAAGGACATATGAATTTTTTTGGTTGACTCTCAAAATCCAAAATCCGAACTGTATCACATAAATTTGATACGGAGGGAGTAACCATTAACATCATACTCAGATTAACCACAGTTCCAGCAACAGTAGCCTGCATATACCGTTCCGGCGACTCACCAGAACAGTATACACTAAACATAATTAAATTTAATTGAAAAAATAAATAGTAAATCAAGCAACTGATCAGATGTAAATGTTAAACATCACACTCAAATTAACCACAGAAATAGCCAATCTAGGTCAAATATATAAAATCAAAGGGCAAAAGAGTAATTTCAATCAAAATACCATACCGGAAGCAGCAGTTCCGGCAACGGTAGCTTGCATATACCGTTCCGGCAACTCACCAGCAGCACCAATAACTCCACCTTGAACTAACGCATCAGCAATACCACAAAGTCCAACCAACACAACCGTAACAACAAATCCACTATACACACCAACTCTCCCATCCACATAATACACATCCATTAACGGCACCGTAACAAGCGCCATTACAAATAAAATCAATCCAACATTAATCCGCACAAACGCACTTGTTTTATTAGCGAAAGCGACTATGAAGAGTAAGCATATTAACCCGATGATCATGTAAACAATAGCGAATATGCGATCTACCATTACGTCTGGGTAAAGGTAAGTGAAATAATCGACGGCGGTGATGAATGCGTTCCATGGGAGAAGGTAGCCGGCGCCGAGAGTGAAGTAGATTATGTATGCCACGTGGAAAGTGTCTTTTGGGATTTTAGGGTTTAGCAGTGACGTGGATTCTGTAACTCCGGCGGCGATCACAGTGGTTACACCCATCGGCGGTGTTTGTCTTTTTTTTGGCTTCTTTCCTTTTTTTTTCTGTGCGATGGATAAGACGACTTCTTTTTGGTGTGTTACTGGGATCACCTACGTGATAATATTTGAGCAGAAGGTCTATAGAAATTACCTCATCGCAACTCTATGCAAGGGGAATAAAGTGTGGTTATGGTCCTCCGGGGCATAGTAAAGTGGCAAAGTAACAGCGTGGGTTCGATTCTCCGTAAGCACGAAGAAACTCTGCATATTGGGAAATTTGATCTTGTCTCATTGATCAGTTGTACGCTCCCAGAAAACTGGTCATCGGAGCACATCCCGCGATTTATCTGGTAATAGTATCGAAGGACCGGTGCTATTACCTACATGACGTAATCAGGCGCAAGCCTGGAGACCTGGATTATAAAAAAAAAAAAAAATAAAGTGTGGTTATAGCTATCTTTTTCAAACTTTATTTATGAAATTACGTTCAATTTATTATTATTATTAAATTTTTTAAAAAATAAGTTAAAACTCAAAAAAAGTGACTTCGGAAGTAGAAAAAACAAATTTCATAAATGACATTCTATGTCAATTATATCATGCGCTCACTCGACCCACATCTCCAACCAGCTATCCAAACAGCTAAATATATAATATTTGACTAGATTATATATAAATATTTTGTGATAATAGTTTCTGCTCATTGTAGAGGTTGCAGGTTTTATTGTTAACTGAAAAGTATTTTCTGCTCACTTAATAAATCTCAAAAAATAAATAGTACAAAAGATCACTTATTTTTTATGAAATTTTTTTCCTTCATACCAAAAACGTCTCAATATTTATAATAAATCAAGAAATGCAAGACATGTACGTTACATTCATATATTTACACTTTTAGCTTTTAATTATAACAAGAATATATCCATAATGTTGAGAATTCTTTAATTTTTAATTATTATCAAAATTAAATTATTTAATAGCCTCATGTGAGGAAAAAGACACTCCAATAAAATAGGATTAGATATTTAGCATAGTGGTGGGGATGACGACAATAATTGGGAAACGATAACGAGAAGCAAAAGCAACGACGCCGTAGTGAGTCAAGTATTTGTGTATTATTATAACTAAAGGAATATTAATTGAGAATTGTAGTTGGTGTTTGGAGATAAGAAAGTGAGACTTCAAAGCTAAGAAAGCAAAATTTAACTGTGATACAATTATAAATTTGTAGAAAAATATGATAGATGTTTTTGCTTTGATTTTAGCTGCGAGATTATGTTGTTCTGATCTTTCTAGAAGCTAAAAAGGTAAAATATTTTTTTTCAACTGTGGTAAAATTAAAAACTAGTAGGAAAATATGATGGATGTTTTTGCTTTGATTTTAGCTATGAGATTATGTTGTTCGAATCTTAAAAGAAGCAAAGAAGGTAAAAAGATTTTTTTTTCAACTGTGATACAATTATAAACCAGTAGGAAAATAGGATAGATGTTTTTGCTTTGATTTTAGCTGCGAGATCATATTGCTCGAATCTTTCAAGAAGCAAAAAAGGTAAAACAATTTTTTTTCAACTGTGACACAATTATAAACCAGTAGGAAAATAGGATAGATATTTTTGCTTTGATTTTAGCTGCGAGATTATGTTGCTCGAATCTTTCAAGAAGCAAAAAAGGTAAAACAGTTTTTTTCAACTGTGATACAATTATAAATCAGTAGAAAAATATCATAGATGTTTTTGCTTTGATTTTAGCTGCGAGATTATGTTGCTCGAATCTTTCAAGAAGCAAAAAAGATAAAACAATTTTTTTTCAACTCTGGTAAAATTAAAAACTAGTAGGAAAATATGATGAATATTTTTGCTTTGATTTTAGCTACGAGATTATGTTGTTAGAATCTTTCAAGAAGCAAAGAAGGTAAAACAATTTTTTTTCAACTGTGATACAATTATAAACCAGCAGGAAAATATGATAGATGTTTTTGCTTTGATTTTAGCTGTGAGATTATGTTGCTCGAATCTTTCAAGAAGCAAAAAAGGTAAAATATTTTTTTCAACTATGATACAATTATAAATCAGGAGGAAAATATGATAAATATTTTTGCTTTAATTTTAGCTGCGAGATTATGTTGCTCGAATCTTTCAAGAAGCAAAAAAGGTAAAATGATTTTTTTCAACTGTGGTAAAACTAAAAACTAGTAGAAAAATATGATGGATATTTTTGCTTTGATTTTAGCTACGAGATAATGTTGTTCGAATCTTTCAAGAAGCGAAGAAGGTAAAATAATTTTTTTTTGCAACTGTGATACAATTATAAACCAAGAGGAAAATATGATAAATGTTTTTGCTTTGATTTTAGCTATGAGATTATGTTGCTAGAATATTTCAAGAAGCAAAAAAGGTAAAACAATTTTTTCAACTGTGGTAAAAAAAACTAGTAGGAAAATATGATGGATATTTTTGCTTTGATTTTAGCTACGAGATTATGTTGTTCGAATCTTTCAAGAAGCAAAGAAGGTAAAAATAATTTTTTTTCAACTGTGATACAATTATAAACCAGCAGGAAAATATGATAGATGTTTTTGCTTTGATTTTAGCTGTGAGATTATGTTGCTCGAATCTTTCAAGAAGCAAAAAAGGTAAAATATTTTTTTCAACTATGATACAATTATAAACCAGGAGGAAAATATGATAAATGTTTTTGCTTTAATTTTAGCTGCGAGATTATGTTGCTCGAATCTTTCAAGAAGCAAAAAAGGTAAAATGATTTTTTTTCAACTGTGGTAAAATTAAAAACTAGTAGAAAAATATGATGGATATTTTTGCTTTGATTTTAGCTGCGAGATTATTTTGCTCGAATCTTTCAAGAAGCAAAAAAGGTAAAATAATTTTTTTAACTGTGATACAATTATAAACCAATAAGAAAATATGATAGATGTTTTTGCTTTGATTTTAGCTGCGAGATTATGTTGCTTGAATCTTTCAAGAAATAAAAAAGGTAAAACATTTTTTTCAACTGTGGTAAAATTAAAAACTAGTAGAAAAATATGATGGATATTTTTGCTTTGATTTTAGCTACGAGATTATGTTGTTCGAATCTTTCAAGAAGCAAAGAAGGTAAAATAATTTTTTTTCAACTGTGATACAATTATAAACCAGTAGAAAAATATGATAGATGTTTTTGCTTTGATTTTAGCTGCGAGATTATGTTGTTCAAATTTTTCAAGAATATTGTTGAGTGAGACACAACTATTACTAGGACTATTTCATTGGATTTTTTAGCCAACAATATTTTGGGAAAAAATGGTAAAAAGTTACTTTTAATATCAAATATTAGCTACTACTTTAAAAGTTATTAATATCTACTAATAGCTTTTTTGGCAGGGAAAAATTTAGAATAAAAATATCTCAATTAAAACACAAAATAACTTTAGCAGACGGTGTTAGAATTCGAAGATTTATCAAGTGAAACTCAAGGAACGATTCATGAATAAAATTTTGCTGAGAGTTTCAAACCTCATAAACGATTCATGAGGTCAACACTTTATAAGTTCAAACTGAAGGAGTTCAAAAATTTGTTGGAGTTTCAAGCCCCTGAAACATTTCATGGGATTTAAATATTTATAAGTTCATATTCGAGGAACGATTCATGGATTTAAATCTTTATAAGTTTTTCTGCGTTTAAGTAGAAGTATTTTTACTCATTTTATTTCCACGTTAAAATATGTCTGTTTTCTTAATTAGTTTTCAAACAGTGGCCAAGAACTCTTCATAATTAGCCCAAAATTGGCCATCCATCAATTATTTTTGGAAACTTTTGTTAATATGGGGAAGCCAAGTCCTAACTAGTAAGTCAAAGGGTCTGATGCTGAAGCCAACTAACCAATGTGTGATTAAAGTTACCATCAAACAAGAAGCTAAAAAGAAAATACTAGCTTGTAGGACAAGTCAAGACATATAAAGTGGGGATCCAAGCATGTCTTAGAAAAGAATTTAAAGATGGAGCTGAGTTGCATTCAAGGGTATGATCTCGTAATCAAGAATTTAAAGATGGAGCTGAGTTGCATTCAAGGGTATGATCTCATAATCAATTAATGTGATCGAGAATTATCATATTTTAGGTTCAAATTCTAGTGAAAACAAAAATGTTAAGTAGTTTTTTTTTCATTTGTCCAAATTTATCCAATAGTCCGGTACCTTTGAATATTGATTTGTGAAGCCCCGCGTTCTTCTTGAGAGACAACTTGAACAGCCATTGAAAGTGAGAAATTCCTCATTATTTAATACTCAATAGTTCTTAAATTTTTCCAATCGCCAAATAAATTAATCACAAAGCATAAAACTACGCAACCAAACTATTCAATTGTAAGTATATGACTGGATAAGTATTCAAGTATCGGTCCCTGGAAAACAAAAAATATGATACTTTGAATTTGAATTAGTCTTCCAACACGGGTAGTTTCAAATAAGATTATCACGTTATTATTTAAAATGGGTAAACGGGAAACCCGACTCTACGAACCCGAGGAAAGGTTGTACAACAGTAATAGGGGTGTTAAGACCGGTTAATGGTTAAGGATTATAAATACCAAGATCTTCAAATTGATGAGAATATAATTAAACGAATAAAAAGATGCATTTCTCTAATAGCTGCTTAAATTTTTAAATGAGATGATCACATATTTTAATATAAATAAAAATAAATAATGAATGAATTACATAAAAGAAGCAACAAGAAAATGAAATATTTATGAATGGAAAGGAATCTAGATCATGATTTCTCTTATTGCTATATTGATCAACTTCATTGCTTCTACTAAATTTAACTTGGGTGTCTATTCTCATTGTGTGTACCTTATGCGATTGATAAAATTTCTCTGTCATTACTAGTAATTCTTTTCAAATTCACTATCACGAGAATAATAAACAAAAAATTAAACACCGATGATTACATGAACGATTGGTTTATTAAACTCAATAAATAATCTAATTTGGTCTTCTAATATTATCTTAGATAATTTTAACCTTGTGAATTAACTTTTAAAATTAAGTTAGTCCTAATAATTTCCACTTGCAAAGTTAGGACATTTGAATAATAATGCAAATAATGCAAAAAAGGTGTTCAACATCATACATCTTCTTCTTTGATCTTTCTGCTCAGTAATTATTTCTTGTATTATCCCTTTTTATTCCTTCACTATTTATTCTTCCTCAATCTCTAACTCTCTTTTATTTTAGTTTATGTGATAATATTTATTTGGTGAGCTCAAATGGGTATTTTTGGCCACGTTTTTTGATAATATTTTAAATTATTAACTATTATAATCTATTATAATTTATGTAATTTTTAAATATATATATTTTATTTTTAAGAATTTAAAGAATCTGTATCCAAAATTACATACACAAAATATGCCCTTCATCATGCTCGTACCCTGCTACATATAGAGACGAATCTAGCTTGTAATATATAGGTTAACGTAAACTTAATGGTTTATATATATATATATATATATATATATTATATAAATTTAATTATTATTATATATTAATTTAAATTGTTATAATAATTTATGAACTTCAAATCTGAATTGTGTCCGGCCACGTAAAGGAACGTGTGGGGTATTATTTTATTGTACGAGTATATGTTATTTTACTAAGGAATCTTTTCCTAGTTGTAATATAAATATTATTAATCTTAATTTCCTTTTCTTTGCCCAGATTTCCTTGTCGAAAAAGCACCACACTTTCTCCTCCCATTAATTCTTTCTTGAAGTAGAATTCTGAAGGTAAATGATGGATCTTGGACCTAACTCAATCCCAAAAATTAATTTGTAGGGTGAGGATTGTCCAAATCTATATAAGGAGTTCATGTTCTTATTTCATATCCGATGTGAGACTCTTAACACTAAAGATGACTGATTTTGGAAACAATCTCATCAAAAATATAATACTAACCGTAAGTTTCACTATTCCCACAATGTTATTGATCTGAATTCTAATCTTAGTACCGTAAGTTTATTGACTTATAGTGTATTTATTTTTTATATTTTGAATCTCTTAATGGAAATTTAATTTCGGGATTGTATGCTATCACAGTTATTATGGCTCCAGTGTATACTACAGCAGGTTATATTGCGTACAGAACTGGTCGCTGTTACACTTCCTCTTTTCTCTCATTTACTCTGCTTTGTCTTCTTTTTTTTGTCATTAATTGTTGACAAATTTGGTTTCATCTTTTATTTGTTTGTTTCGTTCGTTTTAATTTATTTATTTTAGTTTAACTCGGTATGGAATTTAAGAAAATAAAGGAGACTTTTGAATTTGTGGTCTTAAACTAAATATGTGTGTAATAAAATATCCGTTAAATCTTGTGATTTTAAATATGTCATATAAGATGTTGTGTATAAAGAATTACTAAATATAAAAAGTGACATTCTTTTTAAAACGAACTAAAAAAAGAAAGTAAGACAAATTAAAACACGAGCAGTAAATATAATATTCCGCTGAAGTACATTAACTGGATCTTTTTGTAATTATAATCTGCTCGTTGAATTCGCTCTCTAGTGATAACGTCTCTCTCTAGCACTTTTCTCTCTCCCCGCCCACCACAACCCCGCCACCGGTGATCACCTCCCCCACCGGTAATAGGTAGGTTTTCCCGTCCCTTCTACAAACCCCCATCATCCCCGATTCTTGTTTTCTTTGTTTTCTTGAACCAGCAGGGGAACCACCCATCAGTATATAGCCCCTGAGGCCAAAAAATCCCAGCGGCAAGACTCAGGCGTATTTTCGGAATCCACCATCACAATTGGACACCCCCTCAATCCCCAGTGATTTTTACTCACTCTCTTCTCTTCTCCATTGGCGTGATTGTTTGTTGCGATTACATCTGTTTCTTTTCAATTTTGTTGGCTGGTGGGTACATTAAATTAGTCCATTTCAATTTCGTTGGTTGGTGAGTGTATTGGGTCTTCTGCTTGATCAATTGTGGTGTGTTATATTAGGAATATTGTTGGTCTATTTGTTTCACTGTTTCATCATTTTTTTTGTTCCTATATCATTCTTGCTTTGTTTCATTGTTTCATTTAACTTCCCCTGCATCCCCTAAATTAGTTGTATCCTTCTTCTTGATCCCCTTTAGGTCTAGACTTCTATTTTCAATTTTGGTGTACTTCCGACTGTCTTGTTGAGCTTGGTATATATTTCTCGTGAATTAATTAATTGCCTTAGTCTAAGTACTGCATTTTGCTTGCTTTGGGTAGCTGATTTAGTTGTTGTATTCTCTACTTGCTTTATCGATTATAAGATTCATACTTTTCTTATTTCTTGCAATTAGATATATTATAGTGTTTGTATCTAGTATTTGTGACTCTAGTGGCTTTGGTGAATGATGGTAGACTAGGGTCATGTTCTCGGTCGGGGACGGGGGCAAGGGGTATGGGGGTAAGTGGGGTATGGGGTAAGTTGGTAGGCTGAGAATAAGATCTTGGAATATTGAGACTTTAACGGGGAAGGCCATAGAGCTAGTTAAGATTCTTAAGAAGAGGAAGATTAATATAGCATGTGTTCGGGAGACCAAATGGGTAGGACCTAAGGCTAAAGATGTAGACGGGTATAAGTTATGGTTCTCCGGTAGGTCGAAGTATAGGAATGGGGTAGGCATTTTAGTAGACAACGAACTAAGGGATCAGGTGGTAGAGGTGAGGAGGGTCAATGACAGGATGATGGCGATTAAGTTGGTAGTTGGAGGGTTCACTATGAACATTATTAGTGCTTATGCGCCACAAACGGGCTTGGACGATGGGAGAAGAGACACTTTTGGGAGGATTTAGACGAAGTGGTATGAGGTATACCACCCACTGAGAAGTTATTTGTATGAGGGGATTTCAATGGATATATCGGGTCACTTCCAAGGGGTTATGACGATGTACATGGAGAATTTGGACTCGGGGTCAGGAATGGGGGAGACATCTCACTTTTGGAGTTCGTTAGAGCTTGTGGGATGGTGATAACCAATTCTAGATTCCTGAAGAAGGAGGAACATTTGGTGACTTTCCATAGTTCGGTGGTTAAGACTCAGACAGACTTTTTGCTCCTTAGGAAGGGTGACAAAAGTCTTTGTAAAGACTGTAATGTTATTCTGAAGGAGGATCTTACAACCCGGCATAAGCTTTTGGTGATGGATTTGGAGATCAAGTTGGAGAAGAAGAAGAGGTTTGTAGATGACAAGTTAAGAATTAAATGGGGGAGTTTGCTCATGACTAGTGCAAATGAGACGGGGGAGAGGTTGATGGCCAAGGGGGCTTGGGGGAGTAGTGGGGATGCGACCAGTATGTGGGACAGGACGGCCAGTTGCATTCGTGATGTAGCTAGAGAAGTGCTAGGAGTCTCGCGGTGTTATCGTGGGGGACATCGAGGGGACTGGTGGTGGAAGCGAGAAAGCGACATATGTGAAATTGGTAGAAAGCAGAGATGAGGTGAAGAAGTGGGCGAATAAGGAACTATATAAGACGGCGAGGAATGAGGCAAAGATAGTGGTTACGGTGGCAAAAATGGCGGATTTCGAACGACTGTATGTGGAATTAGAGGAGAAAGGCGAGAATAAAAAGTTGTACATACTAGCCAAGACAATGGAGATGAGGGCCCGTGACTTGGATCAAGTGAGGTTAATCAAGGACGAAGACGACAAAGTACTGGTGGAGGAAGCGCACATTAGGTGGATGTGGCAGTCTTACTTCCACAAACTCTTAAACGAAAAAGGAGATGGAGACATTGTGATGGGAGATCATGAGCATTCTGGTAGGAACGGGAATTTTGGGTATTGTAGAAGCATCAAGGTTGAGGAGGTTTTGAGTGTTATTCGCAGGATGCGCAGGGGACGAGCGAATCGGGCCTGATGAGATCCTAGTTGAATTTTGGAAGAGCGCAGGCAGGGTTGGTTTGGAGTAGTTGACTGAGTTGTTTAACGTCATTTTTAAGACGGCAAGAATGCCCGAAGAATAGAGGTGGAGTACAATGATTCCCTTGTACAAAAACAAAGGTGATATCCAGAGTTGCAACAACTATAGGGGTATCAAGCTGCTGAGCCACTCTATGAAAGTTTGGGAAAGAGTCGTGAAGACGAGAGTGAGGAGAGGCTTGTCTATTTTCGAGAACCATTTTGGATTCATGTCGGGGCGTTCGACTACCGAAGCCATTCATCTTATTAGGATGTTGGTGTAACAGTATAGAGAGAGGAAGAAATACTTACATATGATTTTCATCGACCTCGAGAAGGCATACGACAAAGTAGCTAGGGATGTTCTATGGAGATGTTTGGAGGTTAGAGACGTACCTGTGGCGTACACTAGGGCGATCAAGGATATGTATGATGAAGCCAAGACTATATTACAGACAGTAGGAGGAGACTCGGAGCACTTCCCAGTGATAATGGGGTTGCACCAGGTATCAACACTTAGCCCATTCTCATTTGCCTTGGTGATGGACGAACTAACGCGATAAATCCAATGGAGGTACCATGGTGTATGTTATTCGCAGATGACATAGTCCTGATTGATGAGACTCGCAACGGAGTGAATGCCAAGCTGGGGATTTGGAGACAGACTCTGGAGTCTAAAGGGGTTCAAGTTGAGTAGGACCAAGACAGAATATTTGGAGTGCAAGTTCAGCAACGGGAGCGACCATGAGACATGCGTGAAGGTAAGGCTTGGTACTCAGATCATTCCAAAGAAAGGAAGCTTCAAGTACCTAGGGTCTATTATCCAAGAGAATTGAGAAATTGATGACGATATCACACATCGTATTGGGGCTGGGTGGATGAAATGGAGGCTCACATCTGGAGTCTTGTGCGATAAAAAGGTGCCACCAAAACTTAAAGGCAAGTTCTATATGGTGGTGGTTAGATCGACTATGTTGTATGGGGCGGAGTGTTGGCAAGTCAAGACTTCGCACATACAAAAGATGAAAGTTACGGAGATGAGGATGCTGAGATGAATGTGTGGGCATACAAGGAGAGATAGGATTAGAAATGATGATATCCGAGAGAAAGTGGGACTGGCTTCGGTGGATGATAAGATGCGGGAAGCGAGGTTGAGATGGTTCGGACATGTGCAGAAGAGAGTCACAGATGCCCCAATGCGGAGGTGTGAGAGGTTGGCTATGGACGGATTCAGGAGGGGTAGAGGTATGCCGAAGAAGTATTAGGGAGAGGTGATTAGACGGGATATGATGCAGATGCAACTTATTGAGGACATGACCTTAGATAGGGGGTTGTGGAGGACACTAATGGGGGGTTTGGCAGGCCCTTACCATGTGTAAAAATAAAAAGCAGAGTACAGTTGAGGGGGCATGAACCTAATTATGAATGCGGCCAGGTTGGACGAGCCAATCAACGCAGTCCCTAAGCGTTCGATCTGTTTTACCTTATTTTCAACGTGATAGAGACTCCAAATGTTTATGGCATAGCATGAGGAAATTTATCATCTATATGATAATTGGAATGGAAACCAGACGAGTGAAGTCCTTGTTATCCAATGTAATCAAATCAAAAAGTTATCATTTAATTAAGTTTCGTACAGAAAAAAAATCAAAATAATAAACGTGAGTTTAATTTTTAATCCACGAGGAAAATTAGGTGTTTCAAAGACGACAAGGTTTTTGAAATTTCTGCATAATTCAATTTTAGGAAACTTTTGACAGAAAAAAATTAGGAAACTCTCCCTCTTCCTAATCCTAGTTGAACAAGTAAAAAAACAAACTACGGTTCTACTATTCCATTTAGGAGAATGTGGGGAATACTTTGTCCTCGGCAGGGACTGTGGGAAATACTTTGTCCAATACGTATTTTATCTTTTCTTGCCTTAGAACAATTCTTAGATTCCTTAGCCAGTCTAGATAGTTGGGTCTAGTAAGTTTGATCATTTCCATCAACATTTTCAATGATAGGCTGGATATTTTGATAATCTGAAGAGTTAGATAGACATGAAATTAAACTCAAATTTATTTCCTATTATAAACATTCGTTTAGGCTAATCAACATGGACTTTTGTTTAATTATCTCTCACTATTTTAACATACTTCTACGACCCCATGGTAGAATACAGACCTATATTAATTAAGGTCATAATGGGCCAAGATCCAAGCCTATGTTATCTCCGCGTTTACTTTGGCTGATAACTTTAATAACACATCTTGGTAGGTTCTAAATAAATTGCAAAACTTATTTGCAACTCTTGGTTGATCAAATATTATAATCTTGAGTCCATAGATTAGTCCGACACTTAGGCACCAAGATTTGTCTAAGCAAATCAACCCCATTACACGACTGCGTTTATGTATCTAAGTAAATTTGGCCTTTGTGAGCAAACACTTTGGTGTAAATATCCACAAAAGTTTATCGTTTACCTTTACATTTAAAACACATCTATGAAAGAGTCTGGGTCCTCGTAGACTTAGAGCAAATGCTTTGGCATAAATACTCATATCGTCGAAAATGATTTTGCACTCCAACAATTATAATAGACGACACGTTTTAATTTATACTTGTATTTACAATTTTGGAGAACATTTTAATACATGATTTTAACCAAGATCAACTCTTTTACGACATATCCAATATGACATCTTAATATCATGCAAAACTAATGACATATATAGTTGGGAACCGTCAACCAATAGGCATGATATAAGATGGTTTAATCAAATACTGGACACCGCCTGCCCAGACAGTTATAGCAGACACTATGCTAATTATTAAATGAAAGACTCTAAACACTTAGCATATAGTTCGTATATTATTCAATAATATACAATTAATAATAATCATGGGTTAACTTGTCTAAACTCTAAAATTTAAGTCTAATCCAAACAGTCCCTTAAACATTTTTTGATTTTAAAAACTGATTTTCAGGATATTTCTGTAAGTTCCAAATTTTTAAAATTTACAATTTAGTCCCTCAAGAATTTAAAATTTTAATTTTGAACCCCATTAAATTCAGAAAATCCAATTGTAATTTTCAGAAAATATTTTCAAATTTCAGGGACATGTATGTAATTTCTATAATTTTAAATTAATTACATATTTGGTCTAAGGAACCAAATCTGCTTTTATGAAATTTACATATTTGCCTCAAGGACCAAATCTGATGATTTTAAAAACTTTTCCAAGGATCAAATTGCAATTCCAGAAACTTCTAAAAATTTTCAGATTTGCCTCAAGGGCTAAATTGCAATTTCGGAAATCGTCACTGCCCCGCAGGAACATTGTTCGGTTACTGTTCACTATTTTGAATTTTTTTTTATAAATTGGAGCCTCGGTGCCGCGGCAAACCCTAGGTGGCGCCGCGACGCTCCATCGTGGAGTTGAGGCGCCTCCGTCTCAGAAGCACAAAATCTGCATTTCTGAAATCCTAAACCTAGTTCAGGGTTAGATTTGCAGATTCATCTTCGTTGTCCTTCACGATCAAACAACACGTTCATCGACCATCATCCAGTCCCTTCTCGTTCTTCGCTTCAGTGCTCCATGTTCGCAATGAAGAAGTTACGCACATTGACTTAGAAGAGTTAGATCAGAATGACTTCCTCGATTACATCATTGTTTAATAGTTTTGGAGACAAGGATGATGTGCTTTTAAGTTATTAGGTTTTCAAGCTTTAAACGACATAAATTTCAGATTTAAACAAATTCTAACTCATATTATTATTAGCTAATTACCTTATAATCATGCAAAACAGCCCTGGCTCTTGATACCATTGAAGGTTTTTGTTGGGTTGTTGTACGCAACGGATATTGAAAACTTGTTTCAAACCCAACAAATGTAGAACTGTTTGACTATAAGATAATTTTAAACTGTAAACATAAGACTTGAATGGTACTTGCATGTTTACAATATCTGGAATCTTTATCAACTGTGGGTGAGCACGTGAATGCCCTTTCGATTGCAAGCTCCAAGCTTCAATGTATTCGTCATTTGGAAAGCTAGGAAATTCGGCAGAGGTTCGAGGGAGTGTATTGATTATGAGTCTCTAAGACTTAGAATAATTATATGAAAATCAAGTGTGTTGAATAATGAAGTGTAGGTCTGATTTTATATGTGAAAAATTAGGTCAAACCGGATTAGAGTTTGACCTTGGGCCTGGCCCAAAATTCGAGACAGATTAGGTCATGGCGCTGACGTGTCCCTACACTGTCTCATTTTATTTTCCGCACATTCTTAATTAAATTCAAAATTCAATTTTGACTTAATAAAAACAATCATTATTCATTTAAATATTTCGATTCTAAATCGAATATTTAATACTCTCTCAATACATCCTTAGATCGAAAAGACAATCGACATAGTGTGACCCTGCATGCCTTCACATATCGACATTAATCAAATTAAGGTCTACACGGAACTCCTAGACAGCGCCGCAAGACGAACTCAATATGTAAAGTACGTTTACACGAATCCAGTAAACTTAACATCTATGTGGTAAGATAAAATCTTTTCATTCACGACATGCCCGGTCAAGCTTAGGATTTGTCAATTGTCTATCCAAATGGCTTAATCATTGTATCTCATATATATTAGTTGACAACTAGACCATATTCTAAATATGTCTATTGTGTTGGCCAACGACTTAGTCAACCTAATATCACTGAGAAGTTGAGTGTTCTCTCGAATATACATTCGAGGAATGAATCCTAATCTTGGCTCAACTACCACCTTTAATCCACATCGTAATGTACCCAATACAAGTTGTATCTCAACCTATAAGGCATTTGAGCTCAGGACATGATCAAAGTATATTACTTTGTAGACAAGGTGCGCATTGACCTCAAGTCTAAGGACTTCTATCTCCCACACGTTGATCATACTTTAGACAAGTATAACAAACAGTATGTCAACAGGGTATACCAATACTTTCAAAGTATCCATCTGTCCATCACGAGTAGCCATTACTCGTAGCAGATGAGACATACTACATCCTCTAAGGATGTGATGCAGACCACATGTCGACTTATCACATATCATCGATATCCCATTCTCGATGATCATTAGTCGAGGCTATTTTAAGAGTTACGTTATAATATTAATATCTCACATTATTAATAACAACGTAAACTCTAGGGATGCATATTATTGAATATTATAAACAATCAACTAATAATTCAATAATTGCAAATGCCAAAATATTAATCTCCATTAATAATAATACGAATATGTATAAAGTCGATTTATCCTAATACAGATTGTCTCTAGGACATACATATACTTTCAATTTATTATCAATATGATAATTGGAATGGAAACAAGACGAGTGAAGTCCTTGTTATCCAAGGTAATCAAATCAAAAAGTTATCATTTAAATAAGTTTCGTACAGAAAAAAAATCAAAATAATAAACGTGAGTTTAATTTTTAATCCACGAGGAAAATTAGGTGTTACAAAGACGACAAGGTTTTTGAAATTTCTGCATAATTCAATTTTAGGAAACTTTTGACAGAAAAAAATTAGGAAACTCTCCCTCTTCCTAATCCTAGTTGAACAAGTAAAAAAACAAACTACGGTTCTACTATTCCATTTAGGAGATCTCCTTATATTTCCTACTCCTAATCAATTTAGTACTAATAGTTACTCTTTATATATAGGAACACCCCTATGTTGAATCCACCAACACATCTTCTCATTATAATTTCTTGTGTACCTCAATTATTAACACCTGAAGTATGTGCATGTTCATCGTTGATTCCGACGAGTCCAACCCCTCAAACACCACCACCACCATCGTCGGAGTCACTTACGACGATGGTGTCATTCTTGGTTCCACTAACACAATCACACAGTTGACTGCTAATGTCGTGTCGTGTAATTGTGCATTAGAAACAGAAATCGTTTTAGAAGATGCTCGCGATTTTATTCTTGATCAAGAAAGTACTATGGTCGTGGCAGAGACTATAGGTACAATGTTGTCAGCATATAATTACGACAAGAAAAATATGCTACAAACCGGGCTTATTATTGGTGGAGGAAGTAAACTATATGAGATATGTTATGGTGGAATGGTAATGGAGAAGTGTGATTTCTCTGTTGGTGGATATGGGGCTACTTATTTACGCGATTTTTTGGAGAAAGAATGGAAGAACGGGATGAATGAAGAAGAAGCTGAAGAATTGGTATTGAAGGCATTGTCAACAAATTTTTCTTTAACTGGTGTTAGTAGTTGTGGTGTTCAAACTAGGAGTGTAAACTCGAAGGGGATGATGACAGCTTTTCACTCCTATGATACTATACTTACTGTTAGGAAAGAAGAATTGGAATTGGAGAATGCGAAGAATGAGAAGGCACGGCTCAAAAGCATACGCGCAAATTTAATTTCGTTGCTGAACATCAATGTAGGTCTTTAGATTCATATTTTTTGTAACAGTTAACAATGGCACTATAGTAGTCGTCACTGCAAGATTATGTATGAATATTAATATCAGAAATTCATAATCATGATTGTATTATGCTAAATACTTGTTATCTTCTTCTCTGCTTATAAACAATATACTTGAGCCTGCGGACAGGGAGCGCGGTGGGAACAGGCTTCCCAAGAAGCCAGCCCGGGCCGGGGTCTTCATAGAATGAAGGGAACTGCCATAATCTTGTGTTGGCATTGCCAACTTATTGCTTCATTAAGTGGCAATTCTTGTACTACAACTCATTAATGAGAATATTAATTACCGTTTTTTTTCATAATATTTTATTGGAACCAGAGGAAGGATTGAAGCTTTATATATCAATTCTTTTCCAGATATTTTGGCTAATACTATTACCATCTATTCAGTTAGAAGAATCACAATAATATTTCGTCTTTATTAACCGCAATAAAGAATTTGAACACATTGAGTCAGTATTGTTATACTGACAGTGTCAAAATTGTTTACATAGTGCAATTTAACTAATTATAGCAGATTTGTAACTCGGTTTCCTGTATAACAATATCATGATTGTCAAGAAGATTGATTAATATATATTATTGTAGATTAAGGTAATGTGATGGTGTAAAAAAATTATACTTGTCGGAACCTAAACTTTGTTAAATCAGAGTTCCAAAGTAGTCATCATCTAAAATGACAAAGAAGAAAGTATGAAGTTGATGTGATTGTGACTACATTTTCACCAGCACATTTTGAAGGAGAATGGGACAAGTATGAGGCATGTCCTAAGACAAAGCCTTAGATGCAGAGGAGAAAAAGAAGCTCGAATGTATGGACGCCGGAGATGAGGTAAACGGCGATAAAACAAGTGAACGTCGCGAAAAAGAAAGCTCACGAGAAGAATGTGTTGGTAGGCAGTGGACATGACGAAAGTAAAAGTTTTCAACTGAATGATCAAGCGACGTACAACAATATTAGTCTGACGCGTAGCACATCGCACCACCTAGGCTAGATTGTATCCCAATGTTTGGTTTAGCGTAGACTAGTTTGTTCATGCAGTCACAAGCTTGTTAAAGTTAACAACGGAACTCAACTTTTCACTGACTATATAAAAGTGAAATCCTCAACTTTAAATACCATGCAAGCTGAAACGGATAGGATTTGTAGTACGATTATACAGTGTATTAGGCTTATTAGGAACAAATTTCTCCTTATAGTAGTATATCTAGTCTAGTATAGAGATGGATATAAATTATAATTCAATCAATTAGTTTTCAACCATTTCCGATTACTTTCAGCCCTTAATCCTCTTCTTCACACTATATAAATTGTCTAACCACAATTAGAAATCGGGCATAGTCTAGTCAAAATTTTGAGCCTCAACAATAGAACAAATAGGCAAATTTATGATCTATTGAAATATTCTTATGTGATAAATTTTCTCCTTAGTACATGATAATTATTCCCTTTCATTAATCTAACAACAAACTTATGTCCATATATACTTTCAAATTTAACAAAATTTGAATAATTAAAAAAATGAGTCTTAAAAGTTTTTCTAACTATATAGAAGCGTGGATAAGGTTTTCAGAATCGACATGCTAGCTTAATTCGTATCAAGGACATTTCTACAAAAAAAATCTTGACTTTCCAATTGTTTTGGCCATATGTATTCATACCAGCATATCTGAATCTCTCACTCATGTAAGATTGTGATATATATATTTGCACGTTACTCTTTTCAGGAGAAAAAATTCAAGCCTTTCCATCCTCAAAGGTGTTCCCACTTGAATATTTGTTGTTATTATAGACTGTTTTTTCCCTAGGAGATAGATTTAGCATTACACCATGCTACATTAGGCAAAGAGAAAGTTAGATCAAGTGTCTGCTATCTACATAAAGAGTTTGAAGATGCATTTTCAACTACTGTGTAAATCTTCACGTCTAATAGTACATACTGTATGAAATTAGGAAGACATATCATTCACCTGTCTTAGAGTAGTTTTTTTTTCAAAATTGATACAACAACATATTCAGTGAAATCCCACAACGTGGGATCTGATGAGGGTAGAGTGTACGCAGACCTTAAGGTAGGTAGAGGGGTTGTTTCTGAAAGACCCTCGGCTCAAGACAGAGTATAAGCACAAGAAAAGCAAGAGAAACGGTCAGACCCGGACAAGAAATTTAAAACAGTAAAAAAATGCTGGTATCAAATGCGAATAAGTCATGCTAGCGCATTCTGAAAAAGAGGCAGTAACTAATGCAGGTACATAAGATAAACAAAGTACACTAAATAACACATAGCAGTAAAAATCAAACGCTACTATAAAGCAATACTGCACCTACTAGTATGATAGGCTAAGCGGGCCAACAATAATAACACTATAACTACCAGTTTGTAAGCATAAGTAGGGCTACGCTCGATTACCTACTACCCTTCTACCATAATATGTGTCCTTGACAACCCCCTATCTAAGGTCATATACTGAGTAAGTTGCACATGTGTCATATCCCGTCTAATCACCTCTCTCCAATACTTCTTCGGCCTACCTCTACCCCTCCTAAACACGTCCATAGCCAACCTCTCACACCTCCGCACTGGGTCATTTGTGTCTCTCTTCTGCACATGCCCGAACCATCTCAACCTCGCTTCCCACATCTTATCCTCCACCGAGGCCACTCCCACTATGTCCCGAATATCATCATTTCTAATCCTATCCCTGTATGTATGCCCACACATCCATCTCAGCATCCTCATCTCCACAACTTTCATCTTTTGGGTGCGCGAAGTCTTGACTGGCCAACACTCAGCCCCATACAACATAGTCGGTCTAACCACTACCCTATAGAACTTGCCTTTAAGTTTTGGTAGCATTTTTTTATCGCACAAGACTCTAAATGCGAGCCTCCATTTCATCCACCCTGCCCCAATACGATGTGTGACATCGTCATCAATCTCTCCACTCCCTTGGATAATAAACCCGAGGTACTTGAAGCTTTCTTTCTTCGAAATGACCTGAGTATCAAGCCTCACCTCCATATATAGATCTTAGTGTTCGCTTTTGATATCAGCATTTTCATACTGCTTTAAATTTCTTGACCGGGTCTGATTATTTTCTCTTGTTTTTGCTTATGCATATGCCTGTCTTGAGCAGAGGATCTCTCGAAAACAGTCGCTCTATCACCAATGTAGAGGTAAGGTCTGTGTATACTTTACCTTCCTCAGACCACACGATATGAGATTTCACTAGGCATGTTGTTGTTGTAGTGTTCACGGGCATTGCCATCTAGTATGGTAAAGAAAGGATAAAGACTTGGGCGAATAAGAATCTCAACTAACTTTTAACACATGAAAAGGTCTATAGTTTAGATGAACCTTGAATGAGAAAAGTGAAAATTGTATATACTTCAATTCTAACGAACAAATTCCATCGCCTTATTAGAAACATATATATGGTATCAAAGGAGAAAATTAGTAATTATACGGATCAATTCAAGAAAACATACCACGCTTTTAAGAAACATATCTTTATTTAGTTAAACTTCTTTTCTATTGTTGAAACGTGAATGATATAATACTTTTTTCAAAAAAGTTATTTAATCTTTTTTGTTCATATAATTATGTTATTTATTGGATGCACTGTGCTTATAAGTACATATGAACATTAATTTGTGATCATTTTTTTTATCAAAATTCTAACCATTAAGATATCTAGATTGTAGAACAATGCTAAATTGATAAGAAAAAAAATGATAATCTCAAATGAAGCAATACACACATTTTTTGTGATTGACGTGATGCATACGTGCAACACACGTGCGGTTAAACTAGTTTCAATATAATACGCAAAGCTCAATATGAAATCTAAACAATTATATATCGAAGCAAGCGTCTCAAGTGCTGACCTTTCTTCCCCCTTTGATGACCTAACCTTCTTGTGTTACGAGTGATGTCAAATCTCCTTCTTGTCTTCTATTTCGGAAAGTGGTGTAATAGGTCCCTTAAGGGAAGTCCTTTGGCAGTTGTCCAAGCCTTCCCTTTGATTGTTCCTTTAGGCTTTCTTCTTGCTGTTTTGTTTGCGCTTTCGAATAAGCTTCTGTAAAAAAAGGAGAAGAGAGAGGTGTCAGCTAACTAAGGGCGATGATGGAAACTCTCCCTGAAAGGTGAGCAAGAAGAGCTTCACGACTAGCTAGTATTGAAAGAAAAGAAGGCTTACCTTCGCTTTGTGCGCTAAGAGATTTATTTCCTGTATGATAGGAAGAATGGAATAGGAAGATAAAAGGACATTTGAAGGAGTGAAACTGAACCAGAAAAAGGTATAACCCGCCGAATGATTCCCCAATAGAAGCAGAGAAAGCAGACCATTTATACTTGTTTGATTCTAAACATCTGGTCTGGGGATTCTTGGCTAGAGAAAGGTTCTGTGACATGGACGCCCAGCCCAACTCGGTCGGTCGGTTGACCCACCTAACAGATGATGAGATTCTCAATTGATTTGATCGAATTTCATTCTTTCTCGCTATTCAGAATAGTGGAGCTTTCGATCAAGATCTTCTCGTGTCACCCGTTTTGACTATCACTTATTCCGATCATGGAATAGATGAAATAAATCAAAAATAGATTTTTATTTAAGATATTCCATTTTTTAAGAATTGTTGATAAAGCAATATAACAAAATCAGAAAAGATTTATGAGCTTACATCCATATATTTTTAGAAATTTATCTAATCATAATGTTTTAAGAATAAATAAATCACTCATAGTTAACTTCAGTATAGAAGAATAGAAAAGCTCCAACAAGCACCATAAATATCTGTACAACTATTGTATGAATGAAATTACATACTACTAACATATTTTAAAGATCATATAGGGCACATATAGGGTGTGTTTGGCAGGGGTGAGCACGGGTACAGAGTACCCAGATATCCGACTGAAACTGACACTAACGGATAGATTTCGGGTAGATATATTATAATAACGGGTAGGTTCCGAATAGTAAAATTAGGAACCGATCAATGTCGGGTCCGGTTCCGGTAAATAGAGACCGGATACCCGGACCCGGAACCGATACCCGGACCCTATGAACTCACCCCATTTAAATTATTTAGTTTTGGGCTTTGGGGCGTTTAATTTTTTGACCCAGTCCGATTGATAGGGTCCGACCAACCCCTAAGTCCACTTCTCTTTCTAAACTAAAACACAAATACAAAATCGAGTACCGAAAGGAAATTTCATTGTGGATTCTACTTGGCACCTTCTGAAGAAGAAAAAATCAAGTTTTAGATAAATATCATGACTTGGCATAAAAATATGCCTTTCAGTATGAATTTCATTCTATGAAGGACGGTGAGAGACATAATTCCTACTGATTCTAGAAATGATAACATGGAAATTGATATACCTTCAAAGTGTCGTTGTTGAAGAATTTCGAAAAAAGAGAATTTGAACATCTACTTTGCACTGAAAAATTATTCCTAAGAAATATGAAAGATCATGTGTGGGCCTATTAGCATCCCCCGTACCAATATACCATTGAAGCAACTATGATGAACTGGTGGTAATGGAAAATTAAAATTTCCAGTGTTGTTGTTCATGGTGAAGTGCATCCCTACAATGATTGTTTGAGAATTGTGGAGGGTAAAGTTTGGAGCCAAATATGGCAAAGAGAGACATAATATTTAGAGGTTAATTAGTTTTATCTCTACCCATTTACATTTACAGGGTATTCGGGAACCTATCAAGAACCGCAAGGTCCGGGTAGGTTCCGGGTAATGATTGCTACGGGTAGGTTCCGAGTAGTAAATTTAGGAATCGATCTTTTACTGGATAGGATCCGAGTAGTTCAAAAAAGTTAGGGTACCGGATCCGCTCACCCCTAGTGTTTGATACAGCTATAAAATAAATATTTTTCGAAACTATAAAACTTACCAACGCAATCCTCGATACAATCCACCCACCCTCACCTACCACAAAACCCCACCAACGCACATCCCCTTACCCCAACTCCCATTACCCCAACCAATCCACCTACGCCCACCCAAATCACACCCACCAACCCTTAACCCTGTGTACACCCACCGCACAAAAAATTGCACTTATAATTCAAAAATCTCATAGTAATATTTTGAATTTGAAAATATGTAAATGCTTTTAAATGCTATACCAACTATTCTACCAACCTACCCCACCCAAACACCCCCAAACTCCCGCCTACCCCACCTAACCCCTCCACCCACACACCACGTCCCACCCAACCCCAACCTACCCTACCCCTTACTCCCTACCTACCCTACCTCTATCTTGTCCACCTCTACGATAAGAAGATGCACTCCAAAATTAAAAACCTCATGGTAATATATTACTTTGAATATAATAAAATACTCTTGACATTTTCCTATATCAACACAAGAAATAAATGAAAAAATGATTTTCTTTCCGACAAAATATTTTCTATTTTCCTACCCATAACTTTTTTTTTTTACATAACTTGTTGTGTGTATACATCCTCCCCCCTTTCTCTTACGCACCTTCACCCCCCCCCCCCTCTCCCTCCGCACTTGTTGATCTTGCTGTCCAAGATTTGCGCAATTTCATCAATTAATTGAAGGCATGTATTCTCATTTCTGCATAAACACAACGATTTTAACTACCCATTTTGTTTTAAATTTCCTAAACTAGGGTTCTAATTTCGTGTATCATTTTGATTTTCTTCTCCATTTTAATGTTATTGAATCTTTGAACTGTTCATCTGTTTATGCAAGCAGAGTTGTTGATTTGTCTGGGAACAGGACAGGCGAAAATAATTGAAATTATAGTTGAAATTATTTTCCTTATAACTTCATGTTACTTGCTCCAACTAATACTCATTATTAATCTTTATAACTCAAAAATTTAATCAAACACGTTTTGCTTTGCTAATATTATTACTCCCTCTGTCCCAATTTATGCAACACTGTTTGCTTTTCGAGATTCAAACTATATGAACTTTGATCAATATTTAAAATATATTTTGTTTTTATATATTGACATGTGAAGAATTGCAACTTATAGTACTTTTCGTATAGCCTTTGAACATCTAAATTATAATTTAAAACTATTGACTTGATCTAATCCAATTTAGCTCTGAAGACTAGTCAAATTGACTCTCAGTAAGCGAAAAAATGTCTCATAAATTGAGACGGGAGTATTAAACCTCAAAATACATTTTTTTTCGAAAATATTCTCCACTCACCATCAAAGTGTTAGGAATCATTTTCCTCGAGATTTTACTTAGAAAATGACTTTCGCATACCAAACACACTCATAGTCTATAAGGTTTTGAACTGGGTGGAGTTAATCCAATAATTTTAACTGACAACTGATTTAGCGCGCTCTTTCAGTTGGTCATGTTGTGATTCTAGTAGTGAAACAAAGAGAATAGCGGATAAGATAATATTTTCCTTTCCTGTGATTTCTCCCCTACGATATTTAGGGACGTTATATCTTATACATGCATGGTTCAGTTAAAAAAAAGGCAGTCTGGTGCACTAAGCTCTCGCTATTTGCGGGGTTCGGGGAAGAGCTGCACCACAAGGGTCTATTGTACACAGCCTTACCTTGCATTTCTGCAAGAGGCTGTTTCCACGGCTTGAATCCATGACCTCCTGGTTACATGTAGCAACTTTACCAGTATCTCCAAGGCTCCCCTTCATGCATGGTTCAGTTAGTAAAGAAATAAAATATTTTTTTGTGTTTTCTTATTTTTTGGTTTTGCAGGTATGCTTAAGAGTCTATTGTACACAGCCTTACCTTGCATTTCTGCAAGAGGCTGTTTCCACGGCTTGAATCCATGACCTCCTGGTTACATGTAGCAACTTTACCAGTATCTCCAAGGCTCCCCTTCATGCATGGTTCAGTTAGTAAAGAAATAAAATATTTTTTTGTGTTTTCTTATTTTTTGGTTTTGCAGGTATGCTTAAGAGTCTGAGGGAAGTCCCGTGTAATGAATAGCTTGTTTCATGCATGTTCTGTTGCAATAGTAACAAGAACTACACGTCTTGCCCGGAAGAAATCAATTTGTGGAATTCCGGTGATTTCTTCGAAGATGAGCTTTTGCACATGCTTGAATTAAAAGTTGATTTTCACTTGTTTCTGAATAGAATTAGCATCTAACAAGTGTACTGGAGATAGTTCTCTTTCGCGGAAGTTTGATCCTACTCCAATAATGAAGGAAGAGAGAGATGGTTTTTTTGTTGTTAAGAAAGGAGATATTGTTGGAGTCTACAGAAACTTGGGTGACTGTCAGACCCAAGTTGGATCCTCGGTAACTATCAGAGAAATTCTAATCCGCAGTTTATATGTATATGTGTGTGTATGTATCTGTGTGTCTATGTTATGTATGCACACTTATACTTTTCCTACTTTTTTCCGTTGGTGACTTGCTCTTGCCACTGGATCAACTTCACTTGTCAATTTGTAGTTAAAATGTAAGAATGCTACATCGAATTTATCTTATCTGTTCTTGTCCTCGTGAAAATGTGCAAAAGGTAGTTGCACAGCGAGAACTTCATAAAAAAGATTGACCATATTTATTTGCTACTACTTCATTTACATAGGTTGATGGAAAGCTGGTGCATAATTTCTCCTCATTTTTCAGCATTACCTTTATGCTTTCCTTCTATGAATAAAATTATCTGTCACAAAAGTAAAAAATTTTGTTACTTCAGCTTGGTTTTTCTGAATCAATGATAAAGTTATAGTAGTGTAGGAATTTCTTCTTACAGAATAGGGGGGGTAAAGGCAGTTACGCTTTCTATATGTCAATCAATGGTTATAAGCCAACGTACATGAAATGGTATATATATCAAATTGGCAGTGCGTTAATCAGTTGCCTCCCTCCCCCTCCCCCTTGCTTTGGCAGATATGTGATCCTCCGGTTAGTGTGTACAAAGGCTACTCCATGCCAAAGGACACAGAGGAATATCTTCTATCTTGTGGGCTTAAAAATGCACTTTATTCTATCAGAGCTGCAGATCTGCCCGAAGGTCTCTTTGGTGCTCTAGTACCATGCCCTTTTCAGGTCAGACATTGTACTAAATTATGTGCAAAAATTGTCTATTTATCTTTTATGAGTAAGGTATTTCATCTCAGAACTTTTGGACAAAGGCAGTCCTTATTCACAATACCTTTCTCTTTCCAGGGTGACACACAAGACTTCCAAAAAAAAAAAGGAACAAAGAAGAAAAGAGTTTAATTTGTCTGTCTGATCCAATTTTTGACTTATGGATCATGTTGTGAGTTTGATGCAAGACAAATCTGAACATGCATGATCCTTGCTAAAACTACTTGATTACTAAAAACTCTTCGTTCCACTTATGATATAGTTTATACCACCCAAGAAAGAATCCCAGAGTAGAGGCAAACCCAAAAGAGAAAAGTTGGAATTCTGTTGTATTAATTGCAATTCATCTTTGGAAGTAAAATCATGATATTTCCTGCTGATTTTGTCGGATAAAGAAAAAAGTTTAGCGCTGGATGTTAAAACACGACTTCTGCCTTTATGATACGGAAGGGATGAAAACTTATTACCTCAGTCCTCACAGATCCCTTATTAAGGAAAAGATTACTCCCTCCGTCCCATTTTATATGGAGGTCTTTGACTTGGCACAGAGTTTAAGAAATAAAGGAAGACTTTTGAATCTTGTAGTCTAAAATAAGCCAAAGATATTTGTGTGGTTATAGATCATCTCGTTAAGTGTAAAGGGTAAAGTTTAAAGTTAAATTGTTGCCAAATAAGGAAAGGTGTCGTCCTTTTTGGGACTGACTAAAAAGGAAAGTGTGTCATATAAATTGGGACAAAGGATTACTAATTTTGTATTGATCCTTATCATATGAACAAATGGTACAGGGGGAAAGTGTACTTCTGTAAATTACATTATACATGGGACAAATACCACATTGCTATCCTTCTACGCAGTCAATATTATAAAAGATGATCACTAAATACAGCTGATTCAGTAATTTATTTTGTACTCGATTTAAGTTAAATTTCCTACTTGTTTGTTGATGTGAATACTCCTGTTATCAGCAGTACTTATAAAAATTGCTGAAAGATGCTTACATCACAATAGTTGTGCTATTTGATTTTTATCTCCCCTCTCGCTGTATCTATTCTTCCTTTTCTTCTTCCCAGCACTGTTCTGTGATAACAAGTCCATCACGAACAAGCTGATTATAGTAGAAAGTGTGATGACCATTGACCAGAAATAACACATCTTTGCTCTTTCCTCTTTTTTCTTTTTAACCGGTCAAGTTTATCAGCACTAAATCTTTTGCAGCCACAATCTTCTTCCAAAGGTGGAGCATCTGAGCTTATGCCGAAGAAGAGGTCACAGGAAGCAACATGGTCAGAATATGCGGTAAGTTGGGGCTATATAGGTTAGTGTATAAGTCTCCCAGCGTTTGCAGCAGTTGGCTTTGAGGCATATCTCATTTTTGTTCTACAGTGAGAGCTAACTTAATGTGTCAATAGTTTTTGGTTATCCAACGAAGTGAGTACAATCTTCTATTTGCATCTCTCTGGATTTAGAAGCATGATTATAACACTGGGGGCTTGTTTGCTGAACTTTCTTTAAGATGCCATAATCAATGGTCTTTACAACTTACATGAGAAAGTTACTTGTTCCGCTGCAAGGCATTTGATTTGCTTTCAATTTTAAGATTGGATAATAATCCATTCTGAGCGAACTATCAGTGTTTTTCTGTTATGTCTCGGTAGCCCTTTTTTGAAGAAAATGATTATGTAATGAGGTCGAAAGTCTCCAATATGGCACTTGTTAATGAGCTAAATCTGTCTAAAGGGAATACTAGTAACTTGTTAATAGGTTTCCACAGTTATAGTAATATCTCGATATAGCAGTAGCTGTAGCTGTTGTTAACAAGTTTCAGCAGCTGTTGTAGTTGTGTGTAAATAAGAATAAAAATAAAGATAGGTCATACTGTGCCGATTTATAAGAACAGTAGATTGCCAACTCGTGTCCTGAGTTGTTCTGCTTTTCTTTAGCTCTAAATGATATCTTATGGGGCTTTGGGCCTTAGGCTGTTAATAGATCATGCTCGCTGCTTATAAAAAAATAAAAAACGAAGTAGTAGTATTTCAGTGAAAATAAAAATAGGTCATGCTGGGTGGCTTATAAGAAAAGTAGCTTGCCAACAAGTTTTTGCAGCTGTTGTTATCTTTGTTTTTTTTTCCTATTTCTTAATGAAATGTAAGGTATTGGACCTTATAAGATTGAACTTCATTATCTGTTACCATTCTCAAAAAAAAGATTGAACTTCATTACAAATGACTATATAGTTCTGAGAATCTATTCAAGGAGCCACATCCTAGTGAAGGTAGCTAGAGATCTGAAATACTATTTCTAGTAAAAGGTGTATTTTCCCATTACAGATTGCAGAAGTTATTTTGATGAGAAACATCAGTAATATGGAAGGAACAATAAACAAGAGATATCAGTATCCTTCCTGTTCACAAAAAAAATTTCTCACATAAATTGACAAACATGTTATTAGCATTGTGGTGGCCTATCTCTAGATCTGGAATTACATGTGACCTGCGTATCAAGTATTTTCATTAGATAGATGGATGAGTAATTAGTGTACTTGCATTACCTCAGGCGAAAGACTTAGTCTTTTCTGCAAAGTTTGCATTGAGCATTAAAGGGGAACTATTACCACCTATTGGTTGATAGAAACATATTTAGGTTGTTTAAATGTTAGAATTTGATGAATTCTGACATCTTTTAGTGTGCGAAGTACTTAAAGTTGTGATTGTCAAACCATATTCTTTGCAATATTTTTTGTACTGCATTATACCAGCTGTCTCTTGGAGAGGTATATTATGTAGATTTTGGCTCAAAGTAGTACTGAATACTTACACTTTTGAAAGAAGTACTAGTTGCTTGCTTTACTTACAAAAATGAAATACTAGTTTCTTGTGTTCGCACCCTGTACGATCTGTTCTGGAATTTATCTTGTTTATTGGCATGTTTATTTGCAGGATGCTGTTGGATCAGCAATTATTCCATATGATTCCGTAAGAAAGCATATCAAGTTAGAACCTCCTAAGGGTGACCAAGCTCTATCATCTGGTGTGAGTGGCTGTTAAGACAATGGCTTCTTATAAAAAAACATAAATGCTTTCAGTTTATCTATTTAACAAAATAAAATTGTCTTTATACTTGAGGGGAAGTTGGAGAAGCTAATAAATCTTAATTTAGTGAATCTATGGTGAATTTGCGGCAACTATGTGGTTGAGTTCTTATAAATTCTTTTGTAGGTTTATGGTGTTGGATCGAAAGAAGCTGATCGTGGTTATCCTCAGCAGCGATCTTGTACTCTTGAATTTGATGGTACTTCAAAAGGAAACCCAGGACAAGCTGGTGCAGGAGCTGTGGTACGAGCTGATGACGGAAGTCTGGTAATAATTACTATTCTTCTGTTTGTATTTCCTTTTCCTTATTGTTCGTCACACTTGTATTACAACTTTGCAATTAATAGATCTGTAGGCTACGTGAAGGTTTAGGAATAGCAACAACCAGTGTTGCTGAATATCGAGGCTTTATCTTGGGTTTAAAATATGCACATAGCAAAGGGTTTACAAGTATTCGTGCTCAGGGTGACTCCAAACTTGTTTGTATGCAGGTTTGTTTCCCATATTATTTGTTTATTCTTGTATTTCTTCTTTTTATTTGTTGATATCACACTTCTCTTTTGTGTGTCTGCAAAATCAAAGTTGTATCTGGAATTGTACTTCCAGCAAAGTTTTTGTTTGATCTTTTCAACTTCAGCTGGATGAATGGGGTCGTTATTTGCTTATTTTTAAAGTCAAGGAGGTCTGACAATTTTTTCGAGTGGTGGACCCATTTCTCAAGTCGCTTCAACTAACTTTTGTTGTTTCTGTAGGATAAAGCTTTTATAAAGTACATGACCTTAAGGATAAGGTAGTAACTATTACGAGTAACTTTTTTTAAAAAGGTAACGATCTTATTATCTTTAACGCAACGGATGTGCTAGTAGTAGCCATATTTACATGTCAAAAGAGCAAAAGTATATCCTTGTTCTTCTTACAAGGACTCTATTTTGTCTAACAGTGGATCCAAATCATGTAGAAATTCTTCTTTACACCAAAGACGAAACAAAAGTCAACAATTTTTTTGGTGACTGAGAAATCGATCTAGAACCATCCCTTTGGGCCATCCGCAACCTTCGAAACTCGGGGATGATTGGTCTGCTCCTCTACTCTTCTCCACTTAAATACTGGACTTAGTTTGCTTTGGTGTAGGGCTCGAACTTGTGACCTAAGACACAAGTCCCTAAACCTTTGCCAATTGAGCTAACCCCTGGGGCGAAACAAAAGTAAACAATTTATCTTGATCTTCTGAATAGGGCTGCTAAGTAGTAACAATTACTAATTTGCAGTCCAACTAAAGCTTCTCGGTTGAAAAAGAATATAAGTTTGGTATGTTTGATAATGGGTATATCTGGTCCCCCTGTCATCAGTTTTCAGTTTTACCTAGTGCAAGACGGCCCGGTTTGAGTAGTTCATGGTAATGGGAATCTTAACAAATGCCCCTAGACAAGTAATGTCTGCATGCTTTAGTGACGATGCATTTGGTGTAGAGTCTTGCAGTAAGTTGGCTAAATTGGAACTACACGAAAAAGAGTGATTCCTTCTGCTGCTGGGTAAAGATGGAGAGGAAAAGGGTAGAAGCCGGCAAATAGTTCTTGTCCATGCAAGAAGATTCTCTTAGTGGGAAATATAATCAACATACGTTTGGTCTCTCTATGAACTCTGTAAAGTCTTTGACGAGCTTACTTATAATTCCGAAATGCTTTATTATAGCTTCTAAAGTTAGTCTTATGACAAGTTGTTTTGCATTAGTGTTGTTAGAACTTATTTATAGTTTGGTTTCTTATTTTCTTCTTTTCTTTTATCTGCTTGATTTTGATTGATTGAAGTGTATATCCTTCCGAACAGATCCAGGGTCTGTGGAAGGTTAAGAATCAAAACATCTCTACACTATTTCAGCAGGCAAAACAACTGAAGGATAGGTTTCTTTCTTTCCGCATCATTCATGTTCTTCGGGTAATTTAATAAATCTTCTCTACCCCTTTATTCTTGGTTTATATGCCTGTCTCACTTTATCAATCACAAACTTAGTCTATAATAGCACCAAAACTGAATTAGAGCCCTCATTATTACTTGGTCAATTACCTAGTTCTTACCTTGCTGGTTCTTGGAGATGTAAAAGTTTTCCAACTCTTGGTTTTGATAGGAATCGAACTGTGATGCGGATCAGCAGGCGAACTTGGCTGTTGAACTCCCTGGTTAGAGTTTAGATTTTGCTCCACGCTTGGAGTTGATCATATTTGAGTTGTCATCAATGTTTTATCCAACTTCATCTCTTAATGCAGATGGTCATGTCCAGGAGGAGATAGAGAAATGACAATGGGGCAGTAGACAATGACTCTAAGGTGGTGCTGACGAGGATCTCGACATGCTAACCACTGAGGTCTAGTGCCTGGCAGCATCTGGTTTTACCTGTTAAGTCAGTGGATAGCACATACAGTTTGCTTAATGATATTGCAGTTAGGAATTATGTAAAGTTTTGCTGGATATTGGCTCAAAACTGGCACCAGCAACAAATGTTACTGTTTGCTTTGGGTTCACTGATGAGCACAAGATGTTTACGTGAAACTCGAAGACCACTGAGGGAACTGATTGATGTGAATCATATTGAGTCTCTAGTCTTTTTCTGTAGCAAAACATTGGGCATCTTACCCGTCATTCGAGTCACTTGTTTATGACATGACATGATAGTTAATTTAACTTGTATTAGTATCAGAATATCCGTGTAACAACAAATTTCATGCAAATAGTGTATCTTCAATCCTTAACTGAAGGGCTCGACAGTTTGATCTTGAATTTGACCTGGGATGTGAAGTTCATTTATTTGTCACAAAAGCTTTGATAACCGCCTCGAATAGTAATTACAGATCAAATGTCACTAAAAAGTAATTTTGATATGAAATGCCGTGATGTTTGATTTGCTTTTTTGATTTGGCCTTTAGTACTTGAAATTTGTATATAAATGCTTCTATTTTTGTAGCTTGCAGAGAAATTTGTGAAGCTCTTCCTCTTCACTGCTCTCTCTTACTTGTGAATTTTAATGATTTTTGCTATTGAAAAAATTGGCCTTAACAAAGTGAACTTCTAGTGTCATTTAAAAAAATACTATATCTTAGAAAAGTGAAACTTTGGTTAAATCATAAAAGTTTACTCGTATTGGGTATTTAAATCAAATCATATCAAATTACTTTGGTTAAAGTGATTCAATAAAGTGAAAATATACATTAATCAATGTGAGAAAAGTGTATTTATCTGGTATGGCTAAGTTTTAACCCCTCCATTGTCCTAAAAAAAAAAAAGCAATCCTATAAAAGTGTCTATTTCACTCTTTAACAAAGTAATTTTGTAACATTATATCACTTGTATTACCTGGAAAAATATAGTATTGCATTCTAATATTACAAACTTAACAAACAAATATGATTACAGCTCGAAACTTAAAATTCTGTGTGTAAATCTCAAGATACTACCATAGATTTTTAAGTTAGCAAAAGCTAAACTCTTGACAACACGAAACACTAGAACAATGTCCCGAAATTTGAAAAAAAGGAGAAAATATAGAAATAGGTCTCTCCCACTTAAGTTGTAATTATTCAATAATTGAAATAGTGGAGTTACTACTTTTCAACTATATTTCAAATGACTACATGTCAAACGGCAACTATGCTTTAATTACCCGAGAAAATGTAGAAGCAGATCTTTACCGCTTACATTATGGATATAATACATAGGTAGCCTCTTTAAATTTGTCAGAATATTTTATTTAGACACTCGAACTAAGTCTTATTTCAACTGAACACCTCAACTTCTAATAAAGTGTTTCAATTACACACTTTCAATTCAAATTTTGAAAAAAAATTGTGTATTTTCATTCGTTTATCAAGTAGTTAAGTTAACCACATAAAATATGTCATGTCCTTTAATTATACGCATTCCCCCAATAAGCCATAAAATCCCCATACTTTTTCTACTTGAGGTTGATGTGTATAACTAAAGGAGATGACATATCTGATGTAAGTAACTAAACTACCTAATAGACAAATAAAAAACACAAACAAAAAGTTTTCAAATTTTGAATCAAAAGTGTATAATTGAAACATTTTATTAGAAATTGAGGTGTTCAATCAGGAATAAAATTTTATTTGAGTGCCTAAATGAAATATTTCGGCAAGTTTAAGGGCCGTCAAATGGCTATTTTTCAACTACATTTCAAATAGCAAGTCCAAGAAGTGATCTAAGTGAGTTGACTTTAAACCCATTCTAATAGAATCCATACCCGACCCGCCAATATATCTGGCAAACAGTTACTGGTTGTTACCCCACATGTTTAAGCAAATGGAAGAACAGCACGGCAAGCATACAGTGGCGTACTCATTTCTCTCTCCCTGAAAGTCGCAATGAATTGCGTCACAGCTCTTAAGGCGAATTTTCGCTGTTCGCCGATTTCCCTCCCCGGCGATTTGTGGTCAATTGATTAAGTTTACTGTCTTAATTATTTTTAAATTTTTGTTTTATAAATAGAATTAATTTATATCCATAACTTATGCGCTTGACAAAAAATTTGGTATAGTGAATTTTCTAAGGCTGGCCGGTGGGCCGGGACGGCCCGATCCCGTCCCGAGCCCGCGTAAAAAAAAATGGTAGCGGGACTCGAACTCGAGACGGGACAATGTCTCGTCCCGCCAGACCTGAGCCCGCCCCAGGCCCGCCCGTCCCGAGCCCGAGCCCGAGCCCGACCCCGCCCGAGAGTCCCACCTTCGCAAATATAATCGTTGCACCAACGACCATTTTAGATTTTGGCCGTTGGGCAACGACCATTTTACGCCTCCCCCCTGCCCCTTAATATTTATTTTTAACCCAAAAGTTATTATATTTACACTTTAACCCAATTTTTCAACTATAAATAACTCATTTTCTCTTCATCTTTCTCACAAATCTTCCTACAATCTCTCAAATATCTCTCTACAAGTCTACATTGTTTACTAAATATTCAATTTTATTTATTCATTTGGGAATTGGAAGTGAAGTTGGCAACTAGCTTGAGGATCTTCCATCGAACAAAGTTTCAATTTTCAACCTCTCGATTACACGTCGACGTTACGTCGGCGTTTGGTACATTCGTTCCTTCATTAAATTATTATTGTCTGTTTATTTTATTTAGCGCACTTAATTTTATTATCTTTAATTATTTATTATCATAATTAAAATGGAAGGATTAAGAAGTATGTTTAAGGGTAAGAGTAAGGGTGATTCTTCTAGTAGGGGCAACCAGGGCAAGGGTACTTATTCTAGTCATCTTATTCCTACACAAGATGATTTTGTTGATACTCAACATTTTCCTACAATACCATTAGATTTAGACGATGAGCTATTTGCTGTAACTCAAGAAGACTTTAATTTAGACGATGATCTAGATGATACACCCACTAATGTTGATGACAACACACCCACTAGTGCACCTTCAACTGAAATACCTCCTATTCCCCCTAGTATGAGACGAGGTCCAGCAAAACGACCATTAAAATCATGTTTTTAACGGTTTTATTCATTACATTAGAGATATATATAATCCTGCTTTTAACGGTTTTCCTAGATCAACTGTTAAGATAGATGTATTTAAATTCGCGCATGAATATCAACAATATTTACGTTATTCATTATATCATTTTAATGGCAAAGTATCTACCACGTCTGATATAGGTCGTAGTACTAACGGCCATGATTATTTAACTGTAACTTGTCATTGGATAGATTATAAATGGTCTATGCAAAAACGTATCTTAGCGTATAGATATATAGATGATAGGCACACTAGTACTTTTATTGCAGATAATATTTATCAAGTGTGCCATTATTACGGAATAACCGATAAAATTATGACTATTACATTAGATAACGCTTCTTCTAACAATTACGCAATTACAATTTTAAAAAATAATTTAACTCCATCTTTTTCAGATCATTTTCATATAAAATGCGCGTGCCATATATATAACTTAATTGTAAATGATGGTCTATCACTTTTTGAAGACATTCTTAGTAAAATACAATTTGCTACAAACTTTATTTTTAAAAGTAATAAAGTACAACGTATAAAAGAATATAAAAAAACTTATCACGATTGTGGACTATCTTATAGAAAAATTCCACAAGAAGTATCCACTAGGTGGAATTCTTTATACGAGCAACTACTTGATGCTTATAACTATAGAAAGCCTATAACTTTATTTTTTAACTCTCATAATCAAAATCCAGCTGATATGATTGTAGATAGTGATTGGGTAAAAATTTCCGAACTAATTGTATTTTTAGAGAAATTTTTTCAAGCAACAAAAGAATTTTCCGGTATATATCATCCTACTATTTCAACTATGTTGTTTTATATAACTCTAATATTTTTATTCTGTAGTGAATATATGGAAAAAAAATAGCTTATATGGCAACTATTAAAAAAATGTTTATCAAAATAAGAAAAAAATTATTCCTATTCCCACAATTTATATTATTGGTTCTGTATTAAATCCGACTATTAAAATAGACGATACTAAATCACTAATTGAAACTATTTACGATTGTATAGAAGTACTACCACCTCCAAGTCTCAAAAATCTAAATCATCCACCACCTATTGAACAAATTAAAGAAGAAGTGTTGTCTAGCGTAGAACACCAATGCAAAAAAAATATATAGGTTTTATCAACAAGAAAATGCTAGTAACTTACCGGCTTCCATACCATCTTCTTCATCTTCAACACAACCTCACAAAAGACATGTTGTTTCTGCGACTAGTATTGAAAGCCTGAGAAATAGAATGTGCGGCCGTACCTCTACTACTAACCAAATTAGAGAGTTGGATATTTTTGTTTTGCAGGGGTCTGTACCGTACCAAGAAGTTATCAATGAAGATGGACATAAAGACTTGCTGAAATACTGGAGGGGGAATGAGAAGACCTTTCCGACACTTTCATTTATGGCCCGAGATATTTTGAACATTCAAGCGTAATCAACTGCGTCTGAAAGCGCTTTTTCTGCCGGCAGATATCAAATAGGAGACCACAGACACTCATTAGCCGGAGACAGCTTGGAAATTGCAGTATTATTCAGAGATTGGATACGAGCGGAGCGGAGAGGTGCGGTCAACCGGAGATCAACGAAGAAGAAGACGAAAACTACAACGAAATCTTATCTGAAGGTGGTGGAAGCGACGTGGATCAATTTGACCAACAAATACCAATTCCAACCGAAGAACCACATGAAATTATCAAGCAATTAGAACAGGTTTTTTTGAGAATGTAATTTTTTAATTGCATTTTATTATGTAATTTGCAACTTTTGGACAACACCACAAAGGTGCAATTTAGATTTTAGACAATTGTATTTGTATTATAAAAAAATCATATGTCTATTAAATAATATAAGAGGCACAAAAACAGCCTTGAGATGTTTTTATTACACTATCTTGTCTTGTTTATTGAGTTTTTTTTATACATATGTTATTTTTATTTTTATTTAAAAAAAAAAAAAGGAAAACCCGCCGGAATCCGCCCCGATCCCGACCCCGACCCCGAACCGACCTCGACCCGACCCGATTCCGACGAGATCGGGACGGGACTGGAGCAAGTCCCGCCAGACCCCGCCAGACCCAACCCCGACCCCTTCGCCCGTCCCGCCCCGACCCCGACCCCGCCAGACCCGAGCCCGGCCCACTGGCCACCTCTAGAATTTTCTGAAATAAAGACTATTTTTCAAAAAAATTGTTAAACGGGCCAAAAAAATCAAGATCTGTCATTTGTAAACTTAGGCACGGATGACCCTATTTTTATTTTGGGGTCGGTCTTTAAATTTTGGCTCTCAGATAGCTAGTTTTAAATTTTTTCCCTTCGCATTTTAAGTAATAAAAAAATGGTCGAAAATATCATTAAACAAAAAAAATTTGACCGATCCTTATCTATGACCTAAATTCACAAAGTAAAAATTCATAAAAAATGTATTTTCTGGCAAAGTTACATAGAAAATTTGATTTGTCCAACATAAGTTATGTAGGAAAGAAGTTATGCCGGATAACTTTATTCCTATAGAACTTACGTCTGACAAGGTAAAGTTTGTTGACACCCAATTTTGTCCCCTCTTTTCCGATTATTTGTTTGTGATTTAAAATATTTTGACACCTCAAAACAATTATATATATATATAAAGCATTTAATATCGTCGTCTATTCTCAATATCATTATTTTCATTATTCACATTTTCTACTATCATTTGCATTTTAATATCATAATCATAGTTTTACCATAATATTCTATATTATTTTATTTTCGTAAAATGACATCGCGTTTTTATTTAAATTAAGCAATAAATATTTCATAAATATTATGTTTTTATTATTATCACATCGTTATATTTTATTTTAATAATTTATGTTTCTTCAAAGCATTTTTTTTTAAAATAATAACCCATTTTCCCTCCTCACCCAAAATATTCTATCAACCCACAAAAAAAAAAGAGGCAGCCCAATCGGCACCGAAACCCGGCCCAAACCCCATTTTCGCCCACATCCATTTATCCCTAAAACCTAATCCCAAAACAAACCTTACACCCCTTTTCTTTTACCCTAAACATAACCCAAAACCCACAGCCCCCATACCCTATCCCCCAAAACCGACCACCAAACCCATCACGTCGCCCCCTTTCGCCCATGACACCACCACACCCCCACCCGTCACTTCATCCATACCCTATCCCCCAAAATCCGCGACTTGCACCCCTAAAATTCGCCTCCAAAATCGTCACATTTGCCCCTTTAATTTGAAATTCGAACTCGAAATTGAAAAAGAGGTATGAGGTGAACGGTTTTGGGGAGAAATCCATCTATAAATACCCCCCATGTTCTTCATTTTTAGGGGGGTCCGAAAAAAGAAATCAAAAAGGGTCCGAGTTCGAAAAGAAATCGAAAATCAAAAGTCGGGACGGAGGTCAAAAACGAAAAACATCTAAAAGGAGGAGAAAAATCAGAAAAGAAAATAGGTTGATTGTTCCTAAATTTTTGCTTAGAAAATACTCCTCTTTGTTTCATAAACTTTAATCCGAAAATCCCCTTCGAATACTAGTTTCAATCCTCAGAAAATCCCCTTTTGTTCTTCACGTTTCCGGTTATTTCGGGTCGTTTCGGGTCGGGTCAAATCGAAACCGGGTCCAAAATCAGAAAATCAGAATCCCAAAAATAACTTCCCTGAACGAATTCGATGATTCGAGATGACGCCTTGGTTCGCTGCCCGGAGAAGGTCAGTAACCTCAACTTTCTTTCTTTTATTCACTTATTTATTTATTTATTTATGTTTACCTGTTTGTTTGAGTGCTCAATCTGTCTCGACAACGTGTGAATTTGTTGGAGTGTAAAAATTATGTTAATAAGAATTCTGGGCTGATTTGAGTATTTTACATGTCATCGCGATTTGTTTTCTTAAGAGGTCATATTTTGCTATCGAGTCGATATATTCGTTTCTCGCTTTCGGATACTAGAAAGCATGCATGTAGAGTTTTGAATATATGCTCATCTGAATGTTTAAATCTTGTGAAATATAACCTTAGTATAGAACTTGTTTTGCTAAAGAAGCACACTCACAAATCAGCAGATACAATAGCGAATATATGTATTCTTTGTTTCAAAAAATGAAAAATGAGATTTTATCTCTTCATTTTACTCTCATTTAGAAGCCATGGACTAAGGAATATGGAAGTGTTTTTCTCTGTTGAGTCTTTGTTTAGTTTATCATGTCTATTGAGTTGTTAAATGATACATGTGCTAGCTTAAACCTTAAGTCCTTGTTTGCATACCTTTGGTTTATAATCCTGTTTTCATGTAAGTATGTATAGGTGTTGTTGGGATATCGAAACCGTTTGAATATAAATGAGCTAAATATGACTATTTCTAGCTTATTTTGTGTCATCTAGACCCAAATATGCAAGTCTTTCTTTTTCCTGGTTCTCTTTCCCTTTCTTGTTATCTATGTTGTGTATCAAACCTAAGGCCCAACAACATATTATCTTTCATGAATTATTTATTTATATTTTTTTATGTTATATTTTCATGTTCCGTCGACTAATCCTTTTCTTTTCTTTCGTTTTACATGAAATGCGCCGGGAGCAACTAAGAGTCTCGTTATTAGACTCATCATGACTATTGTCAAATGAAGACCCGCATCCCCGTTCATTGCATTCTCCTGCACTCGGGACTTCTAAACAAATAGGGCGGGATGACATCGTCATCCGCCCTAGTCGCTGCTTTTAATTCCTTAATACCGCAATTTTTATTTTTTATTGTAATTTAATTACTCAACCTTGTGCGATCATGGGAATACTTAGAATAATTAGGCCTTGAATTGATAAATTAATAGGGTAGTTTAAAATTGGAAATCTGCCGCTAGTTTATTTATTTTAGGCTCGTCATGCATGTTTAAAACTTTCAAAATAATTTGGTCATCTTTTATTCGCATTATTAATCATACCAATAAGGTTTTGTTTTTATCCGACTTGCGGTTTAAAATGACTTCCTTATAAATCACTTCTTTGCATTACAAACAATTTGTTTTTCTCCTTACTATCAATTGCCAAAAAATTAGTATTTTATGGACAATGCCATACAAATGCATGCTTTTATCCAAAATTTAACTTTACATGCATTTTATAAATAATGTCATGCTTTTATTCAAAAAATTAATTTTATATGTATTTTTATAAATAGTGTCATGCGTACTTTTTTAGATTTTATGTCAGGAATTTACGTCTCTGAACCGCAATCACTTTTGCAAGACTTCTCAAAAAGAAGAACATAAGTGGTAAAAAATCTTTACGTTGTCAAAATGCATTTTTTAATTAACTACTTGCAACATTCTTTCAATTAACTTTATACTTTTAAACATGTATTTTTCCTTAGCATAATAATCAACCTAAGTTTGACCGGATAACTGTAGTTAGCGGATTTTGAATGGTGCCTAACTTCTTCCCTTTAGGATAATAAAGAACTCTTACTTAGAATCTCATAGATTAGCAGATCATTAATCGGAGTTCATTTTGTAGCATTTATATTGACATTTAGGTGTCCTAATTTATTGTAGAATAATTAGTTGGCGACTCTTTAAGCTTTAATTAATTTAGGAATCACCAGTATGTCGCGACCATGTTGGATCCCTCTTCTTCGCGGTGGGAGGGGGGGTTAAAAATGAGTGCGACAAAGTTTTCATGCAACTTTACCCGAAAAGGCATAGTTTCTATGAAATTTCACACCTTGGTTTTTTTTTTCTAACTTTGTTAGGTTTCGGATACAGAATCTCTTAGTTCATAGACCAGCGAATAAGGTATTTTAACCCACAAATTTTTATTAAATAAGTAGGGGCAAAAAATAAATATTCGTGCACAAAATGAACTTAACACACTTTAAATCCCATTCCATCAGAATCCAAACCCGACCCGGCAATACGTCTGGTAACAGTTACGGTTGTTACAAGAGAAAGCGATCAAAATGGTCCTTAATGTATAGGTGTTGCTTTGTTTTAGTCCTTAATGTATCCCACTTGATTGAAATGGTCCTTAATGTATATGTGTTGCTTGTTTTAGTACTTAATGTATCCCACTTGATTGAAATGGCCCTTAATGTATAGGTGTTGCTTTGTTTTAGTCCTTAATGTATCCCACTTGATTGAAATGGTCCTTAATGTATAGTTGTTGCTTTGTTTTAGTCCTTAATGTATCCTACTTGATTGAAATGGCCCTTAATGTATAGGTGTTGCTTTGTTTTAGTCCTTAATGTATCCCACTTGATTGAAATGGTCCTTAATGTATAGTTGTTGCTTTGTTTTAGTCCTTAATGTATCCCACTTGTTTTTCTCCGAAGTGTTTGCCGTTTATCGGTTGACGAAATCGGATGACAAATTGATTCATTAACTAAGCGATTTGGGCCGGAAGCGGATCTCTAACTTCCAGCAATGGGTTCCCCAACTACTCCAGAAAGCGTTAGGATGGTGATTGAGTAAACTAAGTGGTAAGAAACATAAATACAGCTAGAGTGCAATAAATGTGATAAAGATAGAATGAAGATAAGTAAAATCAGTTTTTTGATTGATTGTGTTGTTCTTTTCTGTACAAATGATTCCTATATTTATAGTACAAGAAAAATAAATGTGACCCCCTATGTTACCCACCGAACTACCCACTAAATCCACTAGCTAACTATGAGGAGGTGGTGCCAATTTTTTTGCCTGGACCTCTAGCACGATCGACGACACTCCCTTCTGGTTGCTACCTTTTCTAGAAGGTCCTTTGACTTGGTCTTCGAGGCATCCGAGTATGTGTGGGTCTCAGCCGTTCCTCAGAATTATGACTCGGCCAGACTACTGTAATAGCCGATGATGCTTTTCTAGCCAAGGGTAAGGACTAACGGATTTGGCTATGATTCCGCTCAGTTACCGACTTAGAATCTTTTTCTACCTTCGGTTGTTACTTGATTTGGCTAAACACTTTTGAGTGTTAATAATTGCCTCATACATTAACTCGAGTGCCGTTGTCGAGTTGATGTATTCCAAAATGGTTGTCGTTTTGTGTGGCAGTCGTAGGTGTCATTTCAATCACTTTTGCCTTAAATGCATGCAATGATGGTCTTTAAAAAGTTCTTTTTTCCTTCCACAGAAATGTCTCGGCTTCCACAATTAATTTCTAACGAATTTTTAGCCGCACGTTTTGGATGAAAAGACTCCCAACATAGTGTCAATCATATCTCCAAGAAAAAGGAAATACTTATGAGAGACATCCCCCACCAAAAGGTTTCTCATTCAATCTTCTCGGCCATTCCCAAATTTATCGCCTTCTTCAGAAAACTATATTTCTTCAACAGAAAAAGAAAAACCATATCTTCATCTTCTTCTCTATCTCTGGGATCGGATAGCACCGGTTTGGCTATTGATGACCTAATCCCCACTTTTGCATTCATAGATGAGCAACTGGTTCTCGCCCCTTTTGGTACATCTGAACAATGTGACCTTCTTCTCTCTCAGTATCTAATCCCGGCGAACTACGACCTTCCGATTACCTGTGACTGGTTCACCGGCGATCATTGCCAGACTATTCTGCGTACCTAGCCGAACAAGATTACCAATTATTCTGTTTGGTTGGTCCGAGTGAAGTCGGCCAAAGAAGCCGAATGGAGGCGCACGGGTCTCTACGACGACATTGTGTTGTCGGAGTTTGACTCTTCCTACAACATCGGTCTTATATATGCCTTTCTTGGTTACTGGTCGACCGCTGCCAATGCCTTTGTTTTCCCTTGGGGAAAGATAACCCCTACACTGCTTGATGTGGCGGCGATACTTGGCCTTCCGATTTTGGGAGCCGAGGCGCATGTCCTAAGCGATATAGATGTTGCCGATTTAGGCATCAAAGTCTCAAAGACTTCTTCAGGCTACAACTAGTTTATGACCAACAACCGTCGAATATCGCCTCTTCCAGTCGATGATGCCGAGCATCATGCTTTTCTGTTTTTTTTGTGTAGTCGATACTTTGTCTGTATGGGCTCTTGTGCAGTTGTGAAAGAGCTGTAAATTTATGCGGCTTTAGCCGTTTCAGGGAGGGATGTCAGCTGGGCATCTCTCTTCTTGACCTATCTTTACATGGCTCTGGGTGCTGCCCATGCGAGGTTAATGGATTCCAGAAACCTGGATACCTTAGTCGGTCCCATGTGGTTCCTTTAGTTGTGGATCACCCTCTACTTTCCTGAGTTTATCCCCGATAAATTTGATGACCACCACTTTCCGTTAAATCCGCCAGTATTAGCCGATACTCTTCGGAGAACACCTCTTGTGCCCCAGGATGCTTTTGTCGTAGTCTCCACCATGCATGGTCTGTCTAGAGACCATTATACAGATTGGCAACCGGTCTTAGAGAGATGGGCCACCCCCGATTGGGTCCTTCAAGTAGCCGATGAGGACCTTACTTTCTCCCAGCGGAGGACTATGGTTCTCATATGGGGGGGGCGGATTCTCACGGCCAGGGACTTGTTGGGTGGTTTGAAGCCCACTTCTAGGAATAATAAATTGACTGCGGAGCTTTATTGCCCAAACTTTTTAGCAAGGCAATTCGGCCTTACTCAGCACGTGTCGTGGCCCCACCGCAGTATTGTCAGTTCAACTCAACGTTGCATTCTTGATGCTGAACAAGAAAAGAAGTTAGTCGATCATAATCTTGACAGTCTCGCCATTCTTTACTAGCATTCGTTTCCCCCGAGAGCGAATAATATCGTCGCTTTTGATGATTGGTGGGATACGGCTAAGGAGAAGTTTTTTCAATCTCCTTTAGATGTCTATTGTGATCGGTTGATTCTGTCGAGAAAAAAGAAACCGGAAACCTCTAAGCCTTGGCCAAAAGAAGTCACTCTGAAAGCTGCTTCCTCTAAATCGATTAGGCTTGTTGCCTCAAGTCTTCCGTCCGGTTGCGGCAGACAAAGAGAAAAGGTAAATTGTATTCTACATATGTGTCGGCTAGATCGTTCTTCTGAATTTTTGGCTAACATCTCTTATGTATCTTTCAGCAACCTCATCTCCTCCAGTGTTTGTTGATCTGGAGACCACTTTTGACACCGAGTCCCCATCACCCAGTAAACCAGTGCCCAAGCAATCCCGACGAAGTGGAGGGGTTGTCATTCGAGATTATAGTGAGGAAGGCCCCCACAGACCCGGAGTTCATGTTCCTGCTGAGGAAGAGGAGGAAATCGTGGTATGCTACTTGGCTGGCTAAAACACCTTCGCATCGGCTACTAATATTTATGTTTTCTGTTTGCCCTCCAGGGACCATAACTGATAAGGTGCAGACGGCTTCATAAAGCGTCTGATGCTTCCCTTCATATTGGCGGATCGTCTTCCCTGGCTCATACTCCCGTACATTCGCAGGACCCATCATCGACTGCCCTCAAAGCCACAGTTTCTCCTGCCAAGACAGCCGAGGCTTTCTATGCTGGGCAGCCGTAGAGGTATACCCTTTTTCTTATGCTTGGTCTTTCACTGCCTCTTGGCCCTTGCCTCTATACTGAACTGTCCTTTCTGTACAGGAGACCGCTGGAGATAATCCTTTGGCTGAAGCCCATCCAACTGATGACTCAAAGGTACTTGCCGAAATCATCCCGGAAGATGTGCTTTTGCTCTACTTTGGCTCAGTCGACATTGCATCTCCACCAGCTTCGCTTATTGGCATCCATCGAAAACGAGTCGATGAGTCTCTCGCCAGGGAAGTTCCAACTAACAAAGAAGAGTTCCATGCTCTGAGGGCTTCTTTGTTCCGATTGTCAAAAGAAACAACGGATTCCCCGGTTCTGGCAACCACTTATAATGACATGGCTTTGGCTCTGAATGATTTATTTGCTTTACATAGAACGACCAAAGATAGCCATGATAAGGCTATCACTGCTCTCTTCAACACTTGGGGTCTCTTCGGCAATAGAAGAACTGCATTCAGTCTTCTTTCAATGAGGTGAATGCAGAAAGGCAACAAAATATCAGCTGAAGAAATGACTTGCAGGAGCAGTTGTCCAAACTGCGAGTTGAGTTGGAGCGGATCCAGACGAAGATAGGGGCTATTACTCCGGCCATATGCGCTTTAGACTCGGCTATTAGTGCCCACGACTCCCCACATTCTTTGTTTTGGCAGAGTCTTCAATTGGATAACAAAATCTAGAAACTCGGTAACTAGCAGGTGGTTTGGGAACTGGATCAGAAAGCATGCATCGAACGACTGGCCAAACTAGAGAATGAATGGACTGCATGGAAAAGCCGTCTAGTTCAAGCAATGCCGACAATCACTACTCCCTTGCCAACTGATCATGTTGCTTAGTTGTCAGCTGATACGCTTATGGACTTGCAATTCGAAGCCATTGCTGCTTCTGTTGTTCAAGAAGTATCGATCAATACTAAGGCTTTTACCGAGGCCCCATCGACTGTAGTGGCTGAGCCTTTGTTGGGTGCTGAAAGGGAGGTCCAAGCAGTAGTGGGAGCGGCTGAGGTAGTAGCCATTGTTGCAGCTGAGAGAGAAAGAGAGATTGCGGTATCCAAGATTCCCAAGCAGCCGTGAACTCGGCTAATCTTGAGACTTTTGTTACTAGTGATATATTGCAACCTCTAGTTGGTGGAATGCCGACCAACTCGGTAGTCGGTCTATGGTTGTTGTTTACTCTTGCATACCCCAAATCGAGGGGTAGTATCTCTTTAAGTATTTGTCATTTACATTTCTGTCAAGCTCTTCATCATGCATTTCTATCAGTCGATACGTTTTGCCAGCAATCCATTGGCTTACTACGAAGGGTCCTTCCCAATTTGGCGACCATTTGCTGAATTTATGATCTTTCATTCCAAGTGGCAACACTGTTTTCCAAACCAGGTCTCTTTCAGCGAACCTCTTAGGCTTAACATGTTTGTTGTATGCTTTGGCTATTTTTCGTTTGTCGGCTTCAATTTTTTCCAGGGCTATCAGTTGATCTTCATCTAGCTGATCTAACTCCATTAGCATAGCCTGCTGATATTCTTCTAAGCTTAAAGAATTCTGCTTGACACCCGTAATGACTTAACATTAATCTTCAAGGGCAACATTGCATCTTGGCCATAGGTGAGCCGATAAGGTGTTGTCCCAGTAGTTGTAGACTTAGAGTTCTTGATCGCCTAAATAGCTTCATCCAGAGTGAGATGCCATACTGCAGGTTTATCCTCCACGTTTTTACTGATTATGTCCACAATAAGCTTGTTAGCTGCATCGACTTGCCCATTCGCCTATGCGTAATAAGGCAAGGATGTGATCATTTTGATCCCAAATTTCTCAAAAAAGGTTGTCACCTTAAAACCAGTGAACATCGTCCCTTGATCAGTTGTAATCGTCTCAGGGATACCATATCTGTATAATTGCATAAACTGAATGACATTTGTCTGATGAAATTTTTTCATCGGCTGTGCCTCTATCCATTTAGTGAAGTAATCGATAGCCACAATAATGAAATTATGTCCCTTAGCCGATTGTGGGTGAATCTTGTCGATGAGGTCTATAGCCCATCCTCTGAAAGGTTAGGGCTTCACGGTCGGGTGCAACAACTCGGCTGGTACCCGTTGGATTGGTCCATGTCTCTGACACTCTTCACAACCTTTTGCATATTGAAAACAGTCGGTCGTGATAGTAGGTCAATAATAGCCATGGCGATAAATCAACCACTTCATCATTGGCTTGGCTCTGTGCGATCCACAGATTCCTTCATGAACTTCTCCCATGAGTCTTAAGGCTTCTGCCTTATCAATGCACTTGAGTAGAGCCCCATTTACGCTCATTTTGTAAAGATCATTATCAATAAGCACATACTTCAAGGCTCTCCTCTTGACCTTAAGGTCCTTACACGTGAAAGGATCTTTTAAGTAACCGATTAACACCTGCTTTCACGAGTCGAACTGGTCTATGGCTAACACTTCGGCTGGCAGTTCATCATACTTTAAAGTGAGTAGAGACTTTCTAAAGCCAGAAGCGTTTTGCGCTAAGTCGTTAGCCTCAACATTCATGCCCCTAGGAACATGACTTAATGTAGATGATGCGAACCTACTAAGTAACTTGCTAGCCGTTTCGTAGCGGGCCAATAAATTTAGATCTTTGCAGTCATATTCCCCGGCCAACTTCTTGATAACCAACTGAGAGTCTCCGCGAATCTTGATGTACTTTGCTTTCATATAGACTAGGAGTTTGAGTCCTATGATAAGAACATCGTATTCAACTTGGTTATTTGTCAAGTCGGAATCTAACCGATAAGAGAACCTCCACGTTTCATCTCTAGGATCAGTTATCGTTATCCCGGCTCAGACTCCCTTCTGGATTCTTGACCCATCAAAATTCAGCATCCAAGGGACGACGTTCATACATGTAGTAGAGGGGGCGCATGGGTCCTCCACATCTACACTAGGGTGGTCTGCCAAGAAATCGACTATTGCCTGACCTTTGACAGCCTTGAGTGGCCTATACTCGAGAGAAAACGCAGTGAGCTTGATTGTCCATTTCATTCGTCGTCCTTGCAAAACAAGTTTATTCAATAAGTACCGGACGATGTCAATCTTGCACAAAATGTGAACCACATGTGGCATTAAATAAAGTTTTGTACAAGCATAGAATAAGGACAAACAAAGCTTCTCTATAGGAGTATATCTAGTTTCAGCTTCATTGAGCATTCAGCTAAGATAGTAAACTGCCATTTCGGTTCCATCATCGGCATCATGTGCTAACAGGCAGCCGATAGACATATCTGCAGTCGAGATGTATAATTTCAACGGCTTCCCTAGCATGGGAGGTACCAGCATGTGAGGAGTTGCTAGGGCCTTTTTAATTTGGTCAAAAGCTTCTTGCTGTTCCGGATCCCATATTAGCTCTTCTGACCATTTAAGCCTAAGCAAAGGTAAGAAAGCCTTCATTTTGCCAAATGAATTAGATATGAACCGCCTTAGGAAGTTGATCTTCCCTAGCATGCTTTGTAACTCCTTCATTGTTCTGGGTGGTGCCGACTCCATTACTGCCCGGGATTTGTTCTAATTTATCTTAATACCTTTCTTATGTACCAAGAAGCCAAGGAAGTTGTCAGTCGATACTCCGAACATGCACTTGGCTGGATTCATTTTAAGATTATGAATCCTCATTCTTTTTAGTGCTTGTTCCAGATCGACTAAATGATCATTGAAGTCCTGATTATGAATCCTCATTCTTTTTAGTGCTTGTTCCAGATCGACTAAATGATCATTGAAGTCCTTAAACCTCACCACTACATCATCAGTGTAGACCTCCACAATCTTGCCGATCAGATCATGGAAGATGGTGTTCATTGCCCTTTGATAAGTAGCACCAGCATTTTTTAGACCGAAATGCATGACTACCCACTCCTAAATGCACAAGGCTCCTGGACACCTAAAGACGGTCTTGTGAATATCATCATCGGCTACTGCTATCTGATTATAGCCAGAATATCCATCCATGAATGTCAGCACCCCGTTAGCTGCTGCCGAATCGACTAGCATATCGGCTATAGGCATGACGTATTCATCTTTGGAGTGGCTAGATTTAGGTTCCTATAATCAATACATACCCGAACCTTGCCATTCTTCTTCTTGACTGGTACAATGTTTGCCAACCATTCCACATACCTAGCCATTCTGATGTACCCGGCCTTCAGCAGTCGTTCAATCTCGGCTTTAATATGAGGTATCAACTGAGGGTGATATCTTCTGGGCGATTGTTTATGAGGTGTGAAACCCTCCTTAATTGGAAATATGTGATCTACCAAAGTACGTGCCATCCCAGACATCTCATGATAATCCCACGCGAAACAGTCCTTATACTGCAGTAGAAGAGTCGTTATGCTTTGTTTATCCTCCTCCTTCAGCAAACCACTAATATGTGTTAGCCGAGGGACTTCTTCAGTACCCAAGTTGATATCTTCCATGGGATCCTGAGACTCAAAACTAGGCATAGCCCTTTTTATGGGTGATTCAAATTACATTGGTAACTCAATGTCATCGGTCGCCAGTGTTGGTTATCTATTGTAGTCCTCTACCTGTGATGCCTCGGCTATCCTTGCTTCAGAATTTAAAGCAGTCAGTCGATACCACAGATTACGTATGATTTAGGTCTCCTCAATCATTTAACTCTTCCAAGGTAAGTCATGGTTCGGCTAATTATTTTATTTCAAAACCTTGTGAAGTAAGATTGCAGTATTCCCAAGATCCTTCTTCGTACTACTCCGCAACAGCTATGGGAGCCACATAGGGTGAATATAAGACAGCCTCCAAGTTTTTCACCCCTGTTTGAAATGGGTTATCATTGGCTATGATGATTTCTATCTTGTCTCATTCCTAGAAAATGAGATTTTGATGCATGATGGAAGAAAGGCATCGGCTGGTTTGAATCCAGTCTCTACCCAACAGGATGGTGTAGGACGGCTTGCCGTCTATCACAAAGAAGGAAAATCAGACCGTCTTAGGACCTACGGTGATTTCTGCTACTAAGATCCCCAAAACTTCAGAGGCTTCTCCCATAAAGCTAGTCATTTTCATGTTAGTTGGGATGAGATCGTCCTTGGTTTTGTTGAGGCTTTTCAAAGTAAGCAGCGGCATCCCATTCAGCACAACCCCATTATCGACGAATACTCAGCTAAAAGCTTTGTCGTTAATATAAGCCTTAACATAGAGGGGTTTGAGGTGTTTAACCATCTCCTCTGTGGGTCCACCAAATATAGTGCTCAAAGCGTCTCTAGTCGTGGTATCGGCTAATATCGCCCATTCAGTGTCTTCCATACACACATCGTCTTCTAGGCTGTCTAGCTTAGAGCTGCCGGCCCAGAACTCGCATGAAATCAGGCTGACCATTTCAATGGCTGCCCAAATCTCATCGACTGAATCTTGCTTAAATAAATCAATGATGGAGTCTCCTACCTCGTCCAATTTGGCTGACGAGAAATTAATATCTTCCATCTCCTAGAGGCATATAGGAACCGACTAGGGCTTTAATGCCTGGATCCTTTGTGCAACCTGTGGAACCGTCTCGGCTAGGGATTCATTCAGAATATTAGTCTCTCATTGAGGTTCCTCTGTCGGGTTGTCATCAGGCTGTATATTCAATTCTGGTTGGTCCAAAACTTTGCCTTCATACAACACTGTCTCTAAAGAGGTTGAGCCGAATACCTGCTCGATAGCCTCAGCTACGGTAGACTCAAGATTTTCCTGTTTATCGGCTGCCTCAGTGCTGGATATCATGTGCAACATTAGCTTCATATTGCGCAAGGCTTTGGCACGTTGCATCCTTCTTTTCTGCTTCTTGGACATGACGTCCGGCGGTGCCTCTTTCTTTCCAGAAACCTGATTGACGAACCGCTTTCCTTCCTCTATATTGGTGGTTGGCTTAATCATCCTCCGGGATCTCAGCTGACCTTCATCCCTCACTGTGATACGCAAGGAAGAAATGCCTTCCTTCACGTTGAACTCAGCCACCCTCTGTTTAGCCATGGGTAGTGGTTCCTCGCCTATTTGGGGCACGCTCGGCTTCTCATCGACTGGCGGCCATGTTTCCCCCCCAAGCCTGCTCATGAGGTCTGTTGGGTACCTTTTGAATATCGGGTACTATTTGTGAGGTTCCCGAGCCATGTGCTCTGGTTTATAAGGGCGGTCACAAAAACTGCTTCTAGCTGGCTGCATGTCCATGTCTTCATAGATGTCACACGAGCTGCCTAACCGATCAAACACAGAGGTCTTGGTGACCCCCTCCTTACCGGTAGGCTTCTTTGGGACCGATATAGTTTTCATTGGTTGTTTTCCCTTGACGTCCTTTGGTTGATCTGGCTTGGCAAAAGATACCATAGATATCGGTCATGCGGGGAAAGGGTCAGTATCAACAGACATTTCAGCTACACTTTTATCGGCTAGCTTGAACCTGCCCTCATTGATTCCCTTTTGAATTATCTTCCTGAAGATCACTCAATTAGAAGTAGTGTGGCTATATGAATTGTGCTACTTACAGTACTTCTTATACTTGAGTTCTTCGGCAGACGGAATCTTATAGCCATCAAGCAGTCGAATCTGTTTATCTTTAAGCAGATGATCAAAGATATGATCTGCCTTTGTAATGTCAAACGAGTAACCAACCCTATCATCAGTCGAACTCGTCTCATTGCCCTTCGTAGCTTTCAAGGTTGGGTAAGAGTTAACCTTGCCCATGACGATCTCGGCTACCATTGCGGCTGCCGTGTAATCGGCTGACTCTGAGTCAGACTCATCTGCCTAAATAATGGATACCAAATGGGAACCTCGGTTTCGGTTAACTTTTCTTTTCTCCTTCTCCTGGATATACTACTCTATTTAGCTAGCCTTCTCGGCTAACTGGCTTAAGTCAGAGCAAGATTGTCCCACTAGTTTCTCCTTTAGCTGAGGATGCATGTTGTTGATTATTATGTGGGCACATTCTGATTCAGGGAAGTGTACAATGCATTTCCCAACATTCCTTCTGAATCTCTCGATATAATAGGTAGCCGACTCATCGACCTGTTGCTTGAGATTCGTCAAGTCAGTTACAGTGACTTGAGGTTGGGGTCAATAAAATCTATCATGGAAACAACACTTCATGTCAGCCCAACTTTGCACGGATTCGGGGGCTAAGGATGAGTACCGAGCAAATCTCGTTCCGATTAGAGAAACGGGGAATAACTGCATGTTGTGATACTCATTTTGGCCAACTTCGCCACATTGGGCGGTAAATCTGCCGATGTGCTTAATGGTAGATTTTCCATCATCACCCGAGAAGGTGGCGAAATCAGGCGTTTTGAAGCCTCTTGGCAATGGTGCTACCCGATCTATCCAATCGGGGTAGGGCTTCCTGTAGACAGGCATGTCCAAGGGTTTCAATTGGATGCCAAAGTACCTCCTCATGGTGTTCGCAATAGTTTCAGGGGTCATCAGCTGTGACGTCCCCTGCTGATTCTCAACTGGAACCGACTGGTAGGTGGAACTGGAGGCCTCTATTCTGCCCCTTGTTGAACAGGGTTTTGAAAGTTGTAGGTATTCTGCTGGCCATTACCAACATGTGGGGTATATCCCCATTTCTGATGTTGGGCATAGCCACCAAAGCCTGCAACCTGAGCTCCTGGAACAGCCGACAGAACTTGAGGATGAGGTGGAACAATGTTCCATGTATGCTCTCCTCGGACATCAGTCGTTCTTAGAAAGTTTACGCTTTCTGGATGGTATGGATTGGGTACCGGTTGTGACTGCTAGAATGGTGTCCCACTATAGACAGTGTCACCAGATAGCCTAGCAGGGTCATAGCCAGGGGCCATCGGCTACCAATTCGGCTGGCCAACATTGGTCGTCTGTATCGTAGGGTCATTTGCATAAGTGTACAGCATAACGGGCGACAAACCAAGGTGTCCGGATGCCTGAACTGGTCTCCGAGCCATGTTGATCTGTCCATACTGCAGATTCGCTTGGTCGAGGGGCACAGTTTGCCCCCCAGCGTTTGGTGGCAACCATACAGTAGACTGGTTATCAAGTGACTAGGCTTGTGCTCCTAGGTATGCTATCGGTTGTACCTGAGTAGGTACTGACTGATACACATTCGGCTGAGGAACAACACCTGGAGTCACAGGTGCATGATGCACATCGCCACTCGTCAGAGGGATGGCAGAACTAGCCGAACCTTCTCCTGAATGCAGTCGATTGCCTTCTAATTCTTTCGCCTGTTGAACCTCATTATGCACCATTGGCTTGGCAATGTCAGTCAATTGTTTGGAAACCTGGTACATAATGTCGTGGATGCCTAAGTCAATCTGTTGTCTAATGAAAGACGTGGTCATAACAGTTGGACCTTCAGGTTGACTAAGTTCACCCACAACTTGGGTTGACGGGGAAAGTGGAGGAGTATCAATTGATGTAGGCATACCCAAAGAAGATAGTGACTCATTGTTCCTTCTGGGAGGATTCTGTTTAGGATGTGAACTGGACTATGGGTTCATTTTCTTACTAGACCTTAGGCGCATACGCCAAGTGTGATCATGACTTGGAGAATCAAATTTCGCTATGAGATCACCTATGGTTCCACTGGGCGTGCCAAATTTGTTTCCCCCGAAGTGTTTGTCGTTTTATCGGCTGACGAAATCGGATGACAAATTGATTCCTTAACTAAGTGATTTAGGCCGGAAGTGGAACTCTAACTTTCAACAATGGATTCCCCAACTACTCCAGAAAGCGTTAGGATGGTAATTGAGTAAACTAAGTGGTAAGAAACATAAATATAGCTAGAGTGCAATAAAGGCGATAAAGATAGAATGAAGATAAGTAAAAATCAGTTTTTTGATTGATTGTGTTGTTTACAAATGATTCCTATATTTATAGTACAAGAAAAATAAACGTGACCCCCATGTTAGCCACTGAACTACCCAATAAATCCATTAGCTAATTATGAGGAGGTGGTACCGATTTTTTCGGCTGGACCTTTAGCTCGATCGACGGCACTCCTTTCTGGTTGTTGCTAGTTGCTACCTTTTCTAGAAGGTCATTGACTTAGTCTTCGAGGCTTCCGAGTATGTGTGGGTCTCAGTCGTTCCTCGGAATTATGACTCGGCCAGACTATTGTAATAGTCGATGATGTCTTTCTAGCCGAGGGTAAGGACTAACGGATTCGACTATGATTCCGCTCAGTTACCGACTTAGAATCATTTTCCACCTTCAGATGTGACTTGATTCGGCTAAACACTTTTGAGTGTTAACACCACTTGATTGAAATGGTCCTTAATGTATAGTAAAAGGGGTTCATTTTCTCTACTTTCTCTTACAAAATTCACTTTCAGATAACAATGGTTGATTTTGTTAGCCACGTGGGGCTCGCAGTTAAACTTAACATTTTTTATTGACAAATTTGTTAGGTTTAGGTTAAAGGACCAAAATGAACCCCTTTTACTATACATTAAGGACCATTTCAATCAAGTGGGATACATTAAGGACTAAAACAAAGCAACACCTATACATTAAGGACCATTTTGATCGTTTAAGCAAATTGCAGAACAAACATACATACAGTTGCGTATTCATCATTTCTACTACTTGCAAGTTGCAAAATGAACTGCGTCACTACTCCTAAGGCGAATTTTCGCTGTTCGCCGATTTCCGATTCCACTTTGTTCCACAATCGCAGCATCCGTTTCTATAAATTCCGTTACAATATTCATGCTGTTAGAAATCGGAGCTCCGGCAGAATCAGATGTAACCTGAAAGATTCCGGCAGCGGCTACAACAATCAACCGGAAACAAGTACCGGAATACAGATTTATAGAGATATTGAGAGGTATTTCGCCTGAATAATTCGATTAATTCATGTGAATATTGATGATAATTTCCTGTTAGAACCTCCGATTTTGTGGAAGTTACTAGTTTGATTAACCTTCTGGAATCCAGATTTATAGAGATATGGAGAGGTCTATCTCCCGAAGCATTCGATTAATTCTGTGAATAGTTATGGATATTTCCTGTTGGAACCTCCGATTTTTTGGAAGTTGAGTAATTTGCTTAATCCTTCTGTGTATTTTTTTCTTACTTGGATTCGATTCGAGTATTGAGAAGTGTTTTAAAAGGTGTAATTTGCCTTTGTTTGGTTATAGCCTTATAGGTGTAACATCGGGGTTAGTACTATCGAGAAAAAACAGTGATCAAAATTAACATGCAAAGTATTATTAGTTTAGGGTGTGATCTAGTACTATCACTGGAATCCAGCTTTATAGAGATATTGAGAGGTATGCCGCCCTAATCATTCGATTGATTCCTGTCAATATTTGTCGTAATTTCCTGTTAGAACCTCCGATTTTGTGGAAGTTATGTAGTTTGATTAACCTTCTGTTTTTTTTTTTGCCTTCTTGGATTGGGTTCGAGTACTGAGTAAGTGTTTTAAAAGGTGTGATTTGCCTTTGTTTAGTTAGGTATAACATCGGGTTAGTACTATAGGAAAAACAGTGATCGAAATTTAACATGCAAAGTAGTTAACACTCCCTCCTTCCCAAAATACTTGTCTCAAGATACTTGTCATCCTTACTAAAAATACTTGTCTCAAGATACTTGTCATCCTTACTAAAAATACTTGTCTCAAGATACTTGTCATCCTTACTAAAAATACTTGTCATCCTTACTAAAAATACTTGTCTCAAGATACTTGTCATTTTATTTAACCAAGATAAAATATTAAGTAGCTTTTTTTCAGTTTACCCTTGCATTAATTAGCAATATTTAATAGGTTCTATCATTGATGGAGTAAATATTTATTGAAGAGAGATTACATGATGAAATATGTTACAACATACCCAGTGAAATCCCACAAAGTGGGGTCTGGGAAGGGTAGAGTGTACGCAGAACTTACCTCTACCTTGTGAGTAGAGAGGTTGTTTCCGGTAGAACCTCGGATGATGAAATATGTTAAGAGGGTAAAATTGTGAAAATGCTATCTTTATAAATGTTTTCTTAAGGGGCGTGTAAATGAAAAATAGGACAAGTATTTTGGGACGGAGGGAGTAGGAAACAATCTTTAGTTAAATGGAACGAACTTTCATACTGCTGCTCTTTTTTCTTTTTTTTGTTTAACAAATGAATCGTATAAGGATGATAAACTTCTTAATTGGATAAATAGAAGGTCCCTCGATTTGATAAAACGTATTCTTCCTATTCCAGTCTTTATTTCATCTCTCTGTTCCTAATAAGCAGCATAAATACTTATAAGCACATTACGGTTGAGCTGTACAAAGCAAGCACGACAGCTTAAAGATTCGCCGTAGTTTCACCGTGTGGCTAAGCCCGATCAGAGGCTTATCCAGGATTTTAAGAAGATAGGTGCACTATTACACAGCGGTAGATCCAAGATTTACATTTGACAGGTTTTACATTTAGGCTCTTACCATAAATGCATTACACTTACAAAATTACAGGTTCAAACTTAATTTTTTTTATTTTTTACATTTTAATAATATTTTACATATGTATCTATACTCCATATCGAAAATATTGGAATTATTTGAACCCAATGACTATATGCTATGTCGTCCACTGCTGCTAATTTTAATGTAGACATTCCGTTTAATTGTACAGAATTTAATGACGATGACAGAAGAGAATAGAGAATTCAGTTAAAGAATAAATCAAATAATAAAGAAAGGAAAAAGAAAGAAGTACTTAATTAAAACGCAAGAGGAAATACAAGACATGCTTATCCCCCGTGAGTGGACTCAATTCTAGTAAAAGAAAGAAAAAACAACAAGACGAACGTTAGATCTGAACCTCTTGGCTCAATTCTAGGAAAAAAAGATGGAAAAAATGACAAGATAGACATGAAATTTGAAACTCCAACTTCATCTGTAAAGATGTACCCAGTAATCATTGTACCATGATTTTGGAAAAGTATTACATGGTCTAGGGACAGAGGCATGGGTTCATGTGAACCCATACCCTTCCCTGTAGATACGCCTTTGTGCCCGATAGGACTAAAAGTTTTGGCAGAAACCCCGGGCAAACCCCAAAAATTGCCTTTCTGAAACAAGCATAACTGCTAGAGGAAAGAAAAAGGGCAGCCCGGTGCATTATGCTCCAGCTATGCGAGGGTCCGGGGAATGGTTGAATCACAAGGGTTTATTGTACGCAGCCTTGCACTACATTTATGCGAGAGGCTATTTCCACCGGCTTGAACCCGTGACCTCCTGGTCACATGGCATCAACTTTACCAGTTACTCCAAGGCTCCTCTTTAACTGCTAGAGGAAAGAAATGCAGTAAAAGAAAGAGGACAAAAAAGGAGAAGTCATCGTCGTAGGCATTTCAAGGAAAGACTATATTTTGAGTTTAATCGCATTCTTAATAGAACTGCATGTCTTATACACGCTGACTTACTGGTAAGTCTCTTAACCCACTTTCTGGATCACTTGTGTGTATCATCATCTGTTTGTTCCTTAAAACAAAAAAACATAATACTTGTAACATTTCCAGTGATGGCATTACAGCAAGGAAAAGAATTGAAAGCAGAGCTACAATTATGGTAGCTGTTGTTAGCAACTATTATGTTTGAATGTATATGCACAAACTGATGGATGCATGCACTTGGATATGTGTAGTTTTATAATCTTGGTGGTGGAATGTGGGAGACTATTTGTCTAATTTAGTCTATCCATAATTGTAAATTATACACGACCATATATGGTTGTGAATTTGGAGTTCTAATCAGATGATAAGTGATTTTTATTTGTTGTCAGTTACACAGTCTTTTTTGCTTATTAAACGTAAAAAGTAACTGCTGCTGATGTTTCATTCACAGATTACTTACAGAGACAGTGAAGCAATCTCAAGATTGGGGAAGTTCACAGGACTGGGATGAAATCGAGGTTACTAAAGGAATTCCCTAAAACTATGCTTTAGTTTCAGAAGAATTAAATCAAGAAAATTTCTTTCCTTTTTGTGTAAAGTTACAAGTGCATATTGATATGCATCTTACTTCCTTTATCTCTTTCCATAATTTTTCCAATCTGAGTTTCTTAAACCATTTTTTGGATTGTAACTTTTAAACAACTTTTTATGTTCCTTCCAAATGAGCCAAAAGACAAAAAAAACCTTCTAGTTGAAGGACAGAAAATGACTGTTAGATCTGAAGAAAAAGGTCTTGATGCAACATGCATCGTAAACATAATGTTCGATCAATATATGTTTGCCATTATAATGGGTGTCAGGAATTGACGTGGATAATATGCAATCTCGATTATGACTTAACAAGACTGTAGGTTGCTTAAGAAGGAAAATGAGGGTAGCCCACATATCCACATTCTATATACTTGTGGCATGCTTTGATGAATTATCAATGAAATCGACTCACTGTGCTATTCCAGGGAGCATGGGTACTGAAACCAAAAACGTCAAAGCCGAAGTTAGTCGTACATTTTGTTGGAGGTGTTTTTGTTGGGGCTGCTCCACAGCTTTCTTATCGCCTGTTCCTGGAGCGACTCAGTCAAAAGTGAGTGGTTTGATCTTGATGCTAGAGTCCGTCTTATTCTATCTGTATTAATTATGTTCTTATTATTTGAAAGCAGCAGCGATTCTTTGTTATATTTGTGACGTATATTCACCTTGGGATCATTTTTTATTTATAGTTAGTTTTTCTCTCTCTTTTGCATTACGGTTAAGTAGGATAGGAGAAGTAAAAGACTTTTAACTAATCACTGCACCAATGTGATGACGGTACTGTATATATCTTTCGATGTATTTAAGGCTTGAAGGTTGATCTCTCAGATTTTCAGTAAGCAAGAGTGGTCCACTTTTTAAATAGTATCTTGCTAGATCTCTTCAGTAATGACTATTCACTTTCTCGTAAAAGTGTACACCAAACGAACTTTATTTCTGCTAGTTAAGGTGGTACCAACTGAAGGCATGTTTTACTTCAGTAGTTTGGTAAAGGGATTTCCAACTGTTTGATCAGACTTAAGAAACAATGCTGTTTGTGCAACTAGTTGTATTAGACTACCTGATGCTCATTCCAGCATTATAGCCCATGCCGGTGCCTGTTGTAGGTTAAGTGGTCATGTTTTACTTTAGTAGTTTGGTAAAGGGATTTCCAACTGTTTAATCAGACTGAAGAAGCAAAGCATTTTGTGCTGTTAGTTGTATTAGACGACCTGACGCAGTATCATTTATAAAACTAGTATGCTAATAACTGATGATGGTAGCTTTATAATTCTTGTTCTTTTTTGTCTCATATGCTCAGTAGGGTAAATATAGTGCTTAGTCTTATTTACATTGTGAGATAGGGAAATGTCGGTGGTTGCTACAACTTACTTTCATTTCATTGTGAGACAGGGATATCTTGGTGATTGCTACACCTTATGCTAGTGGATTTGACCATTTCTACATTGCAGATGAAGTACAGTTTAAGTTTGATAGGTGCCTTAGATTTCTCCAAGAAAGAGTGAGTTTGAGCTTTTGCCTAAGATGAGACTGTTTTATCATGCTTTGTTTCTTATGAATGTCCATTAGTGACATAGGTACAAGACCTTCCTGTATTTGGCATTGGTCACTCTTTGGGATCTGTAATTCACCTTTTGATTGGTAAGTTTAAGTATTCTCTGTAATATCTTTTACATAGAGGTAAATTTGGTCAACTTGGTCCACAGCATTTGACGCGTTGATGCTTGATGATCAGGATCAAGGTATGCTGTGAAAAGTAGTGGGAATGTATTGATGGCTTTCAATAATAAGGTACTTGGTGGATTTATTTTCAGCTTCATCCCAAACTCGTACAACTTTAAAATTGGTTTTAGGGATTCAAAGCCAAATGCAAATGCAATTGACACAACAGGCTTTATTTCCCATTTTTTTGCTTTCATTTGTTTATCTTTTTCTTTGTTAATTTCTTTTTTGGTTGGTGGGATAGGAAGGGGTTACAAGAAACTATATCAAATTAGATTCAGCTTCATAAGCTCAGGGTGGTCAAGTTGCTGCATGTTCATGAGTGATATGAGATTATTGTACGTCTTCTCAGAATTGCAGGAATAATCTGCACCAGTCCAAAATATTTTTTTCCTCTGACACCCTTTATATTAATTGTTTGCTTTAGGACTAAACCGGGGTATAACATCCTGAAATGTGTGACTTATCCTCAACCCCGTTACATGATTCTAATTTCATCCAGCCTGAGCGATATGAGGCTTCTTCAGAGTTCGTTGTGCTTTAGTTACATTGAGTGGCAGAGTTGGAAGCTTATGTTTAGTCTGCTTTTAGTCAGCTTATCATAGAAATGGGAAATATTTTACATTTTGAATGGTTGGAACCTTGTCCGTAGTCTGAACTTCTAAATTCGAAATCTTATACAACTACGCCTTAGTCCCAAACAAGTTGGGGTTGACTATATGAATCCTCGCTGATCAAGTTCCCCATTTAAATTCCAAAATTTGTAGGAAAAGGGAAATAAAAAACTTTGATGGACCTAGCTATGAAGAATCATTGAATTGGTTGAATCGAACTTTTCCTTTCATATTTTTATGAACTCTATTCAGGGGATAGCTATGTATGACAAATGCAGGAAGCTTAGGAGTGGGATCTGTAGAGCATAGATGAGGCAAAAATTTTATGGGGAGGTGTCCCAAAGATATAGTCTGAGGGAAATTTTGGATATAGTTGTTTTGGTGTTCTTTCCACTTCAGAGATCAGCACAAGATTTCGAAGAGAGTTTTTCGACTCATATAAGCGAAGGGTTGACTTGCAAGAATTTATGTTCTTTTGGCTATAGTGTGGATATCATAATGTAATTGTAACTAACACTGGACTACCACTGAAGAGTCTAGCTGCTAAATCTATGCTTGTAGTATGAGCACTGTAGTCCATGTTATGAATGTGAGGATCACAGTATGAAATAAATATATATACATGCATACATGTCTATGTTGTTAAATGTTTATCCTGCACATTTCTTACTTTGTCATGGTTTTTGTGCCAATCCTATCTGCCTTCTTTGTTAGTCCATGGCAGTGTTGTCAAAGGCACGCTTAAAGTCCGCTTAAGCCCGGAAGAGAGGTTCAAACCCCGTTGATCGCTTCGCCTCACTTAATGTGCGCTTGTGTCGTCATCAAGGCTCTAAGACATACTTTTCCTTGCCAATGAGCGTTTCATGAAGAGAGAACACTAAACAATTGATATTTCACTTTATCGTAAATTGTTTTTTCAATTTTTTTGTTCATATATTTGTTATTCATGCTAATTATTAGTCTTGAACTAAAGCCCCAACGGACCTTAGAGCTTTTTTGCGCTTTTCGCTTTTGATAACACTGGTCCGTGGTGCTTACAATAATGCAAGGGCAAGTAGACTTGCAAATTGTAGTTATGAACACTTGACAAGTTTGACATGGTTTTCTGAAATATTGTTCGTTGAGGGCTTCCTGCCAAGGTCTTCATCTAAGAACTAAGATTTGATATGCAAGTTACTTCTTTTATTCGGTTTCATTTGTGGAGAACCAATTTACGTGCAGGTTCTCTTTTTTCTTGGTATACGGGGGTCTCCTCATCATTAACAAAATTGTTTACCTTATAAAATAAATCCAAGTTACTGCTTTTATAGTTCTCCTGTAGCTGTTCATGCAAGTGAAAACAGCAATACATGTACATGTTTTAGGTCTTCTCCTGTTATACCACTAGGAGTTTCAGTTTCTGAACATTTTAATGTGCACAATAATATATTTGTGTCCAGAAGCCAGGCGGCCTGGGTAATCCATCACCATCTTAAGCATAAAATAATTGGAATTGTTAAAATGTTTCATATTGCTTTGTTTTCCCAGGATGCCAGCCTTGCAATGCCGTTGTTCTCATCTGTTCTTGTTCCAGTGATGCAAAATTTTGGACCAGTTTTATCGCAGATCGCATCATCACCAACCATTCGTCTTGGGGTAAGTAGCTTAATTCACCAACTACCAAGCTTCTATTGAATGTTCTTGTTAGATGACTTTCACATGTGACATTACAGTTGTTTTTTCCTGGATAAATGGGTTGGATCAAGACCAATTTTGAGTCATCAGACGGATGGATGCCAAGAGTAGTAAAATTGCCTATACGTAATTGTGTGATTGCTCAAACACAAACGATAATAGACTTGTTACTAGAATTTTTAATCCGACTTGTATCCATGTCTACTCAACTGTCTCTTGGAAAAATGATAATCGATGGTACTCGCACCAGCACCCATTTGCTGAAATGCATAATCCTGGTCTGCCATGTTGAGAACTTGGCAAATGTTGACATCAAGATTTATGGAACAACCCAAATCATAAAATGAAATGACTCAAAAATTGATTGAGCAGGCCAACAAACTGGATCCTCATCAAGAAACTGATTTCTGAAAATTGTGAGCTTTCCCGCGCCGACAACTGGAAGGTTTTCTTCTATGCCTCCCCTGCTGAGCGCACAAGAGGATGATGAGAGAGATAGGCAGGTTGTTTCCGAAGGGGAGAGTGATGGGGTGAAGGGAGAGTACAGGCCTGAGAGAATTGAACTCTGCTAACTTTCATGACCCAGAAAGTATAAAGAAGCTTTTACTCGGATTAGTAATTAGTAATGAAAATGGAAACGTTATAACCCAATCCGTCTCAACGCATCTTAATCCGTACAAACCCATATTTTGAACAGGTGAGTTAACTATGGTTTTATTACCGGTGGATTGGGCAGGTTAGTCATTTTGGGCTGAAATTGCTACCACTAATAAAATACTTGGAGAGTACAAAAGTTGTGCCAAATCTTTTCCTAGTTATTTCCGTACTGATTTTAGGAATTCAAAGGGTGTGTCTACTACATATACACTCGAGATTATACTACATAAGGACAGATGCAACTTTTCATTCAAAGCATCTTCAATTACTCTCCCTCTCAGAGGACCACAAAACAGTAGAAGAGGTGAAAGAAATTGTCGTCTTGATTTTTAATCTGAAGTATTTTGTTTTGCTGTACTGAGTTCACTTAAAAATTTTGCTCACCCTTTTGTGCCTTTGGTTGACTTTCATTTTTTTGTTGTTTGCTGTGGTGGTAGGGCCCGGGGTCTTTCGGAAACAGCCTCTCTACCTTCCAAGGTAGAGGTAAGGTCTGCGTACACTCTACCCTCCCCATACCCCACCATGTGGGATTACACTAGGTATGATGTTGTTGTGGTGGTGGTAGGCATAGGTATTAAATGTTGGTTATGTAGATTCAAACATTTGTCACTCTTGTTAGTCACTTTTTCCTTAAATTTTTCACATGGAATTAAATAAGTGGATACCTTCTTTTGCTCCGCTCGTGTTCTATATCTGCAGGCAGAGATGACTATGAAGCAAATACAGAACCTTAGCCCCTCAATTGCCAAGCAAGTTTTTCCACTGGTTGAGCAACTGACTCCTTTGTACATGGACTTGATTAATGGTAAAGAAAATTTCACTCCAAGACCAGAAGAAACTCAAAGACTGGTATGGAAAATTTTGAGATCTTAGTGCTCATTAACTACGTACATATCGTGATACATAGACAGACCCTCAAACTTGACCTCAGCTAGCAAGTATGCCCTCCAACTTTGGGTGTGCACAAGTAGGCACCTCAACACACGAAAACACAAATGTTGACGTGGCACATAAATTTTGGAGGTGTCTAGATGTGTCGCGTCAGCATTTGTGTTTATGTGTTCAACTTTATACAAGTTGAGGTGTCTACTTGTGCACACCCAAAGTTGGAGGGCATACTTACCAGCAGAGACCAAGTTTGAGGGCATGTTTATGTATTATGCCTATCGTGAACATCTTTAGTTTACTTTGTTGCTATTTTCTGGTAGAACTTGTGTGCTCCCTCCGTCTCAGATTATTTATCGTTTTTTTTGTTTTACACGCCCCTTAAGAAATATTAATTAGGAGGGGTATTTGACCTACTTTACCCTTATTTATATCTAAGTTATGATCCTCTCCATTAATGACAAAATTCTACTAAGGATAAAATGGAGAAAAAATAATTAATTATACCTTGAACTTCTAAAACGACAAATAATTTGAGACAACTATTTGTAGTAACCACGACAAATACAGAGGGAGTAGCGTTTATTTGTATTACCAATTCAATGACTACTATGCAAATGCGGAACAGATACATGCATTGTCCACTGGTATGAGTTAATCTTTTTATGATGCTGCCTGGCTCCCAAGTATAAATTACTTCTTCACGCTGAGTCAGTTGTTGCAAAAGTTATACGGTGGTAATAATGTAATCACTATGCATGAGACAAAATAATTTCAAGAGCTTGATTTGGATATTTAGATTCAGTAGCATTTCATGTGATATTGGATTTTGGATGCTTTCTTAAATTTATTATGATCTTGGGCGACTTGAAAGTAGATTATGATGGTGAACTTCATAAAACTAATGGATGTGTTTTTTTGCAGTTTTAGACATATTTTATTATGTTTATTGAAATTTTATTTGTTAATTTAGGGTATATAAAATATTGTAGGGATAGAATATAATAAGATATCAAATCCGTGTAGTCCTCTTAATTTTTGGAAATTTCATGTTTTGGTATTCTATCCCTGTCAGATATGTGCTATACGGATGTTAGTAGTTCTCTGCTCACTTTAAATGTTGAAAGGAATGGCAGATCTGCTTTCGGCGTGATTCGGAATCGATTTCGCAATTTCTTAAAACAGAATTTGCATATTTAGAAACTTCATGAAAAGATTACTTTCCCGAGTAGCAATAATGCAATAGCAAATGTGACAGAGTAGCTTACACAATATATATATTTTCATTGTCCAAAATTATGTTCGTTTTTTTACCTAATTTATATTACAGATAAGGTCCTATTATGGGATTTCAAGGAATCTCTTAGTAAAGTTCAAAGATGATACAATCGATGAAACTTCAACACTAGCTCAGGTGCTCAGCTCAGGTTCTGCCATCAGCTCAATGCTGGATATGTCTATCCGCACTCTTCCTGGAGACCATGCGCTTCCTCTACAGCAGGTTCACCCTAAACTACGTAACTCTGTAATGGAAGTCCATCTCATCTAGTTTCTGATTGTAATACTCTCTCTATCCCAATTTATGTGATGCACTTTCCTTTTTAGAGTGTCCCAGAAAGAATAATACATTTCTATATTTAAAAATAATTTATGGCTATATTTAAATTGTATAGCTACATAAATTGCTATGACTTATTTTAGACCACAAGTTTCAAAAGTCTTTCGTTCTTTCTTAAACTCCATGGGAGTCAAAGTGCACCACATAAATTGGGACGGGAGACACTGCTGGCAGATTCATGCCTGGCCACTTTATTTTGCAAATAGTGCATTTTTCAGAGGATAATTCAATTTATTACCCATCTTACGTTTCTTTCAACTTTCAGGCTCTGCCAGATGTTCCTCCAGGAGTGACAGACGCTGTTAATAGGAGCAGCGAGCTATTGGCGAATTTGACTGCAGGAACACCATGGGAAAATGTCACAAAGGAAGTAGGCAATACACTTGGTAATGTAGACTCTATAATTCTGAACTCTGGTAATTCAAAGGACTTGGATATGCTTGTGGAGACAATAACATCATGGATGTACTCTAACTCAGGCCCGAGACTTTTACAGTGATTTTCTAAAATATATGTATATGATCAGCCTCCTAAATGGTTCTGTAATTTGTAATGTTATGTTAGAGAAACTTGGTCCTTTCTCTTTGGTCAATGTATAATGAATGTGTGCTTCCTGGATTTCGGGTATAAAAGAAAGGTCAATTATTTGTACCGGGTGGTGACGAGTTGTAATTTGGATAAAAGGGGGAAAAAATGCCCGTCAGGTTGCAGTGTGCACGTCCACGAGTCTCATTTTCTTATTTTTTACGCCTTTTAAAGAAAAACCTATGCTAAATTCTCCAGAATTAATGGGCGAGGAAGAAGGTGAATCTTGATAGTTGGGACCCTAAGTTGTATATTGTACATCTCTTTTGTATTTGTTATGCTTAAAATAGATAATGAGGATATTAACCTGTGGTATTTTGGTCGAGAACAAATCTAACATCAAAGCCAGCGAATCACAACTTCAGCAACTCAAGTAAATAGAATATTAACATTTCCTCCTACTTACGCCTTGTTGATTGTTACATATCGTTTCATAATATATCGTATTAAACTTTATTGTACGGTATTGTTTGATGAATACAACGTTTGTATAGATTCTATCATTTTTTATCGTTACTTAATGTCACACATCATCACTTTGAAGGATAAGCCGGCAAGAAAAGCGGGGTACGGGTTAGAGCTATTATAAAAAGATAGGACAAGATAAAATAGGATTATTAAATAATAAACAAAGACAAAATGCGAAGAAAAAAAGATAACGCAATAACACTATCAGTCGTTACATAAAATTGGACATGTAATGATGGATTTAACAATCAAAACAAATATTGTGTTTAAAGTTTAAACTAACACACAATACTTAACAACCATCCAAACAAGCTGTTAGAACAACTGGTAAAAGAATGTCAGGGCAAAATCAAATACTGATCCATGACAAAAACTTGATATTTCCAGAGTCCATTATATCTTAAAACATATATTTACGTCATCTGCATAATAGATATATCGTGTTCATTGATTTGTTTTAATTTGTCATAATCTTATGAAAACTGATCTATAATTTCCGTCACTTATGGTACAATTTATTATAGACTAATAGTGAATGGTGGATGACAATTTCCACGAATCACAAAACTTCATCTTGAAAACGCCACTACTATCAAATAAACGATATAATAAAACGTCCTATACCTACATCTTCTTAGGCCTAAGGAAAGCACAATACCATAGCTATTCCTTTCGTTTATTTCCATTGCAAACATAGTCCAAATGTAAAGAACTTACAGAGTTTGTTCAAATTGAAACGGACCCGACGGAAGCCCTATACTATTACTCACACACGACCCTTCAATTCATGGTTCTAGATGATACATTACAAGAAATCCAGTTGCGTCCCAACTCAGGATTATGAACCCGTTTCTTTACCCTTCACTTAAATATTGAAAATATTGAACTTAATTCACTTGTCTATCGAAAATAGTCTCTACCTTTCAAGATAATGGTAAGGTCTATGTACACTCTACCTTCCCCAGATCTCACCTGAATATATTATTGCATTGAACTTAATTCGCTTAGCAAAAGGCTCGAGCTTGTGACCTAAGACAAGTCCTGGACCTTTCAATTGAGCTAACTACAAGCTTGCTAAAGGCTCAAGTTTGTGACCTAAGACAAGTCCTGGACCTTTCAATTGAGCCAACTCCAAGCTTGTAGATGATGCATAACCTTCTACGCCTAGTTAGAGTAATAGATTACTATAACAAATCTTTAAAAATCTAATATGTGCAAAAACCTCTCCAAACACAAACAAAAAAATAGTACCGAAATGATTGGCAGACTCACAGTGGGATGAAAATCTCAAACAGAAATTCTATTTCATTCTCAAATGACTAATCTTTCCTAACAAGCAGTAACAGCAAGCAAAAAGATAAAGAATTTGATGGGAAATTTAAGGAAGCGATATATAGATTTCAAAATCCAAGCAAAAAACATAATCAGTCATTGTAGACTCAAAATCCTTGTTCTTAAAAGATTATAAAACAAAAACAGGATACACCAAAACTGACTTTGTTTCCCATATAAACTTCACTTTCACTTCCACTTCCACTCTAAAAGCAAACCAATCTCTCCTCTTCTTAGTCTCCCTTTCTCCTGAAAGAACATCCCTCAGTGAGTCTGGCACGCCCACCAGTCGGCTGGCACAACACTGTCTGGCAGTTCCCACACACCACCACCGTCTGTGAGTGGCTGAACACCGTCGTTCTGCCAAACATCAAACATCTTGTTCATCAAACACTAAGGACCCGTTTGGACATGAACTCTTTTTTACCTTTCATTCAAAAAATATTTTCAAAACTTTGATTATACATTAGAATGATTTTTCTTAATTTTTTAACTTTCTGAGTACCATTGTTCTGCACATATATATATTCACTTCAAACATCAAATATCTGGTTCAGCACACACTAAGGGCTTGTTTGGACATGAATTTTTTTAATTTCATTCAAAAAATAATCTCAAAACTTTGATTATACATTATAATGAAATTTTGATTAATTTTGAGGATGAGTTCTCAATATTTGAAAAAATAGTTTCGACCAGTTTTTCAAGCACAAAACTTCAACTTTTTAACAACTACGTAATATGTATGCCAAATACAACTTCAAACTTCCAAATACAGTTTTTCAACTTCAATTAATTACTACTTTTTTCTCAAACATCACTCAATTCATGTCCAAACAACTACTAAAAGAAATGAACTCACTGAAACGAAAAAGAGGAACTTACATGTTAAAGCAACCCTGGCACTTCACATCCTACCGAACAAAAAAATCAAACAAATCGCACATCAATTTCAATAATGCAAAACACAAATTCATGATTTCAAAGTACATAAATACATTGAAGATTCGTTTTTACCATGAAGAAAGAGTTAGGAGATTGAACCAAACGCTTGAGTTTGTGCTTTCTCTTCTCATGCTCAACTGAAGGGTTCAACAAGTCGACATCATTTGGAAGAACCTTCAAAATCCAATCATAACAGATAATGTTAAAGCAAAACTGATATTAATTTTAATAGCAAAGAATGAAAATTCAACTTAAATATACATTAGAATGAAAATTTTGGTTAATTTTTTAGGATGAATTCTACAAATTTGAAAAACTAGGTTTGACAAGTTTTCAATCACAAAACTTCCAACTTTTTAACAAGCGAATTTATGTCCGAACACAATTTTAACTTCACATTAAATATACTTTTTCAAATATATAATTCAAAACTAGGTGTTATTCTTGTAGGCATGCTTAGCATATCATTTGAATAGGCGTAGTATTGCTTTATCGTATTCTCTAGTTTTATTTCGTTTATGCATTCTTTAATGTACTTGGTTTATCTCATTTATCTGTGTTAGTTAATGATTATCTTTCAAGATGCGACCAATGATATGGGCTTTGGCTTATGTAGATCAAAAATGATGAATGGGATTGTGGCACTCCACTCGCTGCCAATGCGGAAGGATGCCACCGAAAAGAATGGAACACTGTTTCGCTCTGTTGGATGCGTCCGATGCGATATTTTATTACTACTTGATGCTTTATTTTTTGAACGGATTTGACTATTTGTTGCTTTGCTGGTCATGAACCGAGGGTCTCTTGAAAACAGTCGCTCTAACTACCAAGGTAGAGATAAGTTATGGGTACATTCTACACTACCCAGACACCACGTTGTGGATTTCAATGGGTATGTTGTTGTTGTATAATTCAATTCATATCCAAATGGCTACTAGAGAAATTACTTCAACAAATGACAGATTTCAAATCATTAAATATACATTAGAATAATCCAATTATAACACATAATGTTACAGCAAAATCTGAAATTAATTTGAATAACATAGGACGAAAATTCGACTTGCATATACATTCGAATGAAATTTTCGTTAAATTTTGAGGATGAATTCCACTAATTTGAAAAGACTAGGTTTAATCAAGTTTTCAGTCACAAAACTTCAACATTTTAACATGTGAATTCATGTCCGAGCACAACTTTAACTCAAATACTCACTCCAATTTATTTGATACTTTTCGTGTTTCGAGAGTCAATTTTGACTAAACTTTGCAACTAAATTGGATTAGCTTGAATCTAGGAAAGCGAAAACTATCACATAGAGTACTATTTGTAACTTCAACTTTAAATATAATTTTTTCTAATATCATTCAATTCATATCCAAACAGCTACTAAGATAAATGACTTCACCAAACGAAAAAAAATCAAAACTGTAAATATGCTTTAGAATAATCCAGTTATAACAGATAATGTTAAAGCAAAACCTGAAAATAATAACAGAACGGAGAAGGAAAATCCGAATCGATATAGCTAAAACTCAACATTTTCGCGAGATTAACATAGAAATTCTTAAAAATACAATTATAACAGATTATATTAAAGCAAAATCTGAAAATAATTTACATAACATAGAAGGAGATTCGAACCGATATAGCTAAAACTCACCATTTTCGCGAAATTAACAGAGAAATTCTGCAAAAAAAATGAAGCCGATGGAAAGCGGTATGGTTTATTTAGGGTTTTTTCGCGAAGCTTATATAAAGGAATTGTGGAATATGTGGGCCGTCTTGGGCTTACGTTTAAGGTCTGTTATAGTGGGCTTCGAGGGTAGGATAGTCCATTATGAACATATACAAATTGCTCACATGGACTCAATGTAACTGGAATCTTGATGTTGGCTCAAGACACTAAACAATGCCAAAACATGTGCCTTAGGCACGTTGCTAGACGTATATAAAATAAAAGGCTTGGGGCATCCCCTACACAACAAAATAATACTCACTCCGTCTCAATTTATATGATATAGTTTAACTGAACATAAAATTTAAGAAATAAATGAAGGTTTTTATATGTTGTGGTCTAAAACAAATTAAAATATTTGTGTATTTATATATAATTTTATTAAGTATAAAAGATAAATGAACATAATACAATACAATTTCAATAGGTAGCAACCATCCAAACAAACTACTTATTAGGATTGAGGGAGGAGGGAGGAGGGAGGAGGGAGGAGGGAGGGGGGAGGGGGGGAGGGGGGTGGGATTTGATCATAGATTTTGAAGTTGAAACTTAAAAATTTGAAAATTTGAATTTTTGAAGTTGTAATTTTTGGAACTTGAAGTTATTTTTGGACATGCATTTTACTTTAAAAAATTTGAAGTTTTGTGGGTGAAAATTCCAAAAACTCAAAAACTGGTCCAGACCAGTTTATAACTTCAAATTTTTTGAAAGATAGTATTTCAAAATCTGATCCAAAATATATGGAGCAATATTACGTAATATTTCAAAACTACATAGAGCTAACTGTAATTTACCCAAAATTGAGGGGGTGTTTTGTGTTATATCAATTAGGGGTGGGCAAAAAAATCGGAGAATCGAAAAACCAAACTGCACCGGCTGTTCGGTTCATTTTTTTAAATTTTAAAAAACCAATTTTTTGGAAAATCGAACCGAATCAGGATTTAGTGATTCGGTTCAGTTTTTAAATTTTGGATACGAATCGAATCGAAAAAATTGAATTAAATATATAATTATTCTTATTTTTTATTTTAGGCTACCACTATATCTTGAATCATAGCCATTGAAGTCAATCTATGAAGCTTTTATTGAAGTAGAATGCGGCATGAACTTGATTAACATATCACGGAAGCATTGACATAAAACGTAGGGAGAAAAAGTAATTGTAAATTGATGAAACTTTAAATGGTCATAACTCTGCGTTCGGTTGTCCGTTTTACCCAATTTTTTTATTTTGCGTATTTTTTCGAGACGGGACTGGTGCCGGTGCTGGTGCGCAATCAATTTTTAGAAAAACGTCATTTTCCCCAATCAATTTGTGTTTTTCCCCAAATCGATTTCTAATTTTCCTTTTCTTTAGTCAAGATCTCACTATATACAATACATTTCAATATCGAAATTTCGTGTTAATATAGGGGTGAATGCCAATTTCAGTTTTGAAAATTCCCTCGATCCGACCCGATCCTACCCGATCCACTAGAAAAATTGATATAATCCGATACGTTCGGCGATATAAACCGAACATATCAGTTTTTTTCTAAAAAAAAAGTTTGAATCAATTTTTTTAAAAACCATTTTTTATTTCATTCATATTTTTCGGATACACAAAAAAATACTTATCCTATACACCCACCCCAGTATCAATATTGAGCCTTATCCATCTTTCCATTCACATATCACGTACGATCACCATTGACATTGCAATCTCATTTCAGCTCGAGCATGAAGAATGTACCGAGCGCTGTACTACTTGTACTTGCCGCAATACTGATTTCTCATTTTTCCGACGGGTCATCGGCGGCAAAATCCGACCCGAATCCAGCCTCTTGGCCGCACCAATTCCACTCGTTACTGTTCGTTAACTACACTGGATCGCTAAGCTTAATCGACCTTTGGTACGATTGGACCAATGGACGCAACTTCAACATCATACAGGACCAGCTAGGTAAGCCGGAGCGAAGTTGACTTCGACAAAACTAAAAAAAATTGGCTCAAATTCTGTATTTATGTTTAAGAATCTATTTATAGCCTGTTTGGCCGTGCTTTTTGGATGTTAAAAAGTGATTGTTTAAAAAAATGAGGTGTTTGGTAAAGCTTTTAGGGAAGAATAAGTGGGCGTTTGGACATAAAAAAATGTGATTCGTCTTTTCCAAACAAAATGGCTCACTTTCATTTTTAAGCCAAAAATGATATATTTTCTTATTTAATAATAATTTAATTTTATTTACCTTTTATGCAAAACGAGATATCTATGACCACACAAATATCTTTGGTTTATTTTAGACCATAATATTCAAAAGTGTTCCTTTATTTCTTAAAGTGTGTGCCAAATGAAAATACATCACATAAATTGGAACGGAGGGAGTAGTATTTGCCGAAAAGTTGAAAAATAGTATTTGAAAATTAATGTTGTGTTTGGACATCAATACAATTTGGATAAAATGTGAAATTTTTGTGAGTGATTTGGAGTGAAAAATGCGTAAACAAGGTATATATGGAGTTTTTTTTGAATTCTGAAAATTATAACAGTTGTATGTCCAAACATGATTCAAAAAGGTGAAAATTACTCATGGCCAAACGTGGCCTAGGTGCTTTTGAGTAGTAGTAGATATTAGCGAATATTCTTATGATTGTTGTATATTTAAGGTAAATTAGGATTCTTACTGTATTAGGAATCAACCTTTGTACAACTATATATATATTGTGAATTAATGAAAGCAATCGCTAAGAGAGATTATTCCAATCTTACATGGTATCAGTAGCCAAACCCTAATCCCTATTTTTTCTCTCTCCCAAAAGCCGCCGACCATCATTCCTTTCCTTTTTTCCAGTCGACGGCAACTACACCACATTCTCTTCAATCTTTGTGACTACCATGTCTCTTCCCACTTCTCCAAATAATTTCGATTCTTCCACAGGTGTTTTTGACAACCCCCTCCACCTTCATCGTCTTCTTTTCATCCGGCATTCGCTGTTACCAACATCAAGAATCTTATCCCCATAATTCTTAACCAAGAAGACTGTCAATATTCCATGTGGGTAGAACTGTTCTATATCCATGCGTGTGCCTACAATGTGCTAGACCATATTGATGATTATGTTCCCGCCCCACCGATGTTGCAGACTCGACATGGCATTGCCTTGACGCCATTGTCAAACAGTGTATATACGACACCATCTCAAAAGACTTGATGTGTACTATCATGAAAACATGTGCTTTGGCATGTGAACTTTGTGTATGGTTAGAAGAAATTTTTCAGGATAATAAAAATATTCGGGCCATGTATTTGGAAGAACAATTCAACAATACGCGTCTCGAGAATTTTAACAACATGTCCGAATATTGTAAACAACTGAAACTCATAGCCGATCAACTTTCCAATGTAGGGACATCTGTTTCTGAAACAAAGATGGTACTTCAACTGGTTGCTGGCTTACTGAAAGGCGAATATGATACACTTGCAACGATGATTCAACAGGCCGACCCACTGCCGAGCTTCAACAAGGCACACTCACAATTACTGTTAGAAGAGATAAGACGTGCACAATAAAAAAGCTTTAGCAGTTGAAAGCATGGCACCACCGGTGGCCCCCACCACCCAACAACCACCACCAGAACACCAGCATCAGCGGGATAATCGTGGTGGCGGACGAGGCTGCGGTAATGGCAAACAGGGAAAAGGCCGCGGCAGAGGACAAAAGGGCCAACACGCAGGCCTATCGGCTGCCTCCCCATTCCAGTGGCCTGGAATTCCAGGTTGGCCCAACTCGGTCAACTGGGCCTCGCTATGTCCATACCCAACTGCAGGGGCCCAGTTCCCGCAGGCCTGGCTGCCAGGAATTTTGAGTTTTGCCCCAACGACCGGACATGCCCACCCGCCTGCACATCATGCCCATGTCGTCTCAGCCCAGCAGCCGTTGCAAACCAATAGTATGACCCCAACTAATTTGGGCCAGACTTTCAGTGCCTTGAACATTCAACAACCCGACGAAAATTGGTACATGGACACCAGAGCTACATCTCATCTCACCCGCTCTTTAGGTAATTTATCTCAACTGCTTCAGTTAAAGCATCCTCAATTTATTACTGTCGGTAATGGTCACCGCATTCCAATTGAAGGTTACGGTAATACCCACACAAAACATCCACACCCGCCGTTCTCCCTAAACCATTTTCTTTTGCCCCCAACATCATTAAAAATTTAATCTCCGTAAGACAATTCACTCGTAATAATTTTGTCTCAGTTGAGTTTGATTCGTTTGATTTTTCTATGAAGGACCGCAATACGGGGAGAATTCTTACGCGTTGCAATAGTGTGGGAGACCTCTGCCCCTTCACTCAGTCTTCTGCTGTCAGACAACAATCACCTACCTCCCTTGCTGCAATCACTCCGTCAACTTGGCATAATAGGCTTGGACACTCAGGAGCACCTGTTTTTAATTTTCTTAGGAATAATTAGCGTATACAATGTAATAATGGGAAACTTGCCCAAAATTGTGTTTCTTGCCCGCTGGGCAAGCATACTCGTCTTCCATTTATGTCATCTTTAAGTGTTACGTTTTCTCTATTTGATATTGCTCATGCTGATTTGTGGACTTCTCCTATTGTTAGCTCCCTGGGTCACAAATTTTATCTAGTTTTATTAGATGACTTTTATCATTTTATCTGGATTTATCCCCTAAAGTTCAAGTCTGAAGTGTTTGCCTAGTTTCTTGAGTTTCAAAGATTCATTAAGACTCAATTTGAGAAATTCATAAAATCTTTTCAATGTGATAACGGATGTGAATTTAATAACTCGACCTTTCACAATTTTTGCTCAAATCATGGCATGATTTTTCATTTTTCATGTCCCCACACTTCGCCTCAAAACGGAAAGGCTGAACAGATTATAAGCACCATCAATAACGTGGTTCGTACTCTCCTATTTCATGCCTCCCTCCCGCCTTCATTTTGGGTCTATGCTGTCAGAATGGTAGAATACCTCCTTAATATTTTACCAACTAGCACTCTCCAAAACAAGACCCCAACCGAAATCTTATACCGTAAGATCTCGTCCTATGACCAACTCAGAATTTTCGGTTGTCTGTGCTATCCCAATCTCGCCTCTACTGCACCTCACAAACTAGCCCAGCAAACCACTCCCTGTGTCTTCGTTGGCTTTTCACCTAATCATAGGGGTTGTGTTATGACATGTCCACTCATAAAATTATTGTCTCCCGTCACGTCACATTTGACGATACGTGTTTTCCATTTTCGAATCTTTGAAAATTTCAAACCACGGACTACACGTTTCTCGATGAGACAGATCTATCCCTTGCAGTCAAATCACTGTTCCAATTCCCGCCTACTGTTACAGCCCCACCGATGTCTTCTCCGGTGGCCCCATTACCACCGGTATCCGCCAATGTCGACACCCTTGCACCACAACAGTCCCGGTCTCCCATCCCCATGATCGAACCACTTCCCTCACCCACAAGCCGCCACCACTCAGCCGAGCTACTGTCCAGAAACCCATTCCCAACCACTTCGCCGATCTACCACCAGATCGGCAATCAAAGAACCCAAATTTACCTACTGAATCGCTTAGCTCCACTACATCGTCACACATCCCACAAATCCCGATACCAAACCCAGAATCCTCCCAGTCTCCACAACCTCCAATCACCGGCGACCACCAACTGCCGAACCCAATCCCGAATCCACAAACCAGCAGCCATAAAACACACCTAATAAAAACCATACCCTACTGCCTACACACCGTATGGAAACTCGTGCCCAACACAGAATTTTCAAACCCAAGGTTCACTTTAATCTTTTCACACAAACCATATCACATTCCTAAAAATCCAAAATTAGCCAAACTGGACCCTAATTGAAATGCGGCCATGTATGAGGAATTTAATGTTTTAACAAAGCAACATACTTGGGATTTGGTACCTAGACCGGATGGGGTGAATGTAATCCGATGCATGTGGCTCTTTCGTCACAAGTTCAGAGACAGTGGTAACTTGGAGCGGTATAAGACGAGACTTGTTGCCAATGACACTAATCAACAGGAGGGGATTGATTGTGGTGAGACATTTAGTCCGATTGTTAAACCAACTACTATTCGTACTGTTCTTAGTATTGCTATGGGCAAACATTGGCCGATTCATCAGCTTGATGTCAAGAATGCATTTCTTCACGGGGATTTGAAAGAAACCGTGTACATGCATCCGCCACCTGGTTTTGTCCATCCTGCAGCCCCTCAGTATGTATGTCGCCTCAGGAAGTCACTTTATGTCTTGAAACAGGTACCTCGAGCTTTGTATGAATGCTTTGCCAGGTATATTTTGCAGATTGGGTTTATTTGTAGCAGGTGTGATAATTCTCTTTTCATTTTTCATCGCGGTAGCAACACTGCTTATTTGCTATTGTATGTGGATGACATTGTTCTCACTGTCTCATCTGACGGATTGAAAAATGAAATCATTGCTTTACTCAAAACTGAATTTGCTATGACTGGTTTGGGCAATCTTAGTTATTTCTAGAGTATATCAGTAACCAGATCTGCAGATACTATGTTCCTGAGTCAGCGTAAATGTGCAGAAGAGATAGTGTACAAGGCTAATATGGCAAATTGCAAGGTTATGCCTACTCCAATCGATTCGAAATCCATGCTTAGTGCTGCTGACGGTGATCCAATTTCTGATCCTACTCTGTATCGGAGTCTTGCAGGTGCCCTTCAGTATCTTACATTCACTAGGCCTGACATTGCATATGTTGTTCAACAAGTGTGTTTGTTTATGCATGATACGAGAGAGCCCCGCTTTGCTGCCCTTAAGCGTATTATCAAACACGTTAAGGGCACCTTTGACTATGGATTGCATTTCTACTCCTCTGCGCCGAACATGTTGCTATCTTATACGGATGCAGATTGGGCAGGGTGCCCGGACACGCGTCGCTCCACTTCAGGATATTGTGTATTTCTAAGGGATAATCTCCTTTCCTGGTCCGCGAAAAGGCAAGCCACATTATCCCGTTCGAGTGCTGAAGCAGAGTATCGCGGAGTAGCTAATGTAGTTGCTGAGATCTGTTGGATCCGAAATCTTCTTTTGGAGCTCCAGTGTCCACTGCGCAGGGCGTCTATAGTCTACTGTGATAACATATATGTCATATATCTGTCTCACAATCCGGCCCAACATCAGCGGACCAAACATATTGAGATGTGCATGAGAAGGTAGCTCTTGGTCAGGTCAAAGTATTACATATGCCTTCCTCCTATCAGTATGCAGACATTTTCACAAAGGGGCTACCCAGACAGTTATTCATCGACTTCAGATTCAGCCTTAGCGTCCGGCCTCCTCCCGCTCCAACTGAGAGGAAGTATTAGCGAATATTCTCTGAATATTCACAGTATATTTTGTAATTATGATTGTTGTATATTTAAGGTAAATTAAGATTCTTATTGTATTAGGAATCAACCTCTGTACAACTATATATATTGTGAATTAATGAAAGCAATCGCTAAGGGAGATTATTCCAATCTTACAGTAGAAATTGTTTTTCAGAAGTTAAAAAGGTAGTTTTTTTTTTCAAGCTCTTGGCGAAAGTGCATTTGAAATTAATAAAAATGCTTTTCAAAATGAGCAGATTTTGAAATTTTCGTCAAGCAGGCTATATGTATATAATTTATTAACAACCTGTGATTTTTCAGAATTCACAAGGCATAAACTCAAAATTCTAGCTTTGTTGTCTTTGTAGGTAAGCTTCTCTATGATCTAGAATGGAACAACGGCACTGTATTCAGCTACACTTTAGATGATGATAAGGAGGAGTGCAGTTCCTCGCTGATTGATGTCGGGATTCTTCGACCTAATTGGCTTGACGGAGCTACCTACCTTGGTCAGCAATTTGTGGACGGATTTCAGTGTAATGTATGGCAGAAGGTCGATTTCATTTGGTATTATGAAGATGCCGTCACAAAGAGACCCGTCCATTGGGTTTTCTATACCGGTACATCCCTTCAATCCCTACGACATCATTTGTTGGGATATTTAACGAGATGTTGTTATAGATAACATATAATATACTAACATAATATGACAAATACTGCATCATTTGTTGGGATATTTTTTGGTTGCTCTAGCGAGATGCTATTACAAATGACATATATATAGCATAATATGAAAGTCGTTTTCAAAGAAAACTTGGCCGATATAGTGAAATATTGTTATAGAAGATGATTGTTATAGAGAGGTCCGACTTTATATTATCTAGTACTAGTACTGGGCTTTCCTTTTACTAGTAATTACTTCCTCCATTTAAATTTATGTGACATAATTTGAATCGTTTTGGAGTTTAAGATAATTCATTTTTAAACTTATAGTCTAAAATATGTCATACCATTTGCGTAGCTATAATTTTTTTAAGCTTGTGGCATTAAACGTGACATATAATTTGTGTGGTTATACAAATTTCTTATTTAGGGTAAAATGAGAAATGTAAGTCTATTATTTTCAAATTTAGAAGTGGGTGTTCCTTTGTCTGAACGGATTAAAAAAGAAAGTATGTTACATAAATTGGAACGGAAAGAGTAACATTTATTGTACACTGTGCAATCTATTTTAGGTGTTGGTTTTCCGAGTGGCTCTAAAAGTAGGATTCATGGATTTTGTTCAAAAGACTATGTGATTATGCCTCTCTGAACTTCAATAGTAGAAAATGTGGTTGAAAACATTGCAACAAAGAATATAAGGGATGTGGAGGGAGTATTAAGTTCTCAATTCATCATTGCACTGGAGAAAGTAAGAAAGAACTGATTTTTAAAGCAGCTGCCCTACTCCACCCATTATCGTATTCATTAAATTATTCGTTATTTTTTTCCAGATTACTTTACCCTGCTTTTTATAGTATTTTTGTCATGATTTTTTATACTGCTTTGGATTGTGTGTGCCGAGGGTATATTAGAAACTGACTCTCTACCTCCCAAGGTAGAGGTAAGGTCTGCGTACACTCTACCCTCCTCAGACTCACTTTGTGGAATTTCACTGGGTATGTTGTTGTTGTCTGCCCTACTCCACCCTTTGTAGGATAACAATATGAATATAACAATACGAATGAAATTTCATTTTTATTCAATTGATGAAGTTTAACTCTTTCGCCAGCAATATACTAAGGATGAATTTATTGAAACAACTGCCCTACTCCTACTCCAAGTCTCCAACTTATTTAAAAGTTACCCATATGTAGAGAGGAACCATCAACAAAAGGAAAAAAACTAAGTTCCAAAGCTAAACAGAACAGCCGCTCCATGACTTTGAATCCAAACCTTCTGGTTCTTTATATGATATTTGGGTTTCTTGGCCATTGTTACCTCATTTCTGCTAGAATGTTAATTTGGATTAGGGGTCTCAATGGTATATCACATCTCTAGATGATCCTGCGTGGTTTTGGGAAGAGGCTTGGTGGTGTAGGCGTTTTGGCATCGACTAAAAAGGAAAGCAAGAGATATAATTTATAACAGGAGTATTACTTTGTAATAAGTCTATGGGTGGTGAAGTATTTTTGAAGTTTTCCTATTGAGTTATCATGAAGTTCAGCATGTTCAGGAGCTTGGGCAGGTGTTAAGACTCATCAAGCTGTTTGAGGTCATCGGGAAGTTCGATCACAAGATTGAAATTTTGAGCATCTATATGCAATTATTGTTCTAGAAGGGAAGCCTTGGAGTAACTGGTAAAGTTGTTGCCATATGACCAGGAGGTCAGGGGTTCAAGCCGTGGAAACAACCTCTTGCAGAAATGCAAGGTAAGGCTGCGTACCATAGACCCTTGTGGTCCGGCCCTTCCCCGGACCGCAGCTTAGTGCACCGGGCTGCCCTTTTTTATATGCAGTTATTGTTCTATTAGGCTAGATGTATTCGACTTCTGTTACTTCTTTTCCTGAAGTAGGCGGTTAGACGCTTCCCTAAAAGTGGGCCCTTAAATGAAACTTACCCTGTTATGATAGGTTTACATTCTTCTCATCCTAGTAAGGACTGAGGAGAGACAAAATTTCTTGGAATCCTGCACTTCCTTGTTCACATATATATTACAGTAAAAAAACCTCTATAATGACGTGGTTTGACTGGATATATTTTGGCTATTAAAGCAAAATGTTGTTATAGAGAACTTATAATATAACATAAGATGAAAATTGGTTCCAAAAAATACTTGGTCGTTTAATGAAATGTTGTTATAGGGGATAGACTGTTATGGAGAGGTCTGACTGTATGATCACACTCTAGGCTTCTGGTGCATTAACATAAAGGCATTAGAGTATCCCTTACATATTATTTTGCAGCGTATGAATTAGTTAGTCTCTTCTGGTTCCACTTTAGTTGTTCCCAAGACTATGCTAAAGTTGAGCTGGTGCATTTGCTATAACTTGTAGTTGGGATTTAACTGAAAAGGCACTGGGGGTCATTGCTCACAGCTATTGTATAGTTGACATTTACTGAATAAGTATATTTAATTTCTTCAAGACTCTTCAAAATGTCAATGGGTGCGTGTCGAATTCTCTAAAAATAGTGCATTTTTAGAGGATCCGACACGGGTGAGGCAACATATTTGAAGAGTCCGAGCAACATAGCTCCCAAGTGAAATTGTCAAATCTTTGACCTAAAGAATCCAGTTCTAGCACCCCCATTTAGTTTCAAAGTCCTTTCTTATTGAAAAGGCACTAGGGTGTTTCCACCAAGTAGCAGAAGTCACGTCTTTGCAACCCAGTTAGCCCAGACTAATTCTGTGAACAGGCTTTCGCTGAAGTAAGTGGTCGACTATGTGACTGCTAGATTGGAGTTTGTCTCTGGAAAATGAGATAAATGGAGGAAACCAGAGCTAAAAAAGGATAGATACAGATGATTACAAAGAGAAATTAGAACATTCTAGTTCATGAAATGTTTCTTATATCTTAACTCAATCAGCTCTATATAGTATCATAATCAAATTCCATAAAGTCAGAGCTTCATTTAGCAAAAAATGACTTGACAACAACAACAAACCCAGTGTAATCCCACAAGTGGGGTCTTGGGAGGGTAGGATATACGCAGTGTCACAGACCTTACCCCTACCTTTGTGGGGTAGAGGTTGTTTCCTATAGACCCTCGGCTCAAAAGAAGTGTAATCAAAGCAAAGTAGGAACGAAAATAGCGACAGTAAAATGGCAAGGTAAACAAAGCAAATGAATTACTTGACAGACCAAATATTCATGGATTAGTCACAAGAAGAAGTTGACCAGATAAAATTACGTCTACATTTGATTAAGTTACATAAGGACTAATGAGAGTTGAAGAAAACTGATTTTGGCTCTAAACTTCAAATGAGGTCAGATCTAATCTGTTCTTTTGGCAGTGTTGTATTAACGACCTGACATAGCTCAACTAGATTTCTGAACTCAGTTCTGTATATACAACTACCGAAGGAATCCTGGAAAAAATTGTGTTTTGGTCTAAACCGTGTATTTGTCTTAAGAAATTCATTGAATGCGTATAAATTATTAGTTTAGAACCAAGTAACTTAAGAAGACTAGAATCCCGAACCCATAACTTCAAATCCTGGCTCTGCCTCTGCCTTCAGCAAGCTTTGTTCACAAACTTATGCAAAAAAATTCTTGTTGTAAGATTGAATCTCATTGTTGACATATTCTTCATAAAGGAGATGCTCGTGTTATAGGAGTAACAAGTTTAATGTTGCAGGAAGGTCTATTCATGTAATGACTTTCGAAGTTGGAGCAGTACTCGAGGACGCTAAATGGCAAGCCCCCGTATATTGTTTCGAGAATAAAAAGGTTAAAGATCACCCTGCATCAGACAACAATATTCTGGATATTGGCTCAAATGGTATTTTGAGAGAGTTCATATAGCTGAGAATATGTAAATAGCTAGTACTTGTAATGTAAATGTATTTGCCTTAGTTTGCTGCCTGTATCAGAAGTTGACAGGATAGCAATAACCAGTTCCACCCCCTACTGTATTGGCAATAAGAAGCTTGCTGAAAAGCAGTTAATTCCATCAACGTTGTATATAACAATAACCCATGTTGCGTGAACTTTTCCTTCAAAATGGTGAAGGGTGCGTGTCAGATCCTCTAAGAGTAGAGCATTTTTTGAGGATCCAACCCATATGCGGCAACATTTTTTAAGAGTCCGGGCAACATAGACAATAACCAGTCGTGCATTCAGCGGCAACTAAAGAAAGGGCTTTGAAAGATCTACAAAAGTTGCTAGAACAAATCAATTACTACTTACAAACAAAATAGACCATTTTCGATGTGAAATAATAGGGATTAGTTTGGTTATTTGGGGAATTCAAAACAAAACAATTTAGGCAATTTTCGGGCTCAATAGTACTCCCTTAGGAAAGAAAGATATCTCTCACTCAATTCAACAACATATTTTAGGGTATCTTTTTCTAATAATATAATGTTTGCATTTGACTGTATTTCTTGGACGTTCCATGATTAAATTGATCGGCAACACTTTCGAGATGTCACCTTGTTTATAGATATATATATAAAAAAAATCAATTCCATTTTATACCTAATAAATAATGCACTCAAATCACCATTTATTTATGTTCTCCCTTATTATATTAGTGGAGTCATGAAATCTAAGTTTGTAATTGTAAATAGTAAATATGATGAGTCAAATTGGACGGGTTGAATCATAATCATTGTCTATCCATGACCCAATCTAGTTTGACTTAGTGCATCTTTGAGCAAGATTGGATAATAACACACATTGATTAAGTTTATTTATTATAACCATTCAGAATTAATTTAATCCGTTCATTTGTCACCCTTACTTGTATAGTTCCTTCCCTATGTTGCAATTATCAAACTTGAGGTCCTTGTTGCCAAACAAAGAAAGAAAAAAGAGAGATTTCACATCTGAGGCTCTAATTCTTGAAGGTAAAACTATCTTCTCCATGTCATTATATTTCCTACCTAATTTCAAACGAGGTAGCCCAAGATTTTTGTCTGTTTCCTTCCTAATTTAATTTAGGATCTAAATTTAAATCAGATGATGTGACATCTCACATTCTCAATGATTTATGATTTTTAATTTTCTTTTTGAAAAATTAATTTAAATAGTCGCTCGTTCAACTGTTTAAATTAAAAATAATCAACGAATATATAATATATGTATAATACATATATAAATATATAATTAATGTATAATCTATATATGAGCTAAACTAACATGTGTTAAATAATTAAACTGGTTATTTGTGTAAAGATCTCTTTATTTTTTGCGGATCATTCGCACAAATGACCCTATTTAGGGGTGGTCTTTAATTTTTTTCCCTTCAAATTGGAGTTCTTTAATTTTTTCCCTTTATTATTTTTGGCGCAGCATAATTAGAATTTCGCTCGGCATAATTAGTGTTTATTTTCGGCATATGTATCATACACAACTCACATATTATGCCGGATCTGGCATAACTGTCAACACTCAACATAATATGAAAAAGGCATAGTTTCATATTTCGACGGGCATATTAGCGTTTATTTTCAACATATGTATCATAACATCCACACAAACTATGCCGGATAAGGCATAATTTCAAACACTTAACATAATTTAAAAATTACTATAAAACTATGTCGCATAACCCAATTCCTATATAATTTATGCCACGTGAGGCAAAAATTTATTTTTTGAAGAAAAAAATATTATGAAAATTATGACTTACGAAGTAGACCCGGATATTTTCATAAAATAAATAGCAAAGAACAAAAATTAAAAACCACAAATATGAACGGACAAAAATTAAAGACAAGTGCGTTTGAGGGGAAATACTTGAAAAATGATTTTTTGCATGTAGTCTCAAGTTTATGATACTTGGGAAGGTCTGCCACGTACTGAAGAATTAAACAATGTAGCATGCATAGGTCTTCTTACATTACATTAAATGTCAAAGTTACAGGACAACATTAAATGTTATAGTCCTTGTGTAACTTAAAGATCGATTACCAAAAATAAAATAAAAATAGAGATCTTGAAATCCATCTTTGAGTCATATATTGTAGTATTGGAAATTAACGGATTGTTTGTCCGTGAACAAGTTATACTATAATTATAATGTGGGATTATAGTGCAATTGGTAAAATTTTAATTTATTGGACTAAAATAAAATAGGCCAAATACATAAGTGTGACTCCTTAAACTTTTCATAATTTTTCGAATTTCAACTAATTCTAGTTCCTATTAGACACTTCAACATCAAACTAAGTGTGCCATTTAAACCATTTAGAACTAACCAGCAAAAATGATATAATGCGTGAACTACACGCACCGTGACTTGGCAAAACTGACAAATGAAAAAGAGCCATGTGGCTTTATAGTCCAACTAATTCAAAAAAACGAAGGTACGAACCGAGGCTATCTCATATAGCTGCCATTGATACCCAAGACTGCCCCTCCCTCCCCAGTCAACCTTGCCATTAATGATTAAACTAAAAACCTAGATTTCTTCTACTATCAAAGTGACCTGCACTTTATGTATAAGCAATTTTAGTGATAATCTGTACTCTAATATTCATTTTATGATATTAGTACAGTTTTCCATTCTGATCATGTGTTAAATTATTGATTGAACGAAGTAAATTATTATGTCTATTATATTTTCTGAATTACTATTGAATTGCACTCGATCCGGATAAATAAAATCCTTACAACAGTACCGCTTACAATATTTGTTAATAATAAGCAAAATGTGTCATTTATTTCTCTAGTAAGCTACAATAATTCGTATTGACTTCTAAATCGTTTGTCAAATTAATCAACTATAGAAATAGTAAATAATTTAACTATTCCCTCTGTCCCAAAAAGATTAGTCTACTTTCATTATTAGTTTGTCCCAAAAAATTGACATTTTTATATATTTAGAAATAATTTAACTTTATGAGATCATTTACAGCCACATAAATATCTAAGATTTGTTTTGGACCACACATTTCAAGAGTCTTTCTTTATTTCTTAAATTTTGTGTCAGACAAACTAGACCAATCTTTTTGGAACGGAGAAAATATATTTTTAGAATTCAGAATTTATAACTCAAAAATTATTTTCATCATTGCTTCTGGGTTAAAAAGATGTGACTTATTTATGAGAACAAAAATCTATATTATATTAAAAGCGTGAACTCCTAAACTTAAAAGTTAAATTACTAAAACACCATTCTAAAAAATTAAATGACTTAATTAAATAAAAGATGAACCTATTGTTTATGAAAAGGTATTTTCAATACTAAAGGGTACATCTATTCTTTAAAAAGTACATTTAGTGTTTGTTGAATCTCTATAAATATCTATCTTTCTTCACATAAAATTTACACTAAAAATTTTAATTTTGTCATTCCACACAATGCAAATCTTATATATTTGAGATAGCCCGTGCAAAGTCACCAAAATATATATATAATTAGTGAAGCTAATTGCAATGCCACTATCGATTTTGAAAGGTTGCATCTACTCTTTTCTCTATCTCTTTCCTGACACCATTTGAAGAAATCTTTTCATCACTAACATTTTATATTAATTCCAACTTTATTTACTTTTTTTGAATTGTAATATTCACTTGACCAATTCATTCGGTAATGACTCCTTGTATAATATTTTTTACACATAGACTTGGATGTTGACAAATATGACTATTATGATTCTAAAATATCATAATTATTTATTCCAAAAGCCCTTAAAATATTGAAATACGAGTCAGTCCACAATCTCATATATTTAATTGGTTAATTTTTGAAATTTCAAAAAAATAATTAATGCAAATTGGATTATGATATTATATATATATATATATATTAACTGATATTTATCCTTTTTCCTTTTTTCCCCCACATAAAATGAGTTTCACATTTCATCGTCATATTTTTAAGTTATGATCATCTGATAGATAAATTACTCTGAGTATCAAGAAAGTTAAGAGAATAAGATTACGTACTCAAGTTATTTAGTCATTCATAATATGAGTCTTCTTTAAATATAAATCATAGATACTATTCGCAGTCATGCAATGTCAGATCATAGGACTCATCTTTACAACTCAATGCAACAAAGCAATATTTAAACAATAAAAATTCTTATAACATTATGGATACCAAATATTTTTGGTTGTTAGTTTTTTTTTGTACGTGTTTGTCATGATTTTTTATGTTTAATATTTTTATATTAGATGCATAATAATTTTCCATCTTCTAGATACCGTGTATATTTTTTCTTATCCTATATAAATAAAATAGCGTGATCAACAAAGATATGAAAGAAATTTAAAATATAAATAATTATTATTAACATTCGTACATCGACTTGAATTTTGTTTAATTCAAAAGATATCATACTTCATATTATAGAACTACCGATAGCAATAGTTAAAGTAATATAAAAATTTATCAAATAATATATTTTAAGCTAAATAGATAATAAAAAAAGGACAGTCTAATGCACAAATCATCCCGTGTTAGATGTGTCCAGAGAAGGGTCACGTTAATAGTTATTATCTATAATATAATGTAGAATTAACAAAAAACACGTAGCAGGATTCTCTAAAGAGATGAGACTGAAGTCACCACCGTACTTTACTAATTAGAGATCTCATGACGAATGTCAGTATGATAACAGCAAGCTGCCAAACAATCTGAGAAGTACCATAACTTTTCTTATTATCTTACTCCCATCGTGATTAATTTTAATATACTTAATGTAAATGTAGCGAAGAGAATAAGCTCAGAATGAATTTAGCAACTTATGTCGGCTATGTACACAATCCTTGATAAAATAAAAATTGTGCAATTTAAAATAGACGTGTATTGCATGTGTCGAGAGACTAGTAAAAATAAAAGAGGCAATTGGGGTTACATGAATGCAGATGCAAATTAGCACCAAAAAAAGGAGTGAGGCAGATGAGGTTGTTCTTCCCTTAATCAGAGGTCGCGGGTTCGAGCCCTGGATATAAAAATCCTTGGTAGGGAGCGCTTCTCTCAGAAATGGGCTCTATCCGACGCGAATCCGGATATAATCAGGCTCCAATGTAGATACCGGACACCGAATGAAAAACCAGAAAAAATGCATATGCAAATTTAAGATTTTAATTTGTTAGGTTCATCCTTTAGCTTCTTACGATCAAATTCATTATACTTTTAAAATTAATAATTCAAACTTTAATACTTATTAAAATTTTAATAATTTTATATATATTCAATATTAAAAATATTGAATTTAGATAAACCGGATACTTATATTCTACATCCGCGGCACTGCATGAATGACCTGTCCTCTTTGTCGTGATTTTGTTGTTGTATGGTGAAAGTACGTTAAGTATAGTTAACATTTGAAGAGAATAAAAACCAGAATATAAGCCAACTGATTATTAATGGAAAGAATATTTGACTATGTTCCATAGAACTCGATCGGCTGATGATAATAGTTTGATGGAATCACGAGTCGCAATAGTATGATTGAAATAATAAATAAAAAACATTTATATACACATACATACATATATACAAAATAATCTCTTAAATATACTTTCTAACAATTTTAGTCCTTTAAGCTTTTTAAAAGTGAGTACTTTAAGTTCCTGCCAAATATCTAATAAAGTTCTATTGTTAGATTAAAAAGAAATTAAAAGATTTAACGGGAACTCATATATGAATATTAATAGAATTAGATTGCATTTAAAATTGTACATCTCCTATATTAGGTAGAATTAGATTTCTCTTGTAATTAGAATTGATTAGTTACCTAGTTTGTAGAAAGATAAATATTTTTGTACAATTATATATAGTGTAAATCATTAATGAAATAAGGGGAAAAATAATTCTTATATGGTATCAGTAGTCTAGGAAAAGTTCCTGAAACCCTAACTCTGCTTCCTTGTGTCCGACGCCCCCCTCCCCCTCTTCTTTTTGTCGCCGACCACCCTTCTCCCCGTCAGCCATGTCTGACTCAAAATCTTCTTTTCATCCAGCCCTCACAGTTTCCAACATCAAATCTCATGTTTCCATTACTCTTGAGATGGGAAACGTCCATTATGCAACGTGGGTGGAGCTCTTCAAGATTCACTGCCGCTCCCACCGGGTCATTCATCACATAATTCTACCGAAAAAGGCAAGGAGAAGGTGTCGAAAACCAACGACGAAAGAGAACTATGATTAACCCTTGATGCGACAGTTCTTCAGTGGATTTATGCAACTATTTCTAGCGATTTGTTGCATACAATTATTGAGCCCGACTCTACGGCAATTGAGGCTTGGGATTGCTTACACGACATATTCCAAGACAACAAAAATTCTCGGGCCATTACTCTTGAATAGGAATTCTCCACTACCGACATGACAGACTTTTCCAGTGCTTCCGCATATTGTCGTCGGTCACTAACAATCGACTTATTTTACAACTAGTGGTCGGCCTAACCGATGCATATAGTAAAGTGAGTACGCTCATCCGCCAAAGCAATCATCTACCACTGTTTTACGAAGTCCGCTCTATGCTCATTCTCGAAGAAGCGGGTTTTACCAAGAAGACAACCACAATGTCAAATTCTGCCTTAGTTGCCGCTCTGTCCGATGAGAGTTCGTCACAATTTGAAAATTTGCCGCCAAATCGTTGCCAGAAGGGCCGAAACGGCGGTAATGGGAGCAAAAACCACGACGGCGGCCACAGTGGTGGTAAAGGCGCCGGCAACCACCACGGAGTAGGTGGCAGCAGTGGCGGCGGCTAGCAGCACCCGCCAACCTAGTGGCAGCCGAGGGCACCCTGGGCAATGGGTCGACACAATGGGCATGGCAGTGGCTTTGGGCCGTACCGCCCTACCCCTATCCAGCCGGCAGTAACTGGACTAGGCCTATGTCACATCCAGCAACCCAGCAGGCCCGTCCAGTATGTAGCAACCCATGCATTCTTGGGCCATTGCCGAGCCAGTGACAGTAGTCCCACTCGGCAGTGGCGACCCGACATATATCGAGGCCGCGATGCACATTTTTGGGCTTACTCGACGCAAATTGGTACATGGACACCGGTGTAACGTCTCATATGACATCCTCACAAGGTAATCTCTCATCCTATTTTAATTTGAGCAATAATAATGGTATAATTATCGTAAATGGTCATTCAATTGAAATTCGTGGTTATGGTACTACAAACTTGTCTCCCCCGAACCCACCGTAAATTTTAAAAAATGTCCTTCACGCACCTAAATTAATTAAAAACTTGATTTCAGTTAGAAAATTTACTACTGATAATTGGGTTTCTGTTGAATTTGATCCTTTTGGGTTTTCCGTAAAGGATTTTCAGACGGGGATGCGTCTAATGAGATGTGATAGTCAAGGCGAGATTTATTCAATCACCACAACCACACATCAAGCCAAATTACCATCCACTTTTGCAGCTTTAGCTCATTCTTTATGACATGAACGTTTCAGTTATCCGAGAGCACATGTTTTTGCTTTCCTTAAATAAAATAAATTTATTGAGTGTACTAGACCTCCTAGTTCTCATGTTTGTCGTTTTTGTTCTCTTGAAAAACATGTTAAGTTGCCTTTTGTTCCTTCGAATTCTCGTACTATTATGCCATTTGATATTATTCATAATGATATTTGGACATCTCCCGTTTTGAGCTCTTCGGGCCATCGATACTATCTTCTGTTGTTGGATGATTACTCTAATTTTTGTGGACGTTTCCTTTGTCTAAAAATTCACAAGTTTTTCTATATTTCTATCCGGTAGAGCATACATCCGCACTCAATTTGAACGGAATATTAAAAATATTCAGTGTGATAATGGTAGAAAATTTGATAATAGGCCTTTTTGAGATTTCTGCAAAACTAATGGTTTATCGTTTCGTCTCTCGTGCCCACATACATCATCTCAAAATGGAAAAACAGAAAGAAAATTTTGAACCATTAACAATAATGTTAGAACCTTACTTGCCCATGCCCCTCTGCCACCATCTTTTTGGCATCATGCGTTACAAATGTCAACCTATCTGTTAAACATATTTTCGAACAAACAAGTAGCCTACCAATCCCCATTCAAAATTTTATACCTAAGGGACCCTTCATATTCTCATTTACGGGTTTTCGGGTCTTTATGATATCCTCTCTTTCCTTCTACTACCATTAATAAACTTCAACTCCGTGCGTTCTTTTGGAATATCCGTCAAATCATCGTGGTTATAAATATTTCAACTTATCCTCTAATAAAATCATCGTAAGTCGTCACGTAATTTTTGATGAAACATATTTTCCTTTTGCCAAATTACATTGTTTCGGGCCTCCTACCTATGAATTTTTTGACGATAGCATACCCTCATATTTGATCCATAAATTAGCCTTTCAAATATGTCCAATGTTTCCCGGTGTCTCGGCCCAATCACTGAGCCCAGCGGTTGTTGGCCCAAATGAGTCTCTCGCCGGCATCCCATTGCCGCGAGGCCCAGTGGCTGGCAGTCCGCTGGGTCTCGGCCCATCATCCGACTCGAGTAGCCCACTGCCCAACAATCAAGTCACTGCCAGCCCACTGTCGAGCAGTCCATCCTTCCCACCTGTCCCAACTCCAATTTCGATCCAACGGCCTGTCACTCGTAGCCAATACGGGATTTTTAAGCCAAACAAAAAATACGATCTTCACACCCATGTTTCCAAGTCATCGTTGCCTCGTAATCCTGTGTCTGCCATTAATGACCCGAATTGGAAAATGGCTATGGATGATGAATTTAATGCTCTTATTAATAATGAGACGTGGGATTTGGTGCCCCGTCCCCCTGATGTTAATGTGATTCGGTCTATGTGGGTTTTTAGTCATAAAGAAAAATTTGATGGTACATTTGAGAGGCACAAAACCCTTCTTGTAGGTGATGGAAATACTCAACATGTTGGTGCAGATTGTGATGAGACTTTCAGTACGGTGATCAAACCGACAACTATCAGGACGGTCCTCAGTCTGGCTCTTTCGAAGGCATGATCGCGTCATCAGCTTGATGTAGAAAATGCCTTCATGCATGGAGACCTCAATTAAATAATGTACATTTATCAGACCTATGGGGTACAAAGACTCTACTTATCCTAATCTTGTGTGCCTACTGAAAAAATCATTTTATGGGCTCAAACAAGCTCTTAGGGCATGATACAAGAGGTTTGTGGATTACGTTTCACATATTGGGTTTTCTAACATCATGTCTGATCATTCTCTATTCATCTACCGTCAGGGTAATGGTATTTCTTACATTCTTTTGTATGTGGATGATATTATCTTAACTGCCTCACCTAATGCTCTTTTCAAGTCTATCATGTCACTGCTTGGCTCTGAGTTTGCAATGAAAGATCTAAGGCCACTGAGTTACTTCTTGGGGATAGCTGTGACACGTCATGTATGTGGTTTATTTTTATCCCAAAAGAAGTATGCAGCAGAGATTGTTGAACGAGCTGGCATGTCATCGTGTAAGCCGTCTGCCACTCTGGTTGACACTAAACCAAAGTTGAGTGCTTTTTCCAACAATCCATATGTTGATCCCTCACATTACCGCAGCCTTGCAGAGGCCCTGCAATATCTCAGCTTCACGAGGCCCGACATCTCTTATGTTGTACAACATGTTTGTCTATTCATGCATAACCCAATAGAGGATGACATGCATACTCTCAAACGCATTGTGCGTTATATTTAGGGTACTCTCGATCACGGCTTGCATTTATATCCATCTTCGACAACCACTCTTCTTTCATATACAGATGCCGATTGGGGTGGTTGTCCGGATATCAGACGCTCTACGTCTGGTTATTTCTTAGTGATAATTTGGTCTCTTAGTCCTCAAAATGGCAAGCAACCTTGTTGAGATCCAGTGACGAAGTAGAATACCGAAGAGTTGCCAATGTGGTGTCTGAATCTTGTTGGCTACGAAACCTTCTTTTAGAGCTCCACTGTCCGGTTCCGAAGGCGACATTGGTTTATTGTGATAATGTTAGTGCTATTTATCTCTCACGGAATCCGGTTCACCACCAACGCACTAAACATATTGAGCTGGATATATTCACTTTGTTCGCGAAAAGGTTGCTCGTGGACAAGTATGTGTCTTACATGTCCCGTCACGTTATCAGATTGCCGACATCTTTACAAAAGGTCTTCCGCTGGTTTTTTATTTGAAGACTTTCGGGACAGTCTCAGCATACTCCGACCTCCCGCTTCGACTGCAGGGTGTAATAAAATTAGATTGCATTTAAAATTGTACATCTCCTTTATTAGGTAGAATTCGATTTCTCTTGTAATTAAGATTGATTAGTTACCTAGTTTGTAGCAATGTAAATATTTTTGTGCAATTATATATAATGTAAATCATTAATAAAATAAGAAGAAGAATATTTCTTACGGATATGAATTTTTTGCAGTTCTTCTATTTTTAATCTATTTCTGGTCAGATGCAGTTTTTGAGATATAGCTTCTGCTATTTTTTTGTTGTCTATTGTCAAATTACATGTAGTTTTTTTAGTGCTGCAATCTTTAAACTTTTAACGAAACATATTTTATTTTTCTAGTTAAATGTATCTTTTTCATAATTTCTCTTAAATTTATTAATTAAAATTTGTTAAAAATTTAATAGATAGTAAAATACTCATTTTTAACAAACTAAGACAAATCAAAATTACTAAAGAAAAGTTTATTTTGAAACACCCACAAACATAAGATATCATTTTTATTATATTTTTTTTATGTTTATACAAGGACCGAGTAAATATTTACTCATGTAATTAAAAAAAAAACATAGTACGCTGTACTCTCGAAGGTATCGATCACAAAGAGTTTTGTGTACAAAAAAGCAAAATAACAGTTAATTAAATTCGTTTGAAGCAATGAGATTTAAATTGCTAAAACAAATAAGATAACATCTATGATTAGTTTTATTTAATATATTAATCGCGCATTATGCAAATTACTAATACTAATATTGGCAATAAATAAAAAACATAGTAGGCTGTTCCTCGAATATATCGATCACAAAGAGTTTTGTCATTTAGTAGCAAATATGCCACATTTATGGCGTTCCAGGGGAGAAGGCCCATTGTTTTCTCACGTGATCATCATTTCTTAATTCTATTTTTATACCATTTGATTAGATCCACTACACTAGAGAAAGATCCACTACATAAAATATTTTAATAGAATTTCCGAAAGGGTCGCATTTCAAAAAGTGTGATTTGGACAAAAAATCTTAATTTAAGTATTAGTGATTATTTCTATCCTTCAAACTCGTGACATATAAATCAGAAAGAGATAATTTAACATGAGGGTAGCGAGTTGGTGTAGCTTGATGAAGCGCGGGCCATGGTCGCGAGTTCGATCCTACATAAACCTTGCAGTTGGCGCATCACACATGGCTTGCCAAGTGTGGTTTGCAGGCTATTGCGTCAGTCTGGGGTTTATCCTGTGCGCATTCGAAAGAGTAGCGACTACGGTTTCATCGTCAACAAAAAAAAAAGAAGAAAGAAAGAGATAATTTACTTTTGCACCTAAGGGAGAGATCCATCAGTAGAATGGACCCTTCTTGAGTTTCGATCCGTATTTTTGGGTAATTTTTTATTCCTATTTAGAGTCTGTACGCATAAATATGTTGTTCGTATATAAAAAGTTTTAATTATAATTAATTAACATATATTATTACCTCATTAATCACTATAACATGATAAAATAATAGAGTTTGATGTAATATTGGGTGCAAGTAAGTTTTTATCATTGAGGGAGATTCATGTATAATGAAGGGTTAATGGAGACGGATTTAAGATTTTATAACATGGATGCACCATTAAAAAGGAGAAAAAATTAAGTGAGAATTATCTCTATTTCTCTGATAAATAACTTAATATTTTACCAAGTGCACTATTTAGCCTTTCTAAAGTATGAGTGTCAATAGATAATATTAAATCAATTTTTAAAAATAACAATATATCTAGTGAAATTCAACAGATAGACCCTCGGCTCAGAATAAAAAATAAAAAAACATGTCAAATAGAAATCAGTTATATATATATATGACATAGAGACGGTTCACGTGCACTATAAGTTGGGCTATAAATTCTCCCTTGGGTGGGTGCGACTCTAAGAGATGGACTCGATCGAATAGCCAATCACTTGCAACTTTTGTAGGAGATATAATTTGAAATTATTGTGAATGTGTAGTATATTGGTTCGAGTCTCAATTTATGTGATATTTTTTAAATTTATTCTCAAAAGAATGATATTTTTCGATATTTAAAAATAACTTAACTTAATTTTTATTTTATCTTTAATAAAACAATGTATAATCACGTAAATATTTATGATTTTTCTTTAGACAACAATTTCAAGAAAAAAATAGTATCATGCCCGATGAAATGACATTTCATAAATTAGAATGAAGAGTACATAATGCCAAAGGGTGTTTTAGTGGTCAAATGAAGTGGGTTGAAAATTATGAAATTTCAAGTTCAAATGCAATATTAACTGATTTTTTTATCTGTACAAGTGTTGACGGACAAAATTACCTAATCTTGTACTGATGGGAGGTAGCAAATACTTCAAGAAATTAATAGAGATTCACATAAACTGATTTGGACTTCATAATTATTAAAAATAAATTGGTAGGGAAGAAGTACTCAGTGGTCCTTTTTGTTATCTTATCACTAGAAATCGAAATATTTGTCATTTGAAAAAATTGATTTTTTTTTATTTTCACCTTCGTATTTACTCTTAACAAATGTGGAAAACAATTAGTCGGTGAAAAGAAATAATAGTATTAAATTAAAAATAAAAACAGAAATAATATTTACTTACTTAATTTTCTTAATAATACCATTTATTAAGGGATATGCAAAAATGTAAATATAAAAAAATAATACTAGATATTAAGGTTAATAACAAAAAAAAGGACAATAATCCAGACCCAATGCAAACTCTCATATCCTCCATTTTTTAAGTTTCGAATTCGAATCTTGAGCATGAATTTTTTTTTATTAGAAGCGCTTTCACCTAATAATAGATCTTACGCGCTGTCGATCTAATTAGTCGAGCTCAATAAAAATAATGAACACCAAATAAAAAACAAAAAAGAAAAACTCAAAATCTTGTGTGTTCCAAAATATATTAAAAAAAAAGAACAAAAACAGCTGTGCACAGTCAGCACTGGACTAGTAGACTGAATCTACAGCTATAATAATAGATGCAAAAAGGAGTGAAAAACTAACAACCTAAAGTAACTGCGCCACCATTATGTACTGAAATATTCTTCATTTATCCTACCTTCATTTACTCAGGTACCCTATTACTCTCCTTTTCTTGATAATGCTCTAAAAATCTCAGATCTTTATGTTAAAAATTCAATTTTAATGTTAAAAAAATCAATCTTTATGTTAAAAAATTCAATCTCAATGCTAAAAATTCAATCTTTATGTTAAAGTTTCAATCTTTATGTTAAAATCCAATCTTTATGTTAAAATTTCAATCTTTATGTTAAAAAATTCAATCTTTTCTTGAATTTCAGGTTTTATTCAACCATGGAGTTAGGTGACAACAAGATTTTGAATGTGGGGTTGCTATTAGCAGCTACCCTTTTGGTAGCAAAACTCATATCAGCACTAATTATGCCCAGATCTAACAAACGTTTACCACCAGTAATCAAATCTTGGCCATTAATTGGTGGGTTAATTAGATTTCTAAAAGGTCCAGTAGTTATGCTTAGAGAGGAGTACCCTAAGCTTGGAAGTGTGTTCACTTTGAATTTACTGAACAAGAACATTACTTTCTTTATTGGTCCTGAAGTTTCTGCACATTTTTTTAAAGCCCCAGAAACGGATTTGAGTCAACAAGAAGTTTATCAGTTCAATGTCCCTACTTTTGGACCTGGTGTGGTGTTTGATGTTGATTATACTATTAGGCAAGAACAGTTTAGGTTCTTTACTGAGTCTTTAAGGGTTACTAAGTTGAAAGGATATGTGGATCAGATGGTTATGGAAGCTGAGGTATACTAATCTCTTTATCTTATATTTTCTTGAATTGGTTGATGGCTTTTGTTGTTGGTTTATTATTAATGTTAAGCTTCAGATTTAAATCTTGCATGAATGGTTTTAGTGGACATGGTACTTTGCTATATTATAACGTTGTCATTTTCTAGATATCTTTTGGCTGCTATAGCGAAATGTTGTTGTAGACATTAATATACTCCCTCCGACCCAATTTATGTGACGGTGTTTGATGTTGATTAGACAATTAGGCAAGAACAGTTTAGGTTCTTTACTGAGTCTCTAAGGGTTACTAAGTTGAAGGGATATGTGGATCAGATGGTCATGGAAGCTGAGGTATACTAAAAAGAATATATGTCTTATCTTATCTATTCTTGAATTGATTGATGGATTTTGTTGTTTGTTTATTATTGATGTTTGCTTCAGATTTAAGTCTTGCATGAATGGTTTTAGTGGACATGGTACTTTTGCTATATATTATAACAGTGCCGTTTGTCCAGATATGTTTTGGTTGCTATAGCGAAACGCTGTTGTTGCAGTAGATATAATATACTCCCTCCGTCCCAATTTTATGTGATGGTATTTGACTCGGCACGAAAGTTAAGAAAGAATGGAAGATTTTTGAAACTTGTGGTCTAAGTGGTTATAAATCAAGGGTAAAATAGACATTTTAAAGTTAAATTGCTATTAAATATAGAAGAGTGTCGTTCTTTTTGGGACAAACTGATAAGGAAAGAGTGTTACGTAAATTGGGACGGAGGGAGTAACATAATATGAAAAATCAGTTCTAGAGGAACTTGGCAGCTATAGTGATATATTATAATGGTGGCTTGATTCGGTTTCTCAAAGGACCAGTAGTTATGCTTCGGGAAGATCCCTAAGCTTGGCAGTGTGTTCACTCTGAATTTACTGACAAGAACATTACATTCTTTATTGGTCCTGAAGTTTGTGCACATTTTTTAAAGCCCCAGAAACTGATCTTAGTCAACAAGAAGTTTATCAGTTCAATGTGCCTACTTTTGGACCTGGTGTTGTGTTTGATGTTGATTATACAATTAGGCAAGAACAGTTTAGGTTCTTTACTGAGTCTTTAAGGGTTACTAAGTTGAAAGGATATGTGGATCAGATGGTCATGGAAGCTGAGGCATACTAAAATGAATCTCTTATCTTATATTTTCTTGAATTGGTTGATGGCTTTTGTTGTTTGTTTATTTTTGCTTCAGATTTAAGTCTTGCATGAATTGTTTTAGTGGACATGGTACTTTGCCATATTATTACGGTGTCGTTTGTCTAGATATTTTTTATAGAGAGGTCTGACTGAATATGCTTATGTTATCTGAAAATAGTCACAGTATTTGAAAATGGCACATGTCTATATGCTCTAATTGTGCTTCTCAAGATAATTAGACATGTTATTAAACAAGAAAATGTTTCTATTGGTTGCCTTATTTAAGATAATGTTCTTGGATCTCATGAATCTATGTTACTCCGACTCTCCAAAAATGTTGTTTCACCTGTGTCATATCCTCTAATAATGTACTAACTTTGGAGGATCCGACACGCACCCGTTAGTCAGAAATTGTCTTCTGCTCTTGGCTCTTTCATTCTTTCCCCCCTTTCTCCTTTCATTGTTTTTCTTGTGATTGGTTTAGTTTGGTCAACACTTGTTTCTCTTTTGAGACTTCAGTAGGAAAGAAAAAAGAATCTCCTGCCAGATCCTTGGCCTAGTAGGAAATGCATGCTGCCATTTGGTACTGTAACCAAGACTTTGATCAAATTTCCCCCTTTCAGTAGACTGTACTTCAAGATCTAAAGGCTCACTGTTTTCATGCAATTAGTATCCATTTGTGTGACCACAACTTTTATCCTTTAGTTTGGGAAGAGGTGGAGATATTTGCTTAAATGAAGTAGCATTTGCTACACTTCTAGTGTGAATTAGCCCTTTTTAACCGGGGGGGGGGGGGCTCCAGTTAACTATACATGCACTCTAAGATGGAGGAAAAATATGGCAGAATGATTTTATACTGTTTGCATAATGTAATTTGATTGATTGGCTTGTCGCTCTTTCTTTTGACAAAATGCAGGAGTACTTCTCAAAATGGGGTGACAGTGGTGAAGTGGACTTAAAGTATGAACTGGAGCATCTTATCATACTGACAGCTAGTAGATGTCTGTTGGGAGAAGAGGTTCGCAATAAACTCTTCGACGATGTGTCTGCTCTCTTCCATGACCTGGACAATGGAATGCTCCCAATCAGTGTAATCTTTCCTTACCTTCCAATTCCAGCCCATCGCCGACGTGACAATGCCCGCAAGAAGCTCGCAGAGATATTTGCAACCATCATAAATTCTCGAAAACGTACAGGTAAGGGTGTCAAATGGACAGGTTGGGCTGAATTTTGGCCGGCCACAAAAGTTACTTCGGGTGAAATGGGCTAAAAAGCGGGTCATAACCCAACCCGCCCAATTCTTACTAAGTTTTAATTGCTTTGTTTTTTTTATAATGTTGTAGTACCTAATACAACTATTTTTTTCTTTATTATGGCTAATATATAGCATATCAAATAAAAAATCTTTTTGACAAGATTTCTCATGGGTCAATTTAGGCTGCATGTCAACCCAATTTTTATGGGCTGAGATGGGTTGGGTTGAGCTAATAAATGGGCGGATCAATGATCAGCCCAAACTTGGGCGGGTTGACCTGGTTATGTTTTCATGGGCTAATTTTGTCACCCCTACGTACAGGCAAGGCAGAGAATGATATGTTACAATGCTTCATCGACTCGAAGTACAAAGATGGACGGTTGACGACAGAGTCTGAGATCACAGGTCTTCTAATTGCCGCTCTTTTCGCCGGGCAGCACACCAGTTCGATCACCTCCACTTGGACAGGGGCGTACCTCCTTTGCAACAACAATTACATGTCTGCCGTTGTAGACGAACAGAAGAATCTGATGAAAAAGCACGGGAATAAGGTCGATCACGATATCCTTTCCGAGATGGAAGTCCTCTACAGATGCATAAAGGAAGCCCTAAGACTCCATCCTCCACTGATAATGCTTCTACGTAGTTCACATAGTGATTTCAGTGTTACAACCCGAGAAGGAAAAGAGTATGACATTCCTAAGGGCCATATCGTTGCAACATCGCCTGCATTTGCAAACAGGCTTCCACATATTTACAAGAATCCAGAGAGTTACGACCCTGATCGGTTTGCTCCCGGTAGAGAGGAAGATAAGGCTGCAGGAGCATTCTCATATATTTCTTTTGGTGGAGGCAGGCATGGCTGTCTTGGGGAACCATTTGCTTATTTGCAGATAAAAGCAATATGGAGTCACTTGCTGAGAAATTTCGAGTTCGAACTGATCTCGCCTTTCCCTGAAATTGACTGGAACGCAATGGTTGTCGGTGTCAAAGGCGAAGTTATGGTGAAGTACAAGCGCCGAAAGCTCTCCACTGAATGAGCGCATAGCGTCTCTGCATGAATGTAGTAATTTAAGATCATTTATGTTGGTTGGTTAGCCTTTATTTCTGTTTGATGTTGACTTCTATGTTGATGTTGGTCTTCTTTCTAGCCCTATTTTGAAGAAGTTTTAACCTGTTCCTCTTGGAGATTGCAATGACTAAGATTATGTTATTAGAGTATGCTGTTTTTAGACCTTGTGAGTAAGTTAGCTTGTGTTTTCTTCCATTGACTTTTGTTGAAGATTTGGAATTTATCATATTCTCACCAAGTTAATTCAGCTTTGCAGGATGTGACATCCAGAAATATGAAGTTTTTTTCCAGTTACACTATAATGGTCAACAATATGCAGCATGCATTCCACCACATGTTTTCCAATACATAGAGTTTGTTCTTTTAGTCAAATTGACATGATTTCCGGTATGTAGAGTTTGCCTTTTAGTCAGATTGAATACCAACTCTTTTATGATAAACCACAAAAGAAACATACCACTTGTTAGGTGCAAACATTTACCATCATGACAAAATTTGCAAAGGCACAACCTTATTTCTTAATCAAACCCATCAGACTAGCGTCATTTTCAATCATGACTCTGACCCGAGCTATCCCTAGTCCAGGATAGCAAAGACGCAACCTTATTTCTTAATCAAACTCATCAAGCAAGTGTGATGTTCGATCCAACCATCTCTGACCCATTACCTAGGCCTTGCCATAGACAGGATATTGATATTATCCAATAATTTCTCCCCCAACACTTGCTAGACACATTATGTTTTTCCTGAGAATCGAACCCGTGACCTTGACTTTGATACTAACAGTCATGAGGCGCCTTCCTGAGATGTTTCAAAAGTCTGACATGAGGCAAAGCTACTGCCCCATTTGATTACTCCGTGCGAACTGAAGGTCCCCTCCATATGTTAGACCGGACTGACAGTATCGTATGGGAAAGTCAATATCAAGATTACAGTATGCAAAGAGAAAATTGAAAATAAACTTGCTTGCATTAAAGAGAGCAACGATTAAAAGAAATGGTTTCGGGGAGGAGACACCAAATCAGAGATTTCTTTCTCAAGACAAGTAAAAACAATGAAAAGATCATCGTTCCTAAGTTGTCATTTGGTGTATCCTATGTATGTTTTTAGTATGAAGTGTTATCTTATGAGAAGGTAGCTAAAGGTGTAATAAAAAAGTGATTGGTATAAAATAAGAATAACAGCCTTCCAAAACTCTACAACCTTCATGGTATTTTCCTCGAAAAAGACATGGTCTACATAGGCAAAACTCTCCAACCTGCATGGCAATTGAAAGTGCATAGGTATTTCTTGAACAAAGGGTCTCCTATATATTTGTCCCAGGACTTGGTTTGCTTATTTTAAAAATTATTTTGTCACAAGTGCTTCTTTGAAGAGTGGTAGTTTGTGTTTAATTAATTAATTTGAAAAATACCCTTACTAATAATAGAGTAACAATTTGTGCTTAGCAAAATAAAACAATCATTCTCTTTTAAATGGATAAAAAAAGAAAATAGGTTTACATAAATTAAAATGGAGCGAGTAATTTATGCTCAATGAATAAATCAATCAACAGGACTAAAGAAGTACAAGTATCACATCAACTGCTGCTTAAATTAACAGCTAGTTAGAGCCAACTATAATGTGAGAAATTATCTGTATTTCATAGTATCAATTACAGCTTTAAGCTCAACTCATATCATCATTGTACCAAATAAAAAATATCTGAGCACTATTGCAAAATTGTCAATCACACCAGTTTTTATAAGGAATAGTAACTTGCTACTTGTAAAAGTACTTCTTTGCATGTTTAAATAAGAAAATCATCTACAAGATTAATTCCAATTTGAGAACATGGAATGGAATGAGACAACTAACTATTCACACGAAAAGGAAAACAGCGCATGTTTAATGCATGATAAAAATAAATCAGGAAAACAGGCACATTTGCCCTCAAAACAGTTACTTTTGCTGGATTACAACAGAATAAAATTAAAAAAACACTTATGAGCTACAGGCGGGGGATGCTCGGCATCCTACACTTCCGGCGATGAATTGTTGACGGTAGCAACTCGGATAGTATAAGCAACAAAATGGAGATAACACAAAGACGACCAAGTGAAAGAATAAGTCCACGCAGCAATTCCTTCTAGAGTAGCCTAATAGCAATGAACAAGCTTGTATCTTCGTTAGCAGTTTCCTGTACACGACGGGATCTTTTCTTCCAACAATAGTCCTACCTGGGTCCCAGCAAACTGGTAACACCTTGTATGTCCATTACAACTTGTACCATATGGTCACCCAGCACTGTTGGCAACCTCTGCAGCACGCTGTCTCATCATCTCCATAACAGCAGCCCGCCGCCTAGAATCAGACTGCTGTTGCAGCCTCCGAAGATGTTCTTTCAAATCTCTGCATAGTTGCAATTTTTATGTTGTGAATAAGATTTAGCTGATATCAACACAGAGATTAATGGAATCAAGGCAGGGAGGAAAGGGGGGGGGGGGGGGGGGATTGCAACAAATTATAAATTACTACTCCCTCCGTCCCAATTTATGTGATGTACTTTAATTTACCTCTTGAGCTTGTGCCTTGTCTTGAGCCGAGGGTCTCTCGGAAAGAGCCACTCTACCTACCAAGGTAGAGGTAAGGTCTATGTACACTCTACCCTCCCCAGACCCCACATTGTGGGATTTCACTGGATTTGTTGTTATGCTTTCATTTGGCACGCACTTTAAGAAATAAAGGAAGACTTTTGAATCTTATGGTCTAAATTCTAAAATAAGCCAAAGATGTTTGTATGGTTATAAATTATCTCGTTTTGCGTAAAAGGTAAAGTTTAAAGTTAAATTGTTGCCAAATAAGAAAATATGTCATTCTTTTTGGGATAGACTAAAAAGGAAAGTAAGTCATTCTTTTTGGGATAGACTAAAAAGGAAAGTAAGTCATTCTTTTTGGGACAGAGGGAGTATTTATTTACTTCTATAATGACACTTTACTGCTATTACTAATTGCTACTGCCATCGTCAACCTCAAGCTAGTTTGGTTCAGCTGTATGAATTCTCACTATGCATTTGACTCCATAAGGAAACACTTGATTCAAACACTTAATAACTTGTTTATTATACTATTATCAGTTGTTACTTTTAATAAGTGATTACAAATGACCACTTGTATGCGGGAGCTTCTCCGAATATTAATAAATTATTTGAAGCGACTACAAACACCTATACCGGGAAGTAATAGCCAACTGACCTACCACCAAGGCTCATAGCATAGTGGTATTAGTGGGAGTCTCCCACACAATAGGTGTGACCATGTGAGTGCGATTTCCACTCCATTCCCACTTCCCCTTCCCCAATCCCTAATGAATTTTTTTAAAAAGCCAACTAACCTGCATCGTGGCACATGACACTCGGATACTTTGCATGCACGAGCATGGAGTTGAAGAAGATACCACATTTTCTTACAGAGAACACAACCTCCTGAAGCACGTACTTTGCACTGTATACCATGACGGAAAAGCCCCTTAACTTTCCGACAGTTTGGATATTGACAATGAGAAGAGCGGCATTGAGATGCATGCACCAAAAGGTCAAGCATCTTCCTAAGCTGCAGAGACAAATCGCAAGATCATTTCAGACTTCACATGTCAAGCATAACAAAGAGATTAGCATAGTAACAAGAATGTTTTATCATACACAACCACAACCAGGGATAAACAAGGATAATGCCTAACCCTGTGATGCACTGCATATGCTCATGACATGGAGTCAATATAGGAAAAGTTGATACTTGAAATTCAGCACCTTTGAACTGAGCCAAATACAAGTCTCCAGGGAGAGTTCATAACAGTTTTTAAACTGAAGTCCAGATTCCAAGAGCGTGTAGTTGTGGCGCAAAAAGAATAGGCCAGCATAAGGAGATGACATGTTCATATAAGCTAATGACCTTTATAATTTTTGTACCTTTCAGTAGTATCAGTTAGGTGACCCTTCTTAGGTTTGTTTCTGTGACATTTTATCTTGCAACTTCAGTAACTTCTAGGCATGTTTAGCATGTCAGTTATATCTTACTAAAAGGGGGGAAAGAATATCATCACATGTTCTAGAAAAGTATCAACAGTCCTCATGTAATGATTTTGGGAGAAATTAAACATCTCAAATGATATCATATCATTCCGACAGGGAGACCCCTTTTGCTTCTCCACAGCAAGTTATGTCGACTCACAAGTCATTTGGATTAAGATAAATTGACAGACAACTTTAGCCCAAAGGTCGTGAATAGACTAGAATATCATCAATGTAACACTATCAAGACCTTGTCAAGAAACAGTTTGAAAACCACGTTCATTAAATCCATGAAATCTACAGGAGCTTCATTAACCGGAAGGACATAACAAAAACTTATAAAGTTCATGCAAGTCGGAAAAGCTGTTTTGGAATAGTCTCCTCTCTTATTTTCAACTGATGGCTTGGGGAAGGGGGGGGGGGGGGGTTGAAGTTGAGTAACAGACAGCAGCAAAAAACCACAACCAATATTAATGGCCAAAGGTAATGCACCTGCAGAACTCGTTGTTCCCTAGCTTCTGTATTCTGAGCATCACGCTCAGCAATCGATAAGTGAGGAGTTAACTTGTGAGGATGATCAACTCCACCATCCTTCTGATAGCAAGCATTACACACATCATAATCAGGGCAAGTTTCACACCGCCAACCTTGACCCGTTTCTATGTCAAGATGACAAATATTGCAAGTTGTCACAAATGCTGGTGCAGTGGGATTATGAAGGTGGTAAAGGACCATCATTGAGGAATGTTTAGCACGCCGCAGCGTATCATATTGGTAATGGTTTCCTTGACAAAGGCTCAAAAATGCCTGCCTTGTATCAAAAAACTCACTCTCAAGAATGTCATCTTCATCCTTGGTATCAGCAGGTACATCATCAATTTCAGTCTGCAAAAGTTATTCTTCAATCATCAAATTCTATAATATAGCAACACTTAACAGAACAAAAACATAAGAACTACTTACTGGATACAGCGAATGAATGTCCTTGTGATAGATAGGATGTCTTTCTCTTGCTTCGAGTTTTTGCTCAACTTCATAGCACCTAAAGAATAGCAGTACAGCTAATTGTTACAAAGAAAAGAATAGCATGCTAGAAAAATAAGAGCTGTCATCCTCAAACGGATTGTCTTTCAAATTTATATAGAATCTAGCAAAAAGAACTGCAAGTGCAGATCTTTTCTTCTTTTCTTTTTTCCCTTTCACGCGGAGTAATTACTAAAGTTAACCTATTAATCAAATGTGTCTCTTTCTTAGGAAGACCATAAAATCCACATAACTCATTAAGGGCTACAGCCTAAGCAAGGATAGGAACAGCAGGGGAAGTGAGCTTCTTCACATGATACCCCTCCCTTATAGGTTTCTCCTTTTTGGGTATCTCTTGTATACGGCCATCTCGACCTTGTTTTTATTAATGAAATACTTTACTTCATCAAAAAAAATGATACCCCTTGGATGGGAAAGTTAAGGTTATGGGTCTTTGTACATGCTTTGGTTGAGCAGACCTGCATTCTGGAATCTCAACTTTAACCTTCTTCACCTTTCTTCTTCAGCACTAACAGAGTACCTTTAACAAAACTGAGAAAAATACGAACCCAAGATTTTGGCGATTTTGGTTCATGAAGATATAGCTTAGTGATCACCTATAAATTAAAAGTCCCTTTGGATAATCAATCAGAAGAAAAACAATGACTTTTCTTTACACATGAAAAAAGACTTTTTGACTAGCTTGTTTTTTCTCTATTCCATTTTCAGATGAGAAGAAGATCAGGTGTTGTTAATTCACTTTCAAGTGTGTAATAAGTATGACTCTATAAAATAGAAAAGTTTTACTACTCTGATAAATGACATGAGAGAGGCAAGACTCATACTTGTCACAAAGCTGAAAGTTCTTGCATTGTTTGCATGCCCAACGATTTCCGGATACCATTAGAATACAGCAATGAGTACATGCATGCTGTAAATGGACCATAATAAAATCTTCCTTCATTGGAGAAATAGTTTCACCAAGCTGTGACAGGTAGAAATTTGTGAGGACACAAAAGAATGTATAGATAAAAGGAGATATGACAGTCCATCAGCTTCCAAGACAGGGAACAAATCTTTTTACAAATAGTCAGTGCTTGATAAGAGAGTAGCAATATATTCAAGAGTAGTATCTACAGAGGAAAAATGTTAAATAGTTTAAACCGTTCAAAAAGCTGCAAGCCACAAACCGTGATGTTTCTTTTGATGAATACACAACATATTTAACAGCAAATCAGTGAACAAACATTCATAGAGGAAGTAGAGAGAAAATTAGGAGTAAATGAAGTGTTTAACGGCTAAAAAAAATTTGATAAGTTGTTTAACGGCTAAAATTACTTTGTGCATTTGAAGTAGATCCTTAGATGCATTTCCAGAAAGATCAGATTAATAAGGATGTTTAGAGGCTGAAATTACTTTGTGCATTAGAAGTATATCCTTAGTTGCATTTCCAGAAAGATCAGATTGACCAGATGCTTTGAGAGCTCTTTTTGATATGGTCTTCTTCATAGCTCCCTTCTTATGATGTTTCCTCCCATCTTCTTCTTGTTGAAGTTGATAAATCATATCCTCTGCTGCACCAGGCCAATAGTCCCCATCAAAATATGGCAGGCGAGCTGCAGTCACTTTAGCTTTACATTCGCCCGTGGAGATGAAGAAATGATCATATAAATTTGTCAGATCTACAACAATTTCTTCCTTCAAAGCTTTTCTTAACATTGATAAATACCTGAAATATAAGAAAGTGAACCTAGTCAAGAACATATACCCAAAAGAGCAACATTATGTCACCACATTGGAAGTTCATCAAAACAGATACCAAAGGATTTGAGACTGAAGGACACATTCTAAGAAATTGATAACACGTCAAAAATTTATTGAGCTCACCACTCTCTGAGCTTGTCAGATTTTGGGGTTTTCTGGATTTCTGGGTGGCAATATAATATATAATCTTCACCCTTCAGTGGAGGACAAGCCCATATATAGCAACTTGTGAAACCACGCTTTTTGCAATATTCTAAATATCCAATCTGGAATATGATAAAAAATAACAAGAATACTATAATAAGAACCAATAATACAGATACGGAAATCAACAAACAAAAATGATGGAAGAAAACGATCACCAATATTTCATGGTACACAAATGTACGAAGAGCCTCGCCAGAACATGCTTTGATCTCTGGCCTGAAATATTTGACAGAATCTAGATACGAGAGATAAACACGACGATGATTTGGTTGTGCACATTCAGATCCAAATTCCTGAACATACATGCCAAAGAGGCACACTTCTACACCCTCAATTTTCTGAAATAACAATAACACCTGAAGGATGCAACTTATTAGTCAGCACTTGAACTCTGATCACCTAATAGCAAGAGAAATGAGCTAAGAAACGACAGACAGAGATCTTAAGACTAAATGCTTGACCTAAAATCCTAAGACAATACTATAGAGTGTAATAGTTACACAGAATATGAGTAGCCAATCTCAACTAGTTGATTGTGGCGTAGTTGATCAGTTGATTTATTATATTTATCAAAGAATAATGAATAGAATTAGTCCGCCACTTTATTCCCAAAAAAAACTTACAAAATTAACCTCCTAATCCAACCATTGACTTAGACTTTACTGAAGTATAGGCTCCCCCATATAATCTCTCCGCTACAGAGCCGGAACTAGTACAAAGTTCAAGGGTATTGAGTCACAATTCAGGTTACGGAAACATGAAATGGATGAATATGGAGTGAACAAAAACAATTTTTACCTATATAAGGCTCTCATCAAATTGCACACCAGAAACACATAATTATAGAGATGTCTCTCACACCAATAATTTATCAAAAACAATGTCCTACAAACCAATAATCCATTCTCTACCAACAGATTAGATCTAATTTAGACGTATGAATATCTGGTATTACATGTCAATTTCCTTCCAATCATTGAACCCAAAATATCAACACCAATTATGTGACGATTGGATAAATTTTCAGAGTAACTTGTTACAAAAGTTTCTTTAAAACATTTTGTGCAAAACAATGATAAACTGTTACTGGAAAACAATTGTGTCAAGGTGAGATGTTTCCTGAACTCATTAAACTAGAAGTATAACCAATTATTATATAACTTTCAATCAAACCCCTTACTGTACCTGAATGTTATATACATTATCCTTGAGACCATGCATTAATTTAATACAAAATTATTTATTATATAAATATAAGAAAATATATTTATATAAACAGAGTTTATAATAATTACATTTTGAAGAAAATAGCATAAAATTTAATTAATTCTAAAATATCATAATATAGTCCTATGAAAGAAAAATCTAAAAAAAAAAGGGAAGCCCGGTGCACTAAGCTCCCACTATGCGCGGGGTCCGGGGAAGGGCCGGACCACAAGGATCTATTGTACGCAGCCTTACCTTGCATTTCTGCAAGAGGCTGGTTCCACGGCTTGAACCCGTGACCTCCAGGTCACATGGCAGCAACTTATATGAATGAAAAATCTGAAATTGGAAAAAAGTAACTCACTAAAAAGGAGGCTCAAAGTAATATATATATATTATAAAGCTAGGAAATAGAAGAGTGATGTGGCACCTCTCTTTGGCCAAGGATCCTATTTATCTTTTTTCTCAATTTTTTTACAATTTCTCCTACTTCTCTATTTTTTATTTTATAAGAAATATATCAATTACTCCTCCACTCATTCATATTCTTTAATGTAAAAACTTAATGGTCTTTATTTACATTACTCCCATGACTTTTTATTATCATATCCTCTAAATAATTAGTCTTTATTTCTATTATTACCATAACCTCTAAATAATTAATAGTCATGTTCATGACATTTTTTGGTATTCCATATTATAGTCCTATAAATAGAGGCATTGTAAGACTATGTTGCAAAAAGAAATTATCACATTAGTCAAGAATGTCAGCCTTCTAGAGCATTAGTTATTGTAAATTCATATTTTTTGTTTCTTGAGATCCTACCCAAGATTTACGTAGTAATGTTATTATATTTACTGTAGTATTATATTCATGCTTTAGTTTGGCTTGAATGGTTAGGAAGGAGGAGGAGGAGACTCTTGAATGGTGATGGGGCTTGGGGGAGTGGATAATATCAACAAGAGCTCGAAAAATTATGCATTGATTCCGTATTCTTCTATATGTTTATGATTAAGGCCGTAAGAATGATGTGTATTGTATTATTTTCTTTTTTATTTACTTTTTCATATGTTCTCACTATAATTCCTCTTTAGTTTGATTTTTCTAAAAAATTCTGATTGTCGCAAGTCTATAATTGTTTTTGGTTCAAAATAGTAACTTATGACTTTGTAGGAAGTCTACTACTAATAACCAAACATTTTCATCTGTGAAATCAACTGTACATAGAAATGGTCAAGTGACTATTTTTTTTCTATTTTACATTCCTTTTTATGCAAGGAGAAGCTCTCAAAAAAAAAAATATATATATATATATATATAACTTTGTAGAGAATCTACTACTAATAACCAAACATTTTCATCTATGAAATCAACTGTACATAGAAATGGTCAAGTGACTATTTTTTTTCTATTTTACATTCCTTTTTATGCAAGGAGAAGCTCTCAATATATATTTATATATATGACTTTGTAGGAAGTCTACTACTAATAAGTAATAACCAAACATTTTCATCCGTGAAATCAACTGTACATAGAAATGGTCAAGTGACTATTTTTTTTTCTATTTTACATTCCTTTTTATGCAAGGAGAAGCTCTCAAAATATATATATATATATATAAGGCGATGTGGCACATCTCTATGATCAAGATTTGCATTTTTCTTTTCTCCTTTTTTGGCAGTTTTTCCTTCATTTGTCTACATAATTTGCTAATTAATTGGATTAAAAAGACATTTTAAATATTCATTTACACGAGTCAAGAGTTACCCACGTACATGCAACAAAATTCAATTAAATCATTGATTCACCCCACGTAGCATCAATATTTACTGATACATTAAGCCTAAAGCAATTTCTCCTAATATTTTTTATGCTTAATCACTAATAATTACAGTGGCCGATTCATTCCTCTGCTTATTCGTACTCTATTTCCGGCTCTACATATTATTTATATAAAAAAGGCATATCCTTATCTTCAAACTTCATATATATATATATATATATAAATACCTCTTCTATTTATATTATATTTAATAAATTATTGGTATTTTTTATGACTGCGCGAAGTGCGGGCAAATTCACTAGTAGTCAAAAGAATGCGACTATCATAGAAACAAGCTTGGCTTGCTTTGGTTTGTTTCAATTTCAAACAACAAACTCATACCGACTTATTTTTGTTTAATTATGTGAATATGGCCTTTTCACAACCAACCAACTTTCTTTTGTAGTAATCAAAAGAAGGGCCGAAGTGTACCTTTGACTTATATGGGAACTCCAACGGATAGTTCTCTTCTTGAAAGACCTCGAGAAACCTTGATTTCACTTCTAACTTTTTGTCTACTGATGACACAACTCTTACCACAAGCCCTTCAGCACCAAGAACCTGGAAATAAGAAACATACACAAAAGGTTAACTAAACATACATAAACAACTGCCGACGAACATATCAATAAACAGAACTTAAAAGAAACAACAACATATCCAGTGTAACCCCACAAGTGGGACCTGGGGAGGGTAGAGTGTACGCAAACCTTACCCCTACCTTGGGAAGTAGAGAGACTGTTTCCCATAGACCCTCGGCTCAGAATAAAGCAATAACAAAGCAGGTCAAATAGGAAGAACTTAGAAGAAACACCACAACAAAAGATTTTTTCCCAGATGAAACCAGTTTCTATATTTTATTATGAAAAGGTTTCAATTGAGCAGTTCAATCCACAAGCTAAGTTATCTCCATATAGGGGATATGAATGGAAGCTATCATCTGTCTCAGTACTTAATATTCTCTAAGATGAATGCCATTTATGAGGTTATCCATATCTCTAAAGAAACACATAAAACTGCAAAATCCGAAGACAAGATATTTTACTCTTTTATCTTTTGAAAAAGGAAAACGACATATTTTACTTCTATGTCACTTTTCGTTAGAAGGCTGAAGGTTTTCCATAATCTGGACTTAAGCATAAACAACTATTCTGGATGAAGTAGTGAATGCAGCATCCACCATAAAAAACCAGTATGAGTTTTACGATGTTTAGAGTACCAAATTTTTTTCTAGCATGACTTCTATTCCCGGAGCTGTTTTGGACTCTACTATACTGGGAGGGCAGCCCCCTTGATGATGACTATCAATCAAGCCTATATGCCTAATTACTTATCACAACAATGAATTCAGTGTCCACCAGTATCAATAGATCATGCTCTCATCTTAAAACAATGAAACTTTAACATGTTGGCTGCGGTGTTCAAAACACAAGCCAATTGACTTACCTCATCATAACTTTTTCCTTCACGTATTGCTCTTTTCTCTCTTTCTTTCTTCAAAACGCGATCTAATCGATTCTCAATATGATCACTGAGATATGTCCGAGGCAGATCTTTTGCTCCAAGAACAGCACTTTGTGGTAAGGGCTTACGCTCACCTCTTTCAACCTCTATAATATAGCAATTGGGACAGGTATACTCAGCTTGCCCGCCATCATTCCTCCTACCATTGAACAATGCACAAATCTGATGTTGCCAAGCTTCACACTTATCACATTGAACCCACTGCACAAAACAGCAACTTTTATTTAACAAAAATAACAAATATTCAAAATTCAGAACAATGAAGAGAACATTGTGAGCTGCTGGAAAAAAAGTGTCGAGCATGATTTTTTAAATTAATTTCTTAAAAATGAAATCTTCTGAAGTAAATTCCAAAAAGAGAGACAAATACCCATTCTTCAGTTTCCTCATCATTTTTCTTTTTCTCCATCCTCGCCTTTGGAATAGTGGTTCCATCAACAACAATGGTGTCTCCACGAGCCTCATTATAGCATGGAATGCAGAAGTAGTGTCTAGTATCACCAGTTCCAAAGGTATAATACATTGCGTTTCGTTTAATACGAGCACCACAAGGAGTACAATATATAGGCGGAGGTTCGAAATTTAGCTTCTCAACTGCACATAATTGACATGAATTTTCACTCATGGAATGTTCCATTGCTTGATTTTTCTCTGCTTTTGCTTTGCTCTGTCAAGTAAAACAGAAATCAAAATTTTAATCCTTGAAACGATAATGTATACCGACCAGAAAATCAAACAAAAAATGCCAGTAGAATATATGGTACAGAAGGCCACAGGTTCAAGCCATGAAAACAGCCTCTTGCAGAAATGCAGGGTAAGGCTGCGTACAATGCGTACAATAGACCCTTTTGGCCAGCCCTTCCCCGGACCCCGCACATAGCGGAAGCTTAGTGCACCGGGCTGCCCTTTATACTGATAAATGATAATGCAGCAATGTTTCCTACCACGTACTAATGAAAAGTAAAATTAACATTGAGGTTTTGATTGACTTTTGAAGTTTCTAAGAGGGAAAGTATCCTTTTGATAGAGTAGGTGTTTCACTTCTCATCAACCCCATAGTCCTTAGGTCCAAAACTTACCTCCTGAAGAAATATAATTCACTACTAAGATACACATACTAGATCGTAAACTAATGCTATACTACTTTGAGGATGTATCTTCTTGATAGAAGTTCAGCTAGCGGGCGATACATTTAGGCAAATATTTTAAGACTCAACAAGCAGAACGGCAAATACATTTTAAGTCACTTCTTCTCAATGCAATAACTAGGTACATGCAATAACCACGTACTCATTTACAAGTTTCTCAAAACATGTATGCATTTAGTCTTTTAAGCAACCATCACCCCTTTTCTAAGGCAGCTCCCCAACACCATGATTTTGACTAATAATGATTAAAAAGCTGTTACTACGAAAAGATTTAAAGCATCAATCACCAACTCATTTTAAAACACATGATATTTGGTAGTAAATGTGTATGTCAGACAACTAACAATAGCATGGAAGACAGACCTGGCCAACCCATCGCCTCAGACCAATAATGTGTTCTCGGACTTGCTCTGGGGTGAATAATTCAGTCATTGATACACCCTTTATTGTAGGCTTCCCAGACTTGGATCCACTGGTGCTTTCAGAGGGTGCTGACGTATTTTCCTGTTTAGGCTGAACAATGTCCTTTTCAGTCTTAACATTTTCCTGTTTTACAAGACAAGCTGCATTACTTGATACAACAGGATCACCATCAGGCTTTTGAGTGCAGGTACCATCCAAAGTGTCATTTCGTATGTCAATACTCCCGGAACTGACTTGCACAGCCTTAGCAGGAATTTCCATCATTACATCAGTAACTTCAGATTTCATTGTCACAACATTGCCGTGTTGTTCAACGAACTGGGCATTTTGGGTAACATGAGACTGGCCGGCGGAAACTGACATAAAACAATTTTCAGTTTCCAAGATGAGAGATTGAGAAGGTTGCTCAATCTTCGTGCGCTTAAGAGAAGGCTGCAAATCTTCTGTTTGAACTGGCACCGAACTCTGCTTGGCAGTCAACCTGGAAGCAATTTCACCAGCACCATAGGATCTACAAGTACCATTAGCAGAATTTGGCATATCCAAATTGCAGCCAGGACGAGCAACTTTCTGCTGTGCCCGTACAAATTTCCTAACAGGAATGCAAACAGGACAATTTAGATCTCTGCACCGTCTATAGTGATTAATTAAGACCCTTGTTACAGGGCAACGAGGATATTGACACTCAAAAGTGATGCATCGTTCCATATGCTTCACAAGTTTTTGAGCTTTTATGCAATTCTGCTCAGCACATTTCCCTTCAGGAGCAGAACATCCACGTGCATGAGTCAAAAATAATAGCCACTTCTGCTGATTGAAATACTGTTGTTCACGAGGAAGGTTATTAAATCTGCAGATGGAGCTGCTTGAGTTATTGGTAGCAACTGTTCTATTACCAAAAGGTTGACCGACCGGTGATCTCTCTGTGGACAAATTATTTGGATAAGCTTCCTCCTTCCTGGAAGTTCTCTGACACAACTCCTCTTGCACATTTTGCTTATCTGAGAAGCTACCTGGTATTTGACTCCCATCTTGCGACTTGGAATCCCATTGACCCTGAAATACTGCAGCTGAATGAACTCCATTAGAGAAAAAGCTGAAATGACTTGGAATCAGTAACAAACTGTTGTGAATTCAATAACTGATGCTTTTGTTCTGAAGGCTGAGACACTGACAAAGGGATATCCTGATGACTAGACGGAGGGAGCAACTGAGTACCTTTAGAATGGTCTTCAACAGAAATTGGCTGAAACTGATTTATGTCAGAAAACTGAAATTGCTCAGCATTGACCCGAGAGTGTTGAGCTTCATCATGATTTCCAGGCTCTGACTTTACCTGAACACTAAGATCAGAAGGTAACTGAGATTGAGTAAAAGCATTGCTCTGCTGCTGATTTTGCAGCTTCTGTTGGGTTTGAGGTTGAACAAGTTGGTGTTGCTCCTGGTACTGCTGAGGCGACTGTTGACAATGTTGATGCTGATAGGAAGATAAATGGTTATCTCCCACTGAATGCTGGGACTGAAAGTTCATCTTCGCTAACTGATCAACTGGTTGAACCTTTATATTTGGCATCTGCCCAGAGGCAGTCAAGTTTGACTGATTGGTAATTAAATGAGAGTTTGTTTTGGACATGGACTGCAAGGCTACAGCACTCGGTTTTTTATTATTCATGACCATTCCCACAGAAGAAACAGGAAGACACAAGTTTCCAGATCCCGAAGTATCTGCATGGCTGATTCCATATCTATCACCTGTCACTAAAAAAAGAAAAAAAATAGCTCTCATATATTATTTGAAGCTTGCAACAATCAGACTGCAGGAGTTATTTTATCAGTAATTGTTGAGAGTGGGGGGCACCTTGCATTAATGGTTGATGTTGTTGATCAAAATGCTGCGGCAATGACTTTGGAGAGTTTCCATATGTGGTTGCTTGTATAAAGCCATCAGATGCTGAACCATTCACTGACTGCAAATTGTTTCCAATCATTCCAAGTCCCCCACCATTCAGAGGCCCAGTTGACTGTCCATAGGATCTATTCTGAAATCCTGACCTGATTCCACCACCCACATGGCTGCCAACTGTATGCAGTAGACGGCTGTTTTGAGCAGCATGTTGCTGCTTTTGTTGCAGAGGCTGTGAAACAATTGTGGAATCAACACTAGAAAATGCAGCAATACTACTGGGGGAGTCCAAACCCATGGAAGACTGTGCACTAGTGTTGCAATTCAAATTAGCACCACAACTGGCATTAAACCCAGGAGTGGGGATCATTTGGCTTGTCATTCTTTGCCCACTCATTGACGGTACCAAATTATTCCCACCCGAACTGACCAAGAAATTGGAAGTTGGCTGTTGATATCCATTTGTCAAACACCCTGCAAGGACAAGTACAAAGTGAAATAAATCCTTAAATAACCTAAAAAATAATTATACCATCAGCAGAACTAAAAGAAAAGCAAATGTACCACTGGAAGACACATTAGCCATTGGCAAGAAGCCTCCAGCGTTGACAGCAGAGGATGCAATGTTACTCCCAGCAACCATGGAACTGTCAACAGATGATGTTCCAATCAGGGCTGAATTCACACTTTGTGTCATACCCGGAGTTGGTATCATTGTACCAGTGGAGCCAGAAGAATTAACTCGAGAGAATCGTTGGTTTTGATTGCTCATGCGAAGGCCTTTAATCAGGCCATGTAAGCGGTTCTCCAAAGTTGTTAGATTCAAATACTCCTCCTAACAACATTACAAAGTGCTAAGTCAACAAGCAATATAAATAGAATATATTTTCATCACAACACTTTCTAGGGGTCTTTTATCTTTATTAGAGATTCTTATGCCAGTAGGAAATATAGAGAACTTCTAGTACTTCCATTTTTATATTTGTTTTGTACTAGGTTGGCCTGAGATGAATTTAAGTGGGGAACATGGTCAGTAGGATTCATATAGCCGACCCCAACTTGTTTGGGACTGAGGCGTTGTTATCGTTGTCATTGTCTTTTCATCATAGCAGAAACACATAAACAACAACATAAAGAGCAGAACTGAAATAGCAAACCTTTGTTGAGGCACTTTTAAACAAGCCCTCCTCCAAGCGTTTAACTATATCCATAACCTTCTTTGGAGGTTTCTCATGGGCTTGCTGCCGCTGCATGAGATGCTCGTAGCTGAAAACAAGGTTTCAAAACTCTCATCAGTTCTCACCATCATAAAATTTATCAGAATTGCAGTAGAATCAATTTCATAAATAGTGGTTAAAGGATTCCAAGTGGGTTTAGAAGAAAGATAATGAACAACACAAACAAGCATCCGTTGGGATAAGCTTAGCAGAGGAAACAAGAAATAATGAACCAATAGGCAGAAAATAGAACTCTTCACTTGGCACACAGAAAATATCCAGCCATTAAATGAATTGTAGAGTCATCAAAAGCACCCAAATAATGTAATAAAATAAAAGCTCTTTACTTCGGCACACAGAATAAATCTGCCTGCCAAATTATATACTCCATGTTATCAGCCAATAATTGTGAAAAATGATAAAATAAACTGATCAATAGTAGCTGTGCCCAAGAACTGAATAAAATAAATATTCACCAAAAAGGGCTGACCAAACCATCAGCACAGTAAACGTCAATTTACTTGCATTCTAAAAGCGCTAGAACCTCCCAAAATCCATGAATCAACATATATCAACATGCAAGCAGATAGCAAATCTGTACCGACGACCCTCAGCAAACTTAAGTAGTTCATGAACAGTGCCTTAAAGTTCTCTCCTTATCCTTCTCTCATTGTTGTATTTAAATAGGAAACACCATACCCTACCATTCTGAAGTTAAAGATTCACCCCAGAAGGATCTCACAAACAACAATCAACTTATAACAGAATTTTACACTAACCTGAGAGAACACTTGCATTGAGGCACCTCTCAAAACGTGAGTCAGAAGAGATCATAGGAGGATCCAAACAAATGAATAAGTATCATATTAGTCAAAGAATCAATGATGCCTCCTCTGTCTTCCGCTCTACTCAGTCACATTTCATTCAAATACTAAATAAATTGTCTTAAGGGTTTTCTAAAACTAGAAGGTTCTCTAAGTATCACCAAAAAAGGAAGGTTCTCTAAGTATCATAGTCTGACTAAATGTCAAATGCCAAAGAATCAACATGATTTGCCACTATTGAGAGACGATACATAGAAAAGACTGGGCAGTCAAATGAAGGAGGACTAGAAATGATGTTGAGAAAAAAATGCATGCAATGCAGAAACAACACAGTTAATAAAACATACCTTATTCTCATATGACCTCCTGATATATTCCAACAGTAAAACACTATTTTGTTCCAACGATGAAGGAAAAATAGTTATAAGATACGACTCATCAACTTTGATAAATTAGTCTTCACAGTATTGATAAGTTAGCCATTAACGGCATGTTACTTTAGTTTATCAACACCATCCAACTCCCACAACCCTCCCTGCCAAAAGCAACAGAATAATGGAAGGAAGAAAGCACCTTGGAGACATTTTAATGGATGCAAAGAACACACTTTCTTACATCTTATTTGATATAAAAAAACGAGCTTTCGAGAACTCAGGCTCCATATTTGGCATATTACTATGGACCGGATTTTGTATCTGCATAGAGAAAGGATTTCCGCTCTGCTGGGGTAGCCCAGATAGAGAATTGCCACTTTGATTTGGAACCTGCCCTGACATATGCTGCATATTCATTTTTATCTTGTATCCTTCTAAAAAACATGCACTTCATAGCACAGACTATAAGCATTCCATCAAATAGATGAGAATCCCACACTTTGTAAGCTGGGTTCCAACCAATTTGTCGTGAAATAAGTTTACGAAATCTGTAATACTGCAGTCAAAACAATACCAGAAAATAAGTTAGAGTGATCTACCTGATTGGTCATTGTACTAAAAGTACATGAGGTAACAAGACAATCAAATAACCATAATACACTTGTACACATTGAAACTATATCAGTAGTGCACTCCAAAAGGAGCTTGCTAATTAAACACAATCAATATTAGAAATCCGTAAGAAAAGACTGTTGAAATAAAGAGATAACGGAAAAGAATGACACTAGCGACAAAGTACTGAATCCTCAACTCTACATTAAAAACTGAATGATTATGCTCCTCAATTTAGTTCGGAAAATAAACATAAAGGTCATAATTCATATGAACAAAGTACATTCTTTTCTGATTACACTTGCATTTTCAGACCCATTGCTCAACAAAATACACTCATCAATTCGTGAAGCTAATATTACAATCCCCAGAATCTACTTGACTGAGTTCCTAATTCGAACTCGACCTCGACCTCAGCCAGACACCACAAAGAAAATAACAGGGGAGTAAGCCCCACCAACTAAAGACATGTTAAACCATTTTATTCTTATACGTGAACCAATTTTTAAGAAAAACAATACCTGAACAGACAAAAAGAAATAGTTTCTCAGTGAGGGTAGAAAAAGCCCCAATTTTTTTCAGCTAGAATCAGCTTCTAAATATAGAAACAGCCAACTCCAATATGAGCATAAATCCAAACACAACACATATTGGTAGCATTTTTTATAACATTAGAACAATCAAGGTATTGAATCTTCGAAATTGAGAAAACATTACCAAACATTCGCTTGAATTCACCTACATTGGAAAAGAAATATAGGTCATAAGAACAAAGTACATTCTTTTCGGTTTACACTTGCATTTTCAGACTCATTGATCAACAAAATAGAATCATCTACTCATGAAGCTGATATTACCATCCCCGGAATCTACTTGACCGAGGTTCCTAACATTTCCAGCTTGACCTCAGCCAGACTCCAAAAAGAAAAGAACAAGGGAGCAAGCTCCACTTACTAAAGATATAGGTCATAAGAATAAAGTACACTCTTTTCTGATTACACTTGCATATTCAGACTCATTGATCAACAAAATACACTCCTCTATTCACGAAGCCAATATTACAATCCCCGGAATCTACTTGACCGTTACTAACATTTCCAGCTCGACCTCAGCCAAACCCCAAAAAGAAAAGAACAAGGGAGCAAGCTCCACTTACTAAAGATATAGGTCATAAGAATACAGTACATTCTTTTCTGATTACGCTTGCATTTTCAGACTCGTCAATCAACAAAATACATTCATTTATTCGTGAAGCTAATATTACAATCCCTGGAATCTACTTGACCGGTTCTTAACATTTCCAGCTTGGCCTCAGCCAGACACCAAAAAGAAAAGAACAAGGGAGCAAGCTCCACTTACTAAAGATATAGGTCATGAGAATAAAGTACATGGTTGAGCACCATGAGGTCTCATATTCAAATCCCAGCAGAGACCAAAACACTAGGTGATTTCTTCCCATCTATCCTAGCCTTGGTGGACAGAGTTACCTGGTACATGTTGTTGGTGGGAGGTATCTCATGGATTAAGTCGAGGTGTGCACAAGATGGCCCAGACACCACGGTTATCAAAAAAAAAAAGAATAAAGTACATTCTTTTCTGATTACACTTGCATTTTCAGACTCGTTGATCAACAAAATACACTCATATATTCGTGAAGCTAATATTACAATCCCCGGAATATACATGACCAAGTTCCTAACATTTCCAGCTCGACCTCAGCCAAACCTCCAAAGAGAAAAGAACAAGGGAGCTAGCTCCAACAACTAAAAATTTGTTAAACCATTGTATTTTTATACGTTAACCAATTTTAAGAAAAACAGTACCTGAATAGAAACATAACGAGTTTCTCAATGAAGGTACATAAAGCCCCAATTTTTCAGCTAAAATCAGCTTTTGTTTGAATATAGAAACAGCCAACTCCATTATGAGAATAAAGTACAGTCTTTTCTAATTCACTTGCATTTTCAGACTCATTGATCAACAAAATACACTCATCTATTCGCGAAGCTAATATTACAATCCCTGGAATCTACTTGACTGAGTTCCTTAAGATTTCCAGATTGACCTCAGCAAGGGAGCTAGCTCCACCAACAAAAAATATGTTAAAACCATTTTATTTTATATGTTAACATGTTTTTAAGAAAAACAATACCTGAACAGACAAAAAGAGCTAGTTTCTCAGAGAGGATACAAAAAAAGCCCAATTTTTTCATTTTATTTGCATATAAGAAAAAACAGCTTCAATATGAGCATAAATCCAAACACAAACACTTATTCTTAGCATTTTGATTACATTTGAACAATGAGTACGAAAAGCCCCAATTTTTTTCAGCTAAAAACAGTTTTTGTTTGAATATAGAAACATTCAGCTACAACATGAGCATATGTCCAAACACAAACACCTATTGTTAGCATTTCGATTTTGAACAATGAGAATACAAAAGGCCCCAATTTTTCCAGCTAAAAGCAGTTTTTATTTGCATATAAGAAACAACCAGCTCCAATATGAGCATAAATAACACAAACACCTATTGTTAGCATTTCGATTAAATTTGAACAATGAGAGTACAAAAAGACCCAATTTTTTCAGCTACAATAAGCTTTTTGTTTGAATATTGAAACAACCAGCTACAATATGAGCGGAAATCCAAACTCAAACACCTATTGTTAGCATGTTGATTACATTTGAACAATGAGAGAACAAAAAGGCCCAATTTTTTCAGCTAAAATCAGTTTTTGTTTGAACACAGAAACATTCAGCTACAATATGAGCATAAATCCAAATACAAACACCTATTGTTAGCATTTTGATTATATTAGAACAATGAGAGTACAAAGGCCCCAATTTTTTCAGCTAAAATCAGTTTTTGTTTGAACATAGAAACATTCAGCTACAATATGAGCATAAATCCAAACACAAACACCTATTGTTGGCATTTTGATTACATTAGAACAATGAGAGTACAAAAAACCCCAATGTTTTCAGCTAAAATCAGTTTTTGTTTGAATATAGAAACATCCAGCTACAATATGGGAATAAATCTAAACACAAACACCTATCGTTAGCCTTTTGATTACATTTGAACAATGATAGTACAAAAAAAAACCCAATTTTTTTAAGCTAAAATAGTTTTTGTTTGAATATAGAAACATCCAGCTACAATATGAGCATAAATCCAAACACAAACACCTATTGTTAGCATTTCGATTACATTTGAACAATGGGAGTACAAAAAGGCCCAATTCTTTTAGGCTAAATTCAGTTTTTGCTTGAATATAGAAACATCCAGCTACAATATGAGCATAAATCCAAACACAAACACCTATTGTTAGCATTTCGATTAGATTTGAACAATGAGAATACAAAAGGCCCCAATTTTTTTTAGCGAAAAGCAGCTGTTATTTGCATAAAAGAAACAATCAGCTCCAATATGAGCATAAATCCACAAACACCGATTGTTAGCATTTCGATTACATTTGAACAAGGAGAGTACAAAAAGACCCAATTTTTTCAGCTACAATCAGCTTTTTGTTTGATTATTGAAACAACCAGCTACAATATGAGCGTAAATCCAAATTCAAACACCTATTGTTAGCATGTTGATTACATTTGAACAATGAGAGTACAAAAAGCCCGAATTCTTTTCAGCTAAAATCAGTTTTTCTTTGAACATAGAAACATTCAACTACAATATGAGCATAAATCCAAACACAAACACCTATTGTTAGCATTTTGATTACATTAGAACAATGAGAGTACAAAAAGGCCAAATCCTTTCTTCTTCCAACTTTTTGATCTTCCCATTCATTCCCTTTGTGCCCTTCTTCCCCCAATTCTTCCTATTCTACCAACTGTTCAGCTAAAATCAGTTTTTGTTTGATTATAGAAACATCCAGCTACAATATGAGCATAAATCCAAACACAAACACCTATTGTTAGCATTTCGATTACATTTGTACAATGAGAGTACAAAAAAGCCAATTTTTCAGCTAAATCAGTTTCTGTTTGAATATAGAAACAACCAGCTACAATATGAGCATAAATCCAAACACAAAACACCTATTGTTAGCATTTTGATTACATTTGAACAATGAGAGTACAAAAAGGCCCAATTGTTTCAGCTAAAATCAGTTTCTGTTTGAATATAGAAACAACCAGCTACAATATGAGCATAAATCCAAACACAAAACACCTATTATTAGCATTTTGATTACATTTGAACAATGAGAGTACAAAAAGGCCCAATTGTTTCAGCTAAAATAAGTTTTTTTTTATTATAGAAACATCCAGCTACATTATGAGCATAAATCCAAACACAAACACCTATTGTTAGCATTTCGATTACATTTGAACAATGAGAGTACAAAAAAGCCAATTTTTTCAGCTAAATCAGTTTTTGTTTGAATATAGAAACATCCAGCTACAATATGAGCATAAATCCAAACACAAAACACCTATTGTTAGCATTTTGAGTACATTTGAACAATGAGAGTACAAAAAAAACAATTGTTTCAGCTAAAATCAGTTTCTGTTTGAATATAGAAACAACCAGCTACAATATGAGCATAAATCCACACACAAAACACCTATTATTAGCATTTTGATTACATTTGAACAATGAGAGTACAAAAAGCCCCAATTGTTTCAGCTAAAATCAGTTTCTGTTTGAATATAGAAACAACCAGCTACAATATGAGCATAAATCCAAACACAAAACACCTATTATTAGCATTTTGATTACATTTGAACAATGAGAGTACAAAAAGCCCCAATATTTTTCAGTTAAAATCAGTTTTTGTTTGATTACAGAAACAACCAGCTACAATACGAGCTTAAATCCAAACAGAAACACCAATAGTTAGCATTTTGATTACATTAGAACAATTAGAGTATAAAAAGGCCCAAATTTTTCCAGCTAAAATCAGCTTTTTGGTTCAATATTGAAACAACCAGCTACACTCTGAGCATAAATCCAAACACAAACACCTATTGTTAGCATTTTGATTACATTAGAACAATGAGAGTAAAAAAAACTATAACTTTTTTCAGCTAAAATCAGCTTTTGTTTAAATATTGAAACATTCAGCTACAATATGAGCATAAATCCAAACAAAAACACATATTGTTAACATTTTGATTATATTAGAACAATCAAGGTATGAAATCCTCGAAATCGAGAAAACATTACGAAACATTCGAATAGAATTCACCTTAGATTTCTAAAGTTCGATAGCAGCCGATGCTAGCGGAGAAGAATAAGGTTAGACAAAATTGACGAGCTTCGGAGATCAACGGTGACATACGGCGGCAGGCGGAGGCGGAGGCGGTGGCGGTGGAGGTAGGTGTCGGTAGTTACGATGCAGGAGCGATGGCGAGAACGAAAGGAGACTTTAGATATCGGGAGACGATAGAGTCAAAGGGTGGAATTGGAAAGCTTGGGGTACGGATTTGCTCGTATATATCAAGGGTAGAAGAGTAATTTAACTATGTCATTTTTCCTTTTTTTCCATTTCTTTTATATTCTCTTAAGAAAAATAAGATACATAATTCACTATTTAGTATTTACTCCTATCTTAGATGGGATTTGATTTTTAAAGAATATATTATTGGCGGAATACCTAATTTACCCTTGATCTTGACTCGGATACACATTTCTAATATACCAATTTTTTAAAAACTATGTCTAATACAAATCATTGGTTTTACTGTTTTTTTCTTAAAAATTGAATTACGTGCGTTAATTTGTGTGCGACACGTGTCATAACTCAACAGACAAAAAAGGAAAAACATAAAAAAGAATCATAAGCTCCATGGGTCTCATCTTCTCCAACCCCACCTTTGTTCATCTTCTCTGCAGCTACTCGGCCTCCACCGTAACCATCTTCCTCAAAAATTTAGATTCAATTCTGAAAGACACGGTAGTCCGTGTATATCGATTTCCTCCATTGTATATAATTAGTAGAATTTTTCTATATGTATAATTATGGTAATAGTTTTGTATTGAGAAAAGCTAGTAGTCTTGTATTAAAAAAAAATAGATTTAATTTCGTTAATTAGATATTTTATATCATGTATATATATATATATATATATATATATATATATCTTTTTATTAATAAAAATAATTAAGGAATTATTTTTGTTCATGGTATCAAAAGTTTAGGGCAAACTTTTCCTTCTCAAAACCACATCTCTTCTGCCGCCCTCTCGACTACCGAACCTTGACCACCGGCTTATCAACTCCTCCCTTCACAATTTTATTCTGAATCCCTAATTCTCTTATTGTTATTTCAATATGTCAACTTTTAAGAACATATTTCATCACACCCTTACAGTCTCCAACACCAAGAACAATATACCTATCGTTTTTTAGATGGATAATGTCCAATACGCGACGTGGGCAGAATTATTTAAAGTTCACGCACGGTCTCATCGAGTCCTTCATCACATCATCCCCTCGGTAACATGTAAGAAGAAGGTGTCTACCACCGATGATAAAATAGAGTTGTGGGCAGCTTTTTATGCTACGGTACTCCAGTGGATTTATTCCACTATCTCTACGGACATCTTACAGACTATTATTGAACCCGACGCCACGACAATGGATACTTTGAATAGGTTGAGTGATATATTCCAGGATAATAAAAATTCTTGTGTCATGACCATTGAGCAGGAATTCTCCCACATCAACATGAAGGATTTTTCGAATGTCTCAACCTATTGTAAAAGGCTCAGGGAGTTGTCGGATAACTCAAGAACGTTGGTGAGCCTGTCACGAATGATCGTCTTGGGCCAGGCCTAACTACACTCAGCCGAAGCAGACTAGGCCAGCGAATTGGGCCAGGCCTTCGCTACTGTCGACCCAGCATCAGTTCCGACCCCCATGGATATCGAGGAAGCGATGCATACACTCGGATTAAATCATCCGGATGCAAATTAGTACATAGATACCGGGGCAATCTCTCATATGACATCCGCGCCAGGTAATCTCTCGTCTTACTTCAATTTGAGCAAAAATCGTGGCATAATTATTGGTAATCGTAATTCAAATCTAATTTGTGGTTATGATCACACAAATTTATCTCCTCCGAACCCACCTTTAACCTTGAAAAATGTCATTCATGTTCCTCACTTAATTAAAAATTTGGTGTATGATCGAAAATTTACTACACCAAATTTACAACTGATAATTGGGGCTCTGTTGACTTTGACCCTTTTGGAATTTCTGTGAAGGATTTCATGACGGGAATACCTCTAATGAGATGTAATAGTCAGGGAGAGCTTTAATGTTTATCACCCTATCACCTTCCTTGTGGCATGCATGTTTGGGTCATTCGGGGGCGTCTGTGATTTCCTCTCTTCAAAACAATAATTTTATTGCATGTAATAGTACGCGTAGTATTAATATTTGTCATTCTTGTCCGCTTGGAAAACATGTTAAATTACAGTTTGTAGCCTCAAATTCTAGTACTTTGTTGTCATTTTATATTATTCATAGTGATTTGTGAACATCTCCCATTTTGAGCTCTTTGTGCCACCGTTATTATGTATGGCTGGCCAGTGGGCCGGGATCGGGTCCGTCGGGTCGGGACCGGCATGATCGGGTTGGGGAGGGGCGGGATCGGGGCATGGGCATTTTTTTTTCTTGGCACTTAATTTTAAAAATAACATATATATAAAAAAAATCAATAATTAAATAAAATAGTGTAATAAAAATATCTCAATACTGTTTTTGTGCCTCTTATATTATTTAATAGACATATGATTTTTTTTGTAATACAAATACAATTGTCAAAATTGCAACTTTGTGGTGTTGTTCAAAAGTTGCAAATTACACAGTAAAATTGTAATTAAACAAGTTACATTTTGAAAAAAAAACTTGTTCTAGTTTCTTGATAATTTCCTATGGTTCTTCGGTTGGAATTGGTATTTGTTGGTCAAATTGCTCCACGCCGCTTTCACCACATTCGGATAAGATTTCGTTGTAGTTTTCGTCTTCTTCGTTGATCTCCGATTGACCGCACATTCGTTGAAGCGTTATCTAATGTAATAGTCAAAATTTTATCAGTTATTCCTTAATAATTGCACACTTGATAAATATTTTCTGCAATAAAAGTATCAGTGTGCCTATCATCTATATATCTATACGCTAAGATACGTTTTTGCATAGACCATTTATAATCTATCCAATGACATGTTACCGTTAAATAATCATGGTTGTTAGTACTGCGACCTATATCAGAAGTGATAGCCACTTTGTCATTAAAATGATATAATGAATAGCGTAAATATTGTTGATAATCATGTGCAAATTTAAATACATCTCTCTTAACAAATGATCTAAGAAAACCGTTAAAATCATGATTATATATATCTCTAATGTACTGAATAAAATCGGAAGATGAAGGAAATGAAAAAGGCAAACCCTCCACAACAACTAATTTTGCTATTGCTTTCCTATCTCTATGTTTATTGAAATTAGGGCCTACAATTCCCCTGTTGTGGGGTTAATTTGATCATCTACTTGATTCGGGACAGTATGTGAACCTTATCCCGATGGAGCGGGCGTTTGCGCACCCGCACCCGATTTTAAAGCCTCGTATTGGCCATACCTAGCTGGATGAACTCTTGCTACGTGTCTCGTTAAACCCCCGTCCCACCGTGACCTTTTCCAGATTTAAATTTTAAAACATCTTACAATTTTTACATCTACCTACTTCATTCTCTACGTCCATATCAAAAATGTCCATGCGTATGATTTTAATGGTCATTTTGATGGACCTCTTTCAGTTGAAGGTGCACTGGTGGGTGTGTTGTCATATACATTAGTGGGTGTATCATCTAGATCATCATCTAAATTAAAGTCTTTTTGAGTTTCGAAAAATAGCTCCTCGTCTAAATCCAATGGTATTGTAGAAAAATGTTCAGTGTCAACAAAATCATCTTGTGTAGGAATATGATTCTGTCTAGAAATAGGATGACTAGAAGAAGTACCCTTGCCATTGTTTCCCCTATTAGAAGAAGTTTGACCCCTACCCGTAAGCATACATTTAAATCATTCCATTATAAATTCATAATTATACTAATAAATAATAAAAGTAAATGAAATTAAGTGTGCTAAATAAAATAAACAGACAATAATAATTTAATGAAGGAATGAATGTACCAAACGCCGACGTAACGTCGACGTGTAATCGAGAGGTTGAAAATTGAAACTTTGCTCGATGGAAGATCCTCAAGCTAGTTGCCAACTTCACTCCCAAATGAATAAATAAAATTCAATATTTATAGACAATATAGACTTGTAGAGAGATGGATTGAGAGATTGTAGGAAGATTTGTGAGAAAGATGAAGAGAAAATGAGGTATTTATAGTTGAAAATTTGAGTTAAAGTGTAAATATAATAACTTATAGGTTAAAAATAAATATTAAGGGGTTGGAGGAGGGGAGGGGAGGGGAGGGGAGGGGAGGGGAGGCCAAAAATGGTCGTTGTACAACGTTCAAAATGTAAAATGGTCGTTGGTGCAACGACTATTTGTGCAAAGGGAGGGTTTCGGGCGGGATCGGGGGCGGGACCGGGATCGGGTCGGGCCTGGCGGGATTGGGGCAGGCCGGGACGAGCCGGGACGAGTCGGGACAAGACCATGTCCTGTCCCAATTTGAGTCCCGATATCACAATTTTTTTTAAAGTCGGGTTCGGGGCGGGACGGGGGCAGTGTCGGGGTGGGACCGGGCCGACCCGGCCCACTAGCCAGCCATATTATTATGTGTTACTTTTGGATGATTAATCTATTTTTTTGTGGACCTTTCCTTTATCTAAAAGGTCTCAAGTTTTCTCCACATTTCTAAAGTTTAGAGCATTCATCTGTACCCAATTTGAACGAGAAATTAAAAACATTCAATGTGATAATGGAAGGGAATTTGATAATGGGCTGTTTCAGGAATTTTGTAACACTATTGACATATCTTTTCATTTTTCTTGTCCTCATACGTCCTCACAAAATGGAAAAGCCAAAAGAAAAAGTCATATCATTAATAATATTGTTTGAACCTTACTACCCCATGCTTCATTACCACCTTATTTTTGGCATCATGCATTACAAATGACTACTTACCTTCTTAACATACTCCCTAGCAAAGGATTAACATGTCAATCCCCACTAAAAATCTTTATCATAAAGCTCCCTCGTATTCTCATCTTATGGTGTTGGGTGTTTGTGTTATCCATTTTCCCCGTCCACTACAATTAACAAACTTCAGACCCGTTCTACCGTTTGTGTGCTTTTGGGTTATCCGTCTAATCATCGTGGTTACAAATATTTCTATTTATCCTCTAATAAAATCATAATTAGTTGTCATGTCATTTTTTATGAAACCCAATTTCAGTTTGCTAACTTGTATAATTCTGTATCTAATTCTTATATTTTTTTGGATGATGGACTCTCACCGTACATCGTCCGTCAATTAGCCCAACAGTCCCATGACCCAAATCTGCCAGCATGTCCACTGCATGTTGTTCAAATTATCCCGTGTCCAGCCAGCTTTATGGCTAACAAAGCCCACCGCTGGCCCAAGTCCTTTTTTTTTTCTGGTATCTCGGCCAAGAGCCCATCGCCGCCGTCCCAACGCTCACGCCCCGGCCCACGGGCCGAAGACTCCACTGTCCTGCTGCCGCCCGAGCCGACCCGACACCTACCCAAGTCCCGTCCATTTCTATTTTGAGTAAAGGGCCCGTTACTCATAGCCAACGGAGTATTTTTAAATATAAAGACATTTTAATCTCAATTCTAATGTCACTAAATCATCCCTACCACGTAACCCAATGTCTGCTTCATAACCGGATTTGGAAAATGACAATTGATGATGAATATAATGCTTTTATTGAAAATAAAACGTGGGAGTTGGTGCCCCGTCCGCCTGGTGTCAATGTTATTCATTCTATGTGGATTTTTACTCATAAGGAAAAATCTGACTGTTGTTTTGAGAGTCATAAGGCCCGTCTTCTAGGTGATGGCAAAACTCAACATGTTGGCGTGTATTGTGGAGGGACATTTAGTCCGGTGGTCAAACTGGCAACCATTCGCACTGTTCTTAGTCTGACTCTCTCGAAAGCATGGCTCATTCATCAACTGGATATGAAAAATATTTTCTTACACGTTGATCTTAATGAGACTGCATACATGCATCAACCATTATGTTTCAGGGACCCCGATCATCCTAACCATGTTTGTTTGTTAAAGAAGTCCTTGTATGAGCTTAAATAGGCCCGTCAGGCTTGGTATAAAAGTTTTTCAGATTATGTGTCTTCTATTGGGTTTTCTCACAGCAGGTCTGACCATTATTTATTCATATATCGGTTATGACACTTCTATGACATACATTTTGTTATATGTGGATGATATTATATTGACTGCCTCTTCTGATAACCTACGCAAGTCTATCATGTCTCTTCTGAGTTCAGAATTTGCTATGAAAGACTTGGGGCCCTTGAGTTATGTTTTGGGTATAACTGTTGCTCGTCATGCACGTGTTTTTTTTCTATCCCAGAGGAAGTATGCAACTGAGATTATTGACCGGGCTGACATGTCATCCTGTAAGTCCTCTCCTACTCCAATTGACACCAAACCGAAGCCGAGTGCTAATTCTAGCACACATTATGAGGATCACTCCCACTATCGCAGTCTTGTAGGGGCTCTTCAGTACCTTACTTTCACGAGGCCCGATATTACATATGCAGTGCAACAAATGTGTTTATTTATGCATGATCCGAGGGACGAGCACATACATGCTCTCAAACGCAATATGCGTTACATTCAGTTTCAACAATTTTTGTCAACATATTTAATTTTAATTAAAAAAACGTATTTCCTTTATCAGTGACTTTTCGATAGAAAAACGATCAAATTATCATAGATTTTTTTGTCGTTGGTAAGGTTGGTCGATTTTTCAAATAAATTAGTAGTATAATCAGTTACACTATATGGTGCCACATCAATTTTCATCAATATGCAATTGTTGTCATGCAGGAGAGCAAAATACATGAAAAATCAAGGAAACAAGACAAGTGCATAAAATCATCATCGCGTACAAATCTAACTTGAAAACTCACCAACATGTTTCAACCATTTAGAGCAGATATATCTCAAGTCTACATAATTTTTTTAAAATATATTTTTAAATCCTGCGTTTGGTTGTATATTTTATTTGACTTTTGATATATTTTTTTAAAAATATGAGTTTTATGTTTGAAAAAGTGGAGGGAAAGAGGTTTTAGCATCCCTAGAGCTAGTTCGACTTGAAGACTTATTTTTTCTAACGTAAAGACTTGTATGGTTTGAGATGAGAAATGAACAAATTTTTAAATAATTTTTCCCTCTCACAAAATTTTTCTTCAAGTTAAATGCATATTCAAATACAATTAGATTTCTACAAACGATTTTTTAAATGTTTTTTCATTTTAAAAAAAACTTATATTTTTTATGCCCCAGTTTCTATATGATCATTGTTGACATCTATTTTTACCCTTCAATACGTCTATTTAATTATTTAGGGTTCATGAGTTATGAACGGAGTAAAATATGCATTTTACAAAGCGAAATTGATTTTACGAAATTTTTAGGTAACATTTTACCATGTTATTTGGAAAAACATTATCGAATATATTATTGTATATCATTTACCCATTTTTACATATTTTTATGAAAATTTCTATAAATTAAATAGGGCGATTATCCGATTAATTATCTAAATTAATTATTATAAATTGATAAATATTTTACTTCATGGAATTAAGGGGAACTTGATTAATTAAATAATGCATCAAAAAACATCTTATTTTTATGTCTCAATTGTTTTAATTATGAAAGATTTTGTTTGTATTTTAATGTTTCGCCTCAAAATTGATTTTAATGTACCGTTTTGGCCACAATTGAAATTAAAGTGTTTTTTGTTATTTGATTTGGTGGTTAAATTTGCAAAATATAACCCTGAACACCCAACCCTTTTATTTTAATTGTTTTGGGCAATCTCTCATTTAAATCGGCCGAGTCCAGTCCAATTTGGACATGGCCCGGCCCAGACGCATCTTTTATCCACAAAGAGCAGAGGCAAAGCCTCATTCGTTCATAACAAAGCTAGGGTAAGAAACCCTAGCCGATGTCAACTCCCACAATCTCTCCTCCTTTCTCGCCCAAAAATGGAAAACAGAAACATTTTGAGCAAATAATGTAATCGCGTATATAATGCTAGTCTCATATTTTGAGCAAATAGAAATTTCTATGAGATTTCCCCCAAGGTTTCAAATAGTTTTAAAAAAATTCCTTCTGATTTTTGTGGTCTGAGCATCGTTAAATTTGGAAGTGTGCTTCCCACTCCGGAATCTCGAACACGACTGCGCATCAAAAAAAGTAATTACGAAACCCTCTCAGAGTAAATTTTGCATTCTTTTGATTGCTTTTTGTTAATTATGTGTTTAGTTTAGTTATTCATGTCATAACGAGTTATATTAAGCATGATAGCCTACCTAGTTCATAATAATGCGGTTCAGATGTGTCCTAGGTTCCTGATTAAAGTGTTGTAAGTATTGTATTAGCCCGGTCATTTCGGGGCAAGCGGATCATTTATGATGAAGAGGACTGATTAATAATGTCTTATTGTGGATTGATTAGTACTTGAATGTGATGTATGATCAAGCCTATTTTAGCTTAATCAATCCAATTATGTGTTATGTTTGTTAGTTCAAAGTCTCGAATTAACAAGGTGTCTTCCATTTGTAGTATGACAGTTCTTACCTAAATTAAGGATATTTAGGGATCACTTTGATCCAAACATATATGATTTGACATGAATTAAGGCATCGTATGTTTAGTTTACAATAAGAAAAATAAGGAGAACTAACACCAAATACCCCTAAAATGTAAAATATTCATCCGCTTCATATCCCTCCTAAACTTATTTCGTTTCTTACCAATTGGCCGAAAATATTTATTCAAGTACCCCGTCGCCCTAAACTCATCCTCCGTGATACCATCACAGTATATTTATATACGATGATGGTATCATGGAGAACTTAGAGAAGAATTGAAGCATCCCTCCATGATACCATCACAACATATGTATATAAGATGATGATATCATAGAGGTTTTCTTTAGAAAAGTGTGTATTCTTGAATAAATGAACATGAACCTCCGTGATACCATCTCAGTATATTTATATATCATGATGGTATCACGAATGATTAAGAAAAAGACTGAACCAGTCTTCCATGATATTATCTAATTATATTTATATACCATGTTAATATCATAATTTTGAGGATATTTCAGATAATTAGATTTGATATTTTTTTTGGAGGTACGAAAGTAATAGAGACATGAACAAGTAATTATTTTGATTGTTGCCCCAAAAATAATCACATTGATGAAAGTAATGTGGGTCCATGTTATTTTTCTTATGACATATGCTTAGGACGTTATAAAGTTGGCATTATTTTGGTAACATACAAGATTTTGAATGTTGGCATCATTCAAATTAAATGAGGCTCCGAATATTCGGACATCTGATTAAAAAAAGGTAACATACAAGATTTTGAAGAGAAGTAGAAATTGGTGATGCAAACTAAAATATCTCCAAACTAAAAAAATTAAAAATAAAAGAAATAGAAAATCAATCATCGAAGTGGCTCCTGATCATAATTGTAATAATTCTTTCTCTGTATCGTTTCAATTTTATCGAATATCTCCGAAAGGACCTCATGATTTAATTCAATTATCACGATTGTTGCATCGTTATCTTAATTAGAAAAAAAACCATAAATAGCCGCCCAATCCATAAATAAATATATTTTATAATATATATAAAATATACATTTTTAATGTAAAATAGTGTATATTTAGTTTGGGAATATAATATTTTGATCGACCGGCTGAACATGTAACTTACCTAATTAGAAATAATGCCTTTGTGCGTCATAATCACACCACAAGAGAGAGAATTTGGTAAAATTCGCCTCCCATTAATTATATTCATACAAAACCCACTAAATTAAGATTTAGGAAGAAAGTGCCGCCATTTTGCGTGGACGACCTTAGTCTTGTCTGACTTTTACCTTAATCTGACGAATTTCTATCTAACAATCACTAATGTAGACCAAGTCCAAGCAAGCAACCATTAATTAATATATTTTATAGACGTTATACGTTATATACACTGATAATGTAATAAATTTTTACATTATCGATATAATTAATTTGTTATCAGTCAGACTTTTTTTATAACAACATTTCATAATAATAATAATGTTTTATGCAGAACTGATCTTTCATGTTATGTTATGTTATGTTATATTATATTATATGTCTTCTATAACAACATTTCATTATAATAGTCAAAAGGTATCGAAACAAACGACACTATTATAAAGATGCTTGACCGTATTATACTATTTATTACTCCCTCTATCTCAATTTATATGACATTACTTTCCTTTTTAGTGAGTCTCAAAAAGAGTCTTAACACATTTCTCTATTTGATAATAAATTAACTTAAAATTTTACCTTTTACGCTTAACGAAATGATTTATAACCACACAAATATCTTTGAGTTGTTTTAAATCACAAGATTCAAAAGTCTTCCTTTATTTCTTAAACTTCGTGCTCAGTCAAATTACATCATATAAATTGAGACGGAGGGGGTATCTTAACGATATGATTTATAACCACACAAATATCTTTGGCTTGTTTTAGACCACAAAATTCAAAAATCTTCTTTTATTTTTAAAACTTTGTGCTCAGTTAAACTATATCATGCAAATTGTGACAGAGGGAGTATTTATCGGGTCAAATGATTTTGCGATCTATTACAATTTTTTCATTCTAATTTTATAGTGATGAGTTTTCATTTTTATATGTAAGAGATAGTTATAGAATTATTTTTTTAATTCAAATTGTCAAGGATTGTATGAAATCATTTCCTCCCATTTTATTTCTAGGTTATTAATTAATGTTATCAAATAATATTACTTACAATTACCTATTTATTGTATAAATATTATTTATAATTGATAGAATAGAAAAATATTCTGTCATAATTATGTATATGATAGGTGTATAGTTAGTCATTACTTACCGTAATTGTAGCATATGATTATGCTTGTATTTTAGTATATTTACTACAACTTCGGAATGAAATAATCAATGAATAATATTTCTCACATGGTATCAGATTCTAGGGAAAGATCCTAAATCCTAAGTCTCTTCACTCTTGTCGTCTGCCCCTTCCTTGTGAGTCGTCGGCCATCTCATTCTCTTCCGACAACCATGTCTGACTCGAAATCCAATTTTCATCCAACCCTAGTTGTCTCAAACATCAAATCTGATATCTCAATCACCCCCGAGATGGAAAACGTCCATTATGCGACATATGCAAAGCTTTTTAAAATTTATTGTCGCTCACATCGTGCTATCCATCACATAATTCTGCCAAAAAAAGACAAGGAGCAGGTGCCAAAATCCGAGGATGAGAAATAATTATGGGTGACCCTGATGTGACGGTCCTCCAGTGAATCTAAAGGGAAATCTATCACGGGGGGTTTGAAACGTCGCGCCCTAATTTCGAGTGATTTGTTGCATACTATTCTTGAGCCCGATTTCACAGCCATGGAGGATTGGGAACGCTTACGTGACATACTCTGAGACAATAAGAATTTTCGGATCGTCACACTTGAGCAAAAATTTCTCCACTATTGACATGACGAATTTTCCCAATGCCAGCCTAGCAACCTGCCAGCAGCCAACAACCAGGCATACTTGGGCCACTCTTGAACCAGTGGCAGCAGGCCCACGCGACAGTGGCTTCCCCAACCGATATCAAGGATACGATGCACATTGTTGGGCTCAACCCGCCAGATGCCAACTGGTACATGAACACTGAAGCAACGTCTCATATGACGTACTTACAAGGTAATCTCTCGTCCTATTTTAATTTGAGCAATAATCGTGGTATAATTATCGAAAATGGTCATTCAATTCCAATTCGTGGTTATGGTAATACACACTTATCTCCCCCGAACCCACCGTTAGCTTTAAAGAAGGTCCTTCATGCTCCTCAATTAATTAAAAACCTTATTTTAGTTAGAAAATTTACCACCGACAATTCGATTTCTGTTGAATTTGATCATTTTGGGTTTTCCATAAAGGATTTTCATATAGGAATGCGTTTAATGAGACGTGATAGTCGGGACGAACTATATCCAAGCACCACAACCACACATCAAGTCACGTTACCATCCACTTTTGCAGCTTTAGCTCATTCTTTATGCCATGAACGTTTGGGCCATCCGGGAGCGCCTGTTTTTGCATCCTTTAAGCAAAATAAATTTATTGAGTGTACTAGAACTCGTAATTCTCATGTTTGTCACTCTTCTCTTGGAAAATATGTTAAGTTGCCTTTTGTTGTTTCTAATTGTTGTAATGTTATGCCTTTTGATATTATCCACAATGATATTTGGACATCTCCCGTTTTGAGCTCTTCGGGCCATATATATTATCTTCTTTTGTTGGATAATTACTCTAATTTTTTGTGGACGTTTCCTTTGTCTAAAAAATCACAAGTTTTTTTCACATTTCTCTCCTTTAGAGTATACATCCGCACTCAATTTGAACGGGCAATTAAAAATATTCAATGTGATAATGGTAGAGAATTTGATAATGGGTCATTTTGGAATTTTTGCAAAACTAATGATTTGTCTTTTCGTCTCTCGTGTCCACATACATCATCTCACAATGGAAAAAACAGAAAGAAAAATTCGAACCATTAACAACATTGTTAGAACCCTACATGCCCATGCCTCTCTATCACAATCCTTTTGACATCATGCATTACAAATGTCAACATATCTTCTGAACATACTTCTGAGCAAACAATTAGCCTACCAATCCCCTCTCAAAATTTTATACCTAAAGGACCTATCATACTCTTATTTATGGATTTTTGGGTGCTTATGCTATCCTATCTTTCCTTCTACCATCAATAAACTTTAACCCCGATCTACTCTGTGTATTTTTTGGGATATCCGACAAATCATCGTGGTTACAAATGTTACGACTTATCCTCTAATAAAATCATCGTGAGTCATCACATAGTTTTTGATGAAACAAAAATTCCTTTTGTCAAATTGCATTGTTCTGTGCCTTATACATACAAATTTCTTGACGATAACATACCTCCGTATTTGGTCCATAAATTGGCCTCCCAAACATGCCTAACTTTTTCGGAGACCTGGCCAGCAGCTCGGCCCAGTTACCGAGCCCAATAGCTGCTGGCCCAGCCGAGCCCCTCACTGGCAGCCTACTGTTGAGAGGCCCATTGGCTGGCAGTTCACTACGTCACGGCTCAACGACTGGCACAGGCAGCCTAACTGTTGCCAACCCACTCCCAGGCAGCCCGACTCCTTCAGCCCCCGGACCCTTCTCCAATTTCGACCCAACTCTAATTCCGGCCCAACGACCAGTCACTCGTAGTCAACACGGGATTTTCAATCTAAATAAAAAATACGGTCTTCACACCCATATCACCAAATCACTGTTGCCTCGTAATTTTATGTCTGCTCTTAATGACCTGAATTGGAAAATGGTTATGTATAATGAATATAATGCTCTTATTAATAATAAGACGTGAGATTTGGTGCCCCGTCCTCCTGATGTTAATGTGATTCCGTCTATGTGGATTTTTAGTCATAAAGAAAACTATGATGATACATTTGAGAGGCATAAAACTCGTCTTGTAGGTGATGGAAAGACTCAACAGGTGGGTGTGGACTACGGTGAGACTTTCAGTTCGGTGGTTAAACCAGCCACTATTCGCACGGTGCTAAGTCTGACTCTTTCAAAGGCATGACCACTTCGTCAGTTTGATGTAAAAAATGCATTTCAGCATGAAGAACTCAATAAAATAGTGTACATGTATCAGCCCATGGGGTACAAGGACCCCATTTATCCTAATCATGTGTGCCTACTCAAGAAATCCTTGTATGGGCTCAAACAATCTCTCCGGGCCTGGTACAAGAGGTTTGCAGATTATGTTTCTCATAATGGATTTTCTAACAGCAGGTCTGATCATTCTCTATTCATATATAGTCAGGGTGGTGATATAGCTTATATTCTTCTGTATGTGGATGGTATTATCTTAACTGCCTCATCTGATGCTCTTCGCAAATCTATCATGTCTCTTATTGGCTCAGAGTTTGCAATGAAGGATCTAGGGCCACTAAGTTACTTCTTGGGGATAGCTATAACATGTCATGCATGTGGTTTATTTTTGTCTCAAAAGAAGTATGCAGAAGAGATAGTTGAACGTGCTGACATGTCCTCGTGTAAACCGTCTTCCACTCCAGTTGATACTAAACCAAAATTGAGTGCTTCTTCTAGCAAGAAATATGCCGATCCATCACATTACCGCAGCCTTGCAGGTGCCCTGTAATATCTTAATTTCACGAGGCCCGACATCTCTTATGCTGTGCAACATGTTTGTTTATTCATGGATAGCCTGATTGAGGATCACATACATGCTCTCAAACGCATTGCGCGTTATATTCAGGACACTTTCGATCATGATTTGCATTTATATCTGTCTTTGACAATCACTCTTATTTCTTACACAAATGTTGATTGGGGTGGATGTCCCGATACCAGACGCTCCACGTCTGGTTATTGTGTATTTCTCGGTGATAATTTAGTATCTTGGTCCTCCAAACGACAAGCTACCTTGTCCAGGTTCAGTGCCGAAGCAGAATACCGATGAGTTGCCAATGTGGTGTCTGAATCTTGTTGGCTACGGAACCTTCTTTTGGAGCTCCATTGTCCGATTTCGAAGGCGAGATTGGGTTATTGTGATAATGTTAGTGCGATTTATCTCTCAGGGAATCCGGTTTAACATCAACGCACTAAACATATTGAGCTGGATATTCACTTTGTTTGCAAAAAGGTTGCTCACGGACAAGTACGTGTCTTACATGTCCCGTCACGCTATCAGATTGCAGATATTTTTACAAAAGGTCTTCCGCTGATTCTATTTGAAGACTTTCGGGACAGTCTCGGCATACGCCGACCTCCTGCTTCGACTGCGGGGGTGTGATATAATATGAATATATTCAGTCATAATTATGTATATTTTGTATATGGTAGGTGTATATTTAGTCATTACATACCGTAATTGTAGCTTAGGATTATGCTTGTATTTTAATATATTTACTACAACTTTGGAATGAAATAATTAAGGAAAATATTTCTTACAATAATATCATCGAATAATAAACTCTTTTAATATTTGAGGACTCTGATTTTAGTCCTCAAAATATCTGGCAGAGAATATTTAACATTCAATTACTTAATGTGTGTTTTTGGTCCCTTTATGTATGAAATATATTACATTTGGAATATCTTTAGTATTACATTACAATTAAATATGGATTAATAATACAAACTTAAAATAAAATATAATTAATTAAGTAGTGAAATATTTAATAATTATGATTAACTTGTGAGTAAAAGGGATCAAAAGTGAATATTTTAATTAATTAAAAGTTAAATACACTTAGTCAAACATCAAAAGAATTAAAATCGAAATTCAGTAATAATGAAGGCTATTATTTCAAATTTAAATGTCTTAAAATGAAAACTTTTAAAAGAAAATATAGTCACCCCAACGGCAAAGTCAAATGCTCACATCATATATATGATAACCAAATAATAATGATGATAATGTTACGCATTAGGCAACCAACTTACGATAATATGATTAAATTAACTAGTCCCCTTATGGCATTAATTATCACATATCTTGCTAGACCTAGTAAAATTAAACAAAGGAGTATATCAAAAGAAATTTTACCAATGCTCACTATAATTGTTTAAGCTATATAGCTTATAGTTAATATTTTTTTAAAAATAATCATAGCTAATTCATTATTAAAGAGAGTTAGCAACATTTTATTATTTAGTGACAGAAGTTATTGTCACTATTTTTTAAAATAGTGAATCCTAATGTTAATTTTTTTTATGAGGAACATTGAAGTAATTGTTAAAGTTGCTGCCATGTGACCTAGAAGTCACGAGTTTAAGCCGTGTAAACAAACTCTTATAGAAATACATCATAAAATTACGTTCAATAGACCCTTGCGGTACGATTCTTTTCCGAATCTCGCACATAACATGAGGTTAGTGTACCGGACTATCATTTTTTGAGTGAATCTTAATATTAAAGACCAAAGAATTCTCTTACGCAAATTTATTTCATGCAAGATGCAAATAGCAAGATTAAAGATATAAATTAGAAAAAAGGTGTGACTGATTCTTTTTGATATAGTTAATAAAGAAGTAGAAACAATCTAATTAACTGTGATTGTGATGTTGTTTCCAAAATTGAACCGGTGATTTTGCGCTTCCAATTGTCATCAATTCGAGACCGATTCAAAATTATATATTAATTTATCCCTTTTTATATATGTCAGAAGACAATATTCCCCAATCTATCACGTATGGTTTGCCAAGTGTGGTTAATCGGCTGACGTGGTTTGCAGGCTATTGCATCAATCTGAGATTTTACCCTGTGCGCACTCGAAAGAGTAGCGACTGCCTTCGGAAAAAAAAAGAGACAATATTCCCCTTTGCAATACCTTTTCCTCTTTCTCCTTTTTACTTTATGCGTGTCATTTATGTGACATCACATCAGTGAGGAGTCACCTTTATTTAAGTGTCAATAGTAAATTTTATTTAAGCATATACATATATTAGTATGGAATATGTTAAATCTCTTTCTATGTATTCACTTTCTTATATTTTTACTTCCCTTAATAAAATTTTAAAACATTCATTGTGTGAAACTATTTTCTTTTACCTTATGTTCTATTTTATATGACATCATTCCAAGTTATTTGTGAAATAATTTTATAATCACATAAATATCATGATATGTTTAGAATTTTTTTTAAGGAAACCCACAATTACTATTCTTCAAGTGCATACAAGGTAAATTTCGTTTCAATGTAATAGCTTGCAAATCAACACAGAAGTGGTAAATCACATTGGATAAGTTCCATGCGATGAGCTCAACCGAGAAAGCATGCAAAAGAGTTTAATGTAATCACTAATATAAATTAAATGCTCAATCAACTCGGTCACCCTTATGGCTGACATATTTAAAATTATAAATTCTGAAACTCTTTATTTTTTTCTTAAACTCTCTCCCGTTCAATAAATTTCACATAAATAAAATAGAAAAATATACATATTTTAAAATGTTAAACCCGAAAATCTAATCAAGAGCCGAATTTTTTTTCTTGACTTCTTCCAAGTAAACCCCCACTATTAAGTCATGGAGTAGTACATCTTTTTTTTTTTTTTGGTATAAATAGAAATTTTATTTAATACTAAGGAGGATTGTACATGGTGTTATTAATCTGTATTCCAAAAAAACCAATAAACAATAAACACTGAAAGTAAACAAAATCAGTGTTGAAAAATAAGAATAATTTTTCAGAATATAATCGAGCCCACTTAGTTCAAAGTGTGTCCTTAAGGAAATTATTCCCCTCGCAGTACTCGAGGTTGATGGAATATCCCCTCCCAGGATAGAACGATTATCTTACTAGAATAGTAGTACTCCAAACTCTGGTAGCGGCGAACCACTCAACAGTAATATATCACACAGAATTGATTCGTGCAGAAGAAGAAGAAGATTTTGTAGTTCAGAAAATTAGTAAGTAAAATTCTGAAGAATCAAATGAATTTATAGCCATGGAAGTATCGCTTACGAAGGTTTGCAACCCTTCGAACAATCACTAAAGCGGTGGGAAATTTAAATGTGGGAAAGAAACCGGTCGCGGTCGAAGCGGATCCGCCGTCGTAGTCAGGTCACTAACGGGTAGGATTGGATAAGTTAATTAATTTAATTAAATAATAATTAATTAAATAATTAAAAATTAAAGAAAATTTGGTCCAAAAAGATTATCAATCAATCGATCATTTGACCAAATCCAACCAATCCAAATCCAAATTAATCAACTGAATCCGAATCCGAATCCGAATCAACCGGCCGGGCCGGCCGGCCGGCCGAAGCGAGCGACGACGACGGCGAGGGGTCCTCCCTCAACTCTTTTATCGACAAGAAGGAGTAATTCTACTTATAAGTAGAAGAACTTTTCTTTCCACTACCGATGTGGGACAACTCCCACTTTTCTTTCCACTACCGATGTGGGACAACTCCCACTTTTCTTTCCACTACCGATGTGGGACAAATGATTATTTTATAGAGCAAGAGGGAACTCCCTCAATTTCCCATTCAATCTATCATTTAATCCCAACAATTCCCCACATGAATGGGGAATGGCTATAAGATAAAGGAATGCGCTGACAAGTGTGATATACAAGCGAGAATTGACTGCATCTGGATAAGTAGGTTTCCCTTTGAACTTTCCGTTGTGAACTTATATCGGATATACTCGATCAATCGGTAGATTTGATATCTTTGAACCGTCGAACTTTGTTGTATACCTAGACAACATAAGTCACACAATCAACCCTCAACCGTTTATGGTTCTCACGGTTGTGTTCGTTTCAGCCATGAACACCTCCTGGTTTCATGAGTGTGTAGAGAATGGGCCTTTACTGTCATTCCCCTTTAAAGCGGCTTACACTTAACACTCACATAGGTGATTTCTAAACATGTGGTCCTATATCCACATTATCTGGTCATACATTGCCAGATTTAGATAATCATTAAATAACCTTAATGCTTTATTAACTCATTAACAAGCCATAAGGTTTTATCCTTATTTCTGAACATTGTCTTCATCCGAAAATGGGTTGAGTTATTTGACAATGTTGAACCGTCGCCACAACTTTGTTTGATCTCCTTGAACCTAACTCTTGGGATCTCCATCACGCTAGGTGGAGTTACCGCCATGATGACTTGTCCTCGGCCTTAACCCCATTCCCATTGATGATCTACTAACTCCTCTCTAGATAAGCCTTTTGTAAGCGGATCCGCCACGTTATCTCTTGACTTTACATAGTCAATCGTGATAACGCCACTAGAGAGGAGTTGTCTAACGGTATTGTGTCTTCGCCAGATGTGACGAGATTTTCCGTTATACATTACGCCCCGCCTCTACCTATTGCTGCTTGACTGTCACAATGTATACATATAGGAGCCAAAGGTTTGGGCCAGAATGGAATATCTTCTAAGAAATGCCGGAGCCATTCAACTTCTTCACCGGCCTTGTCTAAAGCTATAAATTCATATTCCATTGTAGAGCGGGCGATGCATGTCTGTTTTGATGATTTCCAAGACACTGATCCACCCCCAATTGTGAAAACATAACCACTCGTGGATTTAACTTCAAATGACCCGGTGATCCAATTTGCACCACTATATCCTTCGATCACGGCGGGATATTTGTTATAATGCAAAGCATAGTGTTGGGTGTGTTTTAAATACCCCAAGACTCGTTTCATTGCCATCCAATGAGTTTGATTGGGATTACTCGTGAATCGACTCAGCTTGCTTATAGCACATGCTATATCTGGTCGTGTACAATTCATAATATACATCAAACTTCCCAAAACTCGTGCATATTCCAATTGTGAGTCACTTTCACCTTTATTCTTTTGAAGTGCAAAACTTACATCAATTGGAGTTTTTACAACATTGAAATTTAAATACTTAAACTTGTCAAGTACTCTTTCAATATAATGAGACTGCGATAATGCTAGACCTTGTGGAGTTTTATGAATTCTGATGCCTAAGATCAATCAGCAACTCCTAAGTCTTTCATATCAAATTTGCTAGCCCAGCATACGCTTCGTAGCATTTATATTGGTAATATCTCTACTCATTATCAACATGTCATCAACATATAAACAAACAATGACTTCATGATTTGGAGTATTTTTAATGTAAACACATTTGTCACACTCATTAATCTTAAATCCATTTGCCAACATTGTTTGGTCAAATTTCGCATGCCATTGTTTGGGTGCTTGTTTAAGTCCATAAAGTGACTTAACAAGTTTGCACACTTTCCTTTCTTTACCAGGAACCACAAAGCCCTCAGGTTGTTCCATGTAAATTTCTTCCTCCAATTCTCCATTTAAGAAAGCTGTCTTGACATCCATTTGATGGATTTCAAGACCATATACGGCCGCCAGTGCTACTAACACCCGAATAGATGTTATTCTTGTTACCGGCGAGTATGTGTCAAAGTAATCAAGGCCTTCTTTTTGTCTATAACCTTTGACCACAAGTCTTGCCTTATATTTGTCAATAGTGCCATCAACTTTCATTTTCCTTTTAAAAATCCATTTTGATCCTAAAGGTTTATTTCCAGGAGGAAGATCAACCAATTCCCATGTATGGTTGTTCAAAATTGATTCAATCTCACTATTGAACTGCCTCTTTCCAAAATGTCAATCGTAAGAAGACATCGCTGCTTTAAATGTTTGAGGCTCATTTTCAAGCAAGAATGTCACAAAATCTGGTCCAAAGGAAGTAGATGTCCTTTGGCGTTTGCTACTCCTTGCATCCCCTTTACTTGGTTAATTTTCCGTTGTTTCTTCCCGATCGTTTAGATCTTTCACTTGACGACTCACTTTCGCTTTATACGGATAAATATTTTCAAAGAATTCAGCATTATCGATTCAATTACCGTATTTACATGAATTTCGGGATTGTCCGATTTGTGAACCAAAAACCGACAAGCTTTGCTGTTTGTAGCATAACCAATAAAAACACAGTCCACGGTTCTTGGTCCGATTTTTACCCTTTTGGGCAAAGGAACTTGGACCTTTGCAAAACACCCCCACACTTTGAAATATTTCAAGTTGGATTTTCTTCCTTTCCATAGTTCATATGGAATAGATTGTGTTTTGCTGTGGGGCACCCTGTTGAGTATTCGGTTAGCTGTAAGGATAGCTTCGCCCCACAAGCTTTGCGGTAAACCGGAACTTATTAGTAAGGCATTCATCATTTCCTTTAATGTTCGGTTTTTCCTTTCCGCAATTCCATTTGATTGTGGTGTGTAAGGGGCAGTAGTTTGATGAATAATTCCATATTCTAAACATATCTCTGCAAAAGGAGATTCGTACTCTCCTCCCCTATCACTTCTAATCATTTTTATCTTTTTATTCAATTGATTTTCCACTTCATTTTTGTATTGCTTAAATGCATCAATTGCTTCATCCTTACTATTAAGCAAATACACATAACAATATCGAGTGCAATCGTCAATAAAAGTTATAAAATACTTTTTCCTACCGCGAGATGGTATTGACTTCATATCACATATATCTGTGTGAATTAAGTCTAAAGGATTTGAATTCCTATCAATAGACTTATATGGATGTTTAACAAACTTAGATTCGACATGATTTCACATTTAGATTTATTACACTCGAATTTAGGCAATACTTCTAAATTAATCAATTTCGCAAGGTTTTGTAGTTGACATGTCCTAAACGAACATGCCATAAATGATTTGACTCCAATAAGTAAGACGAAGTCAATTCTTATTAATATCACAACAACCATTACATTGAGTTTGAAAAGGCCTCGGTGAGGTAGCCCTTTCCTATGAACAAATCATTCTTACTTATTACAATTTTCTCACTAACCAACACACATTTAAACCCGCTTTTGACGAGTAGTCCTAATGAAACTAAATTCTTCCGAATTGTTGAACGTGCATAACATTGTTGAGAGTCGACCTTGCCTAAGTCATCTTCAGAAGTATCTTCCCATATCCTTCAACCTTGGCTGTTGCAGTATTTCTCATAAACATTACCTCTTCGGGTCCAGCAGGAGCATAGGTTGCAAATGCTTCTTTTGTAGCACAAACATGTCGAGTGGCACCAGAATCAAGCCACCACTCCTTTGGGTTTCCAACCAAATTGCACTCTGATAGCATTGCACACAGATCATCCATATCATCATTCTTTTCCACCATATTGGCTTGTCCTTTTCCTTGGTTCTTTTTCGGGAGACGACAATCTGGGGCTTTGTGGCCAGCTTTCCCACAATTAAAGCAGTTGCCTTTGAACTTTTTCTTGTTGGAATCCTTCTCCTTTCCAGGAGGCCTCTTCCTTTTCTTGTTCTTTTTCAGAGCAGCATCTTCAACGATGTTTGCCCCTTCAATTGGTGAAGTCTTACGGTACCTCTTCTCAGCGGTTTTGTTATCTTCCTCGATCTTGAGACGAATCACAAGATCTTCCAACTTCATTTCCTTTCTTTTGTGCTTAAGATAATTCTTGAAATCTTTCCATGAGGGCGGCAACTTCTCAATCATTGCAGCCACTTGGAACGCTTCATTTACTACTATACCTTCAAAGAATAAGGTCATGGAAGATAAGTTGAAGCTCTTGAACTTGGGTTCCAACGGTTTTTCCATCCACCATTTTGTAGTCTAGGAATTTGGCAACCACAAACTTCTTCAAGCAAGCATCTTCGCTTTGTACTTCTTTTCAAGTGCACTCCATAGTTCTTTGGAAGTCTCTACCTTGTAGACGTTGTACAAGTCATCTTCTAAGGCACTCAAAATGTAGCCTTTGCACAAAAATCAGCCTGTTTCCAAGCCTCGGTAACCATGAACTTTTGGTTGTCGTGCATGTCGGCGCAGCACGAGAGGGTCCTCATTGGTGAACTTTTGCATACCAAGGGTGGTAAGCCAAAAACATTCTTCTCTTGCCATCCTTTAAAGTTGGCACCGGTGAACTTCGCAGTTTCTCGGTGGTGGCACAAATTACGGTCGTAGGAGTAATTCAGGTGCAAGAATTGCAGAGGTAGTTAGGTCTCAATTGCCATTATTCGTTTGTCATCACAAATCGACAAACTGTTTTAGTTAATAAAACCGTAATAGCAATTCAATCACAGACTTAAACGATGAAGATTTTATTTCTTCAAATTGCAGTATAATTATGAAACTTTAGTATTCCAACGAAGTTTTTATATCTTCGAGTCAGAATACTAATATTCATATGGAGTAGAAAACTGCACAAGTTTTAATCTCCAAACCAGAATACAACAACGATGAAGTTTTTATGTTCTTCAAATCGTTGTACAAGTATGAACTTTAATATTCCAACGAAGTTTGTATGTCTTCAAGTCAGAATATGAAATTTCACACGGAGTAGAAAACCACACAGGTTTTAGTCTCCAAAACAAAATACAGATTAATCAAAAAATATAATTTCCTTAAGATTGTTATTATTATTCTTATTTTTCAACACTGATTTTGTTTACTTTCAGTGTTTATTGTTTACTGATTTTTTTGGAATACAGATTAATAACAATCTTAAGGAAATTATTCCCCTCACAGTACTCGAGGTTGATGGAATATCCCCTCCCAGGATAGAACGATTATCTTACCAGAATAGTAGTACTCCAAACTCTGGTAGCGGCGAACCACTCAACAGTAATATATCACACAGAATTGATTCGTGCAGAAGAAGAAGAAGATTTTGTAGTTCAGAAAATTAGTAAGTAAAATTCTGAAGAATCAAATGAATTTATAGCCATGGAAGTACTGTTTCTGAAGGTTTGCAACCCTCCTGAACAATCACTAAAACTGGTGGGAAATTGGATAAGTTAATTAATTTAATTAAATAATAATTAATTAATGTCCAAAAGAGATTATCAATCAATCAGATCATTTGACCGAATCCGAATCCGAATCCGAATCCGAAGCCGAAGCGAGCGAGCGACGACGAAGCCGAGCGAGCGACGACGACGGCGCGAGGGGTCCTTGCCCCCTCAACCCTTTTACTGACAAGAAGGAGTAATTCTACTTATAAGTAGAAGAACTTTTCTTTCCACTACCGATGTGGGACAACTCCCACTTTTCTTTCCACTACCGATGTGGGACAAATGATTATTTTATAGAGCAAGAGGGAACTCCCTCAATTTTCCATTCAATCTATCATTTAATCCCAACACATGGTAGCCACCATATTGGTAAGGCCTACACTATCACTATTAGTGATTACGTTAAGGTTTCCCAAGCTACTTTACATATTACACATAGAAACTGAGATAGACTTAGGATATACTACTGCCGCATTATCTGCCTGTAGTTTTATTTTTTTTATTCATGGCTTACACCAGACTATTCTTGGAGATAGTAGTACCGGACCCTCAACACTACTACCAGTAAATCGCGGGATATGCCTGAATGACCATATTTTGAGAACAGATCAACTGATATCATCTGCAAGGTCCTATCTCAGAAAAGAGCAAAGTGCTCCCACCAGGATTCGAATCTACGCTGCAGGCCTCTAGCTGGATTTTAAGTTCACCTCCTTTTCCATCCAGCTGGATTTTAAGTTCACCTCCTTTGCCATCCAGCTATGCCCGGGACATGACTGTAGTTTTTCTATAGCTACTTCTGGAGGAGCAGGTAAGAATAGTTAGTTGATCATGCGCTGGTTCTTCAGAGCCTTTCCCAAAACGTGAGCTACTTTATTTGCTTGTCGAAAGTTATGACGCACCACTGAATTTCCCAATTTCCTCAATAGAGACCTGTAGGATAAAACAAGATCATCTTTTCCATTTCGTTTAGTGCCATTTGTAATCTTCACTTTGTCTATATACAGTCTCTTAGACCTCTTCACGTTTTTTTCGCCTTCTCTTTCTCTATCTTCAACGGAGAAAATGGATTCCTTGTAAAAAAATCCTAAAATTAAAAAACGTTTGTAAAGATCTACAAAATCATTTCTCCCTAAGGAGGAAATGAGCCCCAACAAGGAGGTGTGAGAGGTTGGCTATAGGGGGAGTTAGAAGAGGTAGAGGTAGGCCGAAGAAGAACTGAGGGATGTGATTAGACAGGACATGTCACAACTTCAGCTTACTGAGGGCATAACCCTAGATAGGAAGATATGACGGTCGAGAATTAAAATAAACGTTAGTAGGTAGCTGAGTGTTACCGCATTTAATGTGGGAAAAGCAGAGGGTTAGCCTCATCCCCTCTTCTCCTCTTTTCCTATTAGTAGTAGTAATTAGTGATTGCATAATTTTTTATTCTCCAATGTGTGGTATCATTCGCTGTTTTATTTTCTTTGTATCTTGATATTTTTCCTGCTTCAAAAACTTCTCTTTTTGAATTGAGGGTTTATCGAAAATATTCTTCCCATACCCCCATAAAAGTAAGAGTAATGTCTGCATACATCCTCCCCTCCCCATAACTCATTTGTGGGACTACACTAGATATGTTATTGTGGTTGTAAATAAAATTTACTTTAAATTATCTTTTAAGTAATATACCTAATTATGTGATATTAATATAACTTAAACCCTCTTATAACTTAAGGTGTAAGCTTATTAGAATTCGGACCAAGTTATGTCAATCTATAATGTATAATATTTATTCAGAAAAGAAAATTAGTAATAAGGAAATTAAACTCTCTAGCTCAAAAGAATATCGTCTCTACTTAAATATAATAAACAAGGAATCCAATTTATTACTCTATCCTTGTCTGGCCTATCTATCCTATTAACGCTCGTTTGATATGCGGGATAAGATAGACATGGATATTCATGAGATGGCCTATCTATCCTATTAATATGTCCTATAAATTTATTATTTTTTATTCCATCAATTAAATATGAGATAAAATAATCTTACATTTTGTCCTATGAATTTGATATTTTTGAGATCGAAATAACAAGACGTCATGCGGAAGCTAATAATTGCAAATCATGAACATGGATAAATCAGATAATAAAAAATATTATTAAAAAAGACTGATGATATGATGTGAGTTTGGTCAATTGACCTATATATGATAAAACTAATATAAAAATATTCTAAAGCTATTGAGAGAAAAATCTCCTTCTAAACAAAACTCTGTAAATGACTACATTGTGGATGCTACCATGTTGTAGTTATGAGAAGAAGGTCTTCAATTTATGAATGTCTAAAACTTTTCCTCCAAAAAAATGTTACTCAAATATGAAAGATTTGTATTTTTCTTTTGGAAAAAAGTAAAATCTATTATGTTAAACTCTCTGTCCTTCTCTTTTTTGGAAGGTAAAATCCAAACATGATAAGAAAGTCAAGGTAAAAACCTAACAAATATTCCATCCCGCATATCAGACGAGCCCTTAGCTCCAAAACTTATCCGTGTTTACACCCAATGTAGTTAAGTTAACTATAAAAGACAAGCTAAAAATTATTAGAAGTCTTACTTTAAATAAAGAAAATTTAAAAAGGCATTAATTAATAATTAATGTAATTTAGACTAGCTAATTAACGTAGAAAGATTTAGGGTTACTGTCAATTTCTTCTTTCTTTTTCCTGCACGTCTTCTTTTAGGTTGCAGCTTAGTTCTCAATTTCTACGTCTTTTATCCTCAATTTATTTTGCGTAAATCCGAAACAACATGCACGTAAATATGATTTGGAGTCAAGTTTTGCAAGGTAAGCATTTAATATTACTTGTAACTAAGTATTAAGAAAATTACAAATATACTACGGATAAATCTGTTAAAACATAAGTAAAATTCTCTTTCCCATATGAAATTTATAATATTTTCATAACGTGTAACAATATAACTCTATAAGGAAAGTGTATTTTGTTAAGTTTTCATATGTTAATCATTAGATTTGTTATATTAAGGGTATATAAAGTTAAGTTTTTTTTTTTTTTTGTAATGTTAAAATATATATTTTTTTTGTCAAAGTTAGCAAATTTGAATAACAGAAGATAGTTACGGATGATAGCAAATCACGTTAATGTTAAGAGACTGTTAAATTATTTTAATATTATTTTATATATTTAAGATATGTGCAAATACATTGTAGTTAATTATGAATAATTACAGTTAAAGAATATGACACATATCATTTATTTATTAATAAGATATAAACACCCGATACATGTAAATTTTTACCCTTGGTGACTTGAATATTCTTTTTATTGATGTCACAAGTGATGTGCTTTGTAGTGATCGTATCCGAAGGCTGATTTCATTCCCACTTATTTTTTGTCTTTAAAATGAAATGGAGCTTTCTCAAAGGAAGTACCTTTAGAGTTTAAAGGGATAATAACATTACTTTTGGTCTCCTAATTATGAATAAATTTTTATTTTAATCCTCATAATATCTTGCAAAATGCATTTAACATTTAATTGCTTGAAATGTGTTTTTCTTTTTATTTGTTACATAAGAAGTGCGTTAGATTTAAATTGTTTGCTAGAATTATATTATCGTAAGCTTAACATAAAATACAAGTAATTAAATGATGAAATAATTAATAATTATAATAAATTTATAAATATTCACGAGCAAATGGATCAAAAGTGAATAGTTCAGTTAATTGAAGGTTAAATATATTTACTCAGATATTATAAAGATTAAAATCGAATTAGAAATAATTGAGGGACAAAAAATACTATTAGCTCGAATTTAAATGTCTAAAAATGATTTTCATTTAACAAAATTAGTGACCCGGACGGCCAAGTCAAATGCTCACATTATATATATGATGACCCAACTAATAATAATAATGATAATGTTGCACATTAGGCAACCAACTTAAGATAATATGATTAAAATATCTAGTTCCCTTATGGCCTTAATTATCACACACCTAGCTAGAACTAGTAAAACAAACAATGAAATATATTACTAAAAGAAACATTAACCAATTTTTACTATAAAAGAATTAGCTATAAAATTCATCACTAATCTATCACTATAGTTTGTACTTAATAAGTAATTTTTTTTCTATAATCATTACTAATGCGTTATTAAAGAGAGGTAGCATTTAAATTTTTTTATTTAACGACATAAGTTATTTGCCGCTAATTTTTACTTTTTAGTGAGTTTTTAATGTTAGAAGCCAAAGAATTCTCTTAACGCAAATTTATTTCAAGATGCAAATAACTAAATTTAAATACTTTGAATGCGTACGTGATATATGTTGAAAAATGTGACCGATTCTTTTTGAGATACTAGTTAATATAGAAGTAAAAACAATCTAATTAACTGTGATCATGATGATGTTATCAAAATTGAATAGGTGATTTTGCTCTTCAAATTGTAATCAATTCGAGACTGATTCAAAATTGTAACTCTTATGCTAATTGATTTTTTCAGCTCTACACTATTAATTTATCCTTTTTTTATATGTAAGAAGACAATTTCCCCCTTTGCATACCTTTTTCTTCTTTCTTTTTTATTTTTAGCCGTGTCATATTATGTGACATCAGTACGGAGCCACCCTTATTTAAGTGTCAATTGATATTAATTTGCTATAGAATTTTATTGTGTAGATAGTAAATTTTATTTAGGTATATATATTAGTATATTAAATATCTTTGACCTTTTTATGTATTCACTTTTTTATATTTTTTACTGCCCTTAATAAAAATTTAACACCGTCATTATGTGAAACTATTTCCTTTTACCTTATGTTCTATTTTAAATTATCATCGTTCCACGCTATCATTTTTGACATAATTTTATTATTACATAAATATCATGATATGTTTAGAATTTTTTTTGACAACAGAACACGTAGCTGCTACTCTTTTAGGGTGCATAGAAAGTAAACCCGCTCCAATGTAATAGCTTCTAAATCGCACAGGAGAGGTAAATTGCACTAAATAAGCTCCGTGTGACGAGCTTAAACGAGAAAGCATCCGGAGGGTAGCGAACCTAAGACCCCCCATTTAGGAGATCACCTGCTCAAATAAGGTAAACTCACCTCCATTATAATACGAGCCCACAAATCTACACATGAGAGGTAAATCGCATTGGGTAAGTCCCATGACAAGCTCAATCGAGGAAACATGTCGAGAATTTCAAATTTGAGACATCCCATTTGAAAAATTAAATGCTCAACCAACTCAGTTACCATTGCAGGTGATATATTTAGAATTATAAATTCTTAAATTTATTTTTCTTTATAATCTCTCCCATTCAAATAATTTCACTAATTTTTAAATATTAAATCCGAGACTCTAATTAAGAACGGGAAGAAATCTTCTTTAACTTCTTCCTAGTAAACTCCACTATTAACATTAAGTCATACATTTTCTCCACCTTCTTTTAGTGCCATTTGTAAACTTCACTTTGTCTATGTATAGTACTCTGCGCTCTTTCAACCTTTCACGTTTTTTCTCCCACTAAGAATTTCCATCCCAACATCTCTTCCCTCTCTCTTCAATGGATTCTATGAATTTATCCAAAACAGAAGAATCAAAATTAGAAGATATTATTTCCGAAAAAAAAGATAACAAAAAAGGAAATTGTATTGAAAATGGAAATTCAAATTCCATTGATACTAAAAATATTTTGAATTCCGTTATTCACGGAGAGCACGGCGGAGAAGGAGCGGGAGCTATAAATGCACCTGGCTCTAACGGCGAAATAATTGATTCATCAGTTATACAAAACGGCAGCGTATTAGGTGTAATCAAGCCACATAAGTTGTTACCACAACCGGAGGTACCTGCCGGAGTACTAGCGGTTGGTGAACTGAACAGGTCTAAATCCATGCCGGAGAGTTTTGACATGCCGGCGATCGGGAAATTCTTTCGGGAGAAGAGTAACAGCTTATCGTCGGCGATAACGAAGAGGCTATCGTCGATGAGAGATCAGTTTGATGACGATGAGAAAGTGATGATGATGAAATCGGAATCGAACGTGACGGAGTTTAATCTCTCCGGACTGAAAGTGATCGTGAACTTAACAAAAGGTCCGATGGATGAACAGGGGAATAGGAAGATGTTAGGAAGAGTGAGTTTCTTCTCGAGATCCAATTGCAGGTACAACTTTTTTATTGTTATTAATTCATTTGAATTATTACTAAACGAAGTATGCTTTTTTAATCTCAAACATTGCTTATTTATAGGCTATTATGAATTAAAGACAGATCATTAGGGTGAAATTAGTCTTGTGGCTAGAGTGATCATTTAGCTACCTAAAGAATAATTGATTTGAACCGGTAGTAAAAACTGAAATGTCATAATATTTTTTGATACATGTAAAAAGGTTTTTTGGTACTATTTGAGCCGTTATCGATTAAAATTAAAATCAAATCAAATCAATTTAATTAATTTTTTAATTAATAGAATCAAATTAAATTAAATATAATATATATATATTAATTTGTTATTGGCGGTTTGGTTCAGTTTTTTCGATATTTTTTAACTTACTATTTAATTAATTTGGTTCGATTTTTGATTTAAATCAAATTTTGACGTGAACACCACTAATTGCAGGGATTGTACCGCCGTGAGATCGTTTCTACGCAAGGAAAACCTCAACTACGTGGAAATTAACGTCGACGTGTATCCTCAGAGAGAGAAGGAATTGATTGAGAGAACAGGAAGTGCAAATGTGCCGCAGATATTTCTGAACGAGAAGTTGTTAGGTGGATTGGTGGCGTTGAATTCGCTACGAAATAGCGGGATGTTGGAGCAGAAATTGGAGGAAATGTTGGCCGGAAAATGCCCGGAGGATGCACCGGCGCCACCGGTTTACGGTTTCGACGATGATTATGAGGAGCGGACTGATGAGATGATAGAGATTGTGAGAGTATTGAGGCAAAAGCTTCCGATACAGGATAGAATCATGAGGATGAAAATAGTAAAAAACTGCTTCGCCGGCGGCGAGCTTGTGGAGGTTTTGATCCATCACTTGGACTGCGGTAGAAAAAAGGTACGCTCCTTTGATTAATTCAATATTTTAAAAATCAAATATAGATATTTGAAACCTCTGTCCAAAATTATTACTCAACAACAGCAACAAACAACAGTTAAATCATACAAAAAGTGTGCTCTGAATATGATAGAATGCAGGCAGACGTTACCAGATTACCCATGCTTTGGGACTAAAAAGTCTGAATAGGGTAGAATGTATGCGGATATTCCTTGATTACTCATATTTTGAGAGGTATAAAGACTATTTTCGCCAGACCTTAGATATAAGGTCCAAAATTATTACTCCCTCCGTTTTATTTATGTGTTATCTTTAAAATTTTGAGATTTAAACAAGTTTTTTTTACTGTAATTATTTCATATATTTTTAAAATGTTTTGAATTATCAATTATTGTGAGTTATAGAGCCTGTTCGGATTGACTTATTTTAGATTCTATTAAGCTAAAATAGCTCTTAAGCATTTTTATGTTGTTTGGATAAGATAAAAAAGTGCTTTTAAACACGTATTTTTAAATTAAAATAATAAAAATTAGTCAAAATTCATAAATTATAAGCGCTTTTAAACATGCTCATAGTACTTTTTACGTATTTTCTAAATATGTAAATTTTATTTTAAAAAAACTTAAAAATTTCATGCCAAATGCCAGAGTTTATGATCACTCTCAAAATTCGAACTGTATCAAATAAATTAAGATAGATGGAGTATATATGACTATAGTTCTTCCCATCGCAGTATAATAGTACCTCTTAAAATATCGATCAAGGTTTACTTACTTTGAATTTCAAAAAATGAAAACTGAAGGTTATTTTAGGATGAAAGGTACTGTTCGTTTATTAAAAATGAAAACTATAGGCACCTAACATCCACAATTGATTGTATTATTCTTCTAATAATTTTAGCCAAGAGAGTGCAAGCCATGAAAATGAGCACTAATTTTTTGCAGTTTAAATTTTCGAAAAGTCTACTCTCTATTCCAGTAAAGATTCATATGTTCATAGAGATGACGTTTTAGATTCCATAATGTTTTTAGGATTTTGAGTATTTCGGGAACCATTCTGTGCAGGTATTAATGTAAATTTATATCCACCTTATTATTTAGATTATATATGCATTTTAGAAGTATTGTTCACTTAGCCCAAAAAGAATAAGATGGTGCGCGGTACAAAGGTCAACTCTGCTAATTTCTATGTAAATTGAATATTACTAATATATTTTGTTTCTTAAATAAAATTTAAATGGTTGGTAAAACGTACACAAAATACAAATTTCATACAGAAATTATAGGCAAGGAAAAATAGTTTGACTGTCTAAATGAACAATATTTAACGGGCAATATTTCATACTGTAAAGCGTCGATAAATTTGAGGCAGATGAATAATTTACTACATAGAATGAAGTCTAAATAGTAATTTCATTTTGAACACTTAGTATTTTTTTGGTAAATAAAGCTTTATATTACACTTATTATTATTTAAAATTACTATTTTCTTCTTAGAAAACCGGTATCCTCCATCAATTTATAAAATATCTATGCTTTTAAAAATATTTTGATTATAGGTGTTTGAAAAGGATGCAATCATACCAGTACTAATGCACCAGATTCCATCAAAACTCGAAGTTATGCGTGTTTGGACGAGAGTAGTACTAGGATAAGTGATCCCATGAGAAGTCCTCGTATTGCATCCCACCTTTGCATTGATTATAATTCTTTTTGAGCCGAAAGTCTTTCGGAAACGACCTCTCTATCCCAAAAAGTTAGAGGTAAGATCTGCGTATATTCTACCATTCCCAAACACCACTTATGTGATTACATTGTGTTTGTTGTTGTTGTATAGTTTGAAAAAAATTCCATGCAGTTTCCAATTTATAAATTTTACTTCTATGAAATAAATTAACACATGTTTGAATTAAGATTTATGGTAATGTAATATTTATTTTTTAAATCAATCTTTTTTAGTTTTCCTTTTGATATTCGTCACATATTTTGGCCCAACTAATTCGGATTCCCCCTAGTAGTAAAACGCTTCCAATCAAAAACCACTTAGTTATAGAACCTGAAAAATCAGCTACAAATGAAGGGGATATTTTGCCCCACCATAATCTTTCGTGGTTATTTTAAATAGTACTCCACTATAATAAAGTCATACTATGTACTACTCGTAGTAAATGTGAAATGAGTTTAAACTTTAAAGTAGATAGGCCATAGTAATCAGTTGTACCCTAAGGATTTAACTCCAGAGGTTTAAAGTAGCCTCTGTCAATAGCTACAGGCTTTGGTCACAGTCAAAGGAATAAGTCGAGCAAAGTTTCTGCCGAAATACACGTTTGCCTTGGGCTCACTTTTAGAACTCGGAAAAGGTCCGTTATCCCATGGTCCGTCAATCTCGTGCTGAAAATGAGTATATTACCCACACGCTTTTGAAATTAGTGCAATCAATTGACTTGGAAATTATGATGTTTAATTAATTAATGAAGTCATTATGTTTCTTGGGTCAATTGATAAGTTATTTGGAAATTGGATACTTCAAGGATTGGCCTTTGCCTCGTCATCAGGGGGAGGGAGAATATTAGCGGCGGGTTTGGACAAACCCATTAGCTTGGTAATACCCTATACTTGTGTTAGAAAATCTATTAAATATTTATGTGCAACCCATTAACAAAGATAAAATATTGAGTTCGGTGATTAGTTCAAAACTCATAAATTCAATTCTGACTTTCTCCTGCTCGTCATGATTCTAGATGCGTGAATTTGTCTTTCTGCCACGTGCTGAAAATTATTTACTGTTTCATATCTCCGGAAAAAATAAAATATCCCCTTCTCAAGAAGTTTTACTTTTCGAATTGTTTAATTGGATTATTGGATGTTGTATTCAATAATGTGTTATAATTGGAACGGAGAGGAAAAGATCGAGAAGGGTTAAAAAAATCTACGTGAAACAAAGGAAAGCGTTTTTTTTTCTTAATATACTTTCTTTTTGCTAGGTAAATAAGGGAAATGAGAACGAAGTTAATACTACTAATATTGTTATTATGTTCTTTTATTCAAATTCAATCTATTCAGTGGGGTCCGAGGGAATAACGTTTTTCGTCCTTTCCTTTTCTTTCCTCCTCTCCCACGAAAAGTGACAACCTTTTACGTACCAAAAAGAAAAAAGTGATAAACTTTCCCTTTGAATTTTCTTCACTTGTTTCCAGATACAGGTCGAGCTTTCATAAACAAAAGAGTTTTTAAGTTTTTGAAAACGTGTTAGTTTCAAGCTTGTTAGTTCTTCTTGTTAGTTCTTAACAGCTTACATGAATGTACATTTTTCCGGCAACCAATAAGTGTGGCCTAACGTTAACAATGAAGATGTAATAAATCATAGTAAACGAGAGTTAAAAGTCTAATAGATGCAAAAATCACAGGAAACTATAGTTCAAATTCTAATAGATGCAACAAAAGCTAGGTTATTCTTCCATTATTCTACGAGGAGGTAGCAGGAACCATCTTTTGACACCAAGAGCGTGGCCTAAAAGTTAATGAAGATGGAACAAATTATAGAAGGATGGAGTTCAAGTTCTAATAGTGGTAAAAAGAATCTTTTAGGTTATCTCTTCCCATTTGACTAACCGAGGAGGTAGCTCCGTGGTTTAGTTTAGGTGCGCACAAGTTAGTCTAAATACTATATTTACTGAAAAATGAATTGGCATTTTCCTTATGGCATTTCTTTGTACTCATTTTCCTCTTTATGTTCAATCATCCCTCCATGATCTTCAATAGATTAACTTTCTGGTAGCTTGATAGTTTTGTTAGGTGCCGCAAGAGTTGGTTCAAATACTATCATTATTAATGAATGTACATTTTTCTCATGACATTTCTTGTACTTATTTTCTGCGTCAAGTGCCATCGTTCTTCCATGATTTTCAGTAGATTAACTTTCTGGTGGATAAATTGGAGTGGTCTGGATTTCTGATTGTTAGCGCCACGCGAAACTGATTCTGGAGTTTTCGCATCTTTGTGTAGCATGGCCCTGAATCCAGTCCACATTAGTTATTCATTACCTGTAATTTGTTGAAAAAGGAAAAGAAAAAGGTAGCACAATCTTTGTGTAGCATGGCTCTGAATCCAGTCTACATTGGTATTTCAAACTTAATTTTTTTTACAAAACATTAAAGTTATTTCAGGTTCGTTCATAGCATAGTGCTTAAACAAGTATAGCAATGTGGAAAACTAGGAAGCATAATGCAAAATGAATTCTAAAAGTTTTTAACATTAGAGATTGAGAAGTGCACATACAACAACACCATTGTTTTGCAATGACTTCATCAATTAGCAGAAAACCATTGATTTTTAAGAATCATTAACATATTTTTTTTAGTGTGGGCATACGAGGAGAGATAGAATTAGAAATGAAGTTATTCGGGACAAGGTGGGGGTGGCCTCGGTGGAGAACAAGATGAGGAAAGCGAGATTGAGATGGTTCGGGCATGTGAAGAGGAGATGCAAGGATGCCCCTGTGCGGAGGTGTGAGAAGCTAGCTATGGATGGTTTCAGGAGAGGTAGAGGTAGGCCGAAGAAGTATTGGAGAGAGGTGATTAGACAAGACATGACACAGTTACAACTCACCGAGGACATGACCGTAGATAGGGGATCATGGAGGGCACGGATCAGGATAGAAGGGTAGTAGGTAGTTCAACGTTGTCTCGCGTCGTCGTACTCTTGTAGTCTCTTGTCTTTTGATTTAGTTTAGTATTGATTGTGTCTTGCACTTCATGGTCGTACGATTTGGTGGTAGCGTCGTTATTGTTATTTTCTCTTTTTTCAGATTGTTTTGCCATGCTTTATTTAGTATTTTGGCCTGTCGTTACTTCTATTACTTCCTTTTGTGGATTGCTTTTTGGTTTCATACATGTTTCTTTCAATTCGTTATCTTATTTTCTTGCTTGCTTATTATTACTGTTGCCTTTTCATTTCTACTTGAGCCGGAGGTCTATCGGAAACAGCCTCCCTATCCATCAAATGGTAGGGGTAAGGTCTGTGTACACTCTACCCTCCCCAAACCCCACCTGGTGGGATTATACTGGGTATGTTGTTGTTGTATTAACATATTTTTTGAAGGGGAGCCTTGGAGTAACTGGTAAAGTTGCCTCCATGTGACCTGGAGGTCACGGGTTCAAGCTGTGGAAACAGCCTCTTGCAGAAATGCAAGATAAGGCTGCGTACAATAGACCCTTGTGGTCCGGCCCTTCCCCGAACCCCGCGCATAGCGGGAGCTTAGTGCACCGGGCTACCCTTTTTTTATTTGAGTTGATGAATTTTCGAAGTAATAACTATTTGATATCTAACACAGGGTGTGGATATTGGGAAGAACCTGGTGAGAAGGCATTTTATTCACCACGTCTTTGGGTAAGAACTTGAGAAGGATTTTAGGACTGCTGTCCATCAGTGTAGATTTGATTCTACTGACAACATTTTTTACACTACTGCATATGTGCAGAGAAAATGAATTTGAAGATGGAAAACACTTCTATAGATTCCTTGAACATGAGCCTTTCATTTCCAAATGCTATAATTTTCGAGGATCCACAAATGACAATGAACCCAAAGATGCTGCTGTGTTAGGCCAAAGGCTTGGCAAAATAATGTCTGCCTTACTTGAGTCTTGCGCCTCTGATGATTGGCATCATCTTGATTATATAGGCATCAGCAACAGCGAAGAATTTCGGAGGTACCTACTTTTTTATCATTTTTTTGTCAGAAACTGTTAATTGACTTAGACCCTTGTGGTCCGGGCCCTTCCCCGGACTCCGCGCATAGCGGGAGCTTAGTGCACCAGGCTGCCCTTTTTAATCTGTTAATTGGCTTGTGGGTTCTGTGATAATATCCATCTTAGATTTCCTTCATAAAAATTTCTGTAGTAACTTCAGCTGCAGCACATTTTGCTACTTTGGTTTTACTCTCTTCTGTCAGCAAACATGTAGCAGATGATGCATCTTTGTTGCTATGCTTTGATTGAGTATGACATATGTTACTCCTGTTGTCCACAATTTTGACAAAAGGATTGACATATGTCACTCCTGTTGTCCACAGTTTTGACAAAAGGACTTTTGACCTTCCCATAGAAATTTTCTAGTGCCTGGTTTTCTTTAAGTCCTTTACTTTGCTTCTCTATATAGTAATTGTTATATAGTTCCCAGAGAAAGATCTTCAGAAACTATTTTAAAGGAGGAAGTGGTTTCTGTGATGAGTAAATGCTACTTCGACCAAGAGCTGAATTCATTGTAACTTCATTCGGTATAGGAAATTAGATATTTCTTTAGAAGTGCATTTTTCTGATCTAAATGTTCGAAGTGAGCAAAATTCCCTTTGATGTTCATTTTCTTAAGATTGAGCTTTCAATACCGCACCAAAGCAGCCTTCCTTATTTCCTATTCAAGATTGCGGATTCATAGCATTCTAGAATGAATCTCTTAGTTTTGTGCCAAGCACGGTATAATGAGGATAAATATTTTCAGATGAATCAATAATTATAAAGTAAATTATACAGTAGGAATGAAAGCTCTCTATGGCTTAGTCCGATATGTTTAGTTTCAAAAAATTCGGAGAAGAAGTTTGGGTGGTAATGAAGCATGATTAGAGCATTCTGGTTACTAAAGTTAATGAAGGATATGGGGCTTTTGCTACAGAATAACGTTTGAAAAAGTGGACAATCTTTCCAAGCCTTATATGTGGAAAGTGATTTGCTTTAGTTGCTAGAGGTATAGACGACTTATTAATGAAAAACAAAACACTATCTACAATGACTTATTAATGAAGAACAGAACACCACATACAATCCACTATTACAACATAGGATAATATGCCTAAAATTTGTCATATTTTTATCTAACCAGATTTTATGAATATAAGAGAAAGGGCTGATCCAAGAAGCCATATTTCAAGTTTCAACTTTAGCATATGGAGAAAACAAGTTTACTTCAGTGCTCCATATGAAGATCTTTCTACAAAATAGAATTGCACAACTTCTTGCATACTTGGCTTGAGAAAGAGCAGACAGAAACCTAGCCAGTCTCTTATAGGGAATATCTTAGTACTGAGTGTAGTGTAAATGACATTAGCTGCAGCATATAACTAAAGAGATCTGCGTACAGCATCAGTAAAATCAAGCAAATGTGAGAAACTATGGGAGAAAATATTATTATTAAATTGTTGTATCTACATGATTACACCGAGCCCTATTTATCGACACTACATTACAATCCTTTTCCTAGTAGGATACTATATATGAAATCTTATTCCTATTCTAACACCCCCTCAAACTGGTGCATACAAGTCATATGTACCTAGCTTGTTACAAATGTAATTAATACGAGGACCAGTGACAGACTTGGTGAAAATATCTGCAAGCTGATCGCTCGACTTCACAAATTTTGTAACAATATCTTCGGAGATAATCTTTTCTCTGACAAAGTGACAGTCAATCTCAATGTGCTTAGTCCTCTCATGAAATACCAGATTTGATGCGATAAGAAGGGCCGCTTTGTTATCACACACAAGTTCCATTGTCTGATTTCTCCAAATTTTAGTTCTCTGAACAACTGCTTAATCCAAACTAGCTCACAAGTTGCTACATCCATTGCTCGATATTCTAATTTAGCACTAGATCGAGCAACGACACTCTGTTTCTTACTCTTCCAGGACACTAAATTACCTCCTATTAACACACAATATCCGGATGTAGAACGTTTATCCAAGGGTGATCCTGCATAATCAGCGTCTGTATATCCAACGATCTGCTCATGGCCTCGATCTTCGAAAATCAGTCATTTACCTGGAGCTGACTTAATATATCGCAGAATGCGGACAACTGCATCCTAATGACTATCATAGGGAGAATCCATAAACTGACTTACAACACTCACAGGAAACAAAATGTCAAGTCTAGTCACTGTGAAATAATTCAACTTACCAACCAGCCGCCTATATCTTCCAGGATCACTGAGTGGCTCTCCTCGACCTGACAAGAGTTTAGCATTCGGATCCATAGAAGTGTCAATGGGTCTACATTCCATCATTCCTGTCTCCTCAATAATGTCTAAGGCATACTTGCGTTGTGAAATAACAATATTTGACGTGGATTGGGCAACCTCAATACCTAAAAAATACTTCAGTTTGTCGAGATCTTTACTCTGAAAATGCTGAAAGAGATGTTGCTTTAAATTAGTGATACCCTCTTAATCATTGCCTGTTATAACGATATCGTCAACATAAACCAACAAATAAACACTCAAATCTGGAGCAGAATATCAATATAACACAGAATGATTTGCTTCACTGCAAGTCATGCCAAACTCTTGAATTACTGTGCTGAATTTACCAAATCAGGCTCGAGGAGACTGTTTTAAACCATAAAGTGACTGACGCAATCGACACACTATTAATCTCCTTGAGCAACAAAATCAGGTGGTTGCTCCATATAAACTTCCTCCTTAATATGACCTTGGAGAAAAGCATTCTTAATATCCAACTGATAAAGAGGCCAATGGCACACAACATCCATGGATAGAAAGATACGAACAAATGCTATTTTAGCCACGGGAGAGAAAGTATCACTGTAATCTAGACCAAATATCTGCATATACCCTTTCGCAACAAGGTGAGCCTTAAGCCGGTCAACTTGACCGTCCAGACCAACTTTTACTGCATAAACCCAATGATAACCAACAATAGATTTACTTGAAGGAAGAGTAACAAGCTCCTAAGTATCACTCATATGTAAAGCATACATCTCGTCAATCATAGCCTGTCGCCATCCGAGATGAGAAAATGGCTTCACTTGTAGACTTAGGAATGGGGACCGAGGACGATAATGATATAAAGACATAATGGGATGATGATAGACGATGATTACTTAAAAGGGTATAATGTGGATTAGTATTACGAGTGGACCGTTTACCTTTCTGAAGTGCAATCGGCTGATCAGAAGGAGACAAGTCCATAATAGGTGCAGGGTTCGACGCAGGACATGAATCATTTGGTCCTGATGTTGGGTCTATTGCTGGATGCGGTCGACGATGATAAGTCAGAAGTCATGTCACTGTGACCGGAGATGTAGAAGTAACTGTAGATTCCTCAAAGGTCTGTGTAGATAAGACCTGAGGTATATGTAAGACCTTAGAGATATCAGGATGATCAGAAGAAGACCTAACGTAAGGTTGAGACTAAAAAAATGTGACATTGGCGTCATAAGATATCGATGGAGATAAGGTGAGAAGCAACGATACCCCTTTTGAACTCAAGAATAACCAAGAAAGACATATTTAAGAGAGCGAGGTGCTAATTTATGTATTTCCGGAGCTAGGTTATGCACAAAACATTTGCTCCCAAAAACACGATGAGGAAGAGAGTATAGAGATGATTGAGGATATACTATGAAATTTGGAATCTGATTCTGAATAGAAGTTGAGGACATTCAATTAATTAAATGACAAGCTGTGAGGACTGCATCGCCCTAAAAATGCAGCGGAGCATGAGATTCAATGAGAAGAGTGCGAGCAATCTCAATGAGATGCCTATTTTTCCTTTCTGCTACCCCATTCTACTGAGGGGTGTAAGGACAAATGTTTGATGAATAATTCCTTGGTGAGTCATAAACTGCTGAAACTCAGAGGATTTGTATGCTAAGGCATTATCACTACGAAAAGTTCGAATAGAAACACCAAATTGATTTTGTATTTCGGCATAAAAACTCTTGAATACAGATAATAACTCAGAACGATATTTCATTAAGAATAACCAAGTGCATCTGAAAAAATCATCAATGAAACTAACAAAATGACGAAATTCTAAAGGTGAACTGACTCTACTAGGACCCCAAATATCAGAACAAACTATTGAAAAAATGACTCTGCACGACTTTCAGCACTACGTGGAAAGGTAGTGTGAGTGTGTTTCCCAAGTTGACACGACTCACAATCTAATTTGGACAGACTAGACAAACTAGGCACCATATTTTATAGCTTGAACATATTCGAATGTCCCAATCGCTTATGGATTAAGTCTGGAGGATCTGTAACTAGACTTGCTATGGAGGATTTAAGAGTAGAAGTAAGGTAGTAGAGGCCTCGTGATTCATATCCTACGCCAATCGTCTGTCCCGTACTGCGGTCCTGCATAATAAAAGAATCATCAAGAAATAGTATGACACAATTTACGACACGAGTCAAACGACTGACCGATGCAAGATTAAAAGGACAACCATGGACATAGAGAACAAAATTTAGAGTGACCGAAGATATGGGTTTAACTTGTCCAACTCTTTTTGCTTTTATTTGGATCCCATTGGCTAAAGTAATAGCGGGAAGAGTCGGTGAATTATTAATATTTGACAAAAGTGATTTATCACCAGAAATATGATCAGAAGTGTCAGAGTCTACAACCCACGATCCAACGGTATTAGATTTTGCGATTGAGGCTGCTTGTGGAGATGTTTGTTTACTTGCTCGATACTGAAGGTGCTCATTAAATTCTTCTTCGGATAAATAAACCCGTTGGTTACCTGTAGTTTCATTCTGAGCAATATGAGTATTCTTGGGTGGTCGACCATGCAGAGAGTAACATACTTCACGAGCATGTCCAAATATATTATAATAACTACACTTAGGTTGAGATCGACATACTTCACGAGTGTGTCCAAGCCTTTTACAATAACTACACTTAGGTCGAGATCTTCCAAACCGACCTCCTCTTCGTCGATTCTTTATTGACTAGGATGGTCGCTTTTCTGATTTTCTCATTAAGAGTTCCGAAGTAATTATAGGACTTGAACTTTCAATTCTCGTGTTTTTAGAGTTCAACATATCATAACCAAAATCTGATCTAAAAAGTAGCCTAGAATCTGAAAGGACAGATCTGAAATCTCAAGAATTTAAGTCTCGTCGAAAAAAAATAGATCTGATCGCTGAAAAAACTTTCCAAAAAAATTAAAAGCGATCGGAATCCCAAAAAAATGCTGGGTTTGATCGGAATTTTCAGGCGAGTCGACCAGGGAAAAATTCTGCCGGAAAAGTGGTCGGAGAACGTTGCACGCACCGGCGCGTGTCGCAGATCTGCTCACCAGAGCAGTAGCTTTTTCCACGCGTGAGGAGATATTTTTCCGGTGACGTTGACTGGAATCTGGTCGCCGGAGCCTTCCGAGTCCGATGGCAGTGTTTGCAAAATGTTTTTGCAAACACTGAAGGAAAAAGAAAGAGACGCCGGAATTATGCGCGGGACTGTTTGACTGTATTTTCGGGATGTTTCTCATCAATGCTCTGATACCATATGAGAAATTATGGGAGAAAATATTATTATTAAATTATTGTATCTACATGATTACACTGAGCCCTATTTATAGACACTACATTACAATCCTTTTCCTAGTAGAATATTATATATGAAATCCTATTCCTATTCTAACAGAGGCTTTAATGGATGCCAAAGGATCTTACTGAAAGAGGTTAAAGAACAATTTCTAATTGTACCCACTCAACCAGAGATATACCTAGGCGCCTTAGCTTCAAATTACTCCTCCCGCACCATGGGCAATGAGATGGAATCTCAACCTCCCAGAAATCTTTTCTCCTGGTAGTATAGTGTGGATTCATTTCATCCACAGTATGTATCTCTTGATATGATTGACTGAAAGATGTCCCAAATTTCAGCATACCATATCTCGAAATTCTGACCAAGCCTTCCATCAGCTAATAGCTTCCCATTTAAACCTTATAACCATTTTGCTTCATCTATAGTTCACCATATAAAGCATTTAAGTATTCTCTCAACCTGGTGCACCACCTTCTTTAAAAGGATTAGGAAGCTTGCCCTAGGAGTTTGTACAAAATGCATTGAAATTCCCATGTCTCTAGCTGGTGATTGCACCTGCCAGCACAGATGAGCTGCTTCTTTTCCCACCTTGCTTCTACTATAGAAACGTCCTGCCAAAGGACCCGTCAGCATAATGGAGAACTTGACAGTCACGAAAGACGCTTTATCTACTTAACAGATAAAGATGAAATCTCAAAGCAGCTTATGGCCCGTGCTGGAAAAAGGAACTTTGAACTTAAAGTATAAAAGGTCCTCCTTACTACTTATTTCAGTGCACATCCACAACTCCTCCATCCATAAGATAATTCCTTAGTGAGTCTTGTATTAGAAGAATGTACCAGAAAGATCTAGTTCCTTAGGGAATCTTATATTAGAAGAATGTTACCAGCAAGACCCGTAATTTTTAAAAAGCATACTGGTTCATAGTCAAATGAGGTGAAATCATCTACTAGAATATTGTAGTCATTACTTCTCAAACATTGTTATACGTGAGTTTGTACCTTCAATATAACCTTATTAATCAGGTTTGCATCATGCTGACAATCAAACTCTTAATTCGTTCATAGTCAACTTCCTTTGGATAGTAGTTTGCTGAAAATCTTTTGAGAGCTCATCCCTTGACAGCCAGAAAGCTTGTGCATCTCTATATATTTATCCGACCAGGAAAAAAAAAGCTATTTCCAACCTCTTTTCATTAGTAGGTTTTAAAGTCTGTTTCTTTATTATTAAACACAAACCAAGACCTTTATATAAGACGGTGGGTTTGCATGATATCTAATCTTTCTGTTGTTTTATAAGTGCAGATATACAAATTTGGTTCAGGATCTACACAGGGTGAACATCCTAATGCTTTCAGCAGATGAGAAGCTAGCTTTCTTTCTGAATTTGCATAATGCTATGGCAATTCATGCTGTGATCAGGGTTGGTCATCCTGGGGGCATGATTGATAGGAGAGCGTTTTTCTCTGAGTTCCAGTACATAGTGGGTGGTTATTCCTATTCCTTATCAGGGCTAAAAGATGGCATACTTAGAAGCAACCGAAGAGCTCCTTTTTCACTCATGAGACCCTTCCCTAGCGGAGACAGGCGTCTGGAGGTAAATAAACCTCCCCTGTTTCCCCTTTTTGCTATAACAACTGTTGCGACTGTTTAATTGAATACTTTTTAAATCAAACATGTATGCTGTTTCAGTTGCCCGAGGTTTTGATGGACACCATGGAGTCGATTTGAGCATTTTGCTCAATATTTCTCGCTATATATATTCATTCCCCCCCCCCCCCCCCTTCAGTTTGCTGACTAGGAAAAAAATTAGTTTATATTAGACAAATACAGTCAATGTTTTCAATGCTTAAAATTTAGCAGCTCAAGGATGATATTTAGTTAAAATGGAAAAAAGAGTAGTGGAAGACTTGAAGTTGAACTAAACTTTGAGAGTTCGTTATATTTGGACATGAAGTTTAGTTGAAAAAAATAGTACGAGAAGGGTGAAGCTTTGTGAGTGAAAACCAGTGTATCATTTGAAATACCCTTTTAAGCCAATACTGCAATATTTCACTTGGAGCTTAAATACGGAAGTTTAGGGACTTCATACTATTTTAACTCTCTCGGAACGTCACTGGAAAATATTAAAAGTCTAATTATATAAACCAGAATCCTTGTAAAATCAACATTATCTTCTCTAATTTTGTATTAACATACTTCCTATATGCAGATGGCTTTTCCGAAAGTTAATCCGTTAATTCATTTTGGACTGTGCAATGCAACAAGATCAAGTCCAGCAGTAAGATTTTTCACACCTCAAAGCATCGAGTCTGAACTAAGACATGCTGCAAGAGAGTATTTCCAGAGGGATGATGCAATGCAAGTGGATTTGGCCAAGAGAACTGTCTACCTTAATCGAATAATCAAGTGGTAAAGTTTTGATAATTTAATACTAAAGTGGGATTTTCTGGCCCAAATTCGAATTAGTCGACTCCCAAATAGATACCGAAACCAGATGAAAAGCCCCAAAAATTACCTGAATTTTTTAAATTTTGGTATTTTAACCTCATATGTTTGTCTTGCATCTAATCACCTTTTAAATTTGATTTTATGCTTACGTATCCCCACATATTCCTTTTGCAGGTACAGTGCTGATTTTGGACAGGAAAAGGAAATACTTAAGTGGATTACAGGTTACTTAGATGCAACTAAAGCAGGTCTTTTGACACATCTTATGGGTGATGATGGTCCTGTTAATGTTGTTTATTCGAGTTTTGATTGGTCCCTAAATGCTTGGCCCAAACTGTTTGCAGCTACTATAGGGAACTCTTAAGGGGAGCACTTCATTTCATTTTTTCCTTATACCCCTCCCTTTTTTTTTTTTTTTTAGTATTAATCTCTCAATATCTCACAAAAATAGGGCATTGTTGATTGATTGTCCGCATTGTAGGATAGTTGAAAATTTGTGTATAGCAAGAGCTTGTTAATGGATTGTTGGTTTGGAATTTTTTTTACCACTAAAATAGACAGTGCATCACTCTGTTTACTTGATTCACAAGCAATAATAGGCAAGAGAGGGGGGGACGAAGAATCGGCGAGTAACAGAACTTATATTCTTATAAGAATAAGAGGTGGTAACATGATAATCGAAAAAACCAAATCGCATCTGATCATACATAAGCAAATATTAAGTAAATAGTTTTGGAGAGATCAAGCTTTCAGTATAAACTAATCCTTCGCGAAAGGTATCACGTAAAGGCCATGATCCAAATAATCCTTCGGCTGTGTAAAATACAGGACAAACATCGCCCCTAAATTTGAATTGGAGTAGCAAATCCAATTGACGATCCACAAATTTATATTTTGGTATAGCTGAATAAAGATCGGTGCTCTTTATAAGAGTAAAGATTCTAAGATTCCTTGACACTATAATCTTGCATTACTCATAACCTAAAAGTGGCCTCCTCCCAAATAATATTAGTAGAATAACAACAAAACATTCCTCTTAATTATTTTTAATAAAATATCATCATATAAATTGAAACCGAGAGAGTAATTCACTTTCCAACACGCTTTCACTTTTGAATATCAACGTGTAGTATTTCTGAACGTTTGAATTGAATTATACAAGTTATACGACCTCGTTAAATAATTTTCCCTTCTTTCTTTAGTTCTGTTTGTGATGGATCTATAACTAAATATTACTACTTACTAATAAATAAGTTGTTCATCTAATAGTACCATTTAAAGGAAGAAACCCTGTCGTATACCAAATTGGGCTGACTTTTGGTACATATAACAGAATTTTAATAAACTTTTTCTTCAGTTAAATGACAAAAAAAGTTAAGTTTCTTTGCTAAATTCATTAAGAAAAAAGAGGTCAATTCTTTTTTTTTTTGAGAGAAGCGTTCCCTATTAAGTATTTTTTCATACTCAAGACTCGAACCCAAGACCTTTGATTAAGAAATGAGCTGTCTCATCCACTGCACCACATTCTTTGATGGTAAATGATCAACTGTTTGCTCTATTGCATCATGATTCATGTGACATTAAAGAAGAAAATTCTATTTGGGAGGTAATTAGAATAGTATAACTACAGTCAAATTCAATTCGAGATGGAGAATAAAATGTAAAATCTCTTATATTCGGTAAAGGACGAGTAAAATATAATGATCCAAAAACCATAAATGCGGTTCTGGTCTATACCACTAATTTTGACTAAGATTTCTTGCATTTATTTGGGCAATAAAAACTTAAGTAGGCTTATTACCAAACTAGGGGCGCAAGGATATTAATCCGAATCTTTTCTGTCGGAAAATTTAACTGTATATATAAAGTCAAAATAAATTTTTATTTATGTATAGTAAATGTTAAATTCCGACGTTAGCTTCTTCATGGGTACTTCTTTATATTTTAAACCGCTTAGTAAATTTCTGGCTCCACCATTGTATGGTTGCAGATGAAATTTTATCTTTTAACTATGATTAATTAATATATACATTTATCTCATTAAATTATTTAACTATAGTAACTGATAAATTGATATAATTTAGTGTAAATACTGAGTTCGAATAAATATTTATCATTTATTTGTGTAGAGTAGTTCAATGGCTCCTGTGATATTTTCTTGTTCTTATCTTGTTTTTCCAATTGCTCAGTTGAATTTTGTAGTTCAGCCATGTTATGGTTTTCACATCATCCCTTTGAAAAAGTACAAGAAGATTTTTAGCCACCAACACATTTCTAGTTTCTTATTTTAGTAATTATTTATTTAAGGAAAGTCTATGGTTTGTTATTAACTCAACGTATTCCTTGGTGTATAAATGATTTAAAGAAAATCTGTTTGAAGAACATTCATTTTCTAAATAATTAGTTAAATGGTTTTGGTTGAAGTCTTTGGTTGTTGAATTTTATTTTATTTTTGTATTTTCAAATGTTTGATGTTGAAACCTTTGTTTGATGAAAATCATTTTAATCACCAAAGGATGTGGTGCAACGGATGTCCCGGATTCGAGCCCTATGATGGAAAAATAAATCCCTTGATAAGGAGCGCTTCCCCCGAATGAGCCTTACGCATACGACTCCGTATATAGTTGAAATCCAACGCGGGTATCGGATCTCGGGTGGGAAACAAAAAAAAATTATATTTTCAAAGTGTATCTTTTTATTTAACTTGTCCTTACCTATAGTTGTCACTTGTAAAACTAGGTTCAACTAATGAGCAACATAATTCAACTAAATTCACCTAAAATTCTTTTTTAAACCAAAACTAAAAAGTCCTCTTCTACCAATATATTGTGGTATCATAAACATTGAGATTTTCAATAGAAATAGTGTAAAACAAACCTAAAAACTGGAAAAATCTACTTAATTTTGTACAATACTATTTTTTTATATCAGAGTTGTTGCTTTGGTCAACCACTAGTTTGAAGTTTGAACCATTGGTAGAACAAGTGGAAAATTATTAGACTTTTGACTAAATTGTAGGACCCGACCAACATGTTTTTCTTCCTTCTGCTCATTATTCTTTTTTCCATTAGAAATTTCTGACTTTAATGGGAAGAAAATCAAACTATTCCTTCGTTTAAAATTATCTATTGCTTTCTTATTTTACACGCCCGTTAAAAAATATAAGAGGGGTATTCAATTATTTTTATCTTTATTTATATCTAAGTTATAATTGCTTTTCAATAAATGTTTACTCTATCTATACCATCTCCATTAATGACAAATTCTACTAAGAGTAAAATGAGAAAAAATAATTACTCGTTTCTGAACTTCTAAAATGATAAATAATTTGAAATAACTATTTTTAATTAACACGACAAATAATTTAAGACGTAGAAGGAGTAATACTTAGCTCCTACAAAAGCCTGAAAATTAGTTTATGCCTATTTGGTCACATGACACACCCCTTGACCCCCAAAAAGAGGCAGAGGATTGGATATCTTTCTAATGGATTTTTCTCTCAATAGTCAGTCAAATTAGCAAAGGGCAAAGTCAAAAAATTCGTTAAGGGTATTTAATATTTTTTACCTATATATTGTATAATTAGTTTTAAGATTAATGTCAACTTATTAAATTCTTTTTTTTTTATCCGACTTGAAGTTGGTAAAGTGAGCAAGCTCACACAAGAGAACTCCATACTATATCTTACAAAATTGGGCAAAGGGTCAACATTGCCTTGAACCATATGAAATGACATAACTTTTCCCTTCGTTAAATGTTGGGATCAAACGTATCCCTATCGTTGCTAAATTAGCCTGAATATGCCTTTATCAACTAGTGGGGGCATTACTACAAAGCATTTTTCAAATGACTTAGCTAAACGCAGACCATTACTCTCTCAAAACACTTTTGATAAGCAACACTTTTTTAAAATAAGTTGATTTCAATAGCTTGACCAAACATTCTCTTGAGCGTATTCAAGCCAATTTAACAATGTCCGGGATACGTTTGACCCCAACTTATAACAGAAGCAAAATTATATCGTTTCGTATAGTTCAAGGGAAATTTAGACCCTTTGCCCTACAGAATTGGTGTAGCAATCAAGATCCTACTACTATCTTATTTAAACAAGAGGAATAAATCAAGAATACTTGTATGTTAGATGCTATTTAATCTTTGGTTATGCAAAAACAACATACAAAAATTGAAGAGAAGAAACCACCATAGAATTGAAAAGTGCAGGAGAGAATAAAACTGATGTTGTCCATCTATTATTAAGATAAGTCACATCCAAAATTCACAATGTTATTTGTACATGTTTAAGAAGAGACATATTTTCTTCCATTCCAGAAAGATAAAATATTTACGCCAGAATCCACTGCTGAAAATATAAGTTATCGACTCCTTGAAAAATGAGTTACAGGGTATATATGGGTGTACAGGACAAATAAATTCCCTCTAAAACACATGAACGTCAGGTGGCGTGTTTATGTTATCGAGCCAAGAAACTAACTGCTGCGAGGAAGGCCTTATTTTCGGATATTCATGCAAACAACGGAGCGCGATTTCAAGAACCAATAACATTTCTACCTCGTGCTGCTTGTCATATATCAAAGGATCAAAGACTTCGGTTTCCCTCTTTTGTTTCTTCATTTGAATCACCCAAGAGATTAAATCTCTGCTTGCTCTAGGTTTGCACGGATCCATTGGTCTTTTGCATGTTAGAAGCTCCAAAAGAACGACACCAAAACTATACACGTCCCCTTTATAGGTAGCTACGGAAGCTTGACCGTATTCAGGAGGTATATAGCCTAATGTTCCAACAACATCAGTAGTCACATGAGTATCATAAGGCAGTATAAGCCTTGCTAGACCGAAATCAGCTAAGTGAGCTTCAAAATTTTCATCAAGAAGAATGTTACTCGACTTTATATCTCGGTGCAGAATGTGAGGTTCACATGCTTGGTGCAAGTAGGCAAGTCCTCTCGCTGCCCCTTGAGCAATATGAAGCCTCAGATCCCAGTCCAGCAAAGCGGGCCCGTCAACTTTCTCGTGCAGCCAATAATCCAAGCTTCCATTCTCCATGTAGGAATAAATTAGAAGCCGGTCAGTTCTGTACTTGCAATATCCTTGAAGATGAACAAGATTCGGATGCTGAGCTCTCGAAAGCGATTCAACTTCAGCTTGGAATTCTCTTTCCATCTGCCCATAGTCACCTATAGAGTTGACAAAATTAGTCCATGAAAACATGACTCGCCAACCCGTTATTAACCCGCTCATTTATTAGCTTAGCTCATTTCAGCCCATCTAGAAATTGTGCTGATATATAGCACAAATTGACCCATAGAAACAATGTCAAAATATTTTCAAAAATACTTTTTTTAAATTTAATATGTTATATATAGCCATAAAGAATAAAAGTAGTTTTATTAGGTACTTGAAAATTTAAAAGAACAAACAAAGAAATTAAAACTTAGTCCCGCCCATTTGGCACCCCTAGACTCACCTGAAAGCCGTTTGATGGCAACTTTCCTACCATCACGAAGGATGGCCTTGTAGACCAAACCGAAACCTCCGCAACCAACAATGTTTGATTGATCAAAATTGTTAGTACACTTCAAAAGGTCATCAAGACACATCTCTTTATTGTTGTTCTCCTTGTTGTTATGAAAAAATATCACCAGACTTGAGCCTAAGTCTTCCAGTTCCTTATTAGCACGATCCATCTCCTTTTCCTGATCAACTACTTTTCGACTGCTCGCCCGCACAACAATCAAGTACATAAGAGCAAGAAGAAAAATCGTCCCAAGACCAATACCAATACCCATGCCAATGACCGTTCCTTTGCGTCTCTTTCCTTTGGTAACCGAATGACGAGGAACTTGGCTGGCATTTTGACAGGGAGTACCATGTTCACCGCAGAGTCCCGGGTTGCCCTCGAAGCTCGAAGTTGAAAATGTCGGGAACTGGCCCCTACTGGGAACTTCCCCTGAGAGCTTATTATAAGCAACACTGAACTTCGACAAAAAGCTCAATTGGACTAAAGAGGAAGGTATGTTTCCGATCAGATTGTTGTGAGATAGATCCAAAATCTCTACGCTCGCCATACCAGATAGGGTATCTGGTATTGTCCCAGATAAATTGTTGCTTTTTAAATCCAAAACATGTAACCTTTTCAGATTTCCAAATTCAGGCAAAATTCCTCCAGTGAGAAAGTTGTTACCGAGTTCCAGTGTTGGAGGAAAACTAAAAATCTGATTATACTGCAACCCTCTAACGCTTACATTTCTTTTCAAGAAAAAGGGAAAATCCGGCGATGGCCCATCCATTGAGTTAGGGCCAGAAATCAGGCTCTTTAACCCAGTAATTTCTTTCGGAATCTCCCCCGTTAACGAATTATTGGACAAATCCATATAGAACACAAACTTGAAATCTCCGATCCAAGGTGGAAGTTTTCCCGTCAAACGGTTCCACGACAAGTCCAAAAGTTGCAATTTTGAGCTACTTCTCAACCACTTGGGAACCGATCCAGTAAGCCTACAATTGGCAATAATGAGAGCTTTCAGCTCACTAAACTGAAGGCTCGAATCGGTAGGCAAAACTTCGTCACGAAAATTCAGAGTAAGGACCAAAGTAGTCAAGTTCTTGCAATGCTGTAAAATTCTCAAAGCAGCATCAATGTTATGCATACTGTTATTCGATACTGAAAGGGACGAAAGGCTATGAAAATTCTTGAAACTTTCTGGGATTTGTCCGATGAAATTGTTTCTAGCAAGATTGATAGTTTGCAACTTTGGACAGTTAGGAATATTATCGGGAACCAAACCACCGAACCTGTTTGTAGCAAGATCAAGAGAAACAAGACTAATCATTGCTGAACAATTAAGCTCAATGCTACCCTCTAAAGAATTATTTCTCAAACTAAGAGAACTAATAGTCCCGGAATTCGCCAATGAAGGTGGTATTTGACCAATGAACCTATTTGAATGAGCTGACAAATATGTTAAATTCCTTAACTTGTCAAACTCATCTGGAATTTCCCCTGAAAATCCATTTGAACAAATATCCAAATGAACCAAGTTAGAAAGATTACCAATCTTTGTACTAACCCGACCCGAGAATTGATTTTCTTGAAGAGACAATACAGACAATCTTGGTAGGTTAAAAAGTTCATCAGGCAAACTACCAGAAAGAAGATTTGAGCCAAGACAAAGATGGTCCAATGAACCACAATTTCCAATTCCTACTGGAAGGCTACCATTGAAATAATTGACCCCCATTTTAATAACCAAAACTCTAGTTGAATTTGCACAAATACCCATAGGAACTGGCCCTTCAAAGGAATTATCAGATATGTTAAAAACTTGAAGTGAAGGAAAGTTTATACTATCACTAAACAAGCCAGAAAAATCATTGTTGCTCAAGTCTAATACTTCCAACTTAGGCAAATGGAGTAGTTTAAAAGGGAGGGGGCCTTTGAGGAAATTGTGAGACAAATTAAGGGTTCTGAGTTGGTCTAAATTGCCTAAAGATTCAGAAAGTTTCCCATTTAGCCTTTTTTTCCCAAGTTCCAATTTCACCACCCTACCAGAATTGCAAGTGATACCCACAAAATTACAGCAATTTGTTGAATTCTTGATATCCCAGAAATCAAGACCTATTTCCAAACTGTTCACAAAATCCTCTAAAGCTTTGAAATCTTTTAAATTACATGTAAAGTTTTGGAGATTTTGGGATTGAGCTTGTAAGCAAAACACCAAAAACAAAAAGATCACACCAAGTTGCAACATACCCATCTTCTTAAAGGGAGCCCGGTGCACTAAGCCCTCGCTATGAGCAGGGTCCGAAGGGCCCGACCACACTTCTTAAAACTAAAAGAAGGAATGACTTTTTACACAATTTTTGCATCAAGATTATTCATTTCTCTCAGCATCAAGCTTCAAAATTAAAGAAAATACCACAAAAGTACCAATGGACAAGAAAGAAGAAAAGGGTACTTCACAAAAGTGATAAATGAAAGGAAAAATCAAAACTTTGAGGCAAAAGTAAGAGAAAAAAATGGAATCTTGAGGTACAAAAATGATAAATAGGTAGAGTAACAAAAAGGGTATTTCTTGTTTTTGTTTGTTTTTGAGTTTCTATACAATTTTTTGCATCAAGATTGTATCTTTCTCTCAGTATCAAGCTTCAAAATTAAAGAAAATACCATAAAAGTACAAATGGACAACAAAGAAGAAAAGGGTACTTTACAAAACTGATAAATGTAAGGAACAATCAAACATTTGAGGCAAAAATAAGAGAAAAATAGAATCTTGAGCTGCAGAAATGATAAATAGGTAGAGAAACAAAAAGGGTATTTCTTCTTTTTGTTTGTTTTTGCTTAATTTTCAGTTTCTACACAATTTTTTGCATCAAGGTTGTATCTTTCTCTTAGTATCGAGCTTCAAAATTAAAGAAAATACCATAAAAGTACTAATGAACAAGAAATAAGAAAAGGGTACTTGACAAAATTGATGAATGAAACGTAAAAAAATGAAAAAAAATCAAATCTTTGAGCTACAAGGAAGAGAAAAAATTGAAGCTTGAGGTAGAGAAACAAAAAGGGTATTTCTTTTTTTTGTTTGATTTTGGTTTATTTGAGTTCAAAAAAACTCAATTTTCTGTTTGCTGGTCCAAATAGGGCTGCTGTTCTTGCTACTATTCCATTATATCCTCAGTTGGGTACTTTTACATATTCACACACACACAGTGAAAGAGATATATAAGCTGTTGAGAGCTAAAAAAAAAATTCAGCATACAACTTAGAATATTGTAATTCTACTTCGTCTTAAGTTTTTCATTAATACAAAATATATATATATATATATATATATATATATATATATATATATTTATAATTAATAAACCTAATTGAAAAATAATTTATACTTTACAGAATTATACTAAAATAATAATTATAGAATATATGAAGAATATTAATATATTCTCTATCACACCCTCTCAGTCGGAGCGGGAGGAAGTCGGACGCTGAGATTGGATAGTCAAGGAACATGTGCCGAGGAAGTCTCTTAGTGAATATATCTGCGTACTGATAGGAAGAGGGAACATGTAACACCCAAATATGGCCAATGACAACATTCTCACAAACAAAATGCATATTTATCTCAATATGTTTGGTTCGCTGATGCTGAACCGGGTTATGAGACAAATAAACAATAGATATGTTATCACAGTGGATAAGAGATGTCTTACGTAAGGGACAATGAAGCTCTACAAGGAGGTTTCTGAGCCAACAAATTTCGATAACAACGTTCGCAACGCCTCTATATTTTGTTTCTGCACTCGAACAGGAAATAAATCGATGTGTGTCTGGACAACCGCCCTGATCTGCGTTCGTATACGATATCAGTCTGGTCGGTGCAGATGGATAAAGATGTAACCCATAGTCAAGAGTACCCTTAACATACCGAATGATACGTTTAAGGGCTGTGAAGTGAGGCTCCCTGGATTATGCATGAACAAACACACCTGCTGAACTGCATAGGCAATATTGAGCCTAGTAAAAGTAAGACACTTAAGTGCACAGACTCCTATAAAGAGAAGGATCAAACACCGGATCTCCGTCATCCACGCTAAGCTTCGACTTTGAGTCGACTGGAGTGGGCATGATTTTGCAGTTTGTCATTTTAGCCTTGTAAACAATCTTTTCGGCATACTTACGCTGACATAAGAACATTGTATTCTCGGATTTGGTCACAGAAATCCCCAAGAAATAACTTAACTTACCTAAGGACAATATCGCCGACGTAAAGCAAAAAGGTATGCAGTGTCATTACCTCGATGAAAAATAAAAAGTGAGTTATCACTTTTGCTGCACACGAACCCAATCTGCAAGATGTAAGTGGCAAAACGGTCATACCAAGTCCTGAGGGCTTGTTTCAAGCCATAAAGTGATTTTCGAAGCCGGCAGACATAATGAGGAGCCAAAGGATGCACAAAGCCAGGTAGTTGATGCACGTATATGATTTCTTTCAAATCCCCATGTAAGAACGTGTTTTTCACATCAAGCTGATGAATGGGCCAATTCTTTGCCATAGCTATGCTCAAAACAGTACGAATGGTGGCTGGTTTAACTACTGGATTGAATGTCTCACACTAGGGCTGTTCAAAAATTGGTCCGGACCGGCAAAATGGACCGAACCGGACCAGAAAAGACCGGACCCAAGACAACCGGTCCGGTCTTCAGGTCGGGAATTTATTTTTCCGGGTTTCGGTCCGGTCTGGTCTAAACCCGAAATAACTCGGGACCGGACCGGACCGGACCCGATTATAAAAATAAATAAATCATTTGCGTTAGGCTATAGTCGATTTTTTACTAAGATTAAGTTTCCAGTTTAGTTAAATTATTAATTTATTATTATATTCTCAAGGAAATTATGTCATTTATATGAGATATGATGGCTAATGATGACTACGAAGCAATAGCAATTAAAAAACCCTTGAATACCAGCACTAACCGCCTGCCACTCCATGTCTCTCCCAACCTCTAATTCTTTACTTTAAATTTTTCCTTCCAATTTTCCAACTCTAATTCCTTAATCAGTTTACAATGTGTTGCCGACATTGCCGCATTGTAGGCAGTTTCTCCATCAACAATAGTAAGTAAAGATTATAATTTATTTGCTTCTCATGTCTTTTCATTTGGTTAATGCTTCTTTAATTATTTAGTTTCATATTTTTTATATGTCTCTGCTATGAATTGAAACTATTTTTATGTCCCTGCTATATTCGATATTGGCATACTTAGCTCGTGATGTACTAGCAATGCCAATATCCATTGTTGCATATGAATCGGCATTTAGTGCAGGGGGTCGTCATCTAGATCCATTTAGGAGCTCCTTAACTACTAAGGTAATGTTTTCATCATTTTTCTATTTTTCTTTATTTATTTTTTATTTTTACTTATTAATTTTTCTATAACAATTTTTATTATTTACACTTTGTATACCAATAAAAGATGGTGCAAGCTCTTATTTGTGCACAAGATTGGCTTCGCCCTCGAAAAGATAAAGAGAAAGGGATTGATGTAGAGGAAAAGTTGGAGGAATTGGAGCTACGTGAGAAAGGTATTTTTTAAAATTATATTATACTTAATAATTTCAAAATAATATATTATACCTTCACTTTTATTTTTTTGTTTGTTTATTATTATTATTATTATTATTATTATTATTATTATTATTATTATTATTAATTGGAAAACTCTACTTTGAATGATGATGATTGGTGAATTAGAAGTTGTATTTGCTTCATGCAAAGTAATGAAAAAAGTAAACAGCCAATCATCTAATACTATATAATGTAAATATGAACTCCTCGTGATTTTTATTTGATATTAAATTTGAACTAATTAGTTTTTTATTGAAACTTTTTGTTGCAGATTGATGTTGATGGTGTAAGGATTAGGGTTGTTCAAAAATCGGTTCGGACCGGCATAATGATGGTGTTAGTAAACTTAGTATTGTTCAAGATTTGAGGATTTTTTTAAAATTTTTAATAGCCTTGGATTCAATATTTCTAGTAATTTAGTTTTGGGATTATTTTTGGACATGAAGTTGTAATATGTGACTTAGTTCTTCTTATTTTCTTATACTTTAATTGCATTTTTTTAGATCTCTACTGCCCATGAACCGTATCCGTATGGTCCGTAGTGATAAATATTCAAGTACTTTAAGCTTCAATACATAAATTTTGATCAAATTTAAAAGAGATTAAATTAGTCAAATTACTTCAACGTACCAGATTTATAACAAAGCTAATGCAAAGCAAATTGAACTTTCTTTAGAACCGGTCCGGTCCAGTCTTCAGTCTTCCATTTTATAATTTTCGATCTTAGGTTCGGTCCGGGTTTGAACCGGTGAACAGCCCTACTCATCACAATCAACTCCCTTTTGTTGCCTTGTGCTACTAGCCACAAGTCTCGCCTTATGGCGTTCAAACTCACCACTATCTCTGAATTTGTAACGATATAGCCACATGCAACGAATCACATTCACCCCATCTGGTCTTGGGACAAGATCCCAAGTGCGCTATGTAGTGAGCGCATTAAATTCCTCACGGATGGCCGCATTCCAATTCGAGTCAAGCTTGACTAAAGAATGGATCTTGGGCCTAACTCAACTCCAAAAGCTAGCTTGTAGGGTGATGATTGCCCAAGTCCATATAAGGAGTCCATGTTCCCATTCTATTTTCGATGTTCTTAATACTCCATGCACGCCCAGATCTCGTTAACTGGAGCGTGAATAATATAATTTGGGGGCCCAACATCGGTGAACAAAAAATTGGAATGGACCTGACTCTGATACTATATAGAATATTGTAATTCTCCTTGGTTGGAGGCTTCTCATTAATGCAATATATATAGGTATTTACAATTACCAAACCTAATTGGAGAAGGATCTCTAAACCTAATTGGAGAAGGATCTCTAAACCTAATCGGAGAAGTATCTCTACTTTACATAATTACACTAGAATAATAATTATAAAATATATGAAGAATATTAATATATTCTCTATCAAATTATTTTTGACAACAAGAGTATATTTATTAGTATGTGCGATTAGAGTGGGTATGTCATGTGCGATTATATTGGGTAGCCAAAACAACATTAGTATTTATATCATTCTGACTCTATATTTGTTCGAATAAAATGCTTAGTTGTTGTTAGTATATTTATTATAGTAGTACTCCATTTTTTTCAATTTATGTGATATACTTTCCATCTTTATTTTTAATCTGTTAAAAAAAGAATGAGATATTTTTATATTTAAAAATAATTTAACTTAAAACTTCCTTTTTTTACTCTTAATGAAATGATTTATTGTCACACAAATATTTATGACTTGTTTTAGATCATAAATTTTAGAAGTTTTCCTTTATTTCTTAAACTTCATGTCAAGTCAAACTATATCATATAAATTTAGACGAAGGATTTACTAATATTTTGTTTCAGCCATTGATAGTGAGAATTGGGTTGGAGTTCCAATAATTAATAAACTAATACCAATTTGTTTTAAACATAATTTAAATGAAATGTATGACAAGGGGAAAATGTTTAAGGAGGGGTCAAGTCTTTCTAAATAAAAAGGTCAACATAATTTAAGGAAAAGAGTTGAATTTGCTTTTCTATTTCTCATCGTTAGACTTTTGGTTTAGTATAATTCATGTGTTAGGAAAAGTCGTGGACTCCCAATGGTGCTTTAACAAAAAGGTACTTTTAAATTATAATAAATAATTATAAATATAAATATTAGATTTTTTTCTTCAAAAACTTTCTTTTAGCGAGCTAGGTGTACAAGTTTTTTACAACAAAATGACTTCTAGTCCGGAAAAAAGTGGTTTGCCAATTGAACTTATCGTCACGTGAAGTTCATTCATTTCATGTATGAGCTTAGTTAATGGTACTGACAAATACGAGATGATTCGCTAACAATAAAAGTATAATTATCTGAAAGGTGTAACAATTTCAAATAATATATACACAATTTGAATTTTTTTCCCAAAGATAAATGAGAAAACAATTCTATTAATTATTTGACTCTCCATAACGTATTAATGTCATTCTCTTGAAATGATAAATCATGGAGTACTATATTTTAAATTTTTCTAGTTGCCGCTTAAAAATTAAACAAAAAATATTAATATAAAAATTGAAAATGCTAGTTGAGCACAAAGGTATACCTTTTTTTTTATCTGTACCAACAAAAATACCTTTTTAATCATAAAAGCTTTTTCACAAAGTCTTTTTTATCTGTTTTACACATAGCATTAATTACTTATTTTAAATTATTTTTCAAGCCTATTAAAATTATGCATCAATTAATATGTGTATCATGATAAATTATGCATTTTACTTATTATTTTTTTAATAGGGGTGCAAAATCTATAACGGACAAGTCAAAATGAACGGAGGGAGAGTATATTTTAAACGTTTTTTGGTTGCCACTTAATAATTAAAAAAATATTATAATATAAAAATTGAAAATGCTAGTTGAGCAGAACTTTTTTCACATAAAAGAGCCAGCACTTATTCTTGTTTCCGAAGTCAGCCATTTATTTTTATTTTCTTTTTGGCGTATTGCTATAATGAAAAAACGAAATATAAAGAGAGAAGAGTACAGTAGTATTAAAGTGAAAAACAAGAAAATGGAAAATAATAATTAGTATAAGTCAAAAGGTTGGGTAGAAACACGTTAACAAAGTCCAATTTGACGCTAGCTAGGCAGCCTTCCTTCTTTGGCCTACTATTCCACGTATGGAGTTGGTGCGGTAGTTAATTTGCATCCCATTTTCAACCTCCGGATTTATTGGTTCCGACTAATTTAGATTTGCATTTCAAAAAAAAAATTGAAATGAAACACTCTCTGTCAAGTGTTTATCTGTCTATTCTACCATATTCTTTGGGTTATTGATCCGACTAATCCATATTCACATCGTCTATTAAGGAGAAACGTTTCCTATCCTTGGAAGTAGTCTCTATTTATATTTTTTTCATAATTCGAAACTTACTAATATGATTAATCGAGATTTGCAAAGCGTAGAGTCTATTAAATAGGAAAGTTTCCTATCATGAGTTTTTTCAACCACAACCATTGATAGTAACCTTTGTTTATATTTTTTTTTAACTATCTGATATTCAGAAATTATTGGTCCGATTAATTCAAATTCATACCATATAGAATCTATTAAATGAGAAGCACTCCATACAGGAATTTTTCCCTTGATGGTAACCCTACGTGTTGGTAGTTACATTTGGAAGAATTGACTTGGAAAACAATTGTGCTTGAATTAGGTTGATTTCCTAGACTCGTATATATTTTTATATTAACTTTTCAAATGATGTCAATAAAATACCTAAAACATTCTAGATTCTTTATTAAAATTTTAACAAAGATTGACTAAACGACGAGAAGAAAAAAGAGAAAACTGTTGGTTCTCTATGTACTTTATAGAGCAGTACGGGAAGTAATAACAATTACAAATGTTCGAAAGGATAAATAAATGGTCAATCTTCAAAACTGCCGCATGTGTGTTGTGTGTTGTGTCTTGAATCTTGATCACCTTGCAAAGCCAATGTTGAGAATTGCCGCAAGTTTGTTGTGTCTTGAATGTTGATATCTTGAAATCAAGAAACAACTAAATCTGGATGGTTACAACGTTGTGTGTTGAGTCGAGGATAGCCCTCTATCCTTAAGACAAAATTGCCCCGTATATATGCTTTTACGTTAGCGGACAATAGTCTCCCAAGATAAAACAACACTTTAATCTCAACGCTACAAAGCCAATAGGTTGAGCCTGACGAAGAAAACAAATATGACTCGACTTGCTGAAGATATGGAATAGGAAGGAAGAGTTTCTATCTACTCTTCTCTTTTGTCTGTGTATATAGTGTGTCTCTATAGTGTATATCTTGTGTATACGTGAGGGTTTGGTCACTATTTTTGACTGATTTTCAGCCACTGTTTCGAGCAGTTTTTGCTCACTGATTTCGTGATTTTGATCTGTTTTTGTCGCAATGTTATTCTTTGTATTTCCGTCTGCTTTCGACTTGTTTCTTTGCTGTTTTTAAATCATTTCTGGCCCTCTGAATTGAGCCAAAGAAGGCTCAATATATAGCAAGGAGAAGGGGCTGTACAACTGCCCAAAATATGGTTGTTAATGGCCATTGGGAGGCCATTAAAACAACTAAGTAAAGACAGTAAATGGCCATCAAGGAGACTGATTTAAGGCTGTTCATGGCCAAGTAATGGGTTGTTAATGGAGGAGTTAATCAGCCAAGTAATGACTGATTAATGCCTAAAAAAACAGTCCCAACGGTAGGCTTTCTGCCTTCCGTCACCTTCCCAGAAACTCTGGAGACCAAACTGTAAATATTGAAACTTCAGGGACCAAACTGTACATATGAAAGAATTCTGGTCCAAACTGTACATCTGAAATTTCAGGGATCAAACTGTACATCTGACAGAGTTCTTTGGTCCAAAAAGATAATATCAGAAAGGCCCACGAGCCCGGAACCGGACGGGTGGGCGGCGCGCGTGTGGGCTTAGCCTTGAACCCAAGCACATCTAGGTCTTCCCTCCTTTAAACACATGGGATACCCCTTGGGGATCCAAACCCTTTACCAATTAGAGACTTATATAAAGAGCAATTCTTTCTATTCCCACAGATGTGGTAGATTTGTCCCACACCACATTTCTATGTCTCAAACACCTTACTCCGTGGACCAATATCTCTTTCATTTCTCAACGAAATTAGACGATTCTTGGCCCTACGGTTATCTACTCACTTCGTAGATCATGCATGTGCGAAGAGACAAGGTCTCCAACATGCGGAACACTAGTGTTTAATTCATCAAAGATGGGTGAACGCATCTTCCCGCCAAAGGCTAATTTCCAACAAAAACATCGTAGAAATAGTATCAACTGCTCATTTTTTAATTTTATTCTTAAAAAAATTATTGTCATAAAATTTCAAATTCAACATATATAATTCTATGACAATATCCTTAAGTTTCACGTATGAGATACAAACCTCCACAATAATGACGCTTTTTAACTTAATAGATTGAAAAATAACTATATATTTTGCCCCAAAATATCGGTTAGCACTTACATATCCAGAAAGAAAAAGAATTTTAAAATGAGATTTTTAAAATAAAATTCCAATAGTGTCGATAGTATATTGGAAATCAGACTTTTAGGTGATTTCTAGTTCCCAAAATCAACTACCGTTGATTTTTAGAGTCAATATAATTATTAATTATGTTTATATAGATATAAGAAAAATTAAGTTTATAAGTGTCTATGCTCGAAGAAAGGTAATACCTTGAGTATAATTTCTCATTTCATATATGTTTATTATATAGTTGTCAAGCTTTCCTTTTGAAATCAAGAGATATATAAAATAATATTTATCAAAAATGTACATATGGATTTACAGAAATGCATGTTCACAGCTAGGAAAGACTGTAAATTTTAAGAACAAAAAGCTACTAGATACACATTATTAATCAATAATCACGCCTAATATCCAAACTAGAAGCTAGAATAACTAGACATCAAATGTCTTTTTTTTCATTCGGAGTCCGGCATCCGCATTAGAGTTTGACTAATTCGGATTCGCGCTGGATAGGGCCCCATTCGGAAGGTAACGCTCCCTACTTTTCATATCCAGGGCTTGAACCCGAGACCTTTGGTTAAAGGAGGAGCAACCTCATTCATTGCACCACATCTTTTGATGGTGACATCAAATGTCAAAATAGATTCACAAATTAAATATGTAATAACTATTTGTTTGAAATTCTTGAATTGAATTGTGACAAATATACTAATTTGAAAATAATTTTTTCAATAACCAAACTTTCACCAAAACTAAATCAAAGTCAAACTTCTTAGTTACTACTTTCTGCAATAATTCTGGCATGACTTATAGATAAATTATTTCTTCATTCGTTGTAAAGAGTTGACTTTCCATGTATTCACATGGGACATTTTATCAATTATATATTTGAAGTTTTCATCAAAACATTACACAAATTTCAATTTATGTGGCATAAAGAAATACAATTCTTTAATTTCATACTTTAACCAGCCCAAAGTTGGACAACCCAATTTGCCCTTTGAAATTGTCGCCAATAAGAGAGCTTACTTGTATTATAATTAATGACATGATCAAATTAAAAGAAAATTCACAATGTTTTGATATTTTTAGAAATGAAAATGTGGAAATACATAGAATTGTATAAACACGAAAAGCGAAAAAAGAGATAGAAAATTCAACTTAAAAATTTGAATATATTAACATGGCACTTGATAGCATACTAATCACCAGTTTCTAAATTATAAAATACATATTATAGATGTTGCAATCATACAGATTAAAGTAAATTTAAGCCGATATGTGTTGCATCATATAAGTGACGAGACACCATAATTAAGGCATAATGTGCACAGAGACATCAATCTTTGTACATGATCGGACCAAGACTAAGAAATCGTTACGAATATAATATCGAATTCGAATGTAACTACAAGGTAGATATCATAAGGCATAACAATTCTTGGTACTTGCAAATGAATGTCATTTATATGCTTTAACAAATTGTGGACGTTAGATAGATTGCCACAATAATTTGATGCAATTTACTAAAGTCACCACAAATCTCTGCAATAACATCGCCTCAAATTAACTATATTTTACATAGTGGTCAGGTCAACCATAATCATTCCCATTCCCATTCCCATTTAATCATCTTCACTGACCCTCAAAATTATAATCAAAATTTTCACTTGGAACTTTGAAATTTGACTCTCAAAATTACGACTACAATTTTTCTTTCTAGCTTGCATGATCCACTTGATTCAATAGTAAAACTTTGTTATAAAAGTTTGACTGAGAAAATTATGACCAAAATTTTCTTTCGTGTAGAAGGAGATGAATTGGGTCATTGCTTATTAATCTATTAGAATGACACTCAATGTTTGAAGAGATTTTAGGTGATGGGTTGGATTTGCTGTAGTGCTAGTGAGAAAAAAGTGGGAGAGACAAAATACTTTAGTTTTCTTAGATGACTAGATTATAAGTTTATAACAATCACAAAGTTTAAGCAAGTAAAATAAAGATAAATTAAGGTTTGACATTAATTTTTATATTCGATTATTTGTTCCTCCCTCTCTCTATCTTGCCTTTTATTTTGATGATCCTAAGTTATTCTTTCTATTTTAATGGTCAGTGATGGGGACAAAATTTTAATTAAATAATAGAATAATTGCATTCTATGTTAATTAGGATACTAATGCTATCAAAATTAACCCACCTTTTTAAATCTTACAAAAAATGACCACCCCCCTCCTTCCCTCTCTCTCTTCTTCGCCGGAACCTAATCATCGGCATCCCAACGCCGACGCCGGCGATCGGCACCACCGGAAGCATCCTCACGTCGGAGCTCCGACCACCATCAACACAACCCACAACCGCTACCCCTACTGCTTCGCACGCCCTTCTCCCTCTCGTACTCGTCTCCTTCGATGCTCCGGCGAGGAGCTTCTAGCTTCGGTGAACCGGAGCAGCCAACAACCAAACTGCCACGACGACGCCCCTCTCCCGCTCCTCCCCTCATCATTGTCGGTCCTTGTCGGAGCCGCTATCTCCAGCGAACTCCCACCAGTGCTCCAACGACAACACCCACGACCCCTTGCTCTCTTCCGCACTTCCTCTATCTTTCTCTGATGACGATGACATTTTCGGTGGTTCAGATCTGGACGTCTTCTCCGCTGCGTTGCTCAAATCTGATAAGAAATTACCTAGATCTAGATCTATCTTTGGTAGATCTATCGAAAAACTCATGGAGGTGGTGATGGAGTAGCTGGTGGTGGAGCGCAGGTGACGATGGTGGGGTCCGAAGATGGTTGAGGTTGGCGAAGGAGAAATCGGGAGGGGCAGGGGTAGTGGGTGTATAATAAGTATAGTAAGTATAATATTGTATAATAGTGTATATGAGTGTAAGTGAGCAAATTGTATATTTTTGAAATTTTCTCTTAAATAATTTAATAATTATTATATATACAAAAAGTTTAATTTCATATGTATAAGTATAGTTTTTTATCGGAAAAGGTTTAGATGAACCCTTCCGCCCCACTAGCTCCACCTCTACTAATTAATGAGGCTAGTTAAAATGCTAACAAATGTTAGTGCACCAACCTCGTCAGAGTGGTGACAATTTTCTTGATTGATCAACGAGTGGTCAATCTGTGCTTGGAGCTTTGCAAAATTTATGGTGGGGTGGGGCAAGGTAAGGGTAAATTACTCTCACTCCATATTTAAACAAAATAGTCAATTTAATTTTAACAGTTAAAAATTAAAATGAAAATACATATCATTCCACTATATTTAAGTGACAAATAATGAGCGTGTGAAAGTCATGTATCTTGAATTCATTGGCTTGGCAGGTAAACATCAACATGAGCCAACATTTTTATTAAGGGGAGTTTAAATATAAAGAAGTAAACACCTAAAGAAGTCACAAAAATTCAATGTCTAGTATAGTCAAACCTCTCTATAATGACATCGTTTGTCCGAAAATCTCTTGGCTGCTATAGTGAGGTGATGTTATATATGTTTACTGACATATAATATTTATATATCATTTAGTTGTTATAAACAAAAGTACAACAAAAACAACAACATCATACCCAGTGAAATCCCACAATGTGGGATCTGGGGAGGGTAGAGTGTACGCAGACCTTACCCCTACTGTTTTCGAAAGAGCCCCGGCTCAAAAGAAAGCATAAAAAGAGGTAGAAATTTAAATAAGCATGGAAATGAAATAACGAAAGCGACTAAGCCATGATAAAATAGTTTGAAAAAGGGACAATAGCCACCACATATAAAATAGGATAAACGAAGTACAATAAATACCAGATAGTAGCAGAAATCAAGTAACAAGAAACTATAGAGCAATACTGCGACTACTAATATGAAAAGATAAGCGAGACTACCTACTAGCCTTCTACCATAATCTGAGTCCTCCATAACCTCTTATCTAAGGTCATGTCTTCAGTAAGCTGTAATTGCGCCATGTCCTATCTAATCACCTCTCCCCAGTACTTCTTCGGTCTACCCCTACCTCTTCTGAAACCGTCCATAGCCAACCTCTCACATTTCCTCACTATGGAATTTGTGTCTCTCCTCTTCACATGCCCAAACTATCTCAGTCTCGCTTCCCGCATTTTGTCCTCCATCAAGGAAACTCCCACCTTGTCCCGGATAGCCTCATTCCTAATTCTATCTCTCCTAGTGTGCCCACACATGCGTCTCAACATCCTCATTTCTTCCACATTTATCTTCTAAATGAGAAAGTTCTTGGCCGACAAACACTCCACCCCATACAACATAGTTGGTCTAACCACCGTTCTATAGAACTTGCCTTTAAGTTTAGGTAGCACCTTCTTATCACACAGGGCTCCAGATGCTAACCTCCACTTCATCCACCCTGCACCAATACGATGCATAACATCTTCATCAATCTCCCAATTACCTTGGATAATAGACCCAAGAAACTTGAAACACCCTCTCTTCTGGATGACATGGTATCAAGCCTCACTTCCGCGTCATCCTCATGTACTACCTCACTGAACTTGCACTCCAAATATTCCGTCTTGATCCTGTTCAACATGAACCCTTTCTATTCCAGAGTTCGTCTCCAAACCTCTAGCTTAGTATTAAATCCACCGCGAGTCTCGTCAATCAGAACTATGTCATCTGCAAATAACATAAATCACGGCACCTCACCTTGAATTTTTCGCGTTAACACATCCATTACCAGCGTAAATAAAAATGGGCTAAGGTATGAGCCCTGGTACAACCCCATCCAACTGGAAAATGCTCCAAGTCTCCTCCCGGCGTCCTTACCCTGGTCTTCGCTCAATCATACATATCATTGATCGCCCTAGTGTACGTCATAGGTACCCCTCTAGCCTCCAAGTATCTCCATAAAACCTGCATCAAGATTTTATCATATGCATTTTCTAAATCGATGAACACCATATGTAAGTCCTTCTTCTTTTCCCTATACAACTCCACAGTCTCCTTATAATGTGAATGGCTTTTGTAGTTAAGCTCCTCGACATGAATCCAAACTGGTTCTCCGATATAGACACATCCGTCCTCATCTCTACCACTGATGACGTCCAAATCCACTCCTCAAATAGAAAGTGTAAACAGTTGTTGCAATATAATTTACATTTTAGTTCGGGGATTTGGAACATAGTAATTTAACTTAAACTCAATAATGATCCATTGCAAGTAATTATCTACCACTAATTAATCACGGGTTTAGCAAATTAGCCTAGGAATCTCTATTACGCACTAATGTCTCTCGACTATTTAGCGGGTCTATCTTAACTTATTTTCTCGAATCTAACTAAGGAGCTTTAATCACATTTTAATTTTAGGCTACACTAGGGTTTTTCCTATCTCTAGGTTAAACATATTAGATGAGGTTTAAATGCCCAAATCGTGATAATCAATTTATCCCAAATCCTAATTTTGTCTCTCAAGTTTAATTAAGGATAGATGTGCAAGTCCTATGGTTAGCTAATCCCTTTGAAAACATTCAAGAACAAGATTAATTAAATAAGCAAGAGACACATTTGATAAATAGCAAAAAATAATCAATACAAAAGCAACAAGAGTTTAACACAAATACTACTCAATAGGTCTTTACAATTTTGTAGTCCAAAGTCATAACCCACACCAAATATAACAATACAATGCAAGGAAGTAAAGAGAAAAAGTAAGAATTGCTCATTAATAGCTTCAAGTCTTCACTTCCAAGGTGATGTGTGATGAAACCCTAGCCTCCAAAGCTTGTTCTCCTTCTTCTAAGCTCTCAAAATAGGTTGGAGAATGATTCTTGAGATTTGGTGTGTTGTGTAATGAAATCGTTGTCTTCTCAAAACCCTAGACAAGACTTATATAAGGACTCAAAATTTCGGTCTCACTTAATACAAAATGTCAATGCCGTTCACTCTGCGACCGCAGAATGGGTCTGAGGTTCGCAAAGTGGGTTTAGGGTTCGCAGAGTGGTCTTCATGCTTGACTGTCTCGAACTGTGGTAGGAAGTGCGGTCCACAGAACTAAATTGAGGTCCGCAAAAATGCTCTGAAGCATCGCAATCTAAGCTGGGACTGTTGTGGAGCAGTGGTATGTAGACGGGACTGCAGTCTGCAGAACAGAAGTACGGACCACAGAATGTGTCACACTTTGGGGCTCCAAAATCCTCTATATCATTGTCTGAAACTACGGTGTAGCTTCCCCATCTGCGGTCCGCAATCATTGTCTGAAACTGCGGTGTAGCTTCGCCATTTGCGGTCCGCAAATATGATCTTTTCTTCATATCATCCTTTTTACGTCACTTTTGTTCATATTTATGTTATTTTCCTCATTTCTGGTGTCCCGAGGCAAAAATCCTATAAAAACTAAATAACATAAAAGTGACATTAAAACTTACTTAAATGGCTAGAAAAGTTTAAGAAAAGGTATAAAAAATGCGTAATTTCAACGCACATCAACAACCCCAACTTATACTTTTGCTTTTCCTCAAGAAACTAAAACAAAACTAAAATTACGACTAACAACAAAGCAAGAATGACTATAGTTAGTTCTACCTATGAGTTCACAAGCATGTGATTTAAAATGTTAACAACCCCTCAATTTTTCTCAAAAACAACCAGAGAGTGCATAGCTACGAACAATCATTTCATGAAAATCAAGCCTCGGTTGATGACTAAATGCTACTAGTGACCAGAGGTGCACAAGTACAGTAATTTGAGAAGCTCACATCACAAAGTTCATGCAATTCATGTGCTCTCACAAGAAAGAAAGTCTCAATACTCCATAGTTCAAAATCACAACATGGGAAATAGACAAAATCACTCACATCACAAAGAATGTCAAGTGTCACAAGTATCATGCCATAGGCTTGCCCTTATTTTAAGTCACCAGCTACTCAAAAAATTCTCAATTTCAGATCTCTAAGGACTTTTTCATGCTTGTAATGTAGGCTTAGAGATAGGTAGGATATTCATTTAGGTATGAGTAACTTTTCCTTCTTTTGAACTACATATTTATCATTCATTTTGATCAATTCCTTCTTTTATCTTCCAACTTCCTTTCCTCACCCATTTTATTCAAGTATCCCCAATTAAAATTGGGAAATTAAGTTAGTTATTAAATTGTCACCAATCAAGCTAAGCCAAATAATTTTCAATGATTGATTTTTTTTGAAAAGAAATAAAGATAAAACTAACTAATGGGGAGCACAAGCTATGGAAATTCGGGGCTTTGGACCATAGTAATTTAACTTAAACTCATTAATGATCCATTGCAAATAATTATCTATCACTAATTAATTATGAGTTTAGCAAATTAGCCTAGGAATCTCAATTACCCACTAATACCTCTTGACTATTTAGCGGGTCTATCTTAGCTTATTCTCTCGAATCAAATTAAGGTGCATTAATCACATTCCAATTTAAGGCTACACTAGGGTTTTTCCTTTCTTTAGGTTAAACCAGTTAGATGAGGTTTAAAGTTTCAAATCGTGATAATCAATATATTCCTAATCCTAATTTCCTCTCTCAAGTTTAATTAAGGATATATGAGAAAGTCTTAGGGTTAGCTAATCCCTTTGGAAACATTAAGAACACGATTAATTAAATAAGCAAGAGACCCATTTCATAAATATCAAGAAATAATCAATACAAAAATAACAAGAGTTAAATACAAATATTACTCAACAAGTCTTTACAATTTTGTTGTCCAAAGTCATCACCCACATCAAATATAACAATACAATGCAGAGAAGTAAAGAGATAAAGTAAGAATTGTTCATTAATATCTTCAAGTCTTCACTTCCAAGGCTGTGGATGATGAAACCCTAGCCTACAAAGCTTGTTCTCCCTCTTCTAAGCTCTAAAAACTAATGGAAAAGGAGTTGTGAGAGTTGTGTATTGTGAAAATGAATTTTTTTTTTTTCAAAATTCTGGACAAGGCTTATATAGGGACCAAAAATTTCGGACTCACTTAATTACAAAAATGTCACCACCATCCACTATGTGACCGCATAACGGGATCGCAGAACAGGTCTGCGATGCGCAAAACAAGACTAGGGTTCGCAGAATGGATCTTGATTTGGACTTTTCAGAGCTGTGGTTGGAAGTGCAGTCCGCAGAATAGAATTGCGACCCACATAAGTGCCCTGACACTTCACAATCTGAGATGTACTTGAATTGGAGCAGTGGTTCGCAGACCGGACTGTGGCCCGCAGAATGAAAATGTGGACCACATATTGGGTCATACTTCAGAACTCTGGTCCGCAGATCTAGTCTTTGTTGTGAGTGACCTTACCATTCTGCGGGTGGCCTTACCATTCTGCGATCCGCAGATCTGATATTTGCTGCATATCTTTTTTATGGCACTTTTGTTCATATTTATGCTAGTTTCCTCATTTCTGATGTCCCGAGGCAAAAATTCTACAAAAAAATAAAATAACATAAGAAATGACATTAAAACTTACTTAAAGGGCTAGAAAAGCATAAGAAAAGTTATCAAAAATACATAATTTCATCGCACATTAACACCCCCAACTTATACTCTTGCTTGTCCTCAAGCAACTAAAACAAAACTAAAAGTTACGACTAACAACAAAGAGAGAGATGACTATGGTTGGTTCTACCTATGAGTTCACAAACATGCGATTCAAAATGTTAACAACCCCTCATTTTTTTCTCAAAAACTACTCGAGAGTGCTTAACTACGAACAATCATTTCATGAAAATCAAGCCTCAATCGATGACTAGTTAATATTAGTGACTAGATGTGCACAAGTACAACAATTTGAGAAGCTCACATCACAAAGTTCATGCAATTCATGTGCCTCACAACAAAGAAAGTCCCAATACTCCATATATCAAAATTACAACATGGGATATAGACAAAATCACTCACACTCCCAAAGAATGTCAAGTGTCACACGTATCATGGCATAGGATTGCCCTTATTTTAAGTCACAACTATTCAAAGAATGCTCGATTTCGAATCTCAAATGACTTTTTCAAGCTTGTAATGTAGACTTAGGGACAGATATGATGTTCATTTGGGTATAAGTAACTTTTCCCTCCTCTAGCACTACACATTTTCATTCTTCTTTTTTTCTCAATTCCTTTCTTTTTTCTTTCCACTTCCTTTTCCACCCCTTTATTCGAGTTTCCCACTTTATTTCACTCTTTTTATGTTACATTTCCTTCTCTTTTCTGTTTTTTTTTTCTTTCATTTTTTTCATTTTTTCATTTTTAGCACTACTCACATCACAACCTTTTTTCCTTATTTCATCTTATGTTTCACCCCCAACTTAGCATTTTAGCCTCAATCTTCACTTTTCAAACACACCCAAAAGATGGTTTATTTCAAAAAGGATTTTGGTTTGTAATGTGGTAGCCAAGAAAAAAAGTTAAAAGGTTCAAAAGGGGACAACTAGGTACTCTCATCTCATGGTAGACTAAAGAGGTTTCAAGAAGAAGTTTACTCTCATATGAAAGCCTAAGATCATTTCCTCAATCAAACAAGTCCTATTTTCACGGTGACAAATCAATTAGGCAAGTTCTAGATGATACAAGCAAACACAAGAGAACAATCAAATCCTCACCACACAATGCACATGAACTACAAGAACCGCTACATTTTTAGCTCTCTATTGAATACAAGGCTATGATCTCATGAAGATTCAAACACAAGTAGACATAGAGGCACAAAATGAGACATGCTTTCACAAAATGATCATTCAAGTGCAAAGCTACTCTTTTTTTTTTCAAAATGCAACTTTTTGAGGGGTGTTATCAAAATAAAAAAGAAGCTACACATGCTAGAAACTACATAAAAGTATCAACCAAGTCAAAATACTATATCAGCAGGTCATAGTTACTGAACATACACCCTTGGAAAGAAGCATACAAAGAAAACCCAAGGGGGATCAAAGGAAAAACTACAAAGCAAAGACTAAACATGTTACCCCACCCCCAATTTTAAAAGCATGCAATGTCCACAATGCATAAAATCAAAATATAAGGATAAAAGTTTGAGGGGCTCTCTGTGGAGCATTAAGCGCTCTCCTGAGTTTGGCTCTGTCTGAACTACCCTTCTTAGGATCTGGTGGTGTAGGACTAGTAGCACAAGCAGGTGAAGTGATTTCCAAAGGTAATGGAGGCGTGAGATACACCTATTTTTTATCGACTGCATAACACCCACAATGCGATTGCAGAACAGGTCACACAATTGTTCTGCAGTCCGCTGAATGGGTCATTTTCTCCGCAATTTTGTGCTCAACCTCCCAGTGGTCTGTCTGATTTTGTAGTCGAAAGTGTGGACCGCATACCAGGAATGTAGACCGCAGAATGGTCCGCATTTTTGAACTTTTTTAAGTTTCATTTTTCAAATCATCTGGGAGAAGTTGCAGACTAAAATGCGATCCACATATCATATTTGTGGTCTGCAGAAGAGGCCGCATAATGGTCCTTCTTCTTTTCAGCTTTTTTTTTCTTCAAAACTTCCATCTCCACTTTCATGTACCAATTTTTCCAGTTCCTGCACACTTAGACAAATGATCAAAGCACACAATGGAATAAAAAAAATAAAAACCAAACAACAAAAAGTAAAAAAATTGGGTTGTCTCCCAATAACGTTTAATTTAAAGTCGCAGCACGATGTATGTCAGCCTTATAACTTTTATCTCCACTTGGAGGATATAAATTGTCGCCCCAACTTTGAATCGAAGTTTCGATGATGCTCATGAGGTGGTGGTAGGAAAGCAAAGAGGCCAACTCTTGGGTGTCACATCTTATACTTTTTCGCCTTCAATTGAGGGATGTCATGTTGTCATTTCGGCATGGCAAACTTCAAAATGAATGCACCTTGTTCTTCATCTTCAAAATTCTCCATAGACTCGGTTGTTTCAACTTCCATATCATCAGCCAAACCCAAGGTTAAAAATTAGTTGGAATGTGGTCTAAGGAGCTCTATTTTCAAATTCGCTTCATATTTGACATCCTCACACCCAAATGAACTAGAGTCTTCAAAAATTATTTGATGAACTTTTCTTTGAACCTCTGGTGTCATCTCTTCAACATCGACATCATTCTGGTTGGTTGACATTCCACCATTAGTTCTCCTAAATTGATATCGACCTCATCTTTCATGAAACCCAACTCAAGAACACTATCCTTGTCCATTTGTTATTGAACATTGTATGTCTCAACCGTTTCATTAAATTCGACCTCCATGTCCCGGATAGCAATTCCAAGTAGCTCAAATTATTGACTTTGCTCAACTTTCATCTTTTGAAATTCTTTCATCATCCACAAAATGCCTTCACGGTGATCCCCATAGACTCCAAGTTGTTGAGTTTGATTTGTTAGCCAATCTTGGCTCACAATCTCCATTTCGTCAAGATTTTTTATGGTGAAATTTGTTCAAGGCTTGTAAAAATTCATACATGGTGAAATCCATTTTTGGACGATTTCAGCATTTTCATGTTGAAAATTTTCCCACAATTTGGTCAAAAAATTCCCAAAAACTTTATTTCTCCCTATTATGCTACTCAATATCTCCTCCATTTCTTCATTTTGAGAATTAGAGACTTCTTTAAAATTTTGCTCCACTTCTTCACTTTCACAACTCTCGTTATGGTCACAAAATATTTTGAGCTCATCCGCTAGACTTGAAGTCTCTTATTCAACCAATCCATATTGAGGAGTAAATAAATCCATGGCACTTGAGGAGTTAGCTTCCTCAAGGAGTTCATTTGCTTTTTTCAATGCCTTTCATTTGCCAAGATAGATTGTACGAAGATTTTTCTCCTCCTCCAATCTAGATTTCCGCTCCATGTACGTTTGGAGCATTGCTTGGATGCCTTCAAATTCGGCACTCTGTCCTTCATTTTTTATGTCATTGTTCCTATCAAACTCAAAAGCACAACTAGCATTCTCGTTAGAACAACTTGGGGGAGGGAAAACAAAATAATTGAGACAATCACCCCAATGTCCATCTATACCACCACACATATTGTAAATATTTCCATCATAGGAGTGAGACGGTGTACACATCTCTCTCCCGAAAATATTTTCACAATCTTGCCAAAAGTAAGGTCCCCCACAATATGGACATGGGTCATCAAAGTAATGGTTGCAACCATAAAACTTATTTTAAATTCATGATGCCATGATTACACAAGTAACAAATAAAAAACTATTGACACAAAGAAACACAAAAAATCACAAACACATATTCACAAAATTTGGACAAAGACTTTTCGGTTTACTTTCTAAACTAACTCAATACACCAATTGTTCTCCGGCAATGGCGCCAAAATTAATGATGTCCAAATCCACTCCTCAAAGAGAAAGTATAAACGGTCGTCGCAATATAATTTACCCAACTAGGAGTCTGGATCGATCCCACATGGAATAATATATTTGGGCAACTAAGCTAGTTATGGAATTGTCACCAATTAAGCTAAGCCAACTGATTTTTAAATAATTGATTTTATTTAAAAAATAATAAAGATAAAACTAACTAATGGGGAGCACAAGCTATGGAAATTTGAGGCTTTGGAACATAGTAATTTAATTTAAACTCAATAATAATCCATTGCAAGTAATTATCTACCATTAATTAATCACGGATCTAGCAAATTAGCCTAAAATCTCAATTACACACTAATACATTTCGACTATTTAGCGGGTCTATCATAGATTATTCTCTCGAATCAAACTAAGAAGCATTAATCACATTTCAATTTTAGTCTACACTAGGGTTTTTCCTATCTCTAAGTTAAACCCATTAGATGAGGCTTAAAGCCCCAAATCGTGATAATCAATCTATCCCAAATTCTAATTTCCTTTCTCAAGTTTAATTAAGGATAGATGGGCAAGTCTTAGGGTATCTAATCCCTTTGGAAATATTCAAGAAGCTAGACTCATTTCATAAATAGCAAAAAATAATCAATATAAAAGCAACAAGAGTTAAATACAAATACTACTCAACAAGTCTTTACAACTTTATTGTCCAAAGTCATCACACACACCAAATATAATAATATAATGCAAGGAAGTAAAGATATAAAGTAAGAATTGCTCATTAATAGCGTCAAGTCTTCACTTCTAAGGTGATGGGTGATGAAATCCTAGCCTCCAAAGCTTGTTCTCCCTCTTCTAAGCTCTCAAAATAGGTTGGAGAATGATTCTTAGATTTAATGTGTTGTGTAATGAATTGGTTGTCTTCTCAAAATCCTAGACAAGGCTTATATGGGGATCCAAAATTTCGGCCTTACTTAATTATAAGAATGCCACCGCTGTCCACTCTGCGATTGCAAAACAGGTCTGCGGTCCACAAAGTGGGTTTAAGGTTCGCAAAGTGGTCTTCATGCTTGACTGTTTCGAACTGCGACAGGAAGTGCAGTCTGCAGAACTAAATTGCGGTCTACAGAAATACTCTGAAGCATCACAATCTGAGTTAGGACTGTTGTGGAGTAGTGGTTCACAGACCGGACTGTGGTCCGCAGAACGAAAGTGCGAACCGCAGAATGGTCGCACTTTGGGGCTCCAAAATCCTCTAATCATTGTTTGAACAGTGGTGTAGCTTCCCCATCCGTGGTCCGCAGTCTGGTTCTACGGTTCGCAAATCTAGTCTTTGCTATATTTCTTTCTTTTTATGGCACTTTTATTCATATTTATGTTCTTTTTCTCATTTCTGCTGTCCCGAGGTAAAAATCATACAAAAATTAAAATAACATAAGAGATGACATTAAAACTTACTTAGAGGGCTAGAAAAGCTTAAGAAAAGGTATTAAAAATTCGTAATTTCACCGCACATCAACCACCCTCTCTCAAACTTTCATAGTGTGGCTTATCAACTTAATACCCCTATAATTATTGCAATTTTGGATGTCACCCTTGTTCTTATACAAGAAAATTATTGTACTCCACCTCTATTCTTCAGGCATTTTCACTGTCCAAAAAATGATATTAAACAACCCAGTTAGCCACTCCATACATGTCCTGCCCGCATACTTCCAAAATTCTACCAGGATCTCGTCAAGCCCAGTCGCTCTGCCGATTCTCACCCTACGAATAGAATCCTTAACCTCCTCAACCTTAATACGTCTACAATACCCAAAATCACGACGCCTCTAGGATTGCTTCAACACTCCCAACACAGTGTCTTTGTCCCCCTCCTCGTTCAGGAGTTTATGAAAGTTTGACTGTCATCTCCGACTAATGAGTGCCTCCTCCACCAGTATTTTACCGTCCTCATCCTTGATGCACTTCACATGGTCCAAATCACGTGCCCTCCTCTCCCTTGCTTTGGCTAGCCTGAACAACTTATTATCCCCTCGCCTTTATCCTTTAATTCTATAGATAAGCGTTCAAAAGCTGTTGTTTTCGCCACTGTAACCGCAAGTTTTGCCTCTTTCCTCTCCATCTTATATTTTTTTATGTTATAAATAAAAATAGTATACTAGTTAATTTTAAAATCTCAATTGATTTTCATATCTCATTAATTAAAAATTGAAAAGGCTACTAAATTACTATAAATTCATAACTAGTTGTACCGATAAAGGGTTAAATCTAAGGAACATATGCATTTAAAATTAATTGAGAATTTAAATATTTTATTTTTATACATAATATATTTCTTACAAAATATTATTACACAATATTTCAATATGAATGTTATAGAGAGATAATTTTACAAAGAGTGTACTGTTATAATGAATGTCACTGTTGTTATAGATAAAATATTGTTATAGAGAAGTAAAATATAATATGAAAAATCGATACCGGAGAAAATCAGACCGTTATAGTGAAATGTTGTTATAATGAATGATAATTATAAGGAGGTTTGATTGTATATCGACATATAGTGCAATTTTTCAGTCCTTAGACGGGTGGCTCCGCCACTATGCGCCACATGCAGATAAGTTTTATGGTAAAAGGGGTTGAGTTAGCTCGTTGGGTTTATGCTATTTATGGAAGTGAAAATGCTATTTATGGTAATGAAACAATTTTTTCTTTCCTTAGAAGGAGAAATTTATGGTGATGGCAATGTGGATCAGGACACATAAAGTGCAAGATATAATAGCACAAGCATGCACAATCAACATGATGGCCATTAGCTTAATCCCTTGTGTCTCCCCACTTGTTCCACTATACAACTTTATATGCTATCAATGGTACAAGTCACGGTGGAATGAATATGATTATTCTACCCTAAATCAGAAAAATATCAAGTCCGAACTTTGGATAATTGAAAAAATCTTATTAAGGAGTGCTTTCTTCTTAAATGCGGAGTGAATCTGGATTAATTGAGCTCCAATACGGATATCGACTACTGAGTGAAAAAAAAACCTTATATGTAATCTAACCGGGTTAAGTGGACAAAGATTTACCCACTATTTATCCTATCTGATTTTTTAGTTTATGTTGTTTGTGATTCATCCGGCAGATCCACTTATGGCTATTAGGCAAATTGGGATAGCAACATAGTGGTTGTATCCACTTGGGTTTTTGTGTGGTGGATTTTCAGTAGATTTCAATGAAGCAATAATTTCTCTTGCTTTATTTCCAAAAGTCCTTTTCCATTATGAATGAGAGCAGATCAATTGCAGTGATAATGAGCACTGACAATGTCCGGGGCTTTTTTTTGCATTGTGTAAGACTTATTTAAGGGAAGTACTCCCCATAAAAAAAATCATAATTATAACTCAAATCCAACATCTCTGATTAAAGATGGAAGGATCATATCCATTCCATCACAAATTCTTAGCCAGTGTATTTTGTTTCGAGTGGCTAATTAAAATGTCAAGGGTCTTACATATATATTTAACTCTTTGTTATAACAAGTTACTTCATTCGTCTCAATTTATGTGGTCATGTTTGATTGAGCGCGGAGTTTAAAAAAATATAAATATTTATCTGACTATAAATCATTTCATAAGAATTAAAAATGAGAAGTCTAAAGTTAAATTTTTTTCTGAATAGGAAAGTATGGCATTCCTTTTAGACCAGACTATATAAAAGAAGAAAGTATAGCAAACAAATTGAGACACATTGAGTATTATATTTTCTATTTTGGAAATTATATTACTCTATCCGTTTCAATTTATATGGTGCTCTGTTCGTTTGGTATGTTTAAAAATATTTGATAACATTCTATTAATATCTATTCTTTACAACTAATAAACTTTTAGGAAATTAAATTATATTAATTAATCAGATTTAAAATTTGTTGTGAAGATTTTGTTAAAAATCAAACTTACATAAGTCAAATCAACATATATCATATTTGTCATATAAAATGAAACGGATATGATGACATTGTTTTGCAGTTTGAATTGTAATTAACTGTCTAATGTTGTAGAAAATAATATTTACTTAAGTTGGCATCAATCATGACTAATTAAATTGGAAGTCCATTGAGAGTGAAGCAAAAATGATAAGGTTAATTTTGTAGGCCATTAGAGTGGTGTCATCACTTTCGGTGTATTAACTTTTACTTTTTCAGAAAATATAAGTTGATTTGTAGAGTTGATAATTTATTTATTTTAAGTTTTTCCATCCGATATCCGATATCCGATATCCGATATCTATATTGAAACTTTGACTAATTTAGATTCTCACGATATAAGGCCCATTTTAAAGGGAAAGAGCTCTCTAATAGGATTTTTTCGTGAGACTTCTACTTAAAAGGTGAATCATAACCCTTGTTGGTGAGTTGAAAAATTATGAATGACTGCATTTTGGCTTCTCCTTTTTTTTTAGTAATCTACAACACATCAGTTTTTTTTAGAACCCTGGTTATTCAACTAAATTTATGTTTATCTCAACAATTTTTGATAGCTTAAACTTGTCCTAATTTGGTACTTTGGAGTAAGTAAATCAAATGTAATACCTTGACACCAATATTGTTGTTTCATTTTTTTTAAAAGGGGATGAGGTAGACCTAAAATGACATGAAAAAAAAGTTATCTCAATAGATCTATATACAATTTCTTAAAATCACTGCAGACTTAGCTAAAGATAGGACATAATGGAGAAAAAAGACTCATAAGGGTGATATTTACTAGTAGAAAATATGTGTTAGCCATGTCTAAGGACTTCTACTTCCATTACTACTAGATGACAAATGGGCTGGTTGTACTGAATTTGGGCGGATCAAAATGGGTTGAGTTAATAAATGGACGGGTTACTGATCCGTCCAAAAGTTACTTCGACTAGAATGGGTTGGGCTAAAATTGGCTAAAATGCGGGTCATAACCCAACCCTCCCAAATCATACTAAGTGTATAATTTTTCATTACCTTATAAAATTGTTATTTTTATTTAGAGATAAGGGTTAAAAACACACCCCAACTATCACATTTTTTGTGTTTCATACCTAAACTATCAAAAATAAGTATTTCCTACCTAAACTATCATTAACAAGTTAGTAAAACACACCTAGACGAATATATGATAGTGTGTGCAATGCACTTCTTTTTTATTTAAAAATCATGGTGGTGCTCCATATGGATAAATAATTCCACTGTGGCAGAACAAAAGGTTAAAATTTAATTCCAAATTGGCAAAAGACACTCTTCCTCATTTTGAGAAGAAATTGACCAATGAAGAAGAAGGGAACAAAATGAAGAAGTAAATCTGATTTTCCATAAAGAAGAAGGCTAATAAATGAAGAAGAAATAAATGAAAAAATCTGCACCAGAGAAGAAGAAATGAAGAAAAATGGTTGAGAGATGGTGAAGAGGAAGGGGAGAGCTTAGTGTTTTAAAGAATTAATTGGAAAATTTAAAAATAATGAGTCATCTCATATAGCTATTGCATATGCCAAATGGATGAATTTTTTTGGGAAAAATAAGCTTCACCCGCATTTTGGAGATTGAGCTCAAACATTTAGTCCAATCAGCGTCTAGGTGTGTTTTACTAATTTGTTAATAATAGTTTAGGTAGAAACGCTCACTTCTGATAGTTCAGGTATGGAACACAGAAAAAAAAAGTGATAGTTGGGGTGTGTTTTTAACCCTTATCTCTATTATTTATTATGGTTATATATAACATATCGAATAAAAACATCTTTTGAAAATATTTTGATAACATTTCGCATGAGTCAATTTGGGCTACATATCAACCCAACTTTTGATGGATTGAAATAGATTGGGCAGAGTTAATAAATGGGCGGGTCAATAACCAGCTCAAACTTGAACGGGTTGGGCGAGTTATGTTTTTATGGGCTTATTTTGCCACCTCTAACTATTACTACTACTATTACAATTATTTGGTATTGAGATGTAATTGTTATTTTCAACTTAACGTTATCTGTATATGATATACATCTCATTGCATATGGTTCATTAAGGGCAAAACCCTTTCCATATATTAGAGTTTTCTCCAATTTAAAGGCATCCAAAAAAATTAATTAAAGATTAAGATGTCGCATCCATTCCATAGCAACAATTAGTGAGGTTTTCATGTTATTTTAATTGAGAACACACTATGCCACCAAAATCATCTAATTAACAATTGACCCAGTGATGCCCAGCACTGTATCCACTGGGACATGACATTATTTCTCCTTAAACTTTAATTTCTAGCTAATAGTGGGTGATCAATTACCCTCCATAATCCATATGGATCAATATAAAGAGAAAAAAAATTAAGTGCTTTATGTTGTACGAGATTTATTAAACTCCAAAAGGTGCACTAAACTCTAAAAGCTCTCAAGGACAAAATAAAGGGATATGCTTATTGTACTGTAGTATATACTATATAGTACGCGGTTATTTGACTTAGATTACATTTATTAATACGAGTTTTAAGATCTCACATGGATTATGCACCAACTTTTGATAACCATGCTTGAAGGGTGTCAAATACTACGAAAAGTAAAAACAAGAGATGATATAAATCGATTATTAATTCTATTTCCGAATATCGGCAATTATGTTGTCCGACACCAGTAACAACACTTTAGCAAAACAGAAAATCTTGAAGAGTAAATGCAGCGAAAATTTAAAGAACACAAAAGTTTTAAATTTTCATTAGTTATATAATATATATAACTTATGATGGTTAATGACCAAATGTATTGTATATATATTATATACAAATAGACAAAATCCTTTCTTTACAGATTTACAAGATAAAATGGAAAGAAATTAAAAGTTGAAGTCGCAGATGACTTCTGCCTGAAAAATCTAACTAAGTAGACATAGACAGCTTCTCATTACAATCGCTCCATACAAAACTAATCTAGAATCTAAAACAACAATTGTAATGTTGGACAGAATGTTGTCAACACACTCATGCAACACTGGTGATCCATATTTCTGAGATGAAATCCCGAGAGCTCTCTTGGTATTTTTACTTTCTCGTTCTGGATATCGATTCTCTGTAGTAGCCTCTCTATTTATAGTAGAGAGTCTTCCTTGAAAAGCTCGTCGATCAGTTGTGGAGGTTGAGGGAAAGGTGGACTGTTGGTGGGATTGGTTGGAGAAGATCATGGAGTAATAATCTCAACAGCTTTGGCTTTATCCTTACGACAAGCAACAACTTTTGACTTAGTCCTCACTCAATTTTTTACAAGCTCTTTTTTACCTTGTCAAGTCATTTTTACCTCATAGTAATATTTACACAAATATTACTGCATCGCGTGAAGTAAGACAAAATTTGTTCAGAAAATGTTGTCCGAATGTTGTGCAACATTTGTCCCAGCATATATCAATACTTTAGGAGATATGTTGGGTCAAATGTCACAACACCAAATCTAACATTAACAAACTCCCCATTTTTGCATTTCTTCACAAAACTCATTAAAATGTGAAGTTGACTTAGGATGTTATCACAAATATTGTCTGACATCTGTGATCAACAATTTCAAGGTCATGCTCCCATTTAACATGTGATGGCATACAAGCAAACATGTGTATACTGATTCATAGGATTAGAAAATAAAAAAAATATGAGCGCTCATATCACATATCATCCAATATATACAAACCACAAATAGAAATATTCATTATCAACAAATATCAATATCAATCCACTAAAAATCCTCATACAGCACCTACAACAACAACAACTCCCTCCTTGCTCATCTTACAGCAGTAGCAGCTTCCAGTAGCTTTCTACTTCTGCATAACAACTTCAACTTCCTCTGCACAGTAGCTTTTAGCTTCCTCCAGCCTTTAGCTTCCTCCCCCTGCATCAACATCATTTCCCCTTTTTGTGAAGAAAGTAACATCATGAAATGGTCTCTAGCTTGTATCATGGAATTTCTTGCAACATCAACCTCAGAAATCTGTTGGTTGATTTTTGCCAATTTGATCCACATGTCATTCTGTAGACAGTGTCGACTATCTTGGACCAGTGTTGTCCAGAATGTTGGTGCATTTCTGGCAACATTTTCACTTTCAGTTTTCTTCTTCCAGGGCAAGTCGATGACCATCTCCTTGCTCTTTGTTACTTGGTCCTTCTTGGACTGTTTTCTCAAAAACTCTACTCGATCGACGAGTAGGGAAGGTAGATGACCTTGGCCTTTTACCCAAAGATGAAAAATCATCAGTTTCATCAACATCTATAGGGTTATTATCATCTTCAGGATAGCTAATATCTAAAGGTTCATCAAAACCTTTAAACACTATTGTTGTACATGGGTTTTCTGAGAGATTGGAGGAAGAGGATGGTTGTTCTGTTTGTTGGGGATCATTGTACTCGGAAGCCTCCGTATTCATTGGAGGGCTTGTGCTCATTGGAGTGTTGGAGTGGATGTTGGATGACATTTGTTCTGACATTGGTGATGTTTTCATTGGTGAAAATTTGAGAGAGGGTTTTGAGAAGTTAGGGTTTCTGATAAAGATTGGAGTTTGGTTTGGTGATTCCATTAGTAAGGTAGGTATATGTATACCCGATGTGATTTTTCCTTCATTTTTTTATTTTTATGGAAAAATCGAAAATGATAAAATAATAGCAAATGAGAGGAATATTTATATACATGGCAAACCTTTTCTTAGCAACAAAAATCTATTATTTTTAGGTGTTTCAATTTTACAAAATAACTTACACCTAAAATATTGAGATAAAAAATAAACATCACGATAGGAATAAAATTTAATCTTATCATTTTAAATTTTGAAATTCCATTAAACAAGGCATATAATAGGGAGTAAAATCTGATATTTCAAAAATCAGATGAGAACAACATCCCAACACATATCACATTCTGAAAATGTCAACAACAATGTTGGCAACATTTTGGACGACACAAGTATTTTCATCCCACAAGAACTTTTCATTTTGGCAACAAATCAAGACACGTTTTATAAGTATTTTATGAGTTTGACCAATGTAACATTTTTCCATCGTGTCCTTGGTCTAATCATATAACACATATAAAAGAATTTTTCGTGTAAAAAATAAGAATACTTTTATGGTATTCTCAAATCTCTTTTGAAGCACTCGATCCTCCTATAGAATAGAAACGGTATATTTTCACGGGCTTTGCCCATTTTTCACAGTTCCCAAATATTTGTAAAGGCTTTGCCTTATTTTGATACTCAATTTTTATGATATATATATATATATATATATATATATATATATATATTATATCATCGCAGAGAACGGTATTACTTTGATAACATATTCTTATTGAAGGATCATGATTATGTGACCAAAGGTTATGCACCATACAACAACAATAATCAGTTAGTGATATAACATAGGTAAATGTCACCCGAAATGTTAGACAACATTTCAGCCGACATTCACCAAAAATATCTTTTTAGATATTACAAAGACCAAGAGATTTCTTTACACTAGAAAATCTCTCATGGTCCAAAGCTTTTGTAAAAATATCATTTAGTTGATGAAGAGTGTCAATATGTTCAATTTGAACTAGCTATTTTTTGACTAAATCTCTTAAAAAGTGATGTCTAATATCAATAAATTTTGTATGTGAGTGTTGAACTAGATTTTTGGAAATATTTATAGCACTCAAATTATCACAGTACAAAATCAAAATGCTGCTAGTAAATCCATAGTCGTCTAACATGTGTCGTAGCCATATTAATTGAGAGAAATAACTTTCAGCTGCTACATATTCAGATTCAGCAGTTGAAAGTGAGACACAATTTTATTTACGACTATACCATAAAACAAGGTTATTGCCAAGATAAAAACATCATCCACTTATACTTTTTCTATCATCCACATCTCCAGCCCAACCCGAGTCACTAAATTCTATTAAGTTAGGATTAGTGTCTTTGGAATACCATATTCTCAACTCACATGTGCTAGAAACGTATCGAATAATACGCTTCACGGTATTTAAGTGAGCTATTTTGGGACAGGCTTGAAAACATGCACAAACACAAACACTAAACGTAATATCCGGGCGACTAGCAGTAAGATAAAGAAGGCTACCTATAATAGATTGATATAATGTTGGATCGACATTTTCACCAACATTATCCTTACATACCTTCTGCGATGAATCCATTTGCGTTTTCATCTGTTTAGCGTTATCCAAACCAAATCTATTAATAGATTCTTGACATATTTACTATGTGAAATGAAAATTCCATCTTCACTTTGCTTTAATTGCAAGCCTAAGAAAAAAGTTAATTTCCCAATCATGCTCATTTCAAATGTCGATGACATAGCTTCAACAAATAAATTTAGGTATCACTGTGAAGTCAATTCAAAGACTATGTCATCCACGTAGATTTGAGCAATTATAATATCTGCACCATTTAATAAACAAAGTGTGGTCAGCTTCGCCACGGTTAAAAATAAATTCAAGAAGAAAGTTAGTTAAACGATCATACCATGCATGAGGGGCTTGTTTCAATCCATACACATCATTTTTAAGCTTGTACACATAGTGTGGATGGTAAGAATCTTCAAATCCGTTTGGTTGTTCAACATATACTTCCTTGTCTAGATAACCATTTAAGAAGACACATTTTACATCCATTTGGTGTAAAGTAATTTTCAGACAATAAGCAATAGCAAGTAAAAGTCTGATCGACTCGATTCTAGCTATAGGTGCAAATGTTTCATCAAAATCAATTCCTTCAACCTGAGTATAACCTTGTGCAACTAGATATGCTTTGTTTCTAACAACTGTTCCCGATTCGTCTGATTTATTTTTAAAAATTCACTTAGTTCCAATTACATTTGTATTATTTGGATGTGGAACTAAGTCCAAGACTTTATTTCGAGAAAATTGTTCAAGCTCTTCTTGCATTGCTTGTATCCAGAAATTATCTTTAAGTGCTTTTACAACATTCTTTGATTATAATGTAGATATAAAACAAGAAAGATTAACCTCTTGGTATATAGTTGACATACATACATACCTTACCATTTCTTTATAGTTGAGTGGTTATTTGCCTCTTGTTCTAATTCCTTCAAAAACTCCCCCTATCACTTGACCCGTTGGATGATTCTTCCTAATCCTTGATGAGGGGTCCCTACGAACTTGGTCTAACAATTCAATACTTGACTCCTCATCTGTGGCCTCTGTGGCCTCTGTGGCCTCTGTGGTCTCTATTGATGTTTCAAATGTTGCTTCATGTGTGACAACATTTGTGGCAACATCCGATTCTTCTACAATCTGTGGACTTTCCACTGTATCTATAATGTTACTTTCAATAGTTTTTTCCTGAAACATCAGAAAGATCATCAAAGATAATATTTACAGACTCTTGTATAGCTCTGAATCTCAAATTGTATACTCGATAAACATGACTATTTTGTGAATAGCCAGCAAAAATTCATTTATCACTCTTAGAGTCAAATTTTGTCAAATGATCCATGTTATTTAAAATATAACAAATACACCCAAAAATATGAAAGTAACGTAAGTTTGGTTTCTTTCCATTTATAATCTCATAGGGTGTCATCTTTGTTTCTGGCCTTAAATAGACTCTGTTAGCGATGTGATTAGCAGTATTCAAGGCTTCTGCCCATAAACATTTTGACAAATGTTTAGAACTAAGCATCACTCTAGCCATTTCTTGCAATGTCCTATTCTTCCGTCTGCAACCCGATTCTGTTGAGGAGTTTTTGGGGCAGAAAACTCATGAAAAATTCACTTTTCCTCACAAAAAATTGTGAATGGACTATTTTTAAATTCTTTTCCATGGTCGGATCTAATCCAAAAAATAGGAGAATATAATATATTTCTAATTCTAGAGTGCAAGATTCTAAACATGTCAAACGTTTGTGATTTTTCTTTCAAAAAATATATCCAAGAATATCTAGAAAAATCATCTACTATCAATAAATAATACTTCATGCCTCCTAGACTGTCTACTTCAATTGGACCCATTAAATCCATATGTAGCAATTGAAAACAGTGAGACGTACCTAAATGTTGCCCATCGTGTTGGACAACATTATGAGAGACACGGGTTTGCTTACCTTCAAACAATCTTCACAAACAACAATATAACTTGTTCCTCTTGTTGCTAATACTCCTTCCTCTTCTCCTTCATCATCACTAAGAGAAACTCATATGTTCTTACCAAATTTTCTAAGAGTGTTTGCACATTCGTTAGCATAGTGATCCCAACCCGAGCATACATGACATTGCACGGACTCAAGTTATTTGGGATCAAATTTGGTACGATATGAGTTGGTTCTTCTTAGTTGATTTCCTTTTTGTACATTTGGAAGGAATCTAGTGGGCTTTTGATTGAAGACTTGGTTTTGGTGCTCTTTATATTTAGATTGATTTATCTCATTGTTGAACTTCCTCACCATCGAATTGTATTTTCGAGTGAGTAAGGCAACATTTTTACCATCACCAATTTCTTCAAGATTCCCATCCTCTTCTTCGATTTGACTCTCCGATGATTGAACTTGAAGTGTCACATTGTTGCTTTTATACAATTTCTTTTGATTCTCAATGTTCATCTCATAAGTTTTGAGAATGCTCATCAAGGTATGAAGGTCCATTGTGGCAAGATTGTGAGCTTCTTCAATAGCACAAATCTTTAAATTGAACTTTTCAGAAAGAGAACGGAGAGCCTTTTCAATAAGTTGAGTGTTGGTTAATGGTTCACCAAGCACTTGACATTCATTTGAGATGCCAATCAACTTTTTAAAATAAGATTTAATATCATCCATTTTTTCCATCCTTAAACGTTCGTATTTACTCATGAGCATACGTAGCTTTGTTCGACGAATACTTGAACTACCTTCACAATGAATTTATAAAGTATCTCATGCATTCTTAGCCGTGGGGCAGTTTTGAATGAGTTTGAACATATACATATCAACTCAATCAAAAATTGCACTTAGAATGGATTCAGGTTTAACAAGAATGTCACATTCCTCATCCGGTGGCAACATTGGAACAACATACCCATTGGTTATAGACTTTCATGCCCTAACATCAATTGATTTGATATGAGAACGTAGGCGAATCTTCCAATAGGCATAATTTGATCCATCTAAAATAGAAAGTCTGCCAATAGTTGGATTTACCGGATCCATAGCTTATGACAATAGGACCAAGCACTTATTGTGTTAAGTGTCGGCTCTGATACCACTTGAAGGGTGTCAAATGCTATGAAAAGAAAAAACAAGAGATGAAATAAATCGAATGTCAATTCTTTTTCCAAATGTCGGCAATTATGTCGTCCGACACCAGTAACAACACTTTAGCAAAACAGAAAACCTTGAAGAGTAAATGCAGCGGAAATTTAAAGAACACAAAGGTTTTAAATTTTCATAAGTTATATAAATTTATATAACTTATGATGGTCAATGACCAAATGTATTGTATATATATTATATACAAATAGACAAAATCCTTTCTTTACAGATTTACAAGATAAAATGGAAAGAAATTAAAAGTTGAAGTCGTAGATGACTTTTGCCCGAAAAATCTAACTAAGCAGACATAGACAACCTCTCATTACAATCGCTCAATACAAAACTAATCTAGAATCTAAAACAGTAATTGTAATGTTGGACAGAATGTTGTCAACACACTCAGGCAACACTGGTGATCCAGATTTCTTAGATGAAATTCCGAGAGCTTTCTTGGTATTTTTACTTTCTGATTCTGGATATCAATTCTCTGTAGTAGCCTCTCTATTTATAGTAGAGAGTCTTCCTTGAAAGGTGGACTGCTGGTGGGATTGGTTGGAGAAGATCATGGAGTAATAATCTCAACAGCTTTGGCTTGATCCTCACGACAAGAAACAACTTTGACTTAGTCCTCACTCATTTTTTACCAGCTCTTTTTTACCTTGTCAAGTCGTTTTTACCTCATAGTAATATTTACACAAATATTACTGCATCGCGTGAAGTAGGACAAAATTTGTTCAGAAAATGTTGATCTGAATGTTATGCAACATTTGTCCTAACATACTTATACATTCATATCAGTACTTTAGGAGATATGTTGGGTCAAATGTCACAACATCAAATTCAACATTAACAATGATTACTTAAATCTATATCATGGACAGGCTATACAAAATTATACTTCTATGCAATGGCTTGCATATGCAAAGCTTAATTATATATATTTACTTCTTAAATATAATATAATTTCTGTGAAAGTATTCAACTGACCACCCTTCGTCATCATTCTAATGTTACAAGGAGTATATGTTTTCTCTTTCCCCCTTGGTTTCAAATTATTTTATTTTACATTTTACTATAGACCAATTTAATTACTTTAAAACGAAGATCAAATTTAAAAGAAATCATTTGAAGCGATATTTTGAGATTAACAAATTTTGTATAAAATTATTACAAATGAATTACCTTTCTCTTTTAAAGTTCGTCTGATTTAGTTTGTTCGCATGAAATCTTTCAAAGAATATAAATGAAAATTAAAAAGTTAAAGTTACATTTAATTTCCTAAAGAACTTACAATCAATTGTGATTTGTGAAGAATATATAAAGGCTCATATATCGTGGTGTATACTTTAATCGGGGTCTAATTATTTTTAATCTGAGTTTGGAATTGATATTACACAAAATTTGATGAGGCTAAATAGTCAAAGCAATTAATAAAGAATGAAAGAACAATTAAAATGTAAACAAGAAAGACCCATAGAAAATAGATAAAGTGCCTTGACTGCCTTCCTTAATTTATTTATTTATTAAAAAGATGAAGGTTACTTCGAAAAACAATTTCGATTCCCTTTTTTTTTTTTGTAGAAAAAGGATGAAACATATGTTAAAAATTAGAAGAAATTTGAAAAGTTACGTTACGTTACGTTATTTACTGAAAAAACTTAAAATCAATTAATGCGAATAAATAAAGACGCCTTGTCCTGATTAAATGATCTAGCTTAACAATTTCTTAATCGAATTTGGAGTTCACGTTACGAAAATAATGGAGAAAAGGTGAGTCTTCCCTGCCAGTTAGAACTCCACATATGTCTCTAATTCTTTGTACTTGAAAGTATACCAGGATGTACACGGTATACATGGCATATACAATGCCTTGTGTATATCGTGTATCACAGAAATCCAAGATAAATTGGACACCGTTATACACACGGTATACACAGCCGTGTATATCTATTTTTGGTAATATGTTATTTGTATTTAATTAGCATTGTACACTTACCATAATTGTAGAATTCACAAATAGAACAGAGTTTTGGGAGTATAATAGGAATAGGATTTTCCATATTATGGATATTGTAAATTGTATATATACTCATTTATTAATAAAAATAATGGAGGGGATTATTTCTTTTATGATATCAAAAGCCTAGGTATAACTTGCTTCTACCGATTTCCTCTCTTCTGTTGCCTCAGTTTCCGTGTCCATTCTCGGAATCCGTGCAACATTACCTCCTCTCTTCCCAAGCTTTCTTTCATATTCCTCGGTTTTATTTGAATATTTTAGGGATAGTCTCAGCGTACGACGACTGCCCTCTATGACTGCGGAGGTATGAAAGTATACCATGATATACACGATATACACGGCATAAAAAATGCCTTGTGTATATCGTGTATATCACGGAAACTCAAGACAAATTGGAGACCGTGATATACACGGTATACACAGCCGTGTATATCTATTTTTGGTAATATGTTATTTATATTTAATTAGCATTGTACACTTACCATAAGTGTAGAATTCTTGTACAAATAGAATAGGATTTTGGAAGTAGAATAGAAATAGGATTTTCTATATTATGAATATTGTAAATTATATATATACTCATTCATTAATAAAAATAATGGAGGGGATTATTTCTTTTAGTACTATTTCTCCAATTTCTAAAAAGAACTTCTCAATAATAAGCAATGGCCATTTGAACAAATATAATTAAGAAGAAGTACTTTAATCAACAATCGCATTATTTGACGTTTGCCATTTGTACTCTTGGGCTACCATACTACGATCAGGACTTCTACTGGGGCAATGCTATATCTTTCGCAGTCAAGTGGATACAAAATCATATACTTAGAGACTGATTGATGAAAAACAGATGGACACAGTTGTCCGGGGCAACCTTATCAGAATAGAATGGCCAAAAACCATCAATGCAGATGCAGTGAAGAGATACCATATCTAAGATTAGTTATTCTCTGTGTAATACTTTTTTCTATGTTGTAAAAGTTGCGCTCCCTCGGCGGGATACGCATAGAACCCACGAAGGGTTCCGTTTAAGTTCGCATTCTAAGGCTATGGTCTATTACAAAGGCTGATTCAGAATTTAAAGCTTATGAGTTGCTAAGAGTGATTTCAAGTTAATATATAAGCATGATTGAATTCACAATTAAATATTTGTAGATATGTAGTGAATTCTTATTATATATGTAGGATCTAGGCAAAAGCTATTGAATTCCAATGAACTCGTACATTGCACTTTGAATTCACTGTTGACTAATGGTCAATATAATAGATTGAGAACCATGAGATTTTACATTCAAATTTCAGCAAAAACAAACACATTAGGTGATTTCTGCATCTGTCCAAATTTTAATGGACAAAGTAACTCAATACCTAACCGGCTGATAGGATAGTTGAAGTACACGTAAATCAACCTAAAGTCCTAAACACCGCAATTATACAAAAAGAGTTCTTTGAAAAAGAAAAAACTTGGTTATGTTTGAATCGGACCAGCACTATGAAAAAGTAGGTTACACACTTGGGCTGGTCTGAATGAAATTCTTGCGACGTAAATATTCATTTAATTGCACCGTTTTCCCTTCAAATGGGCTCGTCTTTAATTTTTACTCTTCAAATGAAATTTATGCTTAATGGGGCATTTAAGAATCCGATACAACTTGTGCCGTATTCTTTAAAGAACTTATGACTCAATAGACATAAGTTTCATTTGAGGGGGCAAAAATTAAAGACCAGCACAAAATAGGGGACAGAAGTGGAAATGACCCGTAAATATTCAAACAACGCGTCTCTCCTCAGGCCAAAGTCTTGATACTAAGTATGTATTTGGATAATATATAATATTTGAGATGAAGTTGAAATAAAATTTGTGAAAATTAAAATTATGTTTGGACACGGAACGTTTTGTAGCAAATTGAGAATTGTGAGTAGCAGTTGAGGATTTGAAAAGCTTCATTCAGAAGACACCTTCAAAATTCATCTTTCCAAATGGCAATCCTTTGTGTAATTTACTTTTATAATGTCGATCTCTACGAGGAAAATCAAGCATGCAAGTTTTTACGTAACGAAATAGGTTAAGGAATAAATTTGCTCATATACTATTCAAAATTAAGTAGTAACTTTTTCCCTTGTTATAATTTGGGTCTAATATATCCTCGCTGTTAGCAAAAAGCCTCGTATACGCCCTGATGAACTCTAATATGAAAGTAATTTTGAACCTAGTCAAAAGTAGAAGGATGGATTTGAGCATTTTTCTTTGAAATATTTTTGACACGCGAAGTCCATTCATTCCACACTGCAACTGCATCAATGGTAAGGGGAAATACGAGGCGATTTGCCAGTATAAATGGACCCATAATATAACGAAGGGTAAAATAGAACAATTTTGAACAGTACATGAGCAAATTTGAGCAACCCCCTAGAAAAAGAAGAAACAAGAGTCATGTATGGTACTTTGCTCAAATCAGTTGGCACTTGACAGAACATCGTTTCAGTCCATTTGCAAAAGGTTCCAAACTAGCCCAATTTTGAATTGGTTAGTATATTAACCCAATATTGCTGGCTGTTTTGAAGATCAGCTCTAGACAACTCTGCATATTTTTGGCCTTTTGGGAATGGAGATATAGATGGAGGTGCACGTGGTGCCTATACATTTAGTAGCATTATTTTGGGTGATAAAATGAAACCAAACCAAAGTTATATTACATTACCTGCATATTTTGAGTACATGAACTGGCAAACACACAAATTGTAGGAATACCTGTAATTTATTTTTCACTTGTTTCGGTTCATTTGCCCACTCTTACGTTGTTCTTCGGAACTCTCTTCTCATGCTTAACTACTTTATTTTTTAAGGAAAAGGGCTAAAGTTATCTAATTTTGTTCACCGTTTCGCTTTTGAACCAAAACAGTTCTTATCATTTACCAAGTGGAGCACTTATGCCCCCTACTAATAACAATGATCTAGCTCAGCTACCATGTCTTTTTTTTTGTTTGGCCGAGATGGAGTTCCAGCTCAGTTGAAAGCCCTCCCCACGAGATGGAGTTCCGGCCATTTTCCGTTGCCACCAAAAAAGACCACCAAGAACATTCCTCACAACAAAAACAACTTTTTGACAATGTCCTTCCATTCTATAAGTCAGTGTAAGCCTTTCTATACACACCCCTTTTGGGTGCAACCCCTCCCTGGAATCTGCTGAATGTGGGATACGTCGTGCACCGGCTGCCAACCACCAATACAACAGCATCACACAACTATTCAATACCACTAGAATGTTCTTCAAATCGAAAGCTTGGCTTGCATCTGATTCTGATGAAACTAAACACTACCAATTAACCAAGTAGGTGCAAGGAGTAAATTAGAAGCTCACAACTTCGTTATAACAGCTTTGTAAATTCCTCCATAACCAGAAATTGATGAACCAGAACAACATAGCTAGAAAGTATGTGGGGAGAATGAAGCTGTGTAGTATTTGAAAGTTAAACTTGCAAGAATCAGCAGAGCAACTAAAATAGTGATAGTAGGGAATTTTGACTTTTCTGCAACACAACTTATTCGTTTTGCAAGAACATGCACTATAGACTGTAATTCAAGCAGCCGACATTTAGTGAATAGACAGTTCTTTTACCAATAAGTACCTTAGGAGTAACCATATCCATAATGTTTTCTAGAGATTTAAATTTGAGTTCCCGACTCTTGAGATGTACCGGTCAAACATAAAAATAACATACATAACTGCATATGAAATAGAAATAATAGTAACCTCTCAAACACAAACTGACACCTAAACTTTGGAATTACTGATAAAAATAGGACATTTTGGAAATTTAGCTGTTTTTTGGTAAACCTGAAGGATGGAAAATATGGAGCAAATGCAATATTTCATGAAACTTGTATAATGGTAACATACCTAAACAAATAAAGAAAAGCAATGGACTTCAGTTGTAGACCTAATCTTTTCTCTTCTTTTCACCAACGGCAACCAGACATTCCACAAGTAGAGCACATAAAGATAGTTTATAACTTAATTTATCCTCCAAAACAAATATGTAAGTTGGGATTATTTGGGAAGTACCCAAACCAAATAAGAGAGCAACTGGCTTCAGTTATAGGCTCCACCTTTTCTTTTTCTCTTATTCTCCTATTCAACATCACAGAAGATAACTTCCGCTAAACAAAGCACACATCCTTCAGAAAGATTCTTTTCTACATCGACTATTCTAGGATATCTTCATCCGTTCACTACTACAGGTACCAGTAATTCTGTCCGGAAGGAAATAAATGGCATAACTTTTTTCACATCTAATGGGATTCAAACTCTGGTTCATTAAAAAAAAATCCATCACCCCCTTGATATAAAAGTTTGATTTCATATACATCAGCATATAAGAAATAAAGTCTTCATCTTTGGAAAAACAAAATAAAGCATAAACTTTTCCTGTTGAACTTGCTCTTCCATAAGGATAGAAAGAAACCTCGGGCCACGATACATGAATAAACTTCAGCTAGCTGATTAAAAGATCATGACATGAAAGGGCACTGTAAGTCAAGAACCTAAGCAGAAATCACCTGCTGATTCGAGATTCATACACGAATCTGTCTAGACTGTAACTAGACTCTAGCAATTATTCTTTTATTTCATTGTCTAATAATCTATCTTCATCTTATATTTGACATAATTCAAGAATAAGTAAATGTATACCAATGTTATAGCTTCCACCTTCCTCGAAAAATTGATTTGCTGCTTAAGACTCGGAATCTAAACCACCATAACCATTTCATCAAATTCAACTCTCTTTCTCGTCAGTTCCGAAGAGTTTCATCCGGGACAAAGCCGTCCTCAAATAACCTTCTACCTCAAATTTCTTAGGTGAAAGCTCGCGATACTTCGCAAATTGCTCTCTAGCCTCTTTATTCCTATCAAGCAAACTGTAAATCATCCCTTTACAAAAGTATGGCCTGAAATCTTTAGGGTCCTCTTTCTCAAGCTCGTCATAGCTCCTCAATGCTTCCTCAACATTCTTCTGCAAGAACTGTACCTGCAGACACGGAGCCAGGTTTTATCTGGATTTTAGAATGACGACTTCAAGTGGTATTAACTGGGTTTTAAATTTATCATTTGTACATATTTAATGAATTTCTTAACACAAATGCACTGTTTGAGCAAATAACATGATATAATGTTTTAGCCCACTAATTATCCGTTTTAGCAATACTTTATATTATAACAAATAATGGCTAGATTTTCATTTTATAGCAGATTTTTTGTATGTATGACGGTCAATGTATGCATAAATGATTGTATGTATGTACAACAGCTAGTGTATATGTATGTATGTATGTTATGTTGCTCGAACAATGTTATCGTACCCGTGACAGATCCTCCAAAAATGCACTACTTTGGGAGGATCCGACACACACCCATTGGCATTTTTGAAGAGTCCGAGCAACATAGATTGTATGTATGTACGACGGCTAGTGTATATGTATGTATATATGCATGACTATATATATGTATGTATTCAGGAAAAAAAAAACGGTTGCTATGTTTTGAAAACTCAATAATATCGCCATAATTTGTCATTAGAGACATAAATAGTGCCATTAATGAAAATAGTTACTTGAGTTCGACCGAACCTGTGCCATTATAAACCTAACATCTCTTCCCTCCTTCACTTTATTCTCTTCCTCAGCTATCCTCAATGCCTCCTCTAATCTCTGAGTCACTTTCACTCCTTCTCCACACCGGTCCATCAACAATGCATTTTCGAACAATGCCTCGAACGAAAGGGGAGTTTTCGATAATATCTCTTCGAAAACTTCCCTTGCCTCTAGAACCTTTCCCATTTCGTTCAACAGCCTCGCCGTTAAGAATTTCCATTCCGTATTCTCCGGCTGAGCGAATGACAACTTCGTCAGTATTTTTAAGCTCTCTTCGTCTTCCCCTGCTTCCAGTTTTTCCTATAGAAGGTTTTTTAGGTATTAGTAGTGTCATTTGTTGTTAGGAACATAAATAGTGCTATTACAAATGAAGGAAAACTTGAATGATATAACGACTTAAACCCACTAATTACCCGTTTTAGTAATACTTTAAAACTATTACAAAAAATATCTAAATATTTCATTTTATAGCAGATGGTATTAGTGGATTTAAGTAGTTATATCACGTAAGTTTTCCTTTATTAATAACACTAAATTATGTCCTACTTTAAAATTATTACAAAAAATAGCAAAATATTTCATTTTATAGCAGATTTTTACCTGAAGGATGTTTTTTAGGGTTTCGATTGCTTCGGAATTGGATTCTAAAAACTGTGTTAGTGGAGAATCTTCTTCTTCTACTTGTTGTTGTTCTATTACAGCTCTTGCAAGTGGAGTGGATATTGGAAATTTACCTAAGGTTACGGCGGCGAAAACAACGGCGATACCGGCGGATTTGAGAGTGGAAATTAATGGATTTGAATTAGCATTGGTATTATTGGAGGAGGCATTGAGGATGAATTTTTTGTTGTTTTTAGAAGCAATTTTTAGGATTGGGAAAATGGAGGGACGGGAGTTGTTAATGGAGTGGAAGAGTGGTGGTGAACTGATAGTTAAGGTGGAATTCATGGTGGTTAGTGTTGAGCGGCGGTTAATGGTGGAGATGGGAGGTTTCCGGTGGAGTTTTTTTTAAGGTTTTAGTGGTGTGTAGGGTAGGGTTTAGAGTTTTGAAATTTTACACAGGAGGAGGAAAAGAGAGGGTTAGTTGAGATTTGTTGGACTATTGTCGTGAAGATAATAGTTTGTCTTGTCAGGCTGTTTAACAAATAAAACGAAGACAAAAGGGTCAAATTTGTCCACCAAATATGTTTTATGAAATAACTTTACCTTCTGTCAAATTTTTTGGGATCAAATATATCTTCATCATTTGCAAACTTGTTAAATTTATCCTCGGACTGATGGAAATATGAGTTGAACGTCATGCCGGATTCACGTCGACAAATCCAACTCATTTAATCGGACTCATAACTCGTACCCTGTTACCCTATCCTTTATCCATCACGCCGTGGCGTTCCTCCCGAGGACCAAAATAATCGCTTCGGTCACGTCCGGGTCGGATCTGTGCATCATAACGGCCGGTGCCCTGCAGAACCCGACCGAAAATAGGTTGAATTTACTCCAGAGGAATTTGGCAATGTATAAAGGGATTGTACCGGAGCTTGTGAAGTATTCGCCGGAGAGTATATTGTTGATTGTATCGAATCCGTTGGATGTTTTGACTTATGTTGCGTGGAAGTTGTCCGGGTTTCCGGCGAATCGGGTTATCGAAAATTATAAGACCCAATTAGATTTAATATTAGTGGTTCGCCGCCTGTTGTCCGGTGATTAATTCCGACGGCGGCACAAATAATAAAAATAGAGAGAGTGAGATGAGAGGGAGGCAGTAGCGTGGTGGAGCATTAGTATTGTGGCGGTGTCGTGGTGACGGTGACTGGTGTTTAGGGGGTTGCTTTGATTTGGAGTAGAAATGGTGATCGCTGGTGCGTGGATTGGCGAGTGGTGGTGACGGATGTTTAGAGGGGTTGTTAGTTGGGTTCGCTGGTTTGGTATGTTGTTGGTGAAGCAATGGTGATTTTGGTGGCATTTTAGGGTCGTTGTTGTTGGTGTTGTGGTAGTGGTAAGGTCGTTTGGTGGAGTTCTGCCGGCGGCAAGCTGACAGTTAATGGAGATGGCAGTGGCGTTAGTTTGTGGTGGTGATCTGCCGACGTGGATCTGCCGTGGCATCCAACTCACATTTTCGTCAATCCAAGGAAAAATTTAACAAGCTTGCAAACGGTGAGGGTATATTTGATCTCAAAGTTTGACGGAGGGCAAAGTTGTTCCATAAAACATAGTTGAAGGGCAAATTTAATCCTTTTCCCCAAAAAGTTTTTTTTTAAAATTTTGTGATTTAAAATAAGATAAAATATTTATGTGATTATAAATCATCTCGTTAAGCTAAAAAGTTAAATTTAAAATTAAATGGTTACTGATAATGAATAAGAAAGGAAATTGTGTAATTGGCACATAGGGAGTAACTTGATGTGGGAGTCTGGTTTTGTCCTCATTTTGAAAAAAAAGTGTTCCTCGTTTTTCTTCCAAGGGAGTGACTGTGTTGGGCCGGATCAACCTAGTCTAAGCCTCAACAGGCTGAAGAATTTAGTAGCTCGGCCCAACTCTTCATCTTACAACAACAACAGACCCGTATATTCTGGGCTCGCTGGAATGCCCTTATTTCGGGGTGATTTTTAAATTTTACTCCTCAATTTTTTGGGTCTTTAATTTTTTCCCTTCAGTGCTTTAAATAATAAAAAGGTGATCGAAAATATTTCTGACATTCAAATTTTGGGTTGGAAACCCATAGTAAAAAAAATGCAAGGCAAAGATTTCATAAGAACTATGACTATTCGTTGTGTAGTTACATAGAAATTAAGACTATTCCTTGTCCGATATAATTCTTTAAAAATTAAGTTATTCAACAGAACTATGTCTTAACGCATAGTTTCAATGTAACCACATAGCAAAAAGGTATAGGTTCATAGAAATCTATATCTTGCAAAATTATTATTATTTTTTACTTTGCTAGGAATCGAACCCAGAATTTTCTGTATCTTGGCCCACAAATTTTCATTATATATATAGTAGGGCAACAATTAAAGACCAGCCAGTATGAAGGGAATCCACGCACAAAAAAATGTATATTTTCAAAATATTTCTAGTCATACTTTAGCTAGTTTTTTCTGTTTCTCTTGTAGAATATCTCTCACGAGCCAATATGTTCCCCGTTTGGCCCCTAAATGAGTCTCGTCACTCATTCGGCCGTTGTTTCATTAAATTGATTAATGACAATTGCATAATACCAAAGAAATTACATATTTTTGGGAAAGGGATAAAAGAAGGGAAGAAACAGAAATAAAAATAGGTTAAACTAACTCTTTTTTTAAAGGGGAAATTACGATGCATCAATTCTCGTGAGTCGTGACTTTTCTGTTGCAGAATATTTGTATTTTTATCTCTTGGAAACTTTTTGAAGACTTTTCCTAAAATTTTCTTGGACGTTTTTTCTGCTTTTCATTCGTCTATATTTATTTTGACGATCGATTAATTCAAACTTGCATCAAAAGAAATTTACTTATGGCTAAAATGCTTCATTCCTTAAATTTCAATATGAAACTTTTTATTAATTATGAAGAGATACTGACTATTCCATCGTAATTTTTTACTCGTAACTCGTTTGATTTGTTGTTTCGATGAGTTTCATAATAGCAATTCCATATTTTTGAAAAAAGGGTAAAGGAGGGAACAAAAGGAAGTAAAAATGGGAGAAACTAGTAATATATTATCCAAAAGAGAAAATTATGATACATGAATTCTAGTGACTTTTCGGTTGCACTATATATACATGTTTTTTCCTCCTCATATGAATGTTTTGAAAGTATTTTTTATTTTTTTAGTTGGTGTCGTTGTTCATATTTATTTCAACATTCAACTAATTTAAATTCGCGTAGAAAAAATACACTTGAAGTAAAACACTTCATTCTCAAGACTTGAATAAGAGACCTCTTATTAAGTATTAAAGAGTATTTATTATTTATTAGGTCTAATAAGGCTTTTTGTATTTCGGCTTGTATTTATGGTACTCATCCCGATCAATTTAGTGCTAGCTTTAATGCTGGACACCTGCAATGTGATGATGCATAATATTAACGAATAAAATCTTTGTTTTACAAAAAAAAAAGTATTTATTATTCTACCATAATTTTTTATCGCAGTTGTAGAACCACACTTCTTCAAATTGTGTGATAGTCGAAATGTCCAACTAATTAACATATTTTTACTCATAAATTATATTTTACTGATAGTTGGAGCATACAAGTTGCTTTAATAGAAACAAGTTAAGAAAGATTGTTGAAAGTGTTAGCATGTTGGAGCTACCTTATTATTATTAGATAAAGGAGAAGGTTTTTCAGATTGCTAATCAGGGTTAGCGGCTAAATTCAATCTTTGAGATTTCATAATATAAAAAAGTCGTGAAATGTATAAGCCCCTTTATTATATAATGTTTTCGGGTATGTTGTCGTTGTTGTCTCTTAACTTCTTTGTATGTCTATTTTCAGCATTATTACATGTACATTAATTCATGTGGAAAAGTAAAATTTGTAAACAATTGTTTGTGATTGTGGATTGAGTTACAAACGTAAACATATGTAAAGTTGCTCGATTGCATGCATGAACGGGACCATATATACCTATAAATACAAGTTAATTTTTACACTCAAGTTGCAAATATATTTTGACCGCACTTAATGAAAATTCTAACTCCCGCGCTATTGAGTCGTTTTTGGAAAGTTCAAATTACTATATTCACAAGAACCCAAAAAATAGAAATAAAAAGGAAATACAATAGTAGAGGCTGAGAAAGGGAAAAAAAGAAATTAAGAAAGTTGTTATAAAATGATAGCAATAGCAATAGCAATATAAGACAAGAGATGTAGACAAAGAAGTAGAGAGGAAGAGGAGATTTTTTTCTTATTTCAATTGTATGTTGGTCTCACTTCAAAGGTGAATACCATCCCAATTTATAGGATGAAATCACCCGATGGGGGTTATAAATATTAAGTGCCCAAATTAATAAGTGGAGGTTACAAATATTAAGTGCTCAAATTAATAGGTACATGTAACATACAAAAGGTTAGTGAATGTGTATGAACATCCATACAAAGGATGTGTATTTCATAACACTCCCCCTTGGATGTCCATAGATAATGTGTCTCGTTCAAACCTTACTAGAAAAAAAAAACAATCGGAAAAATTCTAGTGAAGGAAAAAAGAGTACACATTTCTAATAATACATATTTTGGTTGTCTCATTAAAAATCTTACAAGGAAAATCCAATGGGACAAAACCTTCTACGAAAAAAGAGTACAACATGTATTAACTCCCCCTGATGAGAACTTCAGGCCAAGTGCTTGAGTCTTCGCATTTCAACCTTGTGTATCATCTTCTCGAAAGTTGCAGTTGGTAAAGACTTAGTGAACCAATCAGTCATATTATCACTTGAATGAATCTGTTGCACGTTGATATCACCAGTCTTTTGGAGCTCGTGTGTGAAGAACAACTTTGATGAAATGTGCTTTTGTCCTATCTCCTTTTCTGAATCCTCCCTTTAATTGGGTTTATTGATATTTCTTCATTTTCTTGAGTTTGCGGCTCATTAATTTCTTCATGAATATCAGGATTGATCAAATCTTGCATTTCTTTATGAGATTCTTTCTTAGTGTTTGGGTATGTTGTTGTTGTTGTTGTATTCTTTCTTAGTGTCATATTGACCATTTATTTTTATTTTTCTAAGATTCTGATCCTTAGAAACCCAATGGTCTACCACGCTTCAGGCGTGCTTTGGACTCATTTTCCATGACACTAGTAGATGGTCCTACATGGACATCAATTCGAATTGGGACATTCTCTGCAGGGATATGTGATTTTGGTAATCCTTTTCAAATATGTAAATGCGTCGGGCATTTGATTTGCTATTTTCTGCAAGTGAATATCTTTTGGACCTCTTGCTCACAAATAGAAGCACGTGGATCAAGATGAGACGATGATGAATTTTTCCACAAAATTTCCCTTTTTATTTCATTATTCTCTCCCCTTAATTTTGGAAAAATTCTCTCATCAAATCGACAGTATGCAACTGATCTTATTTCAGTATCTCCGTGTAAGGAATAAATTCTATCATGCTCATAGTTATGATAAGATAAATAAATGCATAAATTGAACAACTATATTGTACTTCAGGACCAATATAATTTTATCAGCTCAACTTCTTTTAGCAGGTAGTCTATTGCTTTTCGAGAACTCTTCAAAATCTCCAATCACATTCAAGTCAGCAACTTGCACAACCTTATGAAATATTTTGAATTTGTAAAGGGATAAGGGTAAACAAAGTCATCTTTGTACCCCTAATCAATAAATATTTATTAAGGTGATTTCAGTACATCAACCTTCATTCATTTAATCCATTTATGGATTACAAATAAGTTTTTCAATAACTTGTATATGATTCAGGCATTTTGAATCCTTAAAAAATCATATAAAATTATCACGTGAGCTGTATAGACTGAGAAAATTTTCATTTAGTATTTAATTTACATGACATCTTCTCATGTCAGGACTGCAGTTCCAGTAAATTTATCAAGATGTGTCTACTTGGTAATTATTCCTACATCAATGCTTTAAGAGACGTGGAATTCATATCCTCATAATATTATACAATATTACGCACTACATTGTATCAAATATATCGTCGACGAGATATCATTTTGTATCGGTTTGCAATTAGACACAACTTACTGATATCTTATCACTTTATTATTTTTCAGGTACCTGAACCTCGTGCGAGGTTTTATGAAGTGTTATGTCGTAGGCTCTTCAAGAGCACATTGCCTCCTTGTTATGATCATTTGCTCCTCTCATTTTTCAAGGATTATTGTGTTTGAAACCGATTTGTCTACCATGCTTTACGCATGTTGTAAACTATGTCCTTCAGGGACATTTAGGAGCATCTTGCAGCTGAAATATGAAGTAGTTGGGTCATTAATTGCTTCTAGCATTTGACTTGAATTATCGTTTGAACGAGGATCATACTGGTGATAATTCACAATATATTTCTTAGTTGTTTATTCTCTCTACCCTTATGTTAGAAAAACTAACATACATTTTCACCTTCTTTGGAAAATCCATCGGTGTTCATCGTGGTAGATTCATTAATCATATACCGCACAATAAAACTATTAGATGAAAACATTTGGTTCTTGAACTTGAATCAATTGTGAGGGGAAAATGTATCATAATTTATTAGTCTGAAGCATACAAACGTCGTTGTATGCAATATATCATATGTCAGATCAACATATGAAGCTTTGTTCTCATTCGCAATGGTTTAGCTATTTATCGGAGGCATTCAACTCTAAACCAGCTTGAATATAATCAGTATTAACAAGATAAATTATCTTGATTACATAATCTAAAAATTGTGCTCTCAACTCAATTATTTTGAGCAAACAATTTTGCATATGTCAAACAACGGGTTGATAATATACGTACATGTGACCGTCTTATCGATGCATCTATTTAAGACATCACATAACATGTGAATGAGCCCTTATTCACCTTTTATATTTTTCAGAATTTAGGAAATTCAATACCAACATTAATCAGTATAATTAACTTATTATGAGAACAAGCAAATTAGTTCTTGAAAAATTTTCTAGTTCTTCAATATATTCTGAATACAAACTTAGCACATCAGATTTAAATCATGACAATTAAAATTGTCACGTCAATTGATAAAATTATTTGTACTAGTAAACTTTAGGTTTACCATGTCATGTGCTATTTGTTTTAGTAAACCTTTGGTTTACTATGACGTGAATTCTATTTTGTACAATAAACTTCTGGTTTATCGTGACATATGATTTCATCATGCTTATATTGTGTTATGAAATTTGGAGAATAAAGAGGGTAACATTTTCAAATACATATTTCTTACTCACTATGATTTTGTAGATATTTAGTCATCTAATCATTTATAGCTTCAATATGATAGCCATTTACTTTAGTAAACTTCGGGTTTACTATAACTTGTGCTTCTATCATAACAACTTTGTATATTACAATCTAGAACGAATGACATACACAAAGTAAAACTAATACACATTAACTACTAGCATTGTCATAAAATACAAAGTGGAAACTAAGTAATATACCGAAGTAATCGTTACTGAATGAACTACATGACATATTACTCAATGAACATAGTAAGAAATTCCAAAATTTATTCTTATTCTTTTTGAGATATTAGTAATATTTTATTAAAGGCCATAAAGGCGTTGGCCATAAAAAGCATTCAGAAGAAATATAACCACAAAAATGGATACACACCAATGCAAAAACTCTCGGCAAACCATGATCTATATAATTATTATCATTCTTTAAAAGTTTTTGTGTCTTTGCCTTTAATCGTTACCTTAATATTTTGCAGAAAATTAAATCCATTTAATTCTTATTAATCACCATCTCAAATGTAACGTCCATACCATTAAACCCATTTATCAACTACTACAAATTATATTCATTAATTTACATCAAATCATTCTCACCACATACCAAATATATACTCCGTACATAATATTTTCACACGCCCAACAAACTAGCGTTAAAAAACAGTAATACAAAATTATAAACACAGAACTATATATAAGCCAACGTTTCATTTTGAAATAAAATATAAGCCAATGATGTTTAAGAGGTCAAATTCGTTATCAATTGAATTGCAACAAATTCAAATGATAGGTTAGAAACTGACAATATGATGTTCATTAAAAATAATATATGACTTCAATTGTTTGAATAAAATCATCTGGCAAACGAATCAAATATTCTCATAATAAATGTCATTAAGATAATTCAATATTTATATCAATTCAATTAAATACAAGGACTTCACGGAGGAATATTAAGACTCATAATTGTATGATATTAGAATAAAGAATATGTTTAACTTATTTTGAGATATAATAATTATTTTATTAATAATTTCCCATATTCAGTTTAAATCAAAGCAGTAAGTAACGTATGACTTCAATCCATAATAAAATTATACACACGAAATGGAGCATCATCAATACAGATTTCAATAGGAGATTACAAGCACAAATTTAAGTAATCACATAACAACTATTGTTATATGATCTTTTATTCATTAACTATTGTGACTAGCAAAAATAATGCATAAAAAAATAACAACTTAATCATCTCTAACCACAGAACCATCACCAATCAAGTGATCTATCTTTTCGAAAATCTACTAATTCGGGAGTAAATTTCAGAGACTTATTGCTTCGGGAATAAATTTTGAATTTAGTACTTCAACATTAAATTTCAGATTTACTATTTCAAGAGTAAAATTTAAAGTTTTACTACTTTCAAAGTTCTACTACTTATGGAGTATAGTTTAAAATTTGGTACTTCGGAAACAAATTTTTGAGTTTACTACTTCAGGAGCAGAATTCTGAGTTTACTACTTCGGGAGTAAAGATAAAGTATTTCGAATATTTTTCTCAACTATTCTACCTTTTATGAAGGTGTGGCGTGATATTTTCACAACCAATAGCACATCAATATTTATAATTTTTACTAAATATCGTCGCATTCACTTTCAGGGAATGAATCTGTATTTTTAACATTTATCAAGTTCTCATTCTTCAGGAATGAAACACAATCATCTGAACGTGCCCTAAGCATATCAAATCGCGATGGCTTAGAACCTCTTTTAAGATATTACTACTTCAAGAGCAAATCTAAATATATATAACATAGAGAATTTCCTCTAATATATCTTTCAGAGTATACATGGCTTCAAAGCAATTGTTACTTTAATAAGAGAAATTATAAGTAAATTTAAAAGAAAGATGCTACCTGAAATTGATAATCAATACATCTCTTGCTTTCTCCTTGCCTTTATAATATTATGTCATTCGAACATGAAAATAAAAATATATCTCTTACCAGCTTCAACCGATATATCCAACAAAAAGAATATTATGGCTTTGAATTGCTTCCTTCGATTGAAATTAGAAATCAAAGCAATAGGGTAGAGTCTCGTACTGATAACGTGTTATAAAATGATAACAATAGCAATATAAGATAAGAGATGTAGACAAAGAAGTAGAGGGGAGGAGGAAATTTTCTCTTATTTCAAGTGTATGTTGGTTTCACTCCAAAAATGAATAACATTTCAATTTATATACAAATACTAAATAACTAAATTAATAGGTGAAAGTTATAAATATTAAATGACCAAATTAATGTGTATGAATATGTATTTCATAACAAAAGTGATATATTAAAAGCCTCTCTTCTCACACAGCAAGAAGCATTACCTCATTTTCTTCTTTCTCCTCACACAAACCCTGCAAAAAATCATTCACAACACAGATTTATCAATTAATTATATACATACACATATACACACACATTATTGGGTATATATATACATACCCGACCCACCGACCGGAAACCTTAGATCCACCGTCAACTATGGTTGGCCCTACGCCGCCGCAATTGCAAGCTCCGGCGCCGGCACCGGCACCGGCAACGGTTCCTTTATCAGCTGAAGATGAAGCTCTTAAGAGAAACACCGATTGCGTTTATTTTCTCGCTTCTCCTCTCACATGCAAAAAGGTCCAATCTTTTTACTTTTTTTTAGTTCTTGTATTTATCTTTTAATTATCAATCAACTGTAATTCTATAGTCAAGTATATAAATTTGGTGCCCCTTTATTATTCTTGATTTATATGCGGTTGTACTTGGTTGAGGATCTGTGTTACAAGAGATAAAAGATTGTGTTATTTAATCCTATTTTATTAAATTTCAAGATAATTTTTGCCTTATCGATAAACCCTATGTTTTGGTGGCTGTGGTTTTTCTTTTGCCAGTTGGAATTAGGAACTATTTCATGATTTTGTCAGTTTAAAGTTTAAAAGAATCTTGATGTAAAAAAATCTTGAATCTTTTTTTAGTGAATTTAATGTAGCAACTTCTTTTTTATTGAGAAAAGGGTAAGTATATCTCGAGCTTTTTCTTTACATAAACAGCCTCCCGACCCTCACAAGGTAGGGGTAATGTCTGCATATACTCTACCCTCTCCAGACCACCCTCTCCAGACAGTGAGACAGTGAGATTATACTGGGTATGTTGTTGTTGTTGTTGTAATAAAAGTTATTAGGTATATACCTATAATTCTCCCAGTAAGATCTGTTTGAAGCTTGTCAATAATTTTGTGCAAAATGTTGATTCTTTTCAAGTCATCATTCGTTACATGATTACTTGAAAACCATCTATTACATGGCATGATTGACCTTCTTGTGGAATATTTAAGTTCCTTCTAAGTACTAAGAGCTTGATTGTTTCTTTTAATAGGAATTTGTTTTGTTTCTGTCGCTTTTATGATGGTTTTATGAAATACGATTTAGTCAATCTTGGAGCAAGTTTAAAGTTGGTGACGTTGATTCCGACGATAAGTGTATTTGTTTATGCCCGACGAATACATATAAGGCTATACGGGCAATCACATTTGTTGTTATCTTCTTTGTCGGGATGTTGGTTTTGCATTTGAATCTATCAGCTGCATTTAGGTGTAATCCTTCTTATCATGTTAGATAAAGTTAATCAATGCAACACGTGCAATTACTGAAATTAGTTCTCATTTATTTCTCTTTTCGTATCTGTTTGGGAAAACCGGCTTGTTGTACAAATGCCTTTAGCATCTTTCTTTATGACAGGATCTCTGTTCCTTTGTGTGTGCATACATAGTGGATTTCTCCACACTATGTAATATTCTAAGGGGCAGTAGGTTACAAGGATTAGAAAAATAATCCTGGTAATAAAATTTGGGATTATTTTATCCCGCGTTCAGTTGGGTTTTTGTTTCCAATATAAGCAATACCTGGATAATTTCATACCTGATTCAACATGGATTCTAATACCGGGGATTAGCAAACCCTGGATATAACACCTAAACGACCAAGGTATCCTTGGTTACCTCTTTACTTTTTTCTTCTGTACTTAAAAATAAGGATAAAAACGTAAACTAAACTCTATCCAACTCAAAACCAGACACTTGTTTTGCGTTATACACCTTATATCTCATTTTAATAATCCAGGGATTAGTGATCCCAATATTACATCTATGCTTTATAGTCCTTAATGAACTAATTTACATTTATGGATCTAGGTGTACTTCTATTGATGCTCTATTTTTTTTGTTAACAGGGAAGCGAGTGCGAGTACCGCCATAGTGACATGGCTCGGCTTAATCCAAGGGATTGCTGGTACTGGTTGAACGGAAACTGCTTAAACCCAAAGTGTGCATTCCGGCATCCTGTGAGTTATTTCTTTCTCAAACTGCTCTAGATTCTTATTATCTCCGTGCTATAAATACGCAGAGATCCTTGTCATCATGTGTACATATGGAGTTTCTACTTTTACTAGCAGATGTATATTGCTCTATATTTACAAGTTAGTCATTCAATTGATCACTATTAACCTTTTTCCCTACAGCCTCTTGATGGATTTTTGGAAGCTCAAGTACCAACTGCTATGGGATCTTCTGTAGCTCCTATGGTGTCTGTTGCACCTATGCCACAGGTTCCATATGCTTCTAGTAAACAAAGCGTGCCATGCATATTCTTCCAGCAAGGGATTTGTCGAAAAGGTGATAAGTGTGCATTCATGCATGCACCAACCTTTGTTTCTAACAAACCTACACAGCCGCCTCCAGTGTCTACTGCCTCTAGTGAAACTCCAACTGTTAAGAAGGCGTTTGGTGGGGTCGAAAAAACTGTGCAAGGCAAGAAACTTTCACATACAAATAATCTGAAGCCTGTTGAACTACCTAAACCTGTGGGAAAACTGGAAAATCATCTGACTAAGAAAGATAATAATACCTTTGATGAGAAGGTACTGCCACCAAATTCTCTCGTAAACAGGGAGCATCTCAGGTACAAGCCAACAAGTACACCTCCGACCAATGGCAATCCTCTCGGTGGCCCCCACAGAGTGCAGCAGCCCATTGGGATCGATGATGATGAAATTTCAAGGGAGCCTTCTCCTGGTTTTGATGTTCTTGTGGACGATGAACTCCGAGGTTCAGATTATTATGATGATGAAGATCATTATGGTGGAACGAGGGGCAACGGGGGGAGAAATGAATATGACATGGGCAATTCTGCTGATTATGATTCAGTGGCAGATATTGACCGAGATATGTACCATGATGTGCGTGGATATGATGACTCGTATGACAGGCTTCATGGTCGGTATGCTTGGGAGCAGCGTATGACTTCTTTTGAGAGAATACCAGGGGGATCAGCTCATCTTGAAAGGAGAAGCTATGGTACAGTTGATAGCCCTGAATATGTTGAAATGTCAGATTTGAGACATAGGTTATCAAAGCATAGGAGGGCTTGTAATGGTTTGAAATCTGTTATTGGTCATGACTTTTCAAGCGAAAAGCATGTTGAAGATCGAGCCAACAAGAGTTCTAGAAGGGATGCACACTATTTACCTTCACATGATACTTCTCTTAGTGGTCGTCTTCGAGGAAGAATAAAGATTCCAGTTAGGTCATCTTCTCCAACTGATAGGGCTAGAGATCGTGGCAGGTTGTCTTCAGAAAGGCCACAGCCGTACTCTTACCAAGGAAGGCCACGAGACAAAATAAAGGGAAGAGTGCAAGATGATTTCAATAATGATGGCAGAAATAACAGAGGTCCTCGTCTAAGAAGAGATATAATAAACGACAATAATTCTGACTTCTTTCGTCCTAAAAGTCTTGCAGAACTTAAAGGTAGGAAAACGGCTGAGAGCAATGAGCAAAGTCTCAACGAGCAACAACCCCTGGGAAAGAGGAAGTTCCAAAAGCTTGATAGCGGGGAGGATCTATCATTTGAAGGACCAATGCCCCTAAAAGAGATTCTGAAGAGGAAAAAAGGGAATGTGGATTTTCCTTCCGCTATCACCAAGAATGAGTCTGACCTTCATATTCAGAAGGAAGAATCTAAGCTTGTATCAGGTGATAGTAACGGTCCACAAGAAACAAAATCAGCGGATCACCAATCTCCTTTGCACCGCAATACAAATGAACTTGAAGTTGAAGAAGAGATAATTGTGGAAGGAGCAGACACCCAAGACCACGAAGGCTACTATGAACCGGTTGAAGGTGAAGATTACAACTGCGACGAAGGTGACCCTGATGACGAATTCTTGGATGATGACGACGACTTTGCAAAGAAGCTGGGTGTTGTTTCCTCCTAAATGACGGGAAATTCATTTGCTCTAGCTGATGTATTTGTTTTACATACATCTGTGAGTTCTTTTTAGGTTTTAAGAGCAGATTTTACTCTACTGGTTTGATTTAGGAAGTTGGGAAACTGCATTTTTTGCTCTTGGTCTTTGTACTATTAGAACTTTTTCTCATTTATTTGAACTCTGACTGGATGGATAATTTTCCACCAGTTAGTTGCTGGGGGCAGGTTTGCCCAGAAGGATCATGACTGTATGCAACATTTTAGAGTGCTAAACAAAAAGTACCTTTGCAGCTTTGCTATACCCTTTTCTTTTACTTGTCCAATTTAAATTTTGCACTCCCCTAAGAAGACACTAATTAAGTGTTTATTTATTAAGTTATCATTGTTAATGGTATTTTAAAAAATTGAATTTGACTATTAGTACTTCAATTAGTTTGGGAAAAGATTACCTAATGACAAGGTTCTTTTGACTTGCTAAAATTAGTTTTGTTTTAAGTTCTAGGTAACGTTATAGATCACTTTTAAATGTTGAAACTGATTTTATATATAAATAATTACTTATTGGGACAGAAATATTGAAATTAAAAATAAGCATTTGCGTGTTCGATAAATACTTTATAATGTTTAAATGACTTAAATGTCTTTAAAGTTGTTGCAAATTAATTAATTGTTTTAAACCCTTAAAAGCTTTCAATATATGCTAAGAATTTGTATATCAAATCACAATTGGCCATAGTAGAATGCCTGAACTTCAACTTCCATTAAGCAACAATAACATGTAATGTGGCCAACAAGTTGAGTTTGTACAAAGAGCTCAAGCATGCACAATGCCAGAGTAACTTCACAATACTAGCTAGTCAAAAAGCAAAACTATACAGAAACATTTTATAGTGATTTGTAGCTCTCAGAAGCACCAGCGACAGCAGGAGAATGAGCGAGGTAAACGGCCACTTTTACGAATATATTCTGCTTGCTTCTCTATTTTTACAGCATGTTTGTTTCTCCTGGCTTCTGCTGCTGCTAGTTTCTTTTCGGCTTTGTGTCTCACAGCAGCTAGCTTGTTCATTAGCTTGTCTTGTGCTCGTGCCTTCATCTTTTCCACCTCCATCTGAAAGCCAAAAATGTACTTTGCGAAAAGTTCATATCATGTTGATCAATGCGTTCAACAAAAGGATTTACAGCAAAATGACGTTTATTCTAGTTCATGCATATTCAGGTATAGGAAATTATCCAATATCCTATTAAAAACCCCGGATTGTCAAGTAGACAGATACATGTAATGCAGCCAAATGCTCAACAGGCACCAGAGACAACAAATATAACTCGTGTATATCATGAACCTCGATTACATCATCTTGATCCACAAATTTAAGAAGTCGTATAAACTAGTATTAACTTTTCCAGTATAGTTCATCCACCAAATAGAGAAAAAATAAGTTAGACCACTCACCAGAAGATCTAAGGGTACATGCTTATAAAGATAGGAAATTGTAAGACCACTCACCATAAGATTTAAGACCGGTTTAGATTGTCAATTCTTGCAAACCTTATTATGCCATGTTGGTTTTTGGAATCTTAGATACTTCCCATTAGTGATCTGCTAACTAGTGATCCAATTCTGAGGAACACCAGTGGAATTTTAAAAGAAATAAGTGGGAACAAAGTCTCCTGAATGCTGAAAAGAACAAAGCTTAACTAGTATAAACCGTTCACGTGTTCCGAGATTACACAAGTAAGACAAATGAATATATCATTTCCCAAAATATGTAGAATCTGACATTCAAGGACATCATGTATAATCTAAAAGAATGCACAAAGGCTGAACCACGGTGCAAGGCGATACTTGGTGCATTATCAACAATTTGTACTGACACATATAGGTCATCTTATAGTTTTTAATTAGATATTTGGTTTTTCTTTTTTAATCAGTTTGCACATATCTATCAAAATATCATATCTTTTATTTGAAATCGCACCACCAGATAAAATTAAGAGATAATATTAGGTGTTATATAGACATTAGAAGAGCACTTTGTCCGGTCGAAAATGGTCAAAAAACAACGAGAAAGATGGGAGTACATCTAGGTTCTGTCAAACAAAATGGTACCACTTAGAAATTTTGCATAGGGTGGAATAGGAAAGAAAATGCAAGAAAGTTAAAGATCCTGAAGTTAGGCATAAAAAGTTGCATAACAGAGTTGGGTGCCTTTCATGAAAACCACATTGTTGTTTGGATGTTCTACTTTTTGTAAACTACTTGTTTACGGGGAGCTTTTTCCCACATCAATGAATGATTACTTTATCAAAAGCTGTTCTTTTCATCAATATAATATCATTTATCCAAAAAAATTACTAGAGTGTGCGAAGAGCAGTTCTAGTTTTCCGTTCTCAACATTTTGCACTTTGGCTTGTGGTTTTAGGGTACTAAATCACAAAAACAAATAAAAAATGTGTAAGGTCAGAAGAAAAAACCTAGAAATCATGTACTACTGGTCAGACCTTGCAGAGCTTTAGAAATGAAGTTTGTATTGTGTAGATGGCTGAACTAGAAGCATGATACTTGATCGCACAAAAGATAATTACCTCAATTTTCCTCATCTCGGCTTCTGTCTTTGCTTGTTGATGATTTTCCCATGCTTGTATCTTGATTTCTTCTCGTTTAAACCTGGAGAAAGACAACCAGCAAGTCATACACTATTTAGCAAATTAAAAGAAGCAATTACTTGAAAAACCCACATATGTTTCCGTTGAATACCAGCCTTTATCAACTACAGTAATTTGTTTTTTTAATAGCCATGGTGTCCATGCCAGCTTATGTGTACCTCGACTAATTCCACACGACACCTGCTACCTCCCACCAGCATAGATACCGGATAACTCTATCTACTAAGGCTTCGACATGCGAAGAAATCACCTACTGTTTTTGCTTCCGCTGGGATTTGAACCTGACCCACTAGGCCACACCCTGGGTGCTTATCAACTAAGCTTTCATTATGATTACTAGTTCTTTTTTTTTTGGGTTTGGGGGGGGGGGGGGATAACTAAGCTTTCATTAGATTATGCTCCAGAGCATACATAAAGTGTACCAGTCTCCATGAAGAATAAAAGCGTGGCAGAGGATGAAGAGCATCTTAGGGATAACTATAGAGTTGAATAAGCTATTATTTCAGTAGATAACAGGATCAATGTCATTAATGGGGCACCAAAGGGGTTCCCAAGAATAAACAATGCACTTATAGCTACATTCTAAACTATGATCAAAAGGCTTAAGTAACTCAAAAACAAGATTTCTAGTTTCCTTGAAATTACCTGGCCATGTACTTCGCTTTCTCTGCTTCCTCCCAAGCAGCTGCACGTGCCTCGGTGACAGTTGTAGTTGGTTGGTCTTGCCTATCAGTTTTCAGCAAACTGGATGCATTTCTATCCTCGCCATCTTTGCTAGCCCAGGCAGCTATATTCATCTTACCAAGTTTAGTTCCTAGTTGCATGATTTCTCTTCGAGTTTTCATCTGTAACTCCTGGTCAGACAACTCATTTGTACGAGCATCCAAATTATCATTTGAAGGACGAAAAGGAGAGGAAGCTGGTGCAGCTCCTGGAGTTGATGGCCGAGAAGAAGTTGGGCTGCGAGTTGGTGTTGTTCCTCTAACAGGTGTCCCTGTTCTAGAAGGTTCCTGGCTCGCAACTGGAGTCATTTCTGTGCCCATATCTCTCATTGAGACTGACCTAGCAGTCGATGGTGGAGTAATGACAGTTGCACTATGCATAGAAACAGACGAATCATGACGGCTCAGATTTACTGCAAAAGTATACAATCATTTATCATCTTGCTTCCAAAAGTTCACCATATTTCAACATTTTACTGTGGAAGATCATGAATCAAGTAAGACGTAAAGGCACCATAAAGCCCAAGTTACATGCTAATTTGATTTATCTGTAAATCCACTATCACGTTAAAAATGTCAAAGCTACCAACAGCAAATATAAACACAACCATCATATGATATTTTTGGATTATCTCATTAATTAATAACTCCATGCACCTTCGGACTTTTTAGCAACATTAAGGATCTAGTGCAAAGACTTGTACTAAATGATAACATCCTTTGCCTCCCTAATAGACTTTGTCTTGCTCTTTTTTTGGTCATCCCGATATATTATCTACTTTCCTTAAAGAGACTTTTGCCTTTACAATTCATTATTCCTTGAATACATTGGTAGATATGCTTAATCATGCAACACAGAGTTGAGAAGAGAAGTAAACTCTGAGAAAAGGGAGATAGAGTTTAATTAAGATATATATCAGCCTAATATAAAGAACTTTAAAAATGAATATGTGTGTGTGTGTGTCAGCCTAGTGTGAAAACTACAATAATAAAAGGCTAAAATTTGCAGCTATAAAGGGTTCACTTTCACTTCTAGAAATACTCAGCCGTGTGGCCAGCTAAATCTTCTATTTGTACCACAATCTATATTACAGGCTTTTACATTTTCAATATGATTTCAGTTATTCTAGAATATTTGATTGCTTCCTATCAATATTTTTTATCAAGTACATCAAGTAACTACATTCTTTGATACTCTCAGCAATTATTAGTCTAAACAATATTCTGCCCCCCATTCCAATTAAAGAGAAAAGATATGTTGTATGCCAAATGAGACAATTATTGAGTATAAGCAGTCTCTAAATAGGATTTGGTTCATACAATAGGACGCAAAGTAGAAATGATAAGTATATCTGAAATTAGCAATACTAATATTTCTCATTCTAGTGCACAATTAATATCAAGAGGAGGTAGACTTCTATACATAGAGTAATAGAATTTTTTTTCCAGACACATGTAAGTGACTAAAGCTACACGCAAGGTGTTGTGTGATAGCCTATGACACATCAAAATTAGTCTTACTTGCTGATTGTCCGATAGAATTTTCAATCATGAGCACCGGCTTCATGTATGATTCAGCCTCCCAACTCACAAACTTCTGAGCTCCATTGTCTTTTGGTTGGCCTGAGTCTATCTGTTTTGTGTCGACAGGCTCCTCATAAGGGACCATTCTTTGATCAGGAACCTCAACCACAACTTTTGTAGATTGTCTAGTCTTGCGTGATCCAACAACTTGACTGTTCTGCCCAGTCCCCCGTCTGTTAGATGTCGGGCTTGCTATCCATTTCTGTGCATCATCCCATTTGGAAGGGGCAGGCTTCAAGAAAGGAGCTAGGGGCACTCTCTGTGGGCCCCCCTCAGCCTTTTGAAATTCAAAGAGGGGAGATATAGTACCAAGACTATCGATTCCACTATCACAGTCCAAAATACTGTCATCTTGAGACCTAATTCTTGTACTGACCAACGATTGATCTTTGATTCTCATGTCACTAATCATCTCCAACGACATTGACGAATCAATTTCTAAGGAAGTCGAGCTCTCAGGAACAACACTTACAACATTTACATCTTTGCAATTCTCCAAATTACTACCTGGTAAGCAAAAAACAAGTACTTGAATTCAAACTAACAAAATGTCAAAACAAGCCAATAGCAGGCCATGCCTATCTTTAAACTTACTATTATAGGACATTGGAAAATCTTGAACCACCCCCAACTTTTTATGCTCTTTCAAGTTAGAAACTATTCCCTTCGTCCCAATTTATGTGAAAGTGTTTGACTTGGCACGGAGTTTAAGAAAGAAAAGAAGACTTTTGAAACTTGTGGTATAAAATAAGTCAGAGATATTTTTGTGGCTATAAATCATCTCATTAAGGGGTAAAATGGAAAGTTTGAAGTTAAATTGTTACTTATTAAATATAGAAATGTGTCATTCTTTTTGGAACTGACTAAAAAGGAAAGAATATCACACAAATTCGGAAAGAGGTAGTAGATACAAACAGAACAGAAAGAAGTCGATATTCACGAAAAATACAACAACAACAACAAGTACGCCTCAGTCCCAAACAAGATGGGATCGACTATATCAATCCCCATTTCTTCATTTAAGCACATTCAATATCATCATACTAGATAAAATAAATGAAAAGTAAGTTAAATATGATATTCAGGAAAAATACAGCGTATAAATAATTACTGAACAGGAAAGGGTGTTTTTAAAAAAGTAAGCAGTTAAGCAAGAAATAAAGGTATAAGTACAAATCGCATTGCATAATGTACAAAACATCAGTGCATTACTATACCAGAATCACGGATCTCAGGCAAATGGGATCTCAAGGACACAGTAGCAGATTCAAACTCTTGATCTTCTACTACATCCTCCCTTCTTTCTTGTTTTCTCTTCTTTTCTACTCCCAGTAGCATAGACCTCAGCTTCCTAGGAGACAACTACAAAATGGGAAGGACAAAAAATAAGCACACAACAATAACATACCCAGTGAAATTCCACAACGTGAGATCTGGAGAGTATAGAGTGTACGCAAACCTTACCCCTAACTTGAGAGGTAGAGAAGCTATTTCCGGTATACCTCGGCACAAGGAAAAGCAATTAAGACAAAAAAAAAGCTTAATTACCTTAAAATGAGAAATTTGGGTTTACACAAGAAAGTGATAGCTCATATTATTATGTGCAGATTCGATGGATCAAAAGTTGATGAAAAATTACAAGCAAAACCCAACAATAACTAAAGTGGGAAAAACCCAAATGTGATGAAAACGAAATGTCAATGTGTCATTCTTTTTTTTTTTTGCCTTGAAAACTAAAACCCACATTGGGGAAAGAGAAAAGGAAACAAATTGCTATTCAACCCAAACCACAAAGCGAGTAAAGAAGCAAATTAACAAGTAGGTGGTACACAGCGCATCAGTGTTTGTACCCTACTCCATTGCCACTGTTCCGAAGCTCATAATGTCAATTTTGCCTTGAACTTTAAAACCCACATTGGAGAAAGAGAAAAGGAAAAAACTTGCTTTAAACCCAGATCACTAAACGAGTAAAGAAGCAAATTAACAAGTAAGCAGTACATAACGCATCAGTGTTTGTACTCAACTCCATTGTCACTAACTCTAAAAGATTCATCAATTTAGCCTTGAAAACTAAAATCCACATTTGGGAAATAGAAAAGAAAAAAAATTGCTTTTAACCCAGATCACAAAGCGACTAACCAGGCAAATTAACAACTACGTAATACATAGCGCATCAGGGTTTGTACCCTACTCCATTGTCACTAATTTCGCAAGCTCATAATCTCAACTTTGCCTTGAAAACTAAAACCCACATTGGGGAAATAGAAAAGGAAAAAAATGCGTTTAACCCAGATCACAAAATGAGTAAAGAAGCAAATAAACAAGTAAGCAGTACATAAAGCATCAGTGTTTGTACCCTACTCCATTGTCACTGTTCTCAAGCTGATAATATCAATTTTCCTTGAAAATTAAAACCCACATTGGGGAAACAAAAAGAGCGAACAAATTTTCTTTAAACCCAGATCACAAAGCAAGTAAACAAGCAAAAACAAGTAAGCAGTACATAGCGCATCAGTGTTTGTACCCCACTCCATTGTTTTTACCTGAAGATTTTTCTTGTCGATTCTTTCATACTCCATTTACGTTCATCCAATTAAAGGGTCGTGAGTTCGAAGGTGGGAGCATTTGCTTTTTTCTGTGATAAACATTGTAGGCTATGTCTCAAACACGCTGATCATTCATGCGCATACGTAATTACTATCTCTAGAAATAATCTGTTCGTGAATATAAAAAAATAAAAAAAATTATAGGATCTCTTCTTCTTCTCTATAGGCCTGTATGGGTGACAGTGTAGTGTGATGAATCTTGTCGACATCCCAATGGACAAAAAGAGAAAAAGAAAGTGTGTAGACTGTAGAGCAGACAAATTAGAGTTAGTCCCCACCTACACTTTCTGCTCTATCTTTTTGACTGAAAAAAATGTTATTATGATGATTAAGAAAGTTCAAAGATCCTATTAAGTTCATGTGGAATTATTACGTCTCAAAATACTTGTGATATTTTTCTTTTCAAAAGGTCAATTTAATTAAATTTCAAAGTTAAATTAAATTAAATTAATTTAATATTTTAAAATTAAAATATTTAGAAATTATACAAAAATATTATAAGTTGTAATTCTTCTCATATTAATATGATGAAAAAATATAACTTAAATTATTGGTTAAAATTCATACAATTTGACTCTTAAAAAGCGTGATGCAACAAGTATTTTGAGACAGAGGGAGTAAAAGATAGTAGGTCTTTTGTCTTGTGTAAGTAATAATAAATATTTCCTCCGTAAGTGTTACTTTAGTAAAAAAAAAAATTGTCCCATAATAAGTGTCGTCCTAGAAAATCAAGACATAAATTGGATAGTTTTTTTTTAATTCGAACATTAGACAAAAGATGATAAGTTAAAGTAACATCTAGAAGATGATTAGAAAAACTACATGTTAACTTGGTATTGTTGGATTCTCAAGATCAAAATGTTTACTACTTGTACATGCTCTAATCAAGAAAAAATAATTTATTTTTATTATATAGTTTGATAGATTTCACATTGCATTATTAATTTATTAATATATGTGTGCTTGGCTAAGATGACACTTATTATGAGACGGAAGGAGTAATCTTTATGAATACTCATTTTGAAATTGAATTGGTGTTTGGATTAGTTTTTGAATTTTATATTTTATATTAGAGATAAATGAGTTGATGATCTATCGGAAACAAATTTTTCTACCCTATAAAAATGACGATAAAGTCTGCTTACATACTACCCTCGTCAGACCATTAATAGAATTACATTGCGTAGACAACTATTAATATGCCTTTATTTCAAGTAAATTAGGCCGATTATGTAATCATCATTGTTCATGTCACTTTATTTAAATGTGTGTTGTTCATAATATTATAAGTTAATACGTATTAGTATTGAATAGTTCATTAGTCCACTGGGCAAGGGCCTACGGCATTCTCCTACGAACCTAAGACCGATCTGAGTGAATAGGGTCGTAAGAGGGTGGATGTAATTCAGCTCGAACGAAGTGGGAGGGAAAAGGAAGCTCGACCTACCACTAAAATATCTATGTATTTCTACTCACATAAAAGTGTCTAATAAAACTAAAGACTCTTAATAAACATTGGATCTTGTCACGACCCGACCCGACGGGCCGCGACTAACCGCCCTAATGACGTCATTATACTAACCTGTCACACATAATCCAACTAACACTTAATGAGTCTGAAATCCGGCAGCATAACACCGCAATAGCAACATATGTCAGGGTAGGCAAGCCGACGAGGCTGCCTTTACCCAAGATTGTACCTGTCTCCTGAGGAGTCACAACTAGCCAATATAACATAACAAGCAAGCCGACAAGACTGCTACCAGTTAGTAACGTATATACATGGGAACACCCCAGCACAGAATACAATAACATGACCGACCAAAACAGAGTCATAACCCTTACATACGTACAACCCACCACTGTCTACAGACCTCTATAAGAAGAATAACGACATATGACGGGACAGGGCCCCGTCGTGCCCCTAAATACGAACATAATTCTAAAAGGGATTCGAGCACCGAAATGACAAAGCCATGGATCAAAGGAGCTTTCCAACTGCTTTGAGTAGGAACCTAGGCACGAGGTTCACCAAACTGAAAACATGTACTGCGGGCATGAAACGCAGCCCAGGAAAAGGGGTCGATGCGAAATAATGTCTTGAGTATGTAAAACATGAAGTCGTAAAGAGACCATAATTAGCCAATGTAAACAGAAGATCAGTATAAAAATAAGGATTCAAATCCAACTGTGCCATAAACCATAAAAGTCAGCTGTGCGTTATAAAAATGAGAGTCAAGTCAAGAAAACATGAAGGCATGTCCATAAACATATATATACCTGTAACGTAACCCGTCCCACTAATGCGGGACTCGGTGGAATCATATCATAACCCGGCCCATGCTGGGACTCGGTAAAATCATCTCTCATCTATGGATCCATCCTACGTAACCCGGCCCTCTAGTGAGGGTCTCGGTGAACAATGCAAGGTTGTGCACGAGTCGTAACCCGGCCCGGGACTCGGTGAGGTGAAGTAGTAACACTTAGCACGAGTAGATATCGTGAGTAACCATATGCAAGTAAAAATTATCATCTGACTCTCAATAAAATCATTGTAATAATGTCATAATAAACTCTTTGCTGAAAAATCATAGGCACTTCTCATAACAATCCTCATTAGGAATTAAACTGTATAAGAATTAAGTACGTCCGCCGTACTTTCATTAAATCATGCCAAAAAGAAAGAAGTAAGAGTTTCACATACCTCTTAGACGAACTAATCAACTTTATATTAGAGTACGTCTCTATTTAGAACTTCAACCTATAATAATGGTAATACGTTCGTCAATTCTATGATCGCTAGCATACTTTATATCGAATAACGACTTCTTATTTTATAAAAATTGGCAAAGACTTCCCTGTTTATACATGTTTCCACAACTTCCAAACGAGGCTAATAACATCACTAAACAAGCACCAATTAAGGGCACCACCAAGACAACAATAAAGGGAATTTACACACCCACTTCTCATATAAATTTAGCCTCTTAATCCACCTTAAAACAGCCCACAAAACAGCCCATGTTTCAACAACAACGAGGGTAGAATGTGAAGCCTTTCTATGCCTTTCCACACCCTTATTCCTTTAGGACTTACCTTAGCAATTACCACACTTAAACATGCATAATGGTGACTAAATTTCCAGAATTATAACACCACAAAACAGTCCCTAAAACAGTCCATATACATCACAACATGTCCAACAATTTCATGCAAGTTCTTGGCCACAACATGTCATAATTCCATAACTCTTATCTTAATTCCTATAATCCAATTTCGGATTTTAATACTTCCATATAACTAATTCCAACTAAATCTCCACGTTTCCTTTCAATTTCATCATGCAATTAGTGATAATAATAACAACAATAGCCACCGAATCCAACAACACCAAAATTTGTCCCAAATTGGCAACTAGCCCAAAATGGTCACATGCAATGCTTAAATTCCAATTCTTCCTTAACACAAATTCATTGCCTTAATTCTAACAACATGCATTCCAATTATATCATAGAAAGAAGAATTTTTATACCTCAAATTCGTCAAAACAATCCGCAATTTTCTGCCACTGTTTTTCCGGAAATCCCCACTGTTTTGTAATTTTTCTCCTCCTTTTTGTTCACTTCTTCAACTCCAATTGACATGCAAGTGTTCTACAATGTTAAGCCATCATCCCTACACGTTTTTCTTCCAAAATTTCATCCCAAAAATCACAATTTTCTGGGCAATTTCAAACAAAGTGGCTGTTTTGCCACTTGTTTTATACGATTTTTGGTGTTGTTTTGCTTCTAATTTTTGGTGAAGAATGTAGTCTAAGAAGAGAAGATAAAAACCTTAATTTTGGTTATGGGTGGAGGGTGATTTTCGGATTAGTGTAGAGGAGAGAATGAGAGGAGAGTTATTTTTGTTTTTGTTAAGTGTAGAAGAAGATGAAGAGGTAATGTAAGTTTATAAGGAAAAATTTTGATTTTTCCTTTACACTTTGGCCCCCAAGTTCTTCAATTAATAAATCTCAAACCCACTTTTTTTAATTCTCGAGAATTTCATAAGCCTCATATCCTCAATATCATAATTTTATAATACAATACTATTCCATAACGGGAATATACAATTATTGCTATAAGTATCCAACGTCACCCTTATTGTGACCAACATCATTCCGGAATCACATCCTCTTGTATACTAATTTCCTGATTAGCATATATAAATATACTCTATATCCAAGATTCGAATCTTACCTCCTTAATTACGTCCTCTAATTATAGTCTTAAAATTACGAGGTGTAACATTCTTCCCCCCTTAGAAACATTGGTCCTCGAATGTTCATACTATTGGGCACATCTTATACAAATTGATTCAAGGATTCACAAGCACACGAAAATTTGCATATTAGGTCATCTTAGACTCTATGATACACGTTTCTGCCAACAAATATCCGACTTACAAACAACTCAACTCTTGTCATTATCTAACAAAAGGACTCAAATAAACAAGGAAACAACCTACGTCCTAGCTTATTCGTAATTTTCTAAAAGTGAAGTTTACTAAAACTAAGGCTAAGTAGAGTCATTATTCCCGCAGTACCACATTATGTACATATATACAAAAACTTTAAGCATAATCTATACCTTAATCTTAAACTTGAGAACATATATCATCTTCACAACCAATGACTAATCCCCATTTTATATATTCAGATTCCTGGTCCTATTTTAACCAGTAGTTAAGTACTTAAATGAATGTTTTAACTCAAAATCAGCAGTTTCAACTAAGCACATAAGGATCAGGGAAGACATAATTTCAAAATGGTGTAATAGTAGAGACTAAAATATATATTTTTTTTCCGAGTTTCCAAAAGCCTAATATCCTCTACCTGGATCAAGATGCAAGCGTTCTATATAATAGAATCCAAATATACATAATAGAGGCGTTGTTTGATCATGCAGGGTACTAAGGAAAAACACACAAGCTACTCTAATGATGATATACATATGAACATGCCCAAGACACCAACATGGCATAGACACTAGTTACCTAGTCTGAACCATAAAACAAGGGATCACAAGACATGTGTAAATAAGTGACATATGCATACAGACTACCTTAGACCGTCCCAACCACACATATATATTTAGGAACACAAGAGATGCTAAATGAATATCCAATCCATCATTACCATGCCTATGATCAGGTACTAAGGCTAAACAAGTCTTAAAGTTTATATTAGACCTACATCAAGCCTAAATCAGAACAAGTGAACACATAATAGGCATATAATGAGCTAAGTTTTCCTGTCCAGATATTAATCACTATCTCTCTAATAATTCAAATAGCAAGTGTTATCCATATCGTGTTATTTGAGCCTAACATATACTTAATACCCATATTAAGAATAATTTTAAACAATGAGCATAAATTGGAAGCTTAAGTTAATCAAATCAGGTTACTCAATGTCTCATTTTTAACAATGATTAGCAAGACTTTATCTATTACAAGTCGACACCATATTGAACTTACTAATCCAAAACTTACAGATATATCCAAATCATATTAACATTAATTAGGCATGCTTAGTCATATCTTCTAACATACCCCTAAATCAAGAAAGCACGCCGAATTTAGGTAATATTCATAATTCACAATCATCACATAGGCTACCCTTTATCAATTCCCATCATAAATAACATCATATAACCTCAACCATATCAACCCACTTAACTCATTCTCTTCTAGTTTTAAATTATCATATCAGACGATATAAGACAAGTTTTGTTAAATAGGACAACTAATCTTGTTCTTAGTTAGTGGCGCTTGTTTTAGGTAGATAATATGACCAAACGACTTACAGATAGCCAAACGAGTTTCCAAAATAATATATTGGTCATCACATTAATTTAAATAACCCATACATGCTAAACCCACTTCAATCCAACCTGCCAATCCATTAAATCAAATCTAGGCGTTTCATATATCATTAATATCTTTAAATTAGCAATATTAAGCATTAAATTAACTAGGTAGCCCATACACGACTAGACAAATCTAAAATTAACATGTTTCGTTCTATTTCAATTGTATGCATTGTTCTAAATCAAAGCATGGAACATTTACACTCTTTTGTTGATATCTACTACTACTTTCAATTTGGTAACAATGCCCTTCTTCTTCCTATATAAAGTGATGGTGACTAGTACAATCCCAAACTCTTAAAGGGACGTAACAAGAATCTCTCTCACATCGCTTCTAAGTTTGGTATTACCTAAAACTACAATCTTGTAGGTACCATCAAGAAGTGGACTGGGAAACATAAAATTCAAGGTAACCCCCTTTATTTTATTTTTTGAATTTCACATCTTGGAAAATGGACAATGTCAATCAAAACTTAAAGAAATCTATAACTATACCAAACTAGATATTCAATCCCGAGTGGTAATGTGTAAACCAATTATCCGGACATGAGTAGGCATAAACAAGTATATATAGACAGACCAAACATATGTGGATTGCCTATCCATGCCATGCTAACCTCATCACTACTCACTTAATAACTTAACCAAATCTGCAGAAGCAAGGGAATGCACATAGTTGAGGAACTACTCAGATATTTATTTCATTTTTTTTAACATGCGATTTAGATACCTATCAAAACTCAAATGATCTTATATTATCTACCAAATTTACATAAAAGGAGAAGGGGGTAGACATACTGCAAAGAGACATATGGAAATAGGTGGACTTATGGTTTGATTTAATCAACACATAGATACAAAACATGGGCATATACAATCAAACCAAACTGGATGCAGAGTTATGCACATGAGGAAGAGACAAGGTTATTTTAAATAGTTATGTTCAGATGAGTATTAGACCACCTAAGACTATTGGGACATGCCAAGGATAGATATGACCCTTTAACAAGCAAAACATACACCAAATGGGCTCCTAAACTATCCTTCAGATCACGACAGCACTTAATCAAGACACACATCCATTTCAAAGTCATTAGGTGATCCTATCATAATTATAACAACATTCTTATGCTAAATCTTAGTTCCCTTATTATAGGCAGATAAATAAATAAATAAAAACATTAAGCCCTTCAATCATTTTCATACCAAATGTGACCTTTACAACCAACATAATCATTATGTAAGCATAATTTTTAACTTCAACAATTGGTGTTTAATTAACATAATCTGTGTATTGAGTCATGGATTAATCGAACATAGTGTCTAAGAGGTTTAATATACTTCTCAAGCCACTATAGCAACATACCGAAATAATTTGTTCAGTTAACCAGGGGAACAAACCTCATGTTCATGTATTAAGCATACTAAATTAGTACATGTGCTAATGATGGTTTGACCTAACATACTATGGACACCACAGGACTTAAACAATCCAAGAGGGGTTACAATGGACTAAAACTAGTATACCAATTACTTCAAAGTCATTTAAACAGATCATACAAGGTCAAATAACCCTTAAACTTAACAAGACAACCACTTAACACACAAATAATCGTCACATAATACTCTAACAGTGTTTTCATCAACTGAACATGCTAGACATTAATAGAGTAGTCATAAATAGCCATAATATTCACATATATTACATAATGCTTGGCATAATATATTCACGGTTTAATATTTAATTAAATAAGTAAACCATTTATTGCAGCAACAAGTCATTCCTGAAATTATGTAAATACTCAATTTTCCACTCCCTTAAGCAACTACTGACAACATGTTTAGCATACGAATCTATTCCCTATTTAAGAGATAAAACGCAGGCTTGGGTTATTAGAACATTTTGCATTCTACATTATGATACGCAAAGACAATTACGGGGGGAATTTTAATCAAACATAAAAGATATCTAGGCAAGTCTAATTAAATGTTTAGAGGTAGTCCCACTGAGCAAAATTGGCAAAGATAGGTCCTAACACAAGTGATTTATACTCAACCCACATACTGTACAAGGACATTAACAGACCACCATGTTCCGAAAGAAGTATGACCAAGACAGAATACATTTATACATAACATGGATAGCATAACTCATAAGAAAAACTGGAACACATCAACTTAAATAGGGTAATATTACAACATGTAGAGGACCATCTACTCCTAAGCCCCATCCACAAGTAGGACAACCCGTTAACGACTATCAACTACCTGCTGAACTAATTTCAAGGACTTATCCAGACAACTTGCTCCAGAGACAACAAACCTTATATGTACAACAGTAGCAATTCCAGTTTTTGGCATATCTCATATCCCTTTTCATATAAACAAAAGCATACCAAAGAGTCATCACAACTAATAGACTTCACATATACCATATACTTTAACCCAGATCAAACATAAAATATTTTACTCAAGAAGGCCTTGTATATCTAAGGTCTCAACGATTATCTAATATTCTAAGAGTCTCAAATATTCCATGTCCCAAGCTTACATTATTTCTTCCTGTATACGAGTAAGATAGTTTCTCATAACCTCGAATTCAGATTTCCTTCCTGGCGTGTCGCTTTCTTGGACGCATAGTCAGAATAACACATTAATACGCCGAGAGGGAATAACCTAATAACATAGCTCTATCGCACGATCTTAGAGTAAGAAGAATAGAAACCAATACTAAATATCAGGTAGCCTCCTGCAGATAAGTATGGTGCACAACATACCCATACGCAAGACTCTACTAGACACGGCCTGTAGACATTCCGAGGACTAATTGCTCGATACCACTTTTGTCACGACCGACCCGACGGCCGCGACTAACCGCCTCTAATGACGCCATTATACTAACTTGTCACACATAATCCAACTAACACTTAATGAGTCCGAAATCCGGCAAAGATAACACCGCAATAGCAACATATGTCGGGGTAGGCAAGCCGACGAGGTCGCTTTACCCAAGATTGTACATGTCTCTGAGGAGTCACAACTAGCCAATATAACATAACAAGCAAGCCGACAAGGTCGCTACCGCTAGTAACGTATATACATGGGAACACCCCAAAGACAGAATACAATAACATGACCGACCAAAACAGAGTCATAACCCTTACATACGTACAACCCACCACCGTCTACTGACCTCTATAAGAAGAATAACGACATATGACGGACAGGGCCCCGTCGTGCCCTAAATACGAACATAATTCTAAAAGGGATTCGCATCAAATGACAAAGCCCTGGATCAAAGGAGCTTTCCAACTCTTTGAGTAGGAACCTAGGCACGAGGTTCACCAAATCGAAAACATGTACTGCGGGCATGAAACGCGACCTCGAGGAAAGGTGGGTCGACGTAAATAATGTCTTGAGTATGTAAAACATGAAGTCGTAAAAGAGACCATAATTAGCCAAGAAATGTAAGATCAAGATAAAAATAAGGATTCAAATCCAATTGTGCCATAAACCATAAAAGTCGGTTGTGCCTTATAAAAATGAGAGTCAAGTCAAGAAAACATGAAGGCATGTCCATAAACATATATATACCAGAACGTAACCCTACCCACTAATGCGGGACTCGGTGGAATCATATCATAACCCGGCCCGTCTTTGAGACTCGGTAAAATCATCTCTCATCTATGGATCCATCTCACGTAACCCTACCCTCTAGTGAGGGTCTCGGTGAACAATGCAAGGTTGTGCACGAGTCGTAACCTGACCGGGACTCGGTGAGGTGAAGTAGTAACACTTAGCACGAGTAGATATCGTGAGTAACCATATGCAAGTAAAAATTATCATCTGACTCTCAATAAAATCATTGTAATAATGTCATAATAAACTCTTTGCTGAAAAATCATAGGCACTTCTCATAACAATCCTCATTAGGAATTAAATTGTATAAGAATTAAGTACGTCGTAGTACTTTCATTAAATCATGCCAAAAAGAAAGAAGTAAGAGTTTCACATACCTCTTAGACGAACTAATCAACTCTATATTAGAGTACGTCTCTATTTAGAACTTCAACCTATAATAATGGTAATACGTTCGTCAATTCTATGATCGCTAGCATACTTTATATCGAATAACGACTTCTTATTTTATAAAAATTGGCAAAGACTTCCCTGTTTATACATGTTTCCACAACTTCCAAACGAGGCTAATAACATCACTAAACAAGCACCAATTAAGGGCACCACCAAGACAACAATAAAGGGAATTTACACACCCACTTCTCATATAAATTTAGCCTCTTAATCCACCTTAAAACAGCCCACAAAACAGCCCATGTTTCAACAACAACGAGGGTAGAATGTGAAGCCTTTCTATGCCTTTCCACACCCTTATTCCTTTAGGACTTACCTTAGCAATTACCACACTTAAACATGCATAATGGTGACTAAATTTCCAGAATTATAACACCACAAAACAGTCCCTAAAACAGTCCATATACATCACAACATGTCCAACAATTTCATGCAAGTTCTTGGCCACAACATGTCATAATTCCATAACTCTTATCTTAATTCCTATAATCCAATTTCGGATTTTAATACTTCCATATAACTAATTCCAACTAAATCTCCACGTTTCCTTTCAATTTCATCATGCAATTAGTGATAATAATAACAACAATAGCCACCGAATCCAACAACACCAAAATTTGTCCCAAATTGGCAACTAGCCCAAAATGGTCACATGCAATGCTTAAATTCCAATTCTTCCTTAACACAAATTCATTGCCTTAATTCTAACAACATGCATTCCAATTATATCATAGAAAGAAGAATTTTTATACCTCAAATTCGTCAAAACAATCCGCAATTTTCTGCCACTGTTTTTAGGAAATCCCCTTTGTTTTGTATTTTTCCTCCTCCTTTTTGTTCACTTCTTCAACTCCAATTGACATGCAAGTGTTCTACAATGTTAAGCCATCATCCCTACACGTTTTTCTTCCAAAATTTCATCCCAAAAATCACAATTTTCTGGGCAATTTTAAAACCAAGCAGGTTGTTTTGCCTTTATTTTAAGCCACGATTTTTGGTGTTGTTTTGCTTCTAATTTTTGGTGAAGAATGTAGTCTAAGAAGAGAAGATAAAAACCTTAATTTTGATTATGGGTGGAGGGTGATTTTCGGATTAGTGTAGAGGAGAGAATGAGAGGAGAGTTATTTTTGTTTTTGTTAAGTGTAGAAGAAGATGAAGAGGTAATGTAAGTTTATAAGGAAAAAATTTGATTTTTCCTTTACACTTTGGCCCCCAAGTTCTTCAATTAACAAATCTCAAACCCACTTCTTTTAATTCCCGAGAATTTCATAAGCCTCGTATCCTCAATGTCATAATTTTATAATACAATACTATTCCATAACGGGAATATACAATTATTGCTATAAGTATCCAACGTCACCCTTATTGTGACCAACATCATTCCGGAATCACATCCTCTTATATACTAATTTCCTGATTAGCATATATAAATATACTCTATATCCAAGATTCGAATCTTACCTCCTTAATTACGTCCTCTAATTATAGTCTTAAAATTACGAGGTGTAACATTCTTCCCCCCTTAGAAACATTGGTCCTCGAATGTTCATACTATTGGGCACATCTTATACAAATTGATTCAAGGATTCACAAGCACACGAAAATTTGCATATTAGGTCATCTTAGACTCTATGATACACGTTTCTGCCAACAAATATCCGACTTACAAACAACTCAACTCTTGTCATTATCTAACAAAAGGACTCAAATAAACAAGGAAACAACCTACGTCCTAGCTTATTCGTAATTTTCTAAAAGTGAAGTTTACTAAAACTAAGGCTAAGTAGAGTCATTATTCCCGCAGTATCACATTACGTACATATATACAAAAACTTTAAGGATCCAACTGTAAATAAAATAACATAATTAAACTAAATTCAGAATTAATTTTCCCTCTTTCCTAACAAATTTATCGAAGAAACTCCTACGTTGTTATTATATAATTATAGAACCCAATAGAAGAATTGAAGTAACAATGTGTGGAAAGACAAGAATAAAGGGTCACCATTTTCTTGATTTCTTCACTAATCTTTGAAAAATCTGTATCTACAAATATCTGTTATGTATCTAGAGATAGAATTGAAAAATGGGTTTATTAGCAAAAAAAAAAAGGGTTATGGTGGTGCAGGGTTAGGATTTTTGCGTTTTATGGTGTTCTCCGGTAATAAAGAGGAATTTTATGGCGGAGGAAATGATGGAGGTGGCGGCGGTAAGGACAAGTTACAATGGAGAAGAAAGAAAAAGGCACAAAAATAAAGAAAAATTAAAAAGGATTATTTTTTATTTTTAATAAAAATAAAATGATGTGGCATATTTTTTTTATAAATATTAAAAGTGATGTGGATATTCGTTGACTTATCATCGCATTTGAGAGACTCACATCGTTAGAGAGGTTTAAAATACTTATTTTGAACAGGTTATGAGGTTTTAGTTGACAAAATTCGTAAGTACAAACACCGAGATATAAAAATGATCAAATAGAGAAGCCTACCAAGCTATTTTGCCTAAAAAATAATTAAACTTTGAAACAGTGACGGAGCATGAACCCATGAAGTAGCTGTCTAAGAAATGGCAAATATCAATTTTAGCCCATAAACAGTGCAAGCAAAAGGGCCAATTAGTTGTAGGCTTACTCTAACAACATATTTAAGCACCAATCAGAATTTTAGGCCCAAGAGGACTGTTGACTTTTAAGAGTGATCCCGGAATCTTTGACTTATAGTCAAACACAAGGAAAATATCATTTTTTTAAAGGGAAAAAGTACAGCATTACATTTTAACAACTCAATTATAAGGAAAAGAACCTCAAACTATGAATAGATTCGGAATATATAAGTCAAAATGTTAAAGTAATAAGTCAAAATTTTCCCTATGAGCTAAGCAACGGGATAACCAAACAGCCCTATATATATATATATTGTTGGCGTAAAGTTTGTTTATATTATCAGGTCATATTTATTTATTTGTAGAAATGTTATATTTTACTTTCAAGATTATAAATTCCATATCTTAAGGAAACTTATGTGTTGATAGCATTTGAGTAATAAAAAATTGAAATAATTTGTCGCTAAATTGCTCATGGCTATAATTTTTTTAAATAATATATCGCTAATCAATCACTAAAAAGGATTAGTACTGAATTATATTGTTTACCTATAAAATTTATATGTTACTAATTTTGTTTTTTCAAATAACAGTAATGTAAAAAGTTCTTTACACTGATTAATTTAGGACATGAGGTAAATCCTCTGAACCATCATTTGTAAATTGAGTTAAGAGTCAAAAACTCATCTTAAGTATCACTTCTTTTCGAGTTTTCTACATGAATCATCATGTGTAAGAGTTTCCTACCTAAACTATCACTAACTAGTTAGCAAAACAAATCTAAACTATCATTTGTTCACTTTTCTTACCTCAACTATCATGTAGAAAAATGAACAACTGATAGTTAAGGTGTGTTTCGTTAACTAATTGGTGATATTTTAGGTAGGAAACTCTCACACTTGATAATTCAGGTAGAAAACTAAAAAAGAAGTGATACTTGAAGTGTGTTTTTGACACTTATCTCTTTTAAATTCACTATTATTAGATTATATAAATAAAAATTTTGATAATAAAGCGATACTGCTTTTACAAATCCTTGCATATGCTAGTGCCTACTACCTATGGAAAACCAATATTATCGACTTATCGTGAAAGCCATTGTATCACACTCTAGACCCACACATACATTTATTTCAATTTCTCTTTCAATATTTCCATTTCTCATATTTGTCAGTCATATGTTTCTCAGCGTTAAGAGATTTTCTTGTGCTCCCACTAAAGTTCACGTTAGTCCATGACCATAGTCAAAAGTCCAAAAGAAAGGGTTCATCAGAATTCTTTTATTGAAAAAGCACATTATATATAAAAGATATCATATATATGAAATTTGTTTCCCCGTCACTTATTGTACCCATGTCTAGCTGATACTTCAGTTACGAGTTTAGCCGAACTTAATATATATCTTTGATTCAAATTTTATATTTATATTAAAAAATTCAATTAGTGCATTTATATTGTTCCCTTAGAATTTAGAATTCAATAATTTAAACGGACTAAATTAAATCACGAATCAATAACTTCAAATCATGATGTATCTAAATGTCTCCTTTCATGATGGGAATAAGACTTGATGTCAATGTCAAGTCTTAGGATTTTTGTCAGCCGTGTAAAAGTTGTCAATTTTTGCAACACATGCTTTGTACGTCGTATGAAAGTGTAAAAGACGAAAGCATTGATGGACGTACTTTGTGTTCCCACTTATAATGTTGTAGTAATTATCATGGCAATTATTAGTTCGATTATGCTTGTTATCATATTGTTGTCGTCATTAGTAACCACTGTGGACATTATTTATTGTTTTATATGAGTAATTGTTTTAAATTTGTGTGAAACTTTTGTCACGATTGACACTTGATCATGACCACCACATATTAATGAATAAAATTTTAGACATTATTTTTCCTATAAAGGATATATAACTCCAATTCATATTCACAATGACAATCAATCCATACCAATTATGACGTCAGATTTTATCATCTCTGAAAGAAATAATTCATTGATTATTTTTATTAATGAATGAGTATATATATAATTTATAATTTTCATAATATGGAAAATCTTATTCCTATTCTACTCCCAAAAACATATTATATTTGTACAAGAATTCTATAATTATAATAAGTATATAATGCTAATTAAATACAATAATATATTACCTAAATATACAAGCATACACGGAATAGATTTTCCTAGTGTTTCCGTGATATACACGGTATACATAAGGCAATGTATATACCGTGTATATCACGGTATATTTATCACACCCCCACAGTGATAGCGGGCGGTCTTCGTACGTTGAGACTGTCCCTAAAATTTTCAAATAGAACCGAGGAAAGACCCTTCGTAAAGATGTCTGCAATTTGATACCTGGAAGAGACATGGCAGACACATACTTGTCCACGAGCTACCTTTTCGCGAACAAAGTGGATATCCATCTCGATGTGTTTAGTGCGCTGGTGTTGAACCGGATTACCAGAAAGATAGACGGCACTAACATTATCACAATAAATCAAGGTAGCTTTTCGAATGGGACAATGAAGTTCTAAGAGAAGATTTCGTAACCAACACGATTCAGAGACCACATTGGCTACCCCTCGATACTCGGCCTCCGTACTAGAGCGTGATAACGTAGAGTGTCGCTTCGCAGACCATGAGACCAAGTTATTACCAAGAAACATACAATAGCCAGACGTGGATCATCTGGTATCTGAACAACCACCCCAATCAACATTTGTATACGAGACAAGTGTAGAAGTGGACGACGGATAAAGATACAAGCCATAGTCAAGTGTTCCCTGGATGTATCGTATAATGCATTTGAGTGCATTCATGTGCTCAACCCTAGGATCATGCACAAACAAACACACCTGATGTACTGCATATGTAATATCCGGCCTCGTGAAAGTAAGATACTGAAGAGCTTTGGCAAGACTACGATAGTGGGTGGGATCCTCGTAAGGTGAGCCAACCGCAACACCCAACTTAGGTTTAGTATCAACAGGAGTGGAAGTAGACTAACACGAGGACATACCAGCCCTTTCAATTATCTCAACGGCATACTTACATTGTGATAAGAATAACCCATATGCATGACGAGTGACATCAATCCCAAAGAAGTAACTCAAGGGCCCCAAGTCTTTCATAACAAACTCATAACTGAGCAGTGTCATGATAGACTTGCGCAAAACATCAGACGAGGCAGTCAAGATAATATCATCCACATATAATATAATATAAGCCAGAGAAGTACCGCGACGATATATGAATAATGAATTATCAGACCTGCTGTGAGAAAACCCAATAGAAGAAACATAGTCTACAAATCTCTTATACCAAGCCCGTAGGTCCTGCTTAAGCCCATACAAAGACTTTTTCAATAAATAGACATGATGAAGATATTTGGGGTCTCAAAAATCCAAGGGCTGATCAATGTACACGGTCTCCTTAAGATCACCATATAAGAAAGCATTCTTCACATCTAACTGATGAATGAGCCATGACTTTGAAAGAGCTAGACCGAGAACAGTGCGAATGGTAGCCGATTTGACCACCAGACTAAATGTCTCACCACAATCCACGCCAACCTGCTGAGTTTTACCATCACCTACAAGATGAGCCTTATGTCTCGCAAAAGAACCATCATAATTATCTTTATGAGTAAAAATCTACATAGATCGAATAATAGTAACACCAGATGGACGGGGCACCAACTCTCACGTCTTATTTTCAATAAGAGCATCATATTATCGTTCATAGCCAACTTCCAATTCGGGTCATTTAATGCAGACATTGGGTTACGAGGTAGGGGGATTTAAGAATATTAGAATTTAAATTAAAATGTCTTTTTGGTTTAAAAATACCCCGTTGACTACGAGTGATAAGTTTGTGACTCGGGGGAGAATTGAGTGGATTTTGAGAAAAAATTCGGATGAGTGACGGACAGGCTAGCAGGCAGTGGGCCTGCTGACTCAATACTAGAAACTGGATGCGGAACAATGGCAGGGGCATAACCTGTTTCGGGACTGGGCTGGGTAATATGCCCACTAGCCGAAACTGGGGCAGTGGCAATATGTGGTGGCGGGCCCAGCAAGTAGTGGGCCTGCCTGCGGTTCAGGGGCACCAGATTGGCCCATGAGGTGGTGCATAATGTACGGTGAGGCGTCGTCATCTAAAAAATTATACGAACTAGGCACGAGACTACTCACTTTAGCAAAAGGAAATTGGGTTTCATAAAAAATAACATGGCGACTAATTATGATTTTATTAGACGATAAATCAAAACATTTGTAACCACGATGATTAGATGGATAACCCAAAACACACAAGCGGTAGAACGAGTTTGAAATTTGTTAATTGTAGTTGATGGAAATAATGGATAACACAAACACCAAAAAACCCTAAGATGTGAATACGAACAATCCTTATTATAGAGGATTTTAAGAGGGGATTAATATGACAATCCTTTGGTAGGAAGTATTTTAAGGAGATAAGTACCCATTTGTAGAGCATGATGCCAAAAGGAAGGGGTACGGAAGCATGGACTAATAAAGTACGGACAATGTTATTAATGGTATGAATTTTCGTTCGGCTTTCCCATTTTGGGAGGACGTATGAGGACAATAGAAATGAAAAACTATGGCATATGCATCACAAAAATTCCGAAACAACCCATAATCATATTTTTTGTCATTATCACATTGAATATTTTTTTATTTCTCATTCGAATTGGGTACGAATGAATGCTCTAAATTTTAAGAAGGTGGAAAACACTTGAGATTTTTTCGTTAACGGAAAGGTCCATAAAAATTATAATAATCATCCAAAATTAGAACATAATAACGATGACCTACAGAACTAAGAACGGGAGAAGTCCATAAATCGCTATGAATAATATCAAAAGGCATCAAAGTGCGAGAAGTAGAGGCTATAAATGGTAATCTAACATGTTTTCCTAAAGGACAGGAATGACAAATTGGAGTACTACGCGTACCCTTACAAGAAATAAAATTGTTTTTATGCAAAGATGAAATAATGGATAACCCATGGTGACCCAAACGTGCATGCCACAAGAAATGAGCAAGAGCTGCAAATGTTGATGGCATGGCTTGACTTGAGAAACTGGTGGCGGGCGTGAGTGGATAAAGATTTCTCTGACTATTACATCTCATGAGAGGCATCCCCATTTTGAAATCCTTCACATAAAACTCAAAAGGATCAAAATTAACAGAAACCCAATTATCAGTGGTGAATTTTCGGACACACACCAGATTCTTAATTAAGTTAGGGGCATGAAGGGTATTTTTCAAAACAAGTGGTGGATGGGGGGGGGGGGAAAGACAAAGTTGTATGATCGTAATCACGAATTGGAATTGTGTTGTCGTTACCAACAATAATACAATATTTTTTGCTTAAATTAAAATAAGACGGGAGAGTACCTTGGTCGGACGCCATGTGAGAAGTGGTGCCAGTGTCCATATACCAATTCGGGCCAGGAGGATTCAATCCAAGTGTATGCATGATGGCCTCAATATCTGTAGGTGTCGGGATCGGATTAGGGCCTGTAGCATGGAAAGCCTGCGAGGGCCGAGGCCCAAGCAGGCCTCATTGCTGTCCCGATCCAATACTGTTTCGGAACCCACTGGATGGGTGTGAAAGATTGGGCCTGAACTGTTGTTGGGCGGCCCACTGGCCAGGATACGGTCAAGCTGGAAAATATGAGTTGTTGGGCCAATGGCCACCGCCCACCCATCGCTGCAGGGCCTATGGTCGGGACCCGATTGGCATGCGGCCCATGGGGACCTGGCTGGCCGCCCATCGCCATCGCTTTGGCCTCCCCCACCACCGCCGGTACCACCACGATTGCCACCGCAATTTTTTCCATTATTTTTTCGATTCTTTTTGCCGCCACCGGGAGGATGATTTTGGCCTGAATTGTCAACAAAATCGTGAGACTGATCGGATGAAGTCATCATCACCACGGGACTTGCGCCGGTAGCCGCCTTTTTGGCCAAGCCAGCTTCTTCTAACGTGAGCATCTAACATGTTTGATAAAAAGGTAGAAGTGGGTTACTTTGACGGATGAGAGTCTCAATGCCATTATAGGCCTCAGACAGGCCTGCAACCATTTGTAGAACAATAAGATTATTGGTAAGCGGTGCCCCAACGTTATGAAGTTGGTCCGCCAATTCCTTGAGCCGTTTATAATAAGCTGAAACATTCAAAAAATCTTCCATGCTGACTTGTGAAAATTCTTGCTCAAGGGTGACAACTCGGGAATGTTGGTTATTCTGGAATATATCACGCAATCTATTCGAGGTAACCATAACCGTAGTGTCCGGCTCAATGATTGTCTGTAAAAGGTCGGTAGAAATAGTGGAATAAATCCATTGAAGAACGGTAGCATCAAGAGTAATCCATAACTGAGGATCCTCCGAAGGAGTAGGGGTAGCGGGAGGAATTATGTGATGGAGGACTTGATGTGAGATTGCGTGAATTTTGAACAACTCTGCCCACATCACATATTGGACGTTTTCCATTTCAAGAACAATAGGGATGTGGTTCTTGATGTTGGAAACAGTAAGGGCAGGATGAAATACGTTCTTAGACATAACGAAAGAACAAGAGAGAAAGTAGGGATTTGGAGAAATTTGGGAAGAGAAGATAGACGAATGGCATAGAACCCGAGATAGCAGCTCAGAAACCGAGAGCAGAGGAAGAAAAAGAGGTATGAAAAACCTAGACTGTTGATATCATGAAAGAATTAATCCCTTTAGTGCCTCTTCCAGCAAGCCATTTGCAGATCCATCACATTACCGCAACTTTGCAAGGGCTCTGCAATATCTCACTTTCACGAGGCCCGTATATCTTATGTTGTGCAACATGTTTGTTTATTCATGCATAACCCAATGAAGGATCACATGAATGCGCTCAAACGCATTGTGCACCATATTCAGGGCACTCTTGATCGTGACTTGCATCTATATCCATCTTCTACATCCACTCTCATTTCTTACACATATGCAGATTGATGTGGATGTTCGGATACCAGACGCTCCACGTCTGGATATTGTGTATTTTTTTGTGAGAATTTGATATTTTGGTCCTCCAAACGGCAAGTTACCTTGTCCAGGTCCAGTGTCGAAGCAGAATACCGAGGAGTTGCCAATGTAGTGTCTGAATCTTGTTGACTAAGGAACCTTCTTTTGGAGCTCCACTGTCCGATTCTGAAGGCGACATTAGTTTATTGTGATAATATTAGTGCGATTTATCTTGCAGAGAATCCGGTTCAACACAACGCACTAAGCATATTGAGCTGGATATTCAGTTTGTTAGCGAAAAGGTAGCTCGCGGACAAGTCCATGTATTACATGTCCTGTCACGCTATCAGATCGTCGATATTTTTACCAATGGTCTTCCGTTGATTCTATTTGAAGATTTTCGGTACAGTCTCAGCATACGCCGACCTCCCCCTTCGACTGCGGGGTATGATAGACTAGGAAAATATATTCGGTCATAATTTAGTCATTACTTACCGTAATTGTATCCTAGGATTTAGTCATTACTTACCGTAATTGTAGCCTAGGATTATGTTTCTATTATAATATATTTACTATCATTTTGGAATAAAATAATTAAGGAAGAATATTTCTTATACAACTTTATTTATTAAACACAATCATGCATACAACAAGGTTTTGGACTATATATAGGTGATTGCTTAATTTATGTACATTCTAGCTAGCTGGAAGAATCAAGAAACCAAATTTGACCCTTTGGTTGACAATCACTACACATAAAAAATGTTGCCTGGAGTACGAAGTATTTTGTGTTAATGCCGGATTCTAAAAGGATCGCACCTTAAGAGGGTGATGTAAGCAACCTATCCTGATGTATTGTGAGCATTAGTGGATGATTTCACATCTTAAACCCGTAATCTATAGGTCACACGAAATAACTTTATCATTACTAGAAGAATTAAGAAACCAAATTTGAACCTTTGCTTGACAATCAATACTCTAAAAACCGCGTACAATGTATCTTGTGTTCTCGCAAATTCCGAAAAGGCCTGCACCTCAAAAGAGTGTGATATATATAATCTACCATGGCACAATTGAAGCATTAGTGGTTAATTTCATGACTCAAATTTGTAACCTAAAGATCACACGGACATAAGTTTACCGTTGTTCCAAGGTTCTTCCGACACCAAAACAAAATTTTAAGGAAATTGAAGCATGAATAAGATGGTGGATTAAAAAAAAATTACTAGTTCCATTTTACTATTAAAACTAACAATTTTCTTTTTATAAATTCTTAAAGATTATAATAATTTTTTTCCTATTGCAGGGTGTAACTGTAATATGTTCAAAAAGAGGTGGAGATTTAACAGCAAATACACACAGTGAATGGCTTCTAACAGTTCCTTCAATGCCAGATCCTGTTGCCTTCAACTTCATCCCTATTACTTCACTACTCAAAGGTGTTCCTGGCAAGGGCTTTTTATCACACGCTATCAACCTTTATCTTCGATGTAAGTGAAAAAATATTTTCTCTCTATGTAGTCTCATATTTATAGCAACAGTACAGTTTTATTCCATGTGATCTATTATAAATTACGGGTTAAGCCGTGGAATCGGTCACTGATGCTTGCGTCAGGTAGACTTCCTACAAAACATCCTTTTAGGATGCGATTCTTCTCTAGACAATGCACAAGCACATAATACTTCATGCATCAGACTTCCTTTTCTTAAAATAAAAAAATGTAGTCAAACTTGTACCAATGGTACGGTAATCCCCATGTGACCTATATATCAGAGTTCGAGCTGTGAAGTCAGCCGGTGCTTACGTCAGAATAGACTGTCTATATCACACTTCCTTGGGGTGTGACCCTTTTCCAAACTTTACGTGAACGGGAGACGCTATGTCTTTTTTTGTTTTTATCTGTAGTGTTAAATTTTTACGGATTCCATTAAATATTATAATTACATGAAAATGGACGTTCTTTTTTCAGAAATATTTTAATTTTGATGATACGTTTTCCCGTTTTGGGGGGTTTTTTCAACCAAACGATATCAGAGAGGATTTTTCAAGTTTTGTAAAAGATGGAATTAAATAACTTCATTTCAATTTTTTTTTTAAAACTTTCTTGAATAAATGCCAAGTTGACTTAAAGGTCTTTATCTGTATAACAATGCAAAATTGACTTTAACCAAACATTAAATAGTGGAGAAATGTGTAATGTGTTAGTTGAACTGTATATGTCAGACAGATAGTCGATTTTTTTATTTTTGAATAATGTAATGTTCTATTAAATTAAATTAATGTATTAATGTGCAGATAAGCCACCAATAGCAGATTTGCAGTATTTTCTGGATTTCCAGGCTCATAAGATTTGGGCCCCCGTTCATAATGATCTTCCGTTAGGCCCAACTACAAATAGGTCCATTCAACCTCCAGCTCTTCATTAATTTGATGGGCCCCAAGCTATACGTAAACCCAACACAGGTAAATTCCACCTTTTAACAAAGGGTGAATGACATATAAATACACAATAAGAAAAGTATTTACGAAATATGATGGAATTTTTTAATTTACAAACCATAGCAATAGATTTTTTACAAAATATATACGAAATGTTAGCTCAATTCTTTTTTTTTTAAATATTTTTTATTTTAAAAAAAAATCGCTCAAGGCTTGAAAATACCGCTAAAAATTTTGTGTATGAAAGCTGCATGAAATGTGTATATATCGTTCAAAGCTTAAAAAGTTCGCTCAGAATTTTGTGTATGAAAAATGTGTGAAATGTGTATATATGGTTCAAGGCTTAACACTTTCGTTCAAAAATTTGTGTAGAAAAATGGTATGAAATATGTATATCTCGATCAAGGCTTAGCATTCCGCTCACATTTTTTGTGCATAAATTTCATGTTAGATTTCTGAAAAATTAATAAAACTATAACAACATTGTATACAACTTTCATACAATATTTAATGCTTAAAAATTCGCTCAAAATTGTGTATGAAAAATGTATGAAATGTGTATATCTCGTTCAAGGATTAAAAAATTCGCTTAAAATTTGTGTATGAAAACTGTATTCAAAATTTCACTCACATATACACATTTTCATACATTTCTCTATAATTTTTATACACAAAAATGATTGAATTTTTCAAGCCTTGAGAAAAAAAACTAAAAAAGATTATTTTTTTTAAAAGAAAAAGTATCGTTATGTTTTGAAATAAAAAGTCTTAAGTAAGCGTCATTTTCCCTTTAACAAATTGTGCAAAATGCAAGATACCAAAAACAAAACAAAAAAAAGAATGCACCTCTGATTAATATTTCATTAGTCTCATTTTATGTGACCGTATTTGATTGGTTACGGAGTTTAAAGAATTAAAGAAGATCTATTATGATGTGTATGCCAAATGTATGCAAAGTTATGTTGCACGAACTCTTGAAACATGTCATCAGGTGTTGTCAGTAATTTAGTTTTGGAAGATCCAACATGTGCGCGGAAGATCTTGAAGAGTCCGAGCAACATAGATCAAAAATAAAAAAGAAATTATTTTAAATAAATGGTAGTAAAAGTTTTACATGTCTTTACATTTTATATAAGTAGTTGTGAGGAGCCCAAACACGTCATGAATGAGAATGCTAAGATTAAATGGTTTTCAAAAGAGAAAGATGTCATTCGTTTGAGACAAACAAATCAATTGGACCTATTTTACCTTGTTGTATGTTAAGATATATTTGTTTAACTCCAGAAATCCAAATTAATTATGTTATATCTTAGCGGTGCATCTTCAGTGCCGAGTCTTTTATCGGAGAAAACGCCGCCGGTGGTGGTTGATTCGGGAGTGTACCCAACGGGCCCACGGATGCCGATGCAAACACAAAAGCTACTAAAATTTGTGGATACGACCCAATTGTGTAGAGGCCCATTGGATAATCCGGGGCATTGGTTGGTTACCGGGGCAAAATTGGACTTGGAAAGAGGGAAAATTTGCTTGCGAGTTAAATTCTCCTTGTTGAATATATCTTCTTAACAATTTGGCAAGTCCAAAAAAAAAAGTGGGTTGTAATCAATTGTTTTGAGAAATTGGTGGCTATGTATAATTTTTTTAACTTTTTTTATTATTACATAGGGGTAGGAGTAAGGGAAATAGAAGAGGAGATTCAGGTAGCCAACTAACTGAGCTATTAGATCTCTACGGTGACTATGTATATATTAAGTTATATGGGTAAAATATAGAGTCATTTATTTATTTATTTATTTATTATTGGCATATAAAATGGGAGGGAGTATGGACATAGTAAAGTGATTTTTTATATTTTTTGTTGGCCGAGAAATGCAAAACTTGAGGATTTTTCTATCTTGAAATAAAGATAATGACCATCTTTTTCAGACTTTTAATCATATTTGAACTTTTCATGTATTTTAATATTACTTGTTTTTTGTTTGAGTTAAATTTTTGAATGAATAAAGTTTTGGACTCGGTCAGTCATGTCAACATGGGCGTGTTGTGGGCTGGACATGCGGAAGTCATAGCCCGTAACTTAATTACGCAGGATGACCAGTTTTTGAGTCATTTTCTTGCGGTTCATTTACACTTTTTTGTACTAATGTTTAAGTTTTGCCTCTCAAAAAGAACTTGCGCTTTCTGGGGCGTAAGAGTTATATGGGATCTGATATTAGTTGTGCCGGATTCGTAAATGTCTTAGAAGGAATAAATTTCATTTGAGAGGCAAAAATTAAAGACCAATCCATTTTGAAGGAAAATTGTGCAATTTCTTGTTTTCTTGTGCGGATTTCCCCTCATACAGATTGATCTTTAATTTTTGTCTCTTAAATTGTTGGTCTTTAATTTTTATCACTGTTTTTCAATGAATGAAAATTTATGGGCTAAAGTACCCTTATTCGCTGGTCTACGAAATCAGAGATTCTTGGTTCGATCCCTAGCATAGTTGCTAAAAATAAATTTCAAAAGGCAAAGTCGACAGAAGTTATGTGGAAATGGAGTTATTCGGTATAAGTTGTGCAGTAACTAATTCGCTCGCCATAAGTTGATAGAAACTTTGCCTTGTCCGGCATAAATTCTGTAAAAATGACGTTATGTCGGATAACTTAATTCTCACAGAACTTATGCCGGACAAGACAAAATTTATATTGCAAAATTAGGTCATAGATAAGAGTAGGCCAAACTTTTTTTTTCCGATGTAAGGGAAATTTTTTATCACTTTTTTGTTATTTAAAGTGCCGAAGAGCAAAAATTAAAGACCACCGATTTAAGGTGCAAAAATTGAAGACCACTCCAAGATAGGGACATTCAGGCGAATTTCCCTTTTGAGTCGACAATTAAATGTTAGCCATTATTTAGAACATAATTAGAAAGTAATCACTTTTTCATGAAAAATGGTATCTGAAAAAAATATTTTTCGCAAAAATTCGAAACTACCCGGTATACATTGGTGAAGTTCGAAACTTTGAAAGTAAATCAACACAACGTGTTGGAGTCTGAAAAGTTTATGGAGTTTGAAACTCAAGGAACGACCCCTCCAAGTTTTTTCATGGACTTTGAAATATGTATCAAGAGTGAAATAATAATAAAATTTTAAATCAATACCATGAGTAAATTAATGACAAAATTTGTAAGTATTAAAATAGGTATAATGAGTGAAATAAGTATATATAATAATGACAAAATGTGTAAGTAAAACCGTTTACTTAATTATTGCATGTTCTCGTTGATGCGGATGTAAATAATTAAAGGAAATGACATATTTTAAGTAATTAACTTATTTATATAATGAATATTTGAGAATATGCGCAAAAAATTCTTTAAAATTTGAATCGAAAGTGTCTAGTAGACATGATTTATTATGTGTCCAGATATTTCATTGGAATAAATCGTAAGTCGAGTATCTAATAAAATTTATTAGCAAATTTAGAGGTTGTCTATTGATATGCGGTTTTGACCCTTTACAAACTATTTTTTAGTTTTACGAGTGATCTTCATTTCTTTTTAGACATAACAACAACAACATATCCAGTGAAATTCCACAATGTGGGGTCTGGGGAGGGTAGAGTGTACACAGACCTTACCTCTATCTTGGTAGGTAGAACGGCTGTTTCCGAGAGACCCTCGGCTCAAGACAAGGCACAAGCTCAAGCAAAGTACACAAACAAAATGAGTAAATCATGATTGCGAATTCTGAAAAAAAAAAAGCAATAACTAATGCAAGTAAATAAAATAAATAAAACACACATAACAACATAAATCAAACGACAAGAGACTATAAGACAATATTATGTCTACCAGTATGCTAGGCTAAGCGAGCCTAAATTATAAAAGGACAAGATGTCGCATTTTCTCTCTTCTTGCTGCCTTCTTTTTCTTTGGTGATTGAATTATTGGAGATATTTTCCCTCTTTTACAACCTGTTTGCACGTCACAAATGGACTTTTCGTTATCTTTATTTATTTCTTTGGGCTCTCATGAAGCATAAATAGACACATTTTTAATCTTTTTTTTTCACCACTACTCATTAGTCATTTGTAAGCATAACATATTGTTAACTGGAAATTCATCTAAAAAGTTTTTAAGTCTTTCAAAGGGCATGGCCTAGCAGTAGAAGATAGTTATGGAGATGATCTTAAGAACCAAGATTTTAATCCTGTTAGAGGTATGTAAAATATTTTCACCTACTTAAGTCGTAATCGGTAAGTTGCCCAGTTCAAAGACGAATTCATTATTTGGAATTTATGAGTTTCTATATCTATAGCAAGTGAATATTAAATAATAAGTAAATTTACAGTCAACTATTTAAAATATTTAATGAATTTTATAATATGTATACAAGACTGAGTTCACATAAAATTGTGACCGACCCTCTAGATCTGTCCCACCAGTTTTAAGTGTTAGTGTAAAATATATATCCAAAACCCCATTGAATTTATCTAGCTAGGTGTGCAAAAATTGTCCATAAGACAACTTTTATTGAAGAAGCTAGGTAATTATATTATACATTTTTTAATTAAAGTTAAATGTGCTCGATTAATTATCATGAATACTCTGGGTAAGTCGTTTTACAGATGGCAGATTATGTTGTGAATTGTGATCAATCTACCTATGGAAATACCTTTAGAAACAATTAAGATAACATACCCACTTTGTTCATGATATTATTGCTTCTTATATGCGTCGGTTCACATACTAAATATGCAGAAATTATAAAGCAGAAATTATAAAGCAGAAATTATTTATGACGTGATTAATAAAGAATAGATGGTCACGTGGAGACTAATAATAAATTGATTGTGTTAGATTATGCGAGCCAAAAAATACTTTTAATATGGTGCATTATTATTCATTTAAATCAAGTCCGCACGATTTTCTTCAAAAACCTCACTTTCTTAAGAGATCCTAACACCTTCCACGTATATAGTTTCCCCAATATATCTTTTCAAATATATATATATATATATATATATATATATATATATATATATATATATATATATACGTGCATAAAATAATTCCTTCCATATATTCTTATTATTTTTTGTATCATGTATAAAATAATATATAAACTCTTGAATAAATATCATTTCATACTGGGAGCTCAACTCAGTCGCTGACAACCTGGCAAGGAAAGGAGCAGGAAGGAAAGTTTTTGGGCAAAACAACAATTTGGTAGTTCCTCCCGTGTATGTATTTACAGTTATTTGGGCAGACATGGAAGGAACAATGTACACTAAGTATTTTAAATGTGTTATCGTCCGACGTGTTTGTCGTTTTATCGGCTGACGAAATCAGATGACAAATTGATTCCTTAACTAAGCGATTTGGGCTAGAAGCAGAACTCTAACTTCCAGCAATGAGTTCCCCAACTACTCCAGAAAGCGTTAGGATGGTGAGTGAGTAAACTAAGAGGTAAGAAACATAAATGCAGCTGAGTACAATAAAGTAAATGATAAAATGAAGTAAAAGGATAAAGATAGATAAAAATTGAGTTATTTGATTGATTGTGTTGTGTTCGTATATACAAAGAATGATCCGATTTATAGTACAAAAAAAAGAAAAAGAAATTGTACAACGTGATCCCCCCAGTGTCAGCCATCAAGTAACCCACTAAGTTCAATGGCCGACTATGGGGGAGGTGGTGTCGATTTTCTCGCCCTCTACTCCTCTTGATCGAATAATAGCGCTTTCTTTTAGTTGTTGTTGGCCGTTACCACTTCTAGGGGTCTGGAAATCCTTTTGACTTGGTCATTGAGGCGTCTGCATCTGAGTGGGTCCTAATCGTACCTCTAGCTAACAATTCGACTAAGATGCCTTAGTAGCATATGAGGTTCTTGTAGTTGAGGGCTAGGAGTAAATTCGGCTCTGGAACAGTTCGACTGTCACTGAATTCGGCTAAACACTTAAATTACTTTTGAGTGTTAACAATTGCCCCCTACATTAACTCGAGTGTGACTGTTAAGTTGATGTATCCGAAAGTAGTCGTCGTTTCAGTCTGACAGTCGCGCATGTCACTTCAATCGTCTCGTCTCCAGTGCATGCAATGATGATCACTTCTTGAAATATGTTTCCCCTTTAACCGAGGCGTCTCCATAACCATGAATTGGCTCTTATGATTTTCGACCATGCTTTTGAAAATAATAAATTAATCTCAGCCGCGCCTCTGAAGGTTATTTAAGGAAATGTACCCCCCATAGGTTTCTCACCTAATCTTTGGCCCTTTTCTTAGTCGAAAACCATGGCTTCATCTTTTTTATCTCGAAGGTCAGGAAAAATTATTCTAACCGATAGTGACCTGACCCCTACTTTGGCCTTCGTTGATGAATAATTGGTTCTGACTCCGTACGGTGGACCAGAACAAGGTGATTCTCTCTTGTTTCAGTACCTCAGCCCGATAAACCATGACTTTCTTTCTATTTGTAATTGGTTCACCGGCGGCCGATGTTCGGCTAACGTTCATACTTGGCCAACTAAGGTCGCTCATTATTCGAGTTAGTTGGACCGAGTGAAGTTGGTAACAGAAGCCGAATGGAGGTGCATGGGTCCTTTTGATGCCGCCGCACTGTTGGAATTTGATTTCCACTGTAACGGCAGACTCGGGTATGTGCGGCGCCTCTGTTTTTGTGCTTGTTCTATCCCAATAACTTGCCCAATTTCTCGGGTCAGCAGTCCGGTGTACTTGGGCCTCAGCCCCAGCAGTTCTTCAATACTGCGGGCCCAAATCCGATGCCGACACCCACCGATATTGAGGCCGCCATACATACATGGATTAAATCCTCTAGACGCAAATTGGTACATAGACACCGATGCCACTTTTCACATGACGTCCGACCAATGTACTCTCTCGTCTTATTCTAATTTGAGCAAAAATCGTGGCATTATTGTTCGTAATAGCAATATAATTCCAATTTGTGGTTACAATAATACAACTTTATCCCTCCCACATCCACCTCTTGGCTTGAAAAATACCGTTCATGCCCCGAACTTAATTTAAAATTTGGTGTCTGCCAAAAATTCACCACTGATAATTGGATTTCTGTTAATTTTGCTCCTTTTGGGTTTTCTGTGAAGGATATCAAAATGAGGATATCTCTCATGAGATGCAATAATATAGGATATCTTTATCCAATCACGCTCGCCTCCAGTTTTTCGAGTCAAGCCATGCCATGCCATCAACATTTGCAGCTCTAGTTCCTTCCTTGTGGCATGCACGTTTGGGTCACCCTAGGTCGTCTATTATTTCTTCTTTGCATAAAAACAATTTTATTTCTTATAAGGGTACGCGTAGTATTCCTAGTTGTCATTCATGTCCTTTAGGAAAACATGTTAGATTACCATTTGTACCCTCTATGTCTCGTACTTTGATGCCTTTTGATATTATTCATAGCGATTTATGGACTTCTCCCGTTCTCAGTTCTGTGAGCCATTGTTATTATATTCTATTTTTGGATGATTATTCTAATTTTTATGGACCTTTCCGTTAGCGAAAAAATCACAAGTTTTTTCCACATTCTTAAAATTTAGAGCATTCATCCGTACCCAATTCAAACGGGACATCAAAAATATTCAATGTGATAATGGCAAAGAATATGATAATGGGTTGTTTCGAGATTTTTGTGATGATAATGCATAGTTTTTCATTTCTCTTGTCCTCATACGAACTCACAAAATGGGAAAACCGAATGAAAATTCGTACCATTAATAATATTGTCCGAACTTTATTGATCCATGCTTCCGTACCCCCTTCCTTTTAGGATCATGCTCTACAAATGACTACTTATCTCTTTAACATACTTCCTACCAAATGATTGGCATATTCTTCCCTCTTAAAATCCTCTATAATAAGATCCTTCGTATTCACATCTTAGGGTCTTTGGGTGCTTATGTTATCCACTATTTCCGTCAACTACAATTAACAAACTTCAAGTCCGTTCTACCACTTGTGTATTTTTTTGGTTGTCCGTCTAATCATTGTGGTTACAAATGTTTTGATTTATCGTCTAATAAAATCATCATTAGTCGCCATGTTATTTTTTATGAAACCCAATTTCCGTTTGCTAACGTAAGTAGTCGCGGGCATAGTTCGTATAATTTTTTAGATGACAAGGTCTCCCCATATATTATCCACCATTTATCGGACTTGTACCGCACCCCAAATATGCCAGCGGGCCCACTACCCGTTGGCCTCTATCAGCCCATCGCTGGCCCAAAGAGGGCGGACATTCGCCCGATCGATCTCGTTATTGTTCCAGTGGTCCAGCCCACTGCCCCAGTTTCCATTCCAGCCCTTGTTTTCGTCATTGGGCCAACAGGCCCACTGCCTGTTGGTCGGTCCGTCATCAGCCCACCCACTGCCCAAAATCCACTCGCTTCCTCCTCGTGTTAAGGGACAACTACTCGTAGTCAACGGGGTATTTTTAAACGAAAATAATATTTTAATCTCAATTCTAATGTCTCTAAATCCCCTCTACCACGTAACCCATTGTCTTCCTTAAACGACTCGAATTGGTAATTGGCTATGAACGATGAATATAATGCTCTTATTGAAAATAAGATGTGGGAGTTGGTCCCCCGTCCTTCTAGTGTTAATATTATTCGGTCTATATGTATTTTTACTCATAAAGATAATTCTGATGGCTCTTTTGCGAGACATAAGGCTCGTCTTATAGGTGATGGTAAAACTCAACAGGTTGACATGGATTGTGGTGAGACATTTAGTCCGGTGGTCAAACTGTCTACCATTCGCATTGTTCTCAGTTTGGCTCTTTCAAAGGCGTGGCCCATTCGTCAGCTAGATGTGAAGAATGATTTCTTATATGGTGATATTAAGGAGACAATTTACATGCATCAACCCTTAGGTTTTCGAGACCCCGCTTATTCTAATCATGTATATTGATTGAAGAAGTTCGTGTATGGGCATAAACAAGCCCCACGGGCCTAGTATAAGCGATTTGCAGACTATGTATCTACTATTGGGTTTTCTCACAGCCGGTCTGATAATTCTCTGTTCATCTATCCTCGTGGTACTTCCTTGGCATATATTATATTATATGTGGATGATATTATCTTGATAGCTTCTTCTGATGATTTACGCAAGTCTATCATGACACTATTCAGTTCTGAATTTGCTATGAAAGACTTGGGGCCCTTGAGTTATTTCTTGAGGATTGTTGTCACTCATTATGCGGGAGGGTTGTTCTTATCCCAACGCACCGCTGAGATAATTGAGTGAGCTGGTATGTCCTCATGTAAGTCTACTTCCACTACAGTTGATACCAAACCCAAGCTAGGTGTTGAGGCTAGCTCACCTTACGAGGATCTCACTCACTATCGGAGTCTTGCTGGAGCTCTTCAGTATCTTACTTTCACGAGATCGGATATTACGTATGACGTACATCATGTGTGTTTGTTTATGCATGATTCTAGGGTGGAGCACATGAATGCGCTCAAATGCATTATCTGATACATCCAGGGAACATATGACTATAGTTTGCATCTATATCCATCATCAGCCTCTACACTTGTCTCGTATACCGATGCTAATTGGGGTGGCTGTCCACACACCAAACGTTCTACGTCTGGATACTATATGTTTTTTGGCGATAACTTGGTCTCATCGTCTGCCAAACGACAGGCTACCTTATCATGCTCCAGTGCAGAGGCCGAATATCGAGGGGTCGCCAATGTGGTCTCTGAATCATGTTGGTAACGTAATCTTCTCTTGGAGCTTCACTTTCCATTCAAAAAGCTACCTTGGTATATTGTGATAATATTAGTGCCGTATATCTTTCTGGGAATCCGGTTCAACACCAGCGCACTAAACATATTGAGATGGATATCCATTTTGTTCGCGAAAAGGTAGCTCGTGGACAAGTACGTGTCTTACATGTCCTTTCCAAGTATCAAATTGCAGACATTTTTACTAAGGGTCTTCCCTCGGTTCTATTTGAAGATTCTAGGGATAGTCGCAGTGTACGAAGACCGCCAGCTATGACTACGGGGGTGTGTAAGTATACCGTGATATACATTGTATACACGGCGTATACAATGCCTTGTTTATACCGTGTATATCACGGAAACACAAAGCATTATGGATTGTGATATACATGTAGAGATGGCAGTGGATCTTGGACCTGGTGGATCCAGATCCGTTTTATAGGATATGAATCTTTAAAATTTGGACCCGACGGTTCCGGGTCGGACCCGGATCCGTTTCTGACGGATCGGATCTGGATCTGGATCTTGTATTTGAGATCCGTATCCGGTCCAGATCCGACCCGTGGATTCGTTTTTATTAAATATATTCATAACCTAGAATGTAATTTTATAAGTATTTTCTTAAAATTGCTAAGCACATCCTTGCAAGTTTAATTCTCAAAACAAGTTTAATTTATCCCCGCATTAACTCAAAAACTAAAAAATAAAGAGGTAACTTCGATAATAAAATCAATGTTATATTAGTGAATGACTAACATCTCCATAGACAGGTAGTTAAAATTATATTCACTTCAATTGTGAAGATTCCAAGCACATGCAAGTTATGCATTGTGGAAATACTAGTCAGCATTTTTCACAACTATTGTCATTGTCCAACATTTTCAATTAATAGCTCACAATCAAAACGAGACAACGAACAAAATATCTCATATGAACATTTCAAAATTGAAACACAATAAACTGTTAGTTAAGTAAAAATCGTTTGTTAGTTCAAAAAAAAATTCTTAGGAAGGTTACCTTTTAGCAAGGCAATCTTTTTTACATGTGGATCCAGATCTGATCCGATGGATCCAGATTTGGATATGATTTTTATGGACCCGATGGATCTGGATTCATGTATGAAAAAACGGATCTGGATCTGGATCTGGATCTAGTAGGATCCGGTCCAGATCCGATCCGTTGTCATCCCTATATACATGTCAAGTATATCACAGTTTTGAGCTAGTTTTGGTAATAGGTTTTTGTATATAATTAGCATTGTATACTTACCATAATTGTAGAATTCTTATACAAATAGAATATGATTTTGGGAGTAGAATAGAATTTTCATATTATGAAAATTGTAAATTGTATATACTCTTTCATTAATAAAAATAATCAAGGAATTATTTCTTTTACTTACTTTGCCAGCTATTCCCTAGTGAAATGAATCACTCCCAAGTTGGTTATAAAATATTCACATTTCTTGAGTCTAGTCTTCTTGATATGGTCAATGAGGTGAGCCAATCATAACCTTATGCTCTCTCTTTCAATTTATGTGTTTTACTTTTCTTTTTAATCTGCTTAAAAAAGAATGTCATTTTTCTAAATTTAGTACGTAATTCTTTAACTATAACATCCCACATGACATGTTTAAAACCACAAGAAGATATTTGATACATTACACATATATTTAGCTTAAGACCGCAGGATTCAAGAATCTTCCTTATTTTCTTAAATAATGTGCCCAGTCAAATAAGACACTTAAAATGAAATAAAGGGAGTATATGCTAAATTTCTTGGATCTTGGCTTCAAATCTCACATCCTAAATTTCTTTGATCTTATGTCCAGTTTGTTGGGTAAAGAATCCTAACAAGAGAGTTCAAAAAATTGTAAATTTCCAGGATGAATGAATAAACTTTACTATTAAGGGAAAGGATTCAACAGTTTATATATACCAAAAAGAATTGTTTTACCCTATTTGTACTGTGTAGTTTTTCGGCAAAGGGAATTCACTGCCTCTGTTCCATTTTATGTAAACCGGAAGGAAGAGAATTATTAGAACTCTCGTCTGCCCCTCTCCAACTAGTCAAGTGGCTGAACACCCCTTCGACTCGGCAACAAAAGTCGGTTATGGAATAGCCTTTTAGTCGGTTTTTCGTTCTTAAGGACTTTCTGACCGGTAGGCTTTATAGCGGACCTACCTTGCTGACAGCTAGGATATTACATATATAGTTGCACTTGCCTTCACTTAGAAACTCTACGCAACGTACAATAAATTCCCTCTTTTCTGCCTAGAGTTCGCTACTTAGACTTCCGATATATCTCCTGCGACTATTTTCTTTCAAGTAAAAAATGAGACTTCGCCCCTTCACTTCTGAACCCAACTACTCTTTCTTTCTCTCCTGCGGACCCTTCGCCTGCTAACAAGGAGAACGACGCACAACTAACAACTTCTGATCGGGCCTCTATCAAGCGAGGCCCTTCGCTACATATACTTTCTTTTTTTTAGTCTATTCCAAAATAAATGACCTCTTTCTATACTGGAAATGTACTTACTTTTTTTAAAAAATCTATACAGGTATTGTAGATGAATCTCTAGTTGACTCATTCAATTTACCATTGTATATTTCCCTCTCTCGAAGACATGACTAAAGTGGTGGAGAAAATTGGTTGTTTTAGCATAGAGAGAATAGAGCTAACATATCCTCATTTCAACATTGATGCAAAGAGTTCACAAGTCACCTAATGGTTTCGAAGGAATATTCACTAAACATTTTGGAAGATGAAATGTTTGAGAGGACTTTGGAAAAAATCGAAGAGATTTCTGCATGGTTGAAAGCTGAATATTACCATGTGCAACTTGTAATACAAGTACTCCAGGATATTTAATTTTGGACTTTTTCTTAATTTTTTACTAAATGATGCTACAATCTATATCTGGGAAAAACTTAAACATGTACCCCATATTTAAATCAAAATAATGAATAGATGACATATATCTTTAATTACATAGTCTTATTATTCTATCATAATTAATTAATATGCATTCACATCAAATTACCACTTGATCATGTAAAATTAATATAATTTAACATAAACATGACATATATGGATATTTTTTCCACTTTTCTAGTGTCATTGGAATATCTTCAAATGCTCAGTTCAATAGGATTGTAGTGTGCAATACAGATGTAGAAACTAAATAAACTAATTGGCTATCATTTTTACCAGACATCAAAACCAAAAGCAAAGAGAAGATTAATTAAAAACTTACTAGCTACTGCTCTAAAAACAATTTCATATACTGACCAAGGATCTTTTTCTATAATTGTTACAATGTCTAAAAAGCCACCCCTATATAGTTTGCAAATAATGCGGTCCAACCTTGCTAAATAATGAAGATGAATGGTGTTTTATCGAGAAAGTACTAAATAGAAATATCTGCTTAGTAAATCAATACCAATACCGAATCCGTTCTGCTAGTCCCTCTTTCCTTTTGAGGAAGCACTTCTCTTCACTCTCCTTGAAGAAAGCCAAAAGAAAAAGGAAGGTAAAGATTGATATTGTTCTTTCCCTTGTTTGGTTAGGATGGAAGACCATAAAATCACAAATTAAAAGAAACAACAATATAGTAGCTTAAACACTAGTGTACAATTTACTATGAATAGAAAATCAACATGAAACACAGCTCATGGACCTTGCTTTCCCTACCCCCCTCCAAGAAAGTCATTTTCCTATGGATCTTGTTTTTCTCAAATTTTTTGACCAACCAACCATGAAAAAAATTGAAAAACTATTTTCCTTCATAACAAACACACCCTTAGAGGAAAATCAAGCCAAGTACTTTTTCTAATGCAGCTTCTCTATAGTACATTAATAATTAACAACTCACCAAAAACAAGAAAACAAAGAGACATTCAAGTACTACTAATGCAGCTTCTCTATAGTTTCCATTAATTTACAACACATCAAAAAAACAAGAAAACAGATAAAGACCTCATTTGGCCTTACATTTGAGGTAACATTTGTTCAGCAACAGATGCCAAACCCTGCATCAACCTGACTATCTCGGTCGTGTCATCGAGATAGTATTTTGCCTTGCTGGGCTTCCGGCCAACGGTGCAAGCGAAGACTTCGGCTGATGGAGCCATGGACGGGCCAGACACCGAGCTCATGATCACCTCGAACATGTCTTCATCCGATCGGTCATCTCCTATGCAGAGGACAAAATCTGGCGACATTCCTTTCTCTTGCATTGCAGTAAGCATGCGCTTGGCAACAAGCCCTTTGGATACACCCTGTAGGATGGAACACAATTTTGAGGACATACATTCACAATACCAGAAATTAACCATATGCCAAGGATTAAAAATGTATAGAGGGAAGATTTGAGTTTACAATTGTGAGGGTTAGATAGAACTTTGCCACATCACAGAGTTGCTATACAAAATTGCATATGAACAATGCAGTCGGCCCCTCTCCCCCGCATATAAATCATACTCCCTCCGTCCCAATTTAAGTGTCTTACTTTCCTTTTTGGTTTTCTTCAAAAAGAGTCTCTTTCTATATTTAGTAAGTTTTCGCAAGTTTAAGACTGCAAGATTTAAATGTCTACACAACTTTAATTTAAGACCATAAGATTCAAAAGTCTTTCTTTATTTCTTAAATTTCGTGTCTAGTCAAAACTAAGACACTTAAATTGGGACGGAGGGAGTACCAAAAAAAGAAACAAAAGAGCTATGTTGCTTGGACTCTTCAAAAATGTCAACATGTGTGTGTTGAATCCTCCAAAAGTAGTGCACTTTTGGAGGATGCGACGCGGGTGCGGAAGTACTTTTGGAGAGTTCTAGCAACAGAGCAAACAAGATCACAAACAAAGATAACAAATGTTTCACATTTGAGGTCCTATAGTTGTTTTGCTCTCAAGGCCTCTCTTTTCTTTTATCCCGAAAGTTTTTATGAGGAGAGAGAAAATAACAAACATGGATTCAGACTAATTACTTTTTTCCCTAAAGAGGGTTTGTATCTGCTTCAATGAATCTAATATAAGCAAAGTCGATATGGTCTCATTCAGTCAACGAAATTACAACTCAAAGATGTAGATTTAACTTTACATGAGTCACATATCTACAAGTAAAGGCGTTGGCGCGATATTATGGAATGGGTGCTCTATTATCAACTTTTATTTAGAATCTTACATTAATTTTATTACTAATCATATCCAACCAGATTGAGTTAGAAACAAGGAACTTCCTACAGTTTTTCACTGAGAATCAAGAATTAAGATTGAAACCTAGTCTTTCACCTCGTAAATGCATTGCCACGCCTCTAACGGACAAACCAAGATACATCCAAAATCATATATCTTCCCAAACAACAGTTAATTTTAATTAGTACAGTCTACAAGCAAGCAATATTAGTATTTTCGCTCCCGCAGATGCCCTCCATTTCTACAGCAGAGCTAAAATACATACCTGAGGTTTAACTTCCACTATATTCTGTCCACTCTTGACAGTGACAGGTTCATTAGCCAGCACACTTTCTAGGTGATCAAGAAGTTCTTTAGCCTGACACGATCCGAAATCCGGATCCGCATCCTCGTAACACCAGACCATCGATGTTTCCTTGTCTTCAATAACTGATCCATCAGTAGTCTCAGTGTAAAGTTGCATAACAGGCTCCGCAATTTCTTTCCAAGAACATTCTACTTCTGGTATACACGTTTCCCATTCTTCATCTTGATTCATCCTGCAAATTGAAAGAACTGTTTGAAATTCGAACATGTGCATAAACTGTGAATACGTATCAAAAGGAAATAAGTTAGAACATCAAGTAATACCTCAAGAAATAGCCATGCTCGGCTGCAATACCGAGTTTCTCACAAGTTGGAAACCAGTCAGCTAGCGTCTTTCGGCTTCTAGCACTAACAATGAAAACCATATTGTTCTTGTCTCTGCCCAATGTTTTGATGATTTCGATGGTTTTAGCACTCGGCTTCTTATCAATTGCATTTTGAGGCATCAAAGTACCGTCGTAGTCCAGAAGGATTGCCCTGGTTGTTGTCCTTTTATATGCTGAAACTATATGCTCCATTGAAAGCTTTCTAAAATTCGGATCAAGTGAAACAACCCGAAAACTTAAGCCGAATCCAATACCCCAGCATCTCCGTCTTACATGATCCCTGCACGTTCTCTCTAAATCTTGCAAGAAACTTCGAGCCCAATATCCAACATCATGGGTGCTAACATACCTGTAATGTTTCTCGTGCCTAAGTTGCTTCTCTGGCTCAGGCATTACTAAAGCAGAGTCCATCGATTCGGCAACGACGTCAATGTTCCATGGATTTACTCGGATTGCTCCGCTCAACGAGGGAGAACACCCAATAAACTCGGACACAACTAACATGCTCTTCTTTGGCGTAGACGAGTCCAGTTTCAGAACCTTATCCAGCTTGTTATTTCCTTGGCGACTAATTATATACTCATATGGTATAAGGTTCATCCCGTCCCTGACAGCTGTCACCAGGCAACACTCTGCAACAACATAATAAGCAATCCTTTCGTAAAACTTTAGCGGCTTATCGATCAAGATAACCGGTTGATACCCGGGACTTCCGAACACTTCATTAATTCTCTTGACCGTCGAATTCGTTTCGTCCCGCACTTCTTCGACATCTTTTCCTTTGCCTCTAGCGGGATTAGCTATCTGCACCAAAACAACTTTCCCTTGCTTCTCCGGGTGCTGCAATAGAAGTTGTTCCATTGCAAATAACTTCAAACTAATCCCTTTAAATATGTCCATGTCATCGACTCCGAGCAACAACGTCCTTCCCTGATGATTAAACTGCTCCACGAGCTCGGCGACTTTCGCCTCCGTCTCTGGGAGAGTCAAGACTTGCTGAAGCTGCCTCATATGAATACCGACAGGAAGAATTTTAATACTTACAGTCCTGCCATAGTACTCGAGGCCTATGTAACCCCTTTTGGACTCATAAGAAATACCTAACATCCGGCTGCAACACGAGAGGAAATGCCTCGCGTAGTCAAATGTGTGAAACCCAATCAAATCCGAATTCAATAGAGCTCGTAAGATTTCTTCACGGATAGGCAAAGTTTTATATATCTCTGAAGACGGAAACGGGCTATGTAGGAAAAATCCAAGCTTTACTCTATTAAATCTCTTCCTCAAGAAAGTAGGTAGAACCATAAGATGATAATCATGAACCCACACAAAGTCATCTTCCGGGTTGATCACTTCCATGATTCTATCAGCAAAAATTTTGTTTACAGAAACATAAGCCTGCCATAGTAAGCGATTGAATCGACCGCCTAGATCGGGCGATAGGGGCAACATATAATGGAACAAAGGCCAAAGTTGCTGTTTACAAAATCCATGGTAGTACTTAGTAAACAAATCAGGTGGAACAAAAGTGGGAACACACTTAAATGTCTCGAGGAGTATTTGCGAAACCTCGTCTTGCTCATTTGGGTGGATTTCTTCCTTAAGACAACCAACATATATAACCTCAATTTCATCATCTCCTAAACCATCTTTCAGTTGGAGGAGAAGCGAGTTCTCGTCCCAACTGAATAACCATCCTTTACTTCCATCAGTTTTCCCTTGTACTCTAATTGGCAGCTGATTAGCTACAACAATTATCCTATCTTTCTGAGCTGAAGATGATGATGGATCGGAGCAAACGCTCTCCGATCCATCATCGTCCAGATCAGACATTATCCCGGCAACGGTCATAATACGGGGAATCCTCCGGTTCATTCGCCCAAAAGACGGTGACGGAGCTTCACCCGACGCCAACTCCAAGAGATTGGAATAGGATCTTGACACCATTTTTTTTAACTAACAACACCAAGCCCACAAAACCAAAACACTCTTTCTCTATAGTAAGCTCCTAACATAGAAAGAAATAAACACACAAAAAATTTCCCCCAAATCAACTATCAATAAGATGCAAACTTCAACCTTTTGCTTTTTTGCTCTTTCCTGTAAAACCCAAGAACAGATTTTTTAGATTGTTTGAATCAAGAAAAAAACCCAAAAACTCAAAATGGTACAAGAGAATAACTTCAAGATTTCATTTTGACAAGTGAATCACAACTATACAACAACAACAACAACATACCCAGTATAATCCCACAAGTGGGGTCTTGGGAGGGTAGAGTGTACGCAGACCTTAACTCTACCTTGAGGGGCAGAGAGGTTGTTTCCGATAGACACTCGGCAAGTGAATCACAACTATGGGTGGAACAAATTTTTTTAGATCGTGTCTTATAAGAAACAAAAACCCAAAAAACTCAAAAGGGTACAAGAAAATATCATCAAGATTTCATTTTGACAAGTGAATCACTACTATGGGTGGAATACCTTATAGATTGTGTGAACCAAGAACCCCAAAAAACTCAAAAGGGTACTAGGAAATAAAATCAAAATTTCATTTTGACAAGTGAATCACTACTATGGGTGGAACAATTCTTTTGATTTCATTTTGACAAGTGAATCACAGCTATGTGTGTAACAAAAAATTAATTAATTTGTGCTAACCAAGAAAAACCCCAAACAAGCAAAAGGGTACTAGAAAATAGCATCAAGATTTCGTTTTGACAAGTAAAACACAAGCTATAGGTGGACAACAATACATGAGGTATATATCAGCTCAAACAGATAAAAAACTTTATGTGGGAGAGAATAAGAATATATTCAAAATCATAAATACAGCTAATACATGAAAAATATTTTCTTGGAATAATTATAGACAGTAAGCACATCATATCACACCCAAACAATTACAACCACTGCAACCTCAGATATTATGCAAAGAAGCAAAATAGTGGAATATACCAGTTATTGAACACTTTGAATTCCGAAGTGTAAACCCTAAAGTGAAAAAAAATTAAGGAGAGTGGACAGTGAAGAGAGAAAAAAGCCAGCTAAGCTATACTGCAACAATGGTGTTTTTCATTCTTTTTGTTATCTTAGTTTATTGTGATGGGAGCTGCCCTTAAAAGCTTATTATATACACTGCACACTGTTATAGATGGACTATATAATATAAAATATTATAATATCTGATTATTGTGGCTCTTTATGTGATATTAAGTTGTAAACAAAGGTTATTTAATTGGATTAATTAATGTATAGATAATGTAGAATGTTAGTGTCATTGCCAATAATTTTGAGACATTCAAACCTCTTTGTAGCAGCGCTGTTATCTACGTATATGTTTTGATGATATAGCAAAATGCTATTCCCTCAATCTCAAATTATTTATTATATTTTTAGTTTATATGTCCCATAAAAATATTTAATTAAAAAGAGTATTTAAGCTTCATTATTTTTATTTAGGTTTAAATTATAATCTCTCTTCATTAAATGTTTACTCTATTTACGTGTCATCTTTGTTAATGACAAAAGGTAAAATAGAGAAAAAATAATTAATTATATCTTGAACTTCTAAAACGCCAAGTAATTTGAGATAACTATTTTTAATAAACACGATAAATAATTTGAAACGGAAGAAGTATATAAAAAATTATATATTACTCCCTCCATCTATATTAGTTTTCACATTACTAAAAATATATGTCTCAAAATACTTGTCACTTTACAAAATAAAATTAATAAAAAAAATTCTATTTTGTACTCAACATTAATTATTTTCGAAAATAGTCAATATTGATTATAGTGTAATTTATTGGAGAGGGATGAGAGTAATGTAATAAAAATATGTTTTCATTTATGATCTCTTAAAGGACGTGTAAAAAGGAAAGTAGACAAATAATATGGGATGGAGAGAGTATCACGTAGTATGAAAGAATGATCATACAAAAAATAAAAAATTATATAAAAATAATTGTTATAGAGAGTTCTGACTATATTAATTATACACAAAAGTTTTTAATTGGATTAACTAACGTATAGATAATTTATAGAATGTTATTATTGTGACATTGCCAATAATTTTGTGAAACGTGACTTATGACTCATGAGAGTGTGAGTGCACCAATATTTTAAAAAGGGGGAAATAGTCAAATTTGTCCATCAACTATGTTTTATAGTTTAACATTGTCATCCGTCAAATTTACCCTTTCCGTTAGTAAATTTATTAAATTTCCCCTCAGCTGGACGGATTTCTGACTTGGACTCCACGTCGGATCCACGTAGACGCCATGTAGGCTCCCACCCAATTCTATTAACTTGTAACTCGTACCCGTTACCCAATCATTTAAATTATTTTAACTCGGTTCCTTTTAGAAGAAGATGTAGTGATTATGTTACCACATCAACGCAGTGGTGCCGACTGATAAAAAAATAGCGTAAAGGTAGGTTGATTTGTCGCCGGCGTTCCGCCAAAATAGTGGGTGTGATGGTATCGTTTGGCAGTGGTGTTGAGGCAGTTTGTGGTTGTTGACTGAGTTGGGTAGTTCGATGAGGTTTTGGTTGTTGACGGGGCAGTGATGGCAATGGAGAAGAAGGGAGCGAGAGAGGGAGCAAGGGAAGGCGTTGGGTGGCTAGTGGTCTGGAGAGATCGTCGGAGTTTGGAGCTCCGACGGTGGTGGTCGGGGGATCTAGTGGTGAGGCAGTGAGGGGTTGATGTTGTTGGTGGTCTAGGTGGTGACTGCTCCGATTCACCGGTTGGTTATCACCGGTGGTTCTGTTTCGTCACCAATTTCGCCGGAGACGACGGTGGTGGTCTAGGTGGTGACTGCTCCGGTTCACCGGAGCTAAAAGCTCCTCGCTAAAAATTCTCTCTCCCTGACTAGGTTATTGATTACCTCTTATTCTAAAATGGATCGGGTTGAAATAATTTAAATGATGGAGTAACGGGTACATATTACATGCTAAAAGAATTGGGTGGGAGGCTACATGGCGTTTACATGGATCCAACGTGGAGTCTAAGTCAGAAATCTGTCTAGCTGAGGGCAAATTTAATAAGTTTGCTAACGAAAATGGTAAATTTGATTCCAAAGTTTGACGAATGGTAATGTTAAACTATAAAATATAGCTGAAGGGCAAATTTGATCATTTTGCCTTTTAAAAATGTATAAAGTACGTGTTTTGCAACATAAATGTTACTTTTGTCAATAAACTTTTTAAATAGAATGATCTTGTTAATATGTCACTATCTTAATCTCAAAGTTGAAACAATGAAATAGACAATTTTGGTGGAATTGTTTATTATACTCCAATTCAAGATATATCATTAAATTGGTTGGTATCTGCGTCAGTAGAGATATCTGGACTAAATAATTATATCAAAATCTTGAAAAGTAAAAAAGAAGCACAATACTATAGTATTAAGATTAAATAATAACTATTGTATTTGTAATAAATGTTGCTTTTAGTTTATCTTTTATTATTATAAAAATGATTTAATTATTAAAATATATGTTTATATATAGAGAGAGAGAGATATATTTCTTATCATTTCATAAATCCACATAGATGATCTGTACGTTCAATGAAAATAAAATAAATTCTTGAATTATTTTGTTTTGAGACTGCTTTAAGATGGAAATGTTTACATTTTTCAGGTACTATTTCCGAAAATATCTAGGCACATAACTCTTTATTAATTTTAATAGATGATAAAGTTTATCCATTTGACCTAATAAGCTTGAGACATCAGCTTCAACAACCCAAAAGCTTACAAGGTGCAAAGATAAAGAGAAGCCGGCGATGATTTACGGGGTATGGTGAAATGAATGAGATTTTTATATTTTAATTAAATATTTTGAGTCAAATTTAGAGAACAGAAAAAGTCTTTAAAAAAAATTTCTACTTTAATAAATTTTATAAAGATAAGAATCTGAATTATTTATGGCACAAAGATAAAATAATAAATTCTGCGTATATTCTGTCCTTTTCAGATTTTCTTTAAATGTTACCGTGCCTATATTATTACTATTGTTATTGCTGCAAATCTGAATTATAATTGATTTAGATCAAGTTTTTTTAATCTATTTATTTTGAGATGTTTTTCTTCGTGCTTTTCGAAAAAAATATTTCCAGAGAGTAGTACTTTTTATTTTTAAAAATTAATTTGAAAATCACTTTGATCAATATTAGATCAACATTTATTTTTTACTAAAACTTTAATAAAGTTCTTGAAAAAATATTTTTTCAATTTTTGAAAAGTAATATATAAAACTTAAAATACGTATTCTTTTTCTAAGAGCTTGGTCAAATAACAATAATAACGACAATAGAACGTCTAGTATATTCCCACCAATAAAGTTTGGAAAGGATAGGTATATGTATGCCTTACTTACCTTTATATTTGCGGGATAGCAAGTTTGTCTCCAATAGAACTTCGATTTAAGAAAATTGTTTTCAGCAAAAAATTATCCGAAAGAAAAGTAATATTATAATAAAATATTTGAAAGGTAGAAAGGTATCAACACTACAAATATTAATTAATGATAATTAAAGTGAAAGAAATAATAATAATAGAATCGAGGCATAAGATAATGCTAACATAATATTAATAGTAATTATAGTAAGGAAATGGATAAATGCTCTCCAAAAAGTTTTTCGTAAGAAGACACATTTAATTTCCTAATTAAATTGGCCAAATAAACTATTTATGACATAATTGAATTTCTCAATAATTGTACCGAAAATGAGATAAACAAAATGACGCAGAGGAGTACGTACAGCTGAGTTACATAGGATCAAATCTCTTCGAGTTTATCCACAAGGGGAACTTCGTTCGTTGAAGTCGAGAAAGAACGAGGAGTGTCCAGAGGCTTGTGGGGCCCATTAGTGGTCCTACCAAAATAACTATCGTGTTTCATTCAAAAATACCAAGTAGGCCATCGAAATTTGCATATTCATTATTAAAACTATTGGTTAATTTAGCATTGATCCATCATTTTATTGTACTGATCTCGTCTAACCCATTGGTTTCCTAAAAACTGATCGATTTAGTAGGCGTTTTGCCATGTATTTTCAAATCATGATTTGATAATTTGATTGTAAATTACATTTGTTCATATAATTTGGACATAATTTCAACTTCAATTTCATGTCATTATTTGAAATCTCAAATCATCCAAAAAGGTGTGATTTGAAATTCCAAATCATGATTTTAATTTTTTAAAATATAAAACTTGACTCATAAGTTTATATTTTGTAAAAAAGATCCATAAATTAGTAGATATATATCAATTGATCGATGATGATACGATTGCTAATAATATTGATCAACAACCGGCTCAAAGTAACAATGTAGCTTCATCTTCTCGGTCATTTGATCGGAAAATGTATGTTCGACGTGAAGAGACTGTTCATACCATGTGGAAGATTATATTAAAAAGTAATTACACTATTATTCATATTCAATTTTCCTTATTGAACTAAAATTTGATCAATTGATGTTGTATTTTTTAGAAAGGTATTCTAGCCGCGTATTATTTTTGTTATGAACTATGCTCATTTTGTAAGATTGCATAATAATTAGAAAAGTTTTGATGATTTTCACAACTTGTGGGATTTTATGTCAATGAGAAAAAATACAACTTAAGAAACCTAAATTGTATGTCCAAACAAAACTTCAACTTCAAATCATATGATTTCAAACCATGTCCAAACATCTCCTTAGTCATTTGATAAAATCTAACATGGCGCAACTTCAGTTTATCGAGAACATGATCATTGATAGGAGAATGTGAAAGTAACAAATTAGCGTAGAGAATTAATAAGTTGCCGAGCTTATTTCTTTTACTTAGCAGGACTATTAATATTACTTTTACGTTTGCTTATTCTTAGATCTCTAGTATTACCTGATTATTTATTTCGCTTTGTTTATCTTATTATGATCTTGTTACTAATGCTTTTTTTTTTAATCTTTTCTTGAATTGAGGATTTATCAAAATTAATCTCTCTACCCTTAAGGTAAGAACAAGATCTACGTACATACCATTCGTCTCAAATCCCACTTATATGATATATTAGGTTTGTTCGTTTACATATTATTATCTCAATTATTCTATGGTAATTAATATAATTTGGTAAGTATTGGTCCTGGCAAGTTTTCTCTTGAAGCTATCTCACCTTTTGACTTTAATTTATAGTATATTATTTCCTCCGTCTTATATTAATTAGTCATACTATTAAAAATATTCATCCTAAATGACTTAGCTATTTTCTAAAAATAAAATAGAATTATTAATTATTTTTTAAAATAATTAATATTAATTAGAGTGTAATTAATTGAAAAGAGATAAAGACATTATAGTCTTATTACCTCCTCTCCCCCGAAACTGTTCGAACTTCGAACTATCATAAATACTATGCTCTTTTCGCACCAGTTCATAGGCCAAAGGTTACACGTATATCCCACCCCAACAAAAAAATTATATTCTATATCATTTGAGACCCGCTGAATGCAAGTCGGTTTTTTTCATACCCAATTCATTTTGACCTGAGTCGTATAACATTTTCGCCCGTCCTTCAAAATTCTAAATGTTGCTATGTGTATTTTATTTGTCTTATTTATTTCTATTAGTTATTGTTTTTTTTTGCTTCTTTCTTTTTTAAAATACGCTGTCATGACTTACACACTTTGTGTGTCTTACTTTGTTTGGGCTTGTGCTTTTTCTTGACCGAAGGTCCCTTGAAAACAGCCACTCTATCTACCAAGGTAGAGTTAAGGTCTGTGTACACTCTACCCTCATCAGACCCCACATTATGAGATTTCACTGGGTATGTTGTTGTTGCTTCAAAACCCTAAATGTGTATTTGCCATCTCCGATTGAAAGACAAAGCTTCAAGTGAAAGGAAAATGTGAGATTTGGTGTCCAAACTAAGCATCCAATCAAATTATCACACACAATATTGGATTATTCTTGTCATTATAATTGCGATTCAATCTTTCATTTGATATGGTAACAATAATTTTCCATAAACCCTAACCACGATGGAGAATTTAATTTCAGAATTTTGAATAAAATAACAAAGATTAGAAGTTAGGAAAGCTAATAAAAGAACAAAATTTCATACCTTTTGAATTTGATTTTGTTGAGACAAACAGAAATTTAGGACAGGTGGAGCTTCAATGGCGGGTCATTACATTTAGGGGTGAGCGGGTCCGGGTACCCTAACTTTTTTGAACTACCCGGACCCTACCCAGTAAACGATTGGTTCCTAAATCTACTATCCGAAACCTACCCATAGCAATCATAACCCGGAACCTAATCGGACCCTGCGGTTTTGGGTAGGTTCACGGGTACCCTGTAAACTATTTGTTGGTACTCTATTATATTTTATAAAGCAGTACGGGAAGTAAATAACTATTACAAGTGTTCGAAAGGATAAATAAATGGTCAATCTTCAAAACTGCCGCAAACTTGTTGTGTCTTGAATGTTGATAACCTTGCAAGGCCAATGTCGAGAACTGTCGCAAGCTTGTTGTGTCTTGAATCTTGATATCCTGAAATCAAGAAACAACTAAATCTGGATGGTTACAACGTTGTGTGTTGAGTCGAGGGATTGCCCTCTGTCCTTAAGACAAGATTGCCCCGTATATATGCTTTTACGTTAGCGGGCAATAGTCTCCCAAGATAAAACAACACTTTAATCTCAACGCTACAAAGCCAATAGGTTGAGCCTGCCGAATAAAACAAATATGAATCGACTTGCTGAAGATATGGAAAAGGAAGGAAGAATTTCTATCTTCTATTCTGTTTTGTCTCTGTGTATATAGTGTGTCTCTGTAGTGTATATCTTGTGTATATGTGTGTATTTCAATGCTGTTTTTCTGTCACTGTGTTTGCTGTTTTTCGTGACAGTTTTGTGTAGTGTTTTTCGTCTCTGTTTGTGCTATTTTACCAGTCATGAATTGAGCCAAAGGAGGCTCAATATATAACATGGAGGAGGGGCTGTACAACTGCCCAAAAATGGTTGTTAATGGCCATTAGGAGGGCATTAAACAACCAAGTAATGGTTGTTTATGGCCATTGAAGGAGGCTGCTCAACTGCCCAAGTAATGGGCTGTTAATGGAGGAGTTAATCAGCCAAGTAATGGCTGGTTAATGCTCCAAAACACAATCCAACGATAGGCAGAAAGTTTTCTGCCTTCTGTCACCCCAAAATCAACTTTTCAGAAACTCTGGGGATCAAACTGTAAATATTAAGCAATTTGGGGTCCAAAAAGATAATATCAGAAAGTCCCCACAGCCCACAGCCCGTGCCCGTGACTGAGACCGGACCGGACGGCGGCGACGCGCGTGTGGGCTTAGCCTTGGACCCAAGCACATCTAGGTCCTCCCTCCTTTAAACACATTGGATACCCCTTGGGGTCCCAAACTCTTTACCACTTTAGAGACTTATATAAAGAGCAATTCTTTCTATTCCCACCGATGTGGTAGATTTGTCCCACACCATATTTTCATGCCTCAAACACCTTACTTCGTGGACCAATATCTCTTTCATTTCTCAACGAAATTTGACGATTCTTGGCCCTACGGTCATCTACTCACTTCGTAGTTCATGCATGTGCGAAGAGACCAAGTCTCCAACATGCGGAACACTAGTGTTTAATTCATCAAAGATGGGTGGACGCATCTCCCCGCCAAAGGCAAATTTCCAACACCATTTATGTCATAAATACTACTTTGCATAATCCAAAAAGTTTACATAATATGGAAATTTGAATCTGATTTTGAGCTTAAAATGAAGGAAATCAGGAAAATCTGAAATGTGTCTTCCGTGACTTAAATCAGTGACTGAAATGGAGGAACATGATACAACACAATCACTAAATGAAGAATACATTGTTAGTAACTATGACGTACTAAGAAAGAAGGATAAACCAATTAGTCATAGAAATATAAACTAATTTATCTGTAGAAATATAAACTAATCACACACAACAGAGGATCTAATTTAGCAATCTAAACTAACAGAAATCAACCCAAACTAAGGATCTAGGAGAATATATGAATATTCACAAATCGACACTAGTATATAAGGGAGATGTAAATGCATATATTCATTTAGACAATAAAAGATTTATCGATTAGAAAACAAAATCGATGGGAAAATAATTTTTGAGCTTCTTTTCATCTTCATGCCCCTGCTCTAACTATGCATTCTGGCCTAAATAGAGTATTATTGACTATAAAGTTCACTTTAAAACCTCAATCAATTATCATATTTTAAAATAACATTTACTTGTAAAGTAGAAAAACAAAAGCAAAGGAAGACCGCAACCTTTGTCAAGCTTCTGGAGTGAGGAACAATGACAACAAGAGAGAGGGGAGGTGGAGCAGGAGCAGCGACGTCGATTTGCTTTGGGCGTAATGGAAAATGGAAAATGGCTAGGGCTTCTCTTTGAGCTACGTAATGGAAAATTGGAAAATGTGAAGATGTTAAATGGCAGGAGCTAGGGCATCAGTGTATTTTAGTAAGAGAAGTGGGCTTAGGGCTGACTGGGTCAACCAGACTGGGCTAAAAAACAATAAACGCCCAAAGCCCAAACTTTATAATTTAAAACTTAAAAGGGTTGTGGGTTCATAGGGTCCGGGTATCGGTTCCGGGTCCGGGTATCCTGTCTCTATTTGCCGGAATTGGAACCGAAACCGGACCCGACATTGATCGGTTACTAATATTATATCCGGAACCTATCCGTTATTATAATATATATATCTGAAACCTACTCATTAGTGTTGGTTCTGATCGGGTATCTGGGTACTCATTACCCATGCTCACCCCTAATTACATTTGGAAAAGAAGGATTTATTAAATTGAGTTGGGAAATTTGTCAATTTGGGAAGTCACGTGGCATTTTAAAGTTGGTTTTGGGAATGAGTCCTCACGCGCTCCTCCTGCGTGCACTCACAACTGGTGCAAAAATGAGTCAAAGGAGCATATTTATGATAATTCAAAGAGGTTTAGGCGGTAATAGAATCCCCATAAAATTTAGTTGTCTTTTTGACAATAAGGTCTAAATGGGGGGACGGGGGAGGGGAGGGGGTTAATGATGTATTTTCTTAAAATTAAAATTAGAAGAAAAAGAATTATTTCATACTTTTGATCTCAATTTATATTAGATTGGGCATAGAGTTTTATGAAAGAAAGACTTTTAAAATTAATAAGTCATAATTTATGTGATTTAGGTCATCTTACTAAGGTTAAATAAGAATTCTAAAATTAAATTACTTCTAAATATAAAAATATAATATTATATTGAGATAGCCTAAACAATCCCGCAAATGTAGAGATAACGTCTGCGTACATCTTACCTTTTCCAAAACTCACTTATGGAATTACATCAGATATGTTGTTGTATTTGGATAGACAAAAAAAAGAAAGTGAAACATAAATTCATTTGGGATAGAGAGAATATTTTGTTCCAGATTTTCATTTGTTGCTCGTATTGGTGTGTTAGTTAAGTGAGACATTTTAATAATAGATAAAAAAATAATTTCAATTAAATACTTTTAATTAAGGCTATGAAAAGCCTTTCAGAAGAAATTCTAAAAACTTTAAAGTCAATAATTCGAAAGAAGTGTTTTATATGTTTCATTTTATGTGCCATTTCTTCGTGTAGGTTTTTAAAAAATTATACTTTTTAAAATTTAGAAATATTTTTCATTTTATTTTTAAATATTAATGAGATGATTTATAACCATATAATTTCTGATATTTATTCTAATTCACAAATTCCACTCTTTTTAAACCTCATGATCAATCAAATATGTATATATAAATTAAGAGAAAATGAGTAATGTTTAAAATTTTAAATAATTTGAATTTAAATGCTCGGTCTATTAGTGAATCATCTCTCCAGGATTTGTGAAAGATATTCTATCAAAAATATTCTTATTATTACTTTTACTCATATTCCCCAAAAAGTGAATCACATTCTAATAGCTCCGAATAAATAAATACGCGCATTAACTTACGAAGGCTTCTTATTTCACAATAACCAAAATATTTTTTTTACTCTTTCATGTGTAATATGTAGGGTTCCAAGCGGATTAGACGGACATCTAGCAGTCTGTGCCAGTAGGAACAAAGGCAACAGCTTGAACTGTTTTGACCAAATGTATCTCTTATTAATTCCGACAACATATCCAACGAAAAAAGGATGTGCCACTCCAATCTTAAATTCCGTCTTTCTCCCTACTATTTTTCCTTTTAAATTATTTAGAGGTTGTTTGATAGCTGCTTCGAAATTAATTAATTTATATATTAAATTTTATATACGTAATAATATCACATTTGGTACTAATATTTTTTCACTATGTATAAAATCTAACATATCTAATACTATTTTTGATTTATAATTTAGAAACTCACATAATCAATACATATAGTATAAATTATGCAGGATAAAAGATAAAATAATAATACATAACAAATTTCTACATAAAATCATACATAAATTTTCTCATAACTAATTCATGCATTACTAATACCTATATAACTCTAACTAGAAACCAAACAACTCCATACTGCTTGGAATGAATTAGTTCGATTCTTAGGATTTTATTTAGGACGGAATATTGTACACTTCAAAGTTATTGCAAGTTTTCTTTATTTTAACAGTCAATAAGGGATTTGACATTTGCAATATTTCAAAAATTAGTTTCATCATAAAGTTTTAGATTTTGGTCAAAGAGAAAGAAAACTTATCATATCATGGGGTTCATAATTATTTTGGCCGATTCATCTCTCGATATATCAATTTTAATAATTCTCGTTTGTTATACTTTTTCTTAATTGTTTGGCCGGTAATAGGTATCTGATTTATCTATCAATACTATGCTTTTAATCTAAATGTTTTAAATTTGGACTAATTTGTAGTTGATAATCAAAGTCATGTAATTATTACTTAAATTTGTATTATTAATCGAGCTAACCTAATATAGAAGTTATGCATGAATGTAATGCTCATAACTTTCTTTCTAAACCTAACTGCTATCACGCTTTATCTACAATTGGATGACATCTAGGTGTAAATTGTTATTTGAACTTTCAAATGAAATATTCTAATAGTCTTTCTAAAGTGTATATCAAGCAAAATAATATTGATTTCCACTCACAACTATTTAATTTTCGCAAACTTATATTTTCAAGTGAAGTTCATAGCACACATAATTTAAAACTTTCACAGTTTTTTAGCTTCTACTCAAATATTCTTCAGCCTACTTAATCTACCTATTGAGTTTAATTTGCAATATTATTGGTTACTGTTCCATATAATTTTATAAGACTTTTTTTAGTATATCACCAAACATTTTGTTAATACTCAAAAGTAATTTAAGTGTTTAGCCGAATTCAGTGACAGCCGAACTATTCCAGAGCCGAATTTACTCCTAGCCCTCGACTATAAGAACTCTATCGCCTACTAAGGCATCTTAGCCGAGTTGTTAGTTAGAGGTACGACTGGGACCCACTCAGATGCAGACGCCTCAACAACCAAGTCAAAAGGGTTTCTGGACCCCTAGAAGCGGTAACGGCCAACAACAACTAAAAGAAAGGGGCATTATCCGAGCAAGAGGAGTAGATGGCAAGAAAATCGGCACCACCTCCCCCATAGTCAGCCATTGAACTTAGTGGGTTACTTGATGGCTGACATGGGGGGGGGATCACGTTATACAATTTTTTTCTTTTTTTGTACTATAAATATAGGAATCAATTGTACAGAAACAACAACACACAATCAATAAAAAAATGATTCTTATTTATGTTCATTCTACCTTTACCGCTTTTATTGCACTCTAGCTGTATTTATGCTTCTTACCATCTAGTTTACTCACTCACCATCCTAACGCTTTCTGGAGTAGTTGGGGAACCTATTGCCGGAAGTTAGAGTTCCGCTTCCGGCCCAAATCGCTTAGTTAAAGAATCAATTTGTCATCCGATTTCGTCAGCCGATAAAATGGCAAACACTTCGGACGGTAACAAATTTGGCACACTCGGTGGGACCATAGGTGATCTCATAATGAAGTTTGATTCTCCAGGTCAAGATCATACTTGGCGTATGCGCCTAAGGTCTGGTAAGAAAATGAACCAAGAGTCCAGTCCACATCCTAAACAAAATCCTCCCAGAAGGAACAACGAGCCATCATCTTATTCGGGTATGCCTACATCGATTGATACCCCTCCACTTCCTCTATCAACCCAAGCTGTGGGTGAACCTAGTCAATCTGAGGGTCCAACTGTTATGACCATATTATTCATTAGACAACAGATTGACTTGGGCATCCACGATATTATGTACCAGGTTTCCAAATAATTGACTGACATTGTCAAGCCAATGGTGCATAATGAGATTCAGCAGGCGAGAGAACTGGAAGTTAACCGACTGCATCCAGGAGAAAGTTCGGCTAGTTCTGCCATCCCTCTGACGAATGGCGTTGTGCAGCATGCAACTGTGACTTCAGGTGTTGTTCCTAAGTCGAATGTGTATCAGTCAGTACCTGCTCAGGTACAGCCGATAGCACACCTAGGAGCACCACTGCCAAAAGGCTTCAAAACACATGATTTCGCCACCTTCTCGGGTGATGACGGCAAATCTACCAATGAGCATATCGGCAGATTTACCGCCCAATATGGCGAAGTTGGCCATAATGAGTATCACAAGCTGCAGTTATTCCCCGTTTCTCTAACTGGAACAACATTTGCATGGTACTCATCTTTGGCCCCCGACTCCGTGCAGAGTTGGGCTGACATGGAGCATTATTTCCATAATAGATTTTACTGGCCCCAACCTTAAGTCGCTGTGACGGATCTGACGAATCTCAGGCAACAGATCAATGGGTCTGCTACCGACTTTATTGAGAGATTCAGAAGGAAGGTTGGGAAATGCACTATACACTTCACTGAATCAGAATGCGCCCACATGATAATGAACAACATGCATCAACAGCTAAAAGATAAATTAGTGGGGCAATCTTGCTCTAACTTAAGCCAGTTAGCCGAGAAGGCTAGCCAAATAGAGCAGTTTATCCAGAAGAAGGAGAAGAGAAGAGCCAACCGAAATCGATGCTCCCATTTAGTATCCATTATTGAGGCAGATGAGTCTGACTCAAAGTCAGTCGATTGCATGGTAGATACAATGGTAGCCGAGATCGTCAAGGGTAAGGTTTACTCCTGCCCAACCTTGAAAGCCGTAAAAGGCAAGGAGATGAGTTCATCTGATGACAGGATCGGTTACTCATTTGACATCACAAAAGAAGATCAGATCTTTGATCATCTGCTCAAAGATAAGCAGATTTGGCTGCTTGATGATCATAGGATTTCGTCTGCCGAGGAACTCAAAGATAAGAAGTACTGCAAATGGCATAATTCATACAACTACTCTACTTCTAATTGTGTGGTCTTTAGAAAGGCGATCCAAAAGGGCATCAAAGAGGGGAGGTTCAAGCTCGCCGACAAGAGTATGGCTGAAATGTCCATTAATACCGATCCCTTTCCCGCAATACCAATATCTATGGTATCTTTTGCTAAGCCCGATGAGTCAAAGGACACCAAAGGGAGACAACCGATGAAAAGGGTGTAGGTCCCAAAGAAACCTACCGAAGGGGAGAAGGCCGCAAGAACCTCTGTGTTCAACCGGTTAGGCAGCTTACATGACATTCGCGATGACAGGCAGCCAGCTAGGAGCAGTTTCCATGACCGCCCTAAATACTCGAGAGACGTTGAATGAGAACTTCAGGAACAAACCATGAGGTTCAGAAGGGTCCCTATCGGAACCAGGCATAGGCCTGGGGGGCAAGTACGAATGCCAACCAATCGACAACCGAGCATGCCTCGAATAGATGAAGAACCACTTCCTAAAACCAAACGGAGGATGGTAGAGTTTAATATAAATGAGGGTGTTTCATCCTTACGTATCACGGCGAGAAATAAGGACTGGACGAGACCCCGGAGAATGATTAAACTAGCCTCCAACACAGAAGAGGGGAAGTGGTTCGTCAATCAGGCTTCTACAAAGAAAGAGACACCACCGAGAGTCGCATTCAGGACTCAGAAACGAAGGATGCAACGGGCCAAGGCCATAGGTAAGATGCAACGGGCCAAGGCCATAGGTAAGATGCAACAGACATTGCATCTAATTTCTAGCACCAAGGCAGCCAAAAATCATGAGATTCCTGAGTCTGCCGTAGCTGAGGCTATCAAGTAGGCATTCAGCTCAGTTGCTTCAGGGGCAATGTCACATGAAGGAGAGACGTCGAATCAATCAGAGCTGGATGAACAACCTATCGATAACCCGATGGAGAAACCCCGACAAGAGAAAGTGGCTCAGGATGGACCTCTAACCGAGGCAATCCCACAGATCGTGCAGAGATTTCAGTCAGAGGATTCCCAGCCGATCCCCATTTGTCTCCAGGAAATAGAAGATATGAGCGTCTGGTCAGCCGAATTGGATAAATGAGGTGACTCCATCCTCGATTTATTTAGCCAGGACCTGGTTGATGAGATCTAGGCAGACATTGAAATGGTCAGCCTAATCCCATGTGAGTTCTGGGTCAGTCGCTCCGCGCTGAATAGCCTAGAATGTGATGTTTACGTAGAAGACACATAATGGGCAACAATAGCCGATACCCCGACTAGGGACATCGTATTTGGTGCACCTACAGAAGATATGGTTAAACACCTCAAACCCCTTTACGTCAAGGCTTATATTAACGACAAAATTATTAGTCGGGTGTTTGTCGACAATGGGGCTGTGCTGAATGTGATGTCGTTGCTTACCTTGAAGGATCTTAACAAAACAAAAGATGATCTCATCCCAACTAACATAAAAATGGCTAGGTTTATGGGAGAAGCCTCTGAAGCATTGGGGGGGGGGGTTCTAGTAGCAGAAATCACTGTAGGTCCTAAGACGGTCAGGTCTTCCTTCTTTGTAATAGATGGCAAGCCGTCCTACACCATTCTGCTGGGCAGGGACTGGATTCACACCAGCTGATGCCTTCCTTCTACCATGCATCAAAAGCTAATCTTTTGGGACGGAGACAAGATAGAAATCATCTCAGCTGATGATAATCTGTTCCGACCAAGGGTTCAAAACGTAGAGGCTGTCCTCTATTCACCCTATATGGCTCCCATAGCCGTCACAGAGCAGTATGAAGAAGGATCTTGGGAATCCTATAATCTTACCTCGTGAGGGTTTGAAATAAAATAATTGTCCGAACCACGACTTACCTTGGAGAATTTAAATGGTTGAGGAAACCCAACTCATATGTGACCTGTAGCATCGGCTGACCGCCCTAGGTTCTGAGGCAAGGATAGCCGAGGCATCGCAGATGGGGAACCACGACAGAAACCCAGATCTGGCAGCCAACAACATTTGAGCTGCCTATATGAATTTTACGCCTAGCTTTGTTTGTCTTTGTTCCACGCTTGTACAAAACGCGAGTGTTATTTTATACCCCGTGTTGTGTATGTGGTATCAAAGTTTGAATAAACTCATTTTACAAAGACATGTCTTAAATGAAATGGGCAATCAGAAACTCCAAATCTACAGCTACAGGGACGACATTCTATCGGCCAAATCTATGGCCAAGATGCAGTGTTGTCCTCAGAAGTTAATATCATTACGGATGGCCAAACCAAATTTTCTAAGTTTGGAAGACTATCAGCAGGCCATGCTAATGGAGTTGGGTCAGAATTGACTGACAATCACAGAAACGACCAAAGTCACATAAATCTCCAGCTCATTGACAATTGCACAAGAGCCCGTACAGACGAAGTAACGACTAAACCAATAGAGCAGAAAAGCATGATGCTCAGAATCATCGACCGGAAGAGGCGAACTTTGGCGGTTAGCGGTCATAAAGGAACCATAGCTGGAAGAATTTTTCGGGACAAAAATCCCCAAGTCGGGAACTTTGATTTCACTCAGTATCTTATTATTGTTATTGTTGTAATCTCAACATTTTTAGTCAGCATGCCAATATTTCGTCAGTCTAGTCATAATAGGTCGAAGTACATATATATTCGATTTTGGGATAATCATTTAAATAATATCGGTAGTGTTTAAAAATTTACAAGTTTATAACTTTGGAGAAACTTCTGACATGCATAATCTGAAATTTTGTATGACTGAAGTTTAAATACATGTGGCTGAAATTCAATAGGTCTTACTTCTTCAGGCATATGACTAAAGTTCAGTCGTATGTGGCTGCATTCAGTCATTTGCATGAACTTTATCATTTTTGTCTAAAGTTCATGCACATATGACTAAGTTTTAATCATTTTTTCTTTAACTTCAGGTATAGATATCTTTTTAATTGAAATTAGATTTTATAAAAATCAAATGAACACCGCATGGCTGAAATTGTCCGAAGGGAATGGACGTGCGAATTTTTTCTTAAAAAACATGAATATAAATTAAATAATAATTTCTAAATAGATACCACGTGATAATTTTACGTCGTAATATTATATATTTGTATTGATGTATATTCAATAGAGAACAAATATATAAGAAGCGTATAATAAATAAGTAATCGTGTATACTCTATAACAAGTATATAAAAATATACGATTAGTATATAATATATATTCAATTGATTATACATAAATAATACAATAATTATAAACTCTATATTGACTAAAAGTTATATAAAAAATATTAAATTTTTTTTTCTGTGACTTTTGTTAAAATGTTGTGTAGTGTAAAATGTTTATTAAATTATCAAACGTGACAAGAGTTTTAAGTGTAGTGGATAAGCTTTACGTAAAACTAGCTTATTAATTGTCATTTCCATTCTCATCTCGACACGTCTTCACCTTTCTTTGTGTATGAAAGAGATAAATTAACCAATTAAGATAATCTTGGTTCATTTTAGATTATAAATTAGTTATACATAAATTATAATGGAAGAATGATTACATAAGAATTATTAATACATAATCATTTAGGTACGGAGTTATCTTTGTTAGAGAACACTTTATCTCCAATGTCGGACTTCTCGGTGCATATCTAAATTTAATCAGCTCTCAATGCTAATACCGAACATCTAGTGAAAAAAATGATTAATACATATTGTTGATACTAGTGCACTTGGTTGCCCTTTATATATTATTGATATTGTATAAGAATTATTGGCACATATATTGTTGATATCATATAAGTTTTTTTGATATAGTATTATAGTATAAATTATATTGAAAATGACATATTTTTTCCGTTCACTTTTACTTGTCCACTATTGACTTTGCACATTCCTTAAGAAATAATATATGAAATGCATAATTTACCATGATTATCGAAAATGAAATGGAAATATGGACTTCTTATATGGACTTGGACAATCCTCACCCTACAAGCTAGCTTTTGTGGTTGAGTTAGGCCTAAGATCTATTCTTTACATGGTATCAGAGCCAAACTCATTCCAATTCTTTGTTCACCGATGTTGGGCCCCGAAATTATATTGTCCACGCTCCAGTTAACGAGGTCTGAGCGTGTGGGGGAGTGTTAAGAGTCCCACATCGAAAATGGAATGAGAACATGAACTCCTTATATGGACTTGGACAATCCTCACTCTACAAGCTAGCTTTTGGGGTTGAGTTAGGCCCAAGATCCATTATTTAAACTCAACCCCAAAAGCTAGCTTGTAGGGTGAGGATTGTCCAAGTCTATATAAAGAGTCCATGTTCCCATTCCATTTTCGATGTGGGACTCTTAACACTCCCCCGCACGCCCAGACCTTGTTAACTGGAACGTGGATAATATAATTTGGGGGCCCAACATCGGTGGACAAAAAATTAGAATGATCCTGACTCTGATACCATGTAAAGAATGGATTTTGGGTCTAACTCAACCCAAAAAACTAGTTTTTAGGGTAAAGATTGTCCAAGTCCATATAAGAAATTCATATTCCCATTCTATTTTCGATATGAGACTCTTGACACAAAGGTATGTGAGGCTCCATTACTTTTTTGACTTATGAATAGTGGACCCATTTGTTCATTTTAAAGCTAGAACATAACACTACCAAAAGAGAAAAAATATATTTAAAATTGATATAGGTCCAATAAACACAATAAATTGAATTAAATAACTATAAAAATGTAAAAAAATAAAATTATATGTGCTTGTTGTATTATTGTTTTCAACATTCTGTAAGTTTGGGAGATTTATTTTGATATGGTACTTTTTTTGTGTGTATTCATGCAGCGATTCAGTAGAAATGTGGATCGATCATTGTTTTGTTTTGTTTTTTTTATTTTTTATAATTGTTGCGATTTTGAAACGCAATCTTGTTATTTTAATTATTGCGATTGTGAGTCTGAAATTTTGATTACTGCTCATTTTTGCATTTTTTGTTTACAGAAACTGAGTATAAAAATAACGGATTTTGTTTACAAAGTCGGAAATGACTTTTAACTTACTAATATTTTTATTAACTTCTTCAAAGCACCCCAATGTATTTTTCTGTTAAAAAATTGTATGCACGAATAAGAGAAATAGAGAACCAATATATCCGTTGGTTTTGAGGTCTATTTTGTTGACAAGTGGCTATAAATCCAATGAAATGTATGTGTTGAGTAAAGTTAATATAGGGATGGTATTAATTAAATATCGTGTACCAAAAAAGGCAGTATTAATTAAATATTACTTTGGAGTGCTTCTCTAGAAACAAATAAAATTAACAAGTTTCATATGAATCACAAAAAAGGTGTTGATCAATTAATGAAGGCAAAAACATTGAAGACGAAGATTTAAAATAAGGGTTTTGGATGGATAAAAAACGGGTTTTATAAAATCAAAAAAATTTAGATTTTTAATAAATATCCTTTTTTTCAGATTTGATTTTAGAAAAAATAAAATTTCAGATTGTTTTAAAAAAAATTGTCAAGTAGGCACCAAATAGGATAAGTTAAATGTCATGTGTCGTCATGTCATCAAATTTCAATGACTAGATTTGCTTGTGTGAGAGTATATTAGAAATGATGGGTATTTTTGAATACTTTGCTAACGATAGGGGTATATTTGACCCCAACTTGTAACGGAAGGGGTAGATTTGGTCCCAACTTGTAACGAATAATAAAAGTAGTCAATTTATGAAAGTAAAGAGGTATTTTTAACCCTTTTCCCTTGATTAAATGAATCAGGTCTTAAAATTGATCTCAAGCCATTCACGTGTATTTTTTAAATTGGATTGAGTCATTTAACGACTGGGGAGCAAATGTGGCTCAAAGTATAACGATAAGGTTTTGTATGTGCAAAAAGTATAAAAGGGATAATTATAACTTATTTTCGATAGTACAATATATATATGACCCTTTTTTTTTTTTTGTTGACGAAGGAACCCGCAGCCGCTACTCTCTCGAGTGCGCACAGGGTAAACCCCGGACTGACGCAATAGTCTGCAAACCAATTGTTGTAAAATTTAAATGCAATTAAATAGAGTTCACTTATCTATTGAAAATATGATTAATGCAATTAAAAATACATGAATAAATTAATCAAATTACTCGTCGTATTAATTTTTTTAAAGAACGTGTAAAGCTTATCCTGACAACTAAATCAGAATAGAAGAAGCATGATATTGTATACTGGAATTATTTATCTAATTCCTGCAACCAAACAACTCCACATAGAAGAAATGTTAATTTAACGAAATTAGAAGCGTCCAAACAATTTACAAAAACTAAACTGTAAGTGAGATATTCACAATTAGATTCCTTATGTTGAAATACAAGCTTCTAATTTTGGAACATTAGAAAGACTTTCCTACTTAAGTAATGACAAAAATAGGGATCACTTCTTTTCTAATAAATTGAATAGTTTCTAATTCAAGTATGTTTGGAGTACCAAACGTTTCTTTTTTTAAGTATTCAAAGTGAAATAGGGCATCGATAAAACACGTATTAGACCTAAACTTTTAACTAATTCAAAGGTTGATTCAAGATTTAAGGTTTCTGAGTTATTATTTGTGATGACTTTAAGTTAATAATTCAATACTAATAACATTCACAATTAAATATTTATACATATCTACTAGATTCTTAATATATATACAGAGTTTGAACAAAAGATATTGACAGAATTCACATGAACTTGTAATTTGGCCTTTAGACCTAAATCGAAATATCACTTGGCTAAGTAGAATTATTGGAATAGGTTAGGTTTATTTATGGTAATATAAGATCTGGTAATTATGATAATATAGAATTTGTAGTCCTATTAGAATAGGGTTACCCTTTATCCTATTAGACTAGGAAAATGATGATCTTACCTTTATATAAGGAGGTCATTATGATGAATGAGAAATATAAAGAATTCTCCCATTATTCTTGTCTCTGTCTCGATTTTAATATGGTATTAGAGCCATGTTAGAAAGAACACCAAAACTTTAGAATAATGGCAGGTGACGGTAAAGAAACCGGCGATAACGACAAAGGAATCGCCGGTGAAGAAAACAAAACCCAAAAAAAAAAAATCTCTCCATAGGACATTACATCGAATGATAACCCTGGAATTGTGGTGACACAAGTCCAATTGAAGGGCAAACATTATGAAGAATAAGCTAGATCCATGAGGACAGCCCTAAGAGCAAGAAAGAAGTTTGGCTTCGTCTAAGTACAATAAAAAAAGCGAACAAAGAGTCGCCAGATTTGAAAGATTGATGGACTATAAACTCACTGTTGGTGTCGTAGATTCACAACACCATAGAACTGACGCTTCGCTCAACGATTGCATATAAAGAGGAAGTGGAAGAATTATGGACAAGCATCCGAGAGCGATTCGTCGTTATTAGCGCCCCTCGGATGCAACAACTAAAGGCGGAACTAGCGAAGTGAAAGCAAAAGGGAAGGACCACAGTGAATTACTATGAAAAACTCACTAAGTTGGGGAAAATTGGTGAATTACGAACAAATCTCAACTTTACGTGCGGAAAGTGCACGTGCAATCTAAGAATGGTCCTAGAAGCCAAAAGAAAAGAAGAAAAAATGCATCTTTTCCTCATGGAATTGGATGAGGGAACGTATGGAACGGTAAGATCGAACATACTAGCCCAAGAACCGCTGCCATCATTGAACAAGGTCCACTCGAAGTTGGTGCAAGAAGAACGTGTGAGATAAATCACACAAAAAATGGAGGACTGGAGTGTAACCATGGCTCTTACCGTGCAAGGGAGAAATATTTACCATGACCGAGTTGAAGGGAAAAACAATGGTGCATTCTGCACACATTGCAAGAAATCCGAAAATGTTATGGATGGATGTTTTCGACTAATTAGTTATACAAATTGGTGGCAGGAAAATAAAAAGGAGACAAAATAATTAAAGGAAGAGGAGGAGGACATCAATAATAGTAGAGGACTAGACAGGATCCGGTCGTGGTAGAGGCAACTACCGGGCTAACGCCGTAGATGTCAAAGAAGGAACTCAGATGGAGATAGGAATGGCGAACACAAGCAGCACAAGACTTCACAATTTGAGAGATGAGATCCGAAAGATTGTGATTCACATGTTGAATTCCCAGAGAATAAATCCGAATGGGAAAATGGATAGTAAGACCGAAAAATCATCCTGAATCATAGACTCCGGAGCTACCAACTATGTGACAGGTAATTCGAAAGAACCGAGCAATACGCGACACATTCCTAAGTGTCTGATTGGTCTTCCGAATGGAAGTAGCTCGGTGGCTACAAAAGAAGGAACAATCAGGCTGAATGACATGATATGATTGAAGAATGTCTTTTATGTTCCAGATTTGACATGTAATTTAATTCATGTGTCACAACTAGTTGATTATTTAGATTGTGATGTGACATTTAACATAATTATATGTGCTATATTAGACTCCACCACGAGGAAGTTGATTGAAAAGGGTGAGCATCGAGGTGGACTTTACTATTTCAAGAATTTGTCGTTGATACGAGCTATAAAGGTAGAGGTAATTGATTGGTCCGATCGTTGGCACAAACTGTGGGGTCATCTTTCAGCACAAGTGTAACACCCCGTACTTTCTGACGATGGTTTGAACATCTAGACGTATGCAAGTAGACCCAAATTTTAGAGAATTTATTTCATATTCACGTATGCCAATAAAGAGCTTAGTATATAAAAGGATGCAGTCCCAAACTAATTTAGGACTTACCAAGTGGGACAACAATGATCGGCTAATTGATAAATTATAGTGGGGGACAAGATTAGTGGGAATAACGTGTAACATTTAAATGAATCACCTAAGTGACTAAGGTGATATAACTAATTGGTGACTATTTATTTAGGGTGTGTCTAGTGGTGACACATAATAACTAATGTGTCAAGTATAGCTTAAGAGGTGGGTGGACCCCATGGCCACTAAGGAAATAAAGAGAAGGCAACAACGTTTGGGCTTTGGATTGCATACATACACATAGTTCATTAGAGATTAAGTAGCAACATAGTAATGTTCAAATTGAATTAATGGGTGTTAGCAAATGCGAGCAGAAAAATTAGTAGCCGTTCATGGAAATTATAGGCAGCAAAAGCAAGCAAAACACGGTCCCTAAGTCATACTGAATTCCATTTCTCGAGCTGGTTCATCCGTGTTTAAGGTTAGGTGCCATACGAACTACTTGGGTTGTATTATCAACGGATCGATGAAGATATGTTAAGGCAAATTATTTCTTCTTTTGGCATGTTCTAAATTACGAAACGTAAACGTAATATTGCTCTATAAATTATTCTACTCTTAGTAGTTAAGGATGTTCCTGTTAGTTATTTTTATGTTAAAAGCATGCCTAAATATGTTCCCAAATCCTTATTGAAGTATATGGGAAAGATGTTAATATTCCCAATGTTAGCCGAAGGTACAAGGATATTATGTCACTCAGATAAACTCAGAAGGTTTTATTGTCATTCATGTATTACCCTGGACCATATATTGGGGATGGGAAAAGGGATACGACGTTATGTACGCAACCACATGATCAGCTGGTATATGATGATGATTATGCCCACAGAGACCAATATGATATGATGCCCACAGAAGGTCCGCATTGTGCATGACATTTAGGCATGTTATGGCCCTCAGAGGCACTCACTACTGGTTGGCTGTTTCTGTCGGCTATTTCTGGTCTCAATTTACTTTTATATCCATGTTATTCTATTTTTCATGCCTGACATACTCGATACATCAGTCGTACTAGTGTCCCTTTTGTCGGGGGACGCTGCATTTTATGCCCGCGGGTTCACATAGGCAAGGCGATGATCCACATTAGTAGGTTGCTGACTCAGCGGATATTGGAGCACTCCCCTTGTTTCGGAGTGTCGGTATAATCTCGATACAATATTTTTGCATGTACATATGGGTATGGCGGGTCCCTGTTCCGACCTTATGATATTGCGTACTCTTTTAGAGGCTTGTAGACATTGTCTTATGTATAACAGTCAGATATGGCCTTGTCGGCCTTGATATGTATATATGCACAGGTTGGGTCCTTTTGTTGGGAAAAGTTTTACATAGCTTCTTTTCAGTATATCATCTCTATGTGTCAGCAGGGTACCTGGTGACGGGACTTGGGGCCCATGATTAATTATGGGTAGATGTAAAGTATATGATTAGTGGTACCCGACAGGTGAGGTCCGAGTGCCCGTCATGGCCCTCCGATTTGGGTCGTGTCAACAAGTAACAAAGTTTATTACGGCATTAGGCTTAAAAGAGAGTGGTGATAGATCATATAGAGAATTTGATGTATGCTAACAGGCAAAGCAAACGAGAAATGTTTTTCCTGTAAGTGATAATATTACTTCGGATACTTTTGAGATGATTCATTGCGCTTCATATTTTTTTACTATTCTGGATGATCGTTCACGAGTCATGTGGATCTTTCTCTTAGTTGATAAGAAAAAAGTGTCCCAAACCTTGAAGAATTTCTTCGCTCTTGTAGAGAGGCAATTCGAAAAAAGGGTGAAGATAGTTAGAAGTGATAACAGAATTGAGTTCACATTTATGAAGACTTACTTCTTCGAACATGAAATTCTTTTTCAAACATCTTGAACAGGGACATCACGGTAGAATGGAGGAGTTTAAAGAAAACACCTTCACATTCTTAATGTGGAGTGAGCATTGAGATTTTTGGGTCATCTTTCGATTAAATTCTGGGGAGAATATGTTTTGATTGCGGGGTATTTGATCAATAAAATGCTATCTTTGGTGTTGAATGGGAAAATCACATATGAAATTTTATACGTGGAAGCGCCTCGATATGATTATTTAAGGGTGATAGGGTCACTATACACACAAAGGAAAGAACGAGGTACACGTTTGAGAGTTAGAGTCGTAGGTGCGTCTTCTTGGTATACCCCTACGAAAAAAATGTTGGAGATTGTATGACTTAGAGAACGATGAATATTTAGTCTTAAGAGATGTTGACTTCTACGAGACTAAGTTCCCCTTTGCTGTAGGATCGGGTAGCTTGTGCGATAATATAGAAGTGATCCCGGATGAAACGTAGGAAGAAAGAAATCTACACGACTTTCAAAAAGACACTACCGACAATATAAAAACTCGAATAGATGAAGTACGAACACCGAATACTGAATCTACAGATCAACCTGCATTAGACCGGACATATGTCAGTCTAGATAGAGAAAACATGGGGAAAATACAGACTGAAGGTAACCAGACTAACGAAAGTCCATCAACGCGTCCTTCCGATCCTCAACAACCCTCAGGTGCACCTTATCCTTTAGCTAACTATATATTATGTGATAATTTTTACTCGCAACACCAAAAATTCCTTGCAGCAATTACCATATGAACTCAATAAAAAAATCTTCTCAGAAGCAATGAAAAAGGAATATTGGAAAATAGTCATGTAACAAGAGATCCAAGCATTGGTGGATAATGGAACATAGACACTAAAATTTTACCATCAGATAAGAAAGCACTCGGATGTATATGGGTGTACAAAATCAAGTACAACTCTGACGGTACAATCGAGTGTTATAAAGTTCATTTGGTCATTTTTGGAAATAAACAGGAGAAAATAATTGACTTCAACAAAACTTTTGCTCCGGTTGCAAATGTAGTAACTGTTCGGACCTTCTTGGCTGTTGCGGCTGTGCAAAATAGGGAGTTGCATCAGATGGATGTGCACAATGCTTTCTTACACGACGAGCTTACCGAGGAAATTTATATGAAATTTCCATCGGAGTTCCGTGTTCCTAATCTGGGGCAAGTATGTCGACTCCGAAAATCTTTGTATGGTTTGAAGCAAGCTTAAAGGTGTTGATTTGCAAAATTGTCAAGTGTTTTAATGAAATATGAGTTCAAACAATCATACTTAGATTATTCTCTATTTACTATGCACCGGAAAAGTATGAAACATAATGTCTTAGTCTATGTGGATGACTTGATTATCTCCGGAAATGACCATCATGTCATTAAACGATTCAAAGACTATCTCCACACCTGTTTTCACATGAAGGATTAAGACATTCTGAAGTATTTTCTGGGAGTTGAAGTTACACGTGGACCAATCAAGTTGTTTTTCTATCAACAGAAATATGCCTTGGATATAATAACTGAGTCCGGTTGGTAGACTAATATACCTCAGTTTCACGAGACCTGAGTTGTTGTATTGCGTGCATGTTCTGTCCCAATTCATACAACAACTAAAGGAAGCACACCGGTATGCATCTCTCCGTGTGGTGTGGTACTTGAAGAAGAACCCATGACAAAGCATTGTGATGAGAAAAGATTGTGATCTCCAATTGTACCGATGGTGTGATTCGAACTGGGCCGGATGTCTGTTGACTCGAAAATCACTTACCGGTTAGTTTATATCCCTCAAGAATTCACCCGTATCTTGGAAAACCAAGAAGCAACACATTGTCTTTCGCTCGTCAGCAAAGGCGGAATATCAATCAATGGCAATGATAGTCTGTGAATTGAAATGGTTAAATGAAATTTTTTGAACATAAATCTCCGTTGAAAATGTATTATAATAGTCAAGCAATATTGTATATTGCGCGAAATCCAGTGTTTCATGAACGGACTAAACACATTGAAGTCGATTGTCACTATGTTCGGGACACGCTCTAATCCGGAATAATACTTCCCAGTCATGTGTCAACCAATGAGCAATTGACCGATGTATTTACAAAGGCTTTTGACAAATCGCAACATGAATATATACTTGGCAAGTTGGGCATTCGAGACCCTCATGCTCCAACTTGAGGGGGGGGGGGAGGGGGTATTAGAATATGTTAGGTTTATTTATGGTAATATAAGATTTGGTAATTATGGTAATATAAGATTTATAGTCCTATTAGAATAAGGTTACCCTTTATCCTATTAGACTATGAAAATGAGGATCTTACATCTATATAAGAAGGTCATCATGATGAATGAGAAGTAGAAAAAATTCTCATATTATTCTTGTCTCTTTAAATTCTCGTCTCTATCTCGATTTTAACAAGAATATGTTTTTTGTTATTTTTTCACTTGACGTTCGATATTCATTTCGAAATTTCAACTAATTCAAATTCACGCCGTGAAGTTCCACTCCGAAAATGCTTGAACTATGCTATGATGCCTTAGCAGATATTTTCCCCACCAATAAAATAAAATATTTCTTTTTCTAATTAAGATACAAGAAATTAAACTTGTGCACCAGATATGTGGAAATGGTCCCACATGACTAAACGTTTTGTTTAAAAAAAAAAGAAAACACTTTTCACTAGCAGTCAACTCTTTCATGATAGAGCATATCATAAAGCCCTTTTACTAAATGCGTTTGACTTTGTAAAACCAACGAATCATTTTTCACTATACACTGGTCAACTCTTTCCTTTTTTCTCCTCCGTAGTCCCGTTATAAGAATCCATTAATTCAAATTCGATAGGAGGAAATATTTTTTAACATGAGTTTTTTTATTTACAGAACTCAAACCTAATAGCGAAGTCAGAAGTTTTAGTAAGAGAATTCAAAATATAAAAAAAATAATTATATTCAAAAGTTAAGAAAATTCAACATTCACTAATTCCTCCGCTATAATTAAATTCTAAATATGTGATTAAGAGTGAAAAAAACTCTATCAATTTCATCACAACCTTCGCGGTAGTCAACTCTTTTCCATGATAGAACAATTTATACTATCTCTTTTCTTTTTTACTATTATATCGATTAAGTTAATCATTAAATAAACACTGTCAACACTAAGATAAATTCAAATGACACTTTAAATTTGCAAGTTGCAAGATTCTCACCTCCCAATAGCGCTAAACCTGGCCTTTTTGGCACTTAGATTGATGGGTACTTATTCTTATCTTCTCTTTTGACATACATTTTGTGAAACCGAGATAGTGATTGGTATAGTAATTTTTTTTTTATCTTCATTTGTTCAGTTAGTTCTTTTGACTACCTTTAAAAGAAATGAAATGAAATTCCACATCTTGAAAAAAAAAATCACATACAGCATCACACTTAATTATAAGATAAAGGCACCATATATATTATGTATAGGACTCTAAAAGCAAAATCACATGATATGTATAAAAACATTTTTAGTTTTAAAGATGAAGTAAAGAGTTTTGTGCAACTTTTAAAACTAATTGTTAGACTTAATAATACAAGAGTGAAACAATTATTTGTGGAATCTCGAAGCAACTTTCAATTTTAGGCAAGGGCAAAATCATAACTAGAGGCAGATAGAGAAGTTATTACCACATGAAGACATAGAAAGGCATCTTAGTCAATTTCCACTCAAAAGATTGATGGTCCATAAATGAAGCCTACTATTTAATTTACTTTGGATAACAATAAGTTAGTTTTATGTTAAGTTAGTTTTATGTATAATCCCCTAAAGAGTCGCCGATAAGAAGCCTTATTATTCTTTTTTCTTTTTTCATGAGAGAGCCTTACCATTTCACTATATACTATAGTGGTCCTACTAATATTTTCTAACTTTGTATGTGTGTGTTTTATGCGTGAAAGAGAGTGTATGTATGTTTGTATGTCAAAACCCTATCAAGGGTCATGACCGGTGGCAGGTAGGTTTTGACCCACCAAGCAAATGTACTCTACTATTTCAACAACAACAACTTCATATCAGTGTATTCTCATAAGTGAAATCTGGAAGGAGTATAAGTAGACCTTATTCAATATTTTTGAAGGATATAGAAATTGTTTTTGATAGACTTTTGGTTAAAAAATACAATTCACATTACACGAGAGTGAATTAATTAATTAATAATAATATTAATAATAATAATAGAGACCAACAAAAATGGAGTGATATGGGAATTTTAGTAGTTCAGTTAGTATGTCTGGTTTTTTTAATAACTTAATGGTGAAGGTTTGATTCCCCCTTAATCCCTGTTCGTTTCCATTAAAAAGATTGAAGAAGAGAAGGGATCTCAAACCCTAACAGATTGTCCTAGATAATAATTAGCATTATACTGAATCAGTTACCTCCAAAGGAAAAAAAATGAGTTAAAAGGAGATTTTCGCTTTACCAAACAAGAAAATTATTTTTAAAATTTTTAAAGGAATATGTTCCTTGATTGTATTCATCAATAATGTACCATATATATAGTAGTACAAGAATATTTAAACTAGGTAACTAATCAATCTAATTACAATAGGAAATATAATTCTACATAAAATAAGAGATATACAATTAATGAAAGAATATTCAAAAAATATTCTATTACACCCGCGCAGTCGAAGCGGGAGGTTCACGAACACTGAGATTGGCTCGAAAATCACCAAATAGTATGCACGGAAGTCCTTTGGTAAAGATGTCGACAATTTGATATCTGGAAGGAACATGAAGGACACAAACTTGACCACGAGCCACTTTTTCGCGAACGAAATGAATGTCCATCTCAATGTGTTTAGTGCGCTGATGTTGGACGGGATTGCCGGAAAGATACATCGCACTAATATTATCGCAGTATACCAGTGTTGCCTTTTGAATCGGGAAGTAAAGTTCAAGTAGAAGGTTACGGATCCAACAAGACTCAGAGACGACGTTGGAGACACCTCTATACTCTGCTTCGGCACTGAATCAAGATAGTGTAGGTTGTCTTTTGGAAGACCAAGACAATATATTATCTCCAAGAAAAACGCAGTAACCAGACGTGGAGCGTCGGGTGTCAGGACATCCACCCCAATCAGCATCAGAATAAGCAGTGAGACCAGTGAGCGAGAACCTGTATAGATGTAATCTGAAGTGAAGTGTACCTTGGACGTATCATAAAATACGTTTGAGAGCATGCATGTGTGCTTCAGTCGGATTGTGCATGTGTAGGCAGATTTGTTGCACGACATAGGATATATCTGATCTGGTAAATGTGAGGTACTGCAAGGCCCCAACCAGGCTACGATAATGAGTTAGGTCTGAATATGGGGGGCCGGAATCAGCACTGAGCTTGGAATGGTTGTCTACTAAAGTGTGGGATGGTTTGCAAAATGTCATGCATGCACGATCAAAGATCTCTTCGGCGTACTTCTTTTGACACAAAAATAGGTCGCCAGAATGTCGAGTGACAGAAATGCCCAAGAAATAACTCAGGGCCCCCAGATCCTTTATAGAAAACTCAAAGGAAATGAGAGACATAATGGACCAGCGGAGAGCATCAGATGATGTGGTGAGGATGATGTCATCAACATATAATAATAGGTAAGCCATGTCTGTACCCTTGTTGTAGATGAACAGGGAATGACCAGATCTGTTGTGTGAAAAACCGATAGAGGAGACATAATCGGCAAACCATTGGTACCATGCTCGAGGAGCATGTTTCAGTCCATAGAGCGATTACCGCAACAGACACACATAACCCAGATGAATAGGATCCCTAAAACCCATAGGCTGATGCATATATACCATTTCATGAATATCCCTATGTAAGAAGACATTTTTGACATCAAGCTGATGAATGTGCCAAGACTTGGATAGAGCAATGCTGAGGACGGTTTAGATAGTTACGGACTTTACAACCAGGCTGAACGTTTCATCACAGTCTACTCCCACATGTTGAGACCTGCCATCACCTACAAGACGAGCCTTGTACCTCTTAAAAGAACCATTATATTTTTTTATGTCTAAAAATTCACATAGAACGAATAATGTTAGCATCAGGTGGACGGGGTACTAGATCCCACGTCTTATTATCAATAAGAGCATTATATTTGTCAATCATTGCGGCTTTTCAATTAGGGTCGAACAAGACATCCTTCGAATTTCGAGGGACAAAGGAAGGGACAACTGAAACGGATAGGTTAAACAACCGTTTAGGTTTATGAATTCGGTGCATGTCACGAATTTCCATGGTCTGATAGCGTGTCTCGGGATGCGGGATGGTATGGGGGTGTGCCGCAGGACTGTGGATAATATGGGGAAGGGAAGGGGTGGTGTACCGGCTGGCCGATGCTTGGTTTGCCGAGAGGTGGATGCGGAATCACCCTGAGGCGGACTGTTCCGGGCCACTATCGGTAGAACCGGGTGGGCAGTGTGTCTCGGACTGTCTAGGGGGGGTGTCATGGTCTGGCACGACGGACTATGTAAATGATGAATTAGAAAAGGGTTCATGCCATTAACTAGGAAGTCGTAGGAATGCCGATGTGGCAAGTTTAGGGAGGCAAATGGGAATTGAGACTCATCAAATAGGACATGACGTGAAATAATAATTTTACTGCTTGACAAGTCATAGCACGAGTAACCACGATGATTGGCGGGGTAACCCAGAAACACACACGGGGAAGTCCGGGGTTGGAGTTTGTGAGTGGTCAAATGGAAATGATAACAGAGACATCCAAAAATACGCAAGTGTTGGTAGGAGAGATTCCTACGAAATAGAACTTAAGTGAGCGACCGTTGAGCTAGAGACTTGTTTGGGATTATATTCAGGAGATAGGTGGTCATGAAGAGTGCATAATGCCAGAATTGAGGGGGAATTGAGGCATGAGCAAGTAGGGCACGAATTAGGTTATTTATGGTTCAGATTTTTCGTTCGGCCTTACTATTTTGGGAGGAGGTGTGAGAGGGTAAGAAAAACGAAAGGTAAGACTGTTATTGGAGTAAAACTGTTTGAATTGATTATTATTGAAATCTATCATTGTCACATTAAAAACATTTAATGCTCTTTTCAAATTGTGTTTTTACGAGAGCACTAAATGAGGAAAAAATAGGATAGACCTGAGATTTATTGTCAATTGGAAAATCCATAGAATGTTGGAATAATCATCCAAAACAACACATAATATTGATGGCCAGCCGTACTTAAAATAGAAGACGTCCACAAATCACTATGTACGATATTGAAAGGTAGTAATTTGTGGATGCAGAAAATGGTAATTTGACATGTTTCCTAAAAACGCAAGATTTACATATAGAAGAGGAGTCCTAGAAATACAGTTGCAATTAATAAAATTATTTTTCCTAAGGGAGCGTAAAACAGAATCTCCCGGATGTCCTAATCTAGAGTGCCATAAGAAATATGAAAGAGCAGCAAAGGTTGATGGAACTGAGGCTGGATTATTGACAACGTTTGAAATAGGGTAGAGATCTCCGATGCTGTCACATCTCATTATTCGTCTCCCTGTCGTAAAATCCTTCACAAAAAAACCAAAAGGATCAAAGTCAAGGAAAACATTATTATCAATTGTGAAAGACACACAGAGATTAGATTCTTAATGAGTTTAGGGGCATGAAGGACAACAATGGATCTTAAAAAGCTCCGCCCACGAGGAGTATTGACCCTTTTCTATCTCAAGGGTGATGGGATGAAGTTTTCAATGTTGTTTACTGCAAGTGCAGGATGAAATTTGGTTTTGTCAGCCATGGTAGATGAAATTTAGGAGAAAGGAGAGAGAATGACTGAAAAAAAATACTAGGGTTCCATGGGGGTGGCGGCCGAGAGCTATGGTCGGCGGCGGTGGAGGTATTTTTAGGCTATTGATACCATAAATGAATATGTTACTTGATTGTATTCATCAATAATGTACAATATATATAGTAGTACAAGAATATTTAAACTATGTAACTAATCAATCTAATTACAATAGAAAATATAATTCTACCTAAAATAGGAGACCTAATTACAATAGGAATACAATTCAACCTAAAATAAGAGATATACAAAAAAAATATTCTATTAAACCTATTCGACTTGTTTTAGAGCAACGCATTCCTCCTCCGGATAGTATAGCTACTTTCTTTAGCTGCATTGCAATTTTTAAACCAAACACAATCAAATAATCCATCAAAAATACAAACTCCATATAGTTAAACTGTAGTCCAAATGTACCAACATAACGTAATTGAGTGCAATGTATAATATATGAGAGAAAGTCTAACTCAACGATAGAGTCAAATGGAGTATCTAAGAGTACTAGTGGGACGTAACCCAACAAAATATAGGAATAACAAAAATAACAACTAATTAGCGACCACGGAACCCTCTTAGGGTTAGATCTTGAATGTATTTTTGTCAATTTGTGTGAAAATCTAACAATTTTTTTGTTGGTTGATGTTATTATTAGTGTTGTTTAGCTTAAATTAATACAAAACTTGGTGGAATTCTTACCTTGTATGATGGGGTAGAACCCTAAGACCCCTTCAAAAAGCTCTCTAACACATAAAATTAAAGGACACATACACATAGTAAAAAAAGTGTCAATTTATAATGAGCATCCGTTGGAAAATAAGTCTATATATGACTATAAAAAGAATAATTGGTTCAAAGTGCAAGTCCATGTAAATTTTTCTAACTCAACATTTTCACTAGACAATGGTTCAATTGTTGAACATATACAAATGTCTGGTGAAGAATTTTTAAGGGGAAAAACAATAGCGGTATCGGAATGTTAAGGGATTCAAAATATTAAAAAGTAAATACAAGAAAACGTTAAGAAATTTAATATTTATTATATATACATATAAAATAATTTTCCAACGAAGAGATTCAGATGAACGTAACTCCCTTACATCCCCTAGCTTCATCGGGGTAGAATCGTGCAACGATCATAATCTTCAGCGCCACGACACTCCTGAAGGAAGGTAAATAATATCAACTTTTAGAACCCTTGAGGGATAATTAAAGCCATATTTTTAAACGAGGTTTCGCACGTCATGACTCAGTACAACCATAATAACTACGCCTTAATCCCAAATGTCATCACTCACTTATAGCACTGTTCAAAATCTGTGTCTTTCCTTTTAGAATTATCTATGAATATTTTTAACAGATGATCGGTCTGAATTTAAAGATTTTTTTCTTAACACAAATGAAATGACTATTTAGGCTTATAAAAGTCTAGTTACAAAAAGACACAAAAAATAAAAGCGAGACATCTCTTGTTAAAACATGAAGCTATCTCAATGATAAAGAGAATGATTTAATGGATTAAGATCAAATTACAAGAAAGCGGAAATTAAAATAATGCCACACATTCTAGTAAAAGCAATGCACAAATAAAATAGCAAGGTAATTCAAAGCAATAAATAAATTAAAGCTTTAGATTCAAATCAATCTCTGATTCTTCTTCTTCATTATTCTTTTCTGCATCCTCCTTTTTATTTCCACCAAAATTATCATCAACATTGACTGGTGAATCCATTAAATTGAAACCCTTTGCACTATTTTTGTTCTCAAAATTAAGGGAATTCTCGAAAGAAGCACCAAGAATACTATTTCCTTGGAAATTTTCTGTCCTGCAAAATGATGAGCTTGATGATGATGACCACTTTTCGGGGTTAAATCGATAATTGTAGCCAGAAAAAAATGGCCATGTCTGATAGGAAGTAGGCTTATGAATCGAGGACGGATCTCCTTGAACACCAAGCGATGATCGAGTACCAAAAGAAGCGTGAAATGGCATGTGTGAGTAGGGATTATAGTAGGGATGATAATTGGGAGGGCCAAAAGGCGAAACAACATCAACAAGTCCATTTCGCCTTTTAGCCAATGCCCTTTCTTGTTTATGAGCGTTTTGATGTCCCCCTAGGGCTTGAGAAGTGGAGAATTCTCTCTTGCAGAAGCTACAAGAGAAAACCCTAGCTTCCGAGGAACGCCTTTGCTTGGGCGTTGCCTCGTTTGAAGACTCACTAGCGTGAGCCAGAGTTGAATTGAAAAGATTAAGTTCGAGATTTGAACTATTAATATTCTTATTGTTGTTGTAACCATTATGGACTTTGAGATCAAGAAGTACACCAGCAGATGATAATTCATGTGGCTTCAATTGAGAGCCTTCCACAATTTTTTCTTTCATCTTGTTTGTGTTTGTGACGACTTCATGTGATTCTTCTGAGGTCGCCGAAATGCTGGAGGCCTCAGAAGAACATGGTTTTTTCATTGAAAAAACATCCATTGCAATTATAGTTATACTAATGTTTATGTTCTTGAAATTAACATGATGAAAGAATGAAGAGAATAGATCTTTTAAATAGACAATGTTGTAAATACAAAATCCTCCATATATGGGAAATTAATGATTGCATGGCGTTACAAATTTACAAATTCAAACAATCAACTCATAGTTAATGAGGTGTTCTAATAGAGGATCAAATCAACTTGTTAGAAATTCTAACTCCATCAATATATTTCAAACTATCATATCTTGCTTTAATTAAATGCCACTATTATTGTACAAATATGGTAAGATGGAGATTAAGTGTCTTATTCTCACACATTTATTCAGTTCTATCCTGAGTTTGAAATGATTCATTTTATATGGATATAAATAAATTTGTTACCAAAAATAAGTTTAGTGCATGATCCCCTAGATACATGTAGTAATGTGTTACTTTTTTTCTCAAAGGAATTTCTATTCAGATTGGATACTCTACATCTTGAATTTTAATTAATTCTAGCTGTATATAGTCACATTTTAAATTTTATTAGAAGTATAACTTTTAATTGCTTAAACATTAGGAGATACTGGAATTGTTCTACCAAATGTAAATGTTATGATACAGTTACCACATTGATTAATTTCATTTCCTTTTTAAGGTGATCATTATGATTGAGAAATATTAGTACATATATATCTGATTTTAAAATTCGAACCAAACTTGACTATATATCAATACCGATTCGAAGATCACACCATAAACATTACTTACATATTTAAGCACATAAATAACCAAAGCTATATGATATATGAATTCTACATAGTTATTTCCACAAATAAATGCATTATATTATGTTGTTCTGTTCCTGAGGCATAAAGTAGTTAAAATTTTGAATGGTTGGGTAGTAAGGGTGATCCGTACAAAATAGGCATTTTTCACAACGGTATTTAAAATTCCTCCCCGATTTTAATAATGGTTCAGAAACGACCCTTTTAAGTTTAATAAGAAATATCAGAATAGAATATCCTTAAGTTAAAGTGACAGAGATGGTAAAGCAACACGACAACTACGTTGTCAGTATGCAAACCATGATAAATCGATAGATTTTCATGTTATATTCAACCTAGCTATCTTGTTGGATAATTTAGCTTTTAGTTTTTATTCATGGTACCTGATATAAACTTATTTCGTTTATTCCACGGGATTGTCATGATTTTTCTTTTTCACTCACGGTACCTCATGTAAACTTATCTTATATGTTGATTAGTTAGTCCTAAATCAAGTTTTAAATTATACCTTTCTTATTTCACTATTCAACTAAGAGAAGTGTAGTAGCCTACATGTCAAGAAGTGTACTTGTATCACTCTAATTAAGTTGACTCCTTTTTTAACACTAAAATCACCAATCCTTGGTGTTGAATAAGTATTGACCAACCCGTATATTAACGAGCAAAAAGTCACAAAAGGGGACAAAAAAACCTTTTCCACAATGCTACTTTGAGAACCGGACATGCTCCAATTAGTCACAAAAGGTTAGCATTAACTTGCTATATTCTTGTGCAGTCAGGGTAATTGAACCCTAATTTTTGATGCGAAACATAAATTTATGTGTAAGAATTTATTAAAATTGTAATAAACAGTAAACATGAATCCATAACTTTAAAAATACAATAGATTCAACTAAAAATCTTGAATCCGCCTTTGTGTACAATGTCACATATTGATCGGGTAACTCTATGATTGAGAGGACTCCTCTCATTTATAACGAAGTTATAGCAAAAGAAAAAAGTTGAAAATACTTGAGTTTATAAAAAGTTACATCAGAAACATCATATACAATTCAACAAGAGACTGTTTTTGGCAGTCTATTGAAGAAATACTCTGTGTCAGAATTAGGGGTGAGGTTAGGTTCGGTTGAATTTGGGCAGATCAAAATGGACAGAGTTAATGAAAGGGCAAGATCAATGATCCGCCAGAGCAACTTGGGCTGAAATGATCTAAAGCTTAAAATGGACTAAATAATGGATCATAGTCTAACCCGCCAATTCTTACTAAGTTTTATTATTTTTTCTTATAATTTCTTTAATTATGTAATAATTATTTTTCTTTATTATGACTCTATATAACTGATCAAACAAAAAAAATTAAAAATATTTTGTCAAGGTTCTTCTATAGCTCAATTCGGATTGCATATCAACCCAACTTTTAAATGAGCTCAATTGAGTGGGTTAAAGTTGATTGAAGAAATAAATAAACAGTTCATTAACCCGCCTCAACTTGAGCAGATTGAATAGATCATTTGATGCGGTGCTACATTTTGTTTCTAACGCATGGAGTTGGGGTGTATATATCAATTAAGGATAAATTTTACCACCCTAATCAGAATCCTTGTTGGTTTTAGTATGTGTTAATACAATATTAGTTTCACTGTATAGTGAGATGCTTGCTGCATTTAGTGAGTCTACCCAGGCTAGTCAGATTGCGCTTGCATTTATTCGTGCTGATTTAGATTCTTTGGGTCTTGCTCAGCATCAGAAGATCTATATGTCCTCTCAAAGTATTATAAGAATAATACTGAATAAAGTATATTAGTAATATCGGAATTAGTTATGATGAAATTAATAATGCTGACATTATATTTTATCGATTGTTTGGTTTATTGTATTAAATGAATAGGGTGTACTAGAATAAGATTATTACTGAATAGGGTATATTAAAATAGGAATAATAGTGGTATTGTTAATACCAAGTTTTATTATGTATAAGAATAGTACTAAATAGCGTGTATTAGTTATACATAGGTTGAAAACACTACCAAACAAGAGATTAAATAACACCTAAGCTAATCGTAGTATTATTTTCTCTAATACCTACTACCAAACAACCCCTTAGAGTCTTACAGATAATGTGATTCACCAAAAAGGGTTGTGATGGATGATAAGTACTCTTTCAATCTTAATCAACGGTCTTCAGTTCAAATCTTGAGTGTGGAGTCACCTTTGTTATGAAGCGCTTTACCCCCAATGTGCAACTTTTTGATGCAGATCCAAATTTAATCAGGTTACAATGGGGCTATCGAACACCGAATGGAAACAAAAAGAAAAAAGAGATGATGTGACTCGTGTTATGGTTGTATTCCTTGATCCTCTCTTGCTTTTTTGGTCATTTCCTTATGTTGCACCATTTTCATCTATGGTGCCTCATTGTTGTAGAATTGTATACATCCTCGTTCATTGAGAACTCAACGAGTTTTATGATACTGTGATGTACTTGGATTGGTTTTGATTGTGGGGACTATTCTTGAGTTTCAAGCAAGGGAAAATATGCAAAGAGCTAACTAGTGGACTGGAAACATTGTTAGCAGGATCATTTGCATTTGTTATTGAAAAATGTTGCCAAAGGTTTATCAAAATCTATTGAAACATATGTTAACCAGTGGACTTTGCCTTTACTGAATTCCATATAGCTACAACTAGTTTACCAATGCCTTTGTTTGCGGACATGAACATCGAGGACAAGGTTCTCATTGAGGGTGGAAGTACTGTTGTGATCTTTGCCCATTATAAATTATAATATTGGGCTATAAGCTAATTCAGTATTTGAGCCGGTTGTTAAAATGAGGGAATAATCAAGAAGAAATTGTACGGTTTGCCATTCAAATGAGCTGGTCTTTAATTTTTGCCCTTCAAAATCGAAGTTATACTTAGCGGGGTATAAGTTCTTTAAGGGCGCGGAGTATAACTTGTGGAATATTATGATGTGAGAATATAAACTTATGCCCTGCGAAAAAATTATTTGTCTTAAGAGGCAAAAATTAAAGATTGGCATAAAATAGGAACAACGTATGATGTGAGATCCAGGTTGAGAGAAGCTATCAACATACTTGTGGGCTGAAGGGAATACGATGGTTATAAGTAGCAGAGTATGTATAAGACATTCAAATACACTTAAAATTACAGTAAAATTGTTAACTACACACCTAAACTCCCATGACCCTCCTGAATCCCCCCCCCCCCCTTACAAAATATGCAAATCCCTTCTGGCAGGGTAATCTTAAAAGCTAGTAGAAGCCTGAACAAGCACATGCCGAATTTTAACTTATTCTCTTTACTAGGTTATTGGTGATGAGTGTAAATGATGGGAGTAAAATAATTTAAGTGCGTAGTTAGCAATTTCGCGATAGTTTAGATGTGTTTCAATGCATTATCCCTAAAAGTTAGGATATGCTATGAACTTGTCTTATTTCCATTGTTTAGTTTTATTGAACTTACTCTGAACCTCCTTTTTCTATTTTGTAATTTTCCATTTGAACCTTTCGGTTGTTGATTGTTAATGAAAGAGCTTGGTTCAACTGGTCTGTAACTTCATTTTTCTGATCAATACAATATGGGTTTGGTCACAATTTGAATGCACCTTTGCATTTTCGCAATGTTTTAGCCATGGCTTGGTTATGAAAAAATTGGGGAATATAATAGAATATGGTACCTTTAACATCTAATTACAAGTTTGGTCATAGTTTATAAGTTCGAATTATTTCTCTAGGAAAGCAAATAAAAGTGCTACATGAAACTAGTTAACTTATAACGAGTCAAAATATAGTAAGCAAAATGCATCTGGATCACCGTCTGTATGATTGTCTTCAAAAAAGGAATCAACCAAAGAAACAATCAACAAATTAAGGTATCAAAGTCTATCATGTCTTCTTTTGTTTCAACCCTGATGTATTATACGGGGAATCCCTTATAGCTACATTCAGCAGTACTTACAAACTAGAAACTGGACGAGGGGAAGATATGAGAATAGACCTCATCCATTTCATTACAATATTCTCTTCTTGATCACTGAATATTGATAGAAAGTCGTACCAAAAGAAAGATCAAGGGGGAGCTTGCGGCAAGGGTCAGATTGACCCTTAGACTTAATGCTACAACGAACACAATCAGAAGAGAAGCCTTTGGGCAACTCTTGATGAATCAGAGGAGAAAATAGAGCCATTGCCGTTCTAATAACTGCCAAAAGGCGTGAAGTGAGGGCATGATTGAAGTCACATCATATGCTCGTCTTCATAAAGGTTTTGAGTTTGATTGTTTGTTGCCAAAGAGAAGAGTTCATTATTTAGGTCCTATCCTGGGTTGGTAGCTGACAACGATAATGATTTTCTTTAGCAATTATATATCGCGGTTTGAAAAGATCACAAACTTCCACGTTTTAATTCACTGAACAGTAAAATAAAGATAAAGAGCAAATATTAAATTTGGACAATAAGAATATTTGATAGTTAGCCTTATATCAAGCAAGAGATGGTGTTATTGTTAATCCCCAACATGTGACATTCAAATGATGAAAGTTCGTTACTTATAATGTGATATTATAATTCACATATTCTTTCGAGAATTACCGGGCCTCTCTATCTCTACGAGGTAAGGATAAGGTGTGCGTATGCTCCACCCTCCCCAGACTCCACTTGTGGGATTATAATGGATATGTTATTGTTGTTTCGAGAATTACCAAGCAATAGACCTCAAAGAATGTTGCATCAAAACCCATATAGTCCTTACTGTATAATTATTATCAACCAAACACACAATTGCAAAAATATATCCTATTCATAGTATTATGTAGGGATAATAACACTTTCAGTCCCTCAGATATTAGTAAATTCTTATTTTGGTCTTTATGGTATCCGACTAGGCATATTTAACCTCCAATTAACAAAAATGTGTGGTGGTCCCTTTACGTAGGAAATATGTTATATTTAGAATATTTTTTAGAACTTACCCTCAATATTGAGTAACAATACATACTTAACACTATACATAGTAAATTAAATAGTGTAACAGATGATAATTCAGTAAACTTGGCAAGCCGGAAGCAAAAGGATTAAGAGTGCACCAATCAACTAATTGAAGGTTCAATGTGCTTAGTCAAATATCACAAAAACCAAAACAGGAATCTACTATTAACTGAGGGAGCAAAAGTGATATTATCCCTATTATTTAATCATCTATGTTGGTTTCCACTTTTATATTTTTATCGTATCGAAGGAGCCAAATTGTCACCTGTAATGAGAACTCATTAAACCTCCACATTTAATCAAAGGTCTTGCTTTCGAACTATGGGAATAAAAAGCTTCTAGGTAGAAAACGCTTTACTCCCTTTATAAGCCTGCCCATCATGAATTCATATTAATCGGGCTAGCAGATGAATACTGGATGGTTAAACCAAAACCAAACCTCAATAATGGTAGGTAAATTTGGAGTCTAGATATTTCTGTAATCACAAACAGATAAATCTATCTTTCAACTACCCTCCAAAATACAAAGAAAGAAAATAATAATTAATGATTCAAGTAATCTCCTAAACAAAAACAAAGAAAATAACAGTACTTGGATTCATACTAGCTACCCAAGATTTTCTTTTCTTTTTATCAATTTCAACAGATTTTACCATATGGTAACCACTTCATTATTTTCTCTAATAAGTAATGAATTAATCAGTGATGTTCCAAAAAAGGAGAGATTCTCTTAGGCTAGTCAGATTAATAGTATCAAAATTCTACTCCTTGTAATTACTGTGATCTACTCATGGCTTAGGCAAATCACTTTAAAAAGCATGAGTTGATTGGAACATCACTGATTAAGGAGAGATTCTCTTAGGCTAGTCAGATCAATAGTATCAAAATTCTACTCCTTGTAATTACTGTGATCTACTCATGGCTTAGGCAAATCACTTTAAAAAGCATGAGTTGATTCTGCAAAGTTCACTGAATGCTTATTGTTTTCCTACTCACATTCAGGTACCTCTCACAATTCATCCCCCCCACCCCCCACCCCCACCCCAAACCCCGTACTTCTTGCCGTCTCCCATGCTACTTTGCTCAGGCATTTGCTTCTTCAGGAATGTCATTCTTTATGCTGCTTTCTATCAAATTTTACCTAACTAAACAAGCAAAATCCACATGCAAAAACCACTTTGAACAACAATTTCCATTCCTTCTAACAGAATCATCAACGAAGTGTCTTCTTTACTATAGATGTGATGTGTTTTTATGTGCGAATAAGGGGCGCTTTGCAAATTGGCTTCTCGAGCATTTCTTGAACTACGAGTGCCATTCTCGTGTTCTGCTTTTAGTAGTTCTTTGTCCATCCGTAAAGGCAATGTAATAGTAGTATAAATAAGCACGTATAGCAAACAGAGTCGAACCAAAACCAGTTGTCTCTAATAGCTTTTGGATCTAAAGGTTCGGATCCTGTTCTCTATCAGTAAGTAATTCACATACACAGAATTCAAGTGTTTTTGCAAAACTAGTTTTCCTTCATTCCATTCCCTTATTTGATCAAACAATGGTACTTTAGGTCTCAAATTTGCCTTCCCTCTTTGAAGCTGGTTACTCGCTTAGTGTATCAAGAGTACCCTCTAAAATGTCCGTTATTTGATCATCACTATCTGCTTGAATTTCTTAAATATTTTATGTGTATCGTGCTCAATATACTGTGTATCAACTTATGCCATGCATATCAGATAAGAGAAGGAAGTTTACTATTTCATCATCTGCTCTTTTTTTTATGTACTCTGTTAGGCTATGGTTTCAAAATATATATTGCAAAACTTTTCATAATTCTTGATGGTTCTCCAGTTTCAGGCGAACTCAGGCACTTTAGTTATGGAGAAACAGAATATAGACCTGTACTGGCGGAATATTCAGATTATGCAGGAGAATGACAGGCTAAGGAAGACTGCTCAACGGCTAAGACAGGAGAATGAAGCTTTGTATTCTGAGCTAAAACAGAGACTATCAGCAGCAAGAATTAATCAAATACCTGAACTTGAACTCACCCTTGGCTCAAGTCCTGCTGCAGATCAAATGAAACCCAAGAATCCTCAGCCACCTCCACGCACCTGAAGCGGATCCAAATGCTTCTTCCTGGTCAAGTTTATGGAATGTTTTTAAGTATTATTGCTGCTTGTGTTGTCGCAAATTAGAATATCTGTTGTATGAAACAAAATGGTTTATAGTAATAAGCATGATAAATAAAGTATAAACATATCTATATTACTTAATGAGGTATCAATGTGCAGTTGTTTTGTGATATTAGATCAGTTTCTTTATCCAATTCGAACTTTACTAGGTTCTATAAACAAGTAATTCATCGTCAAATATCATTGAATCACTCTATTGATCATTCAATTATGCTTGACTACACGTAGAATTACTCGATTTGTTGCAACAACTGTTATATTTGTTGCAGCAACTGTTTGATTAAGATGAGCAGTTTGAGACCAAACATTTGGCACTGGAAACTCGTCACGTTTAGATATCTGCAACAAATAATATTTATTAAAACTATGTACAGTTGCGCAGACATCGAAATATTACTGCCATGGCCTCGCCTCGGGTCTATATGGTTAACTGTTGCTGTTAGATTATGAATTAGTCCATTCCCATAGTCTTTTCTTTATTATAGTTTATTGCTGAACCAATCTTAGAGTTTACTTGGAACAACAACAACATACCCAGTGAAACCCCACGTTCTGGGGAGGGTAGAGTGTACGCAGACCTTATCTCTACCTTGGCAGGTAGAGCGGTTGTTTCCGAGAGACCCTCGGCTCAAGACAAAGCACAAGCACAAGCAAAGTAAGACCAACAAAGCGAATAAGTCATAATAGCGCATTCTGAAAAAGAATCAATAACTAATGCAGGTAAATAAGACAAACAAAGTACACTAGAGAACACATAGCAGTATAAACTAAATAAACAATAATCATGTTTTATTTTCTGACCCTTTGATATTACTCAGTTTAAATGATCAATTTTTCCTCCCTATTAAGATTTCTCAGGAGAAAACAAGAAATAAGTACTTCGACACAAGAATAGAGAATACAGGCAATATGAGTTCTTTCAGAAGCCAATTGGCAAAACCAATAAAAAATTAACAGCGAACTAACCAACACAAGGTACATTTTTTAACAGCATATGAAAATATATTATAGGCCAGATTAGTTTTAAAATTAGAGTATGTTCCTCTAATTAAGACAGTCTAGCGAGAGGGCAGTGTTGTTTAACATTACTTTTGTGTACCCAAAAGATTGAAATTGACATATACAACAAGAAGTTTTCTGGATAGATGCATAGCTTATTTATAAAATCTATTAAAGGGCAGACATACTTTAGAAAATAAAAAAGAGAGATGTTTTACGAAACCGGAAAAGAAATCTTTGTTTACATTTCTAAGACAAGAAATGAAGAACAATTGATTCACACAAAAGCTACAATATTTAGAAGAAGAAAAAAGATACTACTAAGAAAAAGAACAGTTGTTAAATCTTGAAAAGAATGATACTGGACAAATGATATTTCCCCTCTTTGTTGTTGTATTTGTTCAATGAAGTATTAGGTGATATTTTTTCAATAAGAAGAATTCTTGTTAAGAATATTTTCCTCCAGGAGTCAAATATCAGCAAAACAAGAATGTGTCTAAACTCTAAAGATCTTTCCTTATTGAAAAATAATGTGTCTAAACTTGAATTTGCCAACATTTTATTTCGTTCAAATTTAGATGTTCTTGGAGTTAACCTCGGCTTCAAAAGGATAAAAACAAGATACCTATTTTACTCTAGCATTCATGGTTTTGAAAGTAAACAAAATAAATTTCGTTTTGAAGTTATATTGACATAGAGAATCTGCACAATGAACCAGAACATAAGGAATAAGATAGTCGAAAGAATTCAGAAAATTCGAGAGATGTGAAAAATAGCACGGCGGAAAGACTTTTGAGATGACACTACCACAAAGCTATGGGGAAAAACATGCAATTTTGTTGCTTGACAAGCAACTTATGTGGATAGATAAGCTACAGGCTAATTTTTCTCGTCAATTAGCACTATTAAATATAGAGTAGTCGCATGAAAGACTTTCAAAAATAAGTTGAGAAACAGGGTGATGTATGCAGCAAATAAACTATTCAAAATTTGCTCAACCTTTTGGAGGAGTGGACGGCTGATGAGAAAAATGCTGAAATTGGCTGAAGATCAGAAAGTGTGCTCGCACTCTGTTGACTTAATTAGGACAGCCTTTTTGAGATGTTCCATAGCTTTTAGCTATATTGACAATGGTGTTTTACTTGCAGAGAGAAAAGGAAGAATTTGATAACAGAACAATGGAACTCGAAGAGAAACTTGAACAGATGCAAGCACTAGTGTTGCAGATTGAGCAACTGAAAGAGAATTACACTCTAATTATAAAAGAAAGGACTTTCAAATGATGAAGGGAAAGAAAGAACACTTGCAAAAATTAATATTAAGCAGGACTAAGTTAATTCAAATTACTCTTTTTACACCAGGTAGCAGTTGAAATACTTAACTCTCACTAATACTGCCATTTATAGCTTGTGACGTATCTCGTGAGAATCTTTTGTCATTAAGCAGCTCATACACGTACACGTGAAAGGTGGAACAGAAAGTGATTTCGATGGACCATTCACGCCCCATCAAAAGCATAATTCCCAGCTCAGCTATTGAATGCTTTGCTTAGATAAGTGATATAATATCTTTCAAGCAACATGAATCTCTTAGCAAAAATTTGCACGGTAATGATGCAAGATAGCTAATTTACACCTACATATGCAGACTTGTACGACCTTTTTAAAGTATACGAGGGCTTACATTAAAGCATATACATAGAGGAAAATATTAGAACCATATCTACACAAGGTCCAGAAGCAAAAAAGAAAAATCCTTAAGGTGCATCTAGATTTGGAGGAACGTATTTTGTATAAAGAAGCTTTTTGATAGCCAAGCATAATGGTAACTTTATATCTCATGAATCTTCCCAAAAAAGCATGAATATCTTTATTTCTTTTTTAATAATTACAAAAGCATTTGAATGTAATGCAAGAGAATTGCTTGATAGATCTTCATCAAAAAAGAGAATTGCTTGATAGATGAAGATGTAGCACATAAAATTAAACTAGGAATGCTAAAATGGAGTACTTATAATAGTGTTGTTCATGATAGGAAGATACCTAATAAAGTGAAAGAGAAGTTCGATAGATGGTTGTAAAATGGAAGTAATTATAGGCCTTTAACCACTGATACATTCAAAATATAAGTTTCACAGAAGCGTGAATACTTAGATGGATGTGTGGACACACAAGATTTGACAATATTCAAAATGATCACATCAAAGAGAGGGTGTGAATTGCGCATGATGGATATGATGCATAACACGGTACCAAACATTAAGGCTTATGCATTGATGTTGCATAAAAATTAACTGATCATGGATCTTTTTACATCTAACCATCATGAATTGATAAAAGCACATGAATATTAGAAACAAAAAAAGAAAATTATATTATGATAGTCGATGATGACGAGTTTTAGAACTTTCAAATATGTCTCATTTTTCTATCAAACTAAGTTTTCAACCATTACTTCAATACTTTTTCCGCCATCACTAGCATAGAATGCCCACTAGAATATCATTTCTTTTACCGCGGTGGTAATCGGGTCAGCTTGCATGCAACTCAAACTACTCTACCGGATACCTGCTAACTTCGACCAGCATAGTTATCAACTAAGTTGCCCGGACTCGGGTGTAGGTATCCGATACGGATACGGATCTGAGTGTCGGATTCGACAAAATCTAGATTTTAAGATTCGGGGGTACGTATCCAGGTCTGGATACAGGTGCGGGTATTCAGTTAAGAAAATTTAAAATTATAAATTTAGAGCTATAAAGATATATCACTGCTACTGTCTACCATCTGAACTTAGAACACGACCTTGAATTCTTGATTTCTCTGAAACACGAAGCAACAAAAATGAGACAAGAGTACTATAATATTGAAGGTATGTCATTTCCCTTGTCTTAAATCCGTTTTATCTTTAATGTTGAGAAATCAAAATCTCAAATTTCTCTCAAATTTGTCGATGTACTCCGATCAAAGTATTCAAAGTTGGTTGACCGTATCCCGGACATATCCCACTCCCGCACCCGTATCCCCACCATATCGAGACGGAAATGACACTAAAAATGGAGAGTCTGAGCAACTTAGGTTATCAAGTAACTCTGCCCACTAAGCTAACTCCTACCAGCAACAAATATCGAGTAATTTGGCTCAGCTTGACGCAACTTAGACTATTCTACTAGGTACTAGCTAACTCCAACCAGCATAGCTATCGAGTAACTCTGCCCACTAAGGCTAACTCCTACCAGTACAACTATCGAGTAATTCGGCCCAGCTTACACGCAACTTAAACTATTCTACCAAGTACCTACTAACTCCAACCCACACAAGTATCGAATAGCTCTGCCCACTAAGGCTAACTCCTATCAGTACAACTATTGAGTAATTAGGCCCAGCTTGCATGCAACTCAGACTATTCTACTAGGTACCAACTAATTCCAACTATCACAGACATCGAGTAACACTACCCACTAAGGCTAACTCCTATCAGCACGGCCATTGAGTAATTCGACCCAGCTTGCACGCAACTTAGACTATTCTACCAGGTATCAGCTACTCCAACCAACACAGTTATCGAGTAACTCTACCCACCAAGGTTAACTCCTACCAGCACAACTATCGAGTAATTCGGCTCACATGCAACTCAGACTATTCTAGTATGTACCAGCTAACGCCAACCAACATAAGTATCGATTAACTCTGCCCACTAAGGCTAACTCCTATCAGCACAACTATTGAGTAATTACGCCCAGCTTGCACGCAACTCAGACTATTCTACTAGGTACTGGCTAACTCCAACCAACAAAGGTATCGAGTAACTTTACCTACCAAGTCTAACTCCTACCCGCACAAATATCGAGTAATTCAGCCCAGCTTGCACGCAACTTAGACTATTGTACCAAGTACCAGATAGCACCAATCAACACAGATATTGAGTAACTCTGACCACTAAGGCCAGCACAACTATCGAGTAATAAAGCTCAACCTGCACGCAACTCAGACTATTCTACCCGGTACCAGCTAACTCTAACCAGCACAGACATCGAGTAACTTTTCCCACCAAGACTAACTCCTACTAGCACATATATCAAATAATTCTGTCCACCAAGGCTTACACAAATGACAAGAAATCATCTAGCAAATTTTTAAGCCTCGATGAAATTTCAACCTAAGACCTCGTAATCCTCCTCCCACTTCATTGAACACTAATAATTCATGTTCGCAGAGGAAGCAACTATACATTCCTCAAAACATACATTCATCATAATACAAATTGAATACAACTCAAAAGTAGAAACATTACCGTAGAATTGTGAGTAAGAAGCAAACCAGCGGAGTAACGGCGAGACTAACGGCGATGAGTACGACTGAGCAGTAAATCAATCACAACACGGCGGCGCTCTTTGACGTCGTTAGTTTCTCAATGGAGTGAAGGTCTCTAGTGAAGTGACGGTTAATTTTACATTTATGGAAAAGAGTTTGATAAATTTATTGAAAGGGGAATATGAATTTTGAAAGAAATTGAGTTTGGTTCTTATTAAATTTGAGGAATACATAGATACCCCTAAATTAGAAAGAAATCACCTTTTTTTCTGTTGAGATTTGAATTTGGATTTTTCGTGAAATTGTATTCCACTTTATTAGTAGTATCAATTAGTTTACACTAGGGGTGGCCGGTGGGCCGGGTTCGGGGCGGGGCGGGGTGGGTCCCGGTGGGACTGAGGATTGGGTAGGGTTCGGGGTTGTGGCTGTGGCTGGATCGGCGGCCCAAGACTGGCGGGACAGGCCGTCGTCCTGTCCCGTCCCTCATCCCGTCAAAAAGGGGGATCGGTATTGGCGGGGCGGGTCGGGATCGAGTTTATTTTTGGCACTTAATAAATATAACACTTCAATAATTGAACAAGATAGTGTAATAAAAGCATCCCAAGATTTCATTGTAGTTTTCATCATCTTCTTCGTTGATCTCCGATTGACCGCACTTTCTACGCTCCGCTCGTATCCAATCTCTGAATAAAACTGCAATCTTCAAATTGTCTCCCGCTAATGAGTGTCTGTGCTCTCCTATTTGAAATCTTCCGGCAGAAAAAGCGCCCAGACGATGTTGATGACGCTTGAATGTTCAACACATCTCGGGCCATCTTTGATAGTGTCGGAAATGTCTTCTCATTTTTCCTCCAGTACTTAAGCAAGTTTCACGTCCTTCTTCATTGAGAACTGCTTGGTACGGTACAACACCCTGCAAAACAAAAACATCAAACTTGCTAACTTGATTAGCAGTGGTACCACTAAACATTCTATTTCTAAGGCTTTCAATACTAGCCGCAAAAACAACATGTCTTTTATAAGGTTGTACTAAAGAAGAAGAAGATGATGATGATATAGAAGTCGGTTGGTTGCTAGCACTTTCTTGTTGGTAATGCGTATATACTATTTTGCATTCATCGTGTATGCTAGACAAAACTTTTTCTTCAGTTGGTTCCTTAGGTGGTTGTTCATTTGGATTTTTTGGAGTTGGAGGTGGAAATACTGCTATACAATCATAAATAGTTTCAATAAGTGCTTTACAACCGTCTATTTTAATAGTCGGATTTAATATAACACCAATAATATAAATGTGGGAATAAGAATTTTTTTAATATGTGCCTTATAAGATGGTTTTTCCGTATATTCATTAAGTAACAAAAATATTAGAGCTATATAAAATAACATAGTTGAAATAGTAGGATAATATATACCAGAAAATTCTTTAGTTGCTTGAAAAAATTTCTCTAAAAATACAATAAGTTCTTAAAATTTTTACCCAATCATTATCTATAGGGCGTTAAGAAATAAAGTTATATGTCTTCTATAATCGTAAGTAACAAGTAGTTGTTCATATAGAGAATTTCATCTAGTCGCTACTTCTTCAGGAATTTTTCTATAAGGTAGTCCACAATCGTGACAAGTTTTTTTATATTCTTTTTTTCTTTGTATTCTATTACTTTTAAAAATAAAGTTTATAGCAAATTGTACTTTATTAAGAATGTTTTCAAAAAGTGATAGACCATCCTTTACAACTAACTTATAAATATGGCACACACATTTTATATGAAAATGATTAGGAAAATATGGAGTTAATAGATTTTTTAAAATTCTAACAATATAATTATTAGAAGAAGCATTATCTAACATAACAATAATTATTTTGTCAGTTATACCATAATAATCGCAAACTTGATGAATACTTTCTGCAATAAAATTTCCAGTGTGCCTATTATCAATATATCTATATGCTAAAATATGTTTTTGCATAGACCAGTTATGATCTATCCAATGACATGTTACAGTTAAATAATAATGGTCGTTCGTACTACGGACTATATCAGAAGCGATAGATACTTTATCAGGAAAATGATATAATGCATAACGTAAATATTATTGATATTCGTGTGCGAATTTAAAAACGTCTCTCCTAACAGTTGATCTAGAAAAATCGTTAAAAGCATGATTATACATGTCTCTTATGCAATGTATAAAACCAGAAGATGAAGGAAATGAAAAGGGTAAACCCTCCACCACAACTAATTTTGCTATTGCTTCCCTATCTCTATGTTTATCGTATTTAGGACCTACAATTCCCCCCGTCATCGGGTTAATTTGACCTTGTACTTATCCGGGACACTATGTGAACCTTGTCCCGACCGATAGCGCATTAGCGCACCCGACTTTGTAGCCTCGTATTCATCCCACCTAGCTTTATGAAAGCTTTGTACACGTCTCAATAAACCTTCCGTCCCACCCTGACCTTTTCTCATTTTAAATATATAAATATTTTTATAAATTTTGCATCTAACTACTTGATTCTCTTGTTCCCTATTAAATAAATCTCATGCAGCTGATTTTAATTTTCGTTGTGTGGGGCCTCGTCTCATACTAGGGTGAATAAATCCCAAGCACTAGTATTTTGTACATTGAATATCTCTCGACTACAGTTCAGTGTATATAATCCATCCACAAGAGGAGCAGTTCCATATATAATATTATTAAAAGACAGTACGTGACTGCCATTAAAAATATACGAGGAAAAGCCCTCCATGTCCAATACTAGGATAGAAATTATATTCCTCGTTAACGAGAGAACATAAAAACAATCATTCAACACTAAACAATAGCCGGAAGGTAAATTTAATCTATAAGTCCATATGCGCTCAACATCCACTCGTGCTCCATTTCCAACGCGTAGGTCTACCTCTTTTGGTCCAACCTTCCTGCTATCAGTTAGCCCCTGTACATTTGTACAAATGTTTGAGCCACAAGCGGTATCAAATACCCAGGAATGAGAGTTGTTTATAGACATATTTATTTCAATAACGTACATACCTTGTCCACCAAAGGCAGGAGCACCTGGTGCTTTTCCTCCTCTTGGTGTCGTGCAGTCCTTTTTCCAATGCCCCTTCCTATGGCAATTGAGGCATTCATCCTTATCCGCGTTCACCTTCTTCTTCACACCTCCCATGGGATTCATAGTTGTGGGCGCATCGATTGCCTTGCCCTTCTTCTTCTGCCAATCATTGCCTTTCGGCGTGGGTCGGTTAGAAGAGCTCACCATGAGCACAACTTTGCCTTTGAAAGTGGAGGACTCAAAGGTCTTAAGGATGTTGTGCAGCTCTGGCAAAGTCGATTTCATTCCATTCATGTTGAAGTTCACTATGAAGTTCTCAAAAGAACGAGGGAGAGAGTTTAGGATGAGTGTGGTAACGACATTCTTTTCGAGCTTCATTCCAATTGAAGCAAGCCTCTCTATCAGCCCTATCATCTTTAGCACATGCTGTGAGACCAGGCCCCCTTCATTGAGCTTACACTTGAAGAGTTCTATTAGCAACTCATATTCCATTGTCTGGGACTGAGAGTCATATAGACTCTTCAAGTGTTTGAGCATCTCATTTGGCCCCATGTTTTCATGCTGTCTCTGAAGTTCCATAGACATGGAAGACAACATTACGCATTGCGCTGAAGTGGCATCATCTAGATGTTTCTGGTAAGCATCTTTATCAAAGGAGGCATATTCTTCATAATCTGTCGCAGAGACTGTTGGGAACACCGTGTCCAACACGTATTCAATTTTCTCGTGTCTTAATACTATTCGCAAATTCCTTAACCAGTCAAGGTAGTTCGGTCCAGTAAGTTTATTCATTTCAATCAATATTTTCAACAACAAGCTCGACATCTTTTATAATATGAAGAATTAGATAGACCGGAAATCAAATTCAAAATCTATTTCCTATTATACACATACATTTAGGCTAATCAACAAGGCCTTTTGTTTAATTAGCTCCCACTATTTTAACATACTTCTACGACCCCATGGCAGAATACGGACCTACTTTAACTTAGGTCATAATGAGTCAAGATCCAAGCCCATGTTATCTCCGCATTTGCTTTGGCTGATAACTTCAACAACATACCTTGGTAGGTTCTAAACCAATTGCAAAACTTATTCGCAACTCTTGGTTGATCAAATTATTACATTTAATCTTGCGTCCTTAGATTAGTCCGACACTTTGGCACTAAAATTTGTCTAAGCAAGTCAACCCCATTACACGGCTGCGTTTATGTATCTAAGCAAACTTGGCCTTTGTGAGCAAACACTTTGGTGTAAAGACCCACAATTTTTTATCATTTGCTTTTACGTTAAAACACATCTATAAAAGAGTCTGGGTCCTCGTAGACTTAGAGCAAATGCTTTGGCATAAATACTCGTATCGCCGAAGAGGATTTTGCACTCTAACAATTATAATGGACGACGCGTTTAATTTAGATTTGTATTTAAAGTTTTGGGGAACATTTTAATTCAGGGTTCTAACCAAGATCAACACTTTAATGCCACATCCAATATGGCATCATGCAAAACTAATAACATATATAGTTTGGGAACCGTCAACCCAATATGCATGGTAGAAGAAGGTTTAATCAAACACTGGGTGCCGCCTGCCCAGACAGTTATAGCGGACACTATTCTAGAAATGTAAATGACAAACATTTTGACATTTAGCACATAAACAATATACTTATCAAATAATATATTGTATAATAATAATCTTGGGTTAAACATTCTGAACTCTGATTTTTTTTTGTTTCTGGACAGTTAAGGTCGCGACGCTATTGATTAGCGCCACGGCGCCACTGAGGCAGTAGCCTTTCGGCTTCTAGAAAATTGCATTAGCGTCACGGCGCTGCAGAGGTAGAAATATTTCTACTTTTGCAAATGCATTAGCGCCGCGGCGCTTGTTATCCAGTGAGTTCATATTTTCAAAACGACGTATCAGCGCCGCGCCGCCGCCTTGAAACCCTAGCCAGTGCCGCGGCGCCGACGTCCTGACAAGCGTTTCTGTGTTGATTTTCAAAAATCATTCAACCCCTAAATCCAATTCAGGGATCGATTCACAGGTCCTTAATCATCACCCACCATTATCAATAATGCACATTCGACCATCATCCGTTCTTACTCCTTTTTAGCCATGCACCGTGCAATGAGTCGGACAATGCACTTTGGCTTAGTTCGAGTTAGATTGGAATGACTTCCTCGAGTTAGCGTAGGAGATAATTTAGGGTAATATCAAAAGGTCAACATTTGTTCAAGATACGTAGAATTTCAACAAACCTCATTTTAATCTAATTTTATATTCAACCCATATTATTATTCTATTCAATTATTATATAGCCTTTAAACCAGCCTGAGCTCTGATACCACTGTTGAATTTTGTTGGGTACAAAACATATAAGTAAGGCACAACGGAAGTTTAAAAGTTTTGATTCTTACTTACCCTAACAATAGTTCTGGTATGGTTATACAACAATGGAACTTGTAATATAAAACATATACTTACAAGTTGGAAAATCTGGAGTCTTTTCTACTGTTAGGTGCACACGTGACTGCCTTTCCAATTGCAAGCTCCAAGCTTCAATGTATTTCTCATTCAAAAAGCTAGGAAATCCGACAGAGGTTCGAGAGAGTTTTGATTCTAAGTCTCTAAGGCTTAGAATGTTATTCTGAAAAATTGGTGTAGAATAATGAAAGTGAATGCCTCTATTTATAATTGAAAATTAGGTTAAAAACCGGATTAGAGTTTTACCTAGGACCTGGCCCAAAATCGACGTAGAGGCGCCGCGGCCCTAGGGTATGGGCGTCGCGGTGCTTGATGAATTTCTGCACCGCGGCCCTAGCGTATGGGCGTCGCGACGCTCGACGTGCACTTGCACTGTCTCGATTTAATTTTCGTGCATTCTTAATTAAATCTAAAATCTAATTTTGACTTAATTAATGTAATCATTATTCATTTGAATGTCTCAATTCCAAAATCAAACATTTTAATTACTCTCTCAATACATCCTTAGATCGAAACGAAAAATCGATATAGTGTGACCCTACATGCCTTCTCATATTGACATTAATCAAATTAAGGTCTACGCGGAACTTCTAGATGGCGCTGGAAGACGAACTCAATATGTGAAATACGTTTATGTGAATCCAGTAAACTTAACCTTTATGTGGTAAGATAAAATCCTTTCATTCACGACACACTCGATCAAGCTTAGGATTTGTCAAGTGTTTATCCAAATGGCTTAATCATTGTATCTCATCTATATTAGTCGACCACTAGACCATATTCTAAATATGTCTATTGCGTTGGCCAATGACTTAGTCAACCTAATATTACTGAGAATCCGAGTGTTCTCTCAAACATACATTCGAGGAATGATTCCTAATCTTGGCTCAACTACCACCTTCAATCCACATTGTAATGTACCCAATACAAGTCGTATCTCAACCTACAAGGCATTTGAGCTTATGACGGGATCAAAGTACATTACTTTGTAGATAAGGCGCGTATTGACCTCAAGTCTAAGGACTTCTATCTCCCACACGGTGATCATATGTTAGACAAGTATAACAAACAATATATCAGCAGGGTATACCAATACTTCCAAAGTATCCATGTGTCCATCACGAGTAACCATTACTCGTAGCAGATGAGACATACTACATCCTCTAAGGATGTGATGCAGACCACATGTCGACTTATCACATATCATCGATATCCCATTCTCGATGATCATTAGTCGAGTCTATTTTAAGAGTTACGTTCTATCATAAAATATCTCACTCTATTAATTACAACGTAAGCTCAAGGGATGCACATTAATGAATAATTACAAACAATCAAATAATAATTCAATAATTGCAAATGCCAAAATATTATTCTCCATTAATAATAATATGAATGTGTATAAAGTATATTTGTTCTAATACAGATTGTGTCTAGGACAAAAAAATACTTTCAATAGTGACATCGAACCATTTGATCGTGCTAACAAGAGTTCTTCGAGAAAAGGGCTAGCGTCGGGCAAGGTTTTAAGGAGTCGGTGGAGTAGGAGGAGACATTTCAACGCGACTCTCCAGCACTTTGTGTTGCCAAAACATCGACTAAAAGACGGCGTGAATGAACCAAAAGAAGAGGGACAAATGGCGAATATTTGGAGGATTTTGCGGACATATCGATCGGGCAAAGGTGTGTCATCGGGGGAAGTGGCTTTCACCACAATGTGATCAAGGTCACAAAAGCCTCCAATGGTTACACTTTTTGCATAGCTAACACATGTGTGCTCCTTAAAGCAGGTGAATACTTTCTTGATTCTTCTGTGCATTTTGTCGGATCAATTTTTTTTCTGCTGATGGATTTGAAGAGAAAGGCGGGGACAAGGGAAACTATAGGGAGGAGTACTTATGTTTGAGCTTGTGAAATTCAATTACCACGTCCGATGCCGAAATCAGAATTTTCACTAAGATAATTCAAAATATAAAGAAGCCAAACGATTCAACATATTGTATACATTAAAAAAGTTGACCTTTTTATGTAAGTGTAGTTTTTTGACAAAGGGGTATCAATTGACTCCCTTTAGACAAATGTGGCTCCGCCAATGACATCATTAGAAATTTCACTAAGAGTATTTAAGGTTTAATATATATGTCTAAAAAATAATCTTTGACCTATATACATAGTGTAATTTATTTTTTATATATTCAGTATAATTTTTCGATGAAAAATGTTTAACTGGTCACTCTTCACTCTATGTGGCTACACCCGAACCTAAGGAGTAACCAAATGAGTTGTGGCATATACTTTAGGTTTTTTGTTTAATATGAAGCATATGACATTTGGATCTTTGAGAGAAACGACGTTTACAAGATAGTTCAAGAGTAGATTGACATTCTTCATGAACTTTGTAACATCCTATCTGTTTTTTATAGTACCAAATAACAACCATTCTATTATATTATATTATATCATGTTCATTCTCATTGTACATCCTGTATTTAGACAATAGTATGATAGTATGAAATTACTATAGTTTTTGACAAAAACCATAAAGAAAATTTGTCCTTTGATATAGGAATATACCTATAGTAGGAATATGACTAATGTATAAGTTGGGTGGCAATACATGTTTCTGTAAGATTTAAGCATATGAGGTTGCAGGTGGGGAAAAATACTTACTTGTATTTGGTGTTTATATTATATCACGTAATTAGGATTAAGTGATAAATATTTAAATTCACATTAATTAAATTATTAGTGTAACTATCAGGTGTGAGTAAGTTTTTTCTGTGAATTATAGTGATATATCTTGACTGGTATGAACCCAAAATTGAACATTTGTTGTAAGCAGGAATCATTGTTAATGTTAAATTTTGTTTTTCTATTTTTTCTAGCCAAAGGCAAAAGAAAAAGATAAGTAGTCATGGGCAAAATTCGACATTGCATTTTGTTTCATGCATATATGGACATTTTTGAAACTTTATTTCTTAAACAGCAACATATAAATGCCTGACAATAAATTAAAATTGACAATTAGAAACATTTTGACAAATTGTATCTGCAGCAGAAATGAGGACACATTGGATACCCCGGCCGTTTCAATTTATTTTACACATTTTGAATCGATACGAAACTTAAGAAAAGAAATGAAAACTTTTAAAACCAGTCATCTAAAACACGACATAGCATTTGTCTGGTCATAAACATGTCATAACATTTGTGTGATTATAAAAAGTTTCTCATTAAGAGTAAAATAAAAACATGAAGTTAATTATTTTCACAATTAAAACTATTATTTTTGTAAACGAACTAAACAGACAAGTATGTCACTAAATTGAAACGGATGGAGCAATAAATTTATATCTTGGACAAGAAAAAGGGATGCAAATTGAATTGATTTGGTCCTTTTGAGGAACAGAGAATTTCTTGTCAGTCAGCCAAATATTATCAACTAGGGCAAGCCATCACCATTTTTAATTTAATTGATTTGGTCCTTTTGAGGAACAGAGAATTTCTTGTTGAAATTTCTTCTTGATCAACCCTTAGACTAGAGATTTGCTAGTTCAATTCATTTTAGGCTGTAGAGGTATAAAAAATTGACCAAAGACTTTCTTCCAAGTCATCCTTAACATGCTCCTTTTTCTTTTCTTTTGAGGATTACTTCATTTAAGTATTTTTTATTCTGCGTAGTCCCTAATCTTTATCAAACTTATAATGACTTGTATTATGTACTACTTGGAAATTAAACACTTTCCACTAGAAGTAAATTTTTGATTAATTAATTGTTAATAGTTACAGTATAATCTCTAAATGTTAACATACCGAGACAATGGATTTAAGCTTGAATGCAAATAAGACAAAATTTGGAGAAAAAGATCAATTTGATGGCAGGTTCAAAATGATTACTTAAATATACTCCAGAACAGTTATGATCCTTTAAATTTCTTTAATGTGAGCATTTTTTATCTCCGTCAAATCTTTGACAAACTCAAATTGCTAAGTTTAACATGAAGTATGAAATTAAAAAAAATTAACAAGAGATCACATTTAAGAATGCATTTTTTCTAGAATTTATGACAAAGCAGCTTGACGAATTTTATGGCGATCCATCAGGATCGTGAAGATTTGATGGCCAATTTCTTATGATTTTTGGCCGCACATTTATTTTTGTAAAACCTTTTAAAATGAGGTTCAATTTTTTAAATGATAGACACTAAAAGATTTTATTTGTGCAAATAACCCAAAGACAAATATGATGCCAAGTTGGGCTTATTCCTTCACAATCATTATAGTTTCAAAAGTACAAACCTAACCTCAAATAGATGGCCATTACACAACACTTGGAGTGAACACCCCTCCCTACAAACATTTAGTAATACATAACTTTATATCGCATCTTAATATATCAACATATGTATCTATATAGAATGGTAATAAGAAAAAAGTATACCCTGAACACATATTTTCCCTTATTTTTGGATTTACTTTTATACAATGAAAATGAATCGTGTATCTAATAGTCATAATAACCGGGGACGAAAAGGGTTCATCTAAATCCCCTTCGGCGGACAAGCACACTATATATAGGACAATCTTTAGTTTTACGTAAATATAGTAAATGCTGAACTCTCTTGCTGTAAATTTTGCTTCTGCCATAGGCTTCAAAATGTCCTTTTGAGACTCTTGAAGTCCACAGAATCAACACATTCTGCTCTATCCCTATGCACATTCAACAACTTCAACAACTCACTAGCTTTCTCTTTTGTTGTTTCACTACAACCAACTTGTAGCAACAACAATAGCTTTTGAAAAGCACCAACTTGAAGTGCTTCAACAACAACAACACAACATCCATTATTTTCCCTCTTCTCATTCTTGCAAATCTTCCACAAAATTGAAACTGAAAACTCAGTTGCCAAATCTGAAACTCTCAACAATTTCTTAACCAAAATAGGCACACTAAGTGCATAACTATAAGCCCTTTTTCTCCCTTCTTCATAGCTCAAAATCCCATCCAAAATACCTAATGCCTTTTCACATATGCTCTTGTCACAATCAACAAGAATTTCTATCAACAATTCAACTAACCCCACATCAACAAATCTTGATTTTGATGATTGTAATGATGAATTAACCATATGATAAATTGTTAATAAAGTAGCTTTTGTTGTAGTAGGACAAATTGGCTCTTTCACTAACTTCACTAAGCCTTCTAATGCACCTTCAATTGTCAACAACATTTCAACCTTGTCTTGTTCCTCCATTTTCAAGATTTCTCTTAGCACAAAAACCACGTTTCTCCTGCTTGATAAACTCCCATTATTCAAGAACCATGCTATGTAACTTAACGATGAAATCCACCCGAGAATTGACTTGGACTTAATATCCAAAGGCAAAAATAATGTCAGAGTTGACAAAATCACCTCCCCTGTTGAAGCGTTTTTCATGTTTTTTTCCTCCGAAAATTCAAGAAATGCTGCAGATAACACCTTTGTTGTGCCATTTGTGACGAAACAATGTTTGTTTCGATTACTTTCACTCGCCAAATTCTTTACTTTGGTGACTAATTCTTTGCACAAAATTGAGTCTTGCATATCTAATTTACTCGAATTTGTTATTTTCGCGAGCAATTCAGAGACATCAGACGATGTAACGGGGATTCTTGGAGTTGAAATCCTATCAATACCATGTTCCTTGTTTTCGACACACCATTGTTGGATCATTTTCCTAATGTTGTGATTTGGAATTAAAACAGGCTCAATGTCACACTTCAATTCTTGATTTGTGATGGGACATGTTTGATTTCCAACTTTGTTGATCCATTTTTCGATGTTTTCTCGATCGTATGTTATCCCTGTTGATAATATCACTGGATCTTTCATCAAGTCTAGTGAAATTGGACATGTAAATTGGCTTGGAATCACTAACTCCATGCTTGTGTTCTTCATTAGTCCTCTCTTTGTTCTCTTTTTTTCTGTTCTCTTTTTTCTCCATGTTGAAATCATCTTTTGCTTCAATTAACAAAAAAACTCAAACTTTACTAGGATCTTGAAAGGAAAATAATGTGTTGGGTTTTTCTTTTTCTTTTTTTGGTTAGGGATGGGACTGAATTTGCGGTATGTGTGTATATATAAGTGTTGATTTAATAGTATATGTGTTTTGATGTCACGCTGTTATTTCGATTAGTTAGTCCAACGATAAAATAAAGAAAGGTTCAAAATTCAAGAACGTGTTGTGAGAGAGAGAAAAGGGGCAGGGTGGGGGGGGGGGTTAGGAGGACTTGAATATTGACCGTAATATGAAAGATTTGACTCGGTAAAATGAACCCAAAATATGGGGACTGAGGGGGGCTTAGACTCGGGAGTTAGGAATAGGAATTTATTCAAAAAAGACTAAAATAATAACTATGGATGAATAAAATTTCTCAATCTTATGGCGAAGTCTTAGAGACGGATTTTCCTAAAGGTTCATCATCGTACGGAAAAAAATTAACTTTTATATATATATATATATATATATATATATATATATATATATATATATAATGTAATTCTTAGACAAAAGAATTTCGAATGAATCCCTTTTGCCTCTAGCTAGAATGGAGCTAGCTTATAAATTAGGATTTACAGGTTCACATGAATTCATAGTTTTTGTCAAAATCATGTATATATATTAAGAAAAGTCATTAAATATCTATAAATATTTGACTGTAAATTCAGTTATTATTGTATTAATATTAATTTAATGTCGTTGTATGAAGTAGTGAATTTTGAATCTTGAATATTCTTCTGCCTTCACCCTTAACTAGAAGTCTCAAATTTGAATCATATGAATAGAAAAAGAACACTATTATAAAATTTAATGAATCTTACGCCACATAAATCTTAATTGATCGAGACCCCCCAAAAGTATAACTAACATTGAATTCAAAAGAGGCAAAAATAAAAGAAGCAACCGGTTTGATTTTGACGAGAGAATGAGAAAAAACGAGTCCGTCAAAGGACGGTGTGACCTGACTAAGATTTGAGGAGACAAGTAATACTAACGTTTATTGTTGGATCAATTTTATTTGTTTGGTCTAACTATACTTCCCTCCCTATATGTTTTATTTATCAAAATTATAGTATGACCAAGGGGTGGTAAGTGGGACGGGGCCGAGCAGGCTGGGACCAATCTGGCGGGACGGGGGAGGGTTGGGACGCGGGCTCCGACGGGCCTGGAGGGCTGGGATTGGCGGGACGGGAAGAGGTCCCGTCCCATCCCACGTCCCGCCGGTAAGGAGACCAAGATTTGGTTTTTTTTCCACTTAATTTTAAAAAATAATATATAAAAACACTTCAATAATTGAACAAGATCTAATAAAAATATCTCAAAGCTGTTTTTGTTCCCTTATATTATTTAATAGAAATATGATATTTTTGTAATACAATTTCAAAATTTGCAAATAACATAGTAAAATTGCAATGAAAAAAATTACATAGTTAATCATACTTTTTCGAATTTCCTCACAATATCTTGAGGATCTTCGGTTGGAATTAGAATTTGTTGATCAAATTGTTCGACGTCGCTTCATGTTCCCTCAGACAGGATTTCGTTGTAGTTGTAGTATTTTTCTTCGTTGATCTCCGGTTCAGCGCACCTTCTACGCTCCGCTCGAATCTAATCTCTGAAAAGAACTACAATCTCCAATGTGTCTCCCGCCAATGAATGTATGTGCTCTCCTATTTGAAATCTTTCAGCAGAAAAAAAGCTTTCAGACGTCGTTGATGACGCTTAAATGTTCAACACATCTCGTGCCATCTTTGCTAGTGTCGGAAATGTCTTCTCATTATGCCTCCAGTATTTCAACAAGTCTTCATGTCCTTCATCATTGATAATTAATTCATACGGTACAACACCCTGCAAAACATAAACATCAAATTCGCTAACTTGTGAAGAAGTTGAACCACTAAACATTTTATTTCTAAGGCCTTGAATACTAGCAGCAGAAACCACATATTTTTTATAAGATTACAACAAAGTAGTAGAAGATGTTACAGAAGCCGGTTGATTATTTGCACTTTGTTGTTGGTAATACATATATACTTGTTTGCATTCAGTGTGTATGCTAGACGTAACTTCTTCTTTAGTTGATTTGTGAGTTGATTTTTCAGTTGGGTCTGTTTGAAGTACTTCTATACAATCATAAATCGTTTCTACAAGTGTTTTACAACTGTTTACTTTAATAGTCGGATTAAATACAACACCAATAATATAAATAGTGAGAATAAGAAAAAAATATTTTTTAAAATTTTATAAACATTTTTTTAATAGATGGAGCGTAAGATGGTTTTTCAATATATTCATTAAGTAACAAAAATATTAGAGCTATATAAAATAACATATTTGAAATAGTAGGATAATAAATACCGAAAAATTATTTAGTAGCTTGAAAAAACTTCTCTAGAAATTCATTAAGTTCTAAAAAAATTTCCCAATCATTATCTACAAGCATATTCCTTGAATTTTTTATGGGCGTTAAATAATAAAGTTATATGTTGTATATAATCGTAAGCAACAAGTAGTTTCTCATACAGAGAATTCCACATAGTCGAAACTTCTTCTGAAATTTTTCTATAAGGTAATCCACAATCATGACAAGTTTTTTTATACTCTTTGCATCTCTGTATTTTATTATCTTTAAAAACAAAATTTATATTAAATTGTATTTTATCAAGAATGCTTTCAAAAAGTTTTAGGTCATCCTTTACAACTAAGTTATATATATATATAACACGCACATCTTATATGAAAATGATTAGAAAAACATGGAGTTAATCGAACTTTTAAAAGTCTTATAGCATAATAATTAGAAGTAGCCTTATCTAATGTAATAGTCATAATTTTATCAATTATTCCATAATAATCACAAATTTTATTAATATTTTGTGCAATAAAACTTCCATTGGGCCTATCATCAATATATCTATATGCTAAAATACGTTTTTGTATAGACCAATTTTGATCTATCCAATGACATGTTACCGTTAAATAATCATTACCGTTAGTACTATGGCCTATGTCAAAAGTGATAGTCACTTTGCCATTAAAATGATACAATGCATAACGTAATTATTGTTGATATTCACTTGCAAATTTAAAAACATTCCTTCTAACAATTGATCTAGGAAAACCATTAAAAGCAGGATTATATGTTTCTCGAATGTAATGAATAAAATCAGGAGAGGAAGGAAATGAAAAAGGTAAACCCTCAACCGCAACTAATTTGACCCTGTACTTGATCGGGGACACTATGTGAACCTTATCCCGACTCAGATGGCATTGGAACACCCGGTTTTTTTAGCCTGGTATTGATTCCACCTAGCTATGTGTTCGCCTTGTACATGTCTCAATAAACCTCCAGTCCCACCTTGATCTTTTCCGATTTTAAATTTATAAATATTTTTACAAATTTTACATCTAGCTAGTTGATTCTCTTGGTCCATATCAAAAAAATCTCATACAGCTGATTTTAATTTTCGTTGTGTGAGGCCTCGACTCATACTATGGTGAATAAGAGGCATTCCAGTTTCAGTTTGAGCCTGAGGTTGAGGTGCACTAGTGGGTGTGTCATCTAGATTATCATCTAAATTAAAGTTTGGTTCATCTACTTCGTCATCTAATGGTATATCATTAAAAAAACAGTTTCATCTATATGAGTGAAATCAATGAAATCATCGGGACTAGGAATATGATTACTAGAAGAAGTACCCCTGCCCTTGTTACCCCTACTAGAAGAAGCACTCTTACCCTTACCCTTAAACATACCTCTTAATCCTTCCATTTTAATTATGCAAATAAATAACTAAAGATAATGAAATACTCAGGCTAGTTGTCCACTTCACTCCCAATTTTTTTACTTTGATATAAATGAGCAAAAAAACATATAATATATAATAGGCAATGTAGAATTGTAGATAGATAAATTGATAGATTAGAGAGATGTTAGGAAGATTTGTGAGAAAAACGAAGAGAAAAATGAGGTATTTATAGTTGAGAAATAAGGTTAAAGTGTAAATATATTAACTTAGGGGTTAAAAATAAATATTAAGGTGGTATGGGGTTTATGGGGTGGGGGCAAAAATGGCCGTTATAGCTGTTGCACAACGACCAAAATCGAATTTTGACCGTTGTTGTAACGGTTATTTTTACAAAAGGGAGAGGGGCGGGACAGGGTTGAAACAGGGCGGGTCGGAATCGGGACAATCCCAGGCCCCGTCACGAGTTCAAACCCCGATAACGGCAATTTTTTTTTATGGAGGATCGGGATGTGTAGCGGGACGGATCGGGTCGGGATCGGGCTGACCCGGCCCACTGAACAGTCCCAGTATGACCTAGTTCCAAATTGGCAACTTTGGAGTTAAAGAGTAATATCATCAAGTTTTCCATCAAAACTAACAGAAAGTATTGTTGCCTTACTCTGGAAAAAATTGATATTTGTATATTTAGTGAGAATAGAATGTTTAAGAATTTTGTTACTTAATTAATTTCCTTAACCCTTACATGTGTTTATAACTGCGACTATATATATTTCAATTTCTTTGACTATATATTCAATTTCTACGACTATATGATTCATGAGTGTTTCGCTCATACCTAGGGGCGGAGTGAGAGTGGGTTGTTATGGATTTGGCAAAATCTAGTAATTTTGCTCAAACCTTGTGTTTGTGCTAAAAGGATTCATTTAATATATATAGACAAATATTTCAGAACCCTATAAACAAAAAGTATTGTAATTCAGAATACATAAACTAAAAATTTTGTCTCCGCCTCTGCTAGTACCTTGCTCCTAATCACCATTACTGGGTGACCCCTTTTTAACTTTTATTTAATCTTAATAATTCCCACTTTAATCCACAAGTTGAAGGGATTATATCATAAGTCTAAGAAATTTAGAAATGTTAATCTGTCAAAAATAAAAGGTTAAAGGACTAAAATGTACTAATTTTCTTTCTTGTTTTTTCTTTTTTGGCGTTGTTCGTCTGTAGCGTTTTGTTTACTCGTTTTTCAGGTTCAGGTAATTATAGGTACGCTGCTCGTACGCGAACCTAACGCGCAGGCTTTAAAAGTTTTAAGCTCATATGTTTAAATTGATAATTTTGTAGTTTTGTTTAATTAATTTATTTTAATTTTATTTCTTTGTGTAAGTGATTTTTATTTTTATATATAAGAGGGAAAAAAAGAGTTGTGCCCCACGTTGTAGGACTTTACTGGATATGTTTTTGTTTTATATAAGAGAGTTGTACATGGCTGATTTATGTGAAATATTTTAGGTAATCATTTTGATAATGTCCCTATTTTTTTTAAAATTGTGAGAATATAGCTCTCACTATTAGAAATAGAGGTTTTTTCATCAACATTCAATTGAAAAATTGTGTTATGAACATAATTTTTCCACTCTATTCCTACAGAATCAGCTCATGGGAAACACATGGTGGAAAACAGGTTCTCATTGAAACAGTGTGAAACTTTCTGATTTTTTTGTGTGAAACACGACTACTTAAGTTTTTTCCACTGGCATTTAGTGAAGTAGCCACTAAACATTTTTTAGTGAGAAATTTCAGTGGATTTTTTTTATTTTTAGTATTATCTTAGGAAATTACCCTGTCGGACAATGCCAGACTCATGTTTAATATTTGCTCACATATTACTTATTCTTACAGGCAAAACGTTAAACTATCATCTATCGTTTGTAATAATCTATAAAATTTTAGATCGTGATTTATATTTTTCTCTTGTGTGATAAGAAGGTTTACTAAAAAAAACTAAGTTCTACAGAGTGGTGGATAGGCTGACTATGATATATGTGCGGAGTGTTAGCCATAAGAACTCTCATGTCCAAAAGATAGAGTTACAGAAATGAATGCGATAGATGTGTGGGCATACCACGATAGATAATATTAGGAATGAAGATATCCGGGATAAGGTGGGAGTGGCCTCTGTGGTGGACAAGATGAGGAAAATGAGGCTGAGATGGTTCGGTCATGTGAAGAGGAGATGCGCATATGCCCCGATGAGGAGGTGTGAGAGGTTGATGGTTGTGGGTTTAAGAAAGGGTAGAGGTATGTCGAAGAAGCATTAGGGAAAGGTGATTAGACAAGACATGATGCAACTTCATCTTGCCGAGGACATAACTTAGATAGAAGGCTATGAAGGTCGCATATTAGGGTATAAGGTTAGAAGGTAGTTGAGTGTTATCTCGCTCTCCCGCATAATAGGCTTGGTGGGTAGATATTATTAGCATTATTCTCATAGTTTCTCGTCCTTAGATTTTTGTTACTACCTGTTGTTTTCTGTGCTTCGGTTATCGCTTCAGCGTACACTCTACCCTCCATAGACCCACTTGTGGAAATACACCGGAGTTGTTGTTGTTTGATCTAGATTTTTCTCATAAAATTTTCCATTATGGTAACTTGCAAAAATTTAGACCATACTCAGTCTTACAGATAATATATTACTCTTTTCGTCTCAATTTTTGTGATATTATTTGATTAGATATGTAGTTTAAGAAATAAAAGAAGACTTTTGAAACTTGTGGTCTAAAGAAGCCATAGATATTTGTGTGGTTGCAAATCATATCATTAAGGGTAAAATAGAAAGTTTCAAGTTAAATTATTTTTAAATATAATTTTTTTTGGGACAGATTAAAAAAGAAAATATATCAAATATGAGAAAAGAAAGTATTAGATATCTCGGGGTTTGTTGTAATATTCAAATGGAACACTTATAATTCATGTTGTCAATGGTTGGTAAACTTGGCCAATTTTTATACTTTTAACAAGGCCGGGTCTAAAAATCTGCCCAAACAGAACTTTTCTCATATACATATGGAGTATGACAGATACTTTTGTCTTACATATTTTTGTCTTACATATTCTTCTTTTGGATTTTCTTTTCTTATTCTTCTACTTTAATCTTTTGGGATATCTTGTGCAGTTCAGCTTTCCGAAGAGAATTTTAATTATAAATATTTAAGCAAGATTTGTCACAAGCGATGTCACATAACACTGCTTTTTTCTTTGTATTTTTTTTCTTTTATCAATTTTAAGTGTCTTTTATCGAATTTCTTCGTAAAAGAAATTGTCAGCTTGAAACCATTTTGAAATGATATCATTGAAGCAGCCTTAATCCTAATCGAGATGTGTTTTAATAAATAGTTGGTGATATTTAAGGTAGAAAACGCAAAAGGATTGATAGTTCAAATAGAAAACTTGTAAAAAAAAAATGATACTTCATATGTGGTTTTTTACTATTATCTTGTTGAAAAATTACTCAAATATTGACATCACTGTAAGAATATTTTTCTCAATATTATTCTTTCAATAATGTGATAATTATACACCAAGTACAACCACATCTTAGGCTACAATTAGGCTACTAATAAGATATGATTAGGCTAATATCATGTCATTTAATCTATCTACTTTAATGCTAATTTACCTATCATTTACATATGATTCTAAAATCAATTATAATAATTACTAATTATAATATTAATTCCTAATTATTCTATCACTCCCCCGCAGTCGAAGCGGGAGGCAGGCATATGCTGAGGCTGTCCCAAAAATCTTCAAATAATACTAGCGGAAGACCTTTAGTAAAAATATCTGCAATCTGATAGTGCGACGGGACATGTAAGACATGCACTTGTCCGCGTGAAACCTTTTCACGAACAAAGTGGATATCAAGCTCAATATGTTTAGTGCGTTGGTGATTGACCGGATTCCCAGAGAGGTAGATAGCACTAACATTATCACAATACACCAATGTGGCCTTCGGAATCGGGCAGTGGAGTTCTAGGAGAAGATTCTGAAGCCAACAAGATTCAGACACAACATTGGCAACACCTCTGTATTCTGCTTCGGCACTAGATCTGGACAATGCTGCTTGCCATTTTGAGGACCAATATACCAAGTTATCACCAATAAATATATCATAATCATAAGTGGAGCGTCTGATGTCCGTACATCCTCCCCATGCGGCATCCATATAGGAGACAAGTATGGATGTCGACGATGGATATAAATGCAAGTCATACTCTAGAATACCCTGAATTTAACACACAATGCGTTTGGGAGCATGCATATGATCATCAATCAGATTATGCATGAATAGGTACACATGTTGCACATCATAAGAAATATCTGGCCTGGTGAATGTAAGATACTGCAGGGCCCCTGCCAGGCTACGGTAAAGTGTCGGATCGACAAATGGCTTGCCGGAGGAGGCACTTAATTTGGGTTTAGTATCCACCGGAGTTGCCGATGGTTTACAGGAGGACATGCCAGCACGTTCAACAATCTCAGCTGCGTACTTCTTTTGGGATAAAAATAAACAAACTGCATGACGTGTCATATCTATTCCTAAAAAGTAGTGTAGTGGCCCTAGATCTTTTATAGCAAATTCAGAGCCAAGTTGTGACATGATGGACTTGCGAAGAACATCTTATGAGGCAGTTAATATAATATCATCCACATATAAACAAAAGATAAGCAATATTATTACCCTGATGGTAGATAAACTGAGAGTGATTTGAACGGCTATTGGAAAACCCAATATGTGAAACAAAATCTGCAAACCGCTTGTACCAGGCCCAAGGGCTTGTTTTAGCCCATTTAATGATTTCTTTAGCAGGCACACATTATTGGGATAGTTGGAGTACATGTATCGCAAAGGCTGGTACATGTATACTGTTTCATTTAGTTGGCCATGGAGGAAGACATTTTTTACATCTAACTGATGAAGTGGTCATGCCTTTGTGAGATCCAAACTAAGAACTGTTCTGATAGTTTCCGATTTAACCACCGGACTGAACGTCTCATCGCAATCCACACCAACCTGTTGTGTCTTCCCACCACCTACAAGACGGGCCTTATGCCGCTCAAAAGTACCATCAAATTTTTCTTTGTGACTGAAAATCCACATAGACATAATTATATTAGCATTAGGAGGACGAGGTACCAATTCCCACGTCCTATTTTTAATAAGAGCATTAAATTCATCATCCATAGCCATTTTCCAATTTGGGTCATTAAGAGCAGACACAAAATTACGAGGTAATGGTAATTTTGAGACTCGGGTGTGTAGGCTATATTTAGTGTTGGGTTTGACAATACCGTGTTGACTACAAGTGATAGGACGTTGGGCCAAATTTTAGACGGGTGGGGTTGCACTGCCTGGCAGTTGGCAGTGAACTGGGCCATGGCCCAAGTCATTGCCAGGCAGTTGGACTGGAGGAAACGGTACAGTTGAGAATTGTGGGCTCAGAACAGGAGGCCCAGTCCGATGGGCAGTGTTGTGTCGCGGTTGGGCCACTATTTCAGGGCCCAAGTTTCCCAAAATAATTGGCTGGCCAAAATAGTGGATTCGGTTGGGGACGAAAAATGTTGGGACAAATACGGGGGTAGACCATCATCAAGAAAATCATAGGTATGGGGTCCGAACTCGTGCATTTTGGCAAATGGGAAATTCATTTCATAAAAAATTACGTGATGACTCACAATTATTTTATTGGAGGAGAGGTCGTAACATTTGTAACATCGATTATTAAAGGGATATCCCAAGAAAACGCAAAGAGTAGACCAGGGTTGAAGTTTGGTGATTGTGGTGGATGGAATAAGAGGATAGCATAAGCACCCGAATACCCGTAAGTGAGAATAAGATGGATCCCGTAAGTAGAGGATTTTTAGAGGTGCTTGATACAATAAGTTTTGTGTGGAAGTATGTTCAATAAATATGTGGCCATTTGTAGTGCGTGATGCCAAAACGAGGTGGGTAACGTTGCATGGGCAAGGGATGTTCGAACAATGTTATTGATGGTTCGTATTTTACGTTCCGCCCTCCCATTTTGTGAGTATGTATGGGGATATGAAAGACGAAAGTTTAAACCATTAGAGTTGAAAAAATCCCAAAAATGCCTATTATCAAACTCTCTACCATTATCACATTGAATATTTTTTATCTCCTGTTCGAATTGATTTCGGATGAATAAAAATTAGAAATGTGGGAAAACTTGTGATTTTTTAGACAAGGGAAACGTCCACAAAAAATTAGAGTAATCATCTAACAAGAGTATCTATGGCCCGAAGAGCTCAAAACGGGTGATGTCCAAATATCACAATGAATAATATCAAAAGGCATAAGTGTGCATGAAGTAGATGAAACAAATGACAATTAAACATGTTTACCAAGTGGACATGAACGACACTTATTAGAAGTACATGTTTGAGTACATGAAATAAAATCATTTTGTTTAAATGAGGCTAAAATAGGTGCTCCCGGATGACCCAAACGTTCATGCCATAACGAAGGTGCTAAAGCTGCAAAAGTGGATGGTAACTTGGATCGTTGAATGGGTGAGGTAATTGGATAGAGCTCCCCTTGACTATCACATCTCATTAGAACCGTCCCCGTCTGAAAATCCTTCATAGAAAATCTAAAAGAGTCAAAGGCAACATACACCCAATTATCAGTAGTAAACTTTCTAATAGATACCAAGTTTTTAATTAATTATGGAGCATGAAGAACATTCTTTAAAGTTAGTGGTGGGTTTGATGGGGACAATTTAGTAGAACCATAACCTCGAATTGGAATAGAATGGTCATTTCAAACAATTATACCATTATTTTTACTCAAATTAAAATAGGACGAGAGATTACCTTGGGAGGACGTCATATGAGACGTCGCTCCGGAGTCCATATACCAATTTATGTCGGGTGGATTAAGTCCAAGGGTGTGCATGGCGGACTCAATATCGGTTGGGCTAGCCACTGCCGAATGTGCCTCCTGCTACTGGGTCGGCAATGGCCCAAAAATGCTTGATCCGCTATTGTTTCGTGGCCCAAAGGAATTTGGCCCAAAGTCATGTTGTGGACTGCCAGTGGCTTGACCAGAAGGTCTTGGACTGGGCCTGGCCCAGTTACCCGTCGGGAATGGGCAGGGTGGCACAGCCCAAGGCCACTGCCAGGCCCACTGGGCTGGTCCACCGCGGGGCTATCATTGCTGTCCGTCGGTACCGTTGTTCCTGCCGTCGGCTCCTCCGCCACCGGAATTCCAGTGGCCTCCACTTTTATTATTTCTGTGATTTTCACCCCAATTTTTACCACCATTTCATCCTTTTTATCCCCGATTTTATTGTATAGGTTCAAAGTTGGTAGTAGCTTCATTGGTTGGGGTGACAATCATGGCGGAATTTGAGACGGTTGCGGCATTTTTGGCGAAACTCGCCTCTTCAAGAATAAGCAGAGAACAGGCTTGGTAAAAAAATGGTAGAGGATTGCTTTGTCGGATGAGCGTTCCCACGCCACTATACGCGTCGGTAAGGCCAGCAACCAATTGTAGAACCAATCGATTGTTGGTAACCGGCGAACCAACATTCTTGAGTTGATCCGATAAAACTTTGAGGCGTTGACAATACGTCGACGCATTCGGAAAACCCGCCATGTTAGTGGTAGAGAATTCTTGCTCCAACGTGATGGCTTAGAAATTTTTGTTGTCTTGAAAAATATCCCGCAAGCGATTCCAGGCCTCCATTGCCGTAGAATCGGGTTCCATTATTGTGTGCAATAAATTGCTAGAGATAGTTGCATAAACTCACGAGAGAACTGTTGCATCAAGAATGAGCCAAAGTTCTTTTTCATCATCGGTATTTAACACATTTTCCTTGCCTTTCTCCGGTGGGATTATGTGATAGAATAACCCGGTGGGAACGACAACAAATTTTATAGAGCTTTGCCCAAGTTGCATAATGATCATTTTTCATCTCAAGAGTGACGGAAATATGTGTTTTGATGTTACAGACGGCAAGAGTGGGATGAAAAGTGAATTTAGAGTCAGACATTGTTGACCGGAAAAAGAGACAAAAAATTGGTGGTCGGCCAGATTTGTGGGAGAAAGAGGGGTGGTCGATTTTTGGTGTAAAGTTGTTTAGGGTAGGATCTTGTAGGATCTTTTCCCTAATCTTATGATATCATGTAAGAATATTTTTCTCAATATTATTCTTCCAATAATGTACTAATTATACACCAAGTACAACCACATCTTAGGCTACAATTAGGCTACTAATAAGATATAATTAGGCTAATATCATGTCATCTAATCTATCTACTTTAATGCTAATTTACCTACCATTTACATATAATTCTAAAATCAATTATAATAATTACTAATTATAATATTAATTACTAATTATTCTGTTGGTTTATCAAAGGATGCAGGAAACGAAAATTACAAGTAACTGCTAATGTAAGAATTGAAATTACAATTCAACTAGAAAACTGAAAATTACAAAGATGTTGAACAAGAAAAACTAGAAACTGTTTTTGTTTGCTGAGTCGAGTGTGACACTCTGTCCTTAAGACAATATTGCCCCGTATGTATCCTTTATACGTCATGGACAATTCGTCTCCCAAGATAAAACAACAATGGAACAATTGAGCAAAGGAAACTCAAGAGCTACCGTGAAGAATATTGAGTAATGAAATGATGCTTGGAAGTTGTAGGAAGAACTGTTTTTCTGCTTGTGTATTTTCGTGTATTGTAAGTGTGCTCAACAATGGTGCACGGGGTTGTTTATATAGGTGAGGGATGGGTTGTTTAACTGCCTCCATAACAACCATTATTGGCCAAATAATGGCCATTATGGAGGTAGTAAAGCCACCAAAATAAATGGTGAGAAAGACCAACGGATTGGCCATTATAGGAGGAGTAATTCAGCCAAAATAAATGGCTGAATTGAGTGCTTGGCGTTTCTGTTCTGTCTGCCCAAATTCTGACTTTCTGAAAACTTCAGGGACCAAACTGTACATCTAAAAGAATTCTGGTCCAAACTGTACATCTGGCAAAGTTCTCTGGCCCAATAAGATAACAGCCCGTGAACCCGAAACTGGACGGGTGGGCGGCGGCGGCGCGCGTGTGGGCTTTCCTCGAACCGAAGCACATCTAGGTCCTCCCTCCTTTAAATACATGGGATACCCCTTGGGGGCCCAAACTCCAAACCAATTTCGAGTCTTATATACACAACAATTCTTTCTTCCTCTACCGATGAGGGAGAATTGATCACACACCACACTTTTTCATGCTTCAAACACCTTACTTCGTGAACCAATATCTCTTTCATTTCTCAATGAAATTTGACGATTCTTGGCCCTACGGTTATCTACGTACTTAGTAGAACATGCACGTGTGAAGAACCGGATTCTCCAACATGCGTAACACTAGTGTTTAAGCCGTTAAAGTTGATCGATCGCAACTCCCGCCAAAGGCTAATTTCCAACATATTCTATCAATCACTTACGAAAAATCTTACGTGCGATATTCATAGATTAATAATATAAGAGGAGAAGAAAAGAAGTGAAAAAAATGAAAAAGTATAAAAGCAAAACAAACAAAAAAAATTGGACCCCTCCATAGAATAACGTTATTTATCAATAAATAGGCCTACAAAAGCTGGCTTTGTACTTTCCCTTATGCCTTGCCAATGCACAAAGTTAAGAAATATATATATATATATATATATATATATATATATATACCAAACTTTTATAAGAAGCAAATTAAAACCCTTTAAACAAAGTATATATCCCCTCCTCTTTAATTTTTACCAATTTTTGCTAGCTTCCTATATATATATATATATATATAGTGATCAAATCATACACCAAAAATGTCAAACTAAAAAACACAACAAAAATCTAACTAAAATTTATTCTTCTTTCTTCTTCATCTTCTTCATCCACACTCCATTTTATTTTATTTTGCCTCTTAGAAGCCATGGATACCATGGTAACGTACCGATATTATCGACAAGCTTCACGGATAACAATTTTTGCACACGTTTTTGGTGTTATAGCTATGATTCTTATGCTTGTTTGGTTGCTGCATTATCGCGAAGGCGTTGATCTTGATTCTTACGATCCTGATAAGATATTTAATGTATGTATACACTATATATATACATACCTTGTTCTTTAATGATTGAATTTTTTTTTTGTTAAAGTTTACTTAATAGTAGCTAGCTAACTAATGTCTTGAGACCTTTTATCAATGTTAAATATGTCATTGTTACTTTTCTGCAGGTTCACCCACTTTTGATGTTCTTAGGGGTGATTTTCTTGTCTGGTGAAGGTATGCACTATTGATGTTGCTTTAACTTCTTATAACAGGTTATTATTTTATTTTTTATATTAACAAGTTAGACATTAGTATAGACAGTTGTATGCTGTTATATGCCATCTTAACTTGATAGTATAAAAAATTTAAGTATAGACTGCGCACAAGTAAAACTCTTTAGGAATAGGTAAAAGAACAGTGTATAAACAGTTACTTTGTAATTATTCCCTATGTGGTATACTTTCTTTTTTCCTAATATGTCCCAAATAGAATGTGATAATTTCTTATTTAGAAATAATTTAGCTTTAAATTTTTTATTACACCTATAATGAGATGATTTTATAGCTAGACTACTATCTACGACTTGCTTTAGAACACAATTTTTTTTAAAAAAAAATCTCTCTTTCTTTCAAACTTCGTGCTCGTCAATAAATTGAGATAGAAGGTATATGTGTTTCGTGCAATTAGAGACGAAATATAACTTTTGTCATTGTGAATCAACAATTAGCTATGAATTTTCTATCGTAGCTAATAAATTTGTAGACAAAGATCACATTTGTTGTAGTGTTATATACAGTATTCGGTTTACACATAACAAACTAGAATTGAGGGAGCATTCACCTAAAACATTCATGTCTTCTTAGCTAGTTTATTTTTCGAGTTCGGCAGAATTTAATGGCTTTAGCCCAGATTTTGTATTTGTATTGAGAAATTCACTAAATATGTATATATAAGATCCAAACCCAGTACGAGCATAAATGAGTTAGGAGTTCGGTGGCAAGTGAGGGGTCACAAAACTGAAAATTTTTAAATTCTGAATACACCTAACTTTCCCCCCTTCATTTTGATATGTTTTTGTATGAGCAGCATTGATGGCATACAAGACAGTGACAGGAGAGAGGCAAGTGCAGAAATCAGTTCATCTTTTACTTCATTTAGCTGCAATTATTCTTGGGATTGTTGGGTTACATGCTGCATTCAAGTACCATGACAGAAGGAATTTGAGAGACATGTATAGCTTTCACTCCTGGATAGGCATTGGGACCTTCTGCCTATACATTTTGCAGGTATATATTAATTAGTACTCCTTCGATTCATTTTATGTATCTTAATTTGAGTAAGTACGGAATTTTAAAAAATAAGAATGATTTTGTGATTTTAAACTAAAAATGTGAGTAATATACTAAAATGTTCATTAAATCTTGTTGTCTTAAACATTAATAATCGCCAACAAAAATTTGATTCTTTTTACGAACTTGATATCGATAAATCTGCGAATCTAGAAATTCATTTCGGCCAATTGAACCTTCTCGAACTAGGTTTTCTTCTCCACCAACAACCAAGACACATGAAAGCGGTTTCCAGCGTTGTTGGGCAGAAAGACATGATGGCATGAAACTCAATTACGTATGTTGATTGTTCAAGAAATGTTGAAATTAAAGTATTTTAAAATAGACTAAAAAAAAGAGTAAAACGTATAAATTGACAGAGGAAGTGCACATATAGGTCCCCAAATGCACATAAACTCTCTAGAGATCTTGTTATTATTTTCACAAAGTGCATGGAGAATTTCTAATGTTTTTATTGGTAGTCTATTCTTTGATTAAACTCATTTTATATCTATCGTTTGAACTTTTAAATGAGTTTGTCAATCTCCCTCCAAAATATATGGACAAAAGCAAATTACATAGTTTTAGGATGTCAATGGGACGGGAGGGGCAGAGGGGGGAAACTCGTATGTGGGGGGGGGGGGGTAGGTAGGGCGGGGTAAAATAAATTTCACCCGACTAGCTATAGTAGTTTGTAGCGGTCGCCGGTGTATGTTCAATGTATAACAAGTATATAATAGCTGTATAATTAGTGTGTGTAGTGTATAATATATACACACTGGTTATATATAGGTTATACACTAATTCTATTTTGATTACACACAACATACTGGGAAAATTTGTAAAATATAATAATTAGAGTTATTTTTTTATTGTAGGCTTTGTTGGTGTTGTGTAGTGTAAAAATCCCTTATAAATTGGTTTTGTTCATTTTAATTTTCTTCTAATCTTGATTCTTAATTTTAACTTTTCAGTGGGTGATTGGACTATGTATGTACATGTTACCATACACAAGAATAGAAACAAGATCAGTAAATCTCCCATGGCACATATCAGGTGGTAGAGCAATATTCTACATGACAATTGTTGCAGCATTGACTGGATTAATGCAAAAATCCACAATGATACAACTCCCATTTTTATATGGAGAATCACTTTTGATCAATTTCCTTGCAATATTCATCCTCCTTTTTGGAGTCACTGTTGATATTTCAGTTGCACTTGCACGTTATGCATAATTTAAAATTATTTTTACAGTTATTTGGATCAATTAATAAACAATTTTACACACTGAGGAGTGATGTATTGATGGGCTGATTTTCTTGTATATTTTTTTTATTCTTTTGGTTTTTGTATGTTATTGAATTGTGTAAATTGTAATTGAAGTTTGTCTTAATGAAATGTTTCTCTTTATTTTATTTTTGCCCTAGCTCTACTTTCTTGTATATTTGTGATTCTTCTATTAGAAATGGTAACACACTATGCATTTGTCCGGACTCGATAATTGTATTGAAAAATCCAATAAATATATAATAAATACAATTTGGAACCATTAACAATGTAGGTTGTTGGTCTAGTGATAGAGAAGGAACCCTTTTAAGCTTCCCTTCTCTTGGTCAAGCGTTTGAATCTCCTTGGTCACCATGTAGGCCTTTTATTTTATCTCTTTTTTATTTTTAAATTTGGGATGTGAGGAACCCACAAATTTTAAATCATGGATCCGCCTCTGCGTGTAATGCTCATTATTTTACTAAACCACAAGCGAAGTTATTGTTATCATATGACGTTTTACTATGGTTGTTAGGGGTGTACATGAACCAAGTTGGTTTGAATTTTTCAAATACCAAATCAAACCAACTGTGTCAGGTTCTAAAATATGTAAACAAATCAAACCAACAAAACTCGGGCTCGATTTTTATTTGGTTTTTCAGATTTTTTTTTGGTTTTATTGATTTTATTTTTGTGGTTCGATGCGAAACATCTTACAATAATATTTGCTTGACTAAATATAAGTTTTGTTGGGTTATCCTTACTTAATTATGGGATGCCCACATATAATTGGATTTCTCTAGAATGAGATTTCTCTAGAGTTGAATTTTTCTATAATGACTAATTCATTAATTACTAGTTTGTTGGGAGTTGAATTTAGACAATCTTGAGAGTCTTCTAACATGTTCATTTTGGCCCTATAAATACGAATACTTGGAGAAGGCTTGTGTATCTACATCCACAAGTTGTGAAGAGCATCTACAACACAAGTGAGAGCATCCACTCTAAGAGTGAGAGAGAGGGAGTCACTTTCATAGTGAGGATGCTCCATTTTTCTCAAGTTAGTGAGTGTTCCACATAAATTATTATTGAGAGATAAATATTGTTATCCATCCAATTTGGGTGAGATCCTGTAATCCTACTATCATCTTATAGTGGAAGGATTGAACTATTAGTCCCGCAGTTTTTCCCTCATTTTTGGGTTTTCTGCGTAACAAAAAATTCTCATTTTTCTTTGTCTATTATTCTCATAATTTTTGTTCGCAATTTTAATTTCCATCCTAATTACACAAAGAGGAAAAATACAAGTTTTTTTCAATAATGGTATCAGAGCAATGTTCAACGATATACTCTTCTTGTGTGAATTACGATGGAGGCTACCGTCACTCATGATGGTGACATGTTCAAACTCACAGCGGAGAATTTTTCTTACTGGAAGCCGATGCTGGAGGATCCCTTATATTGCAAGGATTTGTACGAGCCAATCACAAATATAAATAAATCGAAGGAGAAATCTGACAAAGAATGGGAGCTCTTAAACCGAAAAGCGGTTGCCATGATCCGTAAGTATATTGATCGAAGTTTATTTGAGCATGTGTCCACTTACACTAATGCCCATGAATTATGGACAAAACTTGAGTCCATGATTCAAAAGAAGACCCCCCGAAATAAAGCTCATCTAGTAAGACGGTTGGTGAAGTTGGAATACAAAGATGGTCAAGGCATGATTGAGCACTCGAACACTTTCAAGGGACTAGTAAACCAGCTAATCAAGATTGAGATGAAGATCGATGATGAGTTGCAAGCCTTGCTACTTTTAAGCTATTTACCTGAGAGTTGGGATACATTGGTTGTCACTCTCAGTAACTCTGCTCCGGAAGGAAAGCTCACTATGGATGGTGTCGTCGACAACTTTCTAAATGAAGAAGCAAGGAGAAAGGAGCATGGCATATTAACACAAAATGAGGCTAATATAGTGGAGAATAGAGGAAGAAGTGAAAGTCGTGGAAGGAACAGAAACAAGATACGTGAAAAGTTAAGAAGACGATCCAAGTCCCGCTCAAGAGTCACTTGTTATTATTGTGGCAAACCAGATCATAAGAAATCCGAATGTCGTAATCTCAAGAGAGATCAGAAGAACGGTACTGTCAAACCAGATCAAGTTGATCTGAAGAAGAAGAAGGAAGAGTACAACACTACCACAGTCGCAGTCAAGAATGAAACAGATATATTTCTAATTGGATAAAACAATTATCTCAATCTCGCTTATGATGATAGCCTATGATGAAGCAAGATTGTTGGCTTAGAAGATGTTCAACTGATAAGTACTGGTTGTATGCTCATGTTGAAGGATGTAAGGCATGTTCCAGATATGCGCCTTAGTCTTATCTTTGTTGGTAAGGTAGATGATGCTAGTTTGGTGAATCATTTTGGTGTTGGGAAATGGAAGTTCACCAACGAAAACATGGTAATTGCTCGAGGCAAAAAGGAAGGTTCCTTGTATTTTACACATGGACGCCTATGCAAGGGGGAAGCTAATGTTGCCCATGATCACTCAATTTTGGAGCTATGGCACAAGAGGCTAGGGCACATGAGCGAAAAAGGATTGCAAATCCTCGCCCAAAAGGAGCTCCTACCCGAGGTGAAAGGTAAAACACTTAATCCTTGCACTGATTGTTTAGCTGGCAAGCAACATAGAGTTTCATTCCATAGATCAATTAGAAGAAAGCATGTTCTTGATTTGGTACATACCGATGTTTGCTCCATGACTGAAAAATCTCTTGGAGGTGCATTATATTTTGTGACTTTTATTGATGATCATTCGAGAAAGGTTTGGGTGTATTTGTTAAAAACCAAAGACCATGAACTTGAGGCATTCAAGGAGTTTCATGCCCTGGTGGAACGTCAGACGGGAAAGAAGTTGAAGTGTGTCTGAGCCGATAATGGTGGTGAATACCGTGGTCCATTTGAAGATTATTGCAAGACATTTGGCATCCGACTTGAGAAAACACCTCCAAATACACCTTAGTTAAACTATGTTGCTGAGAGAATGAACCGAACCATTGAAGAAATAGTTCGATGTATGTTATCTCACGCCAAGCTCTCTAAGTCATTCTGGGGAGAAGCCGTGAAGACTGTTGTTGATATCATCAATATCTCACCATCAGGTCCTTTGGATAGAGGTATTCCAGATGAAGTTTGGACTGAAAAGAAGGTGTCTTATGGTCACTTCAAGGTGTTTGTTTGTCGCGCATTCGTCCACATTCCTAAGGACGAACGAGCCAAACTTGACTAAAAGACCAAGCAGTGCATTTATCTTGGTTCACCAAAGGATGAGTTCGGCTACCGATTGTGGGATCCAGCTAAAAGGAAAATTGTGAGAAGTCGAGATGTTGTTTTCTTTGAGGATCAGACTATCGAAGATTTCAAGCAATCAGAGAAGTCACAACCCATGATCATAATCCATTCTGACTCTACACCATTCCCTGCGGTGCGAGATGATACATGGGGAGAAGAGTTAGAGGCTAATCATGATGCACCTGTAGAACTAAATGAGAGTACTGAGCAACAAATAGAAGACTCATCTACAAATGAACAATCTCAGTCAAATGAAGAAGCGATAGGGGAAACAAATGCTCCAGCACAACCTCAGCTACGACGCTCTATTAGAGAAAGACGTCCATCCACCAGATATTCTCGAGATGAGTATGTGGTCCTCACTGATGAAGGGGAAACTTAACTTAAAGAAGCCATGAGCAACAACCATGGGAAAAAGCTATGCAAGAGGAAATGAAATCCTTGCATGACAACTATACATATGATCTAGTAGAGTTGTCTAAAGGGAAACGAGCTTTGAGATGAAAATGGGTGTACAAGCTCAAGACAGATGAGAACAATCCTAGACCGAGATATAAAGATCGAATTGTTGTAAAGGGATGCAATCAGAAGAAAGGTATTGATTTCGATGAAATATTTTCCCATGTGGTGAAGATGTCATCTATCCGAATTGTAATGGGTCTAGCTGCCAGCCTAGACTTGGAAGCTGAACAACTTGACGTCAAGACTGCATTCTTACATGAAGACCTAGAAGAAGAGATCTATATGGAGCAACCCGAGGGGTTCATAGTTTCGAAAAAAGAGCATCTAGTGTGTTGTCTCAAAAAGAGTCTCTATGGTCTAAAACAGGCACCACGACAGTAAGCTAGCAACCATTTTCGAACTATTCTTGCTTTTTCCTATTTATTATTTAGACTTTACAAAACTATATATCCATTTTGCACCACTATAACTCTTCTTCATCTTCTTCTTGTGTTGAAATTAAAGTATTTAAGAGAAGTAAATTTTTTTAAAAGAACAAAAAATGGTGAACAAGAGAAGTCGTTCAAGCTACCAAGTGATATCTCCAATGGCATGACAATATTTGCACACTTATTGTTCATAGCTATGACAACACTTGTACTAGTCTGGTTGCTCCACTTCAGAGAAGGCCTGGCTTTTTCTTCAACCAACAAGCCTAAGATTTTCAATGTAACTAGTTGTAAAAGTAGCGTTCACTGATCACTTTTCAGGCTCCTGGAATTCGATTTAGGAGTATTTCAAATTCTTGAATTGAAACTCCAAGACAATCCTCTGGGCTTAATTTGTAGAATTTGAAAATGACTATTATTTTTGGTGTAAACTTATCACTTTTCGGTTCTGTTTTTGAAAATATAATGTGTCAGAATTTCTTTTGTGGAAATTGAAATATCAAGACATGGGTTATTTTTGAAATACAGGACCGGAAAAGTGGTTATTTGATTTTTTTCCCTCCAACATAACTATCTATTTTTCCAAAACTAAAAGTATTTTGTGTTTTTTTATTTTTCTCTATATTTTATTTGTTGTTTTTCTCTTGTACTAATTATTTGGCTACTTTGGTACTTCCAGATTCACCCATTGCTTATGATTATTGGATTTCTCTTAATAGCTGGAGAAGGTAAGAAATTAATTTCCTCATGAAAAAAACTTAATTTTTTTTCTTTTCCATTTGTTCTTTAACTACTAAACACATATGAGTGTGGAAAAAACATGATGTTTACTTATTGATGGTGTAAAAAATATTTATACTAATGATATATATAATTTAAATGCTATTATTATTTGTTTCATTCATGCCTTTTTAGCTGCTATTATTTTATAAATTGTAACAAAATTTGAATTCTGTAACAGCTATAATGACACACACCACAATTCCAACATCAAGCAAGAACCAAAAATTGTTTCACATGATTCTTCATTTGATAGCTCTTGTGGCTGGAATTATTGGAGTATATGCAGTTTTCAAATTTCATGATTGTTAGTTATATCTGTGATATACATGGGTTTGTATACCATGTATATCACGGTTTCACATGGCAATTTATCATATGTGAAATCGTGGTATACACGGTATATAAACCCGTGTATATCACGGTTTTTGGCAGTTTTTATGTAATATAAATATTGTATTTATTGTATTAAATTAGTCTTGTACACTTACCATAGTTATAGGATTCTTGTACAACTAGAATAGGGTTTTGGGAATAGAATAGGAATAGGATTTTCCTATTATGGAAAATTGTTATACTCTTTCATTAATAAAAATAATCAAGGGATTATTTCTTTCATGGTATCAGAAGTCTAGGTCTAAATTTCTCTCCAATTCCCGTCCACCCTTGCATCGATTTCCAAGCCTTCATTCTCGGTTTTCGTGCCCGGTGGTGCCTCCTCCCTTCCCAAATTTTTCTTCTCAATCCCTACATCACGTCTTGTGCTGCTATTATAGCTAAGAACACGTTTCACCCTATCCTTATTGTTTCTAACATCAAGAATCATATCCCTATCATTCTTGAAATAGAAAACGTCCAATACGCAACGTGGACCGAACTGTTCAAAGTTCACGCACGCTCGCATGAAGTCCTCCATCACATTATTCCCCGCGGCCCCGGCGGATACGGAGGTGCCCAAACCCGAGGATGATCCTAAGTTATGGATGACCCTTGATGCTACCGTTCTTCAGTGGATTTACTTCACTATTTCTCCCGATCTGTTGCAAACGATTATCGAACCAGACGCTACGACGATGGATGCTTGGAATAGAGTGCGTGATATATTCCAAGATAATCAAAATTCTCATGTTGTTACCCTTGAGCAGGAATTTTCCTACGTCGATATGGAAGACTTCCCCAATGTTTCCGTATACTGCAAAAGGTTGAAAGAATTGGCAGACCCACTCCGCAACGTTGGTGCGCCTATTACCGACGATCGTCTTGTCCTTCAGATGGTTGCAGGCCTATCTGAGGCCTATAGTGGCGTCGGTACACTTCTTGGTCAGAGCAGTTCTCTTCCGCAGTTTTATCAGGCATGTTCCATGCTCATGCTCAAAGAAGCAGGATTGGCTAAGAAAGCAGCCACTGGGGCGTCTGTCGTCATGATGACCGAGTCCAATTTTTCTCCCTCCGTTTCCAACAATTCCGGCCAAAACCGCAACAACGGTGGAGGCAAAAAGGGTCAGAGTCGCAAAAATAATAGTAAAACTGTGGTGGAAACCGAGGTGGAAACAACGGGGGTGGCAATGGGCCTCGGGGCAGTGGGTCACAAGCCAACTGGCCACAGCACTGGGGCCCATGGCCGTGGAACTGGGCCCAACAACCCCTATTACCCGCCGACTGCCTACCCAAGACATTGGGCCTAAAATCTCAACATCAACAGGCCCAGTTATCCGGGTCAGCAGTGGTATCCGATGAGCAGTTCTGGGTCGGGGCAGCAAGTGGGTGTGCTTGGGCCTCGGCCTCCGCATGCCCACCATGCAGCAGGCCTCACCCTACCGACATTGAAGCTGTGATGCACACATTTGGTTTAAATCCCCCGGACGCAAATTGGTACATGGGCACCGGAGCCACTACTCACATGACGTCCGACCAAGGTACTCTCTCGTCTTATTCCAATTTGAGCAACAATCGTGGCATAATTATTGGTAATGAAAACTCAATTACAATTCATGGTTATGGTCATAAAACTTTGTCTCCCCCCCCCTCCCCATCCACCTCTTGTCTTGAAAAATGTTCTTCATGCCCCTAACTTAATTAAAAATTTGGTGTCTGTCCGTAAATTCACCACTGATAATTGGATTTCTGTTGATTTTGATCCTTTTGGATTTTCTGTGACAGATTTCAAGACGGGGATTCCTCTCATGAGATGTGATAGTAGGGGAGATCTTTATCATATCACGCCCACATCCGGTCTCTCGAGTCAAGCCTTGCCAACTACTTTTGCAGCTCTCGCTCCTTCCTTATGGCATGCACGTTTGGATCACCCTAGGTCGTCTATTGTTTCTTAATTAAATAAAAACAATTTTATTTCTTGTACGGGTACGAGTAGTACTCCAATTTGTCAATCTTGTCCTCTAGAAAAACTTGTTAGATTACCGTTTGTAGATTCGAATTCTCGTACTTTAATGTCATTCGATATTATTCATAGCGGTTTATGGACATCTCATGTTCTCAGTTCTTTGGGTCATCGTTACTATGTTCTATTTTTAGATGATTATTCTAAATTTTTATGGACTTTTCTGTTAGCGAAAAAATCTCAAATGTTTTTTTAAAATTTAGAGCATTCATTCATCCGTACCCAGATCGAACGGAAAATTAAAAATATTTAATGTGATAATGGTAAGGAATAAGATAATGGGTTGTTTCGAAATTTTTTTTGTACGAATGGAATAAATTTTCGTTTCTCTTGTCCTCATACGTCCTCACAAAATGGGAAAGCCGAACGCAAAATTCGTACCATTAATAATATTGATCGAACTTTATTGGTCCATGCTTCCGTACCCCCTTCCTTTTGGCATCATGCTCTACAAATGACTACATATCTTCTTAACATACTTCCTACCAAAGGTTTGACATATTCATCCCCTCTTCAAATCTTGTATAATAAGACTCAATCGTATTTACATCTTAGGGTCTTTGAGTGCTTATGTTATCCACTATTTTCATCCACCACAATTAACAAACTTCAGACTCGTTCTACCCCGTGTGTATTTCTGGGTTATCCGTCTAATTATCGTGGTTACAAGTATTTTGATTTATCCTCTAATAAAATCATCATTAGTCGTCATGTTGTGATGAAACACAGTTTCCGTTTACTAACGTGAGTAGTCTCGTGCCTAGTTCGTATAATTTTTCGGATGACGTCGTCCCTCCGTATATTATCCACCATTTTTTGGACTAAGCCCGCACCCAAAATTCACCAGCGGGACCACTGCTCGCTGGACCTCCTGCCACTGTTTTGGGTCCAGAAACTGGGCCAAATATTTCTGCCCTTCCAGTCTCGGGTCCAGTTACTATTTCGGCTTCCCGTGTTGGGCCAGCAGGCCCACTGCCTGCCGGCCAGTCCGTCACCTCTCGATGTTTGTCCCAAAATCCACCAAATTCTACCCCGAGTCACAGACCGGTCACTCGTAGTCAACAGAGTATTTTTAAGCCAAAAAGACATTTTAATCTAAATTCTAATGTTCATAAATCCCCACTACCTCATAACCCAGTGGCCACTTTAAATGACCCGAATTGGAAATTAGCTATGACCGACGAATATGATGCTCTTATTGCCAATAAGACGTGGGAGTTGGTACCCCGTCCTTCTGGTGTTAGTATTATTCGATCTATGTGAATTTTTACTTATAAGGATAATTCTGATGGTTTTTTTGCGAGGCATAAGGCTCGTCTTGTGGGTGATGGTAAGACTCAGCAGGTTGGCGTGGATTGTGGTGAGACATTTAGTCCGGTGGTCAAACCGGCTACCATTCGCATTGTTCTCAGTCTGGCTTTTTCGAAAGCTTGACTCATTCATCAATTAGGTGTGAAGAATGTTTTCCTATATGGTGATCTTAAGGAGACCGTTTACATGCATCAACCCTTGGAATTTCGTGACCCCAAATATCCTCATCATGTATGTTTATTGAATAAGTCTTTATTTGGGCTTAAGCAGGCCCCACGGGCTTGGTATAAGAGAGTTGAAAACTTTGTTTCCTCTATTGGGTTTTCACACAGCAGGTTTGATAATTCGTTGTTCATATATCGCCATGGTGCTTCACTGGCTTATATACTATTATATGTGGATGATATTATCCTGACTGCCTTTTCTGATGCATTGCGCAAGTCTATCATGACGATGCTCAGTTCTGAGTTTGCTATGAAGGACTTGAGGCCCTTGAGTTACTTTTTAGGGATTGATGTATCTCGTCATGCAGGTGGGTTATTCTTATCTCAACGGAAGTAAGCGGCTGAGATTATTGAGCGCGCTGGTATGTCCTCTTGCAAGTCTACTTCCACTCCCATTGATACTAAACCCAAGTTGGGTGCTGCGGATGGTCACCTTACGAGGATCCGACCCACTATCGCAATCTTGCAGGGCTCTTCAGTATCTTACAGTCACGAGACCAGATATTATGTATGTCGTACAACATGTGTGTTTATTTATGCATGATCCCAGGATTGAGCACATGAATGCGCTCAAATGGATTATTCGATACCTCCAAGGGACTCTTGACTATGGCTTACATTTATATCTGTCATCGACATCGACACTTGTCTCATATACAGATGCTGATTGGGGTGGGTGTTCAGATACCAGACGTTCCACGTCCGGTTATTGTATGTTTCTTGGTAATAACTTGGTCTCATGGTCTGTGAAGCGTCAGTCTACATTATCTCACTCTAGTGCAGAGGCCGAGTATCGAGGGGTAGACAATGTGGTCTCTGGCAAAACGTTCCGAGACTCACATGCGGGGCTTAATTCCTGTGAGGCTTGCGCCCGAGTGTACGCCCTAAACACGCCTAACGCCCAACGTTCGGAGCTCGCCTAACAGTTCTTACACAAATTATATGTTAAATTCCTTAATTAAAATTATTGAGCTTCATAATTCTTTAACAAATGAACGATACTTAATAGTTTTTCATCTATAAAAATAAGAAGATTGGGTGTAACTCATATAACAAGTTGTAGTATTACATATTTACTATTTGAGAACATCGTGCAGGTGGATATCACTTAATATTTTTTTTAAAAAAGAATACATAGCCGAATTGTACATTTTCAACTGTCATTGATCTATTGTCCTATGTATCAAAATTATCATATTTTATTATTTCGCTATTTGAAAGTAATTTTATTTTTATTCATGAAGGAGTTACGTTTTAATTATTATACTGATAACGTTTATTGATTATAGGGAGATAAAATGAATAGTATGATAGTAGTATTGTTTTAAGAAATTGTGATTTTTTTCATTGTATGAAAGTTATTAGAGTTGATTTACATTTCATAATAGCTTTTATTTCATTATATTGTTATATATATGTAGTTTTATGTAATTTTACCTATTTAAATATATTTATTGTATTATATTATTTTATGAAATACTAAAAATTGAATACTCATGGGACTTATGCCCCGTGCCTCGGGACTTAAGCCTCGCCGAGGCATATATAAAATATCCCGCCTTACGCCCCGCCTTTTAAAATACTAGGTATATTTGAGACTAACGGTATTGACGATGGGGTTTTCCATTGGCTGAAAGGTTAAGACAAATAGCAAACATTAAGGATATATTTGAACTTTTTCCTATAAAACATTAGGGGAAGCAAAAAGTGTTACTATCCTACCTTCCCCCTCCACAAAAGATCTATTACGAAATATCAAAGTTAGATCCATAATTTAACAAAAGTTCTATTACGAAATATCAAAGTTAGATCCATAATTTAAAGTTGATGAGTGCAAAGCATCACTAAATGTTCTACTTCTCAATCAATATATCTAACTGTTCCATCATTTCACTAACTGTTATTATTTATTACCATGTCGACCTTTATATTTTTGCTAATTGCTATTGTCCTTTTTGACCTTCTTATTCCCGGCTCGCGAACATCAACAATGTCAAGGGTGGCTCCATGGCATGCCCTAATTGGCATCATCATCTTCTTCATGGCAATTATAGTTGCATTGACAGGCTTGGATAGCTATTTTTAAGATTATAGAAATCCTTGTTCTTCTAAGTTTGTGTCATCATCTAAGCTTCTTTAAGTATCCATTAACATTTCTAAGATTCTGGCACAAACTTAGAAGAACAAGGATAGAAGAACTTCCAAGTGTCTTCAAACCATGTAATCCATGCTGTCCCGATATGATGAACTCTCCTTGTTAGGTTGTCCTAAAAAAGTTATATATTTAAAAATAATTTAACTTTAATTTTTTTTTTTACATAGCCACATATTAATAATTTATTTTAGCCACAAATTTCAAAAGTCTTTCTTTTTTTCTTAAGCTCTGTCCTAGTCAGAGGCAAAGCTAGCACGGGGAATTATGGGCTAGGGAAACCCAATAACTTTAGTCCAAACCTTGTATATTTGTTGAGAAATTCACTAAATATGTATATATAATGAACTTTAATACCCATAAACCTCAACTTTAGGATTTGCCTGCGGTACAGTCTCAGTTAAAGTGCATCACAGAAATTGGGATGGAGGAAGTAATATTATGGGACAACTTACATGTAACACTAAAAACTCCTACAAAAAGTGGCAGCTTGTTTCTACCAACTTAGGTTTTAAAGACACTTCTTGAAAAGTAGGACTTCTGCACTATGTTGCTCAGACTCTTCGAAAATGTCATCGGGTGCGTGTCGGATTCTCCAAAGTGGTGCATCTTTTTAGGATCCGACACCAGTACAACAACAGTTCTGGAGAGTCCGAGCAACGTAGCTTCTGAACATCAAGTATTTAACTGTGCCAAAGATAAGATTTAGCCAAAGGCTATCTTAATATAGCATATGGTTTTCCAAAGCCCAACGTGAACATCAATACACATTTCATAAAAAGAAATTTGTCAACAATTGAGGGCTCGTTTGGTTTAGAAGCAAGTTATGAGGGGATTAATGATGCAGGGATTAATGACGCAGGGATTAATGACGCAGGGATTAGTAATGAAGGGCTATTTTGTCATTTAATGGCTTTAATCCATGTATTACAAATCTCTACATTCTGATTCCACACTCTATTCCGCATAAGATAATACATAAATTTCCGCATAGCTTATGCGGATATTAGTTATGCGGAAAAGAAAACTGCAACTAAACATTGTATTGAATATATAATGCTAAGTTTCATGCAGAAAGAACAAATGAAACCAAACATTGTATTAACAAACAGTTACCTGAAAGTATTCCAAATTAGTTCACCAATCATTTACTTGCATCAATCAAATTAAGTAAAAAACTTAAATCAAGGAAATTCAGTAAAATGAGAAAATAAAGTAGCAAATAACAAGATGGTCACCATTACTTGAGAAATCGTCAAAGAAGAGATTAGGTTATACCCATAGCTGTTTGGCTGCTTCCATTCTGTTTAACAAGCCTGCAATCTCCATATGCATTCTCATTTTCATCTCGTAGTAATCACAATGTGAACTCTCCAAAGTCTTGAGCTCTTCCAACTTTTTTCTCCTCCTTTCCGTTTCCCGCAAGCACAGTTTGTCGAGTTTTTGAGAATACTCTTCCTCCAGCTTCTCGCTCTTCAGCCTAGCCAACTTTCTCAAACTCCCTGCCTCTCCTCGTGCATCATCCGCACGACTCTGAAACATCCGTGCCTCCGCTTCTTTGATCCGTACAATGCTTTCCAAGTTATCAAGTTCATCTTTTTTCGATGGTTTCACAGACCATTCGTCTTCAATTGTTTTGCTAGGCGTGAAAGAAGCATTAACGTCATTTGGAAGATGATCAGCAGGCCTCGTCTCTTTCCGTCCACTTGAAGAGCTCACGTCATAGAAGGAAGATTTGGGAATAAGGGAGGTAGATGCAGGAAGATCAGTAACTGCATGTTTTTTACTAAAGTCTGTTGCAGGAAAATTAGAAGAAGAAAAGTCTGACAAGTCGTCGCTGCCTGTTAATCAAAGAAAATCCACATTAGTAAAAAATTTGATTTGCTTTGTTTCAATGAAATATGACGTGGAAGCTGATGAAATAAGGCGAACTGGGAAAAGAGATTCCACTTCTGCTAGTTCTTCTTAGTTCATACAGGTTAAAGAAAACAACTTCAAATTAAAAAAAAATGGTAAAGTTCTAGGGGTCTCGCGGGGTAGTCGTGGTGGGCATCGAGGGGACTGGTGGTGGAATGGTAAAGTTCAAGAAAAGGTGGAAGCGAAGAAAGCAGCATATGCGGAATTGGTAGAAAGCAAGGATGAGGTGGAGAAGTGGACGAAGAAAGCAGCATATGCGGAATTGGTAGAAAGCAAGGATGAGGTGGAGAAGTGGACGAATAGGGAATTGTATAAGATGGCGAGGAAGGAGTCAAAGTTAGCGGTTACGGCGGCCAAAATAACGGTTTTTGAACGCCTGTATGTGGAATTAGAGGAAAAAGATGGGGATAAGAAGTTGTACAGACTGGCCCGGGTGAGGGAGAGGAGGGCCCGGGACTTGGACCACGTGAGGTACATCAAGGATGAGGACGGCAAAGTACTGGTGGAGGACAAGCATATTAGGTGGAGGTGACAGTCTTACTTCCATAAACTCTTGAACGAAAAAGAAGATAGAGACATTGTGCTGGAAGATCTGGAGCAATCTGGTAGGTGTCGGGATTTTGGGTGTTGTAGGAGCATTAAGGTTGAGGAGGTTCAGGGTGTTGTTCGCAGGATGCGCAGGGGACGAGCGACCGGGCCTGATTGAATTTTGGAAGAGCGCAGACAGGGTAGGTTTACAGTGGCTGACGAAATTGTTTAACATCATTTTTAAGACGGTGAGAATGCCCGAAGAATGGAGGTGGAGTACAATGATTCCCTTGTACAAGAACAAAGGTGATATCCAAAGTTGCAACAACTATAGGGGTATCAAGCTGCTAAACCACACTATGAAAGTTTGGGAAAGGGTCGTGGAGATGAGGGTGAGAAGAGGCGTGTCTATTTCCGAGAACCAGTTTGAATTCATGCCGAGGCGTTCGACTACAGAGTCATTCATCTTATTAGGAGGTTGGTGGAACAGTATAGGGAGAGGAAGAAAGACTTACATATGATTTTCATCGACCTCGAGAAGGCATACGGCAAAGTCCCTAGGGAGGTTCTATGGAGATGTTTGGAGGTTAAAGGTGTACATGTAGCGTACACTAGGGCAATCAAGGATATGTATGATGGAACCAAGACCAGGGTACGGACAATAGGAGGAGACTCGGAACACTTCCCAATGTTGATGGGCTACACCAGGGATCAGCTCTTAGCCCATTCCTATTTGTCATGGTGATGGATGGACTGACGCGACAAATCCAAGGGGAGGTGTCATGGTGTATGTTATTTACCGACGACATAGTCCTGATTGATGAGACTCGCAACGGAGTGAATGCTAAGCTGGAGGTTTGGAGACAGACTCTGGATTCTAAAGGGTTCTAGCTGAGTAGGACCAAGACAGAATACTTTGAGTGCAAGTTCAGTAACGGGAGCGACCCTGAGATAGGCATGGAGGTGAGGCTTGGTACTCAGGTCATTCCTAAGAAAGGAAGCTTCAAGTACCTCGAATCTATTATCCAAGTGAATGGAGAGATTGATGACGATGTCACACATCGTATTGGGGCAGGGTGGATGAAATGGAGGCTCGCATCTGGAGTGTTATGCGATAAAAATGTGCCACCAAAACTTAAAGGCAAGTTCTATAGGGTGGTGGTTAGACCGACTATGTTGTATGGGCGGAATGTTGGCCGGTCAAGACTTCGCACACCCAAAAGATGAAAGTTGCGGAGATGAGAATGCTGAGATAGATGTGTGGGCATACAAGGAGGGATAGAATTAAAAATGATATACGGAACAGAGTGGGAGTGGCCTCGGTGGAGGATAAAATGCGGGAAGCTAGGTTGAGATGATTCGGGCACGTGCAGAGGAGGGACACAAATGCCCAGTGTCGAGGTGTGAGGGGTTGGCTCTGGACGGGTTCAGGAGGGGTAGAGGTAGGCCGAAGAAGTATTGGGGAGAGGTAATTAGACGAGATATGGCATAGGTGCAACTTACTAAGGACATGACCTTAGATAGGGGGTTATGGAGGACACGGATTAGGGTAGTAGGTAGTCCAGCACAGTCCTACTTACGCTTACAAATGGGTAGTTGTAATGTTATTATTGTATGCCCGCTTAGCCTACCATACTAGCAGGTGCAATATTGTTTTATAGTCACCTGTCATTTGATTTCTGGTGCTATGTGTTCTCTAGTGTTCTTTGTTTATCTTATTTTATCTTTATCTTATTTCATCTTTATCTTATTTCATCTTTATCTTTATCTTTATCTTTATCTTATCTTACTTACTTGCGTTAGTTACTGCTTCTTTTTCAGAATGCACTATCGTGGCTTACTCGCTTTTGATACCAGTATTTTCATATTGCTTTAAATTTCATGTCCGAGTCTAACCGTTACTCTTGTTGTGCTTTGTCTTGAGCTGAGGATCTCGAAAACAACCGCTCTACCTACCAAGGTAGAGGTAAGTCTGTGTACACTCTACCCTCCCCAGACCCCACATTGTGGGATTTCACTGGGTATGTTGTTGTTGTTGTTGTTAATCAATCTAGGTTAACGAAAAGCAATACAGTCAAACCTCTCTATAACGGTGTCGTTTGTCCATATATTTTTTGGTTACTACAGCAAAATGTTGTTATAGAGAACATATAATATAACATAACGTGAAAAATCAGTTCCAAAAAGAACTTGGCCGTTATCGTGAATTGTTGTTATAGGAGATAGTTGTTATAGAGATGCCTGACCGTACTTGAAATTAAAAAATCCAACGGGCTTATAAGTAGGAAAATAGAACATTTATCACAAAGTGCAACTAGGAAATAAATCATTCTTCAAGTACAACACCATGAACAATTTAATAAACTTGCCCATAGACTATAGGTTTCTTCTTATGCCAGAGGATTTAAAAAGGTTCATCAACCCACAAAATTGAGGCCAAAATTTCAGTAAAGTTCCATATACATCTATATTGCACGCCGCACGGACTCTTAATGCTGACGATGCATCGCAGATCCTCCAAAAGTTGTACTTTTTAGAGGATCTGACACGAATACGACAACAGTTTTGGAGAGTCCGAACATAGATAAACATGGACAAAAGCTTAACATGCCACATATAGGTAGATTAACTTATATGTTCATCGAACTCTTGTTACTCCAATAATTTCTAAGATCCAAGAATACAACAAAGGAAAGGAAGAGAGTGATATCTGATGGGCAGCTCCTGACCACTGTTGTCATGTACTTTTAGATCTGTCAAGACTTGTGATTATCTAAACGCATGGTTAAACTAGTAAATATCCCAACACAAGTACACAACTATTTCAAATGTAAGTAATAACACGAATTATGTAGCTACTATTTCTAACTTCTTATTTCCTTCTGTTGTTTGTGCAGGTATGATTTTTTATTATTAGAGTTCAAGAAATTCCATTTCAAAACTTAAGACGAGTACAGACTGATACTTTTCATTCCACTTGAAGTCAGACTAATCATTTCATTCAAATAAAATTCAAAATTTTAATGTATTTTTCTTCCAAGAACAAACAAGCGTATATTGTCACCGTTAAGGCCTTATTGCGTGAAGCCTAGTTATGAAGATAGAAAAATGTTGGGATAAGCATATTCAATATGTCTACATTCTAAGTTGCAGAATATAGCCACCAAAGAGGGAAGAAAAACTAGCAGATAAAATCAATTGGTTCGTATACTTACCGCTAAAAAAATGAAAGATGAAATTGCAGGCGTCTGAAGGGGAAATCATCTTTGTAACTAGCTTCGTACGCAAGCCATCAGCCTTAACATGTAACTCCTTGCCTTTAAGATCTTCACTCCCTTGGAAGATTTTCCCAACACAATCAAGCTCTTTCATTAGGGTTTCCTCACTCCAATCCTTCGCACAAGACATGAACACATCTTTAACGAACCCAAACATTTCCGAGGCGTGACCACATCCAAGACAGTGAAATTGCATCTCGGTTGTCCCGGAAGGGCCTTTGAAGCTCGGCCCAGGCTTTATAAGATTTCGACGAATACCACAAACAGCATGGCACCAATGTGAGCACGCATCGCAGCCAACCCAACTGCAAGTATTACTGACACAGTCGAAGTTCAGACACACTGGACACATGCATTCGCTACAGAATCCCTTCTTCGTCGAACAAATCTTGCAGTCGCAGTCCTCGACCGGCAAAACCCTTCTACAATTTACGTTTCGACATCGTTCGAGTAAGAAAATTTTGACCAATTCTGTTGTCGGGAGGCGGGTTTTTTCGGATAAGAAGCTTCCGAGACCCATTTTTATCGCAACCAAAAGTTCAAGTTGGATCTTATGACACTTCAAGAGAGTCTGATTAGTAAGATCGGAGCGCCTATCAAGTCTGTTCTGAAGGATAATGAACTCGTCTTTCCTTTCAGGCATTGTAATTAGGTTTCTCAAGTATTCTTTAGTTGTTTCAACCGTTTCATCAGGAAGCTCTTGCACGATCTGAGCCATAAGAGGAATAGACTCCGACACTATTTCTCTAAGGATTCTCTCCGGCCTGGTAACCTTATGTGCTCTTCCTCCGTCCATACTATCCAAACGTCTCACATTTCCCGAGCCTCTTCCCCTTGAGTCACCTGACTGACCGTCAACTCTAGGTCTCGCAGGTAACTTGGATGGAAAAAATGAATTCTTATCCGAACTTGTAGTCCTATGAATACTATTAAAACTTTCACCAACATGGTTTGACAATGTAACACCCCCGTCTCCTATTGGCCTAAACCTGCTATGAACTGATCCATTAGTTCCTTCTCCACAATTCCAAATCCTATCACTTCCCGTCACTGAATAATCAAAATTCTCTGTCGAATTCCAGGTAAGCGAGCAACTAGGGTTGTGGGAATACTGATGGGAAAACGAACACGACAACGAAGCAGCCGTAAAATCATTAGACCAAGTACTCCTTGTATTGTTATTTGATGGTTTGATACTCCTACCAGGCCACAGATTTGCTGGAAGATCACCATTTTGGACCCGATTCGAACCGGCTAAGGAGAGGGAAACATCAGGCAATGCTAAAGAAAGAAAAGTTTCAATCTTTGGCTTTTTTTCTCTATTTTCTACCTCATGTTTTTCCTCATTTTCAAACCCTAAATTCCCTCTTTTCTCATTCAACTTAATGAAATCCCTCTCTACCCATCTTTCACTTTCCTCATTTTCAACCATTATTTCTTTCCCCTTATAACTAAGGCTCCGTGTACTATGCTCTCGCTATGCGCGTGATTCGGTAAAGAGCCGGACCACAAAGATCTATTGTGACCAAACTTACTATTCAACAAATTCTTTCCAAGATTGTCCTTTTCTTGAAACCCCAATTTGGAATTATCACAAAGATAGCTTAAAGTTAACTCTTGACACCCTAAAGTTTCAATCTTTTCAATTTCTGATGATGATTTTCAAGAAAATGAATACCCTTTTCTTGAAATTTTCCAATTATTTCCTCATCTATTTTTTTCCTCAGATTTGTTATGTGAATCACTTGAATTTTCCTTCTCATTAACCATAATTTATGGAACAAAATATGCAGAGAGATTAAAAAAAACTTACAGATTTGAAGGAAGAATTTTCTGAGAATTTTTTGGCTGGACTCCAATAAGCTGAAAAAAATATTTTCAACGGTTGTATCTATTTATGTCTATCTGTCTTTTAACGTTTTAAACTGATTAAAAGCTCGCAAATTTTGACTTTCTTTGATGTGCCCATGCACTAAAGTTATAGACTTTTATTTAGCTGGCGTTTAATCATGAAAATTAAATATTTTTTATTTTATTTTAAATTAAAGATGATATGATGTTTGATTATAATTTTTATTAAAAATATTTAATATTTGAATATATTGAAAAGAAAAAAATAAGAATAATATTTTGATGCTTTATAATTAAACATTAATTTTTAAATAAATAAAAAAATTACAGAAAAAAATAAAAATTTCTCACGGCTAAACGGATCCTTAAATTTTTATTTACTAGTACTGTCAATTGAATATTTTTTATGCTAAAGAGTCGAAAAAGAAAAATTCTATCTGTCTTTACGCGGTTTGATTTTTTAAATGAATGTGTGTACAGGTAGATATTAGTAAGATGACATAAATGGTTTGTTATGTTGAGGATAAGTTCAAATTAAAGTAGTTTGAGTTTTCATTTCTTAAGTTGTTAAAAGTAATGATTTTTTTTATTTTCATCATTTATGTTTATTAGATTTGAGAGAAAAAATTAACAGGAAATATCATGAAAGTTTCATCATATTCTAGAAATTGCACTATACGAGAAAAATAGCAATGTTGCAGTTCAAAAAGCTGCATCATACTCTAGATATAGATTAAAAAAAATAAGAAAACTTTAAAAATTGCACCTCTATAAAATAGTTCCTGCTAAATCTTTTTTTCTTCTTGGCAATTTCTTTCCATTAAATTAAACAGACAAAGTATAAATATTTGAACGAAAAATACTCACTTTTGACAAATCTTAAATTGGTCAAGAGTATAGTAAATTGACTATTTTAAACCTACTCCTCAACATAAGGAGCCATTTTGTTGTTTTCCCATAATTTACTATCGCTTGTATACTGCAAAAGACAGTTTAGGAGCCCGTTTATGAAGGGTGTAATGAGATTCGAAAAGAAGGGAAAGCTCAGTCCATGGTATATTGGGCCATATCATATAATTCGACGAATCGGTCAAGTAGCTTATGAATTGAATTTGGCTTCGGAGTTGGAGTTTGTTCATCCACTGGAGAAGGTGGGGATGACGTCAAGTCCGCATGGCCCTTATGGGCTGGGCCACACACGTGCTACAATGGCAATTACAATGGGAAGCAAGGCTATAAGGCGGAGCGAATCCAGAAAGATTGCCTCAGTTCGGATTGTTCTCTGCAACTCGGGAACATGAAGTTGGAATCACTAATAATCGCGGATCAGCCTACCGAGGCAAAAATTGGAACAAAAATATCATTCGATTCGTCGATCCTCAAAAAAAGAAATAAACAAGGTTCCGTCGTTGAGTGACAAATGGAAAATTTATGGAAAGTTACAATCCCTACCACAGAATAGTGCACCTACACGCCTTTTGACTTATAAGCTAAAAGTCATAAGTTAGAAATTCTAGCTTATAATTTTTGGCTTATTTTTGTCATTTTGAATTAAAAATAAGTGTTTAAAAGTATTTTTTTAATTTTATCCAAACTATAATAATGCTTAAAAGTTATTTTAACTTAAAAACACCTAAAATAAGCCAATCCAAACAGGCTCTAGAACTAGAAACAACAAAATATGAGTAAATTTCAGTGGAATTCCCTTAACATGTAAGCGTTGGGGAAACTATATTTGCTTAACTTTTTAATGGGAATGATAACCCCCTTGAGCCTTCATTTTCTAGTGAGCTAGAAATATAACTACAATAAATTATACTTAAGAATATAACTCTATTTGTAAGAAGTAAACACTTAACACGATCACAAAGTGAAAATACTATTCAGTTAATATTTGTGTCAGAAAGAGGTTTAGATGTACAATTATGAAATACGAAGATATATCTGCAACTACGTCATATTAAAAGAATATTTAGTGTAATTTAACTCTTTTTTCTTTGCGGGGGGCTTGTTACATGGCTTATAAACACCATTGGCACAAAGTTTTAAAAAATAAAGAAGATTTTTGAATTTTATGAACTTAAATTAAAGATATGTTAATGTACCAAAATATCATTTAATCTTGTGATCTTAAATATGTCACGTGAGATGTTGAAATTAAAGAGTTGTCAAATTAGGAAAGAAACATTCTTCGTTAAAATGACTAAAAAGAAAAATAAGACAAACAAACTGAAATAGAGGAAGAGTTTGAAAAGGGATAATCAATAACCAAAAATCTTAGTAGACATTTAACCACCTTAAGAAACTCTGAGTTGATTACCTTTATAACAAATTGTACATTACAATTACTTATGTTTCAACTCAAAGGGGAGTGTTACATAATATGGTTAACTAGATCATACGAGCGATTCTTGGGCTAAAACGTTGTACAAATTTAGGCAGCTCCTCCTCCTCTTGCAATATTAAGTTCAATAGCAGATTCAGAATTTTCACAAAGAATTAAGAAAATTCAACATTCACTATATATACATAAAACTAATTTTGACCTTAAATATACAGTGTAATTTCCTGACAAAGGTAGTGACCAACCACATAACCACTACTATTGAAAGTTGCAATGCTCAAGGTCCATTTGAACATTCCTCACAAACTCGCAACAAATTATTTGAACATTCCTCACAAACTGACTAGAAAGTAAATATATACAAGAGTGTAGATGATATCAACAGCGTCTCAAAACTGTGGAAAATTCCTTATAATCTTGTACAAATTATATAAAACAAAGTAATGAATTAAGCACATTTCAGGAATACAACAGTTCTAACGCGGTAAAAGTTGAAATCTCAATTCAATCTAAGAGACATTCAATCTCCCTGTACAATACAGCGTGAATGTAAACACCGCGATTTGGAAAAAGGACGCCAAAATATAGATATAGAAATGTGAAGGGAATAGTGTCACAGTTTCAAATTAAGATCAGGCAATGATGCTTCTGTCCTTGGTGGTGGAGCCATTGCTACATAATTTATATTGGACCTCTGACCTGAAGTTATACCCATGTTGCTACCGACCCTGTCGACTTGCCGGAAGCTACCAGGCCAAAACATCTCCACTTCATCATCCTCCATGTATACTGGCACCCCGAAATAGCCTTGTTCGAATCTTGCCCCACCTCTAGTAGCATGCATTTGCATATGCCTTTCTTGTTGTTGTGAGGCTCGTTGGTGCACGGAGGCATGAGCTTCAATGCCAAGAGATCGATACGGAGACCCGTGAAGGGGGAGCGACGCCAAGCTAGCGTACCTCTCCGACAGCATTCCCATCCTCATCACCCTCTTTGCCAGAGTCCTCTCCCTCTTGTGTGCATTCTGATGTCCTCCCAACGCCTGCGAACTATAAAACTTGCGCCTACAAAAGTTGCATGAGAATATCCTCGATACCGGTGCAGCTGGAGGATGCGGCACCACTTCACTGCCAGCCTCGGGATTGCCCTTCAACTCGGGATCACCGCTGTTGAAGCCGAGAGTTAAGTCGAGAGTAACCGGTTTCAACTCTTGCTGAAGATTGAGGGAGTTAGTCAGACAGGACGAATTGGTCGTGCTGTCCTTATAAGGATCAGGAGAAATTTCTTGGGCAGAAATGTTGGAGGCAACTTGGCTGCTGCTGACTTCGGACTCGTCTTCGGATTCAAGATTGAAATTTGGGGGCTTCATGTTGCTCCGGAAAAACGGGGTACAGATTTGATACTTACGTAATAACAGGTCAAGAAATAATTAACTCGTGATGACTTCCCGTCCTTGATTAACCTGCGGATACAGTAAAGTAAATGATTTTCTGAACGCCAAAAAAATGAATGAAGAACCTTAAGAGATAAATCATTGCAGCATATGTCCGATGCTTTCCGCTAATAAGACAGTTGAACAGCTACAAACAATATACCGAAAACGTGGCTCATTGGGTTGGACGGGTCTCAAAAAGATTGAAAAATTGCAAGATAATCTCAAAAGGAGTATCCGACTTACAATTAATATGATTTTCTTGATAAAGTACTAAAGTGATATATGGATCAAAATGAAATCACATAAATCAGCAACCAGCACAACAATATGTCCTACAGCTCAATGAGAAATTTGATATTTTTTGGGAAGAAATTTGATTCGATAACCTCTAGAAGAGCATAGATCCCATAGGTCATTAACTCTCTTTGTTAGATTATCATTTCACTATATTTGCTAGGTACTTCAGCAAACCAGAGACAGGGCATAAACGAATTATAACGTGATCAAGTTCTGAGCTCGGACAAACAAAACACGCATTTCTCTTCAGACTAGTACCTAGAATTGCTCGGACTCTTCAAATATGCCGCTGGATGCGTTTCGGATCCTCCAAAAGTAGTGCATTTTTGGAGGATCCGACATGGGTGCGACAATACTTTTGAAGAGTCCCAGCAACATAGCCTAGAAAGGTGCTCCGACGGCCACCTCAGAAAGCAAGAAAACATGATCATTCTTGTCTTTTTCTTTCATCGTCAGCTCTGAACTAGTAACAAAATGTTTATCAATGTCCTAGACTACAATTTATGAGAAATCAAACGATGCGTAATGATTACATCATTTTAGATCAGTACATTCTTTTAAATAGTCCAGAAAGCATAACATAGAAGCGGATAAGTTCCCTAGGTATCAGGAAAAGAACAGTCTGCTTTCAGCATTCAATGTTGAGGTTATGATGTACTTTGAATTATCGCTAACATAAGATTACAGAAGACCTGCGAGTTACAATACTCTAGGGACAAATTTTGCTCAAATCAACTAAAGGTAAAAGTCAATAAAAGTCAGTGTCCCTATAGCTTTAGAAAATATATTGCATGAAATTCTCGCAGGGAAATAAATTATTTAACTCCAAAAAATTCATGCACTCCAACCAAATGTGAGCTTTATTTGCATAAGCCCTATTTGTATAAATAATCCGTACGCTTCTTTCCACGGAACGTGACTAATTGACCATACAAGAAGCATCTTAAACCTACTAAAACAACCACGCTAAAAATCTTTAGCATCAAATTTCCTTAAATCAACCAAAGAAAAAGCTTCACTAAGCTAAACTATATCCACTTGCTTTGTGTTGCTCAAGAACATGGACAACAATCTGTAATTTTTTTGCTTTTAGCACGGAAGTTTAAGGATAACGGTAGGTCAGTGGCTACCTAAGAAAAATCCGATTCGGTCCACCTCCCGTCTGGGAAGCATCTACCTCATCCCGATCACCTAAGGAAACTCCGATCCACCCCCGGCTGGGAGGCCTCTACCTCGTCCTGATCACCTAGGGGAACTCCAAGTCAGTCCACCCCGGGCTGGGAGGCATCTACCTCATCCCGATCGCCTAAGGAAACTCTGATTCGATCCACCCCCAGCTGGGAGGCCTCTACCTCATCCTGGTCACCTAGGGAAACTCCAAGTCAGTCCACCCCCGGCTGGGAGGCATCTACCTCATCCCAATTACAGGGAGAGGTTCCATATGATGGGGGTACTTTTTTCCCGACGGAAAAAATAAATGCATAGTGGATCATATTTTGTTGCGGCATGCTCCTCAGATTTACGGATTCACAGTGGGGCTGAGAATAAGAACTGTTGATATTCTTAAAGCTCTAAGTCAAGATCGAGTTCTAATGCAGGTACAAGAACAAAATGTGCATGACAAACCAAATTTTGGGTTGAAGAATGAGATCAGGTCAAAATATAATGGCGTTCTTGGATCTTTCTTTTTCTTCATTTGTTCATGAATTTGTTGCTTTTCATGTTTAATAACAACAACTACGACTACTACACCTCAGTCTCAAACAACCTGGGATCGGCTATATAAATCCACATTGACCATATTTCATCATTTAAATTCATCTTAGGCCAACACTATACAAAATAAAAATAGAAATTAAAAGATTAGAAGTTCTCTATATTTCCAACCGGCATAAGAATCTCTACAATAACCTACCCAGTATAATTCCACCAGGTGGGGTCCGAGAGGTTAGAGTGTACGCAGGTCTTACTACTACCATGTAATGGCATAAGAATCTCTAATAGAGCTAAAGACTGATAAAAAGCATATATAGAACCTACTATTAGCGTATTAACACGACTAAAACATATTCCGAACGATCATAAGAAAGAATCAATTATGACACTTATTTTCCTTAAAACAATTGGCTACTCTCAAATACAACAATGAATCTAAAACTTTCTATTCTTGACTAGAAAATATCAAAAAGTGTTAGGATTTTTCAAATATTGATATTTAGAAACTTTACTGGCTCAATTGACTTCTTCAATCCAATAAAGTTTGCTTTCCTTTTGGTGGGATCTTATCAAATACATATAATAAGCTCAAGTTAACTATATCACAGTTCAAAATTCTGTACAAAATGAATTTAAAGAAAACAAAAACAATTGTTTAGTGTAGTTCAATTTTTTCCCTTTACTGAATATTTCAAAAAACATATTTGCACACATACCTTGCTACTTATAGTGATTAATAACATACTAAAAATCTAAAGACTTAATAATATATTCAAGATCCCAAAATATTAAACCAGATAAACAAGAACAACATACAAACTAGAAACAGCTACACGTCAAGAAAAGCACAAAAAGATCCAAAATTTACAAACAATTGAGCAAATAATACTAATGTTGTGAAATTCAAAACAAGTAGACACTAATAGAACTCTTAGGTAGCTTTTGGCCATAGATTTTGGATCAAATTTTGAAAATCTGTCTTCAAAAAAATTTCAAGTTTCAAAAACGGGTTTAATCAGTTTTTAAATTTTTGGGACTTCCACTCACGAAATTTCAAATTCTTTTCAAGCAAAAATGTGTGTCCAAATACAACTTCAAATTCCAAAAATCGCAACTTTAAAAACTCAAATTTTTAAATTTCAAATTTCAACGTCAAAATCTATGGCCAAACGGGAGCTTAGATCATTTCATCATCAAACAAAAAAAGAGAAAGATATCAAGAAAATAAAAGAGAAATATCAAATATGGAAATTAAACATAAATCTTAAAAAAGAATAGGAAAAAAACATACCCTTTTTTATTGATGAATTTTTCAGGCTTTGAGAGCTGTAAGAGTAAGTGAAATGACAAGACAACTTGTTCTTGTTTTAGTTTTACTAAATATGGTGAGGAAGAATGAGAGATAACAGAAAAAAAGATGGAGATAAGATCATTAGATAGAGATAGAGAGAGAAAAATGAAGTGGTGGGGTGTCAGAGAAAGTCAGAAAGGAAAGCAGATATAACACATAGTTAGAACTTAGGAGTAGTACTATATTATACACTATTTTTGGTTCTTCATAATCATAGCTGAAAAAAGGCATTAACAATAAGACAGAGGAAAGAGGTGGATGGGAAAGTCTAGCAGAGGGGAAATCTAAAGTTTAAAAAATAAAAATAAAAAATTAATAAATATTTAACTGCAAACCTAATTATTTGAATGATTGTCACCTATTATATTGAATCATATTATTACTTTATGTATAATATTTATTTTAATTATTATACTTAACTTTTATTATATCTACGTTACTGCAACCTAATAAAAGACATGATACTTCAATGCAATCTAATAAAACATGCGGTTTCTGCTGCTAGTGTTCAATGTCTTAGAAATAGAATGTTTAGTGGTTCAACTTCTTCACAAGTTAGCGAAATTTGATGTTTATTTTTTGTAAGGTGTTGTACCGTACAAATCAATTGTCAATGAAGAAGGATGTGGAGACTTGCTGAGATACTTGAGGGAGAATGCGAAGACATTTTCGACACTATCAAATATGGTCCGAGATGTGTTGAACATTCAAGCGTCATCAACAACGTCTGAAAGCGTTTTTTTTGCTGAAAGATTTCAAATAGGAGAGCACATACACTCATTGATAGGAAACAGCTTGGAGATTGCAATTTTATTCAGAGAGTGTATTAGAGCGGAGTAGAAGGTGCGGTCAACCGGAGATCAACGAAGAAGGCGACTACAACTAAAATGAAATCTTATCCGAGGGAGCAGGAAGCGACGTCGAATAATTTGACCAATAACTTCCAATTCCAACCGAAGATCCTCAAGAATTGTGAGGAAATTAGAAAAAGTATGATTAACTATATAATTTTTTTAATGTCAATTTTACTATGTGATTTGCAACTTTTGAACAACAAAACAAAGTTGCAATTTTGAACTTGTATTACAAAAAAATCAGATTTTTATTAAATAATATAAGAGACACAAAAACAGCATTGAGAAATTTTTATTACACTATCTTATTCAATTATTTAAGTATTTAAATATATATTTTTTAAAATTAAATCTAAAAACAAAAAACAAATCCCGCAACCCGACCCGACCCCTCCTGTTCCCCCAAATCCCAACTCCTCTTCCGGCGGAATGTGGGATGGGACGGGACCTCTTCCCGTCCCGCTAATCCCGCCAGAGACCACATCCCGATCCTCCCCGTCCCGCTCCACTGGACATTACTTCATAATAATAGCTGAAAAAAGGCATTAACAATAAGACAGAGGAAAGGGTGTGGGGTAAGGGTGGGTGGGTTGGAAAAACAGAGTTTTTAATAGAAAAATAAATTTAAGTGTACAACAGTAGAGGTCCCCACAAGAAAAAGAGAGAAGAAAACTGAATCCTTACATCAATCAAGATTCTGTTCACTTTTTCATATTTAACATTCAATCCAACCACTGCCCTTTCAGCCAGTTGAATGGAAACCCATAACATCATCACACCTTGTCCTCTTCTATCTTTATTTTTTTATTATTTTGTAAAAAACCCTTTTTCTTTTATTAAATTGTGGAATTGGGGAAATTGAAATAGAAGAGTGAAATTGAACCAACACAAACCACAGATTCATTGATTAAATGGTAGTAAGGTTTGTAACGTTTTGATCTATCGATTGACTTTGTTTTTTAAAATCGTTGATCATGATTTATTTTCAAGAGCAAAAATAGCATAAAATAAGCAATCAAATCCATCTTCAGAAGAGTAAAACAGAACACAATGAAAATTTAACTACCACAAACTCGTTAGGCCATAAATTTTGTTTTGAACATTTGAAATTTATTTAGAGATTATTTTAAATAATTATTTATTTTTATTTATCGACTTCACTTATTATTTCAATGGCAAATTTTGAAATATACAATTTGATGTTTGAGAAATAAATTATAGAAGTTTTTCGTTTCTATATAAATTTCAATTCACAACATTTCGACCTTTTTTCAAATGGAATTTACATCCAACTTTCAAATGCATAATCCAAAAAATGCTTCAAGGTGTCACCAGATCATACTTGTGGAATTACATATGTTATTGTTGTTATGTCGCGGACAACCTCTCTTATGTCACGTGCGAGTTGGCGAGGGGCTAGAGAGCTCAGACGCTTCACGTGCACGTCGAGTTCAAGCAGAAGCTCAGATTTTGTGTATCTTCGCTCACTAAGGAATTCGCGTCGCTAGCAAAGAAAATTAGTTAAAATAGTTGCAAATTTTGAAAAACAAACTAATTAATTTGAGGGTTTTGAACATTAGGTCTTTCTCCACAAGGTGAATTCGGCCATGAGCTATTACCACTACACTAATTGAATTTTATGGGTATTTTTAGATGATTCCACTCTTCTTTCTTTTTTACCCTCATTTTGGAAGATCTATTAGTGTTTCCACACTTCCCCTCCAACGTAACTCGAATTCTAGATCTACCGGTCGTGGGTGAAGGTGTTTACCAACTGAGCAAGCCTCACTTGTCACACTGAAATTTCTTGATTGTTCCATACTTCAAGGTTCGTCAAGAACATTTAATTGGAATTTTTTGAGATTTCAATCTACTAATTTAGGTAGGGGTAAGATCTGTGTGCATTCTACCCATTTCAGACCCCATCTGGTGAAATTATATTGGGTATGTCGTTGTTGTTGTTTAATCTATTAAGGTAGTTCCACCTCTACATTGTTTATGTGTATGCTTATGAGTATTAATGGTATTTTTAGATTGGATTGATTGTTGGAAAGTGACTTACATAAACCTTAGTTTCCTCAATTAATAGAGCTTGAGAGGTGGATAGGGAAGATGATAATATATTTATTGGGTAATGATTATTATAAGTTGGGATGTTATTAGTGATGGTTTTAACCCGTTAAATTATAGAATTAAGATGGTGAACATAGTTTGCACCACTGATTGGATCGTTATAGCCAAATTATCTTTAGATTGTTGAACTAAAACGAGTATAACGAAATCATATTTATTTTATTATACATGATTGTTAAATAGATTGTAAATTGTGAATCGAAATATTTTCAACAACATTATGCATACAAAATATTTGACTAAAAGTCTAAAAGATGATTTTGTGGCCAAGTACTTGTGGGGGACAAGCTAGTGCTATAGTAGCATTAATTGTTTATGCGGTTAGTACCTAGTACTAGTATTATTAGAGTACAAAATTATTTTTTAGCATCGGGAGATGTTGATATTTATATCGATCGATCATAAAAGAAAATTTATTATTCATTTTGATTAAGCTTCCCCCGATTTCTTTTTTCCCTTTAATGGGTGAGGGGCTATCCAACCTCCAATTTGTAGATGTGAAATTACATTCATTTATAGCTCATATGGCAACATACCACATTTGATTGCAACAAGACACACAATGCAAACAGACAGAGGCATGGACCACAAACCACTCTATCAAGTTGTGTGAACCACCTAAAAATTTGCAGATTCCATTCAACAAAATGTGCTCATTTCCATTCCTAGGTTTAAAAGACTGTATTTCTTGTGATGTGGTATTGTAGGATCAAACTTCGCTTTTTCGAAATATATTTTTGGAGAATAACAGGTTGTGTTTTACTAATCAATTCGAAAAATACTTTTATCAATATTAAAGTAGCAAATTGTGCTTGAACAAATTTTTAAGTTCGATTGCATAAGCTTCATTTTCAACTTCTAAATAACCTTTTTGCTACTATTCATAAACACTGTTTTTTTCTAAAAAGTTTGGCCACGTATCTTAATTGTTCTTTTAACTTCCTAGTAATTTGGCCAAACAAGTTAATGTTTAAGTGGTCATACCACAATAATTAGAAAGTATTGAAATAATAGCTTGCTATGGATTCCTATGATTTGAAAAATAAATGATATTTCCATAGATAAAAGAAATATTTTTCATAACATTTCATACTTATGTCTTATGGTAAAGATAGCTAGAAGCTTTAATTGTATTCATCAACCAACCTTCCCCACAAAAGTTTTTTTTTTTTTTTAAATCAATTCATTATTGCCTTTAGATTGGCTCCACAAATTCCATAATGCAAGTTGTAGAAGTAAGTCATATTTGGATTGGATCAACTTAATTCGACTTGATAATATAAGAAAGTCTAAAAAAATGTTAAATCAAACTAAAGTGGAAAAACAATGTTTGCAAAAAAATATACTCCATTGAAAATATATAGCATATAACTGGTCAAGTCCTTCTAGACATTTCAAATTGCTAAAAGGTGCTTAATAATTAATGATCCTAATATGCTACGCCCTCCGTTTACTTTTACTTATCAACTTTTGACTTTGCACACCCTTTAAGAAATAATAAGTGAAGTACATATTTTACCATAATATTCATATTAATTGATGTATAATCTTAATTAACTTGAAAATTAATTTGGAATGAGTAATTAATGCTATGGGTAAAACATGAAAAGGAAGTTATTTTTCTCTTGATATGTTAAATTTGACAAGTAAAAGTGAAAATATATTTTTAGTATAGTAGACAAGTAAAAGTGAACGAAAAAATATTGATTAAGCTTTATTGTTCCTTTTGTCCATGATGCTCATCATATACGGTTAAACCTTTCAATGACTAACATTATTTGTTCGAATATTTTTTAGCTGCTATAACAAAATATTATTATAAAGAACATGTAATATAACATAACATAAAAATCAGTTTTAAAATAAACTTAATTGTTATAATAAAATATTGTTACAAAGGATGTTCTTATAGAGAGATCTGGATGTATATAAGTTTGTTCACATTTTATTTAAATCCTTAACCAACTATCAATCATCGTCATGCCGTAAATTTAGGTAAAAACTTATTTGTTTGTTACTAAAGAAATATGTTCTCTTGATTGTATTCATCAATAATGTATAATATATATATATATATATATATATAGTAGTACAAGAATATTTAAACTAGGTAACTAATCAACCTAATTACAATAGAAAATATAATTCTACATAAAATAGGAGACCTAATTACAATAGGAATACAATTCTACATAAAATAAGAGATATACAATTAATTAAAGAATATTCGAGAAATATTCGATAACACCCCCGCAGTCGAAGCGGGAGGTTCACGAACACTGAATCTGGCTCGAAAATCATCAAATAGTATGCGCGAAAGTCCTTTAATGAAGATGCCGATAATCTGATATCTAGAAGGAACATGAAGGACACGAACTTGACCACGAGCCACTTTTTCGCGAACGAAATGAATGTACATCTCAATGTTTTTAGTGCGCTGATGTTGGATGGGATTTCTGGAAAGATATATTGCACTAATATCATCGCAGTAGACCAGTGTTGCCTTTTGAATCGGGCAGTGAAGCTCAAGTAGAAGGTTACGGATCCAACAAGCCTTAGAGATGACGTTAGCGACACCTCTATACTCTGCTTCGGCACTGGATCAGGATAGTGTAGGTTGTCTTTCGGAAGACCAAGACAATAGGTTATCTTCGAGGAAAACGCAGTAACTAGACGTGGAACGTTGGGTGTCAGGACATCCACCCAAGTCAGCATCAAAATAAGTAATGAGATCAGTGAGCGAGGACATGTATAGATGTAATTCGAAGTGAAGTGTACCTTGGATGTATCGTAAAATACGTTTGAGGGCATGCATGTGTGCTTCCGTTGGATTGTGCATGTGTAGGCAGATTTGTTGCACGACATATGATATGTCAAGTATCATGAATGTGAGGTACTACATGGCCCTATCTAGGCTACAATAATTAGTCGAATCTGAATATGAGGGGCCGGTGTCTACTGGCGTGTGAGATGGTTTGCAAGATGCCATGTTTGCATGTCAGTCGGTGCATAAGTTGAGGGCGGGGGCCTGTATTGTGTAAGCCTATTGGGGACATGGCCCGAGTATACCAGGGTGAGCCTGTCGGTTCTAAGGTGGAGTCCACGAGGATGTCAGATACGGTCTAGGAAGAGAGACCCATAATGGTGGGGCTCACGCAGCCCACGACAGAGGCTACTGCCACTGTCGCGATCGTTGTCGGCGGGGATTGCCCCTTCCTGTCGCCGTTGTTGCCAAAATTCTGTCTGCAGCAGCCCTTGCCGGACTACCTGCTCCGACGATTGTTGTAAGTAGATGCAGGCTACTGCAGGTCCTCGGGCCGGCGGTTCTGGTTGCCGGAGTTGGAGACCCTGCCATCGGCGGAGGGCCCGCCAGTGGTGGTGAAAATGGTGTCGGCAATGCTGGCCTGAGTGGTGCTGCACTTAATTTTCTGGGTTTCTTCAAGAATAAACTTCGAACAGGCCTCATAAAATGGAGGTAACAACGTACATTGCTGAAGGATGGTGGCAACGCCGTCATAGGATTCGTTCAAGCCTGCAATAAGTTGAATGACCAAGCGCTGATTAGTGACTGGTGCGCCGACGTTTGAGAGTTGGTCGGCAAACATCTTGAGTTCTTGACAATATGTAGACATGTTTGGGAAATCGTCCTGATAAACGTCTTTGAACTGATATTCAAGGTATAACGTTCGTTGAGTTTTGTTGTCATGGAAAATACTTTTCAAACGTTTCCACGTTTGGTGGGAAGTGGCATCGGTCTCAATGATGGTATGCAACAGATCATTAGAGAGTGTGCCGCATATCCAATAGAGGATGTCTGCGTCCAAACGAGATCAGAGTGCATTATCAGAATTCGAAGCCCAGGATATGTCTGTGGACTTCGGTGTAGGAGGGATGTTGTGGTCGATAACTTTGTAAACACAACAATTGATCTTAAAAAGCTCTGCCCATGAGGAGTATTGACCTTTTCCATCTCAAGGGTGATAGGGATGAAGTTTTTGATGTTGTGTACTGCAAGTGCAGGATGAAATTTGGTTTTGTCAGCCATGAAAGATGAAATTCAGGAAGAGAAGGGAGAGAGAATGACTGGGGAAAAATACTAGTGTTCCGTGGGGGTGGCGGATGAGAGCTATGGTCGGCGGCGGTTGAGGAATTTTTAGGCTACTGATACAATAAAGGAATATGTTCCCTCGATTATATTCATCAATAATGTATAATATATATAGTAGTACACAAATATTTAAAATAGGCAACTAATCAAACTAATTACAATATGAAACATAATTCTACCTAAAATAAGAGAAATAATTACAATAGAAACACAATTCTACCAAAAATAAGATATATACCATTAATGAAAGAATATTTAGGAAATATTCTATTAGTTACTATTTAATATTTTCATTACTTTGATAGAGTTTAATATGCACCACATAGGACAATAATTTCATCTAATGTAGTCTTATGTTTCTTTTTCTTTACCTTTTTTTTGGGTTTTCTTAATTAGTCCACTTTTTGACTGGCATTTCTTTAGGTTTCAAGTACTAGATTTCGCGGTTACCTTTTTTTCCTTGTTGTTAAAAAGAGGAGTTTTCACAATATAAATAATGTAGGTAAATAAATACTCTCGCTATCTCAAAATACTTGTTATATTACATTTTTTAAGAGTCAAATTATATCAATTTTGACCAACTTTTCGAGTTATATTTTTTATCATATTACTACGAGAATAATTATAACTTATAGTACTTTTCGTATAGTTTATAAATATCTAAATTCAATTTTAAAATATTAAATTAATATAATCTAATTTAGCTTTAAAATTTAATCAAATTAACTTTTAAAAAGAAAAATAGGAAAAATATTTTAGAACGGAGGGAGTACTTCCTATGCTTTCAATGGTAAACCTTTTAGCCTTGCTATGCAAGAAAATGATACAATTTTTTTTCTTCCCTTACGATCCTTCTTTGTTTAGGGCGTACTCTCTATGTTCCTTTTATTAAATATCAGTGATTCTGCACTCATCTTGAGAAATTATTTATTAAATACTTATTTTACTTATAAGTAGTTATATTAAATATGAATTTAAAACCTAACTTTAGTAGTTTAATAAATTTGGAAACTAATTACTTTATAATAAGGAGAAATTTGAATAAAAATGAATTAATCTCTCTTGATTCGATAATGTGAATAAATAACAGAAAAAAATTATTTTTAGTAAATTCAACTAATTAAGAAAAAAACGAAGGTATACCCACATGCCTATAACTAAGCTAGAGGTAGCAAGCGAAAAACCAAACAATTAAAAATCTGGACAATTGATATAGAGTTCCGAGCTACTTTTATTCTACCATCAATGGATGTGGTGTAGTAATGGGGTTGTTCACTTACTCATCCCTTAATTAGAGGTTTCCGATTTGAACCCTGAGTATAAAAAAAATCTTGGTAGAGAGCACTTCCCGCGCGAATCTAAATATAATTGAGTTCCAATATGAGTATCGGATACCGGGTAAAAAAAAGAGCTACTTTTATTCTTATAGGTGTAATAAACTCTAAAACAAAAACAAAAACCAAGTTAAAAAATAGATGGAGAAACAATTTTATGTCAATATATATTAGTGGACAGCTGCTGAGAGCAAATAATCTCACTCCTCTCAAAATTATAAAAATCCATCCTAACTCTCAAAAATAAAATATTCATCCCTAACCTATGGATAGAAAGTAGAATAGATCGGCTTTTAACAAACCAACTTTTAGAGCAAACTCTATATGGCTATTGTTTAGTTCGTTTTGTAATATTTGGAGTCGTAAGTTAATATATATATATATATATATATATATATATATATATATATATTCATAAAAGAGAATACTTTTCTGAAAAGTCATAACTAAAGTTCTATAGATCATATAAGGAACTCTCGTGAAGTAGTGAACGTATTGGATACATAATGCCAATATTCTGTCAAGGGTAAGGTCCAGGTGATAGATCAAGATGGTCCGGTTGGAATCATAATCGAATATGACATTTGTATGATGAGCTTAGTTAAAAGATAAAATTACGCTTTTGCTATCAGCTATATCTTGTGGCATGATAATGATAAACATTTGATACTAACAGAAAGTTCATTTGAAGTATACTAAGATTTTATTAAATCCTTAAATGAACGGCTTGATTTCCCCCGATGAGGGTTTGATTCTAACAGAAAGTCAATTTACAGTATATTAGGACTTTGTTAGATCCTGAAAAAAATTATTTATAGTTCTCCTAAGACGTCTTCAAGGACAATAATTTTCACGACAACGTTTTTTTCTTCTTCAATTATGTTTTCCTATTTTGTTTTCACCTCACAACCTTTAATGAAATCCTTATTCTATAAAATATCAATATGACCACTTTGCCACCTAAAGTTTATAAAATGACTAGTTTGCCCCTCATTATTTTTTATTAAGAATCTCAAAAGTTGTTAAATAAAAGGTGACAATAATACACTTCCCTGAAGCTTATTCAAAAATTTTCCTCAATTCCAAACTATAATTTACAGTTAAAAGCATTAACTGCCGACAACTTCATATGTCAACATAAATGAAAGATCCAAAGACATGAAAATACTTCTTCTTGAGCATTTCCTTTTTGCACGTGCTCATGTATCCCATTTAAGAAAATAACAAAAATGGTCATATAACGTATAGGTTTAAGATAGTGCTTTAAATTATTTCTAGAAGTTTTTTAAAAAAATTTGTAGAGAGCATTATTGATCTCAGTCAAATATTTAACAAATTCTGTCCATTATACTTGATGGAAACTGTGGACAAAAAAATTTAGAGGGACATAGTTTGGAGGTGCGATTCTTGCTCTTTTTGATCTATAATCCAGAGTCTGGTGTAATTTTTTAAAGTGCAACTTACGCTACGTTTTTATATCTAGTGCATGTTCTTTGTGTCGTGATTTCTAGGAGTTGATGAGACTTTCTAGTATTTTTATTAAATATTTTCTTTCACAGTGTTCCTTAAATCTAATAGATAAAATTTGTTAAAACATTTGAAAAGTTGTTTACTTTTTACAAATTTAAACAAAAATATCTATGAGTATATTTACGGGGACTACTCTGAATCCTACTCCTTCAACATGAGTCATTTTTTCATTTACTGTGGAGAGTCTATCCGAAACAATCTCTACCTCTCAAGATAAGAATAAGGTCTGAGTATATTTTATCATCTCCAGATCTCATTTATAGAATTACGGTGGGTGTTGTTGTCTCTCTAAATAATTATTTCAATTACTCTGGCTATCAACCTATCATAACACTTATTTTTTTTCGAACTTAAAAACCGATAATAGATCAAACTCAATCAAAGTTATTATTAGGAGTACTAATTATGAAATAAAAGTTGTTGCCAGTTCTTAATATTTTTCGTATAAACTATAAATTTGCATTTAATTCCCACCCTTCATTGAGACCCTTCCACTACGTACCCAACCCAATATCCACAGTGACTATTGTCTATTTACAAAGGAAATTAATAAAATTAAACCATTTCATTAAATTCTCTCTATGTACTTAATAATTAGTTCCCGATGGTTAATTTTAAAACATAATAAGTCCACGAATAAATGCAAAAGTGAAAAGCGTTAAGCATAGATTAATTAATACATATCTACACCAAAATATTAGGCATGGGTGGTAATGCATAAAATAAGCACTACTTGTATATTATAGAATATTACGATGATTTATTGATTATATTTATAGAAAAAGCCAAAACTATCACAAATCTTTATCTAGTATGTTAAAGTAGTTTAATCATTGAATTTTTAGAAAGATTAAAGATGCAATATCATTATTATTGTGTTTTTAACGAAAGGATTTTCATAAGATTTAGTCTGACAAAATCAAAATTTGGAGGTCACATGACTATTTTTTAAATCCCATTTGCACTTTATTTTATTTATCCGATGTGTTGTAGTCCTTTAATTAAATTTAATTAAACTAATCATTTCAATTTAAAAGAATATTGATTTGTCTTGAGCCGACAACTTTCAATTTAATATGTGAACTTCCTAACTATAGATTAAAACAACTGTTTAGTACTAAGTATGTTTGTATTCTTTTTGGGTAAATGAGTTTCTGATATTACTATTATTATAATTAAGTTGTGCATGCATCCACTACGTAGAGGGATTTCTTTTTTCCGACCTTCTATTATCAGGGCAGTCTCAAACATTTTGAGGGCCCTATTCTAATTCGTAAAAGTGTGCCATTAATATAAGTAAATATACTGAATCCCTTTACTTTGATTGGGCTAAGACTTTCGAATTATGCGCCTTTACAGTAAATTATGACTAATACTACTTAATAAAAAAATAAAAAAGAGGCCCCTAAATTTTTTGTTTTTCGGGGCCCTGTGCGATAGCACAGCTCGCACGGCCCAAAGACATCCATGTCTATAATAATTGTTTTAAAAAATTAGATACATGTCAGCAATAGATTATTAAAAGATATCAAACAAAACTTTATATAAATTTAACAAACTTATTTAAAAGAAATTTCATCAGTTCCCAACGGGTGTCTTTGTTCGTTTTTCAAAATCTAACTTAGCCAACTGTATATATATAACATTGAATAACAATTAATTTATTCTTTTGAGGAAAAAATTAATATTCTATATTTTACAGAGTAACAGGATCCAATTTTTTTTTTTTTTTGGATTTAAGATGTAATTTGACCTTGAAAATTGAAATAAGCTAGAAGCAACAAGGTGCTCTATACAAGTACATAACATTTATACTTGTGACTTCTTTCTTCTAATTACTTAATTTAGGGATTTTAACTAATGTAATTTCCGAACAATGGTTGAAAATGAATGAGATTGGTCTTTTTTCCAACTTCTCCCAATTCTCTTGGTCAAAGATACGCTCGAAAGTCCTTTTGGTAGAGAGCGCTCCATAATAGATTTTTTACGCGATGAATTAGTCTAATTAGTGAGTTTCAGCCATTAAACAACGGGGGCGGGGCGGGGGGGGGGGGGAGAGACACACTCATAATGAATAAATTGTAATTAGGTTAATGAAAAATAAAAAATGCAATTAGATTTACTCTTGATAATTTTTATTTTGCATTTATTTTTTAAATCTGTAAAATTTAAATCCTTTTGTTGTTTAGTGTTTATAGAACTCTTTTTTCATTCTTCTGTTGATTCTCGTGGTTTGAACTTTATATTATGGGAAAGAAAACATCATTTAACAGGCCCGGTAATCAAATGGACATATTCGGTTGATTAACAGATCTTCAAATGAATGGGCCCAATACTCCTAAGCCCATTAGAGGATGTGGGTCATTTCTCTTCTCTAAGGCCCGAGTTGAGTATTGGATCAACCATGGGCCAGTTTATCTTGCACTTCCTCTAAGGAAAAGTCGGGAAATTACACCTAATAACCTTGGAAATAGGTGAAACATTTGATCCTCGCATGTTCCATAGATAAATATTCAAGATCAAATGTCAAAACTTGTTGAATTTGAAGTTTTGCCTTGGGGAAAGCGGATAAAAAATTCAAAATCAACCACCTCCAAGACTATTAATGTAAATCACAAGAACGAGTGAAGAATAGAAGTCTAAAAGAGTTTATGTCATTTATGTAGAGAACAGAAAAGACAAAAACATGAAAATGTTTCTCTTAGACATCACTTACTCTTTTTATTTCCCATCCCGTATTCGGTATTCATTTTTAGAGCCTGATTAATTCGTATACGCATAAGAAAGTCTCACTATGGGGGTAAAACACTCTTTATCAAAGACAATTTTATATCCAAGCTTCTAACTCGAGACCTCTAACTAAGTATAGAAAGAAATTTACCAATCCACCACTTGATCACTTTCCTATCAAATCTAATGGAGTTTGCCATGATTTAAAAAAAATTCCTCTCTACAACTCTACTTTCTTTCCTTTTCCTCATTTCCAAATAAGAGTTGCACTCCAAAATTTGATAAGCAAGACTAACTATTGTTGATAAAGAGATACCGTTCGTCCACATAATAAAGTTTATGTTTTCATAAGGAAGCTATCAAAGGCTTTCCATAAATCTGAGATTCAATTGTAGACCAATTGGAAAGAAATTAAGACTAATGTTTTTATTAAGATTAATATATTTAACATCAAAAATATACCCAGTGTATTCCCACAAGTGGGGTTTGGGGAGGGTAGAGTGTACGCAGACTTTACCCCTACCTTGGAGGTAGAGATGTTGGTTCTGATAGATCCTCGGCTCAGGATAAAGCAGAAACAAAGCAGATCAACAAGGAAAAGGAACAACAACTACAACAAAACAACATGCTAAGCGAATAACAAGCGACAATAGATATTAACATTAATGTATTTAAATACTTTTTATTTTTCATTATTTAAATTTGATAGAATAATGTGTAATTAATAGAATATTAATTATAATTATCTAGTAATAATTGTAACTGATGATAGCATAATGTAAATAATGATAGGATAATGTAAATATAGTAGGAAGATAACTTAGTCACCAATTAGCTTAATCCTAGCCTAATCTTAGTCTTATCCTATTTAATCCTAGTCATAGATGATGTTTGTAATTGTGGTATAATTATCACACTTTTGGAAATGTTACAATTGAGAAAAATATTCTTTCATGGTATCAAGAGCTTAGGAAAAAATTCTAGCCTAAAAAGAAAATAATTTCTACCTCCACTGTTCGCCCCCCCTCCCCCCTCTCAAACCGACCGACCACTAATTTTCCTATATTTTTTTTCCGTCAACAATATCTGACTCTAAGTCCACTTTTCATCCTGCTCTTGCCGTTTTCAATATCAAAACTCATATTTCCAATACTCTTGAGATGGAAAATGTTCATTATACAACGTGGGCAGAGCTCTTTAAAATTTGTTGCCGCTCCCACCGGGTTATTCATTACATAATCCCACCGGAAAAAAGCAAGGAAAAGGTGCCAGGCACCGATGATGAAAAAGAAATGTGGCTCACCCTTGGTGCGACGGTTATTTCGTGGATTTATGCAGCTATTTCAAGCGATTTGTTGCATACAATTATGGAACCCGATTCCACGGCGATGAAGGCTTGAAATCGCTTACGGAATATCTTTCAAGATAACAAGAATTCCCGAGCCGTCACCCTTGAGCAAAAATTCTCCACCACCGACATGGCGGACTTTCCAAATGCATCGACTTATTGTCAACGCCTCAAAGTCTTATCGAATCAACTCAAGAATGTTGGGTCGCCGGTTACTAACAATCAGTTGGTTTTACAATTGGTTGCCGGCCTTACCGACGCGTATAGTGGAGTGGGTACACTTATTTGCCAAAACAATCCTCTACCTTCATTTTACCAAGCCCGCTCTATGCTTATTCTTGAAGAGGCGGATTTAGCCAAAAAGACCGCAACCGTATCAAATTCTGCCATGGTTGTCGCCTCGTCCAATGAAGCTTCTACAAATTTGATCATTTGCCACCAAGCCGGGGACAAAAAGGACAACATGGTGGTAAAAATTATGGTGGTGGTCGCGGTGGTGGCAAGCGTGGAGGCCACTAGAATTTCGGCGGCAGGGGCGGCGGCTAACAACATAATTTCGGCCAGCAGTGGCAGCCCCGAGCCCAGTGAGACAGTGTACCACCACAGTGGGCCTGACAGTGGCCTTGGGCTATGCCACCCTGCCCGTTTCCTTCAGGAAATTGGGCCAGGCCCAGTCCAAGGCAAACTTGCCAGCCAGCAACCCATTGGATTTGGGCCCAGCAACAACCGCGGTCTAGCAACATTTGGGCCACTGCCAAACCAATGGCAGGAAGCCCATTCGACAGTGGCATTAGCATAAAGACCAAATGTGTTTTTCCCTTTTAAGGGAAAAATATTAGGGTTTGAAGTTTCAAAGTTTTAGCTTTTTCTTCCCTCTAGGCTTTATCCCTCATATGCGTACAATAAACCGACTCTTTCCCGGATTTCGCGCATAGTGGGAGCTTAGTACACCAGACTTTATCCCTCCTAACTCCACACTAAAACTTTTAGAGAAGAAAATACCAGGGAACATAGAAGTTTTGGTCATCTGTTTTGCCAAGTGAGCTTCAATATTTTATCACTAAAGGTTGTAGTAGAGTGGTAAATATTCTTCTTTCTTTAACAAGAAATTTCGAGTTTAAACCTTTGATAGGAATTGTCTTTGGTGGAGAGCACTTTACTCCCTCCGTCTCATATTACTTGGCCACATTACTAAAAATATCCGTTCTATATTATTTGGCCACTTTCTAAAATAAGATAGAATTAATTAAATTTTTCCTACTTCGTCCTTAACATTAATTATTTTTAAAGTAATTAATATTGATTAGAGTGCAATTAATTGGAGAGAGATAATGGTAATGTAGTAAAAATACTCTTATTATTTATAATTTCTTAAGGAGCATGTAAAAGAGAAAGTGACCAAGTAATATAGGACGGAGAGAGTACCATTTTGGGCCTTTTTGGCGAAGTAATTTCACCTCGTAGCCTGTTTGCACATTGCCATTTAAGGCGCACCTTTTAAAAATTGTCATTTATAACCAGTTAAGAGTCTTTAGTATTAAAATCATCATTGTTGCAAACTTGAAAGAATTGAGTTTTGAATTTTGAATATGAAAATTGAGTTTAATTTAAGTGGCGTTACTGAAAAAATTGGTAGTTCTAACTTCAGAAAAATACTTTCAGTTTCAAACATATATGTCTGAAACTTTAGAAATACATGTTTGAAGATACACCTTGACAAGCAGAATTTCAGGTAAAAATGTGGAGGTTCGTTATCTAGAATTTTTACAATTTCAATCGCGTACATCTAAAATTAGTTTTGAAGCTTTATACACGACTATGGTATGAATGGTGGTTCCAAAGCTGACTATTTTTGCATGTCCCTTTTCTAAACGAATGTGAATTAGTTGGGCCCAAAATAGATACCACATACCACATTGAGTGAAAAATTCACCAAAACTCTTTCTTCCCTCCTCTTTACTAGTGCATCATATCCTCCCAAACCCAACTTGTGAAATTACACTGTATATGTTGTCATTATTGTTGTAATTGTCCAGATATACACTTTGCTTTAAATGTTAAACAGCAGGTATTGTTGGCTGTTATGACAATAACCTGTTATGCTCCTTATACTGTTGGTGTTTTACATTTCTCATTCAGTAAATTTCTTCATATCCAAATGACAGTCAACCCTCTGACGTGCAGTCAATCACCAAAAAAACAAAACAAGAAAAAGGAACAAACAAAATAAAGATAAGAAGATTAATCATTTGTTTCTCTTTTTCTATCCTTTAAAACATCAAAATTTATCTTTTGTCATTAGCGGCGAAGCCAGAATTTCACTAAAGAGATTTAAAATACGTATAAACAAGTAAACCCATAAAAAAATTAAGGTGATTCAACATTTATTATATATAGATATAAAAATAATTTTGACCTTATATATAAAGTTAGTGTAATTTTCTGGTGAAAGGGATTTGGATGAACTCCTTACACCCCCAGCTCCGCCCATGGCTGCCACCATCTTGTTCCGAATATGAGCATCGGTCAAAACCTTAAGACATGAACCAGGATATCACGATCAAAACAACTGAATGTTGATCGTACTCTCCAAAAATATTGTCGCACTCGTATCAGATTATTCAAAAATGCACTACTTCTGGAGGACGTGACTTATTTTTGAAGAGTCCTAGCAACATAGAATGGAGTGTTACTATCACATACCATGCAAGGGGACAACAGGGTGATCACGTTCCATCATGCAATAAAGAATAAAACATCAAGGTACCCGAAAGACGTTAACTTAACACCAAACGAACTCCTCATGAAACAACATTTCATATACCGTGCCATCCCATGTTGTCTCCAATGAAGAGTTCTAGTTGATCACTGACTCCCATTTCCTCCTGCAATTTCTGAATCTACTTAGCCGATTGCTCAGCAGATTTTGATGAATGATATATTGAAATCTTCTGCAGTGTCACACTTGTTGGTTACTATTGTAAAGCAGTACGGGAAGTAAATAACTATTACAAGTGTTCGAAATGATAAATAAATGACCAATCTTCAAAAACTGCCGCAAGCTTGTTGTGTCTTGAATCTTGATAACCTGAAATCAAGAAACAACTAAATCTGGATGGTTACAACGTTGTGTGTTGAGTCGAGTGATTGCACTCTGTCCTTAAAATAAGATTGCCCCGTATATATGCTTTTACGTTAGCGGGCAATAGTCTCCCAAGATAAAACAACACTTTAATCTCAACACTACAAAGCCAATAGGTTGAGTCTGACGAAGAAAATAAATATGAATCGACTTGCTGAAGAAATGGAAAAGGGAGGAAGAGTTTATGTTTTTTCTTCTGTTTTGTCTCTGTGTATATAGTGTGTCTCTGTTGTGTATATCTTGTGTATATGAGTGTCTTTCCTCACTGTTTTTCGTCACTGTTTTTGCTGTGTTTTTTTGGTGACTGTTTTGTGTTGTATATGCTATTTCTCGTTATTGAACAAAAAGAGGCATCAATATAAAGCATGGAGGAAGGCTGTTCAACTGCCCAAAACATGACTGTTAATGACCATTAGAGAGGGTTGTTAATGTCAGGTTTAATGCCATTAGTGAGGTTGTTCATGGCCTTGAAGGAGGGCTGATTATGGTCATTGAAGGAGGTTGTTTATGGAGTAGTTAACAGCCAAGTAATGGCTGGTTAATGCTCCAGAAAACTGCCCATACGGTAGGAAGAAAGTTTCTGCCTTCCGTCACTCCCAAAATCAACTTTTCAGAAACTCTAGGGACCAAACTGTAAATATTAAGCAATTTGGGGTCCAAAAAGATAATATCAGAAAGTCCCACAGCCCACAGCCCGAGACCGGCGGGCGGCGGCGTGCGTGTGGGCTTAGCCTTGAATCCAAGCACATCTAGGTCTTCCCTCCTTTAAACACATGGGATACCCCTTGGGGTCCCACATCCTTTACCACTTTAGAGACTTATAAAGAGAACAATTCTTCATTTTCCCACCGATGTGGTAGATTTGTCCCACCCCATATTTTCATGCCTCAAACACCTTACTTTGTGGACCAATATCTCTTTCATTTCTCAACGAAATTTGCCGATTCTTGGCCCTACGGTCATCTACTCACTTAGTAGATTATGCATGTGAGAAGAGACAAAGCCTCCAACATGCGGAACACTAGTGTTTAATTCATTAAATATCGGTGGACGCACCTCCCCGCCAAAGACAAATTTTCAACAACACTATATCCAAAGCTCAAATATCCAAGTCGCACAATTCCAAGAACTTGAGATTGCAGAACCCTCCATCACTTGTTTCCCGAACTGGTCCGCTGAAACAATTGTATCTCACTTTTAGAACCTTAAGGTTCGGTAACAATCCGATGTTAGTCATGTCCTTCCAGTCCAAGTAGCCGGTTGTCAATGTTAGCTTCTTCACGTTCGGAGGAAATGTTCTAGGATCAGGAATGCCTTATACAGAAAACTAAACCAGTTAATTTCCAATGTCTCGAGGTGTTTCAAGCCCGAGAAATCAGGAAAGGAAAGAGAATCCTTCTCATTTAGATAAATTCCCAGCTTTCTAAGATTAGGAGTTCGCGCTAGCACCTCTCGGATACGGCTTGAACATTTCAATGTTGTCATGGTCTGCATATCATCAAGCACCTGATAATGAGAAAAATAAGCACAAGGCATTTCAATTTCGATACTAGGATAGATGTATAGATGCCTTAATTTCGCCATCTTCCAGAAACCTTGTAGAATCAACTCAGTCTCTCCTCCATGTCTGAGATTGAAAGTTTCCAAGTTCCAAAGACTGGTTATTGGTAGTTTGCGCCTCCCAACATGTTTGAACATGAAGAGCCAAGTACTTCAAATGTGTTAGCTGTAATGTTAATGTGAGAAATCTAGGAAATATCACATTATTTATATCTAACACTCTGAGGAGTCTATATAATGATAAGGTAGCCCCACCGAGTAAGAGGATTCTCATACATGGTGCACACTCATGATAAGCTCCACAGCAAAAATGAGAATGAACACAGATGGCTCGGCCAAAAGGGTAAGGAGTCCAGCACCGCGAGGTAAAGGAAGTGTTGTCATGAACCCATTCGTACAAGTGAAGTACCCTAAAGGATTCCTGTTCCATAATTTTCTTGCATAAATCTCTAAGCATAGCATGAACAGAACAAGACTTGATTTCACCATTATACCGTTTCTTGGCAATAATAACTAAATTTCTATCAACAAGATGCCACATCTTCCAGGCTCTTGTTCTCAACCTTCTTTATATATCCCTCGGCTATCCATGAAAGTATTATTCGTTTCAAAGGTATCGCATAGTCTTCTGGGAATATTGCAAAATAAAGAAAGCATAACTTCAAATGAAAAGGTAGGTGCTTATAACTCAATGCTAATGTACCCATGAATTGGTCTAAAGCTTCCTGGTCATCATGATGGGCATCCATGCTTTCCGCAAATTGGCTCTAGCTTGTTACTGTCATTTCCTTGTTTGCAAGAAGCCTAGCGATAACAACAATTGCAAGTGGTAGTCCTCCGCATTTTGTGACAATTTCTCTCGCTACCGCTTCCAACATCGGAGGACACTTTTCTTCCCTAAATGCTTTTTGGCAGAACAAGTTCCTACTCTCAACCTGGCCTAGAAGAGAAAGGTAACAAGGGGACCTGCAGAGTTTAGCTACTTCTTTTATCAGAGTAGTCATCAATATCCTACTTCTATTGTTGTTATCTGGAAAACAGCTTTGTAAGTCTTCCCAAACCTTATCATGCCACACATAATCAATGATGATAAGGTATTTTTTTCCATATAGGTGTTTCCTCAACTTGTCTGCCAAATCACCCACATCCATAGTGCTTAGTGTGTGTTTATTGATATATTATCCAAAAGATCACAGAGTATGTTTTTCCTTTGAAATGTTTGCGATACAGCAGTCCACACAATAAATGAAAACTGAGAAGCAACAGCTTGATTATTGTACAAGTTTCGAGCCAAGGCTGTCTTACCAATACCAGCCATGCCGACAATAGAGATCATTTCTCTCTTTGTTTATCGTGGCTAAAAAGCCTGTCTAGTATTTCGTCTGTCACTTTCTCCACTCCCACAAGCAGTTCACCTTCTCTGATTGACCTGTTTGATGAGTGTCTCGAAGAATCTCCTTCAATCACAACGTGAATAGGATAATAAGAAGGATCTGAAAAGTACATCCTTGACAATTTTCTTCGGAGGCTATTGAAATACTCCCGGAAGAAAGCTAGTTCAGAGGACAAAGGAAAGAAATGAAGGCCTATCAAGAAATTATCAATAGCATCTAATGTCATACAAGTCCAATATCTAGCGTCATGGTTTAAGAATTTGAGTTGCTGATTCTCGATCGCAGCTTCATGATTCCTTGTGAGAATAGACCTTATGACTTTGATATCCTCACAGAGAGCCACAACATGTGCTCTTTCATTTGAGGACAAAAAAGAAAGTCTATGTTAGCAGCTAGCCATCCAAAGAGTAAAACATGGACTGAGCCTTTCAGTGTGGTTATCAGACTCAGACGACGAACGTTGCACAAACAACGTATTTCAAGTTCGGGGAGAGAGAACCGGAGGAGTTCCAAATAGCTTACAAGGAAAGGAGCTCGGTTTTTTGGAAAGCAACTCCAGGTTTTCAAGCAAAAACTCAAGAGCAGTATTTCCTTCATCCATCACTTGAATTGAAGAACACCTAATTCAATTTCATCACTTTCCTCTCCCTATCTTACATTGTGGACTATGAACTGTATAAATCTATCTTGTCCCAACAGTCACATTTCACTGAAACACTGACACACCCCAACACTAATAACTGGGGAAATGTGTATGTACATATAAATATATACACTAAATTTGGAAGATTGATAGACGATTTCCTCGATAAAATACACACACACCTACCAGGAATAACTGGGGAAGTGCAAATCCAGACAACTAATGCCGACTTGATCTAATTTTTTAATTAACACAATATTTTATTTTAGCAAATTGCGATCAAACAATCTGTGCATTTTTATACAACAACAACAATATACCCAGTATAATCTGACCAGGTGGGGTCTGGGGAGGGTAGAGGTGTACGCAAACCTTACGGACCTTGTAAAGGTAGAGAAACTGTTTCTGATAGACACTCGGTTCAAGGAAAGATGAAAATGTAGCAGTAATAAAAGGCAGTAACAACAATAAGATAAACGAAATGAAAGAAACAAGAAGGTAGCCCTAGAGAACTAAGAATAAGAGGACATAAAAAGCTACTAATACTCCTGGTACGGAAAAGAAATCTGTGCTGCAACCTACTAACCCTCTACCCTAATACTCGACCTCCGCACCCTCTTATCAAGGGTCATATTTCGGTAAGCTGAAGTTGTGCCATATCCTGCCTAATCACCTCTCCCCAAAACATCTTTGGCCTACCTCTCCCTCTCCTCAGGCCCACCACAACCAACCTCTCACACCTCCTCACTGGAGCATATGTGCATCTCCTCTGCACATGTCCGAACCATTTCAACCTCCCTTCACACAACTTATCCTCCACAGGGGCCGTTCCCAGCTTATCCCGAATCACTTCCCTAATCTTATCTCTCCTGGTATGCCCACACAACCATCTCAACATTCTCATTTTTGCAACCTTCATTTTCTGGACATGAGCTTTCGTAACTTGCCAACACTCTGCCCCATACATCATAGTCGGTCTAACCATCAGAGAACTTGTCTTTAAGTCTTGACCCCACATTCTTATCACACAAAACCAAAAGCGAGCCTCTGCTTCATCCATCCCGCTCCAATACGTTGTGTGACATCATCGTCGATCTCCCAATTTCCTTGGATAACTGATCCCATGTACTTGAAACTTACTCTCTTGGGGATGACTTGAGTATCAAGCCTCACATCCTCGTCCGCTTCATGAATCGCCTCACTGAACTTGCAATCCAAGTATTCTGTCTTAGTCCCGCTCAACTTGAAATTTAATAAAAATCATTCATCAAGTTTAAGTCTTTATATTGAATTAACAACCATCTTGCTATTTCCACCCAAAAAGAAGAAGAAGAAGAAGATACAAGACAGCAAGAGATTATGTTACTTCCAATTAATTCCCACTAAATTGGGAACTCTGCCCCAGTAACTCTTGGCTTTCACTCAAAATAAGTAATCAAAAAAAAAAAAAAAAAAGAACACTGGTTTAATCAAAACAGAAGTGCTAAAATAGAAGATTAAAGACTGGTAAAACAACCAAAACAGAGCCGAGAAAAATTCATGCCTCTTGTTTTCTTGGTCCCAAACTTCAACTATTTGAAGCCTTAGTTGCTGAAAAGGTAACCTATCATAATGTTCTATCTCAAATTAGAACTCAAAAAAGAATACTATTAAAAAAAAAACATGTCCGAGTCAAGTGATAACTTGGGAAATCAGCTGTCGACTGGCGTAGATGGGGCATCAGAAGATTAGGACTGTTATGTTCCTACTTGAAGCATACTACTGTGTGTTTTTCATCTTCACTGAATGTGTTTCTCCGTATGTTAAACAACCGTGATCGCGACTTAAACAAGATTCAATCAGAACCGACGTCTACACCTTTTTTCTTCAGGAATCCCTTGGCTTCAACAATATCCTACAGAAAAAAACACCAAATGAAAAATGATGAGATATGCTTTAAGTTATAATTTCCAGCTAAGTTTATGATCCTTTTTCTGGACCCTTTTTCCAATTATATGATCCTTTTATTCACAATGAAATTGCCAAGAAGCCTTTGTTTTCCTAGCACTATCTAGGCTAACAATCACCCTGTCAACTGGCAGAATATAGGTGATATTCTTGGGATAATAGCATTGTTGGTCCCTCGATTGTGGGTAAATTCTGATTTTGGTCCTTGTTATTTATGACTTAACACATTTAACCTTCACTTAATTAAAAGGTATGCTTTTGGTCCCTTTATGTCGGAAATATGTTGTGTTTAGACTATTTTTAGAAGTATGTTACCCTGACCTCAAGTATGGAGTAACAATACAAGTTTTAACATATTAAATGGTGGAACAGATAATACTTCAAGAAATTTGTGATTATTCACAAGCAAAGGGATCAGAAGTGCACATTTCAAGTAATTGAACGTTAAATGTGTTTAGCCAAATATCCAAGGACTTAAATCAAAATTTACCAATAAGTGAAGGACCAAAAGTACTATTAAACCTTTCTTAAAGGAAAATTGCAAATGTACCTGCTGTAAGAAAAGAGCCTCTTGCGGACACGTGGGAAAATTCATTAGACCAATGCCAACCATTAGCAGACCATAGCAACCGAGGGACACAATGAGGTATAGAGGCAACTGCAACAACGATAGCAATAAACTAAGAATCATCGGAAACGAAGAAACTTTAACCAAAGGCCATTGCTAAAAGGTGACAAAAAAATGGTCAATAAAGGGCTCACCAGCCAAGTATAGCTCTCTGGAATTGTTGATGTCTGCAACAAGCCTACCCAAACAGCAGTTACTGCAAGCAATAACGTCAAAATCTTCACAATTTGTTTCATTGGAGCTGCAGCAATGCGTTGCATTGATGTGAGTACTAGAGGAGAGAAAAGCTTTTCATTGATAAACATATAATAGAAGCCAACGACTGAAACATTAAGAAGCCAAACAACAACAACAACAACATACCCAGTGTAATCCCACAAGTGGGGTCTGGGGAGGTAGGTTGTACGCAGACCTTACCCCTACATTGGAAGGTAGCCGTTAAGAAGCTAAGCAAGTAAACTTTTCAGGGTGTGTTTGGTATGAAGGAAAATAAGTGGTTTTCTTACTTATTTTTCAGTTTGGTTGGTGAGTGAAATATTTTCCATTCTTTGGTTGTAAGGAGAAAATTAGTTTGCTAATGATATTACAAAAACAGCAAATATCTCCACGTAATTTTTCATAAGTTATAAGTTATAAACTCTTAAACATAAATCCAAACTAACAAATTATTATCTGAAGGTAGGAAAACTTGTAGTGTTTTATACCTTGTTATCATTTCAATTCCAGTAAAGCTAATGCTGATATTATTTTATATATGAATCATCATATTATTTTATTTTTATCCCACATTGAATGTGGGATAACAATAACATGATTAGTTATATACATGGATTAAACAATCCAAATGACTAAAATATCCTTCCAAGCCTTCCTTTATACCCTTGGGAATTCCCAAGGCTATAATTGGAAAATAAGAGTTTATCCAACTTAAAACCAAACATATGTTTTAGATCATACACCGTATAACTCATTTTAAATGCAATGAACTAAACACCGATAAAAAATAATTTCTACATAACAATCCATGTATTATTAATCCTTGTATCTACGATCTCTGCATAACTTGTTTCTAAACCAAATGAAAATAAGGTCAAAAGCGCAGATGACAAAGACATTAATGTGGTCATCAGATTCTCGGTGAGAATTTAATGCACTACACATGTTATGCGGGATCGGAAAGGAATTTCACGAAGGAAGAAATTCTTAAAAGAAATTCAAAAGAACTATATCCACAATACATGTAAAACCTATTAAGGATTCAAGGGAACCCAATGACCAAATGGCCTGATATGTACACCCCAAAAACATGTATTCACTGAATGTTCTTCAGATACAACTATTTCTACAGGAAATCGAGCACCAGGTAGATCCACAAGATTGTAGAAACTAATTAACTATAGCTGAAGCGAGTGGATAACCAGGACTGTCTTTTAGTCGTGGAAGCTATTAAGAAAAGTCATGTATTGGCTGCTCCAAACTGAGGGGCATCTGGAAAATGTCAATCAATTCACGGGAAATTAAGATAGAAGGTCTTTCCATATGAGAACCCAGCTTAAAAGAAAGATTCAGAGGAAACATAAATACATGTCAGCTTAAAAGAACCTCCTTTGGACATACTACTGTTTTCCAGAAAGTTCCCAGTGAATGCAACCAAGGATAATCAGAACTTCGACACTTGTGGAGATAAACCATGAAACAATAGTTAATAATCTAATATGTACCATGAAACATAAGACTGTAAAACGGATTCACTGTGATGACAATTCAAATTTACTGCAGAGAACGTCACACAAATATGGCTAGAGGGTTGTCCACCGTGACATCCCTTGAACAAATAGATAGCTAATTGAAACTTCTAGCCTTCACCACATCAAAATAACAGCACTTGAACTTGAAAGACAAAGGAACCTTTTCTCTGAAATAGCTAGTTGTTCATACTTGTAGCTTTTATGTTCATTACACTACGTATACCTTGCAAGTAATAAGCTTCCCTTCTCTGTTCGTCGTGCTTGTATTAGTGGCAAAAAATCCATCTTGGTTCAGGTAAGACCTTTGCTATTTTCATGTTTGATGTACTTCTTTGTTTTTCCTTTTCAATAACACAAGAGAGTTGCATTATGGGTACTACAATTTTCAATGTTATGGAGGGTTTTTCTTGCCTTACGGCTAAGCATATCTAGCACAGAGAACAGTTTAACCATGAAGAACTGTTAAACATGTTGATAGTGATTTTACCCCTATCGAAAGATATCTCCAGATAGTTATGGCTGGAGATCATCACAAGGTGTTCAAGAGTTACACATTTCCAAAAGTATGTTTGCCAACAATATACCCATTCTTAGTGCTGCTAACCTGCTGAAGATGTTGGTATTCGCTGTTTGCACAACAGCAAATCCAGGTAAACAACTTTTATGACTTTGGTGTCCAATATGAAGAAGCTACAACTATTCCTCTATGATATGTATGCAGTGGGACTTCATGAATCTAGGACTTCCTTGATATCCCCTAGGCTGTTGCTAAAGGACTTCCATCAACACTGGGCTGTCACATAAAGATTTTAGGATACTTATAAAAGATGGAAGAAAAAGTTTCTAGTTGGTCATATAAAGTAGTCACATGCTTGCGCTGCAGTTGATCAAGTATGCACCATTGGCATTAACACTTAAGCCACGTTGTTAAGGGCTCGTCCACATTGCTTTTAAGCCCTGAAGCTAGGTGGAAGTTAGGTTGAGTCCTTTGCCTCACTTAGCCAGCGCTTTAGTGCAGTCACCAAGGCACTAACAGGAGGCTCTTATAATGAATGGGCATTGTCCTGTAGAGGCTAAGCAATAACTATCTCACATAATTATAAAATTTTCAAATTCCTTGTCCATTTAATTTTTGTTTGTGCTCATAATTATTTTTCTTGAATTATGCTTTACTTCATAAAGCCCACACTATATTTGCACTTTGCCCTTAAATCCCCAACAAACTCTTAAAAGTGTCCCAGGCTCAATATTGTTACGTCAACGGAAAATGTATAATATTTTTTGAAAACTCACTTAGTTATATATACTTCAATGGAATACGACTTCTAAACGGAGTTACAATCGACAAAACTAACAAACTGAAGAAAAAGGATAAGTCACCATAACCGGCGATTACATTTATAAGTTGCATAGATCTATACCTTGTTCCTAGATTATCTTCCCAAGATTGAACTACATGGTACTGTTAAAATGTCTTCAATCAAATTCTCCAGGAAACTAATTTTTTCAAGCTCCAAGAAGAATGATGAAACTTTCATGTTTGGCACAAAGGAAAAAATTTTCCTCCAAAAATATAGTTTTCTGGAAAGTTTGTTCTCATAATATTTTTACGTCCCAATTGGCCATGGATAGTTTTCACTTTTTTTTTGGAATATTATTCTGGAAAACTGTTTTAACATAGAATTGTTGCAATTTTCTGGAATTCAACTTCACCGGAATTCGAAAAACTCCAAAAAATTGTTTTCACTCCAAGTCACTCACAAAAATTATAAAACAACTCCAATTTGTATTAATGGCCAAACACAACTCCTATTTCGAAATACCATTTTTCACTTTGAAAACAAAAACTTATTTTTTCAAATACTCACAATTTTCATAGCCAAACGGGCCCTTAGTATTATTAAAATTCTCATAATCTTTTCCTAGAATTTCTGATCAACCAAACATAAATCACAACATCGCCCATAAATCCACCAATAACTCTAACCCCATAAACATTTACATCCATCCCAATTCAATTTTAGCTAATCTTGATCACTCCCAAATGATAAAAATATAATATTTTCACCAAGTAATTCTACAAGTAAGGAATAAAGAAGCAAATTGTTATTGTTATCGCTCAATCTGAAACAACCTCTCTACCTCCATGTAGGGGCAATGTTTGCATACACTCTACCCTTCCCAGACCCCCACCTTATAGGATTACACTGGATATGTTGTTGTTGTTGCCCAATCCACCAATAACTCTAACCCCATAAACTTTTACAGAAATCCCAATTCAATTTTAGCTAATTTAATCACATCCAGATGATAAAAATCTAATCTTTTTTTTTCATTTTATACATAAAAATTGTAATCTTTCACCAAGTAATTCTACAAGACAGGGATAATGAAGCAAATAAATTTTGGTTGGAACAAAGAAAACAATTAGTGAAAGTAAAACTACAATCGAAAAACAAACCTGGTATTGAACTCCGATTTATGACTGCTAATCCTGCCCAAAAAAAAACAGGATCTGTACAAATTCAGGTTTGTAATTGTGCGTGTTCTCTTTCCTTGTTCTTTAGTTACAGTATTATATTTAGGTGTTTAACTTTCAACCAAATACTAATATTTTTAGATAATTTAATAATTTATAATGGCTATTAGTACAGATTACTTCTAAACAACATGATAAGAACGGCTGTTTAATGCAAGTAGCCATTTTTCTAACCTTGCATTTAGGAATTAACCATATTTTAAATGATGTAAATAGGTTGTACTTCGATTATCATATTAGTTTGTTGCAGTTCTAGTTCCATTTCTTCATAATGCTTTCTACAGTGTTTTGGCATGACTTTTTACTTCCTTAATTCTTATTTGACCTTCTTTGAAATGCTTTTATTATAGTCGAGTCAAGAGTTTATCCGAAATAACCTCTCTACCTCCCAAGTTAGAAATAAGATTTACATATACTGTATCTTCTCCAAACTTCACTTATGGGATCATACTAAATATGTTGTTGTTATTGAGATGCAATGGAAAAAATGACATCAGGTAATCAGTTTTTAGATTTCTATTTAAAAAATCAGTTAGTATATGCAAATACTTGTTAACTCTTAAATCGAAGCCTTAAAAATTAGGAAACTAAATCCAATGAACTTGAAAATGGGTGATAGTGAACTTTGAGCTCCTCTTTCCCAATGGAAAAAACTTCAAGGTCAAAAGTGTCTCCCATGAGGCAAATGGGGTCAAAATTTAAAGACCATGGACTTCGAACGATTTCACGTAAATCATCCCTAAAAGTTGCTACTAGTGCAAAGATCCAAACCGAAACCAACCAGCCCAAATATTAACCTGGCCCAGTTCATCTTATACAAGTACACCTCCAACAAAAAAAAATGCAAATGCATAAACAAAAAATAGCTTACAATTTCCAAAAATAAAAAAAATGTCAATTACCAAGCACCCCCGTCTCATTCTCCATAACTTTCTTTCTTTAGATCTTTGCAAGGTCCATTTCCAAATTTTAAAATTTTAAAAAAATAAAAATTATGATAGGAAAATTCATTCTTTTGTTAATTTTAATATTTTTTTTGTTAATTGTTAATTGCAGGAGTTAGAGTTTATACAGAAGAGTTGTTGTACAGTAGGGTACAGGCCAAATGTGTTCTCTACAACATTATCTCATCTTATTGCTACTAATTGTGCTCATTTCATCATGCCCATTATTCCCATTAGAGGTAAATCTATTATATTCTTGAAATTCTAATCTCTAAGTTTGGGAAATTATCACTTTTAGTCCTTCAAATATTGATAAGTTATGATTTTGGTCCGTCTTTGAGATTTCTGCTTAAGCAACCTTCAATTAATGATATGTGCATATTTTATCCATTTGTTTTTTTTAATACTGCTTTTATAGTATTTTTTTTGCCATGACTTTTTATACTGTTTTTGGATTGCGTGTGTCGAGGGCCTACTAGAAATAGCCTCTCTACCTCCCAAGGCAGAGGCAGAGTGTAAGGTCTGTATACATTCTATCCTCCCAAACCACACTTTATGAGATTTCACTGGGTATATTATTGTTGTTGTTGTTGTTGTATATTTTATCCATTTGATTGTGAATTGTCACAAATTTAATGAGTATCGGTTTGGACATAAAAATTGTGAAATTTGAAAAAAGAAAGTAGTTTTTGGAAAAAAGTTGAAAAATGGTATTTGGAAATTGGAGTTGTGTTTGGACATGAATTCAACTTGGAAATATGTTGAATTTTTGTGAATGATTTGAAGTGAAAATTGTGAAAACAGGTATTTGGAGTTTTCGAATTCCGGAAAATTGTAACATTTCTATGTCCAAACATGATTCTGGAATACAATTCCGGAAAAAAGTGAAAATTATCCATGGTGAAACGGGCCCTTAGTGTTGAATCATTCAATTATCGATGTGTTATGTCAAAGTTATTGTCACTTCATATTTGAGGGTAATGTAGTTTTATAAATAGTTCAAATGTTTTTTCTATAAAGGGACGAACAAAACATATTTTAGTCAATTGTGCTTAGCCAAATATTACAAGGACCAAAATCAGAATTTATCATTAGCTATGGGACCAAAAGTGCAATTATTAGTATAGAGGTGATTTTTGTTATTTTTACTTAATTTTTTGATTTTGCTTTATGTGTGTTGGTAGAGAGGCTAAGGGAGAAAGCAGAAGAGTATTTTGGGTGCCAGTATGAGTTGTTTGTTGAATTCACTGGTCTAATCAGGTTCAAAGTCCATTTTCTTTTCCTTCTAAACTTATTTATGATTATATCCTTCTTAAAATTAACTCTGTATTTTGGGTGCCAGTATAGGTTGTAAAAATACTCTACCTTTGTGGAGTGTCCTCATTTAGGGAGCACTTTACCCTTTAATGTGTGACCGGGCCCCAACGTGGGTACCTGACCAAAGGTGGGAAACCAAAAAAGAAAAAGTCTACCTCTAAATACTGGATGAACTTGGATAGAGGGGAATGAATATAGAGGACTCATATACAGGCTATTGCAACTATTTTGAAATGAAAACTAGTTGATTGTTATCATTGTATACTGCACCTTTTCAAGCTTTATAATTAATAATCGAGAGAAGCTATTAGAATTTAGAGAGATAACCCGTCGATCTAGGAGAAGACTTGGGTCAGTTTGGTACAGAGCATGAGTTTCTTGGACTAGTTAAGATATTTCTTGTAGCAGTAGAAGATATATCTCCTCATCATTCACTCTATTTTTAGTTCTTTTTACTTTCTTTAGCCCTTCATTGTTACAAGAAAGTAATCACTTGTTTTGGTTTCATTAGAACCGGATGTTTGCACAAAACAAGGATGTGTGAACATGAAGTTTTTCACAAGTTCACCCGGGATTAAGTTGCTAGATTTTATTAACTGTGAAACACTGATTTTTAGATTTGGTGAAATGTAACAAAGATATGATGAATTGGAGCTATTAATAACTTGAAGACTGCTTCGGGCTTACCTTCGGTTTACTTGGAACTATGTATTAGTTAAAGACTGCATGAGGTTCTAATATTTCTTTAAATAGTTGTTCTGTTGAATTTTATTTCTTTATAAATTTGTTGATATGTGTTCAAGTACACTACGTATTCAGTGTGGGATGTCTTTTTATCCTTCAAGTTTTTTATCGTAGTGAAATTTGGAGCTATTCGTCTAATGATCTGTATGAATGACAGCTGGTGTAGAGGAGCAAGCATCGGTTGGCACAGTGATGATAATAGACCTTACCTTAAACAACGGGATTTTGCGGTGAATTCTTTACTTGCTTAATGTATCTTCTGTCATTGTCCTTAGCTACATATTTTAGTTTTATTTTATCAACAATGTATTGCTTCTTCTTGCAGCTTGTTGTTATTAGTTTTCTCATGTTTCTCAAACTTGACTTTGTTCATAAAACCAACATTTTCATGCCAACATTTTCTCCCCATTACTGTATCATTTCATCATGAGACTCTTTTAGTAAACTAGTGACAGACCTTGTAAGTGTAGCTGTAAGTGGATTTAGGTTGGATAACAGGTAGGGACTCCATGTGTCTGTGTCGTATTTATTAGTTGGAGATATATACACTAATTTTTTTTCGTACTATGTTCCAGACAGTTTCACTTCCTCAGAAACTTTGTGTGGTTTGAAGCAGTTTAAGGACTGCATATTAACATGGAAAAGTTAGAGTTCATTCTAGTTGGGTTAGTTCATGATGTTCATAGTTCGGCTCAGAAGCTCGGGTGCAGCGTAGGTTGACTACCTAACAAATATTTGAGGATGCCTTTTGGGATTTTTTTAGAGAGATTGAATTATGGCAAGCAGTAATTGAGAAATTTGATAGAACAAAACAATACTTAGAGGGGATGTACCAACCAGCCTGCTCTTTCAATTATACCCATATACTATCCTCCTTATTCTGGATCCCATCATCAACTGTCTAGAAGTTGGAGACACTAGTGGAATGGCCGAATATATGGAGACAGCATATTATCTTGTTGAGTGAGAAAAAGGTGGTTCCTCTGTGGAGGTACGGCTTTCAAAAGCTTTCACTTTAACCAACCATGCATAGTTTGATAAGTGGTTATAAAACTTGCTTTTGCGGATGATGCTTGATGAAAGTAAGTTATAGTTGCCAAGTGTGGATCCTTGGTTGCAGATGGTTCTTGCAGGAAGCGTCAGACCTACTTAATGTGAGCTTGTGGAAGGGGATTATGAAAGGAAAGAGTTCCCAACATTAGTTAGCTTTGTAGTTGGCAATCGATTATGCTGTGTTGCCTGGTCTGACGTCTGAAAATTTAGTATTTAGAGATATGTAACATCTGCTGTCTGCAATCACTGGAATACCATGGTGGCTAATCTTTTTATGATGAAAAATTCTGAGATGTCCTAGAATATATGTTTTAGTAAGCTTTCTTCCAGATCAGCAATGGGGTGAACTGATAAACAATTTCCAGCTGCTCTTACTTTGTTTTCTCACACGGCTCCTAAGTCCTAAGTGATAAAAGAAAGAAGAACCCATTTTTTTATTACCTTGCTCGTGTATGTATAAGACCGAATCCATTTTATTTCTAGAAAGGATCACTAATCCTTAATAGGGAGGATTGGATGCTTCAGAAAATGTCAAACATGAAGTATTTCTCGATGGATATGATATGAAACACTTAGCACACTTGAAAATGTGTGCACCAAATATATTAGCTTTCTTTACTTGATGTGCATCCTAGAATGCTATCCTAAGTCCTAGCAACAATAATCTTATGAGTAGATAACAAATTGGTGCAAGTTTATGTTTTATGGGTAAAGCAATGGTTTAGATGTGTCACTTCTATATTGTAACTTTGTCAGGCCTTGAGCTTTCATTTTCCCCCTGTTTGACAGTGATGGTTACTAAATTAAATAGTACTAGTAGGTACTTTGGTTCCTTGAGGTTTTTTTCGTTATTATCTTTTTCTATCTTGATATCCTCCCACCTGCATGAACAATACATGTTCTCTTCTCTCTGCAGATACGTGGTTGATTTTAAGTCAATTCACATTACTCAGTGATATTTTCTATTTTACATGAATGATACTGAAAGTGAATGTAGGTGGATTTCCTAAGAATAGAATGAAAAGATCTTAATTACAATAAGTTATTCGTTTATTATCAGTTGAAACAACTAAGCGTGAACTTCAGATTTGATGTAAATTTCGAATGAATATTTCAGTAGAAAAAATAGTTTGACGTGAATAAACTATCACTGCCCCAGTGCGGAGGTGTGAGAGGTTGGCTATGGACGGGTTCATGAGGGGTAGAGGTAGGCCGAAGAAGTATTGGGGAGAGGTGATTAGACGGGATATGGCGCAGGTGCAACTTACTGAGGACGTGACCTTAGATAGGGGGTTGTGGAGGACACATATTAGGGTAGAAGGGTAGTAGGTAGTCGAGCGTAGTCCTGCTTACAAAATGATAGTGTAGTGTTATTACTGTAGGCTCGATTAGCCTATCACACTTATAGGCACATTAGTGCTTTATAGTCTCCTGTAGTTTGATTCATGCTACTATGTGTTCTTTAGTGTAATTTGTTTATCTTATTTAGTTGTGTTAACTACTGCTTCATGTTGTTAGAATGCACTACCATGACGTATTCGATTTTATTATCTGTATGTTCATAATTGCTTTAATTTCTCGTCTGAGTCTGACCGTTTCTCTTGCTTTGCTTTGCCTGCTTTGTCTGTGATTATGCTTTGTCTTGAGCCGAGGGTCTCCCGAAAACAGCCGCTCTACCTATCAAGGTGGAGGTAAGGTCTGTGTATACTCTACCCTCCCCAGACCCCACATTGTGGAATTTCACTGAGTATGTTGTTGTTGCCCCTCTAACCTTAGTCTTAACTTCCGTACTATCAATTTCTTAAATGAAAATACTCTTACCAATCAGGACAAAGGAAATGGACTGTCTTCTTTGGTGCGTAAACTAACATAAACATTTGAGCTTTTGTTCTCCTCAATATACCATGAAAATGGAAAAAAATTCTCCATATTTTTGCATTTACTAGACGTACATAACCTGAACTTAATGGCTCTTCGCATGAGTTCCTTTCTCGACTTTGCAAAAATAGTGCAATTGGGATTAAAGTATCTTATATTCAATGTTAAAATTGAGCTAGAAATAGAGAAGGTGAGATAGCGGAAATATGGAAGTTCTATTGCAGATATCAAGATTGGCTTATAGCCTGTTTGGCCAAGCTTCCAAAATCAACGTATTTCGAAAAATGTTATTTGAAAAAGTACTATTGGAGAGTAGTAGTATGTGTTTTACTAATCAATTTGAAGAACACCTTTGCAATATTAGACTAGCAATTTGTGCTTGGCCAAGATTCCTGAAGTGCTTATGGGGAAAAACAACCTTTTTCAGCTTCTGAAATACAGCTTATACTCTACTCGCAACACTTATTTTTTCCTAAAAGCTTGGCCAAAAACCTCAACACACTAAAATAAGCACTTAAAAAAACACTTTTGGCATCCTAGAATCTTGGCCAAATAGGCTATTAGTCATTGTAATGGGATTATAGCCTCTAGGTGAATTTAATTAGGCTCCAGTGCATAAACGCCTGTTAAGAAGGTTGGTGAGAGGTTGGCTTTTTGCTCTCCTATTCCAACAGGAAATCTTACATGGCACTTGTGCATGATATCAAGTTGCAGACTATGACAATAGTTATTGGATTAATATGGATTATAGCTTCTTATGGTCTAGTGTGCTGGATGAATATACTTTCTGCTTTCTAGTGCATACATAGGTCAAAATGTGGTAAAACAGACTATTAATCAAATGGGTTATTATGGATATTGGTCTATTAGGGGATGCTTGAATATTCGATCTTTGCAGAATACTTGTGCAATGTTGAATCACTTATATCATGGCTAAGTCAGAAATCTTGAGGTCCTTGTTCTTTTACTCCGATTGACAAGTCTTAATTCTTTTGTTGAAGGCAGTGTGTTATTTAAATAGTTATGACGTGGATTTCAAGGGTGGTATTTTTCACTTCAAGGATGGAGAACCTGCAGATATTGTGCCCATGGCTGGTGTAAGTGTTTTGTGGACTTGGTGTTGCATTAAATTACTTAAGTTACATCTGGAATATGCCACATTTTCCAGCATTTTATTTTGTAAAGTTGTTCGCAATGTAAATCCACTTTTTGTCCAATGTAATGTAAACCTTGAATTACGAAGTTTTTTTTAGTTTTATCAGCTTCTCATGCAAGTTATAATTTGCTAGCTGCATCTAGTTTATTGCTCAGATTAATATGTCAAATGAAATATGGTTATCTAGATTCTAGTCTGTTGTGTAATTTCCATTTTTCTTTTCTTTTCTTCCTTCCTTTTGACTGTTCTTTCGTACTGATGATAATTGTATCTCATTAGGATGTTATCATGTACACGGCTGATGACCAAAGTATACATTCTGTTGATGAGGTACCCTCTCTCTTCTTTTAGGAAAAAGAGAGCATCTTTGTGTGTTTCACTTTACTCCAATCCCTCATAATTTTGTTAGGGACTTGATTTCAGCTTGTTATGTGTGTACGCTCTGTTGCCTAGCCTTCCAAATCTGGATGGCCTGCCTAATCTGTCTTTCCACTTTAAGTAAATGGTTGCACCTGTCTCATTTTGAGCTCACAATTGTACCATTTAGGAATTTAGGTATTACTGTTTTTGAAGGAGGCGCTTAAAGTCAGTACGGAAATACAATTCATTTGGAACACTAGTCAGTTACATAGTTGCCACAAGCCACAATTTCCTATTTAGGGAACACCGACTTAAATCTCTGATGTCATAGAAGTCCCAAGCACTAACTTATACTCCCCTCCCAATTAAAGTGGCACTTTTCCTTTTTATTCAGTCCTAAAGAATGACATCTTTCTATATTTAGTACTAAAAATTTAACTTTAAAATGCCCATTTTACCCTTAATGAGATTATTTATAGCACCATGTATATTTATAGTTTATTTTGGACCACAAGCTTCAAAATCTTTCCTTCTTTCTTAAACTCCGTGTCAGTCAAACACCTTCACATAAAATGGGACGGATGGAGTAGTTGTTTTTCATAATTGTTAGATCAATTTTCTCTACTATGAATCGTAGGATGCATCTCTCATTAATTTTAAAAATCTTCATCTTCTTATGCCCTATCCCATATTAGCTTTCTCGTCGATATCTGAAAAAATCGATATGGTTTTTCTTCAGCCTATGATGTAAGTAGGATTCAATTTCTCTGTTTCCTTGCTTCCTATCTCTTTTGAAATTCACTGGTTTTTCCATACAGATTATAGAAGGGGAGCGAATTACACTTACTTTATGGTTCAGCCGTGATGCTTCTTATGATGAAGATCCTAAACTCATCTCATCTCTGTCACAAGCTTTATTGGGTTTTGTGGACAGCAAGTTGCATTCATATTTACCTATGCCAGGATCCATCAATATGTACTGGTTTCCACCAGACGAAGCTTCAAGTTTCTTGTCCGGTTTTGATATACGCTGCGGAAGATTGCATGTTTTTGGATTTGATATCTATCCATTTCAGGAGACTTGCCATTTATCAGCATCGGATTCATCTTACAACTTACTGGAGTTACTGTCAGGGCCACTACTTTTAGCACGAGAAAGCAAGTTGTTCGAGACTCAATTTCGTAATATAATGCACGCACTTCAGGTACCTTCCTTTAGTCTTATCCTTGAAAAGATTAGTATGGCTTTTTCAATATTTTATCATCAAGAATCATGTAAATATTCCTAATTTGGGGTCAGGGTCGGATCTAGGGGGACGCAAGGGGTTCATCCGAATCCCCTTTGCCAAAAATTACACTGCATATGTAAGGTAAAAATTATTTTTTTGAATAAATAGTAGACACTGAATCCCGTTGGCTTCTTTCTGTGTTAATTTCTTTATATTTGAATCCCCTGACTTCGCCATTGTCTGGGGTCAACTTTATGAAATATCTAATTGTTCGGTCATTCGTCCTCTTTCAATCCAGTAGAGATAGGGTGTGTTTGGTACGGAGGAAAACATTTTTCAGAAATGGTTGGTCAAAATATTTTGGAGAATATTTTCTTATTTTCTCTAGGAAAACAAGTTTCTTAAAAAATGAGAAAGATGACTTCTCTAATGGAAGTAGGGAAAACAAGTTATATAAGTGGAGTTCCAAGTTCACGTCTCCTTCCAAACCCGCAACCCCCTCTCCTTGACATCCACCCCCACCACCCCCGAACCCCAACTTCCCACCCATCCCACCCCATAGTGTTATTGTTAGATTACACATAAGTACTTTTGGTACAATATTTTCTTGCTTATTTATCAAACACTAGAAAATAAGTAAAAAATTCTGACTTGTTTCCAAAAAAACATTTTCTAGGAAATCATTTTCCATGGAAACATTTTTCTTTGTACCAAACGCACCCATAATGCAACATGAAAAAGAGCAAGCATCCTACTGAATTTTGTATCAGTTCTTTTATCCTGATAGAGAGGGTTTTTGAAGTTGAAGTTTCCAAAGTTTAAACCGGATGTCACGACCAGAATACCGAATGCCCACCTTTGTTATCTTAGCATACTGATTTACATATTAAAACAGAATAAAACAAGTCGTCGATCTTTTGAATCGTATATACTAGTATTTGATCAATTGCTAGGTCGATTTCATTCAACTTCTTTGTGTGGCAGATGGTAGAGTTCTATCTCTGGAAGCTCTTTAACTTAAAGGCAAAAGTCAAGGGAACGACTCCAAATGTAACTCCGACTTCCCAAACACAAAAAACAGAAATAGATCGTCTGAAATCTGTGTTTCTGAAGGATTGCCAACTCGCGGAAGTTTTTTTTGGTCACTCGAGAACCATCAAGGACATGGAGTATGAATTTGATTGGGTTACTTTTTCAGCTGCAGTTCATGAATGGGAATGTTATGTTTTTAAGTTACAGAAGGAACTGCTTTTGCATATATCTCATTGGAGAACAAATCGATCCATATTTTGTGTTCCAATAGGAGATCTTGAGGATTAAGTATGGATTTTGTACATATTGTTGGCCAAAGCGGATTTAGGATTTAAAGTTTATGTTTCTACGACGACTTTTAAGTTGACATACAATAATATGTGAGGTTACCATTAAATATTTATAGATATTTAGTGATTTCTTAATTACATATACAAGGTCTGGGACAAATTTACTCAATCATGTGAACCATAGATTGCAAGCTAGATCTGTGTCTGATTGTTGATCTAACTTTTATGGATCTAGCTTGCAATCTATAACCCTCACAACCTTCTGTACCAAAACTTCGCTTAAATTTCAAATTGCATCATTTTTTTCTTTTCAAAAGTGGTTTTTGTTTTTAAGACAAGCATTTTTCTTCTTTTTTAATGAATGCGGAGGGGATTACAAGGTGGGAAATTAAATCTCATCAACAAGGTGAAAGTTCAGATAGTCAGTCGACTGACTGAGCTACTAAGCTTCTCCAAAATAAGATCTTTTTTTGTTTCTTTTTTTTTTTACACCCATTTTTGAGGATCTAAAGTGTTTCCACACTTCTCTTCAGTGTGATTCGAACCTGAACTTATCCCAAAACAAGCATTGTTTATAGGGTGGGTGGAAATAATTTGTTCATTTGTGAGGGAAAATAAAAACTATTTTTTTTATATTAATCAGTGGAAAAAAAAGGACAGTCTGGTGCATTAAGCTCTCATATATTTTCTAGTGTCAAAACTTATCCCTTATCACCTACTGCCTTTTCTTAATTAATCTTTTTTATTTTTACATACTGACCTTTAGATTTCCAATAGAAAATATCTGAAAACGGCAATGTGTTTATCATTTTTATTGGATAATAATCTTCTTCCTAGTTGAGCAGTCCATCCAATCATCTGGGGATTTTGTGTGTTTGACACTGCCATGGATCTTTTTTAGGAAATATTTAATTAAAAATAATAATTAAAATGACTTCTTCTCCATGAAGACCTACTGGTCGACTTTTATTCATGTATAAAATAAAAAGATTTATGTTTTACATTATTTTAGAAGATATATTGTACTAGATCTTCATGCAGAAATAAAATCTAAAATTCAAGTTGTCCTTTTTGAGCCAAGATCATTTTTGAAGTGATAAAATTAAATTCACTCATACTAAGCTAAATATATCATTATTTAGATAAGTTATCTATAGTGTAAGATAAGGTAAGTTAAAATTCGTACTGTATTAGGAATCAACCTTTATACAAACTATATATATTGTCAATATGGCGTTCTTGGGATCTTTCTTCATTAGCTTATGAAGTCATTTCACATACAACCAACCCAAATTTTATTCCACTCCAAAATTACAAGTGAAATACTACAAGAGAGAAAGAAGTTCCAAATGTCTTAGAAGATGAGAAGGCAAGCGAGGGATGATTCTGAAATGAACAAAACCCTTCTATTTATAGAAGAGAAATTGTCTTAAAAATGTCATGCATGACATCACATAAAGTGTGATCATGCAATGTAAATTCATTTATCAATTTCATTCTACAAAAGTGGCTTTCAATGTTCACATTAGTTCATATAGAATCTTGACAAATTTAACGAATCTCCACCTTAGCAAGATTTCACATTTTCAATTTTCTCTCAATGACAAATTTTGGTTGTCTTCAACTTCAATCTTCAAGGTTCAACAATGTTGATCAAGTTCAAATAATGTTGAAACTTGACCGCAGTCACTACTTTCGTCAGCATATCGACATGATTATCTGTAGTCCGAACTTTCTGCACCATGACTCCACCTTCTTCTATAATGTCTCGTATAAAGTGATACCGAACATCAATATGCTTCGTCCTTGCATGATAAATTTGGTTCTTTGCTAATTGGATAGCATTTTGACTATCACAGAATATTATGATACTTTCTTGTTTAATACCAAGCTCTATAAGCAATCCTTGAAGCCAAATTGCCTCTTTCACAGCTCCGTAATTGCCATGTACTCTGTCTCAGTTGTAGACAAAGCAACCGTTGACTGCAAAGTAGACTTCCAACTAACTGGTGCACTTCCAAGAGTGCAAACATAACTAGTAGTTGATCTTCGCTCGTCCAAATCACCCGCATAATCTGAGTCACAATATCTACTAGATACTGACTTTCTTTCTGCTCAAAAATCAAACCAACCTCTACAGTATTACAAATATATCGTACAATTCATTTCACAGCTTGCCAATGCTCCTTTCTAGGATCATGCATATACCTACTTACAACTCCAACAACATGTGAAATATCTGGTCTAGTGCAAACCATTACATACATCAAGCTACCAACAACATTCGCAAATGACACTCTTGACATATATTCTCATTCATCTTCATTCTTCGGCGACATAACGACACTAAACGTAGAATGAAGAGCAAGCGGAGTGCTAATCGACTTTATTTTTTCATTCATGCCAAAACGATCTAGCACCCTTGTCAACTATTCTTTCTGAGATAAATACAGTTTCTTTGAATGTCTATCTCTTTGTATTTTCATGCTAAGAATTTTCTTCGCCTCACCTAAATTCTTCATCTCGAACTCCTTTCTTAGTTGAATCTTCAACTTCTTAATTTCCTCTTGACTTTTGAAAGCTATTAACATATCAACGACATATAGGAGAAGATATATGAAGGATCCATCTTCAAATTTGCGCAAATCACACAATGATTGTATTTTCTTCTTCTGTATCTCTGTTGTAACATAAACTTGTCAAATCATTTGTACCATTTTCTAAAAGATTGTTTCAATATGTATAATGATTTTTCAAGTTTGCATATTATATTTTCCTTTCTAGCAACTTTGAATCCTTCTGGTTGAGTCATACATATTTTCTCTTCCAAATCTCCATGTAGAAATGCAGTTTTTACATCCAACTGAACTAGTTCCAAATTCAACTATGCTACCAAAGACAACAAAACTCTAATAGATGAGTGTTTCACGACTGGAGAAAATGCCTCATTATAATCAATTTCCTCATTTTGAGCGTATCCTTTGGCTACTAATCTTGCTTTGTAGCGAACATCTTCTTGGTTAGGAAATTCTTCTTTTTTTGCATATACCCATTTGCATCCAATTGCTTTCTTACCCTTTGGGAGATTGGCCAATTTTCATATGCGATTCTGATGAAGGGACTGCATTTCTTCGTTCATGGAAATTCTCCACTTATCTTCTTCTGAACTTTGGACTGCATATTTGTAAGTGATCGGGATACCATCAGCTACAATTGAGGCTGCACAAGCCACCATATCAATAAGCCGAGCAGGTTTCTTATTATTCTTTTTGGCTTGCTGGTTGCTATTGATTCAAGTTGTCGAGGTTCCTGAGTTGGAATCTCCCTCTTAACTGGCTCTTCGTTCAGAGGAAAATCTTCTGTTGTTTCCTCGTTTTCTCTTTGTGTTGGAAAAGTTAATTTTCTCTCAAACTCCACCTACTTTGAAGCACCATCGGTTTGTTTGACATCTTCAACTGTTACCATATTTGTTATGGAAGATTCATCAACGGTAACATCCCTGTTGAATATAATTTTTCTTATCTCTGGACACCATAAGCGATATCCCTCGACTCCAAAAGTAATCATCATAAATATAGCCTTCTTTGCTCTCGGATCCGATTTTGACTCTTTTACATGATAATATGCAATTGAGCCAAATACATAAAAAGAACCACAATCTTCAGCAGTTTTTTCATACCATTTTTTCAAATGGTGTCTTGTCATCAATAGCGCCAGATGGTAGATGATTAATGAAATGCCATGCATATGTTATTGCCTCAGCCCAAATTTCTTTACCCAAGCCAGCATTGGATAACATACACCGAACTTTCTCTAGCAAAGTCTGATTCATGCATTCTGTCACTCTATTATGTTGTGGTCTATTTCTGATGGTGAAATGCCTAACGATGCCATCATCTTCACAAATCTTATTGAAAATATCATTTTTGTATTCTCCACCATTGTCGGTACGAAAACACTTGATCTTTCTACCTGTTTGAATCTCCATAATCGCCTTCCATTTGAGAAAAATTCCCGACACTTCATCTTTAATTTTCATCATATACACCCACACTCTCCGGGAAAAGTCATCAACAAAGGTTACAAAGTAGTGTTTCTCACCTAATGAAGGTGTTTTGGAAGCACCCTAAACATCAGAGTGATCATAATTCAAAATACCTTTAGTATTATGAACGGTTGTTCTAAATCTAACCCTTGTTTGTTTTCCCTTGACACGATGCCCACAAAATTCTAAATTTCAAGCCTTTACTCCTTTTAACAATCTTTGATCTGATAAAAATTTTAAGGATTTTTCTCCCGCATGTCCCAAGCGCATGTGCCATAACCTGATCGCTCCTTGTCATCACTAGATGTCACTGTCGTTGTTCCAATAATTGTACTATCGTGATAGTGGTACATGTTATTATTTTTTCGAATTTCCTTCATTACCACCAATGCATCGGAGCATATTCTCATTATCCCATTTTTTGCAACGACTTTGAACCCCTTTGACTTTAGGGCTCCTATAGAAATGAGTTTTTTCTTCAAATCCGGTACATATCGAACATCTGTTAATGTTCTGATCGATCCGTCATGATTTCTTAATCGGATTGAACCAATACGATATGCGGTTAGAGGATTGTTATTTTCGGTGTGAATAACTCCACATTCTCCTTCTTGAAAATCAACGAATCAATCCCGGTTGTGACACATATAATAGCTACAAGCTGAGTCCATCAGCCATACGTCAGATGGTATGGATGTCTCCATTATAATTAGTGAGAAATCGGAGTCGTCACAAGCAACTACATTTGAATCCATGACAGCCTTACTATTGTTAGGTTTGGGTTTGTTTTTCAATTTTGGACAATCTTTCTTCTAGTGCCTTTTTTCTCGGCAAAAAGTGCATTCATCTTTGTTGAGTCTAGATCTTGACTTGGATCTTTCTTTCTTCGTTCTCATTTGGTTTTGAGAACGACCTCTCACGACCAGTGCTTCTCATTCTCACATTTTTATTTTTCTCTCTTTCGTTGTTTATAACTGTACAAGGCAGAACAAACTTCTTTGAGAGATACTTCATCATTCTCATGAAGTAAAGTAGTTTCGAGGTGCTCGTAATCATCGGGAAGTGAACTTAGTAACATTAAGGTCATATCTCAATCACTAAAAGTTACGTCCATATTTTGCAAATCTGTCGCCAACTTATTAAAGTTGGTGATATGATAATTCATTGTGGTACCAGGAACAAATGAGAAGCGTAACAACCTTTTTTCATGTAGAGTTTATTTAGACTATTTTTCTCAAGAATTTATCCTCCAATGCATTCCATAATTTACTTGTAGAAGTTTCCTTCGTGTATGGATACTTCTGTTCTCTTGCAAGGTAAGATCGAATGGTACCACAAGCAACACGGTTGATAATCTTCCAATCTTCTTCTTCTATACTGTCTGGTTTCTTTTTTTCTATGGCAATATCTAGCTCCTGTTGAAAAGGGACATCAAGAACCTCGCCTTGCTACATCCCGAAATGTCCTGACCCGTCAAAAATTTCAACTGCAAATTTCGCATTTGACATAATTTTTGTCATAAGCGAAGATGCCAATGACGTATTAGTGACACCCGATGTGGATTCTTTATTTTTCTTGTCTTTCATTTATACTACAAATACTATTTATTAGCTGTCAATACAGAAGACTAAAGTAATTATTCTGATGTGGAAGTTCAGACTGTGCTGCAACCACAGAGCATACTCAGACCGAACCTTGGCTCTGATACCAATTATTGCGGAAGCCGAATATATATAGAGTGATTAAATCACAATTACTATATCTAAAGACAACTAATAAATAGTAATAGAGACAACAATAAAAAAGAACACCAAGAATTTACGAGGTTCGGTAAAATTGTATTTTTGTCTAGTCTTCGGACACAACCAACCCAAAATTTATTCCACCCCAAAATTACAAGTGAAATACTACAAGAGAGAAAGAAGATTCAAATGTCTTAGAAGATGAGAAGGAAAGTGAGGGATGATTCTCAAATGAACAAAACTCTTGCTATTTATAGAAGGTATATTGCCATAAGAATGTCATGCATGACATCACATAAAGTGTAATCATGCAATGTAAATGTACGAAAAATATATTTACCAATTTCATTCTATAAAAATGACTTTCAATGTTCACATTGGTGTTCTTATAGAATCTTGACAAATTTAACATCAACCTCCTTCGTGGTTGATTATCGACCTATCAACTGCTTTTGTGACAATTGTCATCCTATCAACTGCTTTTGTGAAGATTATCGTCCTATGGTAGAATATGGCAATAATCAACTACCTTCTTGGTCGATTATCATAATTGACGTCGCTATTTTTGGATGGACTATAAAATACTCTGGTGATCGATTATCAACCTATTGCGAATAAATCGACCTCTTTCGTGGTAGATTATATCAACTTTCTTCTGAGTCGTTTATCAATGCATGAACACTAATTAGGAATTATTGTTGCCTAAATTAGGAGTAACAGAATAAAGCAAACAGACATTTGGAAGCTTAGAATATTAAACATTATCGAGGCACAACGGTTTCCAAATATGATAATGTCTCAACACGTCACCGTAATTGTGTTTCCTATTATTGGGGCATAACGGTTCTTGGTGTTTTGACTGTTTTCTGCAAAATTACCTAGAATACATTAAAAAAATAAAAAGGGGCACATCCCACTTGCTTTACTAAGTAATTAATTAAAAATAAAAAAATAAAAAATAAACATAAGAAAACCTTTCAAATCAGCCAACAAACACAACAGTTTAAGGTTGTGGAGCCTAGAAATCTGAAAATTGGGACTTCAAATTTGCACATAACTAACAAAATATAGTGATAACCACCTCTTCCTAATATCTCTAACCACGTAACTGTACGCATATTCATATTTTCTGAGTGAAAAGTGAAAACTGCTACTCTTAATCTTGTTTAACCAATATTCTCATCAAGATTTGAGTTCATCTACTTAAATCTATTCAAATACTGTCAACCTGAGAACATTATCGTTTTGATCTAACTAAAATATTCTCAACTCCAATATAATTGTATTTCAAAAATCGAATGATGGAGGATGAAATTACTGAGTGCCTACATAAATTTGTGCTGAATGAAGAAGAAAACGATGAAGTGGCATTTGAGTTTTCAGACATTCAGTCCAGCATGAAAGATTGTGGAGTAAGCTTGCTCGGGAAGGTGATTTTCCGATTAAAAAGTGAGTTTTCAAGGAGTTAAGAACACCACGCTGCTGGTTTCGGGAAACCCCACAGGATTGTAGATCAAGGAAGTTGGATGGAACTTCTTCCAGTTTATATTTAGGAATAAGGAAAGCATGGATAAAGTTTATTTTGGTACACCATGGTTGTATGATAGATACCTTCTTAATATACACCTTTGGGAACCAGATGTCACACCCCAACCTAGGTGAGGTGTGGCTGACACCTGGTACCTTGCTAGGTCTGAGCGTACCAAATTGAACTCCTAACCTGAGCCTTAAAGAAAGGCAGGGCCATTGAGGCCCTACTGTAAAAGCAATCTCGACTTAAATCGACAAGGCCGAATTCTGAAATATCTGTAAATAGAAATCAGCTTGACTAAAATGGGGCTGTCTCCGCACATATATATACATGACAGGGCGGCCGTCAAGGCCTACCCTAGTCCCTACACGCAGCAAAATCCAAAAAAGACTATATACAAGGCCGGCTAGGCCACCACACTAACACTACTATGTACAAATACATTTACAAGCTTCTAACAAGTCATAAATGTATCATGACCGGGACGGGCCCCGACCTACCCATGCTCTATAAACATACCAAAAACTAGACCTGACAACTCTGAATAATCTGGAGCTTACCACAAAAGCTGATACTCGGTGGATCCTACTGATGTGATCCCTCCTTCAACATGTCTGAACTTACGGGCATGAACACAGTCCCTAGAAAAAGGGACACCAGTACGAAATATTATACCGAGTATGTAAGGCGACTGAAATTAAAATATAAAGAAATATGAATATAAACTGAAGAGATACTAAAGGAAGAACTGGCTACACTTGTCTTTGTTGTCTACTAACTATGTAAACTAATATCTGTTAGTTAACTTTGTATAAAGAACTTAGATGTGAATGCATATCCGTGAAGGCAAGCTATACTTATATAACCCTAAAGGCAAGCGTGCATTTGTTCAGCCCCGAAAGCAATATCTGTAGCCTTTTAGGCAAACTGTATAACCAATAGCCCCGAAAACAATCTGTTGTATCCCCGAAGGCAATCATCATAGCCCCGAAGGCAACATCGTAGCCCCGAAGGCAACTTTATTTATCTATAGTTTCTAGTCATGTTGTCTATCATTTTTAGGTACTTAGATAATAATGTATAACTGTAACTCATTCTGGATAAGGAATTACTACAAGGATAGGGTCGTGATAACCCAATTACGGTTCTTGTGGCTAGCACATCTTGTGCGCCAAAAAAGGAACTAGCTTATTAAAGGAATCATGCCAAGAGCAAAGAAAAGGATAACCTTCACATACCTTATGTTGATAACCCACGAGCTCCCGATTTCTCTACAAGCTATAGTCTACATTAAATGAATGACTCAAATCACTTTTGGAGCAATAACTAAAGATAGCCTTCTCTTAGGCATTTTAACAAACACCTTAAGTGCATAAGATCTTAGACTTCTCAACAAAGGGTACTTATGTAATTTGATGTCACGATCCTCCGAAACATTCTTTCTTAGTTTCACAGTACCAACAATCAATTTACTAATCAATATCAACTCATAATTCAAGAAAAACAGCCACAACTCATCTCACCGTGACTTTATAGGTTTACGAGTCTGGATTACGAAAATCCCTTCACAACTTACTCCAAATCATCCATAAATCACAAATATAGACAGGGGAGGATAAATCTTATCTCGATGTATCAAGACCCTCTCAAAACAGTAAGTTACCCTAATATCAAGGGTTTCCAAAATTGCTTCACTCCGGGGAAGATGATTTCTACGATTACCGCAGGGATTATCACGTTAATCTTGCGTGATTTGCCTTCGAATTGACCTTTGGTGTTATGGAATCCTTATAGAGGATTTAAGAGATGTTTAGGGTCTGATGTTGATGAAAAATGAGTTCTAATTTGTGTAACCCACTTATAAACCCGATTAAAATTTTCCACCGCCGCAAATTGACGGTCCATCAATCTGGACCGTCAATCTGCCTCCTAAGATTCCAAAAATGCAGAGAAATTGACTGTTCACCTTGGCACTTTGACGGTCCGTCAACCTTGTCGTCAAAATACCCAGTTTTTCAATTTTGTCGAAAAGTATTTCCTTTAATCCGTTTAGCTTTCATACACTCCGGAACTTCCATAAACCATTTATAAACCTTTATTACCCTTTCGTAAGGTCATACCTTTTCTCGGGACATCCGTATACGGGGTGTAACACCGAATTTGGCGAGCGATTCTCCGGTATTTAATGTATGTCATATGTGGGTTCAAATTTGGAATATTCCTCTGCACTGGATGTCGAGGGATGTCGACCTAAAATAGGACATGCTTTAGGAGGTGTTGTCGACATTGTTATTCCCGAAAGTGGAAGTAGAGAGGGACGACACATGAGGCTTAAGGTTATGTTGAATCTAAATAAGCCATTGCTTAGAGGAAAGTGTATCAAGTTGGGGGTTGAAACAAAATGGGTTGAAATAAGATATGAAAATCTACCATATGTTTGCTATTATTGTGGTATGCTTGGACACAATGATAAGTCTTGTGCACAACAAGAAAAGGACGTACGATCAGGTTCACTTAAAAGTGATGGGGCATGGTTAAAGGAGGAAAATCATACGTTCTTCTCTGAAACTCAAGACGCCAAGAAGTGAACAATTTTAATAACGGGAACACTATGGCTAGATATTACAAATCTAAACTTGTCGAGGGACAAAGAAGTGAAGGAATCAGGAAACATGCACTAATCTTGGAGGAAGGCGCTGACTCGACGGATACACAGCCGGGTTTAGAGACAAATGAACATCAAGAACGGCAAAAGATGGTTCAAAAGGTAAAAGAATTATGGGGTTGGATGGAGAAAATGATATGGTACTGCCAAAAGATGTTGAAGCTAACAACTTTGTGCCTGTGGATGTGACAAATTATGAAATACGACATCAACATTCTTCTAGAGGAGTTCATGGCATCAGAGGTTATCAAAATATGTGTTTGGCAATGATAGAAATAAATCCGACTGTTGTGGCAGATAAGCGACACAATGGTGAATCAAAACAACAAAACTGGAAGGACTTAGAGGATAACGAGGGAGAGGAAACCTCTGTTGGGAACAAGAAAAATAATTCACATTATTCGGATGATGGTTTGACAAAGACAGGATCACAAGCACAGATACAAACCCATGAACCATGTTTTGCTGATACGTTAGCGGGAAGAGAGGCGAGGGAGCTATACATCTTATCACAGATGAACCTTTCAGATACTTTTGATGAGGACACATTACAAGAATATTTTAAGAAGAAGGGACAAAGCTTAAGGCCTGATGCTTCTACTATGAAGGAAGGTGATTCCACAAAAATGAATGATTTGCAAAATATACATAAGGTATGTCCAACCCCTTTATAAAATTTCACTAAGAAAAATCATGATGGGCAATGATCTTCAAGGTTCTGAAAATATGATCCGAAAAAGGCCTACTGGAAATAAAGCTAATGAACTCACAATTGGGATTGTAAAGAATGAATCTTGGGCCTAACTCAACCCCAAAAGCTAGCTTGAGGGTGAGGATTGTCCAAGTCCATATAAGGAGTCTATGTTCCAATTCCATTTCCGATGTGGGACTCTTAACACTCCCCCGCACGCCCAGACCTCGTTAACTGGAGCGTGGACAATATAATTTGGGGTCCAACATCGACGAACAAAGAATTGGTATGAGCCTTCTTTACATGGTATCAGATTCTAGGGAAAAATCCTAAACCCTAATACCTTCTCCCTTCTTCCTTCAACTGCCGGCCGCCACACCCCCCCTCTCGTTGTGCCTCTGACCCCCTCCCACTACCGTCAGCCACGTCTGACTCAAAATCAAATTTTCATCCAGCCCTCGCAGTGTCAAACATTAAATCCCATAACTCTATCACTCTTGAGATGGAAAACGTCCATTATGCGACATGGGCGGAACTTTTCAAAATTCACTGTCGCTCACACCGGGTTATCCATCACATCATCCCACCGAAAAAAGGCAAGGGGAAGGTGCCGAAAACCTATGATGAAATGGAACTATGACTGACACTTGATGCGACAGTTCTCCAGTGTATTTATGCCACAATTTCAAGTGATTTGCTGCATACTATTCTTGAGCCTGACTCTATGGCGATGGAGGCTTGGGAACACTTACGTAATATATTCCAAGACAATAAGAATTCCCGGGCCGTCACATTTGAGCAAGAATTCTACACCACTAACATGGCGAATTTTCCCAATGCATCCGCATATTGTCAACGACTCAAGGTTCTATCGGACCAACTCAAGAACGTCGGGGCGCTGGTAACTAATAACCGGCTCATGTTACAAATGGTTTCCGGCCTCATCTACACATATAGTGGAGTAGGTACGCTCATCCGCCAAAGTAACCCTCTTCCACCATTTTATCAAGCCCGTTCTATGCTCATCCTAGAAGAAGCGGGGTTTTTCAAAAAGACAGCCACCGTAGCGAATACCGCCATGGTTGTCACTCCGTCCGATGATAACTCATCACAATTTGAAAATTTACAGTCAAACAGTGGCCAGAAGGGACGAAATGACAATAATGGAGGTAAAAACCGCAGTGGTGGCAAGGGTGGCGGCCACCGACGTGGCGGCAGGGGCGGTGGACAGTAGCATCAGCCCGACCAGTGGCATCCGCTGGCCCAGTGAGGTAGTGGCCCAACACCGTGGGCCTGGAAGTGACCTTGGGCTGTGTCGCCTTGTCCTTATCCTTCAGGGAATTGGGCCAGGCCCAGTCCAAGGTACACTGGCCAGCCTTTGGCCAGCGGCCATCGGCCCACACCTTTTGGGCCCAGTGTTCTTGGGCCTCATCCGCAGCATACCCAGTGGCAACAACATGCCCATGCGGCAATATCCCAGCCAACCGACATCGAGGCCGCGATGCACACTCTTGGCCTCAATCCGCCCGACGTAATTGGTACATGGACACCAGAGCAACATCTCATATGACGTCCTCACAAGGTAATCTCTTGTCTTATTTTAATTTGAGCAATAATCGTGGTATAATTGTCGGAAATTGTCATTCAATTCCAATTCATGGTTATGGTACTACAAACTTGTCTCACTCAAACCCACCGTTAACTTTAAGAAATGTCCGGCATGCTCCTCAATTAATTAAAAACTTGATTTCAGTTAGAAAATTTACTACTGACAATTGAGTTTTTGTTGAATTTGACCCTTTTGGATTTTCCATGAAGGATTTTTAGACGGGGATGCATCTAATGAGATATAATAGCCGGAGAGAGCTTTATCCAATCACCACCACCACACATCAAGCCACATTTTCCACCGTTGCGCCTTAGCTCCGTCTCTATGGCATGAACGTTTGGGTCATCCGGGAGCACCTGTTTTTGCCTCCCTTAGACAAAATAAATTTATTTCATGTACTAGACCTCATAATTCTAATATTTGTCGTTCATGCCCGCTTGAGAAACATGTTAAATTGTCTTTTGTTGCTTCTAATTCTTGCACTATTATGGCTTTTGATATTATCCATAGTGATATTTGTACATCTCCCGTTTTGAGCTCTTCGGCCCATAAATATTATCTTCTGTTGTTGGATGATTATTCTAATTTTTTGTGGATGTTTCCTTTGTCTAAAAAGTCACACATTTTTTCCATATTTCTCTTTCAGAGCATTCATCCACACTCAATTTGAATGAGACATTAAAAATATTCAATGTAATAATGGTAGAGAATTTGTTAATGAGCCATTTTGGGATTTTGCAAAAATAATGGTTTGTCTTTTCGTCTCTCATGTCCACATACCTCATCTCAATATGGAAAAGCAGAAAGAAAAATCCGAACCATTAACAATATTATTTGCACCTTACTTGCCCATGCCTCTCTACCACCATCATTTTGGCATCATGCGTTACAAATGACAACCTATCTTATGAACATACTTCTGAGCAAACAGTTAGCCTACCAATCCCCTCTCAAAATTTTATACCTAAGGGACACATCCTACTCCCATTTACGGGTTTTCGGATGCTTATTTTATCCTTTTTTCCCTTCCACCACCATCAATAAACTTCAACCACAGTCTACTCCATGTATTTTTTGGGATATCCATCAAATCATCGTGGTTACAAATGTTACGACTTATCCTCTAATAAAATCATCGTGAGTCGTCACATCATTTTTTATGAAATGAATTTTCCCTTTGTCAAAATGCATTTCTCCGTGCCTCCTACTTATGAATTCCTTGACGATAGCATACCCCCATATTTGGTCTATGGATTGGCTTCACAATCGGGCCCAGCCTTTTCACCCAGCCCAATCAATTCGGGTAACACGACCCAACTAATTTTTCCCTCTGTCCAGCCAATTGGGCCTGCCTGCCCAACCCCAGTGGTTTCCAGCCCAGCTGGGCCTCTCGCTGGCAGCCCACTGCCTGGTAGTCCACTAAGCACAGGCGGCCCAACAATCCCTGGTCCAATCATGTCCAGTCCGTCAACCACCCAGCCTAGTGTCACGTTATCCATCCAACCACATTTGATTCCGGCCCAACAGCCAGTCATTCATAGTCAACACAAGATTTTTAAACCAAATAAAAAATACAGTCATCACGCCCATGTTATCAAATCACAGTTGCCTCGTAATCCTGCGTCTGCCCTTAATGACCCGAATTGGAAAATGGCTATGGATGATGAATATAATGCTCTTATTAATAATATGACGTGGGATTTGGTACCTCGTCCTCCTGATGTTAATGTGATTCAGTCAATGTGGATTTTTAGTCATAAAGAAAAATCTGACGGTACATTTGAGAGGCATAAAGCCCGCATTATATGTGATGGAAAAACTCAAAAGGTTGGTGTGGACTGCGGTGAAACTTTCAGTCCGATGGTCAAACCAACTATTATGCGCACGGTACTAAGTCTGGCTCTTTCGAAGGTCTGGCTGCTTCATCAACTTGATGTAAAGAATGCATTCCTGCATGAAGAACTCAATGAAACAGTGTACATGCATCAGCCAATGGGGTATAGAGACCTCACTTATCATGATCATGTGTGCCTGCTGAAGAAATCATTGTATAAGATCAAAAAAACACCTCAGGCCTGGTACAAGAGGTTTGCATATTATGTTTCTCATATTGGATTTTCTAATAGCAGGTTTGTTCATTCTCTATTCATATATCGTCAGGGTAGTGCTATAGCTTACATTCTTCTATATATGGATGATATTATATTAACTTTCTCATCTGATGCTCGACGCAAGTCTATCATGTCACTTCTTGGCTTAGAATTTTCAATGAAAGATCTAGGGCTACTAAGTTACTTCTTGGGGATAGTTGTAACGCAACATGCAAGTGGTTTATTTTTGTCTCAAAAGAAGTATGCAGAAGAGATCGTTGAATGAGCTGGTATGTCATCGTGTAAGCCGTCCTCCACTCCAGCCAATCCATCACATTACTGCAGCCTTGCAGGTGACCTGCAATATCTTACTTTCACGAGGCCCGACATATATGATAGAATATGAAAATATAATTAGTCATAATTATGTATATTCTGTATATGGTAGATGTATATTTTAGTCATTACTTACCGTAATTATAGCCTAGGATTATGCTTGTACTTTAGTATATTTACTACCACTTTGGAATGAAATAATCAAATACACTAAAGTACAAGCATAATCCTAGGCTAGAATTATGGTAAGTAATGATTAAAATATATATCTACCATATATATAATTATGACTAATTATATTTTCCTATTCTACCACACCCCCCGCAGTCAAAGCGGGAGGTCGGCGTATGCTGAGACTATCCCGAAAGTCGTCAAATAAAACCAGCAGAAGACCTTTTGTAAAAATATCGGCAATTTAATAGCGTGACGGGACATGTAAGACACGTACTTATCCACGAGCAACCTTTTCACGAACAAAGTGAATATCCAGCTCAATATGTTTAGTGCGTTGATGTTGAACCAGATTCCCTGAGAGATAAATCGCACTAACATTATCACAATAAACTAATGTTGCCTTCGGAACCGGATAGTGGAGCTCCAAAAAAAGGTTATGTAGCCAACAAAATTCAGACACCACATTAGCAACTATTTGATATTCTGATTCGGCACTGGATCAAGACAAGGTAGCTTGCCGTTTGGAGGACCAAGATATCAAATTGTCACCGAGAAATAGACAATAACCAGACGTGGACCATCTGGTATCCGGACATCCACCCCAGTCAACATCTGTGTAAGAAATAAGAGTGGATGTTGAAGACGGATATAAATGTAAGCCATGATCGAGAGTGCTCTGAATGTAGTGCACAATGCATTTGAGAGCATGCATGTGATCCTCCATCGAGTTATGCATGAATAGACACACATGTTGCACAACATAAGATATGTCGGGCCTCGTGAAAGTAAAATCTTGCAGGGCACCTGCAAGGCTGCAGTAATGTGATGGATCAGCATATGGCTTGCTGGAAGAAGCACTCAACTTTGGTTTAGTATCAACCGGAGTGGAGGACGGCTTACATGATAACATACCAGCTCGTTCAACGATCTCTTCTGCATACTTCATTTGAGACAAAAATAAACCACATGTATGATCAGGTAGATTTGTGCAGAGCATCAGATGAGGCAGTTAATATAATATCATCCACATACAGAAGAATGTAAGTTATAGCACTACCCTGATGATATATGAATAGAGAATGATCAGACCTGCTGTTAGAAAACCCAATATGAGAAACATAATCCGCAAACCTCTTGTACCAAGCCCGAGGTATTTATTTGAGCCCATACAATGATTTCTTCGGCATGCACAGGATAAGTGGGGTCTCTGTACCCCATTGGCTGATACATGTACACTGTTTCATTGAGTTCTTCATGTAGGAATGCATTCTTTACATCAAGTTCATGAAGCAGTCAGGCCTTCGAAAGAGCTAGAACTAGTACCGTGCGGATAGTAGCCGGTTTGACCACCAGACTGAAAGTTTCACCGTAGTCCACACCAACCTGTTAAGTTTTTCCATCACTTACAAGACGGGATTTATGCTTCTCAAATGTACCGTCAAATTTTTCTTTATGACTAAAAATTCACATTGACCGAATCACATTAAATCCATAGTCATTTTCCAATTCGGGTCATTAAGGGCAGACACATGATTACGAGGCAACAGTGATTTGATAACATGGGCGTGAAAACCGTATTTTTTGTTTGGTTTAAAAATCTTGTGTTGACTATGAGTGACTGTACGTTGGGCTAAAATCGGAGGTGGTTGGATAGATGGCGTGACACTGGTTGGGTGGTTGACAGACTGACTAGGATTGGGCCTGGGATTATTAGGCCGCCACTGCCCAGTAGTGGGCCGCTCAGCAGTGGGCTGCCAACGAGAGGTCCAGCTGGACTGGCAGCCACTGGGATCGGGCAGGCAGGCCTAATTGGCTGGACAAGGGGAAACATTAATTGGGTCGTGTTGCCCGAATCGATTGGGCTAGCCGAAAAGGTTGGGCCCGATTGTGAAGCCAACCGGTGGACCAAATATGGGGGGTATGCTATCGTCAAGGAATTCGTAGGTAGGAGGCACAAAGCAATGCATTTTGAAAAAGAGAAAGTTTGTTTCATAAAAAACGTCGTGACGACTCACGATGATTTTATTAGAGGATAAGTCGTAACATTTGTAACCACGATGATTTGATAGATATCCCAAAAAATACATTTAGTAGACTGTGGTTGAAGTTTATTGATGGTGGAGGAAGGGAGAATATGATAGCATAAGCACCCGAAAACCCGTAAATGTGAGTAGGATGGGTACCTTAGGTGTAAAATTTTGAGAGGGGATTGGTAGGCTAATTATTTGCTCGGAAGTATGTTCAGAAGATAGGTTGTCATTTGTAATACATGATGCCAAAATAATTGTAACATCCCGTAATTTTGGGCGATGGTTTAAGCACCTAAACGTAGGCAAGTAGACCCAGGCCTCAGAGAATTTATATTATATTTACGTATGCTAATAAAGAGTTTAGTATATAGAAGGACAAAACCCCGAAATAATTTTGGACGTAACAAGTGTGACGACGGGGATCGAAAATTAATTAGGTGGGGGATTGATTAATAAATGTTAGTGGGGAACAATGATTATTAGTTAAGTGGGGGTGGGGGTGGGGGTGGGGGGGGCAAAATGATTAACATTAAAACTAGTGTGATAAGTGCTATAGGAATAATACCCCTACGTGTAATCCTTAAGGTAATCACCTAAATGACTAAGCCTAGAAACTAATTGGTGTCGTGTGATTAGTAATTAGTGGGTTAGGATTCCTACTAACCTACACGTATTAAAGTGGGCATGTTATATAGCCTAACATTCTAATTCCTTAACATCTCATTTTAGTAAAACATTTCATTGCTTTGGAGAAGTAATACCAAAATATAAACGTGACCAGTTAGTGCACTAGGTGATATTGATAAGCCATTCATTCTTAGTTTGTGGTTAGAACAAAGCGTCCTGCAATATTATTTCAAAGCAACGTTCCAGCAAATTCAATACAGAATTATTGAAAGGACAATATTCAAAGTATGTTAAGGCAAATTATTTCTTCTTTTAGCATGTTTCATGTAACGAAACGTAACCGTAATATTATTCCATAAATTATTCTACTCCTAGTAGTTAAGAATATTCATGTTATTGATTCCTATGTTAAAAGCATGTCTAAATATATTCCTAAATCCTTATTGACGTATATGGAAAAGATGTTAATATTCCCAATGTTAGACGAAGGTACAAGGATATTATGTCATCCGGTAAATTCAGAATGTTTTATTGTCACTCATGCATTTTCATTTGCATTATATTCATATATTACCCTGGACCCACTTGTGTTATATACACTACTATATGGTCTTAATATATATATGTAGGGGATGGGGAAAAGGGAAAGGCGTTATATACGCGTCACCACCTGCATCTGGTACAGATATCACGAAAAAGAAAGATGCTCATGTGAGGCCAATATTGATGCCCTTATGTGGCCAATATGATAATGAAATGATGCCACAGAGGCTGTTATGGAAAGGAAGATGCCCTTGTGTGGCCAATATTTATATGTATACCGCATTTGCATTGTGCATAACATTTAGGCATATGTATTAGGGCCCTCAGAGGCATTTACTGCTAGTTAGTTGTTTCTGTCGGTTGTTGCTGTTGTCGGCTGTTTCTGTCAGCTATCTTTGTCGACTGTTTCTGTTTCAGATTATTATATATCTCTGTGATGTCAAAGAATCAGAGCGAGAGTCTTCTATGTTCATTCATGTGTAGTTAACTAAGGCCTAGCGGAGTTGTAAGACTAATTCAATTTTCAAAGCTATAGGTCCTAACCCCAACGTCACTAAAAAAACACATAAACGAGATATAAGACTCAATTTGTCTTGTGCAGCGGATAGAATTTTAACAGAACACGTGCATCCAAATTCTCTCAAGTTTAAAACTTTGAATGGTCATTTATCAATTTGTAGATTTCAATACAGTTTTATTACATAAAAGGTGAACCAAAAAAGAACAAGTCAGTATCACAGGAGGTATGAATAATTCTCCTTTAACTTTTTCTTTTGAAATGGTAAGGATTGTATATAAAAACAACACAAAGAACAATTCTCAAGTTCCGTGCCCAATCAATGGTGCATAACAAAACAACAAATACTTCCAGATTTCACCATTAAACATTTCAAACTATCTCCCAAATGCAAGACAAATTTCACCTACTAAGTATATAAACAGAAATAAATAAAAATTGAAACATCTGGAGTCTCAACTATCATCAATCCCCTAATTCTCAAGCTTAAAAGACACACACACAAACTACAAACCTGTATCTATTTTTCATGGCTATGCTACATTTGGCTACTAATCTTAGTGGGAACAACTAACTCATTGATGGACTAGTTGAATTTCGTCTTTGTCCTTCAAAGGCTGAGTTTACTTTTGTGGCTGACGAACAAACTGTCCTTTTACTCGGGGTCGCTGTTCTGCAAGCCTTTTCCTGCTTTCATAACGAACCTGTGCAAATATGATATCAGTAGACTGAAAGACAAAAAAAATATACTTAACTAAATGTTGGCCACTTTTGAATAATATTGATGTATGTCTACAATTTGATCATTCAAGTATATGGAAGGTAACAGATAGTAAGGTGAGTTCCAAGATACATTTCTTATCTGCAACTCCCCTCCGTCCCAATTTATGCGGCACATTTCGCTTCCCGATATTCAAGTTGACTAATATTTGAAGCTTCTAAATCAAGCGAAAGTATTTGGAGATATACAAGGTTTAAATTTAGTCAAAGGTTGACCTACTATTAACCATCTGTTTTTCGTGATGACTCATTTATTTTTTATAAGGTTAATATTCAAAATGCAACAAAAATTGCTGAAATTTTAAGAACTTATGAAGAATGTTTGGGTCAAAAGGTGAATTTTCAGAAATCGACTAAATTTTTTAGTAAAAATACTTCTGAAATTGAGAAAGATGGTATTATTGCGGAGCTAGGACAATTACAAAGAAGTAACTTGTGGTTATATTCGTGTTTACCTGCGGTAGTTGGAAAATTGAGGAAACAATATTAGAATTTATTAAAGATAGAGTGAAGGCTCTCCGCAGGAAAAGAAGTGATGCTTAAATATATATTATCTGCGGTTCCTTCCTATGCTTTATCTTGTTTTTAATTTTCGGATACTCTGTGTAAGGAGATCACTACTATCTTCTTTAGTTTTTGGTAGGGTCAGGATGCAAGTAGGAGAAAAATGCATTTTGAAGAATGGGAGAACCTTTGTTTAGCAAAATCTAAAGGGGGTAGTATTTCGAGAGCTAAAATCTTTTAATCAAGCTTTGTTGGCTAAACTTGGTTGGAGAATTTTGACTCAAGAAGATTCTCTACTTTTTAAAATTCTCAAAAGTAAGTATTTCCAACATACGTCTTTCCTTAAAGCTACATGTTCTTCTGCTAGCTCATGGATATGGAAGAGTATTATTTTGGGTAGAGATCTTTTACAAAAAGGTATTAGATGGAGGGTAGGCTCTGATGATAATATTAAAGTTTGGATGGATCCTTGATTTCCCAATTCATGTGAGTTTAGGCCTAGCCAATGTCATGCGCAAATGAATATAGACTTAAGTGAATGATCTTATAGACCACAATACACACACTTGGAAGATGCAAGATTTACATAATTGATTTTGTACGAAAGATATTCATGCAATAGTGTCTATTCGTATATCTACCACTGGATCGTCGGATAGGATTATTTGACATCATACTAAATCTGGCAATTATGAGGTAACATCGAAATACCATTTAGCTAGAGAAATTGTTATATGTCGAGAAGTTTGCAGTGATAAACCTTAATCGAGTAATCAATCTTTTTCAAAAAAGTTCTGAGACTTCTTATGGTCTATGAATATAAAAACAAATATAAGTATTTTATTCGTAAATGTATTCTGAATGTGCTACCTTTTATTCATGTTATTTTTAAAAGATTAACATATACTTGTGATGTGTGTAAGGTGTGTGGTATAGAAAGTGAAATTATTGATCATATGCTTTTTAGATGTCCTAAAGCACAATTAGTTTGGAGAATCTGTCATATTAAGGGGCCTAATATTGAGAATACTATGGATTTTGGGAGATGGCGGAGTGATATTTTTATTAATGCTAATCAATATTCTGATTCTATTAATCTTGCTAAATTAAGTGTTTCTATCATGTGGCAAATTTGGAAGGCTAGAAACTCAATAAGCTTTAATGGAGATATTAGTGAACCTAATGATATTGTAAATGAGGAACTTTTTAATTTCCATGAATATGAAAATAATATGCTCACTACTCTTTCTCATGTGCTTGTATCTGACTATATTAATGATAAAAATATTATAGTAGCACAAGATGGTATTGTTATGTTTGCAGATGCTAGCCTACAAAAGGAGAAAAAGATAGCAAGCATTGGAGTGGCGGCTATGGATAGCTTTGGTAATTTTCTTCAAGCCTTTGGTACCCCAATTCAATTTGTTTGGAAATCCATCACCCCTGAAGCACTAGCAATTCGGGAAGCATTGGAAAACACAAAGAAACATGGATGGTCAAATGTGCATATCTTGTCGGATGTAAAAACTGTGGTGGACATGATACGGAAGGAATTGTTGCTTCATGGGAGATAGAAACGACTTGTGAAAATATATGGAAGTTTATGAGTTTCTTTAACGATGTGCATGTGGTGTATATTCCTAGATCTTGGAATATGTTAGCACACATTTTAACAAAGTTTTCTATTTTATTGTTACGTAAGACTATTCGAGTTTCAATATTCCTTTGTTGGATTGTAAATGATGCTGCTGCATCTTTTAACTCTTTGAGATAGCTTATTCATTAATACAATGAAGCCGTTTGTTGCTAAAAAAGGTTGTGGAGCCTATCATAAATTAATTAAACAAGAAACGACAATAAAAAGTTTAAGGCTATGGTAACCCATCAAATAAACAAAGAGAAATTAAAAAAAGAACTTTTTAAATAAAATAATACAAGAAACTAAAATAAGCGACTATAAAATCAGAAAGCTAAATTTTTGCCAAATTATTAAGAAAATTTGATATAGCCAATGATAAATATATAATTTGAAAAGTTTATAAAATGGAAGAAAACATCTACAGATTTTTAACACAATTTATGAAGTTGAATGGTGTTGAGATAGTTCAAAATAGTCTTGGATAAATTAATCCAAAGTTTTGAAACTTTGTAGAATACTTCAATCTGAATTACTTATTTGCAGGGAACTTTGTCCAACCAAGGCTTGCAACTATAAGGTAGACTATGAATTTTATAAAGTGGCAAGGACATAAATAGCCGCTCGGTGAAAATATTGATAACCGAATAGCCACATAAATTAAAAGATATATTATAGTTAAAATATTATATACACACAAATAGTAAATACATTATTATATATAATAAATATATAATCAACAACGTATAATATATTTATACACACATTATACACTATTTACCCAATATATAAATGACTGGCAAACTTGGCTGGAAGAAAAATATTCTTCGTAAGTGACTTTCAGATCGGGTTAATTTTCAATTAGATTTGAAAGTTTTAAGTGTATTTCCGGTGAGATTCACCGTGGTGTGATGATTTGAGGGATGGAGGAGATAAATAAAAAGATGTGAGTAGAGATTTGGATCTATTTTTTGTTTTAAATCGGCGGTCTTCGACAACGAGCTTTAAAGCTTCGCTGTTAGATCTATCTCCCTCGCGGCTCTCTTGGCTGAAAAATGGTGGTGAGGGAGAGGTCGTTTTTAGATCTAGAAAACGACTATGGCCAACAAAGAAAGAACGATGAGCGTCGAAATTCTAGTGAAAACTTCGGCCAAAACACAAAGCAAAGGAGAAAATAGTGGTGAACGCGTAGGTGTGGTGGTGCGTCACCGGATTTCGACAAATACCAATCAGATCCAGCTACCATATGAGATTCGAGCAAAAGAAGAAGAAAGTGCCATAGGAGAGGGGACGAGTAGTAGGTTGTGCATCGTCGTTGGTTACTCTAGTTCGCCGAAGTTTCAGAGTTGCTTTTCCGGAGAAGAAGCCTGAGTCGGTTGTTCTCCAAGAAAATAAAAAGAGAAAATGTTTTAAAGATTCTAAATTCTGAAAAGTAGGAAAAGGGTGTTACAAATGTGTCTTGAGATTTTAGGGTTTGTCTATAACTCATTTTTATTTTGGATCTAAAGTGTATTTTGGATCTAAATTGCTGACAACCACATCATGTCCTTTTTCTTTTTATAAATGTAAAAAGTACTATTTTCTTGGACTCGTCTTTATTGATCCTATTTCGTTTTTAGTTTTGTTTTAAGAATAATAAAATCTTTATATATTTAAAAGCTACATAATTATCTTTATTGCACTGCCTTATTTGAATGACACTTGATATAGAATTTGTTTTTATTAAAGAGAGAGATAATATTTGATACGTAGAATTACTATCTCTCATTTAATTATTATAGTCGGTATAAATGATTTTGATACTTTGCATAATTATTATTAACACTCAATTTTGTCCTATCTTTTATGATTTTATTCGTAATTTTTAATATTTTGACACTTTTAAAATAATTTTAAAATATAGACATATATGTGTATATCCTCTTATTATTATTATTATTCACATTTTTTATATCATTTGCATTTTTATCATAATCATAAGTTTTATCCGAAAATTCTATGTTATTTTATTTTCGCAAAATTGCATCGCGTTCCCATTTTTTTTATTAAGCATTAAACATTTCGCAAATATTATAATAGTTTATTATTATCACGTCGTTATGTTATTTTAAATAATTCACATCTTTCACAAAACAAAAATAATACTTTTAATGTTAAACCCCTTTTATATTTTTTAAACCCAAAACAATTTCTAACCCAATTCATTTTCCCAACCCAATACAAATTCTACCCAAAACAATTTCACCAAAACAAGCCCAAACTCCCCAATTAAATTCCCTTATACCCAAACTCACAAAACAAAAAAAACCACCAGGCCCAATCTCCACACCCACAAGCCCAATCCCCAAATTAAAACAACCCAAATTTACACCCGACCGATCTGACCCGACCCAACCTGCCTTCCCTCTCTTTTAATCCCCAAACCAAATCAAAAAAACAAAACCCTAAACCTAAACCTCTCAACCAAAGCCGCGACCCCACACTTCATCTGGCGACCCCACGTCGCCGGTCACCTCGCCCCTGCCACCACCAACCCTCTTCCTTCACTGACCCCCCTTTGTTGGGCTGACACCATAAAATCCGCGACCCATGCCCCTCAAATCCGCGATTTCTTTTGCCTTTAATTCAAATTTCAAACTCACTTCGACGAGGTGAACGTTGGGGGAAACCCACCTATAAATATCCCCTTGTTCTTCATTTAAAGGGGTTCAAAATCCGTCTTTGAGGTTCAAAAAAGTCTGTCTTTGGGGGTTCGATTTTGGATAAAAGGGTTCTTTAGGAGTTTTCTAATTCGATTTTTTCGGGTTGGAAATTAGATTCAAGTCTCTGTTTCCTTTCGATTTTGTTAGTATTGTTCTTTACTAAAAAAGATTCTTTGTTCTTGCATGTGTTCTTCAACTTAAAGATTCCGAAAATAGGTCGAGATTATTGGTTTTTTTTTGTGTTGAAGAATCTGGAATTTGTGCCATTTCCACTATTTTTTCGGTTCCGGGTCGGGTCACTTCCGGGTCGGGTCAAAAGAAGTAAAAAGCAGCATTCCAAAATCAGAATTCCGAAATCGCAAAATCAGAATTCCAAAATAACGTCTCCGAGCGGATTCGACTATTCGAAACACGCCTCGGTTCGCTGCCCGAAGAAGGTCAGTAAATACAAATTCCTCTCAGTATGTTTTCTGTATTTTTATGTGTTTTGTTGTTAATTATGTGATAAGATAGTCATTTTTGCTATTATGTTCATTATTGTGTCAAGTATGTTAGCTGGTTTAATCGGCAATTAATGTTTAGAAATGCTTTCCTTGTATTATCAGATTTATACTTAGTATGGTAAGAAGCTTTGTGTGTGTGTTGATTTTATGGACATCGTGTGATCATATTGGATTCGAATGTTGAATCATACTTATTTTGCTGAGTCTACTGAACTGATAACACACTTGCCTTACCTGTTTAAGTGTTAAAAGGCCTTGATATTAATATGTGAAGTCCCCCAAGTTATCTTGTATCATGTCCTACCTCTAGAGTTTGCTTGAATGACATTTACATTAGTGATTTGCATTATTTTGAACCAGTTTATACCCTGTTAAGCCATAGTTTCTAATGCATTCCATATGTGGTTTGTGATTATGTTTCATGAAGGAAGCATGTATAGGGTATAGTCAAATGTTACAACTGCTTAAGTGAATAGAAAAATCTAAGGAATGGTTTAAACTTAGGGATATGAAGGTCTTTGATTCTTATTGAGTTATGCATTATCTACCTGTGAGTGTGGGTTGTCTTTTCTTGCTATGAATCTGAATCACAAGCATGCCTATCTACGTCAAATAGTTTGTTGAGTAAAGGACATGTTGCGGTTAATTCTAGTTTTGTTCGTGTTGCTACTGTCAAGTTCCCTCTGATGTATGATAAATAAGAAGGAGTGATTATATGAGACTGCAATGATTTTTGATTTCTTGCTAAGGTTATAAAGCTGGTTACTCTTTTCGATTCTTGATTAGGCTTGACCTAAAAATCGGGAAAAATGCTATCTCGATCTAGAAAAGTTGCCCCAAGTTCTCTGTGTCAATATATGTTGCTTGTTCCTTTAATATTCGATGTCTTATACATGGATAAGATAAATGTAATTGGTTTGACTTGGTGTTGAGACATCTGGGTATTCTTTCTTGTTATGCCTGGATCTACTCTTCATACCGTGACCGGCACGATATTAGTGCAATTGTTTCATTTCTCTTGTTGGAATTGAGTCCGCTCATTACGCCTAATGCTAATTTCCGCTAATGCTAGTGTGTGCTATCCATTAAGTGTCAAGATGTCTCATCCTTTAATGTGAACCTCCTGAATCATGACATGCCACTGACTTGCCTAGTTTGGTTCTACTTAGACCATGCCTAGGCTACTATTTGGACCATTTTGTGCTATGCCAGGTGTACCTACATGTATGCTAGCCTGATTAAGCAGTGTTCTGCCCCAGTATGTTACATTGACTAGTGTACAGCATGAATATGTCCATATATGTGTAATTAGACCACCAATGGTTCTGTATAATCTAAGATATTATTCCTAAAGAGTCAGTTAATTATTTCTGCATGTTAGTTATGTTTGATGAACTGAATACACCTTTGCCTTGCCTAGTAAGTCTAATAAGTATGATATGTTATGAGTTATTCCTCTAAGTGTCAATATGTCCAATACATAACAGAAAAATGGTCTTGTGTGCTTAGTATAGCTTAAATGATTCTGTACCTCTTTGAAATTTTGTCCTAAATAGATATTTGCCCATCTGCATGTCCTAAAATGTCTTGAACTAATCATCTATATGTCTTTATCTATCTAAATGCTAGATCGCATCCATGACAACATATAATTCCTTCGAGTCATTTGGTTTACCATATTAGTATGTTAATCGATGCGTGCACATGTGTGTATTTAGCTTGATCCCAAATTGATAGTTCCTTTGTTTGAAATCTTTTATTATATTGTTATCTTGGCTGAAATTGAGGCAAGCTTTGGGTTTGGTTTAGCCTTCTTCGATAACTTTGTCATGCCTAAGGTTCAAGAAGCCTTTTGAATCTTGTTGCGACATCGAAAATGAATGGTGGTAGCCCCCCCCCCCTTGATCTTCTTATCTTTCAAATTTGAAGTTTAGAGTGATTGGTCTTTAAGTTGACCTTCCCCTTTGTCTTTGCTGTGCTACCAATAGTTGGGGTATCCAGTGGCACCTTGAGAGTCTGCGTACATGTCATCTTTAAATAGTTACGGTTATGGGTTTTGTTGCATTTTGGTCTTGATTACGAGATCGCGATTCTCGCAATACTTGGGCCGACATCGCACTTTTGAGCCATTATTACGATGTTGCGTTTGCCGCGCATAAGCTGCTGCAATCTTGATCATTTACACTTATTTTCGAAAATATTTTATCGCTACATTTTGAGCATATTTGATGTCTTATCAACTGCGTTATTTTTAAACCCATTTCTTCTTTGTTTCTTGGTAAAGCGATCGCTTTAACACTTGTTTTTCTGTTTCAGTTTCTTTGCTCGGCTTGATTACTATTTCTTGTTTTTACCGTTTCTTGTTTTAAAATAAACACCGCACCTTTCAGACATTGCTTTCTGCTTTGATCTTGTTCAAAGATTCAAATATCCGTTTTACTATTTTTTACTGTTTTAAACTAAACACCGCGTCTTTTTCGGAAATTATTTTCTGCTTACTGTTTCACCGTCTGCTGCTGCTGTTTAGTGTTTCATTTTAATTTTACCGATTTGAACACGATACTACATTGGCCGATGAAAAATATCCGTCGATTTTGAGGCCTCCACAGTTGCAAAGACGGAAATATAACTTCTGGGCAATGATGAAGACTTAAACCTTTTATTTCATCCGATATCAACATGTTTAGTAGGCGAGGTGACTAAAATAACCAACAAGTTATATATTCGCAGCCACGACGTGATTATAGTGATCTTTTCTATTTCACCCGAGAGACCAACACGTTTAGTAGGCGAGGCAATCAAAAATAAACCACGTTAGTCATATGTTTGCAGCCACGACGTGATTGGAATGTTCTTTTCAAAATTTAAGTCTGAGCCCTCCGTGATCAAAACATTCACTGTTTTGAATACGGATATGAAGTTATTTGTATTTAACTGTTTCTTACCGTTTGTTCTTGACAGCTTGCAGGGATTAAAGTAAATAAAGGCAGATTATTCCTCGAAGTTTATTTATTTTATTTCTTTCTTTAATTCAGCTTTTATCTCGCTTTGTATTGTAATATTATTTATCGCACTTATGTAACTATTGAAATGCTTAGAATAGGCAAACTTAGGATTAATTCATAGGGTAGTTTAAGATTTGAAACCCGTCGCTAGCTTATTTATTTGTAGGCTCGGTTAAATTCAAACTTAGAAATCCTTCGCTAGTTTATTTATTTTAGGCTCGTCACGCGTATTCAAGATTTTCAAAACAACTTTTGTCATCTTTTATTTGCTTTATTAATCATACTGAATAAGTTTATCTTTTGTCAATTTACAATTCATTGATTCCCCAAATTTTACTTCTTTGACATTATAAATAAATTGTTTTACTATCAATTGTCAAATACATATTTTTCCAACTCTACATGTATTTCTCTTTAAATATCATACAAATGCATATTTTGAAAAAATTTCTACATTTATCTATCTTTTAAAATGCATCTCTTTTCATTAATTATTTGCAAACATCTTTTAACTGCATGCTTCAAACATGCATTTTTTTTAGTAATAATTAACCTGAGTTTGACCGGATAACCGCAAGTTAGCGGATCTTAAAGGATGCCTAACCCCTTCCCTTTAGGATAATAAAGAACCCTTACCTAGAATCTCACTAGTTTCGCAGACCTTAAAAACGGAGTTTACATTGCAGCATTTAGTTTAATATTTAGGTGTCCTAATTCACCGTAAAAGATAATTAGGTGGCGACTCCTCAACCCTTTTACCCAGGAATCACCGAACACGTCCGCGCTCCGCTTTGACCCGAGCAAGGTCGAAAAACGGGCGCGACAATTATTAGAAGATACGCTAGTCTTTCATTGATTGTATAAAGATTTAACTTCAAAGGGATTTATAATCACATGATCAACTCAGCACTCATCGCTTTAATGTTTTGAGTCGGATGCCTAAATATTTTTAATGGTATCACATCCAGGTTCTTGCTGAAATTAAAGACTATTGAACCTAATATCTTCCTCTACTTAATATTCTCTCATGTTTAGTCTCTTCTCTCTACTTTTAAAAAAATCATTAATACATGCACGTGTAAAATCAAGAATTAATTGGATTACACATGCAAAAGAGTATTAACTGCTCTACCGATATAATTAATTTAAAAAAAAAGATTTCATCTAGTGGATATATTAATAAGGGCAACCGGTACATAGAAAGACTCCTCTTCAATACAAATTTAAGTTCGACCTTGCGAAAGAATCAGGGAAGTGCACAATTGTGCCATGAGGTGCAATGTACTTGATAAATACTATGAAGTTAGTTGGAGTTGTTAAAAGTTAGTTAAGGTTGTTAGAGGTTAGTTACAAGTTAATTAATTGGTTGTAGAAAGTAGTTAATAGTTAGTTACTGTGGTTAGTGTTAGATGATTCTAGAGGCACAATTGGTTGTATATATATGTGGCATTGTATTGTATTCTCAATTGATTTGAATATACATAAATTTTTCCTAAACTCCATCTTTGCTATTCTCTGCTTCTGCTTCTATTTTTTCCTCTCATTTGTACGACTAACATCTCCTTGAGCTCAACTAGTCAACAATGGTGGATCATGTCATCTGATCGACCAAGCTACAGCTCAATGGAACAATGAGACTCAACATGGTATCAGAGCAGTGGTAATTCGACGCAGATAGAGGGAGTTCCTTTACATGCAAAGAGGAATTCTATGGATTTGTGTGTTCGACACTAAATTCTGGGAGTGGAGAAGCATATTGAAGAATCATAAGTTCAATCGAGACAGAAGATTAGTCGATTGGAGCAGATCGATTGATTGCAACAGTAATTGAAGTCGATAAGCTACAATAAGTAATAATGGATAACAACACAGAAGATATAAGAAGTGGAATTGCGACTTTAACAGTAAACATCGATCATAATCACCATTTGTATCTCTTTCCATCTGATGCACCAGGTTCACTATCTGTTGAAATTATGTTGAGTGAAATGGATAATTACACATTGTGGAGTAGATCAATGAAGTTGGCTCTGTTAGGGAAGAACAAAGTAGGTTTTATCGATGGATCAGTAAAGAGAGAGGCTTTCTGTGCAGATTTAGCAAGAGTGTGGGATATGTGTAATGCAATTGTGGTGTCTTGGTTGATGGAAAATGAAAGCAAGAGCTTACTTAGTGGCATGTTGTTTAATTCAGATTCACACAATATATGAGAAGATTTAAGGGAGAGATTTGCCAAGATAAACAGTTCTAGAGCCTTTCAATTACACAAGGAAAACACAATCAGTCTCAATGTACTACTTTAGACTTAAAGACCTTTGGGATGAGTATGATTTTATTATACCACCACCAATATGTTGTGCTAAATCCAAAGATTTTGTTGATCATTTACAATACCAAAGAATACTACAATTCTTAATGGGACTAGATGAAAGCTATAGTCAACCTAGAAGCCAGATTATTATGATGCAATAGGTGCCAAGTCTGAACCAGGTATTTGCAATGATCAACCAGGAGGAAAGCCAAATAATGGTTGCAAGGACAAACAGGATGATGCAGGAAACAGTTGAATCTTCTGCTATGTTCACAGTCAGAAACGGAAGTGAGGAGTGGAATTCTGAAATAAAAGAAAACATACAATCCTAATGTCTTTTGTGACTCCTGTCATCATGGAAGAAGAATTTGGCTGATGTAGAAGGCTTATTTATTATCGTATCCACCACATAGTTTACATACTCAGACAGGCTGACTCCAACGCCTATAGTCAGAAGCTATGAAATGTCATATTAAGATGGATTGTTTCAAATTGATGAAGTGTGACTTTCATCACAAAACTGAACATACACAGGATGACTGTTACAAGATCAATGGATATCCTGAAGACTTCAAGAATAAAAGCAAGAAGGCATATGCAGTAACTGGTGGAAGTTTGCCTCTTGAAGATATAAGACATGTAGAAGAAATGCACTGTCATAACATGAAACATATATAGAAATAATATTTTGGAACCATGGATAAGGTTCTAATTCACATAGCACACAACTTTTGTCAGCTTGCAATCACAATAAGAGATTGTGGTCACAACCTGCAGATGCAGTCTCACATAGCCAATTCACACTTAGTCAGCATCAGTAACTCCTCAATCTGCTTAATAATAAGTGAGGGACTAGTGGTAGTGCTAATATGGTAGGTAAATGTGTTTTTAATTCAGAAATGTTGATGAAATGGATAGTGGACACAGGTGCTACCAATCATATGGTTAGTGATCATAATTGCTTACAAAATAAAAATTTGACAGAAAGAACATGGGGAGTGCAATTACCTACAGGAGATTCAGCCAGAGTCTCACATGTTGGTGATTATCACTTAGCTAGAGGTGATGTTCTTAAAAATGTTCTATGTGTGCCAACTTTCTAGTTCAATCTCATATCTGTGTCAAAAGAACCAAATTGTAGTGTCACTTTCTTTCCACAATATTATGTATTTCAAGATCTCTCATATGGGAAGGTGAGGGAGATTGGTAATGAAGAAGAAGGATTGTACATATTATGCTTGGATACACAAAATAAGAAGAAAGAACTTAATAAGTGTTTGTCAGCCATACAATATGTAGATGCAGTCATCTGGCACCAGAGGTTATGTGATGTAGATATGACTGTTTTAAGGAAAATTTCATGTTTTAAGAATGATACTTCTTTTATTTTGAATAAGTGTGAAGTATGTCCACTAGCTATACAGACTAGGATTCCATTTCCAGTCAGTATTAGTAGGAAAACAAGACATTTTCAACTGTTACACATAGATGTATGGGGACCCTACAAGGTAGAAACATATAATGGAATGAGACATTTCTTGACTATTGTGGATGATTATTCCAGATGAACTTGGATTTTTTTAACGAGGTTGAAATTTGATGTAGTTACATTGTTTAAAATTTTATTTGTTGAAGTCAGTACTCAGTTTGAAATGAAGTTTCAGATAGTGAGATATGATAATGGTACTGAATTTTTTAATCATAATTGTAGAGAGTTGTTTCAGCAGTATGGTGTGGTGCATGAGAGTTCCTGTCCACACACACCACAATAAAATGGTGTAGTGAAAAGGAAACATAGACACATTCTAAAAACTGTCAGGGCAATAAGGTTTCAACTAGGTTTACCTGATATGTTTTGGGGATATTGTGTGGAGGGGGTTGTGTACATCATGAATAGAATTCCTTCAACTGTCATAGGAAATAAGTCACCCTATGAGATGTTGTATAATAGAACACCATCACTTAACCATTTAAAAGTGATAGGCTATTTGTGTTTTGCAACTATTTTGACTAAACAAGATAAGTTTAGCCCAAGGGTTGTAAGATCAGTCTTTCTTATGTATGGATCTGCATAGAAGGGATATAAGTTGTATGACATGGAGAATAGGACATTTTTCATGAGCAGCTATGTGATGTTTATGGAGACAATATTTCCTCTCAAAAGTAAATCAGATGATAATATTAGTCATATCAGATCATAAGAAAATTTCTATTTTGACGATTTGGTTCATCCACAGAATGTTAATATCTCACCAGCAGACAACAGGTTGCCAGGAGAAGATGAACACATGAGTCCAACTTTGGAAGTTCAGGATACAACCCAGGATATGTGTCTTCCTATAGAAGCACCACATGAGAATGCTGCAGACCACAGACAATTGGAAGTTAATCCTTCAGAATATGATGTCAGAAGATCTACAAGGACCAGCATGCCTCCTATCTGGCACAAGGATTATGTCAGCAAACATGGTTCTTCTAGCCGCTTATATTCAATAACTAATGGTGTTGATTATGCAAGCTTGTCACATAGGTGCCACCGTTTTGTGGTTTGTCTCACTTGACACTGAGCCACAAAATTACTCAGCAGCTGCAAAAGATAAGAGATGGGTTGAAGCAATGCGAACTGAGATTAAATCTTTGAATGATAATGGAACATGGGAGTTGGTCTCACTCCCAGAAGGAAAGAAGGTTATAGGATGCAAATGGTTGTACAAGATTAAATACAAGGCAACAGGAGAAGTGGAGAGATTTAAAGCTAGTTTGGTAGCAAAGGGATACAATCAGCAGGAAGGGCTTGATTATTAGGAGATATTCTCACCAGTAGTCAAAATGTCCACTGTGAGGTCAGTTATTGCCCTTGCAGCAGCCAAACAGTAGACCATTCAGTAAATGGATGTCTATAATAGTTTCCTACAAAGAGATCTATATGAAGAGGTATACATAGTAGTTCCAGAAGACTTTAATGTAAAAAATAGAAAGAAACAGGTTTGAAGATTACTGAAATCCTTATATGGCTTGAAACAAGCATCAAGAAAATAGAATATCAAACTCACTACAGCCTTGATTTCATCTTGATTTCAGTAAAGTCACAGATATTACTCTCTATTTACTAAACAGGAGAATGATAGCTTAGTGGTGGTGTTGGTGTATGTAGATGACTTGCTAATTACTGGAAATGATACATGACTCATTCAATCCACAAAAGAAGCAATCCAGATAGCTTTTAAGATGAAGGATCTAGGAGAGCTCAGGTACTTTCTTGGAATTGAATTTGCAAAGAATTCTCAGGGTGTATTAATGCATCAAAGGAAGCATGCATTGGAGCTCATATTAGATATGGGTCTTACAGGTGCTAAGCCAGCATATTCACCTATGGACATGAATCAAAAGTTTATTATTATTGAGTTTGATCAACACGTTATTGCCACACTTCTGTCACCAGATTCAGATGTTGTTATGCCAGAACCAGATGAACCTCTATCATACCCCAGTGTGTATAGAAGAATAATTGGTAGGTTGTTATACCTGACAACAACTAGACCAGATATTGCCTTTGCTGTGTAATACTTGAGCCAATTCATGCAGGCTCCTAAAAATCACATATGGAGGCAGGTCTTAGGCTTGTTAGATATATTAAACAAGCACCATGCTTGGGAATTCTTATGTCCAGAACTAGTGCTCCTCAGATCAGAGTGTTTTGTGATGCATATTGGGGTTCATGTGTTAACAACAAAAAATCAGTCACGGGTTACTTGGTGTTATTTGGCTCTTCACCAATATCATGGAAGTAAAAGAAGCAAGTGGTAATTTCTAGAAGCTCAGCAGAAGCTGAGTACAGAGCTGTGGCTGCCTCAGTAGCTGAGATAATCTGGCTTGTTGGTTTATATCATGAACTTGGAGTTAAAGTTCAGACACCAGTTTCAGTTTTCTCAGACAACAAATATGTCATCCAGATTGCAACTAATCCAGTCTTTCATGAACGCACAAAACACATTGATATAGACTGTCATTTCATTAGAGAAAAGATTCAAGAAGAGCTGATCCACACTGTGTATTTGTCCTCTGCTAACCAGCCAGCAGATTTGTTCACTAAGGCTTTTGGTCGACCACAACATGAACACTTGATGTTCAAGCTAGGCATGAAGAATATCTTCATATATCCTAGCTTGATGGGTGTGTGTGAAAGAACTAGGGAAGTGCACAATTGTGTCATGAGGTGCAATGTACTTGATAAATACTATGAAGTTAGTTGGAGTTGTTAAAAGTTAGTTAAGGTTGTTAGAGGTTAGTTACAGGTTAGTTAATTGGTTGTAGAAAGTAATTAATAGTTAGTTAGTGTGGTTAGTGTTAGATGATTCTAGAGGCACAATTGGTTGTATATATATGTGTGTGTGTGTGGCATTGTGTTGTATTCTCAATTGATTTGAATATACAGAAAATCTTCCCAAACTCTATCTTTGCTTCTATTTTTTTGCTTATTTGTACAACTAACATCTCCTTGAGCTCATGTCATCTGATCGACCAAGTTGCAGCTCAATGGAACAGTGAGAATCAACAGACCTATTAATAAAAAGAAAGCAATAAGATTTTGAATTTGATGTTTAGATATTTTCACAAAAATTAATTTATGCATGCGTTAAAATGTTTTTTTTTATTTCTTAAAGTTTGAATCCATTTAGTAATATAAATTGTTCATATTTTTGTTTATTAATGTCAGAGAGCTTGTCCGTTGTCCTTCATTAGTTGTGGAAGTGTTTCCAAATGGATTTAAATTATTCTAGATTACTCCATTGATTGTCTTAAGGTTTTGGATCCGATTCATTCTTTCATATAGTATCAGAATCACATTTTGTTGAACCAGCTGTTCTCACATTTACGTCATGTTAATTCTATTGCTCTTTCTTTTTTCAACTCAGTCAATGGAGCTATTTTAGGTTTCCCTTATATCTCTAAATTCAACCTATCAGACCATATTGCTCAAGGCCTATTCATTAGCCTGTTGAGTCTATTCTGTCTTTCTTTTCTCGAGACCTGGTACTCCAATTGAGCATTATCTCTCCACATGATAGATAGAAAATAAACAAAATAATTAAATAGAAATATAGATTCTAGAATGATACTATAGATTATGTATGTGGGGTAATTTAACACGTCATGATACTATTGCCTCTACTCCTAATCTTCTATCAGTTAGTCCTCCCCAAGCATGATACTATTCTTTTACGTACTATATACCTATATATATCTTTGTCCATTTCTCTTGACACCTTCTTCAACATTACAATACCATTTCTCTTCACCCTCAACAATGAAAGGAGAAGTATGCTTCTCTCTCTCTTGTGTTTTCATGTTTCCATTTTCCAATAATTGATTGAAATAATCTGTTTGATATGAAAAGCTGATTGTCTGTTATTTTCTTATTGCTTTTTATCACTACATTTTTTCCTCTATACTCGAAATCCGGGTCGGAGCTAGAGGGGCGGAAAGTGATTCGTTCGAATCTCCTTTATCAGAAAATTAAACTGTATATATACAAAGTCAAAAGTTCTTTTTATATGTATATTGTACATGATGAACCCCTTGATGAAAATGGAGAAAAATTATCACTTATTCATTTTCCTCCAATCTCCCTTCTTTTTTGTTCTCTTATCATGTCTCTGTGTTTAGCTACATGTTTTGTATATCACTGTGGGCCTATATACAACTTCAAGATTTAACACTAGTATTACTGCATTCTCTTTGTGAGCATCTATATATATATTCTTTTCTCTAGATGTATCCAAGAAAGGGGTGAGAGAGAGGAATAGTTTTGCAATAATTATATTTTGGAAGTAATTAGATGTTTTCAATGGTTCTACCCGAAAGAGAATCCAGTACTTCTTGGTTGTGAATATCTGAATTAATTGTGTGTTGTTCAAGAATTCTTGTTTAAGCCGTTCATATATTTGCATTGCTAATTAAACTCTTTGTTCTTTCTGTATATCTATACTAATTTCGACTTTTCATTTTCATTTTCATTTTCTATTCAAGGTTATGTGGCCAAGATTGGTTGCTAGTAAGGTCCTAAAGAGATTGGGGAGCACCCATTTTGTGGCAGATTTTCCAAGTGATGATTCTGAAATTTTATTTGAGATTCCTCATCGTTTTGATAAAAATTCCTTAAGTTCTGATGACATGATTTTCAGTTATCCTCATCAGGAAACTCAAAATTACAGGTAATTATTAATTAGTAGTGATACCTCATGAATATCCTGACCACTAATTAGATATTAGTGGTTAGAAATCAACCAATGAAATTCTTGAAACATGTATTCTATTTTATTATATTGTTTTTTATTTGACCAAAAGAAGGAATGATACTAGGAGATTCCATAAAGGAAATTAATAATTTCATCGTAACACCGGAGGTTACAGATATATACGATCCTTCCGTCTTTAGTTAGAGATTTGGGATTCGAATCATGAAAGAAAAAATTATGATAGGGAGCGTTTCCGCCTTTAAGGGTTCATATGCAACAGGAATTCAAATTAGTCGAGCTAGTGAGATTCGAATACTTCCAAAGATTGTATGCATTATAGGTCTCCGATTCGAGCCCTGGTAATAGAAAATATCAAGATAGGGTGCACCCCCCCCCCCCTCTTTAATGGGAATTACATGATACTAATGTGAATTTGTCGGACCAATGAATTTCAGATACATAATAGTTATACCAAAAATAATAATTTTCTCGGTTGTTTATAGTATAATTTCTAGTGTTATTTTTCATGGCTTATTATATCATATACATAATGGTTTATTTTCACAGGGTTTTTGTTAATACATGGAACGTTGGAGGAGTTGTACCAACTGATGACTTCAATGTGGATGATCTGCTCGGCACGTGCCACACCTCATGTGACATCTACGTTTTCGGGTATTTTCTTATTATTTTCCAATTTTTTTTTTTAATTTCCAAAATTTAATCATATTTATTCATGACATTAAAAAAAGTTGAAATTAGCTATGAACTTCGTTGTTAATTCGTCGCTAACTTTTTTGTAGCTAATAATTTTTTTTGATAATATATCACTAATATGTTTCTAAATAGCATTAGTGAAGAATTTTGATGTTTATCTAGAGAATTTATCCGTTGCTAATTCATGTTTTTTTTTTGGTAAAATATGTGAAGGTTTCAAGAAGTGGTGCCACTAAGAGCAGCAAATGTTCTTGGATCAGAGAGTGGAAAAAATTCAGCAAAGTGGAATTCTTTAATAAGAGAAGCATTGAATAAGAAAGGAAAGGAATATACAAATTCTCATGAAATTGATGAAAATAATAATGGAGAATTATTTCCACAAGAATTCAGTTGTATTATCAGTAAACAAATGGTGGGAATATTAATTTCAGTCTGGGTTCGAAATGATTTTCGATCGTTTATTCGAAACCCTAGTGTTTCTTGTGTTGGCTGTGGCGTCATGGGTTGCTTAGGGAACAAGGTAATTAATTACTACTAATTAATATTATTTCATCTCCAAGCTTTATTTAATAATATAATTTTCATCACATAATTCCAACTTCCCAAAGAAAGAAATAGTTTTTTTCTCGCTAGCGAAGTCGGGATATTCTGTGTTTAAAGATAATTTTTGATTTAGAAAGTTATATATTTGGTCGGTCGACCAGAATTAATTGCTCCAGCTAGCCAAATATATATAAATTATCACTAATTATGTATAAGTTGTATGTACATATTTTGCATTTGCCGACTATTATTTTTAGTGGTATTTATACGGTGTAAAAATTCCTTTTAATTTCTACTTCCTCCGTCCCATTTTATATAGCAAACTTTTCTTTTTGTTTCCCTAAAAAAAAGAATAACACATCTTCATATTTAGTAATAATTTAACTCTAAATTTCTCATTTTTATCATTAATGAGATAATTTATAGTCACATGAATATATTTATTGTTTCTCTTGCACGGTATGTTTTAAATTTTTTATTATTTCTTAAATTATGTGTCTAGTCAAACATGACCACATAAATTGAGAAGGAGGGAGTATTATTATCAAAAACAGATTAACTCAAGCATATTAATTTTATTCATATTACAAATATTTTTCTTTAATTCTCTTATTTTCTTGAGAACAAATTCTCAATATCTTTTGTTTGGTATTTAATTATGTCTAAATTAATTATCTCTTGCAGGGTGCAGTATCAGTTAGATTTCAATTACATCAAACAAGCTTATGCTTTGTGTGCAGTCATTTAGCTTCTGGGGGTAGAGAAGGAGATGAGAAAATTCGCAATTCAAATGTTGCTGAAATATTTTCAAGAACAATTTTTCCCAAAGGCCCTTCACTTGAATTGCCAAGAAAGATTCTTGATCATGAGTATGTCAACAATATTAATTAAGTTCTTTTAATTTAATTTATTGTTTTTTTAAGTTTCCATCCGATGTCAGTAATTCACTTTGGGGCCTTGACATATCCGGATTCACTAACAGAATTGCTAATATCTAACGGAAATTTTCGATGGAAGTCGTCGAAAATTCCTTACCGACGAGCTGAATTTCGAGGAGACATCTGTCGGATATTAGCTATTTTCTGATAGTGATTCACATTGTTTAAGGTCCAATTAAAAGGAGGAGGCGCTCCCAACCAGAAATTTTTTCGTTCTCAGGGTTAAAACCTGAGGCTGAGACCTCTAGCTCTTGTTAAGGGGGTATGCATTACAGTTATCCAACCACAACCCTTGCTGGTTAATTTAGCTGAATTAACTCAATAAAAACCGTCCAAATTGAAACGATTAGTTAACGATTACTTTGATTAATCAATTCTTTAAGCTAATTTTCTAATATATTTGTGTAATAAGACATGAGTAAGTCCAGAAAATTAAACTTAACAACCATTTAGTTATTGGTTGTTGAAGAGTTAAACATTGTTTTGTTAGTTGAAGCCGCCAATCGAATCACAATTAACATCTCATGATTATTTAATCACCGTTTAAACATATTATAATCTTGTTATAGTAATAGTCTTGAATAGTTAGCTAAACAATGAAAAGAATACAAAAGAAAAGGACAATTTCCAAGTTGGGCAAGTTGTTTATTAAATATCAATTGACCTTCAACAAGTTGTAAAAGTATAACTTTTTTTCTGTACTAACGGTAGGAAAAGTTGATTATTATTACATTAAGAATACAAAAATCAGTTTAAAAAGTAAATATCTACATGACATCACAATCATTTGTACATGAAGAACACATATATCATTTTCAAAAAGTAATTATGTATCTTCATGACATCACTTTTAACCTAATTTTTGTATTGGTTGGTTGCAGCCGAGTGATTTTGCTTGGAGATTTGAATTACAGGATTTCTTTACCAGAATCAACTACAAGAATAATAGTGGAAAAAGGTGAATGGAATGCGCTCTTGGAAAATGATCAGGTAGCTTATTATAAGTACTAAATATATGAAGATACTGTTTCTCTTGTAAATTTCAAAATAAGGAAATTCGAATCTAGAAGGGGAGACTTGGAGCAATGATAAAGTTGTCTATGTGTCACACCCTCTTAAGGTGCGACCTTTTTTGGACCCCGCGTGAATGCAGATACTTTGTGATGCTCTTTAGGAAATTCGGAGGTTAAAGGGAGTCTTGGAGCAACAGTAAAGTTTGTTTCCATGTGACTTATATGTCACGGGTTCGAGCCATGAAGTCATCCACTGATGCTTGCATCAGAGTAGATTGTCTACATTACACATCTTAGAATTTCACCCTTTTTTAAATTCTACGAGAAAAAGGAATACTTCTCGTATCGGATTGTCTTTAATAAATTTGAAGCCACTAGAACTAATACTTTAAAATTTTGTCATGATAAAACATATAGTTGAGGATGGAGCTCATGGATGGACAAGTATTTGAAGGTTGGCAAGAAGGAATGATCAAATTTGCACCTACATACAAATATTATCCAAACTCGGGTGATTACTATGGTAGACAAGAGGTGAAAAGAGGCGAAAAGAAACGTTCTCCTGCATGGTAAGTTTAAAGAATTTTAACACTGTTAGTATAGTTTAACAATTTTAACGGCTTATAACAAATTATTTCTCTATTTTTAGGTTTTCATATCATACTTTATATATATAACATGTTGTAGCTGGTAACATAGTTTATTTTAAAGATTTCAAATCTCTTATTTTTAGGAGGCTTACCTGTAAATATCCTTTGGATGATTTGACAGTGTAAAAAAATTGTTTACACTAATGGTATATAATTAAAGCTTAAACTCTTTACATGTTTGCTTAATACGTGAAAACTTTCGGTAAAGGAATCTACGGAATACAAATCCTAGACGCCTCAACAGATTTAAAAGGTAAACCAATTGTTATCTGATTAAATTATATATAGGGTAAATTATAAACACCCCTAAAATATGATTCAGTTATAGATATATTTCCTGTGTTAGAAAATCAGACACTTATATAACAAAGACTAATTAATGTTTTTCCTATTGAAACTATATATTTTAGGTGTGATAGGATAATATGGTATGGAGAAGGGTTAAAGCAACAACTATATGCAAGGGGTGAGTCAACATTATCAGATCACAGACCAGTGAAGGCAATTTTCAGCACACAAGTAAGAGTTTCAAGAAAATTGAAGAGATTACAAAGTTTATTTTTATCAGAAAGATTTGATCAGATCACAAGCCACTTAGAGATGCACTCAGCATATGTAATGGAAGATTAAGCCTTCAACTTAAAGATATATAATATATCACACACACACACACACTTTACCACCACATGTACACAATGTATAATATTGTGTGATCTTGGTGCTTTTGTATTATAAATGTAAAAATACAATCCCCCGATTATTTTCATTAATGAATGAGTATATATACAATTTACAATCTCCATAATATAGAAAATCCTATTTCTATTCTAATCCCAAAACCCTATTCTATTTGTACAAGAATTCTACAATTATGGTAAATGTACAGTGCTAATTAAATACAACAATACATTACCAAAACTATGTGATATACACGGTTATGTATACCGTATATAACACGGTCCAACTAGGCTTGTGTTTCCTTGATATACACGGTATACACAAGGCATTGTATATGTTGTGTATATCGTGCATATCACGGTACACTTTATCACACCCCCGCAGTCAGAGCGGGCGGTCGTCATACGCTGAGACTGTCCCTAAAATCCTAAAATAGAACCGAGGGAAGACCCTTAGTAAAGATGTCTGCAATTTGGTACCGAGAAGGGACATGTAACACGCGTACTTGTCCACGAGCTACCTTTTCGCGAACAAAGTGGATATCCATCTCGATATGTTTAGTGCGCTGATGTTGAACCGGATTAGCAGAAAGATAGACTGCACTAACATTATCACAATAGACCAAGGTAGCTTTCTGAATGGGAAAGTGAAGTTCTAAGAGAAGATTACATAACTAACATGATTCAGATACCACATTGGCTACCCCTAGATATTCGGCCTCTGCACTGGAGCGTGATAAGGTAGCATGTCGTTTTGCAGATCATGAGACCAAGTTATCACCAAGAAACATACAGTAACCAGACGTGGAGCGTCGTGTATCCGGACATCCACCCCAATCAACATCTGTGTAAGATACAAGTGTAGCGACCGATGATGGATATAGATGCAAACCATAGTCAAGTGTTCCCTGGATGTAACATATAATGTGTTTGAGCGCATTCATGTTCTCAATCCGATGATCATGCATAAACAAACACATATGCTGAATGACATAAGTAATGTCAGGTCTCGTCAAAGTAAGATACTAAAGTGCACCTGCAAGGCTGCGATAGTGGGTGGGATCCTTGTACTTAGTGCCAGATGTAGCACTCAGCTTTGGTTGAGTATCAACTGAAGTAGAAGTAGATTTACAAGACCACATACCAACTCTTTCAATGATCTCAGCGGCATACTTCTTTTGTGATAAAAACAGACCACCTGAATGACGAGTGACAACAATCCCCAAGAAATAACTTTAAGGAGCCCAAGTCTTTCATAGCAAATTCAAAACCGAGAAGTGTCATGCTAGACTTGCGCAGATTATCAGACGAAGCAGTCAATATAATATCATCGACATACAACAAAATGTATGCTAGAGAAGTACCACGACGATATATAAAGAGAGAATGACCAGACCTGTTGTGAGAAAAACCAATAGAAGATACATAATCTGCAAACCTTTTATACCAAGCCCGTGGGGCTTGCTTAAGTCCATACAAGGAATTCTTCAGCAAACAGACATGATGAGGATGATTGGGATCTCAAAAACCTAAGGGCTGATGCATATAAACTCTCCTTAAGATCATCGTGTAAAAAAGCATTTTTCACATCCAACTTATGAATGTGCCATGCCTTTGAGAGAGCCAAACTGAGAACAGTACGAATAGTAGCTGATTTGACCACCGGACTAAATATTTCACCACAATCCACGTCAACCTGTTGAGTTTTACCATGTCCTACAAGACAAGTCTTATGCCTCTCAAAAGAGCCGTCAGAATTTTCTTTATGAGTAAAATCCACATAGACCGAATAATATTAACACCAGAAGGACGGGGCACCAACTCCCACATCTTATTTTCAATAAGAGCATTATATTCGTCAGTCATAACCAATTTTCAATTCGGGTCATTTAAAGTGGACACAGGGTTACGCGGGAGGGCGGATTTAAGGATATTAGAATTAAGATTAAAATATTATTTTGGTTTAAAAATACCCTTTTGACTACAAGTAACGGGCCATTGACTCGAGGAGGAATTGGATGGATTTTGGGCAATGTGTGGAATGGGGACGGACTGGCCAGCATGCAGTGGGTCTGCTGGCCCAACAACTGGAACAAAGGGCCCAATAACTGGAACAGAGGGTGAAACAGTGAAGGAAGCCGAGCCAACCCTGGGCAGAATTGGCGGAACAGTACCGAGAATAGTACTGGACCGCGATTTAGGCCCAACTGGCGGTCCAACAGGAGCAGTGACGATGGGAATTTATGGGCCAGCAGTCAGTGGGCCTGTTGGCCGATTTTTGTCATGGGTCAAGTCGGATAAATGGTGCATAATATACAGTGAGACCCCGTCATTCAAAAAATTATACGAACTAGGCACGAAACTACATACATTGGCAAATGAAAATTGAGTTTCATCAAAAATCACATGGCGACTAATAATGCTTTTATTGGAGGATAAATCAAAACACTTGTAACCACGATGATTAGATGGGTAACCCAAAAACACACAAGGGGTAGAACGTGCTTGAAGTTTGTTAATTGTAGTTGATGAAAAAAGAGGATAACATAAACACCCTAAGATGATAATACGATTGATCTTTATTGTAAAGAAGTTTAAGTGGGGAATTATGTTGTAGGTTTTTGTTAGTAAGTATGTTAAGGAGGTAAGTAGCCATTTGTAGGGCATGATGCCAAAAAGAAGAGGGTACGGAAGCATGGGCTAATAAAGTTCGGACAATACTATTAATGGTATGAATTTTTCGTTCGGCTTTCCCATTTTGTGAGGACGTATGAGGACAAGAGAAATGAAAAACTATGCCATTAGCATCACAAAATTTTTGAAATAACCCATTATCATATTCTTTGTCATTATCACATTGAATATTTTTTATTTTCCGTTCGAATTGGGTACTGATGAATGCTCTAAATTTTAAGAATGTGGAAAAACTTGAGATTTTTTCGCTAACAGAAAGGTCCATAAAAATTTAGAATAATCATCCAAAAATAGAACATAATAACGATGGCCCAAAGAACTTAGAATGTGGATATCCATAAATCGCTATGAATAATGTCAAAAGGCATCAAAGTACGAGAAGTAGAGGCTATAAATGGTAATCTAACATGTTTTCCTAACGGACAGGAATGACAAATTGGAGTACTACGCGTACCCTTACAAGAAATAAAAAAAATTATGCAAGGAAGAAATAATTGACGACCCAGGATGACCCAAACGTGCATGCCACAAGGAAGGAGCTAGAGCTGCAAACGTCGATGCATGGCTTGACTCGAGGAAGTGGTGGTGGTTGTGATTGGATAAATATCTCCCCTACTATTGCATCTCATGAGAAGTATCCCTATTTTGAAATCCTTCACAGAAAACCCAAATAGATCAAAATTAACAGAAACCTAATTATCAGTACTTAATTAAGTTAGGGGCATGAAGGGTATTTTTCAAGACAAGAGGAGGATGTGGGGGAGACAAAGTTGTATGACCGGAACCACGAATTGAAATTGAGTTTCCATTACCAACAATAATGCTACGATCTTTGCGCAAATTAAAATAAGACGAGGGAGTACCTTGGTCAAACGTCATGTGAGAAGTGGCGCCGGTGTCCATGTACCAATTCGCTTGTGGAGGATTTAATCCAAGTGTATGCATAGCGGCCTCAATATCAGTGGGATTCTGGATCGGATCTGGGCCCGCATCATTGAAGGTCTGCTGGGCACGAGGCCCAAGCAGATCGGCATGCTGACCCAACCCAGAACGTTGTTGGTTGTTGCTGTAAGAACCCGAGAAATTGGACATGTGATTGGGCTGGACCGGGACCCAAGTTCCCTGGAAATAACTAGGAGGACAGTATGCGGGACTGGGTCACTGGCCGCTGGTCCAGGCCCACTGCCAAGGGGCCCATGGCTGAGACCATGCAAGCTGGGGCCTAGAACCCCGAGGCCCACCACCGGTGTTGTTACTGTTCTGTCAGCCGCTGTTGTTGCCACCACAATTTTCCCATTATTTTTACGGTTTTGACCCTTCTTGCCGCCACTGTTTTTGCGGTTTTGACCCAAATTTTCAAAACAACCATGAGAGTTATCCGATGTAGTCATCATCGCCGTGGAACTTGAGCCGGTGTGCCTTTTTTGCCAAGCCGGCTTCTTCTAATGTGAGAATCGAATGGGCTTGATAAAAAGATGGAAGTGGATTACTTTGACGGAGTAAAGTCCCAACGTCACTATAGGCCTCAGATAGGCCTGCAACCATTTATAGAACAAGATGATTATTGGTAACAGGCGCTCCAATGTTATGGAGTTGGTCCGCCAATTCCTTGAGCCGTTTACAATAAGCTGAAACATTGGGGAAATCTTCCATGTTGACTTGTAAAAATTCTTGCTCAACAGTGACAACTCGGGAATGTTTGTTATCCTAGAATATATCACGCAATCTATTTCAGGTATCCATAGCCGTAGTGTCTGGTTCAATGATCGTCTGTAAAAAGTCGATAGAAATAGTGGAGTAAATCCACTGAAGGTCGGTAGCATCAGGGTTATCCATAACTTAGGATTCTCTTCGGGGGTAGGTACATCTTGTGTACCATGTGCCGGAGGAATTATTTGATGGAGGACTTGATGTGACAGTGCGTGCATTTTGAACAATTTCTCCCACGTCGCATATTGGACGTTTTTCATCTCAAGAACAATAGGAATGTGGTTCTTGATGTTGGAAATAACAAGGGCAGGATGAAACATGTTCTTCGAGGTAGACATAACGAAAGAACAATAATTTAGGAGGGATTATAGAAGGAAATTTGGAAAAAGGAAGAGAAAGGATGCTCGGCCGAGAAGGGATGGTCGGAATCCGAGAACAAAGTTGGGAGAGGAGCGGAAGTATTTTAGTCCTAGACTTCTGATACCATGTAAGAATATACTCCCTTGATTATTTTCATTAATGAATGAGTATATATACAATTTACGATCTCCATAATATGGAAAATCCTATTCCTATTCTAATCTCAAAACTCTATTCTATTTGTACAAGAATTCTACAATTATGGTAAGTGTACAATGCTAATTAAATACAACAATACATTATCAAAACTACGTGATATACACGGTTATGTATACCGTATATATCACGGTCCAACTAGGCTTGTGTTTCCGTGATATACACGGTATACACAAGACATTGTATATGTTGTGTATGTCGCGTATATCATGGTATACTTTATCAATAAATCTGAGATCAAAGAAAAGAGCCCTTTTTATGACTTAATCCATTTTTTACCGGTATAAATATGAATATTTTGAATTATGACCCGTGCCAGAAATTCTGCCAAGGAAATTAAAGAGAAAATACAAGAATCTACACTTGGAACTCATTCAAAACGAATTGAGATTACTAGTGATAGAGGGAGGTTGAGAGTAGAGTATGTTTGATGGCCTAAAGCAAATTTTGAACCACCTTACTCAATGTACTAAAAACATATTAAGAGGATTCAACGAATCATATATATACAAAAGAAATTAATTTTATACTATCCACAAATACGATTTTGAACAAATTGAAGGAGATCTAATTAAACTTCTTTGTCTCTAATTAGCTTCGCCTCTGATTATATATATAGAGAGAGTTATATCAAATTATCGAGCGTATGAATTTATAGCGTACATAACATAACTCTAAAATTAAGTTGGAACTAATCAAGATCAATATGTAGCTAGAAATCTATTGACAAACTTCATATCAAGACTACATACTTTTCACTGCACGTAATTCATTTTTTCAAGGACGCAAATAATATAACACCCTTAAATGACTAGATATTATTGTTAGAATATTATTAATATTATTATTAATAATAGTATTATTTTATGTATGGTAAGTAGTAAAATGATAATTAGGAATATGTTAATTAGGAAGAAGATTAGTAGGGATTCATTAATGATTAGGAAGATTAGAGGCTTGATTTTCTCTTCACAATTATTTGTATATTGTGTATATATATTATTCCCTTAATAGAAGAATACAATTGAGGAAAATATTTTCAAATTATTACATGGTATCAGAAGTTTAAGGAAAAGATCCAAAATATTTTTCCCTACCAATTTCGGTTGTCTTCCTCCCAAAAACCCTAGTTTGGCTGAAATTTTCTTCCATTTTTTTTAAATTTTTGGTACTCCATTTGTGATCATCCTCCATTCCAACCAACTATGTCTGAATCCAAATCATCTTTTCATCCTGCCCTTACTGTCTCAAACATCAAAACACATGTTTCCGTCAAACTAGAAATGGAAACCGTTCATTATGCAACTTGGGCGGAATTATTCAAAATATGTTGTCGTGCTCACAAAGTTCTTCATAATATAATTCCTCCAAAATATGGAAAAGGGAAGGAATTAACATCCGATGCAGACAATGAATTGTGGGATACACTTGATGCCACAATGCTTTGTTGGATTTATGCAACAATCTCCACTGATTTGTTGCATACAATAATGGAACCGGATTCAATAGCCATGGCGGACTGGGAATGCTTGCGAGATATCTTTCAAGATAAACAAAACTCTCGCACTGTTACATTGGAGCAGGAGTTCTCAACCATTGACATGGCATATTTCCCTAATGTTTCTGTATATTGTCAATGCCTCAAAGTGTTGGCAAATCAATTAAGAAACGTTGGTTCACCGATTACTAATAACCAGTTAGTATTACAATTTGTTGCCGGTCTCACCGATGCGTATAGCGGTGTGGGAACACTAATCCGTCAAAGTAATCCTCTACCTTTATTTTATCAAGCACGGTCCATGCTTGTGCTTGAAGAGTCGGGCTTTGCAAAAAAAACTTCAACTATTTCAAATTCTGCCATGATTGCCACTTCCTCAAATGATGGTAATTTTTTTGACCCTTCTCAACAAAATAAGGGACAAAAAGGACGTAATAATATTAAGAATAAGGGTGGAAATCGAGGAAATACCAAATGTGGAGGCCACCGGAATTCCGGTGGCGGCGGAATAGCGGCAACACCAACTCCGGTGGCGGGCAGTGGCAGCAGCACGGTGGCAGAAATGGCGGGCAGTGGCAACAGCCTAGTGGAGCAAGCAACTAGGCCTAGCAGTGGCCTTGGGCTGGAACGCCCAGCCAAGTCCCAACAGGGAATTGGGCCAGGCTGCCCCAACGGCCCACTGGCCAGTCCCAGCCCACCAACTATTATCCACATAATGGCCAGTATAACAGAATGGCCCAACAGGCCCATTTCGCTGGGTCTGTCTCGGTAGGCAGTAATATTGGGCCACCGCCGACCTAGTGGTAGGAGGCCCATTCAGCAGTGGCCCAACCCACGGATATTGAGTTCGCCATGCACACCCTCGAACTAAATCCACCGGATTCTAATTGGTATATGGACTCCGGAGCGACGTCCCATATGTCGTCCTCCTAAGGTAATCTCTCATCCTATTTTAATTTGAGCAATGATAATGGTATAATTTTCGGAAATGACCATTCAATTCCAATGAAAGGGTATGGTTCTAGCAAATTGTCACCACCAAACCCACCACTAATTTTAAAGAATGTCCTTCATGCTCCTAAATTAATCAAAAACATGGTCTCTGTTAGAAAGTTTACTACTGATAATTGGGTATTTGTTCCTTTTGACCCTTTTGGATTTTCCATGCATGACTTTCAGACGGGGAAGCTTCTCATGAGATGTGTTAGCAAGGGGAGCTCTATCCGATAAGTTTACCTAATCAACAGTCCAAGTTTCCATCTACTTTTGCAGCCTTGGCACAATCTTTATGGCACGAACATTTGGGACATCCGGGAGAGTCTGTTTTGGCCTCTTAAACAAAATTAATTTATTTCTTGTACCCAAACACGGACTCTAAATAAGTGTCATTCTGGTGCACTTGGTAAACATGTTAAATTGCCATTTATTTCTTCTACTTCGTGCACTCTTATGCCATTTGACATTTTACATTGTGATATTTGGACATCACCTGTTTTGAGTTCTTCTGGTCATAGATATTATTTACTCATACTAGATGACTACTCTAATTATTTGTGGACATTCCCTTTGTCGAAAAAATCACAAGTGTTTTCCACTTTTCTCACATTTAGAGCATTCATCCGAACTCAATTGAACGGGATATTAAAAATATTCAATGTGATAATGGGAGGGAGTTTGACAATAATTAGTTTTGGGATTTTTTCAAAACAAATGGTCTAAATTTTCATCTGTCTTGTCCTCACACATCATCACAAAATGGGAAGGGGGAACGCAAAATTAGAACCTTAAATAATATTGTTAGAACATCTCTTGCTCATGTTTCACTACCCCCCATATTTTGGCATCATGCACTCCAAATGACCACTTACCTATTGAATATTCTTCCTCATAAAAATATGTCTTACCAAGCTCCACTAAAAATGCTTTATTTACGAGAGCCCTCCTATATTCATTTAAGAGTGTTTGGTTTCCTTTGCTACCCCCTCTTTCCATCCACCACAATTACAAAACTCCAACCCCGGTCTACTTCATGTATCTTCTTGGGATATCCTACTAATCATCGCGGTTACAAATGTTACGATATTTCTTCCAAAAGAATAATTATAAGTCGTCGCGTAATTTTTGATGATGTAGTTTTCCCTTTTGCCAAGATACATGAAACCGGGACTCATACCTATGATTTTTTGGATGATGATAAGCTTTCGTATTTAACAAATTTTTTCCACAGTTCGGTATCCACTGGTTGTGCTGGAAATACGAGCTTGGGCTCACTGGACCAAAGAACGATGGCCCAGCCGCTTGACAATTCAGTACAACAGCCTGGGCCTTCGGTTCTGAGGCCCGATCACCTTCTCTCAATCTCACAATCCACACAGCCACAGCCCACATAAAACTTGGGCCACCTCTCGGCTCCAGGCCCAATCCCGAACCCAAGGGTCATTGAGCCCACTGCTACTAGGACGCCTAGCATTCGGAATTCCTCACTCTCGGCCAGTGGCGTCCAGTCCACCGGCTATGCCAATCGTCCAGTCACCCGTAGTCAACATGAAATTGTCAAACCCAATACCAAATATAACCTACACACCCAGGTCTTGAAATCACCTTTGCCTAGTAACCCAGTGTCTGCTCTAAAGGATCCGAATTGAAAAATGGCCATGGATGATGAATATCATGCTCTAATTAAAAATATGACGTGGGATTTAGTACCTCGTCCATCAAATGCTAATATAATTCGGTCTATGTAGATTTTCAGTCATAAAGAAAAATATGATGGAACTTTTGAGCGGCATAAGGCCCATCTTGTAGGTGATGGAAAGACACAACAGGTTGGTGTAGATTGCGGGGAAACGTTTAGTTCAGTGGTCAAACTGACAACTATCAGAACAATTCTAATCATGTCTCTCTCAAAATGATGGCTCCTTCATCAATTGGATGTCAAAAATGTCTTCCTCCATGGACATCTCAATGAAACTGTCTATATGCACCAACCATTGTGATACAGGAATGTCATCTTGCAAACCTTCGGCAACTCTGGTAGACACTAAGTCGAAATTGAGTGCCACCTCAAGCAAACCATTTGCTGATCCAACATTATACCGCAGAGTAGCAGGAGCTTTGCAGTATCTCACGTTCACCAAGTCGGATATTACTTATGCAGTGCAACAAATGTGCTTATTCATGCATAATCCGATGGAGGAACATATGCATGCTCTAAAACTCATTGTGAGATATATTCAGGGCACTCTGGAGTATGGATTACGTCTATACTCGTCCTCTATTTCCTAACTTGTCACTTACACGGATGCAGACTGGGCAGGTTGTCCGGACACCAGACGATCCACCTCAGGTTATTATGTCTTCCTCGGTGACAATTTAATCTCCCGGTCTTCAAAAAGACAAGCCACAATATCACGTTCAAGTGCTAAAGCAGAATATCGTATTGTTGCCAATGTTGTGTCTGTCTCATGTTGGATTAGAAATCTATTACTTGAACTTCATTGCCCAATTCCAAAAGCCACACTGGTATACTATGATAATGTTAGTGCAATCTATCTCTCAGGGAATCCGATCAATCATCAATGCAATAAACATATTGAGTTAGATATCCATTTTGTTCGTGAGAAAATGGCTCGCGGACAAGTGCGAGTGTTACATGTCCCGACACATCATCAAATCGCAGATATTTTCACAAAAGGACTTCCGCTGGTATTATTTGAAGATTTTCGGAACAGTCTCAGCATTCGCCGCCCTCCAGCTTCGATTGCGGGGGAGTGTTAGAATATTATTATTAATATTATTATTAATGATAGTATCATTTTATGTATGGTAAGTAGTAAAATGATAATTAAGAATATGTTAATTAGAAAGAAGATTATTAGGGATTGATTAGGAAGATTATAGGCTTGATTTCCTCTTCACATTTATTTGTATATTGTGTATATATTATTCCCTTAATGAAAAAATACAATTGAGGAAAATATTTTCAAATTATTACAATTATAAGCGCATAAAAACTCATATCCTAGATATTTATCTAAAAACGTAACGAATTTCAAAATTTAAATTAGTAGTAGCTAGTACTAGTAGTAAAACATTTCAAGTGAAATCACAAGCTGATTAGTATATTATGTAAGTTGGAATATTTTATTCCACCATGTTATTATCAGTGACCAATATATGTCCAAATCATTGCTTTCTCCATCCATGGATTTGCATATTTAATTTTCATTTTTATTTTATAATTTTACTATCCAGATTGGCTCTTCAATGCAACTCTCCATTAAAAATTATCAAAAAAAAAAAAATTTGTCCACCTTCTTTGTTTACTAAAATTATTGGGTAAAGAAAGTGAAGGATTTGCAAATGATTGGTACCATATTTCAAGCAATTTGATTGGACATGATCAACCAATCAGAGTGGAGAAATTCATACATAAATTAACAAAACTTGATTACTTTGGATGTACATACATACACACGTTACAATTTTTTTTATTCAAGAAAAATATAGTACACGCCATTTTTATCCTTTATATTTATTTGTATGTGTGGACTTGGTTGTTGGTTTGTGAAGGATTGAAACCAAAGCCTGAAAACTCAACACTAGAAGCATGAGAATTTGCAACAATCCAAATATAAAAGTACGTCAATTTGGATGATTACATGCAAATACATAATTCTACGATATCTTATAGTATATTTAACATAAAACATTGTCAAGCGTGGTTGAATTTGTTTGTGATGAGTTGTCATAATTAACATCTTCATCTTCGTCTAAATTCATATGCAAATTTAATTAGTTAAACATTATCAAAGAACTATATTTCAAAATTAATAATATCAAATTCATTTAAAAATATTACCACTTTAAATTGGAGTAAAGTTGTGCAACTAATTTCGAGTAGCAACAAGTGTTTGGACATCTTCACGATGGATGCAACTTTTATACTTGGTGATTAGAATATTAGAGATTCAACGCTTAATGAGTAAAGTATTATGTAAGATACTAAGATTTATTCGGTAATCACTATTCCTAGCTTTTACTTTTTTGCATAATTTTTTTTTTAAAAAAAATAGAATATAAGCCTCAAGGGCCACGAGCTGACTGTGGCCAGGCTTATAAGCCTCAGCTTTAAACGGGCTTAAAAATCTTAACCCAACCCTATCCCAATAGCGTTTGATAGCTCTATAATTCCATCTATGTATTACGAAAATCCGCATTATTCTAAAGATGAATACAATTTTGCATAACTTATGTTAGGTATTATCTATGAGGAAAAATGAAAGAGAATAATTCCTTGATTATTTTCATTAATGAAGAGATATATATACATGATATACAATATCTAATTATGAAAAATAAATTTACATTTTCCTAATACAAGACTAATACATTTTCCTAATACAAGACTACTACCATAATTACACTTGTACAAGAATTCTATAAATATGATAAAATATATACAAAATATGGTTATGTGATATACATGGTTTGGTCCGTGTATATCGGTGGACTTTCACACCCCCGCAGTCACAACGGGCGGCTGTCGTACTCTGAGACAGTCCCTAAAATCTTCAAACAGAACTAAGGGAAGACCATTAGTAAAGATGTCAGCAATTTGGTACCGTGAAGGGACATATAAGACACGTACTTGTCCATGAGCTACCTTTTCACGAACAAAGTGAATATCCATCTCGATATGCTTAGTGCGCTGATGTTAGGCCGGATTCCCAGAGAGATAGATTGCACTAATATTATCGCAGTAGACCAAGGTAGCTTTCTGAATAGAAAAGTGAAGCTCTAATAGGAGATTACGCAGCCAACATGACTCGGACACCACATTGGCTACCCCTCGATACTCTGCCTCCGCACTTGATCGCGATAAAGTAGCCTGGCATTTTGCCGACCAGGAGACTAAGTTATCACCAAGAAACATACAATAACCGGATGTCGAACGTCTGATATCTGGACATCCACCCCAATCAGCATTTGTATAAGACACGAGAGTAGAGATGGAGGATGGATATATTTTGTATATATTTTACCATATTTGTAGAATTCTTGTACATGTGTAATTATGATAGTAGTCTTGTATTAGAAAACTGTATTAGTCTTGTATTAGGAAAAGGTAGATTTATTTTTCATAATTAGGTATTGTATATCATGTATATATATCTCTTCATTAGTGAAAATAATCAAGGGATTATTCTCTTTCAGGAAATAAATAATAACCGAACATTTTTATAATAATGCAGGATTTTATATGGAGATTATATCTCTTTATGACTCATCTCTTTCTCTCTCAACAGACATATACGCATTAATTCATTTGCACACCATTTATTTATTTGTTTACATACGTTTGTTTTTTAAGCAAAATTTTTTTTTTGCCAAATAATTTAGACTTGTGATTTTGTGAAATGTTTGATGATGTAGCGGTTGTGTAATAGACATGGGGCGTATTATCCTCAATGTTCCCTAAAGTGGATTATGTTTTAATTTGAAAACACCACAAACATTGAAATATAATATGGAAAACTTAAAGGATTATATAAGTTAATGACAAAGACTGGCCCATTGAAATCATGGGCTTAGTTTGTCCATATTAAGACAATTTTAATTGTGGAGTTGTTACAAAAAAGAAGTATTTGGTTCATGTACCAATTCTGCATGAACTATAATGTAGGAATTGTTTAAGAGAAATAATTGATGGTTTCTTATGCTATAATAATACTATAGAGATTTTATGCAAAAATTACTTATTTTAAGGGAATTTTTGTTTTTTATTTACTTTTATTCACATATAGCTAATTACTCTTATATCATATTCTATCCTGCATAAAATGATATACAAATTTTCGAATACCTATGTGAGCATTAGCTATGTGGAGCTTAACGAGGCAAATCAAAGTTTATACTAAACTACACGACGATTATCAACACGTATATATTGCAAAAGATTATCATTTGGATAATATAAGATTATAAGTTGATGAGGCGATGACTGGCCCATCAAAATTATGAACTTAATTTGTCCAAAGAGACAATTATAATTGTGGATTTGTTACATGTATACGTATTAAAAGGACACTTTTTAGAGTCAAGCTTGTTTGACCAATTTTTTGAAAGTTTAGAAGTGAAGGAATAAGCTTAAGATTATTTAATTTAGAGAATGAAGATGTTTGATTAAATTTTTAGTGAAGGAATAAGCTTAAGGTAATTCTTTTTTTGAACTTCAGTTATTTTTATCGAACACATCAATTACTTACTATTAATTTACTGTAAAATTTTAACTTAGCTTTCTTTTTTAGTTTTTTGCTTTCCATTTGGATCTTTCTTCATTTTACTTGAAATATTTTTCTTTGAAAAATCGCACTATTGCCTCTCAAACAAGCTGGTCTTTAATTTTTTCCCATCAAATGGGCTGCTCTTTTATTTTTGTCTTTAGCAATTGAACTTATGTCTATCAGGACATAAGTTATTTACTCATGAGGGACATAGCTTGTGAAATACTTCATTCGGATAAAAAAAAATGTTCACTTACCAAATCAAGAAAAAATTAAATTTATTTTTCTAAGTTTTCCCTTATTAAATGTTAGGTGACCAAATATTAATACCTATTTAATTAGAACATTTTAGTTATATTACCTATTTTTGTCTAGGAGTTAGTATTTTTAAGAATGTGCAAATGACTTAGTGTACACTCTTTTTAATCCGAAAAAAATATTATGAGAAAATATAAATTTATACTCCACTAAAAATTTGTTTGTTATGAGGGGAAAAAGTTAAAGACGAGCATAAATTAGGATTATAAGTGCCAATGACCCCTTTTCAAGAACATCCACCTAGCAACCTCTAAGGTTATTTTTGTAAATCACCCACCCATAGTTGCTAGAAAACTCGATCAAACAACATGGAGTGGAATTGTAATTGTTCGAACAAAGAAGGAAAAGTAAGATAGTCAAAGGGTGTGTTTGGTATGGAAGAAAATATTTTCCAGAAAATATTTTTCAATTTTTCTATGTTTGGTTGGTCAAAATGATTTGGAAATATTTTTAGAAAAATAAATTCCTTAAAAATTGAGAAAAATAACTTCTCTAACGAAAGTAAGGAAAACAAGTTTCATAAAATCAACTCGAATTTGTTTGCCATTGAAGATTGAACTGATTGATTCATTCGTGTATTCTTAGAGTTTTCGTTTACGTGGCTGTACTTGATGTATATAAATTTTAAAAAGATATTTTTTAAAAAAGGTTTATGATCTAACACAAGTTAAGATACTTATAATTTATGTGACTATAAGTCAATTGAAATTTTAAGATTAATTATTTTTAAATAAAAATATAATATTCTTTCATCTCAATTTATGTAACACTTTTTTGATTCGCGAAAGTTAATTTGATTAATCTTTAAACCTAAAATGAATTAGATCAATTAAATATTTTAAAATTCATACATTAAAAAAACACGTGAAACATTATAAGTACCATTTCTTCTCACGTATGTGAAAAATATTTTATAATATTAATAAATATTTATATAGTTTGAATCTCAAAAAGATAAAAAAATATTCTATAAATTAACAACAATAATAATAATAACAAATCGAGTGTAATTTCACTAGTGGGGTCTGGACAGAATAAATATTTCATCCGTTTTAATTTATGTATTTTAGTTTGACTGAGTCAAAGTGTAAGAAGTTAAAGAAATTTTTTGAATCATGTCGCTTCAAACTAAAGATATAAATAATACACCAAAATATCCTTTAATCTTGTGATATTAAATATGTAATGTAAGATGTTGAAATTTAAAAGTTGTCAAATTAGAAAAAAATACTTTGTAGCAAAAGATTAAAAAGAAAACTAAGACAAATAGTTTGAAACAAGGGTATTTTTTTAGGATAAATTAAAATGACACTCCTCCATCCCAAAAATTGTTTTAGTTTGATTTAATACGGAATTAAGAAATAAAAGAAGATTTTTGAAACATGTGATTCAAAATAAATTTTTTTTGTGTGTCTATAATCATTTTATAAAGTTAAATTATTTTTAAATATAAAAATATGTTAATCTTTTTGGACAACCTAATAAGGGAAGTAAGATAAAAAAAAAATTGACGGAGAGAGTATATAAATTGAAATATATATTTCCATTTTCAAAGATGGGCTGTCCACTTGTCCTGCAGTTCAGATAGAACAAAAGAGAACCAACCAACATTAAATCAGCTCAATAAGCAACAATTTTCCCCCAATTAATTCTTCCTTTTTCAGTAATTCTTTTAGTGTCCCTCATTTGTTATTGTTGTCCTCTTTTTCTCTGTACCTAACTTATCTTTTCTTTGTTTTTTCCTGAAGTAAACGGCACAAAAAAAAAACCAAGAAACGAAGTTACTAAGGAAATCAAACTTCATTTTTGTCTTTTTTATAGTACAGTTGGCTTGGTGGGTATGTCTTAATTTGTGTATTTTTTTCTGTTGAAACGTAACTTCACAGTTCAAATAATCATCTGTTCGTACAAAAAATGAAAGTATTTTTAATTTTATTTTGGGGTTTGTAATACGTTACCTTTAAGTATATGTGTCTTTTTTGGGTTGATAATGACTTGGTTTGTTACCATGCAAAGTTATACTCTATTTATTTCAATTTATATGATACAATTTTTTTTAGTCAGTTTAAATTAAAAAAAATATTTATATTAATTTAATTTTAAATTTTACTTTTTATACTTAAGAAGTTGATTTATAATCACACAAATATCTTTTAGCTTGTTTAGATCATATTATTAAAAAAAATTCCATTACTTTTTAAATTACGTATTAAGTTGCGCTATATCATATAAATTGGTACGTAGAGAGCACTGTGAATGGTTTATCTAAAAGTTGATTTTTTTTCAAAAATAAATTGTTCCTTTTGTTTTTGGTTGATTGAAAAGACTGAGGATAAAAGTACTTATTATCAGTTTGGCTTTATATTTCGCCTGTTCATATTTAGCTTTTTTCTGAAAGAGTTCAACTTTTTTTGAGCTTTTGTTATGTGTTTTTGTGAATGAGAAAGAAAAGGGAATATTGTCATTCATCATCAGAAGATAATATGAGTTCTACTTGCCACACTTTGCTTAGAGAACTAGAGGTATTTCCCTTTTTTGTTCTTGATTTTACTGCTTTTGGGAAGCTTTCATTCTTGTTCTTTCATTGTGGAATTTGGGTATTTATTGAGATAATATTCTGTTTACTGGAACCTTATTAATGATTCTTGAACTTTTATCTCTTGATAATCCATATTTTCTTGTACACACTACCCTCTCCACACTCTACTTGTGTAATTACATTGGGTATGTTGTTGTTGTTTTATGTGGCTATCAGCTTTTCTTGTACTTCGATTACAGTATTATTGATTTGTAGGAGTAGTACTTTTCTCAGAATTCTTTGTCATGCTATCTTTAGTATTTTGCCGTTGCTTCTTCACTTTCGTTATTTCTGTTCCGTCCTGTTTTGATATGCTTTTTCTTGAGCCGAGAGTCTATCGAAAACAGACTCGCAGTAGAGGGAAGGTTTGCGTACACACTACCCTCTCCAGACCCCACTTGTTGGATTACATTGAGTATGTTGTTGTTATTGCTTGCTTAAATTTTCATAAATTTGGACAAATTGCTTGCTTATCTACATGATCACTTTTTTCTTTGAGTTGGTATGTTAATGGTTTGCCAGTTGGCATGAGTGTTCTTACTATTATGGTAGCTCAATTGAGTTGGAATAGTTACTGTTTTGCACTATTTTAGGTAAGTTGAAATCTTGTTGTTTGTATGTGATAAGTTGAAATAATTAATGCTTTCATTGGCTTTGAATTTTATTTAGTCGATTGTCTAGGATGTTCTTTAAATTTTTTGTCATGTGAATATTCCTAACTAATCTGGGATTGAGGTATAGTTGTCTGATCGATTGATTGTAGTTAGTATTAGCAAATATTTTCAGAATATTCTCCGTATATTTTGTAATTATGATAGATATATATTTAAGGTAACTTAGGATTCTAATTGTATTAGGAATCAACCTTTGTAAGGTAAGTTAGGATTCGTACCATATTAGGAATCAACCTTTGTACAACTATATATATTGTGAATAATGAAAGGAATCCCTAAGAGAAATTATTCTATCTAACATGGTATCAAGAGCCTAAAACCTAAACCCTACTCTTCTCCTTTCTCCCTCTCCTTCTTGGCCAAACCAGAAAATTTTCGGCCAGAACTAGAAAATTCCCTTCCCTCAGCCGGCGGCAACCATGTCTTCCCCCACAAATTCCGGTTCATCCACTGGCATACTTGACAACCCCTCACAACGTTCATCGTCTTCTTTTCACCCAACTTTCGCCGTTACAAACATCAAGAACTCTATCTCTATAATTCTTGATCAAGAAGACTGTCAATATTCCATGTGGACAGAACTGTTCTATATTCATGCATGTGCGTACAATGTGCTCGACCATATTGATGACTCTGTTCCTCGTCCCACCGACATTGCCGAATCGACATGGTGTCGCCTTGACGCCATCGTCAAACAGTGGATATAGGCACCATCTCCAAAGACTTGTTGTGTACCATCATGAAAACAGGTGCTACGGCACGTGACCTTTGGGTGCGATTGGAAGAAATTTTTCAGGACAATAAAAATACTCGGGCAGTGTATTTGGAGGAGCAATTCAACAATACGCGTCTCGAGAATTTCAACAATAAGTTCGACTATTGCAAACAACTGAAACTCATAGTCGACCAACTATCCAACGTCGGGAATTCTGTTTCTGAAACCAAGATAGTACTCTAATTAGTTGCGGGTTTATCGAAAGGTGAATACGATACACTTGCAACAATGATTCAACATGCCGACCCACTACCAAGTTTCACCAAGGCACGGTCACAATTATTGTTGGAAGAAACCCGACGTGCCAAACAAGAGGAACATAATCAAAAGGCTTTAGCCGTTGACGGGATGGCACCACCGGCAACCAACACCACCCCGCCACCACCGCATGTCCAGTAGCAGCAGAGCGGCGGAGGTCATGGCTACAGAGGTCGCAACAACAAAGGCAAGGGCTGCGGCAAGGGCCAACGCAACTGGATCGACAACGCCCCGCACCGCGACTTTCCGCTGGTCGACAAAGCAGCCTGGTGGCCCAACCAGCCAGACCGGGCCTCGCTTGCAAGCCCATACCCGACCGGGCGGCCCTGGGCCCAGCCCTTTGGTTGATCGCCTCTTGGGCCTCGCTCCAACCACTGTGCAGCCCACCAGCAGCAGCGAGCCCACTGATTGCGTTCAAAGAAGAAGACTCAGCCTGGCCCCGACTGATTTGGGCCATGCCTACACCGCCGTGAACCTTCAACAGCCCGACGACAATTGGTACATGAACACTGGAGCCACATCTCACCTCACTCGGTCGTCAGGTAACCTATCTCAACTACGTCGGTTAAAGTGTCCTCAATTTATTACTGTCGGCAATGGTCATCGCATTCCAATTGAAGGTTACGGCAACACACACACCAATTATCCACACCCGCCTTTCTCCCTAAAACACGTCCTATACACACCTAACATCATTAAAAACTTAATCTCTGTTAGAAAATTCACTAGCAATAATTTTGTATCTGTCGAATTTGACCCTTTTGGTTTTTCTGTGAATGAACTCAATACGGGGAAAATTCTTACACGCTGCAATAGTGTGGGAGACCTCTCCCATTCACTCAATCTTTCGCTGTCAGACCGCAAGCACCTCTATCCCTTGCGGTGATCTCTTCCTCAACTTGGCATAACAGACTCGGACATCCCGGAGACCCAGTTTTTACTTTTCTTAGGACTTCTAAGCGTATTCAATGTAATAATGGGAAAATTGCCCACCACTGTTTTTTCTTGTCCACTAGGCAAACATACTCGTCTTCCATTTATGTCATCAAACAGTGTTACTTTTTCTCCCTTTGATATTGTTCATGCTGATTTGTGGACATCTCCGATTGTTAGCTCTTTGGGTCATAAATTCTATCTAGTATTCTTGGATGATTTTTTACATTTTGTCTGGATTTACCCACTGAAATTCAAATCTAAAGTGTTTGCAAAATTCCTCGAGTTTCAAAAATTCATTAAAATACAATTTGAAAAATCTATCAAATCATTCCAATGTGATAATGGACGTGAATTTAATAACTCGGCATTTCACAATTTCTGTTTAAAACAAGGCATGGTTTTCCGTTTTTCTTGTCCCTATACTTCTTCCCAAAACGGAAAGGCTGAAAGAATTATACGTACCATCAATAACATGGTTCGCACACTTCTGTTTCATGCGTGCCTACCATCGCCTTTTTGGGTCTATGTTGTCAAAATGGTAGAATCCCTTCTTAATATTTTACCAACTAGCATACTCCAAAACAAGACCCCTACCGAAATCTTATACCGTAGGCTACCATCATATGATCACGTACGTATTTTTGGATGCCTGTGCTACCCCAACATAGCCTCCACTGCACCTCACAAACTTGCCCCTCGCACTCTGCCACGTGTCTTCCTTGGTCTATCTCCTAATCATCGGGGCTACTTGTGCTATGACATTGCTACTCGCAAAATCATCGTCTCCTGTCACGTCACCTTTGACGAGACAACCTTTCTTTTTTCAAATCTCCGGAAATTTCAGACCACCGATTACATCTTTCTCGATGAACCAAATATGTCCCCAGTCATCCAAAATCTATACCAACAGCAGCCCACTGTTCCGACAGTCTCGCCACTGTCTGGCACCACCCCAACAGCTCCCTGCTCACCCCTATCGCTCTCTGGGCCGAAGTCTCCTCGCACCACTCAAAGAACACCGCCGCTTATCGGGCCTAGCAACCAGTCCCGCAGCTTCAGAGTGTTCTAGTCCAAAGAACTACCCGTAACCGGTGGACATACAACCTCCCAGTTCCGACCTCCCGCTGTTTCCATCTCACCGAATGGAGACTCGTGCATAACACGGGATCTTCAAACCCTAGGTTCACTTCAATCTCTCCACACAAACCTTATCACCCATTTCAAAGAATCCAAAACTAGCTAAACTGGACCCTAATTGGAATGCGGCCATGTGCGAGGAGTTTAACGCTTTAACCAAGCAGAACACTTGGGATTTGGTACCTAGACCAGCTGGTGTGAATGTTATCCGGTGTATGTGTCTATTTCATCACAAGTTCAGAGACAGTGGTGACTTAGAGATGTATAAGGCACTAATCAGCAGAAGGGTATTGATTGTGGTGAGACATTCAGTCCGGTTGTTAAACCGGCCACTATTCGGACAATTCTCAGTATTGCTATGGGCATGTATTGGCCGATTCATCAGCTAGATGTCAAGAATGCATTTCTTCATGGGGATTTGAAAGAAATTGTGTACATGCATCAGCCCCCTGGCTTTGTTCATCCGGCAGTTCCGCAGTTTGTATGTCGTCTCAGGAAATCATTGTATGGATTGAAACAGGTACCCTACGCTTGGTATGATCGTTTTGCCAGGTATCTTCTGCAGATTGGGTTTTTATGTAGCAGGTGTGATAACTCTCTCTTCACTTTTCACCGAGGTAGCAGCACTGCATATTTGCTACTATATGTCGATGACATCGTTCTTACTGCATCGTCTGACGGTTTGAAAAATGAAATCATTGCTCTACTCAAAATTGAATTTGCTATAACTGACTTGGGCAAGCTGAGTTACTTTTTGGGTATATCGGTGCCCAGATCTGCATCCACCATGTTCCTGTGTCAGCGTAAGTATGTAGAAGAGATAGTGTACAGGTCCAAGATGTCAAATTGTAAAATTATGCCAACTCCAGTGGACTCAATCCAAGCTTAGTGCCACTGACGGTGCGCCAATTTATGATCCCACTCTATATCGGAGTCTTGCAGGTGCTCTTCAGTATCTTACATTCACTAGGCATGATATTGCATATGCCGTTCAGCATGTGTGTCTGTTTATGCACGACCCCCGAGAGTCCCATTTTGCCGCCCTCAAACGTATTATCAGATACGTTAAGGGCACACTAAACTTTGGTTTACATCTATACCCCTCTGCCCCAACCAAGTTGCTAGCCTACACATATGCAGATTGGGCAGGATGCCCCGACACACGTCGTTCCACCTCAGGGTACTGTGTATTTCTTGGGGATAATCTTATCACATGATCCGCCAAGCGGCAGGCCACGCTATCCCGTTCGAGTGCTAAAGCAGAATATCGCGGAGTTGCTAATGTCGTCGTTGAGATCTGTTGGCTCCGAAATCTTCTTTTGGAGCTCCAGTGTCCATTACGCAAGGCGTCTATAGTCTATTGTGACAACATATCTGCTATATATATGTCTCATAATCCAGTCCAACATCAGCGTACTAAGCATATTGAGATAGATATCCACTTTGTGCGAGAGAAGGTTGCCCGTGGTCAGATCAAAATTTTACACGTGCCTTCCTCTTATCAGTATGCAGACATTTTCACAAAGGGACTACTGCGACAACTCTTCACCGACTTCTGATCCAGCCTTAGCATTCAGCCTCCTCCCGCTCCGTCTGAGGGGGAGTATTAGCGAATATTCTCCATATATTTTGTAATTATGATAGATGTATATTTAATGTAACTTAGGATTCTAATCATATTAGGAATCAACCTTTGTAAGTTAAGTTAGGATTCGTACCATATTAGGAATCAACCTTTGTACAACTATATATATTGTGAATAATGAAAGGAATCCTAAGGGAAATTATTCTATCTTACGGTTAGAAGTAAGAATCTTCAATTACGAAATTCAAATTTGTGTTTCTGTATGTTTTTTAGTAGTTTGATTGCTCATTGATTAGTCGTGTAGGTGAATATTCGTGTCCAATGTTTTCGTTCCCTATATATGGTAGAATATGAGTTCAGTCAAATTAAGTTAGAATATACAACCTTTCTTTGACTGTATTTGTGTTCTGTCCAGCAAATATGGCAGGAAATTGGAGAGACTGAAGCTGATAAAAACCGTATGCTATCGGAGCTCGAGCGAGAGTGTTTGGAAGTATACCGAAGAAAAGTTGTAGAAGCTGCAAATAGAAAAGCATGTCTTCATCAATCTGTTGCAGCTAAAGAAGCCGAGGTTGCAACATTAATGTCTGTTCTTGGTGAACTCAGTATTAATTCACTGGTAATGAACTCTTCTCCGGTTCTCCTTCCTGGTGTTGGAAAAATTATAGAAGATCTTACTATACTTTTGGATTTACATTTTTCTACTCCCTTAATCTACTAGTACTGCTTTCTCTTTAAGATAAAGAGATTTGCTAAAAGTCTTGAATAGGTTGAAGGTTGATATATGAACTTCTACAAGTGTTAGTTTTCCTCTTTTTTGTTCCCCTTCCTATATGGTTAGATACTTATATGTAACTAATATAAAGGCTTAATACATCGACCAGTAAATTTCATTTAGACACTCGAACTACAACTTGTTCCTAGCTGAGCACCTGAACTCGTGATAAAGTGTTCCTCGGTCCAAATTTTTAAACCTTTTCTGCACGTGTCCTCAAGGGCTCAATACGTAGATAAGTTAACCACTTAAAATATTACATCTCTTTTAATTATATGCATTCGCCTCAATAAGCCTTCAAACCTCAAGATTGTTCCAATTGAAGCTAATGTGTGTAATTAAAGGAGATGATATATTTTATGTGGTTAACTTAACTACCTAATAGACGCTTGAGAACACGCGCAATTTTTTTTTCTAAAATTTGAATGGAAAATGTCTAATAGGAACACTGTATCACATGTTCAGGTGCGCAATGTGAACAAGTTGTAATTCTAATGTCTAAATGAAATTATCACGTGTTCAGGTGCGCAATGTGAACAAGTTGTGATTCCAATGTCTAAATGAAATTTACTAGTAAGTTTAAGGGTTGTCGATGTATTAAGCTTAATATTAATTATCAAATCATTTTGATAATTTTTCTTATAGACAAGTCCATTTCGATACTTTAAAAGTCAAGCAAACATCATTCGTATGCTATTTTTTTAAAACCGTGCTTTCTCACCTCAACAGATAAAGCCAGAGAAGAAGTCAGCGTTGTTGAAGGAGCAACTGGCATTAGTTACACCACTTATAGATAATTTAAGAGTTAAGAAAGATGAAAGAGTTAAGCAGTTTGCAGATGTAAAGACACAAATCGACAAGATAAGTATTGCGATTTCCGGGTATTCTAATATCATCAATGCTATGAGTTCCTTAATTCAGGAAGATCACGACTTGTCACTGAGAAACCTCTCCGAATACCAATCTCATCTTCGTGCTCTTCAAAAGGAAAAGGTATGCATGGATTGACTCACATTTTAACAAGGAACAATACGTCGTGTACTTAATCATCATGGGTTTCTTACTTTTGGTTAATGTTGAGTATACAGTCAAACCTCTCTGTGACAGCCATCCTCTACAACATTTTCACTATAACAATCATGTTTTATGTGGAGTCGATCTTTCATGTTATGTTATAGTATATGTTCTCTATAACAACATTTCGCTATAGCAATCAAAATATATCAGAACAAACGACGCCATTATAGAATGGTTTGACTGTACTAGACTGTACTTATTTTTTGCAAATTAATGGCTAAATATTTTTTCTGCCTGCAGGCCGAGCGGATCCAAAAGGTTTTGGACTGTATAAATGAAGTGCACTCATTGTGTGGTGTACTAGGGATGGATTTTGGCAAAACTGTGAGTGATGTGCATCCAAGCTTGCACGAAACAAGCCTGGGACAATCCACTAATATCAGCGCCAGCGTATTGGAAAGTCTAGAACAGGCGATCTTCAGATTGAAGACAGAAAGAAAAGTTCGATATCAGAAGGTATTGCTTGCTTTACTTCTGTCTTCTCTTACTTTATTTTTTCCAATTTTAATCTCATGGTTGATGCAGCTAAAAGATGTTGCTAGATTGTTGTTTGAGCTCTGTACCTTGATGGATACAACCAGAGAAAAGAGTAAGTTATTGAGGATCACTTCCGTTCTTCGTCTTTCTGAGGCAGAGGCTACGGAATCAGGTGCTCTTTCATTGGAGGTTATTCAACAGGTTTGTGAGCATTTACAATCTTTTCAAACTTGTTGCCTTGTTGTCTTGTTGTCACGACTTCTCATTGTGATTTTCCTTGACTGACTCGACACTAATAATAAGGTACATCATTCATTAATGTTGCATGGAAGGGCAGCCTTGTAGCAATGGTAAAGTTGTCTCCGAGTGACCTATAAATCACGGGTTAGAGCCGTGGTAGCAGTCACTAATGCTTGTATTAGGTTAGGTTGTCTACATCACACCGCTTGGGGTGCAGCCCTTCCTCGGACCCTGCTAAAGTGGGATGCTTTGTGCACCAGGCTACCCTTTTTATTAATTAATAATTAATGTTGCATATGTTGGGATTTATGTGGTGTGAATGAGAAATGAAGTGTTGTTTTTCCGAAAAGACACCAGGAGAAAGGATGCAATTTGAACAACACTTGTTCACATTGAATAGGTTGTGACCTTTCCGTAAAGGCACCTTTTCACATTAAAAAGTTGTGACTTTTCCGATAAGGCACAATAGCACATGTTCACACTACTCTCCGTTGGCTATAAATTCAGAGGACTAGCCTCAGTGTTTATCGATCCAAAATTTTCTAACTTCTGCATTAAGGTTATATCAAGTCATGTGATTTGTTCTGTTCTGAAGGTCCGCCGTTTACTGGAGTTTGAGGTACCACTATTCCAGTAAAGTATTTTGTTCTATCCTGGTAGGAAATAATCCTATACCTCGGGTACAGTGAGGGGATTAAATTCCTTAAGGACACATTGAATTTTGTGGGCTCGGAACTAAATTTTATGTTAATGTTTTCTATATTCATCTTACTTTCTGTTTTTGGAGACTAAAATCCTCATAATTTTTTACTCCCAGCTGTTGGGGTGTGCGAACAAAGTCCCACATCGAAAGTGGAAAGGAAAAAGAACCTACATATAAGGTGTATTATTCTCTTAATGGTGTGAGGCCTTTTGGAGAAAACCGTGTGGGCTTAGCCCAAAGCGGACAATATCACACCATGTAAGAGTGTCTTGGGTTTTTTTTAGTCCAACAACTGGTATCAGAGCCAATGATTTGACGGGACGAGTATGAAGATGGCGGAGTGTGTCGTGGGGCCTAGCTTAGTGCCTTTGCCCGTCTATTGGGCCGGTACAATACCTTTGCCCGTAGATTGAAGACGCTTACACAACAAAGTAGCAGCGGACTTTGGTGGCCATAAATACTTGGAGGATGATGTGGATGACACACAATTAATCTCCAAATTAGCCCATAACTGGTGATGGGTTGTGGAACTTAGTTCGATGAGAAGATTGTTGGGGTGTGCGAACAAGTCCCACATCGGAAGTGGAAAGAAAAATGAACCTACATATAAGGTGTAGGATTCTCTTAATGGTGCGAGGCCTTTAGGAGAAAAACATGCGGGCTTAGCCCAAAGCGGACAATATCACACCATGTAAGAGTGTACTGGGCTTTATTGGCCCAACACCGGTTTGGTGACTAAAATCCTTGTGATTTTCTACTCCAATTTGTTACTCGGTTTAAAGATATAACACCTTTGCCGTTTTATTAAATCTGTTATGAAAACAGGAAGATAACAACATAAAGGCAGTGCACCTCATAATAGAGTTCTACATGAAACTAATGAACCATTTAGTTAATGTACTAGTGCATTGGATTGATGTTCCACAATTGCAACAACTGATCTGTCACTAACGGCTGCTGCACCTGTAGTGACTACTTGTAGTGGACAATTTCTCAGGCTGTAGAGAAGCTTAATTTTGTCTTTGATATTGTATCGATTTTGATAGGTATCAACAGAAGTGGAGAGGCTACACAAACTTAAAGCAAGCAGGATGAAAGAGTTGGTCATGAAAAGGAGGATTGAGCTGGAGGACATATGCTACAAAAACCATATTGAACCTGATCCAAGTACTTCAGCCGATAAATCTAGTGCGATGATAGACTCTGGTAAGGCATCGAATCTTGGACACATAAAGCTGTATTCCTCTTAAGACGTCAGAGTAACAGAAATGAGTCCAATCTTCATTTGAAGGTCTTGTGGATCCCTGTGAACTCCTGGTAAATATCAAAGCACAAATAAACAAAGCAAAGGATGAAGCTTTAAGTCGAAAAGATATAATGGATAGAATAGACTGGTGGCTTTCTGCTTGTGAAGAGGAAAACTGGCTTGAAGATTATAACCAGGTATAAATCAAATGATTTTCTGTCTAGTTTTTCTTCTGATGTGTGTGTTAATTTTAAATTTACATTACTTTTCAAATACAAAAGTTGTAGATTTACTTTGTCCAAAGTTTGAGTAGCTGCTTTTTCTGTTATCAGGATTATAGATGTTATAGTGGCGGAAGAGGTGCTCACATAAACTTAAAGCGGGCTGAACAAGCTAGAATTAAAGTGACGAAGATTCCAGGTAATTTACTCTGGCTTCTTCCATTGAAAAAAAATTAGAATTATCTAAGAATTTCATCACTAATATGTTGCTAAATTGCTTGTAGCTAACGGAATGTTATGATAATCCGTCACTAAATAGGATTAGCGATTTTTTTTGTTGTTTAGCTACGGAAATTGTCCGTTGCTAATTCCTGCTTTTTAGTAGTTTTTTTTTGTCATTTTATCTTGGATAATCCGTAAATAACTGAAATCAATCGCATTTGTTTACAGTCGTGGTTAACACTTTGATTAACAAGACACTAGCTTGGGAAGAAAAGAAATAGAAGTTGTTTATTTATGATGGGGTAAGTTCTCCTGTAGCTAGAGTTTTCTAGATTAAATCTTTTTTGTTTGTGCTGTTTTTCAAATGAACTTGTCTCTATTTGAAGGTGAGATTGATGTCAATAATGGAGGATTACAAAGTGGTTAGACAGCAGAAAGAATAGGCAAAGAAACGGGCTCGGGTAATGTCAAATATTCTCATCTATCAATCAATATTTGATGTATGAAAGAGACTTACCAAGTTAGGAGAATGCATGATGTAGAAGTCATGTGAATGTAATTCGTACAATGTAACTGTCCTTATAATATACATCTTTCTACACGTCCAAAGACGAGGAAAGATCATCAAATACTGCTAAAAAGGGCTCAAAATCGATCGACGTCGTTTTTTAAAACGTTTGTCGGTCTTTTTTTTAAAAGCTCTTTTCAGTTATTTTAAATATCACTCGGTCAGTTTAATGAAGGTCCATTCCCCCTAAGTGAGACCATTCCTTTGTCTTAACTCGGGCTAAAAAGATAGATTAGCCCCTGATTTCACCATTTTTGATTTACTTGAGTTTAAAGCCACCTCGATTGGAGATGTCGGAACATCAACCGCATCGGAAACCGAATCGTAAAGTGGTCTATGATGTAGAAGTCGGTTTTGGGCGTGTTTTTAGTAGTGAAACTCTAATGGTATTGAGAAGAGAAATGTTTAACCCTCATAATATCTTCTATTATCTTGTTTTCCAGGATCAGACGAAGCTCCACGATATGCTGCTGGCAGAGAAGGAATCTGTATACGGTTCCAAACCTAGCCCAAGAAGAAGCAGCAGCTTTAGGAAGGCAAATGGTTACCATGCCAATGGAAATGGATCTCTGACACCCTCGCCACGCAGGAACTCAATGCCTTGTGCAACTCCAGAGCTCTTAACACCCCGTTCCAACTCTGTGCGGCATAATGGTTATTTCAAGGACATGAAAAGGCTCTCTACTGTGCCTCTCAACTTCGTGGCTATGCCTAAAGAAGATACCGTGTCATTCTCTTCTATTTCTGGTTCTGATCCAGAATCTCTACCTCAAGATTGAATTCACAAATTGAGTTGGTATGCCTATCCTGCTAATTGTTTTATTTCATTTAGCTTTGGGAGTTAACCTGTCAATTCTTCATCAAATTTCGGAGTTCAGTGTTATTTCAGTTTTCGCTATCATGAATAAGTGTTTCAATTTTTACTTGTGGAGATCGTTACATGAAGTAGATGGTGTGAAAACCATCCGATCCTTCGTTTTTCTTTGTCCTCTTATTATACTTTATTTTGCTCTGCCTATTAGTTCAAAGTGCATATGATTCCTCAAATGTCAAAAACTATTGTTTCACCTTACTCAAGTGTCATGTTTCAGCTTTGATAATTCCTTCACTTATAATATAACTGTCTTTGCAGAGTGATGACCATTGATTCGCCGTAGTAACTATTTCCAGGTCATATTCAGAAAGATCACACCTAGAAAACTTGTGAATACTGAAGGAGATGTACACTAGTGTAATGTTGTGATGTGTTAGGCAATTCTGGAGCAATGAGTAGAGCTTTTTGAGGACCTTGTGCATGTTGATGGATGAAGATAGCAGGTACCGGAAGATCACTGACCAATGTGTATTTGTATGTGATTTCATGTTTTATCTGTTCCCTGTAGATATATTGCAACATAGTTTCCACCATACTTCGTTTCTTGGTTTGTATAATGTAGGATTTCCAAAAGCTAGATAAGAAGAGATTGTTTCATGTATTGGTCACATTAATCTCTTAATGTTTGTTAAAGGGAGAGATTTGTAGCAGGATGATATCGATTAGCTTGCTAGATCCCAAGTAAAGCTTGTACATACCGCCAAGGCTTAGAGTCTAGTGGTACTTTAGGAGTCTCTCACACAATAGGTGTGTATTTAGTTTTCATGATCCTCTTTTTTCTTTTTCCCCCCAATCTCTTCCAATGTTTAGAAGAAAAAAAAAGTGGAATGCACGAAGCATCCTATACGCAGATCAGGGAAGGGACGCAACCCAAAAAGGGTGTGATATAGGCAACATTCCGAACACGAGTATTAGTGGTTGATATCATAGCTCAAATTTGTGACTTATAGATCATGCAGACAACTTAATTGTTGCTCCAAGACTCCCTTTCGATCTAATGTTAAGTTGTTTTGCATTCATAGATTATCACATTGTAACCATGGGCTAAACAAGGGAATGTTGTTTGGATGTAATGGTTCTATGTGACACCTTTAAAGAGACAAAACCTTATCTTGAAGAATTTTCCATTCTTGAATTCACACGTGATAGTCTATAGTATCATGCGGATCCCCCATATTAAATATTTGGTCGTACCTATGGAAGTAAGTTACAAATAGACAAGTTAGCCCGGCTGTGGAAGATAATTTTTCCAACATCATTCAAGGATCTTGCTGTCTTGATTCTCCAATTTCCTGGCCAGCTCAACACACTCAATATCTTAAGAAAATGAACTTTTCTTTTAAATTACTAGTAAATCTTATAACATCATATAATTACACACAATTCTCACCATCTTCTAAAGAATTGGAAAGTGCAATTACTTCCTGTTAATTACACTCAATTCCATGATGATCAAACAATTTTTCGACCAAACATACGTATTAAAATTGTGTAATTACACCGAAAATTCGACCAATGTGTCCTTCAATACAGGCTCTAAGTTTTGTAACAACTATCACTTCTCCCTTGCCCTTCCATTCAAGTGTAGTTGCTTGCGTTCCTAATGTTTCTTAAGCCTTATCACCAATATGAACATATCCGATAAACTCATAGTTATAAGGATAATTTGCATAAATAGGATCATTTGGGGCCATTGCTTAACTTCTGTCCCGGTTAAAGAATTTTGTGCAAAAGTAGTTTTGGCGCTACACACTTGGAAGATATGCTTTCCTAAGTTATGTCGGTCGGAACATAACTTAAGTACACTTTTCATTCTACCGATTTTGTTAAATTGTTCCAAAGTCTTGTCGGGTTGACAAAACTTGCCTTGTTCACAAATTATATTTAGTACCATCTTCATTTTACGTATCTTGTTAAATTGTTCAGAAGTCTTGTCGGATTGACAAAACTTACCTAGTCGCGGGCATAACTTTACTACCACCTTCATTTTACCTATCTTCTTAAATTGTTTACAAGTCTTGCAGAATTGACAAAACTTGCTTTGCTCACAAGTTACGCCGGTGAGACATACTTCTATTAAATTGTTCACAAGTCTTACAGGACTAACAAGACTTTGTACTATCTTAATTCTGTCTATGTTAATAAATCTTGTCAGATTCTCCAGACCTCACTTTGTGAGATTATACCGGATATGTTATTGTTGTTATTGTTATAACTCTTGCCAGATTGTCAAAACTTGCATGGATTGTTCAATAGGAGTAGGAAAGAGAAGAAGAGTGTGGTGATAGATCAAGACTCTACATTTGCAAAACTTTGTAAAATGGGAACAAACTTTAAAACACCACCTCTCAAAAGAGACGTCCGGTGAAAATACTTGTTATAAAGCCCAGATACTCAAAATCATAGGGCCCAATATATATATATCCATCACAGGGGGCTTTTCATAGGGCCCAAATGAAAATACTTGTTGCTACGACACACCTTACCTTCGCCGGGGTCCTATTACCCCCTAAACTTTTTTTTTCGTAATTCTTTGCACCTTTATTGCTGATGTGAAGCATTGCGTGAGAACACCTCCTTCAAGCGTGTGAGAACTTGAAAAAGGCTCTAACCTATACGAACTGACCACGTGTCAGTTCCAAAACTGATTTTCAAGAGCTCCAAATTTAATTTTGGGTGTCAAAATTCAATAAAAACTCAGTTAAATCCACACCAATCAAGATCAAATTTCAACTACAACTTGACAACAACATTATCACCATACCCCAGTAATCAATTTGGCCAGCAACTAAGAATTTCGACAAACCCATTTTTTTGTTCTTCGAGCTTTTTCAAGGTTCAACAATGATGGATTCGATATTCTTTTTTCATTTTCGAATCTCATCAACAACTAAGGATTTAGATTGAATTTAGCACTTGAATCTCAACTTTAAAACTTCAACAATCTTTGAATATGCTCAACACCTCTAATAGATTTTCAAATTCATATAAAAATAATTGTCCTTTTCATTTTTCTAAATATAAAATAATATTTTCATTACATTTCGAAATTAAAAAGAAAAGAAAAAGGAAGAAAATGAAATAGATTTTAAAAAAATATGTGATGATTATTTATCCTAAATGTAAAGGAATGGATCTCGGGCCTAACTCAACCCCAAAAGCTAGCTTGTAGGGTGAAAATTGCCCAAGCTCATATAAGGAATCTATGTTCCCATTCCATTTCCGATGTGGGACTCTTAAAACTCCCCCACACGCCCAGACCTCGTTAATTGGAGCGTGGACAATATAATTTGGGGGCCCAACATCGACGAACAAAGAATTGAAATGGGTCTGACTTTGATACCATGAAGGAATAGATCTTGGGCCTAACTCAATCCCAAAAGCCAGTTTATAGGGTGAGAATTGTCCAAGTCAATATTTTTATTCCATTTTCAATGTGAAACTCTTAACAGTACACCATACCATAGGCAAAATTTAAATAGAGAATAATGTGGGATGATTAGTGTCTTAGAGATTTATACATCAACCGAAAATATAAAATTAGAAGTTAGTAGTATTTTTTGTTTTATCTCTATTGTTATTTTATTATATATAATATTGATCCGTATGAGTTTAAATAAAAAAATATGACCAGAATTCATATAGTCATTTTTGAGACAACCCATATGTTTTTTTATATTCTACAAATCAAGAACTGCCACATGCCTTGACCAGAGGTGTAGATAATTAACATTATCATAATTTATTTGAAAAGATAGAAAACTAGAATAAACTAAAGGACAAATTAAAGTAGAAACTAGAAAATGAATAAAAACAACTCAAACGAATCGAATCTTCTTTTTTCTTGTTTGCTCAAAGGAAAAAGATTCATCACATTCATAATTATTATTCCCTTTGTCCTAATTTACGTGACATTATTTTTTAATTTGACCAAAAAAGAATATTATCTTTCATTATTTGACAACTATTTAATGATATCATTCTTATTTACCCTTGTTGGGTCCCATTTAATTTTTAAAAAAAGTAAAAAAGTAGCCACTAAAGTAAGAATAATTTGATAAACATAACAAAATCTTTCTTTATTTCTTAAACTGCATCGGTCAAATAGTGTCACATAAATTGAAACGGAGAGAGTATTATAGTAGTGCATGAGTTGATTTTCCTTGGGGTACCATACACCAAGAGATCACTTACACAAGAGTCTTTAATACAAAAAAGGGCATGATAATATTATCTTATAGACAATTACATTCATATTTAGCTAAATTATCTGTTACTATTTGCTTCCCTATAGACATTTTTTGTAGTTGGTAGCTTACCTCAAGCAGCGACCTGCGGTCATCAATGATTAGATTATATCTCTCATTGTTATTTCTAGGTACATGTACCGAATGAATGAAATGAGTCGAGATCCTCCTGTCTCTTGCTGATTACCAAGAACTTCGTCGCAACTAGTAAATTAAACCGTAAGGAGAAGTCTTTATTGCACGGTTTAGACTTGATTCGTGGCAAGGCACCATTGGCTCAAAAGTCTTTCTTATTTTGGAGAAAGCCAATGGTCCATTTTGTCATTCCCAATTGTTCTCTCAACGAGGGCATTTTACCAGAAGTTTTCGAATCTATTTTTGTGTGATTCTTGTTGAAACATATACTCAAGAGTGGGTGCATGCTGATGATTTTAAAGCAGATTCCCCATTCACAGAATAGAGAAGATCACTAAAATTTCGCGATCCGCCAAATTTATTTCAATTCCAAGAGCCCGGACCATCCTTGACATTTGTTTCCTCAATTCCTCTAAATTGAATCTTATATGTAAGAACTTGTAGCAACCTCATGGGGGTCATCACCAACATAATTCTTGTGTGTAGAGTGCTTTCAAATGACTCAAACATATAGAAGAATTCCTTTAACTAATAGTAGTAGTATCTATAGTGATGCAAATATGTATAATGATGTAAATAATGTTTCCTTTTTTTTTTTCTCCATATCTTAAGATTTGTGTCACCAATATGCATCTGAAAGTTTTCACATACATGCATCAATGCTATAAGAAGCTAATTAGATCTGGTAACTCTTGAGGTTTACTAGGTACATTATTTGTACAAGTTTCAAATGGATTAATTGCTCTTGGTGCAACTTTAATTACTTCATCATTTTGCATCAAATCTTCATCAAATTTCTCCCAATCATCAGTAATCACTGTCCTCAATTTCGTCTGATGACTAGTTTTTTCACATACCACAATGTCTTTACACATTTGCACGTCTTTTTCAGAAACCCCGTTGATGATTTCTTCGAGTTCTTTGATATCTTCATCCCGGATTTGCTCAATTCTCGGACACTCTATTGCATTTTTCACCCCAATTCTTCGACACAGCTTGAAATAAAATGACAATTCTTCACCTTGGATTGTCGCTTTTTGCACTATCCTAAGTGCCATGCTGGCTTCGACTTTCCCAGCAGAATAAATCCGCAACATAATTCTAGCGATTCCGTTGCAAATTCTGCTGTAAACGTCGAAGACTTCGATCATGACACAATCCATAGCTTCAAGAATTAGAGGGACAACAGCCGTATAACATAATGGCTTAATTTCGAGCAACATATCGAGTAAAAATTGCAACTTTTGAAGCAATACAAGATCTTGAATCATTGAATATCTCCCTTCAACAAAAGCAACACTATAATTATTATTATTGTTATCGTTGTTGATGCGTTCCAAATTTTGCAAGTTCCTCCTTTCTTGCAAATTCATAAAAAGAAGGGAGGATTTTTGATCAAGATAGGTGAAATACGCATGAATAAACACGTTTATCCCCCAAATCTTGGAAGGATCCAAGTGGCCATCTTTGAAATTCGAGAGATCGAATGGTAACCTCCCAATCCTTTGAATGGCGGGGATTTTTGAACTATAGACCCCGTGCATGAGCATTAATCCTTTGATTGCGACAACCCAACTCCTCGTTTTTTCCATACGTAACGAAATTGACCATATGAGAGATTTTAGGTGGCTAGGAGATAAACGTAGCCACTTACAAACGCGATCGACGTTTTTCATGTCGATCGTGAATTCATCGTGGCTCGTGGCTTTGATTACGGCAGCTTCCATTTCTGGATTTCGAAATGATGTTCGTCTTGATAGGCTTGCTAACCATAGGCTATTTTGATCTTTGAGTATACCAGAAGCTTTTCTCCATAGCCTCATTGTTGTAATTTTGGGTTGTTTCTTTAGCTATGTGTTTTTTCTCTTTAATGTTATGATTTGTGATTTTCTAGTCAAATTTTTGGCATTTGTTTAAGGAATTGGAAACAAAAAAGGAGAAAACAAATGACCAAAAAAACAAAAAAAGAAAAAGAAAAAGAAAGAATGAAAGAGAGAGTTGGCTAGTAGTGGAAACTCAAACACATGGCATAAGGCGCCATAAGCTATGACTAGCCGGCCAAAAGTATATAAAAAGGAACCCCATTTTGTGAGTTTGTTAGAATTACTAATTTTGTTTAGTAAACGGTTTTTCTTTAATGTTGTTCTTAGTTTGAGATAATGGTAAAAATGTATCTGAAATATCATTTTTGGAAGTCTTCTATCTGAACTATGTGTTTGTGATTTCAACCTGAACTATCACGGTATCACCAACTATTTATCAAAACACACCTCGAAATTGACTAGATTAAGTATTTGAATACAATCCTCAAAAGGCGCATCACAACTTAATGAAAAAATACATCAAATGACCCCAAAACTATACTTGAAATGTCGATATCACACTCCAACTATACATATGACATATTACCCCCTTCAACACCATAAAAGTGTATTTATTTATCCCTTACAACACACATACCCAAGTTTAATAAAGTGTGTGGTAGACACTCGATGTATGGTAATGACATGTATTAAATAAAATTAATTAACGAGCTAATTACACCATTATCTTAAATCATTTAGCAAATATATATTACACCCAAACCACTTTATTTGACCCAAACCCGTAATAACCCATGTATATTTCACCCACCCGTAAAAACCTTACCCACCACTAGGGGTGAGCACGGGTACAGGGTACCCAGATACCCGACCGGAACCGACACTAACGGGTAGGTTCCGGGTAGATATATTATAATAACGGGTAGGGTCCGGGTAGTAAAATTAGGAACCGATCAATGTCGGTCTAGGTCCTGCTCCAAACAAATAGAGGCAGTACCGGGACCGGAGCAAATACCGGAACCTATAAAATATTAAATATTTTTACTTTTTTAGAAACCTTTGGCCCACTTTTATCTTTCTCCAAAATTGTTTGTTGCTAGCCTATACATTCATTTTCCCTACCCCAAGACGTAAATATTTTAGCTTTTTCACCCCTTTATTCTAGAATGCTCTTTGTGCCCTAAGAGAAAACACCCAAAACTCTCTTAATAACAATGACGTCTTAGTTACACCACCGAACTTCATCGTCGACGTTGTTGAAGCTTTCTTTCAGGTACTTTCATCGTTGTCGTCATTGAAGCTTCACCTTGCCTCTTTCTCTCCCTTGGTTGTGTTCACGTCATTCCTAAAATGCATATGGGTTCATATCTAACTCTTCAATTTCTTTTTAATATCATATGCTTCTGTTCTATTTCAGGCGATACTCATCTTCAATTTGTATTACTTTTTTATTTGAAATGTAAATCTATTTTTAAAATTTGTGTATATTTTTGTAGTTGTGAAGATGAAATTTAGGGATTTACTAGTATAATAAAGCTTTTCTTTTGTATCGAAGAGCTTATGAACACGAAAATAAGTTTAATTCAGATATTTTCAAATTTATTTTGAAATCAACACGTTCAATTAATTGAGTGTCAAATTTGGCTTGCAATTTTAGGTTTTGGTTACAGAATTAACTTTTCTACAATGAATAAGTTTTCTAAAACTTCTTATAAGGGTACTAAAAACTCCAATTGCAGGCTAAAAAACTACTTGATGAAATTATTTTAGGACTCTTTTTTATTCTCATAGGCTTAAAAATTGTTGCTTAATTTGTGTTTTTTATTTCTGAGTGCAGGGAACCTCTGGGACCAGGGTCAGGTGAGGTTCAGGTAATGATTCTTCTGGGTAGGTTCCGGGTAGTAAATTTAGGAACCGATCTTTTACCGGGTAGGGTCCGGGTAGTTAAAAAATGTTAGGGTACCCGGACCCGCTCACCCCTACCCACCACCAAGAACCCAATCGACACAATTTGAACCTATAATCCTTTGCCTAAATCGACACCATCTGCACATAAGTTGTTAGATTTCATAGAAATTTTGAGTTCATCGTCCTCTAAAACTCCTATAAGTGTAGTTTTACTGATTTACGAGTATAAAGGTGACACTTTTCGTCGAAGTTTGGACCACAATATAAGAGCTACACTTACTTTCGTCTCCATGGCTAAAAGGTTAGTCTCGTGTGATATTTTATTCCGTATATTGCGATTAGAACTAGGGTTTACTGTCGTATTTCATTTTATTTATGTATATTGTGATAAGAATTAGGGTTTTGTCGTCTTTAATTTCTTATCGATTTTACTGTATAAATGCTTATATGTGTTAAAATAAGTAGTATTGCCATGTGTTGTTATGGTTTAGAAGTCGTGGTCTAGAGTCTAATTTTAGATATAAAATTGAAAATTTTCTACTTTTTTCAGGCTGTAATATGCCTTTTGAACGGATTACTTTGAGATATTACCATGGTGGAATTTTAAAGAAGGGGAAAAACTCTATATTGGTGGAGATGCTACTGATTTTCTTAGATGTGGATTTAGATAAGTTCTCCTATTTTGAATTGAGGGATTGTGTGAAAGATCTAGGATATGACCATGGGAGATACTTATTATTTGTGAGATTGCCTAAAAGTGTGCCATTAATAGAAATTAAATTAGGCAGGTATACAATTGATATTTTTGAATGTTTGGGTAATGTAGATATTTTGAAGGCATTTGTGTATCACATGGTTGAAAAGCCTCAAGTGGTCTCACCCTTGTTAGAATATGTTAGGCATGTGGAGGGGGATAATGTAGTCTCTATTGATAAAGGAACTGGACAAGACATTGGGGATAGTGAGGGAACAAGTACTGCTTTTGATGATGTTTTAGAGGCTCCATTTGAAGCAACTCCACATGTACAAAGTAATCCTCCAAATTCTTTACTTTTTCAATTTACTACTACTACAACTCATGCCACTGTCCAATCTAATACTACTACAAATCCTACACCTGTACCAGATGTTGCTGAATCTTCACATGCTAGGTCTGCACCAGATGTTGCTGAATCTGGTAGGGATGAGAGTGAATCAGACCTAGAAGAATTCTTTGATGAGATAGTAGTTGAAAGTGGGAGTGATGTAGATGAAGAGTTAAGGAGTTTTAGGGAGGAAAAGAAGGTTGGAAAGAGAAGAAAGAGAGGTGAAAGACCTCATGTTCCTGAACATGTTAAGTTGGGAACAGAAAGAAAAGGTCCAGATGTGGGCTATGATGAACCAAAATAGAATAGGGACACTTTAGAGGGCAAGTTGGCTGGTGATGAGTCTTATTACCCTTCAGATTAAGCTGCTAGTTTTGAAACTGATCTAGACGATATAACTGATGATGAAGGAGTGGTTGAACAGAGGGAAAAAGCAAGAAGAATGAAGGTAACAAACAGAGTGGTGTTTGATACAACTTGCAAGAAAGTTGTGTGGGAAACATGCCTCAAGTTTGAGAGTGTTAATGAATTTAGAATTGTTGTTACCAAATATGCAGTTGCTCAACATGTGGCTATTGAAAAATATGTTAATGTACCTACAAAGGTAAGGGTTAGGTGTACAGATGGTTGTCCTTGGCTTTTATTTGCTAGCTTGGATTCTAGGACTAACAACTTTGTTGTGAAGAACTACAACTCAATTCACAAATGTGATCCTACCAATAGGAACAAGCTTCACAATATCAAATTCTTATCCAGTCACTATAATGAGAGGATAAATGAACGACCAAACATTAGAATTTTTGAGTTTCAACAGCTTATTAAGAAGGAGTTGAATTTATATGTGGGAAGGACTGTGTGTAGGAGAGCAAGAAACAAAGTGTTAGCTGAGTTAATGGGTGACCATGTTCAGGAGTTTAGGAGTATTTTAAATTATAGGGATGAGATGTTAAGATCAAATCCAGGCAGTACGTGTTGTCAAGCTTAGTGAGGTGACATTTGAATGTGGCAGAAAAATGTTTAGAGGCTTCTACGTGTGTTTTGATGCAATGAAGAAGTCCTATTTGGCTAGTTGTAGAAAGTGCATTGGCTTGGGTTGTTGTTTTTCAAAGGAAATTTCTAAAGGTCAACTACTTGTTGCTGTGTGTAAAGATGTCAACAATCAGATATTGCCACTGGCTTGGGCAGTAGTTGAGGTTGAAAACAAGCACACTTGGAGCTGGTTTATTAGAATTCTAAAGGAAGATCTTCAGCTGGGAGATGGGAGAGACGTGACACTTATAACAGATATGTAAAAGGTAAGAAAAACAGAGGGCTTGAGAGAAGAAATTATTTCTGGAGGTGTGCAAGGTCTACTTTTGAGGCTGAGTTGAAGGGAAACTTTGACTACATGAAACTGTTTGGAGAAGAATGCCTTGAGAAGTTGTTTTACTACAACCCAAATAGATGGAGTAAAGTTTACTTCAGTGTTACCTCAAAATGTGACAGTGTAGACAACAACATGGCTGAATGTTTCAACTCTAAAATGTTAGTTGCAAGACATAAGACTATAATTATAATGCTAGAAGAAATAAGGGTGAAAATGATGAAGAGAGTAGGACAGATGAGAGAGTTTTTCCAAGGTTGCATCTATGACTTTTCTCCAGTGACAACGAAAATATTGGGAGATAACACAAAAAGATCTATGAAGTGCAACATTGAGTGAAATTCAAATACATGTTATGAGGTGCTTGATGTACAATTCAGGCATTGTGGATTTGCCTAGACAGACCTGTAGCTGTAGAGCATGGATGTTGAAAGGCATACCATGTGCTTATAAAATAGCTGCAATTCACCACAAGAAGTTAAACCCAATAGATTACATTTCTGAGTGGTATAGCAGAGAAACTTACATGAAGATGTGGCCACCATCAACAAATCCTTTTGTTATACCACCTTAAGTTAGGAAGTTGCCAGGCAGGCCTAAGAAGGTTAAAAGGAAAGAACCAACTGAGAATCCTAAATCTGGGAAGCTATCCAAAAGGGAATTGAAATGACATGCAACAAGTGTCATAAGAAGGATTACAACAAAAGAAAATGTCTTGGAGAGCCTACTGTTGATGGCCCAAGTTCAAACAATGCTGCTGGCCCAAGTTCTATTGTTGGCCCAAGTTCTACTGCTGGCCCAAATTTTGTTGCTAGCCCAAGTTCAAGTTCTGCTGCTGGAAGAGAGGGGTAGACCAAAGTCAAAAGAAAAGGTTATGCAATATTAAAAAACTGCGTCAGTCTATAGGTTATAAATTAGTTGTTAATATTTGGTTTTCTATTGTAGAATGTTGCTGCTTCAACTGGAAAAACAAGGGGTAGACCAAAGGGTTCAACAGAAAAGGTAATGTAATTTCACATTCTTCACTATATAGATTATGAATTAGTTGCTAATTTTTTTGTTTTCTTTTGTAAAATGTTGCTGCTAGAAGGATTGTTGGTATGGGGGTGTTGCACACACAAAGTGAATAAACTATCATTAATGTAATTTTCTTATCAGTTTAATATCTTTTTCTTGAATTTAGTAACATTAACAAGTAGTACTAAATCTATGTTCATTTGAGCAGGCTGGATTGCCAAGTGAAAGGTTTAGAAACATTCAATCTTCAGCATTGATCACTGGAGATCTTGGTCATAAATCAAGCAGATGTGTAAAATGGAAGGGAACAACATCTATGACCTCCAGCCAGCTTCAAGAAATGAGGGGGAAAAACAAATCGAAACAAGGAGCAAGACTGCAAAATTGAGTCAAGAAAGCTCCACTGCTCCATCTCACATTGACGGATGGTTTTTTCTTTTTGGTGTATTTTTGACAACTGTGACTGCATTGTAAAAATTAATTATGTCAGTTTTTTGTTAGCATTTAAGACTGTTTTGGCAGCTGTGAGTGCATCTTAGAAATTAACTATGCAACTACTTTGGTTTACTAGATATGACTGCATTTAAGACTGATTTTTTGACATTTACTGCATTTAACATTAGTTCAATGGCAAATGTACTGAATTGACAGATGTAAATTCACTCTATTTTGGTTATGTGGTTATAATATGCACTTGTGACTAGGGATGGCAATTGGGCGGGGCGGGTGCAGGTACGCCCTCCCACACACCCGTAACAGCTAGAAAAATTTATACCAGTCACCTACCCGCCGGTGGCGGGTACATTTTCAACATTCATATCCGCGTAGGTGAGTATATTCCTAAATTCACACTCGCTCCACCACCCAAGTGGATATCCGCCACCCGCCAATACCTTCCTACTACCCTAGTTGGGGTGGGTATGGGTATAACTTTGGTGGGTATAAGGCGGGCGGTTGGATGTGGGGTGGGGCAGGCGGGTATAACTGCGAAGTCACTACCTACCCATACTCGCCTACTACCCGTCAAAGTTATACCCATACCCGATTACTACCCGGCAAAGGTATACTCATACCTGCCCCAATTGAGGCGGGTGCGGTGAGGAATCCGCAAAATTGTACCCACCTGCCATCCCTACTTGTGACTGCACTTTAATTTATGTTTGTGTACGTGATTGGCAATTATAATATGCAGCTGTGACTGCAGTTTTAGTCCAGTCTTAGTGCATTCGTAGTGCATTTTTAGTACAGTGAAAGGTGTAATTTATACACAAAATGTGCAGTGTGCAGTGACAACACTTTTAGTGCAGTTTATACGCAATTTCTAGCAGTTAAAACACTAACAATTGCACAAAATGCAGTTTCATTACAACACTAACATTTGCACAAAATGCAGTTTCATTACAACTCTAACAATCGCACAAAATAATGATTCATTACAACGGACATACCAACTTTGCAAAATAGTGGTTCATTACAACCAACATTGCCAACATTATCAATTCATTACACAAAATAAGGGTGTCAATTAAGGTTCATTACAACACCAACAATCTAGCAAAAGACATACTATTGCAACCCCCTTTTCTTTCATCTTCTTAATGTCTTCTCCAAAATTATCCATTTGAATCTCTATGTTGTTCATATCAATTATGCTTTTCACACATTTTGTAGGCTTGTGATAGCTTGAAATGATGCTTCAAGTTCACCAATTCTTCCCACCAGTTTAGGAATCACAAATTTGGATCTTGGATCAATCTCATTATCCTTCCAAAGATAAAAATCACATGATCTAGCACCCTAAAAGTAATAAAATTAAGAAAAAAAAATATTCTTCCAACTCTTCAAAGTTCATTCTTGAAAACAAATTCACTTACACCATAATCTTCTACCAGGGTTCCTTGGGGTCCAAGAGGTCAACAAAGGCAGAAGAAATCCATATTTGCATCGCATTCCGTTCAACTCATGATCATTCTCTTGCTTACAAAGCATACTCAAGCCTATTTTAACCATTAAACCACTTTCATTATCAAAAAATTAAATAAAACAAAACTAATTAAATAGAGCTCCATACAAAACAAGTAAAGGAAATGAAACAAAATTGGAGAAAAATCTTGCGGTTTAGAAATTTCAAAAAACGAATTTACAGGGCAAAAATAACCCTCCAAAAGGAAAAAAAAAATGAGGAACTAATCAAACAAACAAACTAAAGTCAGATTTAATTACCTTTGCTTCAGAATAATTGAGCTTGAGTGATGATTTGAGGATGAATTTTCAGAAATTGGGAAATAGTTATGGTTCTTGGCTTATGGGTGGGGTATGACTTTCAATGGGGTGGGGTGAAATTATTTTACCGTTGGATGTATTAAAGATGGTTTAAAATTATTTTTTCCTTTTTTATTAATTTAAATGCGTAGTAAATCAGTGTTCACGCGCTAAAATTAGTCGACAGATACACGCTTGGGTCTAGGTGTTGTAAGGGGTAAATAAATACACTTTTATGGTATTGAGGGTGTAATAGGTCGCATGTATAATTGGAGTGTGATATCGACATTTCAGGTATAGTTTAGGGGTCATTTGATGTATTTTGCCCAATTTAATTTGTCCATAAAATTTCATTTTGTCTACATGACATCTGACTCATTAATTTCGAGACTCAGTTAAAAAACACAAACACCTAATAATTCAGGTAGAGAACTTTCATGTGTTAACATAATATTCTCAGTAATCATTCTCCTTTTATAAATCAAGTTCAATTTCATTCTCAGCTAAGATGAGTACAAGAAGCAAATTAATCGTTCTGTTGATAATAATTTTGGAGATGATTTGTTTGAGAAATTACTCAAACTAATTGGCTTGAGCTGGGAAAAGGAATTAGGAGCTTCAACCTTAGCCAATAAAGCTAGACAAGTACGAGTGAAGAGCTTAGTTAATGAATTTCCCCTAAAGAAATCATTAATCATATTACAAACATTTTCAGAAATGATAGGCTAGCAGCACTCATAAAACTTACCATTAAACCCATTTGGACCTACAAAAAGGCAGAGCTAGAGCTACTGTTACGGGTTAGACCGAGTCCAATAATTTTAGTTTCTATATTTGTCTTAAAATATAAGTTAAATATATATAAATTATTAATCAAAAACCAATAACTTCAAAAGACTAAAATTCAAACTCATAAGCTTCAAATTTTGACTCTATCTTTGCCAACAAAGCTATTGGTGAAAGAGAATAATTCCTTACCGATTTCATTAATGTAAATGGTTTATATACATGATATACAATAGTCATCCTAGTCTATAATTACGGAAATCAAATATACACTTACCTACTACAAAAAAAAATATTACTACCATAATTACAGATGTACAAGATCACTAATGATATCACAAAAATATACGGTGTACATTCTATCACACTCTCGCAATCATAGCGGACGGTTGTCGTACGCTGAGACTGTCCCTAAAATCTTCAAACAAAACTAAGGGAAGACCCTTAGTAAAGATGTCATCAATTTGATAACGCGAAGGGACATGCAAGACACGAACTTATCCATGAGCTACCTTTTCGCAAACAAAGTGAATATCCATCTCGATATGTTTAGTGCGCTGATGTTGTACAGGATTCCCCAAGAGATATATCGCAGTAGACCAAGGTAGCTTTCCGAATAGAAAAATGAAGCTCTAAGAAGAGGTTACGCAACCAACAAGACTCAGACACCACATTGGCGACCCCTCGATATTCGGCCTCCGCGCTAAAGCACGATAGTGTAACCTGGTGTTTAGCCGACCAAGTCACCAAGTTATCACCAAGACTTTATTTAATTGTTTAAAGAATAATTGACTTTATTTAATTATTTAAAGAATAAGAGAAACAAAAATACACATAAATAATAACATACAATAACCAGATGCCGAACGCCTGATGTCTGGAAATCCACCTCAATCAACATCTGTATAGATACTGATGATGGATATAAGTGTAAACCATAATCCAAGAGTGCCTTGAATGTAGCGCACAATGCATTTAAGAGCGTGCATGTGTTCTTCCCTCGGATCATGCATGAATAAATACACCTGCTGCACTGCATAAGTAATATTGAGCCTCGTAAATATGAGATATTGAAGAGCCCCCGCAAGACTACAATAGTGGGAGGAATCCTCGTATGGTGTGCTAGAAGTAGCACTCAACTTCAGTTTAGTGCCAACCGGAGTAGGAGATGACATGCCAACCCGTTCAATAATCTCTGTTGCATACTTCCTCTGAGATAGAAATAGACCACATGCATGACAAGTGACAACTATACCAAAAAAATAGCTCAATGTCCCCAAGTCTTTCATAGCAAATTCTGAGTTGAGAAGAGATATGATAGACTTGCGCAGTTTGTCAAAGGAAGCAATCAATATAATATCATCCACATAAAAGAATGTATGCCATAGAAGTACAGTGATGATAGATGAACAAAGAATGACCAAACCACTGTGAGAAAACCCAAGAGTAGACACATAATCTGCAAATCTTTTGTACCAAGCTCGAGGAGCCTGTTTTAGCCCATACAAGGACTTTTTCATCAAGTACACATAATTAGGATGCGTAGGGTCTCTGAAACCTAAGGGCTAATGCATGTATATAGTTTCCTTGAGTTCGTCGTATAAGAACGCATTTTTCACGTCCAACTGATGAACGGGCCATGAATTTGAGAGAGCTAGACTGAGAACAGTGCAAATAGTTGCCAGTTTGACCACCGGACTAAATGTCTCTTCACAATTCACGCCAACCTATTGAGTTTTGTCATCACCTACAAGACGGGCCTTATGCCTATCAAAAGAACCATAAGATTTTTCCTTATGAGAAAAAATCCACATAGAACGAATAACATTAACACCATGGCCATTTTCCACATCTTATTTTCAATAAGAGCATTATATTCATCATCCATGGCCATTTTCCAATTCGGGTCACAAAGGGCAGACACGGGATTACGTGGTAGGGGGATTTAGTGACATTAGAATTGAGATTAAACAATAGCTTCGATTTAAAAATGCCATATTGGCTACGAGTAACGGGTCCTTGTTCCGGAATAGAAGTGGGTTGGCCCAATGCAGAAGGTATGTTATTGGACTGGATTCGGGTTGGGAGAACAGTGGTTGGGTGATGGCTGCACTGGGTTGGGCCAGCAGGCAGTGGGCCTGCTGGCAGAATTTGTGGATGAGAAACTGTTAGTCTAGGAGGAAGTGGACCTGCTGACAGATTTTGAGAATGGGGGGGGGGGGGGGGGAGAGGTGTTTGGGCCAGTAGGCAGTGGGCCTGCCGGTGTCTGCTGGTCCAGATGCCGAGGTGTGGGATGGACCAAATGGTGTACCACATACGATAAGAGCCCATCATCCAAAAATTATAACATTGGACACAGAATTATGCAACTTAGCAAACGGAAATTGTGTTTCATAAAAAAAACATGACGACTAATTATGATTTTATTAGAGGATAAATCATAACATTTGTAACCACGATGATTATACAGGTAACCCAAAAATATACAAGCGGTAGAGCAGACTTGAAATTTTTTATTGCAGTGGAAGGGAAGATATGATAGCATAAACACTCAAATACCTGAAGATGAGAATACGAAAGGTCTTCGTGATAAAGTATTTTGAGTGGAGATTGATATGTTAATCCTTTGCTAGGGAGTATGTTAAGAAGGTAATTCGCCATTTGTAATGCTGATGCCAAAATGAAGGTGGTAATGAAGCATGGGCTAGTAATGTACGAACAATATTATTAATGATGTAGATTTTTCTCTCGACTTTACTATTTTGTGATGACGTATGTGGACGTGAAAACCAAAAAATTATACCATTAACCTTACAAAATTCTCTAAATGACCCATTATCACATTGAATGTTCTTAATTTCCCATTTAAATTGCGTACGGATGAATTCTCTAAATTATAAGAGTGTGGAATAAACTTGAGACTTTTTAGATAATGGAAATGTCCACAAAAAATTAGAATAATCATCCAAAAATAACACATAATAACGGTGGCCCGAAGAGCTCAAAATGAGAGATGTCCAAAGATAACTATGAATAATATCAAATGACAACAAAGTACTAGAATTGGAGGCAACAAATGGCAATTTAGCATGTTTTCCAAGCGGACAAGAAGGACAAACATTAGTACTACGAGCACTATTACACTCAATAAATTTATTGTTTTTAAGGGAGGAAAAAACATACGCTCCCGGATGATCCAAACGCGCATGCCATAAGGAAGGTGCTAAAGAGACAAACGTTGACAGTGTGGCTTGTCTAGTGGTGATGTGGTGGTGATGGGATAGAGCTCGCCCCGACTATCACATCTCATTAGATGTATCCCCGTCCAGAAATCCTTCATAGAAAATCCAAAAGGATCAAGGTGATGTTAAGCCATGTTCTGCCGAGCTTGCTGCTGCTGTTTACCATTGGGTCTGGCCTAATATTGAGTAGGAAATTGGCACGGTGAAATGGGCCACTACCACTGGCCCAACCTCACGACCATTGCCCACTGGCCCAAGGCTGCTGCCAGTGTTGATGTGGCCCAGGCCCCTGCTGGCCGTCAACACGTCTTCCACTGCCGCACCGCCATTGCCTCCGTTGCCATCGTCACGGTTTTTTGCCACTATTTTAGCCCTTTTTCCACCACTGTTGTTGCGGTTTTGGCTATAATTTTCAGAGAATGATTGAGGGTCATCGGTGTCACGTGACGTGGCCACCATCATGGAGGAATGTGTTCCGGTTGCGGCCTTCTTAGCCAACCCTGCTTCTTCTAGGGTGAGCATGGAACGTGTTTGATAGAACGGCGGGAGAAAATTGCTTTGGTGAAGGAGAGTACCAACCCCATTATACGCCTCGGAGTGCCCCACAACCATCTGAAGAACAAGACAATCATTTGTGACCGGCGCGCTAACGTTCTTGAGTTGATCCGACAACTCCTTGAGCTTTTGACAATATGCAAAGGCATTCAAAAAATCCTCCATAGTTGTGTGAGATAGTTCTTGCTCAAGGGTTACAGCACTATAGTTTTTGTTATCTTGAAATATATCACACAACCTATTCCAAGCTTCCATTGTCGTGGTGTCGGGTTCGATAATGGTCTGTAAGAGGTCTGTAGAAATGGTGGAATAAATATATTGGAGGACCGTAGCATCAAGAGTTGCCCACAACTCTATTTCATCATCGGTGGAAGGCACCTTCTCCTTGCCTTTTTCCGGTTTGACGATGTGATGGAGGACTCTATGAGACCTTGCGTGATTTTATAATAAATAATTCTATATTTTGGGTTGAAATATTGAAAATAATAATAAATAGTTGATGTATTTACACACTAACCCCATAATCCATAATTTTCTCTATACACTAGAATAGTTGAAAAATGCTACCAGGTGTAATTAGACAAAAAAGGTAAATGACCCGCAATTACTTTTTTACGATGCCCCCACCATGTATAAAATATAGGAAATTATGCCTAATAACCTTGAAAATGGGTGATATTGACTTTTGACCCTCACTTGTCCTATGAACAAATCTTCAAAGTCAATAGTCAACTTGTTAAACTTGAAATTTTGTTCATGAGACGAGCGGGTTAAAAGTTCAAGACCGTCCACCTCCAATACCATTCTTGTAAATCACCTGTAAAAGTCTCACTACTTAGTCAGATGAGATGTGGTGGATTGGGCTACATTTTAGCCCATGAACCAAATCTTTCAGTTTGGGCTACAATTTAGCCCATCTTTACACATTTGTTGCATTCCTTTTTTAGCATTAAAGTTGTGTCATTTTGTTGAATATTTGAGCGCTTTGTCACGTCCTTAGTCTATAACTAAGCGCACGTGCGACACTTGAAAACTTGCTCACGTTCTTGCACAACTTGCTTGCGATCTTACTATGCCAAGTCATACTAAATTACTACTCTCTAGATCGCTAAGGAAATGGTAGATTAGGAAGACAAGAGAAATTTGCTAAAAGAAAGCTTTTATATTGTAGAGAGGTCAAATTATTTGCTTGATGGTTTTACAAATGAATGCCCCTCTATTTACACTACTCACCTAGGGACTAGTATGTAAATAATAATTATTGTATAAGTCCCTACATATTTACAAAAAAAAAAAACTTCTTTTCTAGAATCATCTACTAGGCTAGAAAGTTCTAAGGATCTTCCATGCAAATCCATAAGATTCTAAGGTCTTCCAAAAAGTCTTCCCAAGGAAGCTCTCCATGGCTCTAGAATCTTCCCACATATCCTAGCATCTTTCCTATGTAAGCATCTACATGGATAAATATGTGCCAAGTGGCACCTATGTGGCATGATGATGTGGTGGGTCATCACACTCCCCCCACCCAATATTGCAACGACCGCGGTGCATTGTTGGTGCATAAAATCTCGGATCTTATCTTTGAATTGCCACACGTCTTCATATCGCTCACATGTGGCCTCCTCCGATGATTGCCCCTACCAATGGACGAGGGACATAGCGATGGCTTTCTGCCATTGTCTTCGCCTGGCCTGGTAATCAATGATAGTCTCAATCTTCTGACCATGCGAGACGGTAATTGTAATAGGCGCGCGACTTGATTGGTCCCTACTCGGATCATCCTTCCTAATACACCACATAATATCTCCGAATTTTGGCACGTAAAATCTTTGACCTGTAGTAAGCAATAAACTATCTTCTATTAAAAAATGCCTCATCTTTCCTGGGTGGTTAACTCTATAAATTGCTTTCTTGCTGGATCATGCTGCATGCTTTCTTTTATAGCCTCTCGGATGTCACAACTTGATGAAGTGATGTCAACAAGATCATCCTTCCAGCTCAACACATTAGTTACGATATTGCCCGACATATATTCTAACTCAATCTTATGATCCATGTCACGTCTATGAGGCAAGTTCTTAGGTAGCTCGTCGATCATCACATCTTTGTTCTTTTTGAGCAAATTATCTATCATAGGTGGCAGTGTCTCATGAGTACCATTGTCCCCTTTCTTGAGCCCTTTGATAAGTTGCATAGCTTAAAGTTGTGTCTGGCCCTATAACATAGTCACTGTAGGCACCATGCAAGCTCCTTCTCGCTCCAAGACCAAGAGACGTTGGAGGTAGGGGTCGATCATCGCGTGGCAATGTCTAAAGAACTATTGCCCCAAAACAATGTCAAAGATCTGGATATCCATAGTTGTGGTAGTAAAGTTTGTCGTACCTTTCCGATTGCCCAATGTGACCAACACCATTGGCTACAGCATGGGCATTTTGTGGCTCATCATTCACAATCTTGACGTGCGCATTAGTTAGAGCGAGATTCAACTCTAGTCTCTTTGTTGCGGCCTCGGTCACAAAATTATGAATCGCCTAAGTGTCTATCAGTGCACAAGTCGGCTTGTTGTTGATGGTGAGGTCTACGTACTGGTTTTTATTCTCGCTGGTTTAGTTATCTTGCTTCGTGATAGTGCCACATAGTTTGATCGTCCCCAACTGTGCTATTTTTGAACTCTGTGTTTGCATCTGCTCATTCCTTTCTGGCACCATTGCACTAAGACTCTTTAGGTCAGGGCAATTTCTAAAGTTGTGTAGCCCTTCGCATAGGTAGTATCATTTCTTCTCGATCTGCGCCTTCTTTTCGGTATAGCCCTGACGACTACTTGAATTTTTGTCGTGAAACTTATTGGCATTTTGAGTCTTGGATTATTGTTTTTGTGACTCTTTGCTCTCGCCACGGTCTCCTCAACCTTTGGTATCGCTACCCTTTAACTCATTTCCTTGGCCTTTATCGTGCTTGTCATGGTTGAAGTCCATCAAAGAATCGTCCTCCACTATAGATTAGTCTACGTCTGTGACTTGATGGCGTTACAACTCCTGCTTAGTCCAATTCTGCAACTTGTCTATAAAGTGAAATAATAAGTCATCATTGGTGAGGTTGGGAATTTGAAGTATCAGGGTGGTGAACTCCTTGACATAGTCGCGTATACTCCATGTCTGCTTCAATTCCCTAAACTTACGTCTTGCCTCGTACAAGACATTGTTCAAAAAGAATTGACGCTTGAACTCGGCCTTGAATTGGTCCCACGTGCTAATGGCGCACAGACCTCTCTCAACATCGGCCACCTTTCTTCTCCACCATATCATGGAAGTTTCATGACATCATGACAGTGTTGATCTTGACCTCATCATCCCTTACCCTTTCATGCCTGAAATAATTCTCCACGTGCCAAAGAAAGTTCTCCACTTCTTGTGCATCACGAACGCTTTTGAACACTGGTGGCTTGGGAGACTCAATCTTAGCCTCCCTCATTACAACAATATTGATGGCTGCCTCGGTCACGCTAGCATTGACCTACTCCTCGAGTGCCTCTATCTTTGCCTTCATAGCATCGATAGTACTCAACGTTTTTATGAGTCTGCACTCTAAGGCAGTGACAGTTTCCGGTAACTCAAATTCCACCTGCTTGTGACCTTCCAAGTCATTCTGGACGCTCTCAATTTCTTCAAGGGTATGCCCCTCAAGAACGCTAAGGGTACCTTCCACTTTCCCCAAGCATTGGCCAATGATCTCGAGGGCGGCCATCCCCATGTTAACCTTCATAACCATCTCTTTATCGAGTGAGACGTCCTCGGGTAGGACCTCTACATTATCCTTAGAGTGGCAATGGATCTTGGACCTGATCCGGATCCGGTGGATCCAGATCAGTTTTATAGGGTATGAATCTCAAAATTTGGACCCGATGGATTCGGATCGGACCCGGATCTATTTCTGACGGATCGGATCTGGATCTGGATCTTGTATTTGAGATTCGTATCTGGTCCAGATCCGATCCTTGGATTCATTTTTTATTAAATATATCCATAACTCAGAATGTAATTTTATAAGTATTTTCTTAATTTTTTTTCATAATTTATGTATTGGGTAAAAGGTTGAACTAGGATAAGACACAAGTCACACAGCCATGTAATTTATCTTTGAAGTTTCATTTCTTTTACCTATATGCTCTCTGCAGTTTCTCATATTTTCATTTCTATAAAAAGAAAAAATTATCACTCTTCTTTAAATTTTCCTTTCTTGAATCTGCTAGCCGTAAGCTTTAAGTATCTTTTTCTCATTTGTTTGATCAGCAAAAAACAATTGAGACTTTTGATATATGACTGACATTGTTTTATGTTGTTTAATGAAGTCAATCAGTAGAACTACAAGTGGAGCATCACTAATGCCTCCAAAAATTAGCTCAAAGTTGCAACTTGTTCAGCATCACTAATGAAGTCAATCGTCTTTATTTTCTTGTGATGCTAAAACTTTGTTCAGTATTTTGGAAGAATGGTGTCATGTTTGTGTAGGTTGATTAAATGAACTCAATCATTTTTTTCAATCAGATTGCGTTTTATTTTGTCATAAAAGTTTCAACATGTGGGAATATTATTCAAGCCAAAAAAATTACATGTAGATCCAGATCTGATCCGTGGATCCGGATTTGGATCTGATTTTTATGGACCCGATGGATCTGGATTCGGATCTGGATCCAGGTATGAAAAATATATTTGGATTTGAATCTAGTAGGATCCAGTCCAAATCCGATCTGTTGTCATCCCTAGTTATCCTCGCTTGCACCAGTGACAGAAGGTTCTTGGGATGTAAGCCCTTTGTTTGACACAACCTCGGGTGGTACCTCCTGGCTGTTGCTAGCGACATTCCTCTTTTTGGTATGACCCTTCTTGCCAGCAACATTCTGAGTGATGTTGGCTTGAGTGTTAGCAACGTTGATTTCTCCGTCGTTTTCCATTTCCTTAGTATCAACCTTCGCTCTGATATCATGTTGTCACGTCCTTAGTCTTCAACTAAGCGCAGTGCGGCACTTGACAACTTGCTCACGTTCTTGAACAACTTACGTTCTTGAACAACTTGCTCACGTTCTTGAACAACTTGCTCACGATCTTGCTATGCCAAGTCAGCCTAAATTACTACTCTCAAGATCGTTAAGGAAATGGTAGATTAGGAAGACAAGAGAAATTTTCTAAAAGAAAGCTTTTATATTGTAGAGAGGTTGAATTATTTGCTTGATGATTTTACAAATGAATGTCCCTCTATTTATACTACTCACCTAGGGACTAGTATGTAAATAATAATTATTGTATAAGTCCCTACATATTTATAAAGAAACCCCTTCTCTAGAATCATCTACTATGCAAGAAAGTTCTAATGACCTTCCATGCAAAATTCATAAGATTCTAAGGTCTTCCAAAAAGTCTTCCCAAGGAAGTTCTCCATGGCTCTAGAATCTTCCCACATATGCTAGCATCTTTCCTATGTAAGCATCCGCATGAATAAATATGTGTCAAGTGGCACCTATGTGACATGATGATGTGGTGGGTCATTAGAGCTTGGTTATTTGTTCAAGTTCCCTGCTCTAATACAAAGTAATTAGCAAAGAATTTTAAGTTAGGTACACTTACAATATAAAAGATATTTACACAATCCATTAGGTAGTATACAAGACGATTATAAGTAATTCTCTTCAATAAGCATCAATTGACAACATAACAAACATATAAGGTATCTAACCTATTATCGTCATATGCTAAAATTCACTGATAGATTAACAAATTTATACATTATCTATACATATAACTTGTATCCAAATTGGAACTTGATATATTTGCACACTTATCTTAAATAAAAGCCCATAGATGTAGAAGTCTTCCTTTGAAACCTAACAAGAATTCCTTCCAATCTTTCTCAAACTGCTCAAGGAAATTCAAGTCACTCAACTGTCTTAATTCACATATTAAGACATATTTTTCAATAATAGTCCTAAATTCACATATCTAAATCTTATGTTTAAATTAAACATCTTGCATACATTATCATATAATCGCTAATTTTCGACAGACATACAGTAAAAAGATTGGTTCGCCGGTAAGGAATTTTCAGCAAAAACGTTACTTATAAAGCCAATTTCTGATGAAATTTATCGGAAATTAGCGATTTTCTGGCAGTGATATGAATTAAACATATTGCATATGCAACTCAATAATTTTATGGTGGGTACAAGAAAAACAGCAATGGCATCTTTTATTGCACTGAAACCTGTGGCATCTTGTCTTCTATACTTTTGTTGGCATCCAAGAGACACAAACCAAAGAGACAAATTAATCCACAAGTCTTTCTCAACAAATATATTCTGCAAGAAAAAGAATCCCATATACTATAGGTACCATTTCCCATCAACCCTTACAACGATAGCATGGGATGTTTCATGTTTGAGGATTATTAGTTGTCTTTTTATTGTTGTCTTTATCTCCCTTTGATGTAAGATTTATCTTTTATTTTCTAGGTAAAAGTGATGATAAAGAGTTGTAGAATTACAACTATGAGTGTGTATTGTATGGTCCAAAGCTAGTAACCACCCTTTTGTCCCTAAATGTACCCTCCCAACATTTCATTTCCTCCCGGGGCAGAATCCGAATTTTTAATTTATAAATTTTGAATCATAATTATCTTTATTTATTATTATCCTTATTTATTGAGTTATAAATAGACAATTTACAAATATAAGGTTTGAAGATTATTTTTTTGTCTTTTTATTGTTGTCTTTTTCTCCCTTTGATGTAAGATTTATCTAACTTTTATTTTCTAGGAAAAATAGATAATAAAGAGTTGTAGAATTACAACTATGAGTGTGTATTGTATGGTCCAAAGCTAGTAACCACCCTTTTGTCCCTAAATGTACCCTCCCAACATTTCATTTCCTCCCGGGGCAGAATCCGAATTTTTAATTTATAAATTTTGAATCATAATTATCTTTATTTATTATTATCTTTATTTATTGAGTTATAAATAGACAATTTACAAATATAAGGTTTGAAGATTATTTTTTTGTCTTTTTATTGTTGTCTTTTTCTCCCTTTGATGTAAGATTTATCTAACTTTTATTTTCTAGGAAAAATAGATAATAAAGAGTTGTAGAATTACAACTATGAGTGTGTATTGTATGGTCCAAAGCTAGTAACCACCCTTTTGTCCCTAAATGTACCCTCCCAACATTTCATTTCCTCCCGGGGCAGAATCCGAATTTTTAATTTATAAATTTTGAATCATAATTATCTTTATTTATTATTATCTTTATTTATTGAGTTATAAATAGACAATTTACAAATATAAGGTTTGAAGATTATTTTTGTCTTTTTATTGTTGTCTTTTTCTCCCTTTGATGTAAGATTTATCTAACTTTTATTTTCTAGGAAAAATAGATAATAAAGAGTTGTAGAATTACAACTATGAGTGTGTATTGTATGGTCCAAAGCTAGTAACCACCCTTTTGTCCCTAAATGTACCCTCCCAACATTTCATTTCCTCCCGGGGCAGAATCCGAATTTTTAATTTATAAATTTTGAATCATAATTATCTTTATTTATTATTATCCTTATTTATTGAGTTATAAATAGACAATTTACAAATATAAGGTTTGAAGATTATTTTTTTGTCTTTTTATTGTTGTCTTTTTCTCCCTTTGATGTAAGATTTATCTAACTTTTATTTTCTAGGAAAAATAGATAATAAAGAGTTGTAGAATTACAACTATGAGTGTGTATTGTATGGTCCAAAGCTAGTAACCACCCTTTTGTCCCTAAATGTACCCTCCCAACATTTCATTTCCTCCCGGGGCAGAATCCGAATTTTTAATTTATAAATTTTGAATCATAATTATCTTTATTTATTATTATCTTTATTTATTGAGTTATAAATAGACAATTTACAAATATAAGGTTTGAAGATTATTTTTTTGTCTTTTTATTGTTGTCTTTTTCTCCCTTTGATGTAAGATTTATCTAACTTTTATTTTCTAGGAAAAATAGATAATAAAGAGTTGTAGAATTACAACTATGAGTGTGTATTGTATGGTCCAAAGCTAGTAACCACCCTTTTGTCCCTAAATGTACCCTCCCAACATTTCATTTCCTCCCGGGGCAGAATCCGAATTTTTAATTTATAAATTTTGAATCATAATTATCTTTATTTATTATTATCTTTATTTATTGAGTTATAAATAGACAATTTACAAATATAAGGTTTGAAGATTATTTTTGTCTTTTTATTGTTGTCTTTTTCTCCCTTTGATGTAAGATTTATCTAACTTTTTATTTTCTAGGAAAAATAGATAATAAAGAGTTGTAGAATTACAACTATGAGTGTGTATTGTATGGTCCAAAGCTAGTAACCACCCTTTTGTCCCTAAATGTACCCTCCCAACATTTCATTTCCTCCCGGGCAGAATCCAATTTTTAATTTATAAATTTTGAATCATAATTATCTTTATTTATTATTATCTTTATTTATTGAGTTATAAATAGACAATTTACAAATATAAGGTTTGAAGATTATTTTTTGTCTTTTTATTGTTGTCTTTTTCTCCCTTTGATGTAAGATTTATCTAACTTTTATTTTCTAGGAAAAATAGATAATAAAGAGTTGTAGAATTACAACTATGAGTGTGTATTGTATGGTCCAAAGCTAGTAACCACCCTTTTGTCCCTAAATGTACCCTCCCAACATTTCATTTCCTCCCGGGGCAGAATCCGAATTTTTAATTTATAAATTTTGAATCATAATTATCTTTATTTATTATTATCTTTATTTATTGAGTTATAAATAGACAATTTACAAATATAAGGTTTGAAGATTATTTTTTTGTCTTTTTATTGTTGTCTTTTTCTCCCTTTGATGTAAGATTTATCTAACTTTTATTTTCTAGGAAAAATAGATAATAAAGAGTTGTAGAATTACAACTATGAGTGTGTATTGTATGATCCAAAGCTAGTGACCACCCTTTTGTCCCTAAATGTACCCTCACAACATTTCTTTTCTTCCAAGGCAAATTCAAAATTTTTGGATCATATTTATTTTTTCTTACAAAATTATTAATAGATTATTTATATATATCAGATAAATTTTTAACACAAATATAAGATTTGAAGATTATAATTCTATTTATTGTCATCTTTTTCTCGATGTAAGATTTATCTAACTTTCATTTTCTAGGAAAAAGAGATAATAGAGTAGTAGAATTACAAAGAGAAATATAGAGTAGTATTGTATTATATTGTATTGTTCAAAGCTAGTAACAACCGGTGACTAAATTACCCTCACAACATTTCGTTTCTTCTGAGGAAGATTCAAATTTTTTAACTTATTGATTCGGAACATAATTATTTTTATTTATTAAATTATGAATAAATTATTTATATATATCAGATGAATTCTTCCCAAAAATATAAATTTGTCTCTGTTGTTGTCTTTTTCGCCTTTTTATATAAGATTTCTCTAACTTTTATGTTCTAGGAAAAAGAGATAATATATAGTTGTAGAATTACAAATTGTGTGTAGTGTATTGTATGGTCAAAAACTAGTAACCACCCTTTTGTCCCTAGATGTACCCTTCACAACATTTCTTTTCATCCTAGAAGAAAAAGAAGGTTCCTAAGATACGATTATTTTATTTTTGACATTTCACTCATCATTCATGTCGCAAAGGATATTAATGATGAGGAAATAAATTTATATATTTAATTGTTACATAAAAATATAGAAATAAAGTCAGATCCTGAAAATTAGCTTATACTAAATTAAACTTGCATGAGTAATTCTAACAATTGTTAACTAGTAGTATTCTTGAAAATATCTATTTGGTTGGGTCCACCAATGCAATAAGGCGTGCTAATTATTCCGTTAGTTTACTAGTTTATCCCTCATAAACCTTAGCCTACAATGAATAAACTTAGTGGTTAGTTTCCACGCACTAGGGTTTACAATAGAGCAACACACTCTGCATCCCCTAAAGAATATTTAAGTCGTGGACAAAGGGAGTTCGATGCTTTGTCGGTGATCGGTAATGCAGATCTGCTTCTGCTATGGAGAAATCTGCTATAGTATTTATTGTTGGATTTCTATGGTACTTTATAGAGCAGTACGGAAAGTAATAACTATTACAAATGTTCGAAAGGTTAAATAAATGGTCAGTCTTCAAAATTGTCGCATGTGTGTTGTGTCTTGAATCTTGATCACCTTGCAAAGCCAATGCTGAAAACTGCCGCAAGTTTGTTGTGTCTTGAATGTTGATATCCTGAAATCAAGAAACAACTAAATCTGGATGGTTACAACGTTGTGTGTTGAGTCGAGGATAGCCCTCTATCCTTAAGACAAGATTGCCCCGTATATATGTTTTTACGTTAGCGGGCAATAGTCTCCCAAGATAAAACAACACTTTAATCTCAACACTACAAAGCCAATAGGTTGAGCCTGACGAAGAAAACAAATATGACTCGACTTGCTGAAGATATGGAATAGGAAGGAAGAGTTTTTGTCTACTCTTCTCTTTTGTCTCTGTGTATATAGTGTATCGCTATAGTGTATATCATGTGTATACGTGAGGGCTTGGTCACTGTTTTTCAGTCGAAAATTGCACTGATTTTCGCTGAATTTCAGTCACTGTTTTGTGCTGAATTTCAGTCACGTAAGCATCTGTTTTCCGGCTTGTTTCTTGCTGTTTTTCGTCTATTTTCTGGCTGTTTTTCATCTGTTTTCTGGCTTGTTTTGCACTGTATTTTCGTCTATGTTTCTGCCACTGAATTGAGCTAAAGAAGGCTCAATATATAGCAAGGAGAAGGGGATGTACAACTGTCCAAAACATGGTTGTTAATGGCCATTAGGAGGCCATTAAAACAACCAAGTAAAGACAATAAATGGCCATCAAGGAGGCTGAATTATGGACATGAAGGAGGGTGATAATGGAGGAGTTAATCAGCCAAGTAATGGCTGATTAATGCCTCAAAAATAGTCCCAACTGTAGGCTTTCTGCCTTCGTTCACCTTCTCAGAAACTCTGGGGACCAAACTGTAAATATTGAAACTTCAGGGATCAAACTGTATATCTGGCAGAGTTCTCTGGTCCAAAAAGATAATATCAGACAGCCCCACAGCCCACGACCCATGAACCTGAGAACCCGGAACCGGACGGGACGGGACGGGCGGGCGGCGGCGGCGCGCGTGTGGGCTTAGCCTTGAACCCAAGCACATCTAGGTCTTCCCTCCTTTAAACACATGGGATACCTCTAGGGGATCCAAACCCTTTACCACATTAGAGACTTATATAGAGAGCAATTCTTCCTATTACCACCGATGTGGTAGATTTGTCACACACCACATTTTCATGTCTCAAACACCTTACTTCGTGGACCAATATCTCTTTCATTTCTCAACGAAATTAGACGATTCTTGGCCCTACGGTCATCTACTCACTTTGTAGATCATGCATGTGTAAAGAGACAAGGTCTCCAACATGCGGAACACTAGTGTTTAATTCATCAAAGATGGGTGGACGCATCTCCCCGCCAAAGGCTAATTTCCAACAATCCCCTCTATGAAAGAGAGATTGTGGCGCACGCACAAGGTGCCTACATTTCAGCAATCTTTCAGCGAAAAGATATTGCATCAGGAGTGGTAGCTTTCGCTTTGAACCTTCCCTAGTTGAAACCATCGGACTTACTTACTGAGCGGTGAACGTGATGTCTTGAACCGTCAGTGTTTAGTGTAAGCCAAGACAATGATATCAACACAATAACTCTTCTTATTCATTTTCCTTCTTACGTTTCTGTCCGTTGTGGCCATGGACACACTTGGATTCTTAAGTGCGTTCATTTGAGGCGGTCATCCTCTCACTTAAATAGGTGATCTCCTACAAGGTATCCTGTTATACTCCACTTCTCAAGTGTTAGGAATCATTAAAAATTTCCCCAACCTTAACCTCAACCGTTTGAGGATCTTTTAAAGGTTTGGAAGCTTAAACTTTACCCACTATGCAGGTAGCACTTTAATGTCTATCGCGGGAACAACTTTGGATTCATGTTTCTCTACAGAAATCATCATCCGAGGTGCTCTTGCTTCCACCGAAGTGCTCAACTGAACATTTTGCCGCTTAGTTTTCTCATTGAACCAAATTCTTGGGATCTCCAATCAGTATGGTTGGGTTACCACCGCAAAGGTTCATATTATTTGGGTTTTAATCCAATTCCCCTAGACAGGCAGCCGGGTAGTCCCTTAGTTAGTAAACAAGGATGTGACACCCGTGATGATCAACTGCCATACGGTCTTATGTCTCCGACAGATCCTGAAAGATATGTCCAGACGCCGTCATCCGTGTCCTTCCTGAAGCCGACCGGCTAGCCACAGTGTATAACTGTTGAAGGCACGGGTTTCTCCCAATAAGGGACGTCCTCTAAGGAGCCGTAAAGTTACTCAACTTCTTTCATGCTTTGTATAAAGCGATAAACTCCGATTCCATCATGAATCGGCCGATGCAAGTTTGCTTAGAGGATTTTCCAAGACCCACCATACACATTTGCTTGTGGCTTTGGTATTTTTCAGATCTGATGTCCAGTTTGCATCACTGTGTTCTCCCAGAACCGCTGGACATCCAGAATACTATAATCCGTAGATAAGCGAATAACTCAGATATCGTCATATCCGACTTAAAGCCTTCTATTGATCATGTATTAAGATTATCAGTGAACCTTAGTTCAACTGATCTGTTCGTAGGACGATACCAGGTCGGTTGTAGTGTATACAATACATTGAACTACACATGACCTGTGCATATCGTTCCTTTTCTATGGGTGCACCATGATTCCAATCAGTTCTATGATTCATATCCATTGTGGCTTCAACGAGACTGTCAACTATCGACCAGTCCGTTAGATGTCTTAGAAATTCAATTCCTAAGATGTCATCTGTGATACCCATATCTTTCATATCAAGACTTTGTTTCAATATGACTTTTACTTTCAGATTGTTGATTCTCCAACTGTTGGCTTTCTAATTTCAGAGTCAATGTTTCTGTAGTCAGATTCATTGTTTCTGTTTTATCTGAAATTTTCAGGACCAAAATGTAAACATTTCAGGGACCAAAATGAAAGTTCAGGAAGAAGCCCAACAGTTCAGCAAACCAACTCTGATCCTCTTCTTCCAACTCTCCGGTTGGGAAGGCTAATTCAACATTCATGCCATGTAAGACTGCAATGGCCCTGGATGTGAAGCTACTCACAGGGGAGCACATCTTACAACCCAAAGGTTCTTTTTCCGGAGGAAGATCAACCATTACGCAAGTATGGTTCTATATGATAGAGTTTATTTCTCTCTTTGTAGCTTCTTTCCAAAGCAACGCTTTTGGAGATGACAATTATTTATTAATTGTCCATGGTTCATTCTTAACCATACAAGCTAGAAGGACTGGAACAAGTCTTTGTCCCCTTCTTTGCTCCGTCTCGGTTCAACATCTAGAATCCCTGAGTTCTGCAGATCTGGAATATTAATTAGGATAGCGGCAACTTTCGAGTCCTGTAGATACGGGCGTCTAGTTCTCGACAGTCAGCCCTCGCGGGTTCTTGTTAACCTTGAGCAATTACTCCTTTTTCCTTTTTCAAGAAAAGCTATCTTAAAAGAATTCAAAGATTCTTTGATGCCAAGAGGCGATCAACACTATCGTATTTGCAGATCCGGTGGATATGCAATCTACGATCTTAGGTACAACTTAACCTGTTTGATATTCCAACTTTTACCAAGCCACCCCACATAATTTGGGCGTACCAGGTTTGCGCTTGCCTAACACCGTTGATCGAGGTGAGAAATGAACAGTCGTTTAATGAACGATGCTTCACTTTCTCCCCCTCTATCACTATGAATTTCTCAATCAGTAGGCTTAGTTGATTTTCAACTTCTGTTTTGTAGCGCTTATCCGCTTCAACAACTTCATCTTTGCTTTTTAACAAACAAAGGATTACATACGTTGTACCATCATCAATGAAGGTCACAACATACTTGTCTCCCCCCTCTATTTTGTATAAACTTCAAATCACCCAAGTAGATGTGACTAAGTTATAGAGGAGCGGTGCTTCTTTCGCTATTCCTTTGACGGAATTTGGAAAGGTGATTTTGCCTCTTCGCCTACCTCACATTCATTTTGAGGGTTTATGTCGAAAGAAGGCAACAATCTCAACTTCGTTAGCTTTTGAATGACTTGCTATTTAACGTGTCTTAATCTATGATGGCATAGATGCACGGATTACAAATATATCATTCATTTGACTACAGACATACTATACCATTCTTAGTTATTACAGACCTGTTGGACTAGTCTCAAACCAGCTCACCAACAGCGTCCCTTAAACCAAGTTAGGGACATGTATCACATCATCTTAGAGTGATCTCATTCCCTGAAGTCATATTGAGGACAACCTCTCCAACCCCTTCTACTTTAGAGGTGGCGTTGCTTCACATGAACAACCTATTGCCCGTGGTTAAGGCGTAACCGGATCATATATGATCTAGATATTCTGGCCCACTCCAGTTGTTTTGGCAGACTGAGTGTCCAATTTCTTTTCTGCCTTTCTTTAGGCCTTCAGATCATTTAAGACCTGGCAACTCTGGCCCACCCTAATAGGTGTCCATTACTTTTCCTATGAAATGAATTCTGGCCCCACTCCAGTCGCCCGGAGGCTTTATATGACTGAGTGTCCAATATCATCATATCAAAGGAATTTTGGCCCACTCCAGTCGCCCGGAGGCTTTATATGACTGAGTGTCCAATATCATCCTATAAAGGATCTTCTGCCAAATAGTATGACAGGCTCAACGTCTTTAACTTTTAGACTTCTTCCGTTATGATTGGTGCCCAGATAATTCTTGGCGCTTACTTAAGAGTGGTAACAGTTTACTTGATCAGTGGATCTTACTCCCTCGTATGTGCGAACATACTTTACACACTTTTAATAATTACTCTTAAAAGAACGGATCTTTTTAAGTTGCTTTACAATCCAATCTTTAAACGGAAAAGAAGATGAGATTAAACTTCTGATTTTTTTTAAAGCGTAAGGAATATAAATTATTTTCATATTCCTCCTTACTTTAATCAATTTTTAATCAGACCTCATTTAATCTTTATTCTTGACAAGAAAAACTACTTATCCTAATTTCGGATTCAGGCTCACTCCAGTCACTTCATCAAACTGAGTGTCCAGTTCCTTCTTACCATTATTCGGATCTTTTGTCTGGGACAGATACAGACCTTCTGCTGCAAGATAGAAGCACATCTTTAGTCTTCTCCTCTTGTCCCAGTTGACATCCTCAGGCTCTCGAGAGCACTTGTTCCCACCAGTCTTGGTAGCAGTGACACCATGAACATGTTCATCATCATCACTCTCTTCTACCAGAAAACCATTGCCATATCAAGATTTGGTCACACAACTTTTGACCGACATCTTTCGAACACTAATAGTATTACAATACGATCTTGTCTTAAGTTTGTTGGATTTCTATGGTACTTTATAGAGCAGTACGGGAAGTAATAACTATTACAAATGTTCGAAAGGATAAATAAATGGTCAGTCTTCAAAATTGCCGCATGTGTGTTGTGTCTTGAATCTTGATCACCTTGCAAAACCAATCTTTGAGAAGCCGCCATAAGTTTGTTGTGTCTTGAATGTTGATATCCTGAAATCAAGAAATAACTAAATCTGGATGGTTACAACGTTGTGTGTTGAGTCGAGGATAGCCCTCTATCCTTAAGACAAGACTGCCCGTATATATGCTTTTACGTTAGCGGCCAATAGTCTCCCAAGATAAAACAACACTTTAATCTCAACACTACAAAGCCAATAGGTTGAGCCTGACGAAGAAAACAAATATGACTCGACTTGCTGAAGATATGGAATAGGAAGGAAGAGTTTCTGTCTACTCTTCTCTTTTGTCTCTGTGTATATAGTGTGTCTCTATAGTGTATATCTTGTGTATACGTGAGGGCTTGGTCATCGCTTTTTCACCGAAAATTGCCGATTTTAAGCTTAATTTCGATCCTTTGTTTTGTGGCTGTTTTCTCCTTGTTTTTGTCTTTGAATTTGATCACGTAAGCATCTATTTTCCAGCTTGTTTATTACTGTTTTTCGTCTGCTTTCTGGCATGTTTTGCAATGTATTTTCGTCTATGTTTCTGGCACTGAATTGAGCCAAAGAAGGCTCAATATATAGCAAGGAGAAGGGGCTGTACAACTGCCCAAAACATGGTTGTTAATGGCCATTAAAACAACCAAGTAAAGGTAATAAATGGCCATCAAGGAGGCTGAATTATGGACATGAAGGAGGGTGATACCGGAGGAATTAATCAGCCAAGTAATCGCTGATTAATGCCTCAAAATACCCCAATCAGTAGGCTTTACGCTGCCGTTCACCTTCTCAAAAACTCGGGGACCAAAGCGTAGAATATTGAAACTTCAGGGATCAAATCGTATATCTGGCGAGTTCTCGATCCAAAAAGATAATATCGAACTGACCAGCCCGGGTTCACCCGTGAACCGAATCGACCGGACGGGCGTGGCGGCAAGGCGTGTGGGCTTAGCCTTGAACCCAAGCACATCTAGGTCTTCCCTCCTTTAAACACATGGGATACCCCTTGGGGATCCGAACCCTTTACCACATTAGAGACTTATATAGAGAGCAATTCTTCCTATTCCCACCGATGTGGTAGATTTGTCCCACACCACATTTCCATGTCTCAAACACCTTACTTCGTGGACCAATATCTCTTTCATTTCTCAACGAAATTAGACGATTCTTGGCCCTACGGTCATCTACTCACTTCGTAGATCATGCATGTGCGAAGAGACAAGGTCTCCAACATGCGGAACACTAGTGTTTAATTCATCAAAGATGGGTGGACGCATCTCCCCGCCAAAGGCTAATTTCCAACATTTATGATTCAAATACTACATAATTTTATAAGCATAGGTTTTAAGAATCTAATTATCACACAAATGCGGTATAACGTGTTCAAAATCATACGTAAATTTACAAACTTTAATTTTTTTAAAATTTATATTGAGTTAAATTACATAAATTATAGTATCACATAAATCAATTACGTCTCAATCCAAACATGTTGAGACGATTTTTCCCGACCATTTGTCTCTTAGTAGGAGAAAGAAACACTTGAAAAACCTCCATTGAATGAAAGAGGGAAAAGATTGAGAAGATATATATATATGAAGGTACAAAATACAATTAAGAAGATGGGAAATTGACAAGGAAAGGACTTGGTGTTGTCTCATTAAAGTTTTGGTGATTGTACCATACAATATGCCTGTGTTGCTACAGAGACAAACATACCATAGCAATAGTTAAAACTTAAAAGTCACACTCAATGTTTCTATTATTCAATAGTTACTTTGATTTGATTTTCCATACCTTTCTGGCAAAAATATCACCACTTTTACTGAGTACTCTTCTGTCTATCTCTTTGACTTAGTAAGAGACACTTATACTTCTACATATATTTTCATCATTAATTTTTTTGACAAGTTAGTAAATTTTTCATCATAAGCTCATTGAGATACAATCGACTCAGTTCAAGGCTTAGTAAGAGACACTTACACTTCTACATGCATTGGAGTTGTAGGCTTGCTGATGTTGTGAATCTCCACTGCATGTGTCATCGCTGGGAAATTAATGTTGTGCAGATGGTGTTTCGGAGAAAAAAATGAATAAAGAAGAAGAGGAAGTAGAGCAAAAATGGCAGAAAATGATTTTTCTGGCGATATTTTATATTTTTCGGTTGGGTTAGTATTTGGGTCGGGTAAATTTGAAAAACGGGTGGGTGAATTTATTTAATTGTGGTCAAAGACCAGTAATAAAATGTCACGTGAAATTTAAATTAATTTTTTAATTAAGTATTGATGATTAGTCATAAGGGTATAAATGATCCAAAAAGATAATCGGAGTATTTTCATTAAAATAAAACTTTTACATTTTTGGACCTTCTCCGATTTTTCAATCAAAGTTCCCATTTACGGGATTCCATGCGCTACCTTATTGGAACATGTTTTGGTAACAACTAGAAATGAGATTGCAAAGAACATAAAATAGGAAAAATATAATTTTTAGAGTTAATAAGAAAAGAGAGAAGACTCAATTAGTTTAGCAATGGTCTCTTTGCTACTTGTATGTCGCTAAATAGCGTAGCAAGCTTTTTTATTAATCCAATCGCTAATTCATTGTTAAATAAGATTAACAATTAATTTTTTTCTATTTAGTGACAAAAATTATTTGTCGCTAATTGCTCTTCGTTCTTTCTTTTGTAGTTCCGAATATGAGGCGTCGAAATGTCTCAACAACAACATACTCAGTGTAGTCTCACAAGCGGGATTTGGAGAGAGTGGTGTGCGCAGCCTTACCCGTACAATGTGACAGATAGAGATGTTGTTTTCAATAGACCCTCAGCTTAAGTAACGCCTTTCGCTCAAGTAACGCACATGAAAACAACACAAAAAGGAACTATGTAGTGGGGAAGCCATTTAGAATATACTGGAGAAAAAAATAGTAGCAACAATACCGAAACAAAGGAAATAACAGGTTGCGTAAATCGAAGAATAAGATAGTAGGAGAGTAATAATAATAATATTGATAAGGAAAACTAGATAACTTTCGACTACCTACTAACTTTCTACATAAATTCTCGACCTCCAAATCATTCTATCTAGGGTATCGAACTATCTCATAGTACATAATATATAGATTAATTAGAGGTTGCCACTAACTTTATTTATACACAAATAGCCGTAATACTTTAACTTTGTGTTTAAATATATGATGATAATTAGCTAGCTAATGTGTGAAGTTTTTTGTAGCATGATTATAGTAGTCCTCTGATGGGAAATCTGTGTTGATCTGCCCATTTCTCAGTTGAAAGTAGTCCAAAGTTTGTCAGGCTAGGCCAAAGGAATCTATAACAGGAAAAAGATATCTTCATTAGAGGACTGTCAAAAGCTTGGACAAAAAGATATACACCTCTCTTTTTGTTATTTTGTTATTTTCTTCATTAACCATTGTCTCCATATATTTTAGCTCAATGTACAATTTTTAGTTTCTCATTCAGTTTGTGTAATCTCTCAAATTTTAAAGAATAAGCAGAAAATGGGATATAATTCTTGGAAGAAGATAATGAAGAAGTGGTAAAGGGCAATTTGAAAAGGAAAAATGGGGGAAAATGGAAGAAGAAACTAGCTAGCATATTTTATGTGATTAGTAGCTTGTTTGATCGAGTTTCTAAGGAGTAGAAAGTGCTTAATATTTCCTTTAAAAATATTTATTTTAGAAAGTTATGGTGTTTGATCAAATTTTTTAAAAAAAATAACTGATTTTGAGTAGTAGTAAAAGTTATTTTTAGAAACAAAAAAAAATCTCTGAAAGTATTTTTGAAATATTGGTCAAATAAAAATTGATATAGTAATATTAACAAAACTGTTTCAAATTAATTAATCAAAGACAAACAGCGACAATATACTCATGGGAATAATAGAAATGATTACCTCAAAATGTCCAATTAAAAATTGAGACTATGATGTTAAAATGTAAATTATTTAAAATGCACAAAATGGGAATGAAGAAGCTGATCGAAACGGGGCGTTACACGTCAACTTTGTTTTTGGAAAATACAGATTAATTAATTATAGTTAAATAATAAAAGAGAATATGGAGAAGATACATATCTTGTTATTGTTAATTTGGTGTAAATCCCATGTGCCGATAAAGATTTTATCCTTTTTTATGCTCCTACTTAGTTCAAAAGGTTTTTAATAATAGGGTGGGGAAAAGGTTATCATGCACTCAAATGAAAATCACAAAATTCTGAAATTTATAAATGCATTTTTATATAGATTATTTTAGGATAGAAGGTTAGTGGATAGTCGAACGTTTGTCTAGTTCTTTTATCAGTATTGTTAGTATTGCTCTCGTACTATTTTATTCTTCGATTTTAGTATTACTTGTTACTTTCTTTGCTTCGATTCTCGTATTATTTGTTGTTGCTACTGTTGTCCGATATAAGAGTTTTAGAATTGAAAGCGGGATCAATAATCTCTTTCTCTAAGCGAACCCGAGGGTCAATTAATTCAACTTTACATTCTCTTCTTCATTATTTTGAGCATGGCTTCTTCATTATTGCATTTGATTTACTTTTTGATATGTTTTACTTGAGTCGAGGGTTTATTAAGAACAATTTATCTACCTTTACAAGTAGAGGTAAGACTGCATACACACCACTCTTTTCAAGCCCCACTTGTGAGATTATATTGAATATGTTGTTGTTATAGATGACTTTATGTTCATTTTTTATTTTCAAGTTGTAAAAATATTTTCGAAATTGAAACTCCCAAAAGGAAAAAATTCCCTTTTAAAGATGCAGTATATAATAGACGACTTTGTTAACAAAGCTGTTTAATCGTGCGTTTTCCACCATCTTTCACAAAAGCTGCTACAAAAAACTTAATCATGTTTACTTTGAGAGGTTCATTCATTAAAAGTGCAAAACTTTGGTCAATGGAAATTCTTTTTTTAAAGACCACTTTCACCTTTACACTTTTTGTACAAAATAATAAAATATTTTTCGAATATTCTTTCATTAATTGTATTAATTATATATCTCCTAATTTAGGTAAAATTATTATCATTTTGTAATTAGGTTGATTAGTTACTTAGTTTATAGCAAGATAAATACTTTTGTAATACTATATATATATATATATATATATATATATATATATATATATATATATATATATATATATATATATATATATTATAAATCATTCATCAATAAAATCAAGGAACATATTCATTTATGGTATCAGTGGCCTAGCCCTAAATCTCCTACCCTAGCCGCCGACTTCTTCTCTCGGCCACCCCTTTCCCCACGACGGAACCCTAGTATTTTTCGACCATTCTCCCTCCATCTTCCTCCTAAATTTCATCTTCCATGGCTGATAAAACCAAATTTCATCTTGCACTTGCAGTCAATAATATAAAAAAAATCATCACAGTCACCCTTGAGATGGAAAAGGGTCAATATTCCTTGTGGGCGGAGCTTTTTAAAATCTATTGTCGTGCTTACGAAGTTATCGACCACATCATTCCTCCTACATCGAAGTCCACAAATCTCCCCTCAGTTTTGACTTCTGATGATGCACTCTGGTTTCGTTTGGACGCAGCCGTCCTCCATTGGATATACGACACGATCTCTAATGATCTGTTGCACGCCATCATTGAGACCGATGCCACTGCCCACCAAATGTGGAAACGTTTGGAAAGTATTTTCCATGACAACAAAACTCAATGAGTGTTATACCTTGAAAATCAGTTCAAGGACGTTCACTATGATGATTTTTCAAACGTGTCTGCATATTGTCAAGAACTCAAGATGCTTGCTGACCAACTCTCCAACGTTGGCGCACCCGCCACTAATCAACGACTGGTTATGGAACTTATTACAGGCTTGAACGAATCCTATGACGGGGTTGCCACCATCCTTCAGCAATGCATGTCGTTACCACCGTTTTATGAGGCCCGTTCAAAGCTAATTCTTGAGGAAACTCAAAAAATCAAGCGCAACACCACGCAGGTCAGCATTTCAGACACCGCTCTCACCACCACCGTCGGGCCTCCAACTCCGGTAGCCAGTACAGTCGACCCGAGGACCCGTAGCAGTCCGGATCGACCCGCAACAACCGCCGAGGGCGGCAGTCCAGCAAGGGCCGCGGCGTATGATATTTCGACAACAACGGCGACGGGAAGGGGCAATCCCCGCAGGCAAGAAACAGTCAGCCACGACCGAGGCAGTGGCAGCAGCCTCCGCCGTGGGCTGCCTACCCGCCATGGGCCGCGTGGGCCTCACTGTCATGGGCCTCTCCTTTTTGCCCATATCCGACATCCTCGTGGACTCCACCTTGACTCGACAGGCCCAACCTGGCATACTCGGCCCACGTCCATAACAGACATAAGTAAATAATGAATTAGAAAGAAGTTCAGGTCATCATCTAGGAATTTTGAAATAGGATAAAGATCTTTGGTACTGTTACATTTCATCGGAGAGGCCCATGACGTATACGTATTCATCTCACCACCCTTTTATAAAGATCTCCGGTGCTAATCATATCTTTACCCTATTACACGAGACATCATATCCTAAGTTACTCTTTATAAAAGGCCCCAAAGCCAAAACAACGTTTGTTCATGCAAATTACATTGTGTGTGTCGTGAAATAATTACTCTTTGTTGTTTTCTTGTGCGAGGGATGTTCTTTTGATTCTCTTTGTCTTATTGATTCTCTCTCTGTACATGTGTAGGCTCAAAGTTTCAAGTAAAAGAAGCAAAAGTAATTGGCTCTAACTCAAGGTTAAAGAGTTCATGTTAAAGGTGGAGTTAGAGTTCTAGTTACGCAATTGATAAATTTCAGTAATTCGGATTAAAATTTATATATTTATATTAAGAAATTTATTAAATATATATAAAATAATTTATTAAGAACTTCTTAATTAAGTTGTTTTTTTAATTCAGAACTTACAAATTCAAAATTTTGAATTCGTCTAATCGTCTATGCTATCAATGTAAGAAATTTTTATATCATTTTGTTACCTTTGCACGTTGTATTTGGTCTCCACACAAATAGAGGTAAGGTTTGCACATATCTCATTCTCTTCAGACCCCACCATGTAGGGTTACACTGAGTATGTTGTTGTTGTACATTTTGTATATGGTAACCTAACTTATTTTCAAGATTACAAATCCGACATTTTAAGGAGGCATATCTACAAACATACTTATTGATGATTTGATGGTATTAATATTTGTTATATTAACGGTATATATAACTTAAACAGTTGCAACTTCACATTCTATCTTTCATCCCTGCTTTAACTTTTTTACAAAAAGCACGACATCCATCTCAATTTATGTGAGACATGAAATTTAATAATAAAGGAAATTTTTTGAAATTTATAGTCTAAAATAAGCTATACATACTTATGTAAATTATAAATCATCTCATTAAGAGTAAATTGAAAATTTTAAAATTAAATTATATGAAATATAAAAATGTATCATTTTTTAGACCTGTCTAAAAAAGATCGATGTACATTAAATCGAGAGAATAGAAGTAATATTTTACCTATGTACGTAATATTATTTTTTGATAAAACGTATTCATCTCACCCCCCTTTACTCTATGTAGCTATGTCAGCTTAAGGTTACAACTCCACTTTACTTTCTCTCTTTCATCTCACTGTTTCAACCTTTATATACAACTAAAAGATTTAAAGACGATGACCATGACTTTCTTCAACCTTACTTGCTCAAGGTGGAGAATCAATGAAAACCTTGCAAGAAAGTTCATATAAAAAAAAGCTTAAAAAGAGAACTGATTTTCTCAAAAAGAAAGTGCCTTCCCACCACCTTCCTAAAAAGCCCCCCTCCCCCCCCCCCAACCCCCTCCATATGAGAAAGCTGTTACAAGTAGGGTACTAGTGTTTGTGTACTCATTTTTTTTTTCTCCTTTGATCTACAAAAGAATTTATAGCTATATACAAAATTTCTCCTCCATGTTGGATAATTCTTCTTCTCCAGTTGGTCCATCTTCCTCTTGTGAAGCACTAAATTCTCCTGGAAATTTTAATAGAAGGAAAAGAAGACCAGCTGGTACACCAGGTAACTAACAGTTCTTGAAAGAGGAATTGAATTCTCTTTGCTGAAAAATTATATTACTGTGCAAATAGGTTACCCTTGATATAAAGGTCAAGGGGATTCAATAATTGCTTTTGGTTACCGATTTAAATCTTAGGCCATGACATTCTATTATTTTTTTTAATTTCCTCCTATAAATTCCTGACTCTGCCGCCAGTAGTAACAAGTCTTGAGCCTATTTACTTTTTCCTTTTTTTTTTTTTGATTATTTATAAACGGTTAAAACCCCTTAATATATAAGACATAGGGGTTCAAGAATTGCATTTGGTTACAGGTCTAAACTATAGGAGTGACATTCTATTAGTATAAATTCCTAATTCGGACACGGTAATATTAATAAGTCTTGCGTTCTCTTCTTACATATATAAAATTTTGAATCACTCACATATAAGAAAATAATCTAGTGAAATGGTGAAGGGGTTCAAGAATTGCTTCTCGTTGCAAGTTGAAATGGGATAAAAACATTTTCTTTTTTATTGTTATATATTAATTCACTTAAGTCTAGTGAAATGGCAAAAGGGTTTTCTAGAATTGCTTCTAGTTATAGGATAAAAGCTTTTTCTTTTTGTTATTAATAAACTATTGAATCACTCAAATCTTCTAAAATGATAAAGGGGTTTCAAGAATTGCTTATGGTTGCACATCTAAATAGGATAAAAGCATTTTTTTTCGTTATTTATAGATTGTTTAATCCCTCAAATCTACTGAAATGACAAAGGGGTTTCAAGAATTGCTTCTGGTTACACGTTTAAATCCTAAGCTCAACATTCCTATTTCTTTTTGCTATTTATAAGGTGTTGAATTCCCTTGTAATAATTTTGTACGTTTTATTATGATAGATCCAGATGCAGAAGTGGTTTCTCTTTCCCCAATAACACTTTTGAAATCAAATAGATACATATGCGAGATATGCAACCAAGATTTCCAAAGGGACCAAAACTTACAAATGCATAGGAGAAGGCACAAAGTGCCATGGAAGTTAGTAAAGAGAGAAAGTCCACAAGTTAAAAAAAGAGTATTTATTTGCCCTGAGCCAAGTTGTTTGCACCATGATCCTTGTCATGCCCTTGGTGATCTTGTTGGGATAAAGAAACATTTTAGGAGGAAACATAGCAATAATAAGCAATGGATTTGTGAGAAATGTGGTAAAGGTTATGCTGTTCAGTCTGATTACAAAGCACATCTCAAGACTTGTGGTACTAGAGGTCATTCTTGTGACTGTGGCCGCGTTTTTTCCAGGTTCCAAGATTTTTCTTTTCAAGAATAAGTAGAGTTAATGATTAAAAAAAATACATTTGAATTATCATTTTTTCGGGAATTTCACACACCAACTGTCTGTTATTTTAATTTTCTATTTGAACTATCATTATTATTTATTAAATTTAGTTGTTTCCTTTTTCAACTTGAACTATCTTATCACCGTTCAAATAGAAAAAGAGAATAATTGATAGTTGAGGTATGTTTTAACACATATATAATGATAGTTTAGGTAGAAAAAACAAAATAGATAATAGTTGGGGTAAGAAACTCAAGAAAAGTGATAATTCATGTGTATTTTTTACCATTATCTCTTAAAAATATCTATCCTTTAGCTATTTTTATTGACTTTTATGTATATTATTAGTGTAAAAAAATTATACTAGCAGGTCATTTAAATTATATTCATGGACACCGCCTTAAAATGTTGGATATGTGATTTTAAAGTTTAAGATTATGTACCTGCTGCAACTGACAAAAATAACTAGATGATTTCAAATATTTCTTTCACTGACAATATGTATAACTTAAATTATTTCTCATCATCCTTTTTGGACTTTAATTAGGCTGGCAAAAAGAAAATAGAAATTAGCACTACCAACTTTTGCCCTAAATAGCAAAAATCCTAATAATTTGAGTCTTGCCAACTCCATCTTATTTAATACTGAGGCGTACTATTTTTCTTTTTGACTTTATAAATTAGGCTGCTATGTCCCATAGTTCCAATATTTCCTTTAGCAATTTTCTATGGTCAAGATTTTTTTTTTCTGGAATGATTTTTCATTATAGTAGATTCCAACATTTTCCTTTTCAAAAATTCTACTTTTAAATGGAACAGTATTTTGTGGGGTTTCACATAAACTAGAGCAAATTCTTTAGCTATTCTTATAGGTTTAAGTTATATACCTTGTTAGTTTAAAAAATAACTATTAATCATTCTTAGCTATTACAGCAGGTACTTTGTCTTACTTTTAAGATTATAACTATATTAAGAATATTTATCTGTAGGTATCTTTGAATTGATCTGGTAATGTGTAAAAGTTAAACTAACAATGTATATAACTTAAACTCCTCCCTTATTATTCTGTTTTTACTTTAATTAGGCTAGCTGCTACCATATTCGAGAGTTCCAAGATTCCTTTAGCAATTTCCTCCTACTATAATGAACCTTTTGGCTTTCACGGAACTTTTTACTCCCTCGCTTTCATAATAAGTGGTGTTTTTAGCTTATGCATACTCCTTAATAAATTGCTCACTTTTAAAAAAATTGAGTATTTTTACTAACTTATCCTTAATTAATGTCTCGAAAAAAAACTACTTAATGATTCTTGATTATGTAAATAAGGATAATTTTGAAAGAATAAAGTCAATTTCTTATTAAAATACTAAAGCACCACTTATTTTGGAACAAAATAAAAAGCTAAAATCATCATTTATTATGAAACAGAAGAGAACCTTGGCATTTCTTTTTCAAAGTCTTTAATTTCTCTTTATATTTTCCCATAAGCTCTCACTATACAAGAAACGGGAATTAGAGCGATCAATTTTTGTTGGTAACGAGTAATAATTTATCGCTAATTTTATTTAATGATAAGTTATTTAATGGATTTTTATGTCTGGCCTGTGGAGAGGTACTAGACAAACATACATTCCCCAATCCTATTATAATTTCCAAAAGCATAACTATACTCTAACTAGCAGCTAGCCAATAGAAGTGATACTAGCTAGCTTTTCACGATTTCCAATAAACGCTTTACTAATATATAGTCATTGTCAAGAAAACAATGTGCATCTGTTTTTGTGCTGCATATTAATTGACTTTCACATTATGTTCAATTTAATACTCCCTCGGTCTCAAAATATTTATAATTTTTCTAATTTTTACGCTCCTTAAAAAATATTAATTATAAGAGATATTTAATCTACTTTGCCTTTATTAATGTCTAAGTTACTATTTATGTGTCTTCTCCATTAACGACAAATGATAAAATAGAGAAAAAATAATTAATTATATCTTGAGCTTTTAAAATGACAAATAATTTGAGATAACTATTTTTAATAAATACGATAAATAATTTGAGACGGAGGGAATATTAGTAAGAATTTAAGTTATATCTCGCCTCATATTTAAACTCCATCCGTTCACTTTTACTTGTCCACTGTTCTATAAATACGTTTTTACTTTTACCCGTCACCTTTATCATATTAAGAGAAAAATAGTATACTTTTTGTGTTTTACCCATAGCATTACTTACTTATTTTAAATCTTTTTCTAAGTTTCATTAAGACTATACACTAATTAATATGGGTATCTTGGTAAAATATACAATTCATTTATATTTCTTAAGGGGCGTACAATGTTAAAAGTGAACTAGCAAAAGTGAACGGTGGGAGTATATATATAAGCTGATGATGCAAATATTTATCTTATATTATTGCTAATAATGCTTAACAATAAGTATTTATCAGTGATTATCTAATAGGTGATCTTAGTATATATAGAACTTAAAGAGTTCAAGTTATATGCTTTATTAGTGCATGAGATTTTTACGCCATTAGATCACTTTTGCTAGTTGTAAAAGTTAATCTTTCTTATTTTTAAGATTACAGAAAGAAAAACTTACGTTTTAAGGAAGTTTACTCGTAAATATCTTTTGGATAGCCTAACAATGTAAAAGTCTTTATGTTAAGAGTCTCACATCGGATATGGAATGAGAACATGAACTCCTTATATGGATTTGTACAATCTTCACCCTACAAGCTAGCTTTTGGGGTTGAGTTAGGCTCAAATACCATATCTTTACATGGTATCAGAGCCAGACCCATTACAATTCTTTGTTCACCGATGTTGGGCCCCAAATTATATTATCCACGCTCCAGTTAACAAGGTTTGAGCGTGCGGGGGAGTGTTAAGAGTCTCACATCGGATATGGAATAAAAACATGGACTCCTTATATGGGTTTGGACAATCTTCACCCTACAAGCTAACTTTTGGGATTGATTTAGGCCAAAATCCATTCTTTATATTTTACACTGACATACATACAAGTTAAACTTAAACTCCAACCATATTAGTTTAATTTATACACACTGTTAATATAAGGAACTTTTAAGAAAATTTACATTTTCGTGCCACTTTTACATGTTATAGCAGGTAATCTTTTCCGAAATGGAAATAATTTGTCTTTTATTTTTATTTTTTTGGTAATCAAAATTTGTCCCTTCTGCATCCCCCCCCCCCCGCCTTCTATGGTAGCCCTACAAAAGTAGCTTCTTTTGTTTTTTCTAAGCTAATTACTACCCCTAGTTACCCTATAGCTACCTAGTTGTATGCAAAGTTCAAGATACCAAATTATTGATAGTTTATTAATTAACCCTTTATACTATTTGACCGTATTCCAGAGTGGAGAGTTTTATTGAGCACCAAGATACTTGCACTGTAAGGAGAATGACGCCAGATTTGCAAACATTGCAACCAACAACAGCTGGTAATTGTTCTTCAAGAACTGCTTCAAGTACTAGCCCTTCAAGTGACACAAATTTGCCAAAATTGACAATAATTCCCTTGCCTAATACAAATTCTGATCAGCAACATAATTTAGAACTTGGCCTTTTACCACCACTAAGAAGTACTAATGATGATCATGAAAATCAAGAACCTCATTTGAAATTATCAATTGGATCATCATCACAAAGTACTCCAAAAAATGACCATGGGGAAAATGAGGTACTGAATATGGTTATGGCTGAAAAGGCGTACGCTGAGGAAGCACGAAGGCAAGCGAAGAGGCAAATGGAATACGCGGAGATGGAATTCGCGAATGCAAAGAGAATTCGACAACAAGCACAAGCTGAAATTGAAAGAGCAACATATTTGAAAGAGGAAGCTACAAAGAAAATAAGTTCATCAATTTTGGAAATTACTTGTCATGCTTGCAAAAATAAGTTTCAACAAAATGTACCTATTGATATTGAGTCATCTCCAGCTATGTGTTACATGTCTTCAGCAACAACTGAAGCTGAAGGAGAGCAATGACTTAAAATATAATGTAATGTGTTGGTTAGAACTTTTTTGTTGTTGGTATATTTGTGTTTATTGTATTTTGTCAATGTAGGGTTTTAAATTTTTTTGTTTCTTTTGGAAGATGATTATTATCTAGTATGTGTTTCTTTTGAATAAGACTCATTCTGAATCATTCAAAAAATTATTTCATTTTTTCTTGGCAATAAGGGATGATATAAGTATCAACTAACTTGTTTGATATTGAGGTGTAGTTACTGTTATAAGGGGACTGCATTATTGGATAATGTTATGAGAATTTGGGACATTAAATGTAAGAATGTGCTTGAGGTATCCGATGAAATAACTGAGGTGTACACATGCAACGATGATATACCAAGATTCAGTCCTTTTTTTATGAATATATTTTTTTAATATAACAATGTAAGATAATTGACTTACTCTGTCCTCCTCGTTTTATACGAAGGTGTTTAGTTAGGTCCTTAGGGACGAACATTAAGACATAAAAAAGGATTTTTGACATGTAAGTCAAATATCTATCAAAATTATCAGATTAAATGAATAGTAGTGAGAGCTTTACATGTCTTTTCATTTTTTATCCTTATAAATCATGTCATTGAGGATAATCTGAAAATGCTAAGTTAAAAAATTTTCAATATATTTTGTTAAGCTCTTTGATTGTGATCATATAATTGAAGTTGGATAAGATTGAGATCCATACTTTAAGCTAACGGTCTTACTTTATTTTTACTATTTAATCATGTGTTATTTGATTGTATTCATCAATAATGTACAATATATATAGTAGTACAAGAATATTTAAACTAGGTAACTAATCAACCTAATTATAATAGGAAATATAATTCTATATAAAATAGGAGACCTAATTACAATAGGAATACAATTCTACCTAAAATAAGAGATATACAGTTAATGAAAGAATATTCGGGAAATATACCATTACACCCCCGCAGTCGAAGCAAGAGATTCACGAACACTGAGACTAGTTAAAAAAATCATCAAATAGTATGTGCGGAAGTCCTTTGGTGAAGATGTCGGCAATCTGATATCTGGAAGGAACATGAAGGACACGAACTTCACCACGAGCCACTTTTTCGCGAACGAAATGAATGTCCATCTCAATGTGTTTAGTGCGCTGATGTTGGACGGGATTGCCGGAAAGATATATCGCACTAATATTATCGCATTAGACTAATGTTGCCTTTTCAATCGGGTAGTGAAACTAAAGTAAAAGGTTACATATCCAACAAGACTCAGAGACGACGTTGGCGACACCTGTACTCTACTTCGGCACTGGATCAGGATAGTGTAGGTTGTCTTTTGGAAAATCGAGACAATAGGTTATCTCCTAGGAAAACGCAATAACCAGATGTGGAGCGTCGGGTTTCAGGACATCCACCCCAGTCAGTATCAGAATAAGTAGTGAGATCAGTAAGCGAGGACCTGTATAGGACTCTTCAATATCTTACTTTCACGAGACCGGATATTACTTATGCAGTACAACATGTGTGTTTATTTATGCATGATTCGCGGATTGAGCACATGTATGCGCTAAAACGCATTATACGATACATACATGACACAATTGATTATGGATTGCATTTATATCTGTCATCCGTCTCTACTCTCGTGTCCTATGTAGATGTTGATTGGGGTGGCTATCCAGATAACAGATGTTCGACATCTGGTTATTGTATATTTCTTGGTGATAACTTGGTTTCTTGGTCGGCAAAACGTCAGGCTACTTTATCGCGATCCAGTGCGGAGGCCGAGTATCGAGGGGTAGCTAATGTGGTGTCTGAGTCATGTTGGCTACGTAATCTGTTAGAGCTTCACTTTCCTATTCAGAAAGCTACCTTGGTCTAATATGATAATGTTAGTATAGTCTATCTCTCTGGGAATTCGGTCCAACATCAGCGCACTAAACATATCGAGATGGATATTCACTTTGTTCGCGAAAAGGTAGCTCATGGACAAGTATGTGTCTTACATGTCCCTTCAAGGTATCAAATTGCTGACATCTTTACTAAGAGTCTTCCATTGGTTCTGTTTGAAGATTTTAGGGACAGTCTCAACGTACGACAACCGGCCGCTATGACTGCAGGGGTATGATAGAAGGTATACACGGTGTATTCCATGGACCGAAAATTAATGGTATAAATTACCATATTTATAGAATTCTTGTACAAGTGTAATTATGATATTAGTATTATATTTGGACTAAGTATTAGTTTTGTATTAGGAAAATGTAGATTTATTTTTCATATTTAGATATTGTATATAATGTATATATACCTCTTCATTAATGAAAATAATTAAGAGATTATTTCTTTCGAGGAGTGTACACTTTTAACTTTTAAGGCACAGGGACAAGTATATCATGATCTTCCATCATTGATACCGCATGACAATACCCCCGTTACTTTCAGCTATCCTTTTTGATACGGACAATGAGTTGAACAATAGGATTAAAAAAAAGTCCAACAAGCAAATCTATCAGACATACTTGTGCGAAAAATCAGGCATATCATGGATGAAAATCCGTACGGACAATTCTTTAAGCAGTTAAAAGACCATTCAACGTTTCAGAATTTGCAGCTTAGAATTGCCGCAAATGCCACTCTGGATCAACGAGTTTATAATTCACCCTCGGTAGATCAAGTTGCAGCAATTTGGATAGATGGAAACAATGCAAATATCCTGTTCGAGCGAGAGATCGTTGTTCATGAACATTCAGGGAACAGACATCGAGTCAAACACTATTATGGTTGTTATGATCCGTTGCAATATCCTATGTTATTCCCAAAAGGCGAAGGAGGCTGGCACCAAGGAATAAGGAAACATAGAAATGCATATGAACAAACAGCCCACCGCTCCCACACGACTCGCGGTAATGAGAATCCAACATTCACATCAGCAGATCAAATATTTGCACACGAGGACCAAGGTAACGTCTTTTTATTACGGAAAGAAATAATTCCTTAATTATTTTCATTAATTAATGAGTATATATACAATTTACAATTTTCATAATAAGAAAATCATATTCCTATTCTACTTCTAAAACCTTATTTTACTTGTACAATAATTCTACAATGCCAAGTACCTTGAGTTGTACACTTGGCTAGAGTTAGTCAAAGAGTGTCTTTCCAATAGAGTTATTATAAAGGTCTTACAATACAATAGAGTTATTGTAAGAGGGAGGGTTTAGTAGTTTCACTTGGCTAGAGTGAGTCACGGAGTGTCTTTCCAATAGAGTTATTGTAAAGATATTGCAATAGAGTTGTTGTAAGGGGTGATGGATTAAGAGTTTAATTTTTAGGTTGCAATAGATTGTAATCTAAACATCGCTCAGTTCTTAATGAAGTTTTGAGGAAATAATACTGTGGTAGGTTGTGGTTTTACTCCCTTGAGCAAGATAGTTTTTACGTAAATATCTTGTGTTATTTACTTTCTGCCTCAATTAAGCGAACAGTTGAATTCCTGGTTCTCTACACTATTTTTTGTACTCATATATTCTATCACATATACTATTGATCACATTCCAGACACTACAAGGTAGGACTAGCTTTCAACTCAGCATTTTCCCGCTTCTCTCTCAGTGGGAATTCAGGCTCATCGATTACATTGATTTAGTATTCCGGGGTATGCCCCGAGGACATATGTTCTTGTTCGTATTCTTTTAAAGGCTCATGACATAGCCTAGTGGGTTATGTTAGTGTCACGTTTAGGGATGGCAACAGATCGGATCTGGACCGGATCCTACTAGATCCAGATCCAGATCCGTTTTTCATACCTGAATCCAGATCCGGATCCAGATCCGTCGGGTCCATGAAAATCAGATTCAAATCCGGATTCATCGGATCCACAGGGTCCACGGATCGGATCTGGATCCACATGTAAAAAAAATTGCCTTGCTAAGATTGTAACCTTGCTAAGAATATTTTTTTGAACTGACAAACGATTTTTACTTAGCTAACAGTTTACTGTGTTTTAATTTTGAAATGTTCATATGAGATATTTTGCTCGTTGTCTCGTTTTGATTGTGAGCTATTAATTGAAAATGTTGGACAATGACAATAGTTGTAGAAAATGCTTACTAGTATTTCCACAATGCAGAATTTGCATGTGCTTGGAATCTTCACAAATGAAGTGAATATAATTTTAACTACTTGTCTATGGAGATGTTAGTCATTCACTGATATAACATTGATTTTATTATCGAAGTTACCTCTTTAATTTTTGGTTTTTGAGTTAACACGGGGATAAATTAAACTTGTTTTGAGAATTAAACTTGCAAAGATGTGCTTAACAATTTTAAGAAAATACTTATAAAATTATATTCTATGTTATGAATATATTTAATTAAAAATGGATCAACGGGTCGGATATGGACCGGATACGGATCTCAAATACAAGATCAAGATCCAGATCTAGATCCGATCAGTCAGAAACGGATCCGGGTCCGATCCGAATCCGTCGGGTCCAAATTTTGAAGATTCATATCCTATAAAACGGATCTGGATCCACCGGGTCCAGAATCCACTGCCATCTCTAGTCACGTTTTAGCCTTTATGTTTTCATGGGATTTCCTCGTTTCCTTTTTCAGTATCTAATGCAAATTTTGATATGCAGTTAGTACGTTATTTGGGTAGTTATTTCTAATTAATTCAATAAATGCTTTGGCAAACAGCTTAATTCAGGGTTCGCTCGACATGTAGCTAGGTCGATTGCCAATCACGTCCCACCCCATTTTTGGGGCATGAAAAGTCTAACTTTCATACCATGATAGGACATACTTCTTTTTTGAACAAAAATATATATATTGTTTTCATAATTTTATACCATTGGATATGTTTCCTTAAAGGGTCAAAATTATCCTCAGAATGAACAATGAATTTGAACAAATCTTCGGTGACTTCCTTTCTTCCATTTATACGCACGCACTCTTATTAGCAGAGTTAAACAAATTTTTCCTTTGATTACGGCTTTTAAATATTTTCTCAACATTATAAATTTACAATTTTTGTTTTTTTTGTACTCTCATCATAGTTTCTGACCGTAAAATTTATGAAATCAATGTTTGGATTTACAACAAAAATTAGATACTTTAATTTGATCCTCGTAACCCTACTATATTCTTCTTCGGACGAAGAAGTAGGCCGAAGCTAAGTTGAATAAAGGGATTTAATTGCCCTTCATTGAAAAATTACACCATGCAGAGCAAAAACATATTTTTGGTATATTTATACTATTGAATTCCCTTTAACAAAAGGAGAAATGCTAGTCAAGTTGAAAAAGGGGTTCAAAAATTGCTTTAGATCATAGTTTAAATCTCACGTATGTCATTGAGTATTTTGAAATCTCCTTGTATAACTTCCTGGCTTCGACACTGTGAAGTAGTGAATGAAAAGTGTCAAATGGACAATTTCACAAAATTTTGGTCCAAATCAAGCTTTGGTTTCTTAACTATTAGTCCTCTCCTTTAACCTATCTTTTACAAAAGCTTAAGGTATATATGACTAAAGTTGGAGTACACAAATATACAAACTTTATTATAGTCTACAATGTTGTTTTACTCACATTTGATTGATCGATAGATGTGACGAACAAAGAGCAACGATGCGCGGAAACCAATAGTCCCGAGCATGAGGAAGAAACCGTAGCAGACGCAAGCCATGTATCCGAAGAAAAATGAGATTTGCATGAATCCAGACATGTCCGATCTCGCGTAGTAGTAGTACAAGCAGTAACTATAGACAAATATACCAGCTGATCCACCACAGAGGAATGACCTGCAGCAAAGCAAAAAAAAATTACTAACAATATAGGCACATGAAAGATCTAATAAGGAGAGGTTCACAAAGTAAATAAAACTACAAGAAAAGGGCTTTTAGCGAGGTAAAATTCGGATTTTAAAAGTCATGTTCCCACCGCTATTAACCAATAACGGCTGGAAAAAAATCATCTTAGGATCAGTTTGAAAATGAACTTCGTTCCTTTGTAACTGCAAGCTATGTTGCTCAGACTACAAAAATGTTGTTGCACTCCTGTCGATAATTTTGAAGAGTCTGACCAGAAATAACCGAGCAACATAAGCTGCAAGGAAAGCAGTAAAAGATGGCATATTCATCTTTTGACATCTAGAGAATATGTAAACATTGTTATACAACAACAACATACCCAGTGTAATTCTAATCAGTGGGGTCTGGGGAGGATAAGATGTACGTAGACCTTACTTCTACCTTTGTGGATAGAGAGGTTGTTTCCGATAGACTCTCGGCTCAAAAGAACATAGTCAATGCAGAAATTCAAAGAAAATAAGACAACCATAAAAATAAATAAAGTAACACATAGGAATACTCACATAAGAGTATGGATCTACGCAAAACTTAAATAATACTATAAAGAAAGTGAGAAGAGAAAGAGAGGCTAGCCCCCTACTCCTCTCACACACAGTGCGACAAAACTCAACTACCTACTAATTTTCTATCTCAATTCTCAACCTCCAAATCTTCATATCTAAGGTCATGTCCTCAGTCAACTGGAGTTGTACCATGCCTTGTCTAATCACATCTCTCCAGTTCTTCTTCAGTCTATCTCGACCTCTCCTAACTCATGTTATCACCAATCTCTCACACCTCCTAACTGATGCATCCTCACACCTCCTTCTTCACATGCCCGAACCACTTCAGTCTCGTCTCTCTCATCTTGTCCGCCACAAAGGTCACTCCAATCTTTTCTCGTATAACTTCATTTCTAATCATGTCTCCTCTATTATGACCACACATTCATCTCCGCTACCTTCATCTTATGAACATGGACATTCTTGACTGGTCAACATTCTGCCCCATATAATAACGTTGATCTAACCACCACTCTGTAAAACTTTCCTTTCAGCCTATGAGACAACTTCTTATCACAAAGCACCCCGGAGGCAAGCCTTCATTTCATCCACTCTGCTCCAATACGGTGTGCGACATCATCGTCAATCTCCCCGTCTCCTTATAATATGGACCCAAGATACTTGAAGCTTCTGCTTTTAGGTATAGTTTGTGCCTCAATCTTCACTTTCACGTCTGTATCCTGCATCACGTCACTGAATATTTACTCCATATACTCCGTCTTAGTCCTTCTTAACCTGAATCCTTTAGACTCTAAGGTCGTTCTCTAAAATTCCAACCTATCATTAACCTCGTTGTGCATCTCGTCAATCAAAACTATGTCGTCTGCAAATAACATACACCATGGCACCTCCTCTTGAATATGTCGAGTCAATTCATCCATCACTAAGACAAATAGAAATGGGCTAAGGGATGATCCCTGATGCAACCCCATCACGATCGGAAAGTATTCAGAGTCACCTCTTACAGTCCTAACCCTGGTCTTGGCACCGTCATACATGTCCTTAATTGCCCTGATGTAGGCTACCGACACACCTCTAGACTCTAAATATCTCCAAAGGACCTCCCGAGGGACTTTATCGTATGTCTTCTCTAGATCAATGAACACCATGAGTAGGTCTTTCTTTTTGTCTCTATACTGCTTCATCAATCTCCTAACAAGATGAATAGCCTCTGTGGTCGATCGCCCCGACATGAATCCGAACTGGTTCTCTGATATCGAAATACCTCATCATCCTAATCTCGACCACTCTCCTAGACTTTCATAGTATGTCTTAACAGCTTTATACCCCCTATAATTATTGCAATTCTGAATATCACTCTTGTTCTTGTACAACGGGACCATTGTACTCCACCTCCATTCCTCTAGCATATTAGCCATCCTAAATATGACGTTAAACAATCTAGTCAGCCACTTCGTACCTACCTCTCCCGCGATCTTCCAAAAGTCAATCGGTATCTCATCTGGCCCGGTCGCTCTTCCCTTCCTCATTTTACAAATAGCCTCCCTAACCTCCACAACTTTTATGCTCCTACAATAGCGAAGTCTCTACGACTTTCAGACTACTCTAATTCCCCAAACATGATAGCCCCGTCCCCTCCTTCATTCAAGAGCTTATGGAAGTATGTCTGCCATCTGCGTCTAATGTGTGCCTCTTCTGTCACTTTGTCATTCTCGTCCTTGCTGCACTTCACTTGATCCTAGTAAATATGCAGTGAACAAAATGTGTCTTACTTTCCTTTTCAAAATTCGGATTATACAGACATTTGCATAGCGAGTAGTTAGCAAAAACTTTTACTCCCTATGTTTCAATTATGTGTCTTACTTCCTTTTCAGTCTGTTCCAAAAACATGTCACTTTCTATATTTAGTAACTCTTTGATTTCAGCATCCCACATGACATGTTTGATATCATGAAATTTGAAGGGTATTTTTAATACATCATACACATCTTTAGTTTCATACCACAAAATTCAAAAGTTTCTCTTACTTTTTTAAACTTTGTGTTCAGTCAAACTAAGATACATAAAATGAAACAGAAAGAGTAGTTAACTATACTAAAAAATCTCTTACTAGATTCAAGAAAAGGAATAAAAGACGGGTGCAAGGCGCATCAGAAGAACTAAGAAAGCTAGTAATCAAGAAAGTAGCATGAACAAAAAGAGAGAAGCTAATTCAAACCTCCACCACCATTTATGATCTTCTGCAGCGAGTTGGAAATAAGTTGATGCAACAGTGACAAAGGCGGTTACTATCAGCAGAAGAATGAAGACTATAAACAATATGCTGTAAATGGTGTAAATTTTTTGACCCCATACACTTTCAAATATGTAATAGAGCTCGACGTAGATGGCACTAAACGGTAAAAACCCCGCCATTGCCATCTGAGGGACGGTGCTACGATACCAAGGTAGTACGGGGATTTCTCTCGGATACTTTGTGGTCCGGCATGGAGCTTGGAAATCCGTTCTGCTATTCTTGCCAGCGATTCCACCTAATACGAGCAGTGGCGATGTCACTAATATCCACATAAGTACTATTAACATAATTGTGCCGAATGGTAGTGCAGCAGTTGAACTATAACTAACTGCAATAGAATTGAGGAAGCAGAACGTTAACGTTAGCGGCCCACAGAAGAGGCACCCGGTCAAGACCAAATTCTTTACCTGTTAAAGGAAGAGTATTTTCAAACGTTAGTTGATTGATATTCGACTTAGTAATTAGGAAATCAATATGCCAGAGTAGTCAAAAGCGAAATGCACAAAAAAGGCCAAACTATGTTGCAGGTTTAAGCGTGAAGCGCAATTAGAACATGGGATTTAGCAATGGAAAAGCACCAATGAAGACTATTAAAACAAGAAAATGTAACTATAAATACAAACAATAATTGAACAGAAGAACGAAAAAACTATAATTAAGCTACAAATATTATGTTCTGCCCTTAAAGGCATAACCCATCGGTGACATGCCTTAGCACCATAACGTACCAAGTGTCGATTAAGCAAGGCGAAGCGCACCACCTTGGAGCAAACATTTAACTACATTACTATGCCCATTTTGTTGCATCTAAGAACTCTAATTATTCTTATGATAAATCATTGCTCAGTACTCTATGGCTAAAGTGGATAGACCTTCTCTGGTCAGAGGCGGATTCAAAATTTGAAGCTTATGGGTTCTGGATTTTGATCTTTTTAAGTTGCTGGGTTCTAAATTTATAATCTATACATATTCAAATGAATTTGCAAAACAAATACAGGGTTTGAACCAAAGCTACTAGGTTCAGGAGCGAACTCGTAGCCGACATGCTAGGTCTGCCCTTGTCTCCAGTTCCATGACAATTATCTCAACCGTGGATTTGAACCGTGTCGTTTGTGCTCTCTTACGAGCAAATAGTTTATGCTTAATCAGCTATGATAATGAAAAGGCACGATACACCTATGGGCGTAATGGCTCAGCAACTATGGGAATATTACAACACTTACCCAGTTAGTTCCTTCAAGTTGGCAATAGAAAGACGTTGCTGTGTATCCAGCAACGCCAGAAGTGAGTGCATATATGACCAGCAGAGCGGTGAATAGAGATCCTCTATTGTATGGATAAAACACCCCGACAAGTGCCATCAGGAATATAAAAATTGTCCTGTATAAGATGCAAAAAGAATTCCAAAAATTCAGTACCATAATGCAAATGTTTCTTGTATTAGACCTCAAATTATCAAAATAATAGATTTCAGAGTACACTGACAATGTAAAGAGCTGAGTGCCACAACTGAGTGCAGCAGCGAACAATGACTTGTGTTTCGGGAACCTAAAGACATCACCGTGTATGTACTTCCATCCCGTCTCCTCGTGATCGTTAACTGCTTCTTCATCGTGTGCATACCTTTTGATACATGATCAATTGAAAAAATTATTTCTAGAGAAAACCAGATACAATCAGACTCTAACAATCATCCTTTATAATAATGTTTCACTATAACAAACAAGTTCTCTTTGGAACAGGGTTTTCATGTTATGTTATATTATATGGTTTATATAATAGCATTTTGCCATAATAGCTAAAAAATATCCGGACAAATGATGTTGTTATAGAGAACGACTGTAGAATTTATTTATTTTTCAAAAGGAGGGATACACCACTTACTTGATAAAATCATTCTTAAGGACTCGCATAAGGATCATGGCAAGGAAACTGGTTAAAAGGAGGACCGTGACACAAGAATTGATGATCGAGAACCAGTGGATCTCCAAGGTATGCGGTAGAGAAGTCTGCATGAACTTATCCATCCGATTCTCAAATAGAATATCTGTTCCTTTCCATTTTGCGGTGTATGTAAACTCAGCATCGACCTCCTTATCTTCCGTCAGGTCCAAAACAGAATGTGGATCCATTCGTGCAGTGATCTCGATAACCCGGTCCTTGTTATAGTGGATATCAAAATGTATGTGTCTGTATAGAAAGTACTTGTAATATTTTGGATCCTCTGTCTCTTCCCTATTTTCAACTCTTCCGATAAGGCCCCATATCGGCAATTCGTCGTAGTACATTTCGAAGTAATAGTCTTTATAGACTGCTCTTCGGAACTGAGCAACTTCTTCCTTTGTTAGCTTCGTTCGACAAAGAATTTCCGAGTCTTTCTCTACCAAGAAATCGAGTGTATAAGGACCACTTACGAGCCGATCCCCATTTAAGACTTCACCTTGAGCTTCCTTTTTCTCTTCCAGTTTCACATGCTCTGCATATTCAGTCCATATATTCACAATAAGGTCTATGGTTTAGCAATAGTTCCCTACATACCTCCAACATAATATTTCAAGTGTTCCAACATATATTCTTCTATCAAAATTTGCAAAAAAATAGATATTTTCCCTAGAAAAAGAAGAAAATTGCAACTAGCCTAACCCCATTGGCGGATCCAAAATTTGAAGTAGGAACATTAAGTTAATATACAATAATAACTAAGTTTACTATCAAATAGTTATAAATATTTAATGGAGTTTTTAATACATATACGTGAACCCACATATTACATTGTAGATCCGCCCCTACTAACCCACATATTCTGGATTTAGGTATAGAAAACAAGAAAATTTCTACATTTTAAAGGAAGAAATACACAAAAGGGATTTGAAAATTAGTGCAGCTTTCTGCTTTGCTTGACTAATCAAATCATTTGATAGACTTTGATTCACTCAAATTTATATGATTGACAAATCAATTATCCCTAGTCTGCAATTTCAATAAGTTGAATGTCTAAATTCAGTTGAGCAATTCATGATTATTTTCTCATCTTCCAATTATTCATTTTCCTTCTATCCCTTTTAAGTGTACTAGTATTATATATGTTAAATATACAATAGGTTGGTAACCAAATAGGTCTCGGTTTTGTACATAGAGGCAGCCCACGGGTTGTGTATATTTGGTATATATATTGTTGTAATATTTTAGGATACACATTACATTAATTAGTCTTATAGACTTACCATAATTATAGGATTTTTGTACTACTAGAATAGGATTTCGATATTAGAATAGGAATAGGATTTTCCTATTATGAAAATTGTAAATTGTATATATTCTCTTTCATTAACGAAAATAATCAAGTGGATTATTTTTTTCATGTATTAGAAGTCTAGGTCAAACAAAAAATTTCTCCCAATTTTTTTTTTGTTCTCCTCGGCCAAGCAGAATCGGAGCACTCCTCCTCGATATCCGCGTCTGTTTTCCGCTCTCAAAATCTCTCTTCCAAATCCCTATATCACCTATTGTTCTTTCGTTATGTCTATGTCAAAGAACATGTTTCACCATGCCCTTGTTGTTTCTAACATCAAGAATCACATCCCTCAAATTCTTGAAATAGAAAACGTCCAATACGCGACGTGGGGCGAGTTGTTCAAAATTCACGCTCACTCGCATCAAGTCATTCATCACATCATCCCCGCGATTCCTAAGGATACGGATGTGCCTAAAAGCGAGGATGATCCTAAGTTATAGACAACACTTGATGCCACCGTCCTTCAGTGGATTTATTCCACTATCTCTACCGACCTGTTGCGGATGATTATTGAGCCAGACGCTACGGCGATGGCTGCTTGGGATAGGTTGCGGGACATATTCCAAGATAATAGAAATTCCAGAGCTATTACCCATGAGCAGAAATTTTCCCACGTCAACATGGAAAATTTCCCAAACGTTTCAGCTTATTGCAAAAGGTTGAAAGAATTGGCGGACCAACTCCACAACATTGGTGCGCCCGTTAGTGAAGACTGTCTTGTTCTACAGATGGTTGTTGGCCTATCCGAGGCCTGTAGTGGCATTGACACTCTCCTTCGTCAAAGTAACCCTCTCCCGAAGTTCTATTAAGCTCGCTCCATGCTTACTTTGGAAAAAGTCGGCCTAGCTAAAAAGGGGGCTACGAGTGTTAGTCCTGTGGTCATGATGACGTCATCCACTAACTCTCCAAATTTTGGTGACCATTCAAACCAAAATCGATCTCAAAGGGGTGGAAAAAATAGTCGGAAAAATAATGGCAAAAATCGCGGGGGCAAACGCAGTGAAAACGGAGGCAGTTCCGGCAGCAGTGGGTCACAACCCAACTAGTCCCTGCCTTGGGTCCCCCTGGCCGTGGGCTTGGGCCAGTGAGCAGTGGCCCAACAACCCTTATTTTTCAGGGCCACAATCTTACGGGCAGTGGGCTGGACAGACTCCCAGGCCCACTTCATTCCAGCCCATTCCAACACCAGTCCAGTGGCTTCCGTCACAGTACTAGGCCGGGCCAGCAAGCCGGCGTGCTTGGGCCTCGGCCTCCGCAAGCCCATCATGCCGCGGGCCCCACTCCTACCAACATTGAAGCCGCAATGCACACGCTTGGAATAAATCCTTCAGATCCAAATTGGTATATGGACACCGGTACCACTACTCACATGACGTCTGACTCAGGTACTCTCTCGTCTTATTCCAATTTGAGCAACAATCATGGTATAATTGTTGGTAATGGTAATTCAATTCCAATTCGTGGTTACGGTCATAAAACGTTGTCTCTCCCCCCTCCCCATCCACCCCTTATTTTGAAAAATACCCTTCACGCTCCTAAATTGATTAAAAATTTAGTGTATGTCCGTAAATTCACCACTGATAATTATGTTTCTATCGAATTTGATCCGTTTGGATTTTCTGTGAAGGATTTCAAGACGGGGAGTCCTCTCATGAGGTGTGATAGTATGGGAGATCTTTATCCTATCACGACATGTTCCGATTTCTCGAGTCAAGCCTTGCCATCAACTTTTGCAGCCCTTGCTCCTTCCTTGTGGCATGCTCGTCTTGGTCATCAGGGGTCATCTATTTTGTCTTCCTTAAATAAAAATAATTTTATTTTGTGTAAGGGTACGCGTAGTACTCCGAATTGTCAATCTTATTCTTTAGAAAAAATTGTTAGGTTGCCATTTGTAGACTTTAATTCTCATACTTTAATGTCATTTGATATTATTTATAGCGATTTATGGACATCTCCTGTTCTCAGTTCTTTGGGTCATCGTTATTATGTTCTATTTTGGGATGATTTTTATGGACTTTTCCGATAGCGAAAAAATCTCAACTTTTTTCCACCTTAAAATTTAGAGCTTTCATTAGAACCCAATTCGAACGGAAAATAAAAAATATTCAATGTGATAATGGCAGAGAATATGATAATGGGATGTTTCGGGAGTTTTGTGTTAATAATGAGATTAATTTTTATTTTTCTTGTCCTCATACGTCTTCACAAAATGGGAAAGCCGAACGCAAAATTTGTACTATTAATAACATTGTCCGAACTTTATTGATTCATGCTTTCGTACCTCCTACTTTTTGGCATCATGCTCTACAAATGGCTACATATCTCCTTAACATACTTCCTATCAAAGATTTGACGTATCCATCCCCTTTCCAAATTTTATTTAATAAGACTCCTTCGTATTCACATCTTAGGGTCTTTGGGTGCTTATGTTATCCGTTGTTTCCGTCCACCACAATTAACAAACTCTAGGCACGTTCTACCCCTTGTATGTTTTTGGGATTTCCGTCTAATCATCGTGGTTACAAATGTTTTGATTTATCGTCTAATAAAATCATCATTAGTCGTCATGTTCTTTTTTATGAGTCCCATTTCCGTTTGCTAAAGTAAGTAGTCCTGTGCCTAGTGCGTATAATTTTTTGGATGACGGAATCTCCCAATATATTCTCCACCATTTATCAGACATGTCCCGCCCCCCGACTCCGCCAGCCGACCCATTGCCCGCTGGTTCTCCATTACCAGGACACACCACCGTCGTGGGTTCAGAAACTGGGCTTCCTCCTAGTTCTGGTCTAGTTCCGGTAAATGGCCCAATCCCCGATTCAGCCTCTGGCCCAGTTCCGTTCTTCACTGTCTCGGGTTCCAGTTCTGGGCCAGTAGGCCCACTACCTGCTTGCCAGTCCATCCCGTGTCCCAAAATCCGCTCAATTCTCCTCCGAATCATAGACCAGTCACTCGTAGTCAATGGGTATTTTTCAACTAAAGAGACATTTTAATTTATATTCAAATGATCTTAAATCCCCTCTATCCAGTAACCCAGTGTCTGCTTTAAATGACCGGAATTGGAAAATTGTTATGATCGATGAATATAATGCTCTTATTGATAATAAGACGTGGGAGTTAGTGCCCCGTCCATCTGGTGTTAATATTATTCGGTCTATGTGGATTTTTGCTCATAAGGATAATTCTGACGGTTCTTTTTCAAGGCATAAGACTCGTCTTGTAGGTGATGGTAAGACTCAACAGGTTGGTGTGGATTGTGGTGAGACATTTAGTTCGGTGGTCAAGCCGACTACCATTTACACTGTGCTCAACTTGGCTCTTTCGAAAGCATGGCCCATTCATCAGTTAGATGTGAAGAATGTTTTCTTACATGGTGATCTCAAGGAGACAGTTTATATGCATCAGCCCTTGGGGTTTAGAAATCCCAAATATCTTCATCATGTCTTTTTGTTGAAGAAGTCCTTGTATGGGCTTAAGTAGTCTCCACGGGCTTGGTATAAGAGGTTTGCAGACTATGTTTTGTCTATTTGGTTCTCTCACAACAGGTCTGATAATTCATTATTCATATATCGTCGTGGTTCTTCGTTGGCTTATATACTGTTATATGTGGATGATATTATCTTGACTGCCTCTTCTGATGCATTACGCCAGTCTATCATGACAATGCTCAGTTCTGAGTTTGCTATGAAAGACTTGGGGGGCCTTGAGTTACTTTTTGGGGATTGCTTTCACTCGTCATGCAGGTGGGTTGTTCTTATCCCAGATGAAGTATGCCGCTGAGATCATTGAGAGGGCTGGGATGTCATCATGTAAGTCCACTTCCACTCCGGTTGATACTAAACCCAATTTAGGTGTTGCGGCTGGTTTACCTTATGAGGACCCGACACGCTATTGCAGTCTTGCAGGGGCCCTTCAGTATCTTACGTTCATGAGACCGGACATTATGTATATCGTACATCAGGTGTGTTTGTTTATGCATGATCCCAGAATTGAGCACATGAATGCGCTCAAACGTATTATTCGATATATCTAGGGGACACTTGACTATGGCTTACACTTATATCCTTCATCGACGTCTACACTTGTTTCGTGTACGGATGTTGATTGGGGTGGCTGTCCGGACACCAGACGTTATACGTCTGACTATTGTATGTTTCTTGGTAATAACTTAAGTCTCATGGTCTGCAAAAAAATATCAGTCGACTTTATCATGCTCTAATGCAGAGGCCGAGTATCGAGGGGTAGCCAATGTGGTCTCTGAATCATGTTGGTTACATAATATTCTTTTAGAGCTTCATTGTCCTATTCAGAAAGCTACCTTGGTTTATTGTGATAATGTTAGTGTCATCTATCTTTCTGGTAATTTGGTTCAACACCAGCGCACTAAACATATCGAGATGGACATTCACTTTGTTCGAGAAAAGGTAGCTCGAGGACAAGTACGCATCTGCCATGTCCCTTCCAGGTATCATATTGCAGACATCTTTACAAAGGGTCTTCCCTCGGTCCTTTTTGAAGATTTTAGAGATAGTCTCAGCGTTCGAAGACCGCCCGCTATGACTGCGGGGGTGTGTTAAATATACAATAGGTATACCGTGTATACCTATTGTTGCTAACCAAATAGGCCTCGGTTTTGTACATAGAGGCAGCCCACGGGTTGTGTATATTTGTATGTATATTGTTGTAATATTTTAGGATACACATTACATTAATTAGTCTTATAGACTTACCATAATTATAAGATTCTTGTACTACTAGAATAGAGTTTTGGTATTAGAATATAAATAGAATTTTCCTATTATGGAAATTGTAAATTGTATATATTCTCTCTCATTAATGAAAATAATCAAGGGGATTATTTCTTTTAATATAAAACCAAATTCTATCTCATGAAATAAATTCTAAGTCAGCAAGAAGTAAACAACACATAAATAAATTGTGTGGGAGGTGTAGAATGAACCTGGTATACAAAATGGCAGATCATAGTATCGGTAGGATTCTCTGTAAAACAAGAGAACAAGAAGGAATTATGAGTATATTAGTGAAAATATCATTCTTCATAATTCATCTCAGTATTACCAAATTGGTGAGTGGTGGCTATCTTTTTTAGTCATCAATTTTAAGTGACTTTACCAAATTAAATATGGCATTGGAAAATGATAACTTTGCTTTAATCATTCATGATTTACTACTTATTGGATTGCTTGTGAGCAGTTCGGTACATGAAGTATTACATTTTATCAGTGGCGGAGCCAGAAATTTATACAAGGGGATTCAGAAAGTACTTGAAAGTCATAGTTGGAATTTTAACTTGTGACCGAAAGCAACTTTTGAAGCCCTTTAACAACTACAATAAAGAATTTCCTCATATGACGACAAGGGCATTCAACAGTTTAAAATAACCAAAAAATCCATATTTACCCATTCACACATTATAATTTTTCGACTAGGGGATTCAATTGAACCCTTTCCTTCTTACCAGCTCCGCTACCAGTGGCGTAGCAACATAGAGTGAAGGGTGATCGACTTAATAGCTTTCATAGAAAAATTATATTGTATATATGTCAAAAGTCACTTCTTTATATGTCTGTATTAAATCTTGAACACCTTTATTGAAATTTCTGATTTCGCCACTGTGTGTTAGTGGCCGCACCCCAATCAATATGAAGGAGATATATGTAAGAAAAGTTGCATAAATGTACCTGGGGTTGTGGAAAGGGCCGACTTTATTAGCATAAAGAGGGACATGATCTCCTTGTTTATAGCGATTATCAGAGGCATCATTTTGGCTAATCAAAATGCGAAAAATAATGAAAAGGGTGAGCATGCAAATTGACAAAATAGCACGCAATTTCTTCATCCAATCAAGAAGAAGATTAACTTAATTCTTGTTGGTTTATGCGTTTGGTGGGGTGATGGAGAAATACAAAGAAGAAAGTGAAGAAGAGAAACTAGAGATAATTGAACGTGTGTGCATGATGGTTTAGTTTTGATCAGATCACACTCTATTTATGTATATTGAAAATGGAAAGGGCAAAAAATGCCCCTAAGTTTGTCATTTATCTTATATATGCCCTTCGTTAATCTGTCGACTCATAAAAGTTATCAATGTTATCTTTTGTCTCAAATATACCCCAAAATAATTTTTTTTAAAAGGTTCAAATATGCCCCTTGAACTAACCGTGAAAGCCACATAACGGTATGTTTAGATCTTTTTATTTATCTAAAGGTACTCTTGGACCTTTTAATTACTCGGAGGCATGCTTCAAATTATAGCATTTGCTGCTAAGAAGCGCATATATATATTTTATATATATGATGGACTACTAACACTTTGTCATCATTTGGCATTGTTATTATAACGTACTCCATCCGTCTTAATTTATGTGATGATGTTTGATTGGGCGCGAAATTTAAAAATAAAAGAATTTTGTTTAAATTGTGGTCTAAAATGAATCATAGATATTTGTGTGGCTATAAATCATCTATTAAGAGAGAATTAGAAGTTTGAAGTTAAATTATTAATACTAAATACAGGAAAATGTCATTCTTTTTTAAACTTGCTAAAAAGTAAAGAGCATCACATAAATTGGGACAAGAAAATAAGATATTTTGGCCTCTCACAATTTGAATAGAAGAAAATGATTTTTTCAGATCTCTTACGTTTCTTTTCAGATCTCTTACATGTAAAAAAAAATGAAGATCTCTTTTAAAAGAGTCATAAATTTTTTTTTTAAAAAGTTTATAAAGGACTAATATATCATTGTCATAAGATGAATTAGTTATTCTTTCAAAATCTTGCCACATCACATCTTCTCCAACATGATCAAATATGGTGAGTAAGTTTGTTATTTACATTCACCAATAAGTACGAAGTATTATCAATATTATTTAAGTTATAGGAAGTAGCATTATATTCTTTTATTTAGACCTGTTAGTGGTCCTATCCTTATATTCTCATCTCTCATTTCTATTAGAAGTGGCAATTTTGGTCTATGTTGTAACTGTTCACCAAATTGTGTGAATGAATAATCACTAAAAAAAATAAATGAATCAAAAATTGATATGATGTTTTAAAATAGCAAATTACTAGACCCGACTTTTGAAACTTGTGGCCTTCACACTAAACGTAAAATAAAAAATTTAAAGTTATATGATTGCTGAATATATAAAAGTGTCATAAAGTATCCCGTAGATTGAAACAGGGAAAATACTAACTTTGCTGTTACAAATTAAACCATACTGATACTACAAAAAAGGAAAAACTTAATATTGTGAGTATAATATAAATTAAATTCAAGTGAAAGTAGAGTATTCTACAATCTAAACTTGGCTGTCTTGTTTCCCTTTTAATTACATCAGAGACTTGAATTCATTGAAAACAGGTTCATACAACTAGCATTTCTGTTATGTGCAGAGCTTGCATTTACAAAACATGTACATCACTACATATCACAAATTCACACATAATAAAAAGTTTGGCGCGATATAATACAAAAATTTGCTCTACTGTACTTTGAAAATCCACTACAAATATATACAATTTCTACCAATAATAAATACAGATTATCTAGCACTAGCAGTAGCAGCACCTTCTTTAAACAGGATATTTGGCCGAAGCCAGGCCGACTTGCCACCAACATTGCCATCTGGAGCGTGACTATCACTGGACGTCTGGTGATTCTTCCGATCCTTCTTCAGCTTCGCATTAATGCATTTTCCTACAGATACACCGAGCTTTACTGCTGCGAATATGGTAAATGCAATAGAAGGAGGCCGAATAGACCAATGAAAATCTTCGAGGTGCTGATACTTTTCGATAATGTCAGGACACGCATCAAAAGACACTTGGATCATCTCATCCGGATTAGCCAAGAAAGTATTAGGTTCATCACGAAACACCATCCTTCCTGGAAATTCAACAACAAGACAACCGTTCGGAAGTATCTGCAATATCCTCCCAGTTTCCCATCCTCCCCTTTTCTGAGGCCATTCAAACCGGGGACTTTCAACATTTGATTTCAGTTGCACGAATTGTCCCAGAAAATACGGGTCAACTTTTTCAACTTCAGAAGAATGTCCTGTCCTTAAACTCTCTAACCCTAAGAAACCGATGGTGACATTTCCGTCACGATGCACAGTGTAAGATACCCATGGAAGCGTGCTTCGTATTTTCATTGACTAACTGCACCCAATCACCAGGTGTCAAACCACATGTAACCCTCTCTATGGTTGACGCATTTACCCTCAGAGGGCTCGGTAAATTGGGGACTCGTACCAGAACAAATCCATCTCAATCAGTATCTTTTTCCAGACTAACAACAGTTCCTTCCAACACAGCCAAATCTTGAGACTTTCTGGAGTTGAATAGTTTTCTCGAGCGAATAGAATCTCCCACTTGAAAAAGATCTTTTGAAAGGTACCAAGTTGTAAAGCCACGGGTTTTGCTTTTGTCAGACAAAGTCCCTCCTATGTTGCTCCACTCTCCTTCACTATAAACAGCATTCTTCGAGCTGCCAAAGGTGCAATTAAATTTTGAGGGAACTTTACCATGCAGAGAAAGCACATAAAAATCTAGCGCCAACCAAGACCATGGTGATCATTCTTTGGAAGGACTAGTTCATAAATGATCTTTGTAGGCTATCTAATAACGTGATAAAAGGAATACACTAGTCAATCAAAGAGTGCAAATCAATTCCTTCTTTTTAATAACCATAGTTTCCAAGCCAGCTTGTGCACACCTCGACTAATTCCAAGGGGTACCTGCTATCTCCCACCAGCACAGGTACCGGATAAATTTGTCCACCAAGGCTTTGTTGGATGGAAGAAGTTACCTAGTGTTTTTGTCTCCGCTGGAATTTGAACCTGAGACCTCATGGTTCTCAACCCAATTCCTTGACCACTAGGCCACCCCCTTGATTGACTTAAGCTAGGATATTACATGTGACTAAATGGGTAGACCAAGCCTACTCAAGAACCTTCTAATTAAGACGCTTCTACACTAATGAACTATCGCTAATCATTTTCACTACCGTGTAATAGAGGGGAAACAGAGAATCAACTCCTAAACAGTTCTTTACCAAATTTACGTGTAACCAATAACCATTGCTGCAAATCAATCATTGGTTCCATACAGTACAGTTCAATCCAAATTTACTTTAGCCCTTCTGCAGACCAATTCGTGTTCAATGTGCATAATCCCAATTTTCTCCAGTACTCAACTTACACAGGCAGACAATAAGCTTCACAATTGAAGTTACTCCTCCACAGTAAGTAGTAACACATCAATCACTCAAAAGGCTAGAAAGGCAAGAATATTGAGAGGGTTGCCAAATAAGAGTAGGATATGAGGCAACAGGTTAAGACTCTAATTAAAAGATGTGGCAACAGGTCAAGGGAAATAGTCATAGTGTGTTAGGAATCAGTAATCAAGTCAAAATAAGTAAGAAGAGAAATATTTGAACTCGAATCTTTTGTGCTCGGTGAGAGCACTGATTAACTAAAGCTAGCTAAGAAGTAAAGTTGAAAGGATTAAGATACTCAATAGGCGTATAAGACTGCCAAACCTTGAATGGTGCAGTTGAAAGAAAAAGAGAAGTTTGAGGGTGGGGCGACTACCTAAAAACAGGATTTCGCAACGGACAAATTCTGTAGCTAAGCAGAATCCGTCGCTAAATAGGATTAGCGACGGATTAGTGACCAATTATCAGAAAATTTTATTACCTACGAGCAACTTAGCGACGAATTCATAGCTAATTCCAGTTTTTTTGGTAGTTAAGGATGGGGGTGAGGCTTTAGAGAGAGAGACAGAGAGAGACCTTTCAAATGCTTGCAAAATGTCCACCATCAGAGGTCGATTGCGGAGATCATACTCAAAACAGCCATTGAGAACATTCTCGATGGAAGTGGGGAGGCCACCCGGAACTTGTGGTTTTTCTTGATTTATCACCACCGAACGATACATATCTTGGACCGATTTACCAAACCAAGGCTGAACACCAGTCAACATCTCGATAATGCTGCATCCAAATCCCCAAGCATCAGTCTCCCAAGTTATTGGGCCTCTAACCTCAGGTTCCCACTGTTCCAGAGCCATGTAATTCGGAGTTCCAAGCCTTATTATTAGATCTGAATAGATACGGTATCCCAAAGTCTCCGAGGAACACTTCGTCATGTTCATTCAGAAGAAAATTAGTTGGCTTAGGGTTCAGAACCAGGACATTCATCGAATGCAACTCTTGTATTACTTTAGCCAATTCAATACCATATCTGTAAAACATCAGCACTCTGGATTAGCAAGTGTCAAGTTTCAAAATGAAAACTTTTTACCTTTCTGATAATTAAATAAGTGTATGACCTAAGAACATCAGGTAATTGAAGCTTCCCTCCTTTCAGCCAAGCCATTTTATCACCAACTGACCCCTCATAGGCTCTCATAGCTATACAGATCTATCCACATAAACATTTTTCAGAAAGTAAGAATGATGAACAAATTGTAAGATCCCATATAGAGTTAAAAGAAGGCATGATACATAAAGACCCCCCTAAACTTGACACGAATTATGAGGTTGCACACTTAAATTACCAGTAGTCTTAATTAACCCCCTGAACTTGGTTATTTGATAGTCTCTACCCCCCGCATGATCTATCCTAAGAGAGTGGGCTCGCCTATCACATGGATCTTTTTGTCCACGTAGCACTTTTTATTATCTTTTTTGGATCAAATTACTAAAAAAAATCTAAAACTCCACTATTTAGGCGGACTTTTTTTTATTTGGCTAAAATAATAAAATTTCATCCAAACCTTTAAGAGATTTTTGCCTAAATAGTGGAGTGGCCAAATTTTTTACTAATTTGATCCAAAAAAGATAATCTAAAAGATAAATAAATTTTAAAAAGAAAAAAATGGCAGGCCAATGTATCACACTCTCTTAGGATAAGACCGTGCAGGGGTACACTACTGATAGTTTAGGTGTGCAACTAATTATTTGTGTCAAGTTTAGAAGGATCTTTATGTATTTGTCTTAAAGAGAAATGACGCAGGCAGAACTTTACCTTTCCAGATATTACAGAGATGCCATGCAACCAGCAAACACCTTGGATTTGTTTAGACTTCAAATTCACCCATAACTCCTCAAACTTACTTAAGAAAGCCTTTACTTGATCCTCATTCATAGGATGTAACATTTTTATAACTACTTCATGATTCTGATCATAATCGGTAGCTGACTGATGATGTGTGGCTGACCAAACATCACCAAAGTATCCACGCCCGATCCTATGTTTAAGTTTGATTGAAGCAGGATCAATGTAAGGACCGGCTGGGGTAGGTGCAGCAACAACAGTTCTAAGATGATCGGGATCTCCTTCATAAAGCTCATAATCGAAAGAGGTTGCCAAAGGAGATACTTCGATATCTTTAGCCATTTTTCGCAGCTAATAGGGCAAAGACCAAAAGAAACAAAAAAATAGCATGAGATCGACAACCAAAAGTTGTTATAGGAATTTCCACCAGTACATAAAAGCAGAGAAGCCACAACAGAATTATTCAATTCCTTAAACCTCCTCCAATTTCTGTTCCCTCTCTCCCCCCCTCCCCCAAATATAAAATTCTGCTATTACTCAATATAAGGCTAGCAAGAAAGTAATGCCGAGTGGAAATACTTTCAAGTCCAAATTCAGTTTAAAGTTAGTTCTCCATTCTAAAGCTATATGCCTTGTACAAGTTAATCCACGCTAACCGAAATTCCCCACCCAGGAGCCAAATACTGGTCATTAACCAAGTTGCTTCCTTGATGACTCGAAAACCAACCTTACAGTTGGAGGTGGAAGGTCTGTGCTAGGCTATTCCTCACCTACTGATGACACTAAAACAGATTATGATTCTTCAAGAACTAAATTTCTGCATGAGAACTCATCAACAACACAAACTAGTGGACGATTTCTTCCTCCCTCTCTCCTTAAATTGCTAAGCAACAGATTCCCCTAGTAAGTCCTCTATTGAATATTTGACTAGCACAACAACAAGCTTCATAATTCATGATTTCAAGTCAGTCAGTGTAAAAAAAGAGAGAAAGAAAAAACATATAGAGTTGAATTGACCCTACTCCTCTACTTGATACAAATAATTACTCAATATTTCACAAGAATCAAACAACCCAACATAGGCTAGTGGAAAAATCAACAAATTATACTTAAACATACAACAACAACAACAACAACATACCCAGTGAAATCCCACAACGTGGGGTCTGGGAAGGGTAGAGTGTACGCAAATCTTACCTCTGCCTTGGTTAGTAGAGCGGTTGTTTCCGAGAGACTCTCGGCTCAAGACAGAGCATAAACACAAGCAAAGCAAGAGAAACGGTCAAACCCGGTCAAAAAAAAAATTAAAGCAGTATGAAAATGCAGGTATCAAAAGCGAATAAGCTATGATAGCGCATTCCGAAAAAGTAAGCAATAACTAGCGCAGGTAAACATGCGCATAGAAATACTAATTAGTGTTTGTTTAGGGCGTGTTTATTATGAAGGAAAACATTTTTTTTTCAATTTTTTCATGTTTGGTTGGTCAAAATGTTTTGGAAAAATTTTCACTCGGAAAACAAGTTCTTAAAAATGAAGAAAATGACTTTCCTAATAGAAGTAGGGAAAATGATATTCCAAGTTCATTGTCTCCTCCCCACCCAATGGCAGAGTGAGTAAGGAGCAAGGGGGTTCATCCAAACCCTCTTCAGCGAAAAATTACACTGTATATATAAAGTTAAAATTATTTTTTTATATTTATATAGTACATGTTGAACCCTGTTGACTTATTTGTATGTCTACTTCTCTATAATTTTGAATCCCTTAGTAAATATACTGGCTCCACCGTTGTCCGGCCCACCCAACCCCATCCGTTGACCATCCCAACCCCCGCCACCCTTGAACTCCCACTCCCTACCCCATCCCAACCCCATAAGATTTTGCTAGACTACATATAACCGCTTCTGGAATAATATTTTTTTACTTACTTAACAAACACTAGAAATAAGTAAAAGGATTGTTTTTCAAGAAAATATTTTCTAAAACTTTTTCCTTTCATACCAAACACACCCTTAAAGTTAGCTTCTTTTATTTTATTTTATTTTATTTTTTTGCAAAAACAACTCAAAACAAACACTTTTAGCAAAAAATCAAACTAAAACAAACACCACATAAATTTTGAATAAAGAAAAAATCTTTAACCATTCTATTATTCTTTCACAAGAACCAATAATTGGAAAATCAAGAATCAAACTACCCAGTAAAGAAAAGTGACAATATAATCAAATTATCAATAACCATTGTATAGAAATACTAAATTACTGGAAAAGAAATACTTACTTGAAGTGCTTAATTAAGATTAGTAAGCGAAGAAGAAGGTGGTTAATAGTGCGAAAATGGAACACGACAGAGGTAGCAAACAAAGGCGTTGCCTGTTCCTTCACGACTTTATTAACGGTGTTAAATTTTTCGTACTTATAAAGAATTTTTATTTTAGCTCCTTAATTTTACAAGTTTTCATTCAGACACCTAAAATATACTCCCTCTGTATCAAAATAGTTATGGCGTTTTTTATTTATATGTCTCTTAACAAAACATTAATAAGAGAATTATTTTGATTATTTTATTCTTTTAAAATATTTCATCATATTACAACTCCATCAATAATGTACTCGCTCTTTTAATATAAAGGATAAAATGAAAAAAAATTATTTAATTTTATCTTGATTTTTTAAAATGACGAATAGTTTGAGACGAATATTTTTAATAAGGATGACAGTTACTTTGAGACGGGGGACGAGAGGAAATACTTTAAAATTATTATTTGGCGAACTCATAGCTAATCTTGTCAAGTCAAACCGACACACAAATGGGGTCATTGGCACAAATGCCCTTATTTTGGGTTGGTCTTTAGTTTTTGTCCCTTACATTAGTGGCATTCCCGTCTGAAATCCTTCACAAAAAAGTCAAAAGGATCAAAATTCACAAAACATTGTTGTCAATTGTAAAACGTCTAACAGATATCAAGTTCTTAATCAGTTTTGGTGCATGTAAGACATTTTTCAAGTATAATGGAGGGTGTGGAGGGGGTAGTTTTACCTGACCAACACCACGAATTAGAATTTTCTACCCACTGTCGGCAATAATATTTTTATTTTTGCTCATATTAAAATAAGACGAGAGATTACCTTAAGATGCCGACATGTGGGATGTAGCCCATGTGTCCATGTACCACGACTCATCTGGAACACTAAAATTCTTGTTGTTCATGGCTTGTTCAATGTCAGTGGGTGCATAGACGACAGAAGATGGTGCCTGGGCCGCAAATGCATGTTGTGGACGCGAACGTAGAATTCCGGATTGGCGATTTGAGAGAGCGGCCTTGCCCAAGTCGATGTTGGATAAGGGCTTGGCAGGCGACCTTTATTAGGCCCAGACCCGTGGTGGTCGCCCCATCGATTTTCGACGAATTTGGGCGGTGTCTTTGCCACTGGTTGGGCTGCCACTTCGGGCCAGTTCTTTGCCGTCGGCTGCCTACCCACCACCCTTGCCCCGTCCCTTTCCACAATTATTTTTTTCTTTGTTATTATTACGGTTTGACCCCCGTTTCTGACCATTATTGTTTCGGTTGCCACTGCCACTCGAACCAGAATTTTGTGGCTGAGAATCTGGGAAAAATGAATTAGTGGAGACGAGGGAAGTCCCGGCATTGACTGCCCTGAAAGATACATGTTTTGCTTTCCGTGTTTCTTGGAGAATCAACCTCAAACGGGCCTCATAGAAAGGAGGCAACAGATTGCTTTGTTGAATGTAGGTAGCAACTCCATCATACTGTTCATTGAGCCCTGTAATCAATTGAAGGACCAACCTTTGATTTGATACATGCTAACCAACGTTGGATAGTTGGTCTGCAAACACCTTCAATTCCTGAAAATAAGCGGAAACATTGGAGAAATCATTCAATTTAACATTAGTAAATTGGTGTTCAAGATATACGGCCCAAGAAAGTTTGTTATCCTAAAATATGCTTTGTAAACGTTCCTATGCTTGTTAAGCCGTAGAGTTCGGGTCTAATATGGTATGTAAAAGATCGTTTGATATAGTGTCATAAATCCATTGAAGGACTATAGCACCCAAACGAGACCATAACTTTGTGTCCACCGTAGTAGTGTCCGATGATGACTCGGAAGGTATGATATGGTTGATTGCCTCATAAGCGCAGCAATGAATTTTGAACAATTCCGCCCAAGAGGTATATTGCCTTTTTTTTCATATCAAGTGTTATGGAAATAAAGTTCTTGACGACAAGAGCGGGATAAATTTTTTGTTTTTCGGCCATAAGTTCCACAAGAAATCAAAACAAAGGAAGAAGAGAAAGTATTTTTATGTTTTGATTGAAGTGGAGTAAAGAACCCTAAGTGTTGGCTTGGATTTTCGTATAGAAGAGGGTGGTAGCCGGGGGCGGGGGGTGTCGGATAGGTTTGTCTTAGGTTTAGGTTTTTAGAAGTTGTTTTAGGTTTAGGGTTTATGAGGGAAAACCCTATGTGTGACCGAAAATAACAAAAAAATAGAGGGGGGAAAATCGGCTAAGGGGAAAGAGAGGTAGGGTTTAGGTCAAAAGATCTTTGGCTCTTAATACCATATAGGAAATTGATTCCTTGAGTTTATTTCCTTCCAATGGTAAAATGTATATACAAAGATATAATGCTAGTCTTAAGTAGGGCAGGTAATTTCACCCTAACCCAATGGGTATCCGATCCACCCAACCCGATTATATGGACGAAAATTCTACAAAACACAGATTTTAATCGGGTGACGGATCGGGTCGGATTCGGGTGGACATACATCCAACCCACCACCCGACCCATCCATCCAACCCACCACCCGACCCATCCATCCACCCGTTTATAAAAAAAAAATTAATGTACAACTAAATTCTAGCGTTTCATTATAAATTAATTATTATTATTACAAAATTCTATAATACAAATATTATGTTTTGTACTGTGAAATTTGTTAGTACTAGTTTATATGTATAGTAACTGTTAAAATAATTTTAAAAAGTTTGAAGTACTTAAAAAACATAATATATTTTTTGGCAAATAGTACTAATTTGCTTCAAGTTCTTGTAAATGATTCCAAGGGGTATATTAAAACATTGACTTGAAAGTGTATTTTGAGTGAATTATTAGTTTTCCTCATAAATCTTCAACTTTAAGATTTTTTTTTTTCCGTATACACTTATATCAAGTGCGTTTAATTTTTAGATACTATTTTTTCACTTCAACTTCAAATAACTTTTTAAGGCAAAATATTTTTTAAAAATATTTTCTTACTATACAAAATATCATAATTTTAAAATTCATTATACTTTTGGGTCATTCATGTCCTCACCCTTAGAAATGTGTCTTGCATTTATTATCCTTGATTCCATAAGAGCTCTAACCAAAATTATTATAGAGGATAATTTTTAATCATAATTCTATCATGGGACATTAATTGTAATTATTGCATTTGTTTTCAGTTGGCCAAGATATCAAGGTCATTACTCATTAGCAACTATTTTTATGAAATCAATCAAGTAAAGTCATCATTATTTAATACAATATTAGACTATTAGTAGTATAATTTTTATAAGGAAGTAAAGTCGCCATTTTTTTGGTTGCATGTTTGGAGCATAGACACGGCTTGTAAAAACAGTATGATGATATTTATTTGACGTACTTCTTTTTTTTCGTTTTACCAAGAATTTTAGGTGATTGATTGATTGTGCTATAATTTTCATCCGCGAAGCACCCGATCCATCCGATTCAACTGTGGATGATGGGTGGATCGGATGTGGATGAAGAAAAATAGGGTGATGGATGATCGGGTGGTGGATGGATGGTTGGCAGGTGGAGGCGGATTGAGCTCCACTCGATCCACCTCCGATCCATTGTCAGCCCTAGTCTTAAGAAAGACTTATCTAATTAGCTTAAAATATAAGATATTAATTTACAATCACCCTAACTAATATGATTACAATCCTAAATTAAAGATATTACAATTTTCATCATATGCATGATTAATAGTGATTAGATATAATTATGGGATTTCCCCATAATTATTCTAACATATTGTTGTATCCCAAACCTGTAGCGTGAGCTCTAATCCTCTAACTTCCCCTTTGTATAAAAACACTCGAAGAACTTATGAATTTATTTTTTCAAAAAAAGTTGGTGTACTCTCTAAAGCTCCACCATTAGTTCCAAAGGAAAGCATGTAGGTGATCTTGACTTTCATCAAGACTCGTTCGCCCCAAAACAATAACATAGAAGACTCATTCAGAGACCAAATAAAAACAATAAACTTTCAAGAGAACAAAGCACATAGTTATGCAACGATAAAAAAAAACTTTCATTTTATGTAACGATTAAATTCGTGTAAATTTGTCGTTATCTTTTTTTTTCTCATCTTGCATTTACTATTTGATAATCTTATTTTACCTTATACCTTTATCTTTTTTTTAATAAATGTATACGTATCACACTTTATTTTTGTATTATTTCAAGCTTATTTTTTAAATTACTGGTGTATGACATTATGAAATGATGAAAAATATAATTTATCCAATAGAATCAAAATAATAGGATATCCCTCCGTCCCGATTATATGAAGTGTTTGACTTGGCATAAAGTTTAAGAATAAAAGGAAAACTTTTGAAAGTTGTGGTCCAAAATAAGTTATAGATATTTGTGTGGTTAGAAACATTTCATTAAGAATAAATATGAAGTTTAAAATTAAATTATTACTAAACATAAAAATGTGTGATTCTTTTTAACATTAACAAAAAAAGTATCATATAAATTGGGACCGATGGAGTATAACATTACGAAGAAGGGATGAGTAAGAATCATCTAAAAAAGCTGTGAAGCTCCACAATTAGTTCCATAGGAAAACATGCAGTTGATCTTGACTTTCATCAAGAATCATTCGCCCCAAAATAATCACATTGACGAAGAAAAGACTCATGCAAAAATCAAATATGGCTCTCACTTTTACGCGGCTTACGCGTTGCCTAAACTGAGCCTTAATTCCATTTGTATATATATATAACTGACATCGGCCATCTGTTAAACACACAAATATTGTTACACCATTTTAATTTCCCTCATTCTGTTGTTAAATTAACTAAAGCCCTCAAGTTAATTAAATTAATTACACGGCCGTTAAGTAATGGCAGTTAACGTTGAATTCCAGCGAAGGCAAGCGGCGGCGGCGGCGGCAACAGCTGCAGCACCACGTTGGATACCGGAAAGAGGTCAGGTTGTGAAGAATGCAATAAGGAAAATATTCTCTTGCTTCTCTAAATGACGTCGTTCAAGATATTCTTCCACTGTTTTTGCTTCTTCCCATCGTCAATGATTGCATGTACATATTGTGATTCAATAATGGCGGAGGCACTGAATATTCATTATATAAATTATTTAAAAAGTTAGCCTTTATATACCATATGAGTTTACGGCGAAAGGAATTCGAATGAATCCCTCCTGCTCCCTCCTAAATGGAGGGATAATGTTAGGAGATGTGACTAAGGGACTTAACCTGATGTCCTTATATAATTATGATATGATTTTACTTTGAGTCGAGGGTTTATCGAAAACCGATTCTCTATCTTTGAGTTGATGTCCTTATATAATTATGTATAGTTTATAGTAGGGGTGGCCAGTGGGCCGGGGCGGGGCGGGCTAGGACCAATCCTGGCGGGTCGAGATTGGCGGACGGGAAGAAGTCTCGTCCCACGTCCCGCCGGAAGGGGGACCGAGATTTGGGGGGACAGGACGGGTCGGGGTCGAAATTTGGGTTTTTTTTTGTCACTTAATTTTAAAAATAATATATATAAACACTTCAATAATTGAACAAGACAGTGTAATAAAAACATCCAATGTTGTTTTTGTGCCTCTTATATTATTTAATAAAAATATAATTTTTTGGAATATAATTTCAAAATTTGCAAATCACATAGTAAAATTGCAATTAAAAAAATTACATATTTAACCATACTTTTTCGAATTTCCTCACAATGTCTTGAGGATCTTCGGTTGGAATGGGAATTTGTTGATCAAATTGTTCAACGTCGCTTCTTGTTCCCTCGGATAAGATTTCGTTGTAGTTGTAGTCTTCTTCTTCGTTGATCTCTGGTTGACCGCACCTTCTACGCTCCGCTCGAATCCAATCTACGAAAGAGCGCAATCTCGATGTGTCTCCCGCCAATGAATGTCTGTGCTCTCCTATTTGAAATCTTCCAGCAGAAAAAACGCTTTCAGATGTTGTTGATGATGCTTGAATGTTCAACACATCTTGGGCCATCTTTGCTAGTGTCGGAAATGTCTTCTCATTCTGCCCCCAGTATTTCAGCAAGTCTGCATGTCCTTCATCATTGACAATTAATTTGTACGGTACAACACCCTGCAAAACATAAACATCAAATTCGTTAACTTTTGAAGAAGTTGAACCACTAAACATTTTATTTCTAAGTCCTTGAATACTAGCAGCAGAAACTGCATATTTTTATAAGGTTGCAATGAAGTAGTAGAAGATGGTACAGAAGCTGGTTGATTATTTGCACTTTGTTGTTGGTAATACATATATACTTGTTTGCATTCAGTGTGTATACTAGACGTAACTTCTTCTTTAGTTGGTTCTTCAGTTGGGTTTGTTGGAAGTACTTCTATACAGTCATAAATCGTTTCTACAAGTGTTTTACAACCGTCTACTTTAATAGTCGAATTTAATACAACACCAATAATATAAATAGTGGGAATAGAAAAAAAGTATTTTTTTAAGTTTATAAATATTTTTTCAATAGATGTCTTATAAGTTGGTTTTTGCATATATTCATTAAGTAACAAAAATATTAGAGCTGTATAAAATAACATATTTGAAATAGTAGGATAATAAATAACGGAAAATTCTTTAGTAGCTTGAAAAAATTTCTCTAGAAATTCATTAAGTTCTAAAACAATTTCCCAATCGTTATCTACAAGCATATCCCTTGGAATATGTAAGACGGCGGTCATAGCGGGCGGTCTTCGTATGCTGAGACTGTCCCTAAAATCTTCAAATAGGACAGAGGGAAGACCCTTAGTGAAGATGTCTGTAATTTGATACATGGAAGGAACATGTAAGACGCGTACTTGTCCACGAGCTCCCTTTTCGCGAACAAAATGGATATCCATCTCAATATGTTTAGTGCGCTGGTGTTGAACCGAATTCCCAGTAAGATAAACGACACTAATATTATCACAATATACCAAGGTAGCTTTTTGAATGGGAAAGTGAAGCTCCAAGTAAAGATTACGTAACCAACATGATTCAGAAACCACATTGGCTACCCCTCGATACTCGGTCTCGGCACTAGAGCGTGATAAGGTAGCTTGTAGTTTGGCAGACCACGAGTCCAAGTTATCACCACGAAACATGCAATAACCTGACGTGGAGCGTCTTGTATGTGGATAGCCACCCAATCAGCATCGGTATACGAGACAAGTGTAGAGGCCGATGATGGATATAGATGCAAGTTATAGTCAAGTGTCCCCTGGATGTAACTGATAATGCGTTTGAGCGCATTCATATGCTCCACCCTGGGATAATGCATAAACAAACACACATGTTGTACGACATACGTAATATCCGATCTCGTGAAAGTAAGATATTGTAGAGCTCCAGCAAGACTGCGATAGTGAGTGAGATCCTCGTAAGGTGAGCCAGTCGCAGCACCCAGCTTGGGCTTAGTATCAACTGGAGTGGAAGTAGACTTACACGAGGACATATCAGCCCTTTCAATTATCTCAGCGGCATACTTCCTTTGTGATAAGAATAATCTACCTGCATAACGAGAAACAACAATCCCCAAAAAGTAACTCAAGGGCCCCAAGTCTTTCATAGCAAACTCAGAACTGAGCATGGTCATGATAGACTTGTGCAAAACATCAATAGAGGCAGTCAAGATAATATCATCCACATATAATAGAATATAAGCCAGGGAAGTACCACGATGATATATGAACAATGAATTATCAGACCTGCTGTGAGAAAATCCAATAGTCGAAACATAGTATGCAAATCTCTTATACCAAGTCCGTGGGGCCTGCTTAAGCCCATACAAGGACTTCTTCAATAAACAGACATGATGAAGATATTTGGGATCTCAAAAATCCAAGGGTTGATGCATGTAAACGGTCTCCTTAAGATCACCATGTAAGAAAGCATTCTTCACATCTAACTGATGAATGTGCCATTCTTTCGAAAGAGTCGGACTAAGAACAGTGCGAATGATAGCCGGTTTAACCACCGGACTAAACGTCTCACCACAATCTACGCCAACCTGCTGAGTCTTACCATCACTTACAAAACGAGCCTTATGCCTCGCAAAAAAAACCATCAGAATTATCCTTATGAGTAAAAATCCACATAAACCGAATACCGTGTATATCCTTGTATATTTTCACTTCTCTTATCCTTTCTTTTCATGGTTTTCAAACAACTTAGCCTAGAAATTCCTATTGGTCCTCACTAACCTAATCACTAATACTCTATTAATATTAATAGATTTCAAATTAAGCATAAATTAATCAATATTACACTAATGATTAGTGTCCCTACGCATCAAACTTTAAACATAGGGTGTTGATTTTCTTTTTTACCAAATCATGTTTTACCAATGGATATGTATTTTATTAGTGTTATGGGAAATGGTCTTTTTTATATGAAACTTATGGTAACGTGTGCCCTATGATAGCTACTTATTACAATTTGTACATACTTAAAATTTATGGACTATAGAGTATGGACCTTCCACTCACATTATTTAGTGCGAGTAGCATAAGTGCGAGCATGTGCGGGGAAAAAAAGTTAGAAAATCCTACTAATTATAGGTATATTAACTTTACTTTTATCTCATCAAAACATCATATATATCTTTGGTAATATTATTTTGCGGTAGAGATGTCTTTTTCTACAGGATGGCTTTCAAATTGATTTTGCGCATCTCAATTATTCACCGAATATTGATTACTCTGCCATTAACTACAATTTAGATAAATATTAAAATTCATCTAGTATCCCATTACCTGAGATAATATACGTCGTTTATCACATTCTTAGTTATAGAATATTGGATTCGGCACGCTCATGTAGTCAATCCTGGTCCGTCTCCAAATTAATAAATATACGTTTATTATACATTATAATATAAGAAAAAATAGTGAGAAAAGACACCATGTGTCCCATAATAATTAATATTGATATTTGCGAGAACTTTTATTCATATTTAATAAAAAAAAATCGAAATTGTCCATTCCTAGTACGATGTGGAAAAACTTCTTGAAGTCCAAGTGTCTTTTCAGGAAAAATAACAGAAGTCCAAGTGTTAAGAATCTCTTATCTTTTTTGTATACGACTCTCGACAGAACAAATACTGAAAAACTCTATGCAAGGATTCGAGAAACAAAATTGGAAGCAATTGTTGCATGAATCATTCTTCTTTGTAACTAAGTTATGATATAGCGGTGGGAAATTTGCCTTTGGCGGGGAGATGAGTCCACCCATCTTTGATGAATTAAACACTAGTGTTCCGCATGTTGGAGACCTTGTCTCTTCGCACATGCATGATCTACGAAGTGAGTAGATGATCGTAGGGTCAAGAATCGTCTAATTTCATTGAGGAATGAAAGAGATATTGGTCCACGAAGTAAGGTGTTTGAGGCATGAAAATGTGGTGTGGGACAAATCTACCACATCGGTGGGAATAATAATAGTTGCTCTCTATATAAGTCTCTAATTGGTAAAGGGTTTGGGACCCCAAGGGGTATCCCATGTGTTTAAAGGAGGGAAGACCTAGATGTGCTTGGGTTCAAGGCTAAGCCCACACGCGCGCCGCCGCCGCCCGCCCGTCCGGTTCCGGGTCACGGGTCACGGGTCACGGGTCACGGGTCACGGGTCACGGGTCACGGGTCAACTAAGCCTATGGATTGCGAAATTCGTAGTGATAGAGGGGGAGAATGTGAAGCATCGTTTATTAAACGACTGTTCATTTCTCACCTCGGTCCAACGGTGTTAGCCAAGCGCAAAGTCGTACGCCCAAATTATATGGGGTGGCTTGGTAAAAGTTGGAATACTGAAACAGGTCAAGTTGTACCTAAGACTGTAGATTGCATATTCACTGGATCTGCAAATAACAGTAGTGTTGATCGCCTCTTGGCATCAAAGAATGCTAAATTCTTTGAAGATAACTTTCCTTGAAATAGGAAAAAGGAGTAATTGCTCAAGGTTAACAAGAACCCGCTAGGGCCTGACTGTCCGGAACCAAGCGTTCCGTATCTTCAGGACTCGAAAGTTGCTGGCTATCCGAAACTTAATATTCCATATCTGCAGAACTCAGAGATTCTAGATGTTGAACCGAGATGGAGCAAAGAAGGGGGACAAAGACTTGTTCCAGTCCTTCTAGCTTGTATGGTTGAGAATGAACCATGGACAATTAACAAATAATTGTCATCTCCAAAAGCGTTGCTTTGGAAAGAAGCTACAAAGAGAAATAGATTCTCTCATACAGAACCATACTTGCGTAATGGTTGATCTTCCTCGGAAAAAGAACCTTTGGGTTGTGAAAAAGGATACTCAAAAGTGAGTACAAAGTAGATGGATCTACTAACAAGTTCAAAGCATCGGCTACTTGTACATATGCTCCCTTGGGAGTAGCTTAACATCATGGGCCATTGCAGTCTTGCGTGGCATGGATGTTGAAACAGCCTTCCCAACCGGAGAGTTGGAAGAAGAGAATCAGAGCTGGTTTGACGGACTGTTGGGCTTCTTCCTGAACTTTCATTTTAGTCCCTGAAATGTTTACATTTTGGTCCTGAAAGTTTTAGATAAAACAGAAACAATGAATCTGACCACAGAAACATTGACTCTGAAATTAGAAAGCCAACAATTGGAGAATCAACAGTCTGAAAGTAAAAGTCATATTGAAATAAAGTCTGGATATGAAAGATATGGGTATCACAGATGACATCTTAAGAATTGGATTTCTAAGACATCTAACGGACTGGTCGATAGTTGACAGTCTCGTTGAAGCCGCCAATGGATATGAATCATAGAACTGATTGGAATCATGGTGCACCCATAGACAAGGAGCGATATGCACAGGTCATGTGTAGTACAATGTATTGTACACACTACAACCGACCTGGTATCGGCCTAAATGTATCGATTGAACTAAGGTTCACTGATGATCTTAATACATGATCAATAGAAGGCGTTAAGTCAGATATGACGATATCTGAATTATTTGCTTATCTACGGATTATAGTATTCTGGATGTCCGGCGGTTCTGGGAGAACACAGTGATGCAAACTGGACATCAGATCTGAAGAACACCAAAGCCACAAGTAAATGTGTATGGTGGGTCTTGTAAAATCCTCTAAGCAAACTTGCATCGACCGATTCATGATGGTATCGGAGTATATCGCTTTATACAAAGCATGAAAGAAGTTGAGTAACTTCACAACTCATTAGAGGACGTTCCTTATTGGGAGAAACCTGTGCCTTCAACAATTATACATTATGGCTAGACGGTCGGCTTCAGGAAGGACACGGATGACGGCGTCTGGACATATCTGTCAGGATCTGTCGGAGACATAAGACCATATGACAGTTGATCATCACGGGCGTCACTACCTTATTTACTAACTAAGGGACTACCCGAAGATCAAGTGTTCTGCCTGTCTAGGGGAATGGGCTTAAAACCCAAAGAATACGAACCTTTGCGGTGGAAACTCAACCATACTGATTGGAGATCCCAAGAATTTGGTTCAATGGAAAAACTAAGCGGTAAAAGGTTCAGTTGAGCGCTTCGGTGGAAGCAAGAAGCACTTCGGATGATGATTTTTGTACGAAAATATGAATCCAAAGTTGTTCCCGCGATAGACATTAAAGTGCTACCTGCATGGTGGGTAAAGGTTAAGCTTTCAAACCTTTAACGATCCTCAAATGGTTGAGGTTAAGGTTGGGAAAACTTTTAATGATTTCTAACACTTGTGAAGTGGGGTATAGCATGATACCTTGTAGGAGATCACATATTTAAGTGCAAGGATGACCATCTCAAATGAACGCACTTAAGAATTCAAGTGTGTCCAAGGCCACAACGGACAAAAACGTAAGAATGAAAACGAATAAGAAGAGTTATTGTGTTGTTATCATTGTCTTGGCTTACACTAAACACTGACGATTCAAGACATCACGTTCACCGCGCAGTAAGTAAGTCCGATGGTTTCAACTAGGGAAGGTTCAAATCGGAAGCTACCACTCCTGATGCAATATCTTTTCGCTGAAAGATTGCTGAAATGTAGGCACCTTGTGTGTGCGCCACAATCTCTCTTTCATAGAGGGGATTGTTGGAAATTTGCCTTTGGCGGGGAGATGAGTCCACCCATCTTTGATGAATTAAACACTAGTGTTCCGCATGTTGGAGACCTTGTCTCTTCGCACATGCATGATCTACGAAGTGAGTAGATGATCGTAGGGCCAAGAATCGTCAAATTTTATTGAGGAATGAAAGAGATATTGGTCCACGAAGTAAGGTGTTTGAGGCATGGAAATATGGTGTGGGACAAATCTACCACATCGGTGGGAATAGGAAGAATTGCTCTCTATATAAGTCTCGAATTGGTAAAGGGTTTGGGACCCCAAGGGGTATCCCATGTGTTTAAAGGATGGAAGACCTAGATGTGCTTGGGTTCAAGGCTAAGCCACACGCGAGCCGCCGCCGCCCGCCCGTCCGGTCACGGGTCACGGGTCACGGGTCATGGGCTGATATTATCTTTTTGGACCAGAAAACTCTCCCAGATGTACAGTTTGATCCCTGAAGTTTTATATGTACAGTTTGGACCTGAATTCTTTCATATGTACAGTTTGGTCCCTGAAGTTTCAATATTTACAGTTTGGTCCCTAGAGTTTCTAGAAAGTTGGTTCTGCCTCCGTTGGAACTATTTTTTGAGGCATTAATCAGCCATTACTTGGTTGATTAACTCCCCCATTAACAACCCATTACTTGGGCATTTGGACAGCCTCTTTCAATGGCCTTAACAGTCATTACTTGGCTGTTTTAATGGCCTCCCTTAATGGACATTACAGCCTTGTTTTTGGCTGTTGGACAGCCCCTCCTCCATGCTATATATTGAGCTGTTGTTGGCTCAATTCGGAACTGCACAGAAGGCAGAAAAACAGCACTGAAAATCACTGAAAAACAGTGAACAAAAATGACACAAAACAGTGAGCAGAAACATTGCAAACCAGTGACGAAAATCACTGACCAAACCCTCACATATACACAAGATATACACAACAGAGACACACTATATACACAGAGACAAAACAGAAGAGGAGATAGAATCTCTTCCTTCCTTTCCATATCTTCAGCAAGTCGATTCATATTTGATTTATTCGGCAGGCTCAACCTATTGGCTTTGTAGTGTTGAGATTAAAGTGTTGTTTTATCTTGGGAGACTATTGCCCGCTAACGTAAAAGCATATATACGGGGCAATCTTGTCTTAAGGATAGAGGGCTATCCTCGACTCAACACACAACGTTGTAACCATCTAGATTTAGTTGTTTCTTGATTTCAGGATATCATTCAAGACACAACAAACTTGCGGCAATTCTCAACATTGGCTTTGCAAGGTGATCAAGATTCAAGACACAACACACATGCGGCAGTTTTGAAGATTGACCATTTATTTATCCTTTCGAACATTTGTAATAGTTATTACTTCCCGTACTGCTCTATAAAGTACAATAGAGTACCAACAATAGCTAGAGGGCGAATTTTTCTATAAGGTTTATGTTTTTATATGCATGTGATTATATTAATCATTGGTGAAACAAATGTGATAAATAATGAACAATATTGTGTTTTGGATTCTTGATTTTTCCTTCACTAATAAAGGTGTTAATTTCAATGTTATTTCTCATGGTAATCTATAAGGAGCTAATATTTATTGTACATATTTGTGAAGGAAACTTTACACACACTCACATTTACAGCAATTCAATAAATATATGATATGATTCTTTGTCTAAAATTTTTGTTACTAAATTAATTAATTAGTAGATATTCTCATCACACTCTTTTCACTAATAATGTAATTTGGTGTAACGACGTGACAAGTAATTATGCTTATATCTTATTTACCCGTAAAACGATATAGCTGAATTTATACATGTGGTCAAGGATATGTGGATCTCAAGTGACACGGTATATAAGAATTCGAGATAAATTATACTGAAAACAGATAGCAGTAAAATAAAGTAAAGCAATAATTAGACTGAGCCTTGTGACAGCTTTTGGCCAAAGCTTCGATAACTTGTATGAAAGCACATAAATCAAGAGAATATGAGCAACTATCTTGTAATAATTAGAATATGATGTGTTACAATGAAATAGTATTTTCTATTTATACATGAGCTAAACGGGAACACAACCCACGAAATATACTTTCATTAATACATGAGAATAAATATTGTAATAATTGGATAATCAATATGTCAATAAGTGCCATTAAAGCTTCATGGAAGACGTATGACCGGTTTGGAAACGGCCGCCCGTTACAACTCAGACGGCTCTCAACCCATTATGATACTGGCCGTGCTCATATCGCTCCCGGTATCACGTACATCTAGTCGATAGTGTCTTCGACTGACACGGTCTTAACTCAGCCCTGTGTGCCACGTGTCACACTATAATTCATACAACTATCCTATGAATTTTATCATATACATATCTTTTAACAAGTTGTTCTGACAATGTCATTAGTCAAACCACTATTTTCTTTTTTCAATTCATCATGATTAAAAGTTTAAACCAGAAATGAACTACTAATAACTAAAAAAATTACCAGTAACGTTTATCCACACAGCAACTAGTACTTGTCAAGGATTTTTTTATCTACGCTTTACCTTTTTCTTTTTTCTCTCTTTATTTTTCTTTTTCTTCTGGTTCTTTTTTTTCCCTTTACCAATTTCAACATAATAAATAAAACCTTAGGATGCAATAGTCAAAGGGATAAATAGTTCACTTTAATCACATGCATTGCTTTCCTCCTAGTATTTCTTTTAATTTTTCAAAAAATAGACCTGACACTTATTTTATCATTTTATGATATTATAAAGTGTCAACATGATGCAAAAGGACCACTTAGGGATTAGAAAAGTTTAATAAATAATTATGTACAGTTTATCTAATATTGCTAATTGCTACCTTTACGTTTTAACCTATATGATTTTTTTCTCCTGATGTCTCTTTTTAGTAATTATTACTCTCTCTCTGTCTCAATTTATGTGACATTATTTACTTTTTATTCTATCCCAAAAAAAATATCACATTTCTATATTTAGAAATAATTAAATTTTATTGGATGATTTATAGCGACACAAATATCTAAGACTTGTTTTGGATCACAAATTTCAAAAGTTTTCCTCTCTTTCTTAAACTCTGTGTCAAGTTAAATGGTGTCACATAAATTGGGACGGAGTGAGTACTAATTAAGCCACCAAGAGAAAGTATTTTTAAAAAATGAGAAAGTTAAAAACACAATTATATAAAGAAAAGGAAAATAATGTAAACTTTTGATCTCTTTGACCACGGATCTTCACAAATAACACTATAATTTAAGAGAATTAAGCGCATTTGGTCCCTTAAATATTGACAAATTCTAATTTTGGTGTTTGTAATTTTTATTAAGCACATGAAATTTTTAGCTTATTGATATGTAAACTTTTTATCTCTTGACCACGAATCTTCACTAATTTAATGAATATTAAGTGCTATACTATTTAGTTATTGACATATTATGCTACATTGAGGATAATATAGTTCTACAATATAAGATATTTTCTATATAGTGGAACCAAAACACATGTTCTAGTTAATTGAAGGTAACATGTGCTCAAATATATATTATTCTCATATCTCAGTTTATATGACATATTTTTCTTTTTAGTCATTTTAAAAAAGAATAACACCCTTCTAAATTTGAAACAATTAGCTTTACACTTTTCATTTTACCGTTAATGATAATTTTTTATAATCACATAAATATTATGACATGTTTAGCACTATAAATTTTAAATTTTTTATAGCCCCATGACATGTTTTAGTTCATAAATTTCAAGCAAAACGTTTTCTTTTAAATTGTCGTGTTAATTCATATTATGTTATATAAATTAAAATGGGAAGTAACATTTTAGTATTGAGTGAACTTTTTTACTTTAATTGGATAGTTCAATCCATTCTGCTAACTACGTACAAACAAGATACTTTTAAAGATCAAAACAGTCCTTAGAAAATCTTTAATTGTCAGAAATAGAATTTTAAAATCAGAACATGTTTCATTCTAATATTCAGTAACAAACATAACTCTGTACATCCACTAACCTCCATATCTATACATTTCATACATAATTTTGCTCTTTACCCACAAAACAAAATAAATAAACCAACCAACCTTTGTCCGTAAATAACTACGTAGCATGTCACAAAAATGAGGCTGTCAAAGATATATTGACCTTTTTTTTTTTCCTATTATGAGCCTATTTAATCAAAACGAGCAAAAAATAAAAATTAATCTTACATGTTCTCCTTCTTTCACCTTCCTATTCTACCCCTTGTCTCGAAAATAATAATTAAAAGCCAACCCTAGCTAGGTTATCTCTCTTGTGCTCACCCTCGAGTCCTTATAATTGTAATTGTCCCTCTCCCCCGGGTATGAATTTTTGTAAGTGCGACTATTGTCTTGCCGGACAACCCTGGTCCGGTAGGAGAAATAGTCGGCCGACAGGCGAAATCCCCGACCGGATGCCTTACGGGTCGGGTCGGTCTCATTAGAATCCTCTCGTTAATGTCGTTTAATGTCACGTCCCCTTCTTGTCCTCCGGGCTTCACTAGCCCAAATGGATACACAATTTTTCCAATCATCCTTTTCTTGCATCTCTTCTGATCACCTCCTCCTTCAAATAATTAGAAATTAAATTATTGTAACGTCTTTATAGTTAAATACAGTATAGTTAACGTATGTGGGCAGTGTCTTTTGGTAACGTAAATACTTGTATCAGTTAAATGCCCTACAGTTACGAAATTAATTATTATCCAAATCCAAAAGTAAGTCAATAACAGTATTGATTACTGTTGGACTATGTGGGCAGTGTCTTTTGGTAACGTAAATACTTGTATCAGTTTTTCCTCAATTTATGGTAAACGAGATTTAAAAACATAGAAGAATAAAATTAATCTTAGTAAGTTTTTGTTATCCTCCCTTCTTTTTCTCGGTATAGTTCCAATTTTATCGAATGTCCCCAAAGGACGATATCATTGAGTTAGAGGAAGGTGAAATTTTGAAAAATTAGTACTAGTAATTGAAAATTCTGATAAAAGTCGTACTTTAATTAATTAATATAGACTTTTATGAAAAAAGATTGAAAATGGCAAACAGTATGTCTTTTCATTCAACTTTCTTGATCCATGCAATGATTATGTATTTATGTCGTCATGAGAAAAGAAATTAATTTAAAAAAGGAAAAAAACAGCTACCCCCGCCCTCCCAAACACACAGACATAGACAGACAAGATAGAAAGAGAAGGGGTTGTTTGGTTATCTCAATATAAAGATTAGGATTAAATTTATCCTGTATTTATTGGGTATTAAATAAAACAGGATAAAAATTATATTAAAATTATAAGATTATCAAATACCATATAGAAGTGGGATTATCTATCTTGATTATAATCCTAGATCATAACCTGTGGTTATAACAGTCAAATTTAAGATTCAATGAGTTTCTTTTTTCCTTTAGCATATCTATTAATCATCCGTTTCAGTTTATGTATCAATATTTCTGTTTTAGTCCTCTCAAAACGATAGGTAACTACTCAATCATAATTACAAGATAAATCTAATTCTACCTAATATAGGAGATATACAATTATAAATACAATCTAATTCTATTAAAAACAAATGACACAATTCTAAATTTGAACAGAATTAACTTTACACTTTTTAATTTACTATTAATGACAAGCTATATCACCACACAAATGTTATGTCATATTTAAGGTCATATGTATCAAAAAATTTAAAACTACACAAATATAATGATATGCATAAATTTACAAATTTAAAAAAAAATCATTTTTGCTTAAATTTCGTGTCGGTTTAAACTGTATCACATAAATTAGGACGGAAGGAGTATTACATATTTTTGAGCTAGAAGGGATGAATTTAATTGAACTCAAATACCAATTATTAAAAAGAGAAGTGAGAGAGTTACCATATTGTAGGGGTTGTTTATGAGAATTGGAATAAGTATTATTTTTAAGGTGAGATGATGATGGTGAAGAAGAAGAAGAATAGTAAGTTTCTGATATGGTTTCCTCCTCTGTTCTTTTGCTCATTGGATCCCCTGTAATTAATAACACCCCATGCACACCATAATCATTAGCTATAAATTACTATTATTATGATTATAACAGAAATGAATCTCCTGTGCTAAGTTTCAATGTGATGTGCAAATCATAACGGCTATTACTAATCATTAGTCCATTCCAAACGGTTTCTTTGATATAAATTTGACAACTTCTAGGGCAGGAGCAAAACTAGGAAAATTAAAAGTGCTAATTTGTGAAATAATTTTAAATAATGTTTAAGTACTATGTAGTGACGATGTAAGAAAATATTCATATCAATTATAAGTAATTATAGGTAAATTTTTACATTCATAGTGTAAAAAAAACTTTGTATTGTCTGTGTATATAGTCAAACTCTTTATAATGATATCGTTTTGTCCTAATATGTTTTAGTTGTTTTAACAAAATGATATTGTAGAAAACATATGATATAATATAATATGAAAAATCGATTTCAAAGAAAACTTGACCGTTATAAAATGTTGTTGCAAAGAGGTTTGACTGGTTAATTTAAATCCGTTTAAATAGAAAAGAAAAATCATAGGAAACCGAACAAAATAACTACATTTATTTGAATTACAGAGAAAATTGTATCAACCTCTTAAACACCAATGGAATTCAATTCCATTTCTAAATTATTAAACCAAGAGAAACATAATATAGTGAGATAAATTAAAAGGGAATTAAGAATTGGAATTACCCGAAAAGCTATCACACTTAGTTATCTGTCTAAAGGAATCATAATCCTCGGAAAAATGCTGGTCCATTGTGGAACTCCACAAATTCTACACATAAAAATAAGAAAAAAACAATAATTAATTTACAATTCAATAAAAACTATGTTGCCAAAGAATCAAGTAATTAAAGACAGTGCAATTAATTATACCTTAATGGAATTGATTGAATCTTTATTTTGATAATTCTCCTTATCATCATCATCATCATTAAACAGTAACAAACGCCTTCTTTTAGAGCTAAATTTGAATAAAGCATCTTGTAGATATCCACTTGAGAAGTCAGAATCAAGATTTGATAAAAATGGTGGAGTGCTCTCCATAACTATATATACCACCAAAAAAAAATTAGTAATGCGGAGTTAGAGGGTGGAAAGGGGTTCATCCGAACGCCTTCTTCAGAAAATTACATTATATATATAAATTAAATTCTCGCTCGACCAGTCGAACCCTATCATCGGAAAATCCTTTATTTATATAAGGTTAATTTGTCCTATATTTACATATAGCAGATATTGAACTGCTCAATGAAAATTCTACCTTCACCACTGATCGTTAATCCAAATAAGAAAATTGAGAACAAGAAGTAGAGAGAAACGAGAGAGTGAAAAACACTCATTAGCTGGCGAAGCTAGAGGAGCAGAAGGGGGTTCAACAGAATCCCTTCGTCAGAAAATCACTAAAACTATAAAATTATGTATATGTAGTAGATGTTGAATTTCAACCCGACTGCTATTGTTAATTCAAATAAGAAAATGAGAAGAAGAAGAAGAGAGAAATTACAGAGTGAAAAGTAAGTAGATTTTTACATGGAGAAATGTCATTGTTGAAAACTTCGAGGCCATGGAAGTCACAACCTAGGGAGGAGAAGCTATGGAGGTTGTTGCTATAAGCAATTGAGTGAAGGTCACCCATTCCTTTTCTTTGACTGATAATTTTTGTGTGATGGAGAGAAGAGTATGAGTATGAGTATGTTCCAAATGTGTGTCATCTGGTATTTAAGTAGAGACAAAAGATATGGCCCACAAGAGAGAAAAAAAAACAAGGTGCAATATTAAAGAAAAATAGAATTTGGGAAAATTCTTAAATGGGGAACCAAAAGTTTCAAAAGAAGATTTTGGGCATGTTTTTTGAAAACTTGTGACAATAATTATATTATTAGTACCATGTCTTAAGTCTTAACCAAGTAAGTAATGGTGATCAGTAGTAGCTGGCGGAATTTTTATTAAAGGATTCAAAATATAAAGAAGTCAACAAATTCAATATAAGTTCAACATTATATAATAATGTCATTTTCCATCAAAGAAATTTCGGATAAATTTATTGCGCTCCCCAGCTCCGCTCTTGATGGTCAGCTATATAATTTTTCAAAGCTTGTGACATGAAGAAATTTTTAGCACAATACAGTAGTTTATAAGGGATTAATACTGAGAAGTACATGCTTATTAGTCAGGTGGATGTGGATGTGGAGTTGAAGGTACTTGCCAGACAAGATTTAATATTTTTGGCTTGATTTCAATATTTATTCTTAAAAACTTATTGAATATATACAAATTATATATTTAAAACTTAATAATTTAAAAGAATTTAGAATCCATAAAAGTTCTCTCCATAACCTATATATTTTAAATTTTGAATCCGCTTCTTTCTATTATTGTAATACTTATTTTGAAACATTGAGAAGGAAAAAAGAACATTAAAATTCACAGAGGACATAATTTATATGAACTTTATTTATTCCTTATTCTTCATTTATCTTTTTTAAAGATCCCCGAAATTCGTCCTCTAGTAGTGTAGTCCTTTAATTTTCCTCTAAACAATTTAGGGATTAGCTTTTAGAGTATTCATCTTAACAATCATAAGGGTAGGCTGGTTCTGCAAAATTAGGCTCTAGGTTTCAACGGAGGCAAGAATAAAAGGTGATTTTTATTCATATGTTTAAGTCTGGCTAATTAGGGTTATTCGATATTTATATTACAATAATAACAACATATTTAATGTAGTTCCACAAATAAGGTCTGGGGAGAGTAAATGTACCCGAACATTATCTCTATCTTTGTGGGGTAGAAAGACTATTTCTAATAGACTCTTATTTTGAATTAATCGATATGCGCAAGCTAACGTCGACACCATAATTTTAAGATAGATACCCGATAGATATGGCAATTTAATCTTTTTGTTCCTCTCTTGATATACATCTTACTCTTAGTACCTTTTTTTAATCATTAGTATTTAAAAAACTTTGCCTTATTAAAGTTTCTTTCAAAATTCTTGGTTCTCATGCCTTCAAAACATTAGTGAAGAGAGAGGAGTAAAGTACGGGAGCAAGAAAAGAAATAAAGTGATAGTGAAATCATGATTTTAGAAGAAGCAAACTCAGTCAACTGCCAGCAAGCAAGTAAGCAAATTTTAAAAGAAAGAAAAAGAAATGTGATTTTGTTTTTATCTTGGGATTCGTTAATTGTTCAACTTTTAAATATTTTTCATGATTAAATAAGTGTGTGTGGTGGGGGACTAAATAATTGCATTGCTTATGATATCATTTTGCTGGCTACTATTATGGCAATGTATGAAGGACTTGCATATTTTTTACATGCTCCACAGACAAACACAAATTCAAATTCAGCTTTTTCCCCTTTCTTGATTTTTCTACTTTCTTTTGCTTTTTAAATTTATTTTTGAAGTTTGATTTACTAAAATCCAATGGATAAGAACTTGAGTAATAACTTAATGAATAGTTCTTCTGCTAGAGTGTCAACATTTATTTCGGTATTGGGGAATTAGATAATTCTAAAGATTTTGAAGTTGAATTAGATTCATATATGTCATATAGTAATTTAATATTTTCTATTTTTATTATCAAATTTGTAAAGTCCCGTGAATTTTGAATATTAAGTTAGGCTTAATGAGGACTTCAAAAATAAAAGGGTTCGTAAAGCAAGTGTTGAAAGAAACATCGATTAACGTACACGGAAGAAAGATTGCAAGGTCGGACGCCATGCAACGTGCTGGGTTCAGAGGGTGAACTCCAACGCCCTGTCAGTGCGCCGCGCCAGGAGATCACAGAGTACTCAGAGGCAAAATGAGCGCAAGAAGGCGGCGTCGCGCGGAGAGGCGGATTCAGGGTTTGGAAGTTGCGGGTGCCACTATTTTATAGACAATACCTACCACTAACCACAAAGATCGGATAGGAAGGGTAGGCCGGTTAAGTTAATTCACTACTAAAAATTCTCTATTTTCCCACTGAAAAATGTCCAGTTGCTATTTTCCACTGAATATCGGTAGAAAAAACCTAGATAGAAGTGTTTTCACACGAAAAAATTCTCTCAGCGTTTTAATGGGAACTTGTTTCTCACTATGCGTTTTTCCAGTGAACTGGTTCAATGAGAATGAGGTGAAAAAAATCATGTTTTACAGCATAAATTTTCCACTGAATATCGGTGGACTCTGTTTCTAGTAGTGATTTTGGGTTAATTCGATTAGGTCTATTATATCTTTTATTCGTAAATAAACAAATAAGTTCGGTTTGATTCAATTTTTTCACACTTAATTTGAATATTTAAATTCTAGTCTAGAACAAAACTACAAAAACAAATAACTCTTGAACGAGGGCATGCAGTTAGTATTTGCTAATATGTAGCTTAATTTTTACATATTCTTTGTTTCACTACATTAATTTACCTTCAATATTGTGAGTTAGTTTTTTCCATCTCAATTATCAAGCTTTAAGGCAATTGTTTGCAAAAAACAAAATTCAAAATTTCAATATATAAAACTAAACCCAAGATATCTAGTAAACAAACCCTTTTGATCTATTAAAAGTCAATAAAATAGTGCTCAAATTATAATTCAATATAGATCAATATCACGCGATCAAAAAGAGAAAATGTATATGTTAAATATATAAAATCAATTCAATTACTTATCAAAAGAAATTTCTTATGAAGTAAACTTTAATTATAGAAACAAAATAATGATTGTTGTAAGTAAATTAAAAAAGAAAAAGATGATGAAGAAGAAGGAGGATTAGAGAGAACTTCTCTTTTTGGCAACGATGAAGAATAAAAATAAGAAAAAAAACATATGTCTGAATGTCTACTGTAGGAATCGAACTTAATATCAAAGGGAATTAGGGAGAGAGAAATTAGTCCTGATTTCACGAATAAAAACTTCTCTTAGTCTCAATTCAAAACCTTTTTATATTTCCAAGAACAAGCTTGGGTTTTCTTTCAAGAAGGTAAAAATACATCATAAACATGTGCAAGAATGAGAACTTATTATAGGTTATGAACTTAGGTTTCTTGAGTTGGGAAGAAGAGAAGAACATCAATGTAAATCGATATTACTCGTGTAGATAGAGAGCAATTGATATAGTTAGATATTTGACCAAATGTGCTTGGAATGACATAATTTTGAGGTGAGTCAAGATATGCTTTTATTTAGGTTATTTTTCATAAAAATCATGCTTTTAAAGTATTCCATGAAATATCTAAATGAGTTAGTGCATGTTTGATTGAAGTACGCAAACATATAGTGTCTATTCACTTCTTAACCTAAGGCTTACATGTTAGAATACTATGAAATAAAAGCTTATTTGATTTTCTTAGGTTGTGTTCAATTGCTTATGCACCCACATAAGTTACAAAGTTTACATTATGCTTCCTATGCATGTTTAGCACTTGTTTTATGTTGCAAAGTTAAGAATGTTATAATGAACTTTAAAGGACAAGTTTAGATACAATTGAGGCCTTGGATCCAAAGTTAAATTTTTTATGAAATATTTTAGGAGTTACCTTAGATATTTGAGAAGGGTATGCATAGTCATAATCGAATTGTGAATTACCGTAAAGAATGGATCTTGAGTCTAATTCAACCCTAAAGGCTAGTTCAAAGGGAGGAGGATTGTCCAAGCCATATAAGGAGACCAAATACCACTTATCCCACCGATGTGGGAGAACTCAACACCCCGCCTCACGTCCAGGGCTGGACATCTGTAATGTGGACAATATAAGAGGGGGCCCAACATCGAAAATAATAAATTGAGACGGGTTTGGTTCTGATACCATGTAAAGAATGGATCTTGGGCCTAACTCAACTTCAAAAGCTCGCTCAAAGGGAGGAGGATTGGCCAAGCCATATAAGGAGACCAATGACCACTTATCCCACCGATGTTGAAGAACTCAACAATTACCCCAAAACTACTCATGCAGTAGTTGGAGATAATAACCATATAATTAGGTTGCTAGTAACCATAATCATATTACAATGTCATAATTGGACACAAAATGCAAGCATGCAAGAATCTTGAATTGTGTGAGACCACAAGAATGAGTTCTAGGTGATCAAACTAGGATCGTCTGCCATACTGATCATACAATGATACATCAAAATACGTTAGACTTTTTAAAATCTTTTAGAATTATTTTCATTACAAATGTTTCACTACTTTAAATATTGAAATTTAGAATATTTCGGAATATAATGTTCATGCATGATGCGTGCATGTTACCGTTTCAGCTTTACATCAGGACTTGTAGAATAGTATAAATCTCCTTGATGAAGTTTTCTTATTAATGTAATATATATAGAGTATACAATTGTAGACCTAATAGAATTAGGATCTTTATTTTACATTAATTATATTAAATATTAATTACATAATATATTGTGAATATATATGAAATATATTCACTATCACACCCCCTCAGTCGGAGCGGGAGGAGACCGGACGCTGAGACTGAATCTGAAGTCAAGGAACAATTGCCGATGAAGCCCCTTTGTGAAGATATATGTGTACTGATACAAAGAAGGAACATGCAACACCCTAATGTGACCCATTGCAACATTCTCACGAACAAAGTGAATATCTATCTCAATATGTTTAGTTCGCTGATGCTGAATCGGGTTATGAAACAAGTAGACAGCAGGTATGTTATCATAGTAGACCAAAGATGTCTTATGTATGGGATAATGAAGCTCAAGAAGGAGATTTTGGAGCCAACATAGCTCGGCCACAATATTTGCAATGCCTCGATATTATGCTTCTGCACTCGAATGGGAAAGTGTGTCTGACCGCTTGGCAGACCACGATATAATATTATCCTCCAAAAATACACAATAGCCGGACGCAGAGCAACGAGTGTCCGAACAGCCTGCCTAATTTGCGTATGTGTAAGAAAGCAATCTAGTCGGTGCAGAGGGATATAAATGAAGTCTATAGTCAAGAGTGCCCTTTAACGTACCAATGATACGCTTAAGAGCTGTAAAGTGAGGCTCCCTAGGAGCGTGCATGAACAAACACACCTACTGAACCGCATATCCAATATCTGGCCGAGTAAAGGTGAGATACTGAAGAGCACCTGTGAGACTCCTATAAAGAGAGGGATCGTTGACCGGATCACCGTCATCTGCACTGAGCTTGGACTTGGAGTTGACGAGAGTGGGCATGATCTTGCAATTTGCCATTTTAGCCCTGTAGACGATCTCCTCTGCATACTTACGCTAACACAAGAACATGGCATGTGCGGATCTGGTCACTAATATCTCCAAAAAATAACTCAACTTACCCAAGTCAGTCATAGGGAATTTGGACTTGAGTAGTGCAATGATCTCGTGCTTCAGTCCATCTGAAGAAGCTGTCAGTACAATATCATCCACATATAATAGAAAGTAAGTTGTGTCAGTACCTCGATGAAAAATAAGCAATGAATGATCATTCTTGCTGCACACGAAGCCGATCTGTCTAATATAAGTGGCAAACCACTCATACCAAGCCCTGGGAGATTGTTTTAGCCCATATAACGACTTACGAAGATGACAAACATGATGAGGAGATTTTTTTCAAATCCCCATTTATGAAAGCACTCTTTACATCAAGCTGGTGAATAGGCCAATTCTTCCCCATAGCGATGCTTAAAACTGTGAGGATGATAGCTGGCTTAACTACTGGACTGAAAGTCTCAACATAATCAACACTCTCATGTTACCCTGTGCCATTTGCCACAAGTCTGGCCTTGTGACGTTCAAAAGCACCATTATCTCTGAACTTATGATGAAATAGTCACATATAACTGATTACATTCACTCTCACAGGTCGCGGAACAAGATCCCAAGTGCATTGTGAAGTAAGCATATTAAACTCCTCACGCATAACCACATTCTAATTCGGGTCAAGTTTGGCTAAGGTTGGGTTTTTAGGTAGCGGGGATATGGTTTGAGTGGATAAATTAAAGTAGACATTTGGTTTAAAAATCCCATGATGTGCACAGGTTTCCATACGGTGGGTTGGGGGCTGGATCGAGTGAAGTGGGGCGGTAGGTGAGGACTCTGGGTTGGATGGTTGCGGGGCAGTGTAGCCACTGGTCTGGGTGATGGGACTGGGTCGTGGGGTAATAGGACTAGGCAGTGAGTCACTGTTCTAGGCGGTGGGATTGGGCCGTGGGATAGTGAGCTGAGTATTGTTGTCACTGGGCTGGGTAGTTGGGTAATTGGGCTGGGCAGTTAGGTAATTAGGTTGGGTAGTGGCGATAATGGGTGGGGCCGACGGGATGGGTAATGTGGTAGTGGGTCCCGTAGATGGGGCAGTGGATGACGGGTTGGAATTTGGCTAATATAGTGTGTTTTGAAGTAGAGGGGAGGTGTCCGAGTCATCAAGGAAACTGTAGTCAGTGGCTAGGAATTTTTGGATGTTGGCAAACGGGAAGACGTTCTCATCAAATGTCATATATCAGGAGACTAGGACTTTTCTTGTGGATAACTCATAGCACAAGTACCCCCTATGGTTTGATGGGAAACCTAGGAAGATATAAGGGGTGAAGCGAGGTGCTAATTTGTGAGATACCGTGGAGGCAAGATTCGGGTAATAAAGACAACCGAATACTCGAAGGTGATTATAGGAAGGGATCCGACGATAGAGGATTTCAGTGGGTGTCCTATTTTGGATCGTATGGGTAGGTAAGATATTAAGAATGTATTCTATCATTTTTAATGCATATACCCAAAAGGTAGGGGGAGACACATGAAAAAGAAATGTGCGAATCATATTGTTAATGGTGCGGAGAATTCATTCGTCTTTACCATTTTGAGGAGACGTATGGGGCAGGAGAAATGAAAAACCATGCCATTAGCCGCACAAAAGTTATGAAAAGAAGAGTTATTGAAATGACGACCATTATCACATTGTAACGATTTGATATCTTTTTCAAATTGTGTTTTAACAAAAGTACGAAATTCAAGTAATTTGGAGAAAACTTGAGACTTAAGTTTAAGCGGATAGACCCAAAGAAAGTGAGAAAAATCATCCAGTAATACCAAATAATATTTATGACCTAGGTTGCTAGATATAGGAGATGTCAATAAATCTGCATGAATAATATCAAAGGAAGAGAAAGTAATACTTAAAGAAGACGTAAACGGAAGTCTAACATGTTTTCCTAGATGACAAGAGGAGCAACTATGGGAAATTTTCCCTTTACTACATTGAATTAAATTGCGGTTTCTAAGAAAATAAAAAACATGAGCCCCTGGATAACCAAGTCTACTATTCCACGTTGATGGAGACATTACATCTAGAGGGATGGGTGGAGTGACACGGGCAACAGATGTGGATATGAAAGGATAGAGGTCCCCCGCACTATTCCATCTCGTAAGAAGTCTCCCCGTACGTAGGTCCTTCACAGAAAAATCAAACGGGTCAAAACTATTTAATACTGAATTATCAGTGGCAAATTTTCTAACATATATTAGGTTCTTGATAATGTTAGGGGCATATAGGACGTATTTAAGAGAGTAGTGGGGGTGTGGTGGCGAAGTTAGTGTGTGGCCAAACCCTTGAATTGGAATGTGATGACCATTTCTGACCATAATAGATTGAGGAGTATTTAAATTGCGCAGTTGTAGAAGATTACCAGAATTGTTGGTGAGGTGAGACGTGACACCTATATTCATATATCATGCATCATCGGGCTACTGAATATTTAAAGTACCGAAAGCCTGACCCAAATCTGGTGGTACTAGTCCTGATGTCGGCTATTGGGCCGATGTGAAATGGGCCTGGTGAATTGGACCTGTCTGGCAGGCTGTTACTGGGCCTATGTTGGGCCCACTGAAGATGTTGGGCCACTAGAAAATTGATGTTGGGTGAGGCCCAGTTACCGTACAGTGGCCAGGGCAGTGGGCCTGCCCAATGTTGCGGTTGCTGGGCATGTTGTGAATTGCTCGAATTGTTGGCCTGATTTCCATGGCCTCTACCTTTTCCTCCTTGGCCACCCCTACGGCCCTTGCCTCTACCACCACCGCGATTGTATTGTGGTGTGTGTGTATGGAGGGGTCGGAATGTGTCTACTGGCCGGAGGTGGCGGTGGGTGTTACGGTGACATCAGTTACCAAAGCTGTCGGATTGTGCTCATCCTATTTTTCTCATCTCGTCTCCTCTAATAGAAACTGGGATCGGGCTTTGTTAAATCTTGGTAGGGTATCAGATTGTTCGATCATCGTAGCAAGGGTGTCGTAATCACCTTTCGGTAATCCATTAATTAATTGCAGAACCATCTTTGTGTTTGAAATAGGGTTGCCCATATTAGATAATTGGTCGAAAATCAATTTTAGACGTTTGTAGTAATCGGCCATGTTTGCAAAATTTTCAAGACTGGTGGTGTTGAATTGCTCCTCAAGATACACGGCATGTGTATGTTTGTTGTCTTAAAAAATCTCTTCCAATCGTGTTCATAACTCGTGGGTCGTAGCTCCGATCTTCATAATAGTATGAAGTAAGTCCTTGGAGATAGTTCCATAGATCCACTATTTGATGATGGCGTCAAGGCGCCTCCATGTCATGTCGACGTTGGGAAGGCGGGGATAGGTGGTATCAATGTGGTCAAGCACGTTGTAAGCACATGCATTAATATGAAAGAGTTCAACCCATGATGCGTATTGTCCATCCTCCTAATCAAGAATCAACGATATGAAGTTCTTGATATTGGTTATGGCGAAAGCCGGATGAAAAGTAGTGGGGTGGAAGAGGGAGGATGATTTGTGACGTCAGGAGTTGAGGAAGCGGAAGCGGGAGAATCCATTAGGGTAGCCAAAAATATTTGGAAGAATATCGAGTGAGGGGCTGCTGTATATCAGATGTATAACAGCGGTATAAAGTTCTGCGTGGGTGATAGGTGTCTCGGGTAGTGTATATCGCATGTATTAAGTGGTATACATGTTCATTTTGAGAAGAAGGGGAGATATTGGGGATGCATATCATGGTAAATCTGGGGTATACAAGTTTGTATGTAGAGAAGAGGTTGTATATCAGGGAGAAGCAGGGTATACGGGCTATATATCATGAAGGACTTGTGGTATACGATTGATTTTCCTTTGAAAAAGGGAGACGGATGGGAGGGGTACGGCGGCCACACTAGGGTTTAGGGTAGAGAGGATTTTTTTGCTCTTGATACCATGTAGAATATTGTAAATCTCCTTGATGGAGTTCTCTTCTTAATGTAATATATATATATATATATATATATATATATATATATATATATATATATATAGAGAGAGAGAGAGAGAGAGAGTATACAATTGTAGTCCTAATAGAATTATGATCTCTATTTTACATTAATTACACTAAATATTAATTACAAAATATATTGTGAATATATATGAAATATATTCACTATTAGGATTATCGAGATCTACTAAGTACTGATAGTGGATGTACTGATATTCTCTTGATAGGAATCTACATTGGCTTATGTCCATATAGAAGTACAATTTTTTACACAAATAGAATGGGGAACAGAACGTGAGCTAGAATATTTCCTCAATCTAGAAGTTGATTTGGGAGCTCGACCTTGCTACTTGTGGAGACTCCATGTTTCCTTATTCAATTATTCTTTAATTAGTTGTTTGTTTGTGTTAAGAGTCTCACATTGGAAATGGAACGGGAACATGGACTCCTTATATGATTTGGACAATCTTCACCCTACAAGCTAGCTTTTGGGGTTGAGTTAGGCCCAAGATCCATTCTTTACATGGTATTAGAGTCAGACCCATTCCAATTCTTTGTTCGTCGATGTTGGGCCCCCAAATTATATTATCCACGCTCTAGTTAATTAGGCCTGGGAGTGCGGGGGAGTGTTAAGAGTCCCACATCGAAAATGGAATGGGAACATGGACTCCTTATATAGACTTGAATAATACTCACCCTACAAACTAGCTTTTGGAGGTTGAGTTAGGCTCAAGATCCATTCTCTATAGTTTGTTTCAGCTATAGCTAGGGAGCTAGTGTCCTATGCGATCTATCAGTTATTCATACGTAGAGGCTTCATAGACATATTTTAGATTTGGTTTGGACTTCACCTTGCATGCATCGACAAATTTTTAGCCTCAAATGCTAAAAGCAACCTAGCGATCTGTTAGATTTTGTGGTCAAATCTTGATGATCATCATAACCTAATGTGTTGGTAGATTCTATGCAACATGTTATGGTGATCACCAGGTTCTGACAAGAAATCTGGCAATCACCATAATTTATTGGTAAAGCAAATCTCCTGCTACTTGTCAGAATTTTGCTCTTGATTATGGCGAATAGGCTCTTTTTTGGCACATTTTCTTTAATAAGGGAATAATATATAATTTATTCTAACACCAAAGGTTCTATTTGTGAAAATCACTCTATTAAGTAAACTAAGAAATTTCATCGGATGCTTTTCGTAAGGGTTGATATTTAAGCTTTTATCTCATCAAAAGAAATTTGTGCAATAGTAGCCTCGACGCTACACACTCGCCAGAACTTGTCCTTGATTTTCTCCTACTTCTCCATCTTCTTCTTCTCCATTTTTTACTTTTCAAGTGATTAAATTTACATTATTTAATAGATAAAAATGAAAAAATTAAGCTAGTTGCTTTTTCTTTTCATATAATTTAATTAAATCCGCATTCTTATCCATTTATTCATTTGACCCAACGTTACCTCCTTCCTCCTCTTCATCTTGCAATAAATTATGAGAGAATACAACTAAATTTGTTGAGCTTGAAATTTTTTTATTGAAGAAGATAAAGTGGGTCTATTGAATATTGAAAGTTTATTGGTTTGAATCTAACTATTGAAAACTGTTGGGGTTGTTTGTAGAACGATGAAAATTAAAGTTGGAGTCATTTGGAATTAATTTTTATTAATTTTGATCAATTCTGAAGCAAAAACGTATCCATGAACAATTTGTTTTAAGGTTACAACACAATTTATACTAAACTTCGGTAATTCGTCAGGACTTGTGACTAGCTCATCCATCAGAAACTCCTGGTGACCCATCATGACATTTTTGTACTAAAGCTCTTGGTGATTCGCTAGGACTCATGACAAGCCTCATCCATCAAAGCTCCTGGTGATCCATCATGATATCTTTATACTAAACTCCTGATGATTCGCCGGAACTTGTGATAAACCCAATTCATCAGAAATTCTCGGTGATCCATCAGGACATTTTTGTACTAAACTACTAGTGATCTATCAGGACAATTTTTGTACTTAATTCCTAGTGCTCTGCACAAGTTTTGACAAACTCATCCATTAGAAACTCCTTGTGGTCAAACTGGATGTTTTTGTACTAAACTCTCGGTGATTTGCCGTGCAGTTCCGGTAAGCTAATCCATAAAAAAACTCCTAGTTATCCGGTAGGGTATTTTTATACTGAACTCCTGGTGATCTGCCATGAATAGTGCAAGACAAGTTTTCTAGCTATCCATCAAGAATTGACTTCATCTTCTGCATCGAAAATTATTTTCACACAACTTATTTAAGCGAGGTCAAAATTTTAAAAATAATAGCATCGAAATAGCCTATTTATTTAAATCTCCCTAAGTAAATCACTTCGTATCATGTCCTTCATTTTAAAACACTATACATGTGTCATTTAGCAGCTGGTTAGAGTTATGTAGGTATTAGTAATATATGGATTAGTTCTGAAAATTTATGTATTATTTAATGCAGGAATTAGTTATGCGGGATTTAGAATTCATGTATTAGTATTCCACCTTCTATGATATATAAAATAATATATAAATTTTCTCATAATTTATACATGTATTATTTATGCGAGTTTCTAAATTATAAATCAAAGACCGTATTAATTTATACATGAATTACATATCTTTTAACCAGTTATCAGACGCGATATTACTTTTATATAATTTTATATCTGCATAACTCACCTCCAAATCAGCTATAAAATGAATATTACGTGTGTATGCTTCTTCTCCTCCACCTCTTTTTTTTTCTTTGGAAATCACACCAAAAGTGGAAAAATAAAATAGACCCCAAAATCTTTTGAGAGTTTCCATGGGTTGGTTAGCAGTTAGCACTCTATAGTCTATACTAACTTTAGTGGGACCCACAAAATGTCATGCTTGCTTTAATGTCAAATAGGTATGTGGGACCAAATGAAGAATTTTGTTAGATGTGGGACCATATTTTAGTGGATTTTTCAAACATGGAGCAAGATATTTGGTCTTTGCATGTGTAGATAGAAACATCCAATTTTTTTTATGAATAAGACTGATTTGCTTCTGATTATATTTTGGGCTCATCACATAGTAATTTGTATTGCATATCATTGAGATGTTGTCGTTAGAAATACAAGGGGCTTAGATATAGGTCAGAATCAGATTATAGCTAACCTAGACATAGTAGGTAATCTTTTGTAATAGTTTAAGCAAAATGATTTGAATTTAAAGTCAAAATAAGGGTGTGTTTGGTAAGGAAAAAAATTCTCATGAAAAATATCTTGAAAAAACAAGGAATTTTCTTACTTATCTTCTAGTATTTAGTAAGTAAGAAGAAAGTAGTATCGCAAAATTACTTATATATAATATAGATAAATACGATGGAGTGAGGAAGGGGTGGGGGCTGAGTCAGACCTATGTAGAGGGTTGGGTGGTCACCGGACCACAATAATCTCGAGGTTTTTTTTGTTTCTATATATGTATATACCTTCAAGGACGATATATATTTGATTAGGCACCAAAATACGTAAAGATTGGTTGGGAGAACTTTTAGTATTTAGTAAGTAAGGAGAAAGTAGTATCGCAAAATTACTTATATATAATATAGATAAATACGATAGAGTGAGGAAGGGGTGGTGGAGGTGGGGGTGGGGCTGAGTCAGACCTATGCAGAGGGCTGGGTGGTCATCGGACCACAATAATCTCGAGGTTGTTTTTGTATCTATATATGTATTTACCTTCAAGGACGATATATATTTGATTAGGCACCAAAATACGTAAAGACTGGTTGGGAGAATTGTTTCCCCCCCCCCCCCCCCCCTGGGGGTCAAGGTAGAGGATGGTAGGGGGCCAAGGTGTTGGGGTGGAAAGGAGAGAAATGCCTTTTATGGACTTGTTTTTCATATTTTTACTAGGGTGGTCATTTTTCTATCCTTAAGGAATTTATTTTTCTAGAGAAAATATTTTTTTATAACATTTTTAACCAACCAAACCTGTGAAAATTGGAACAGTACCAAACAGACCTTAAGTATTTCGTTCATTGTTTATTTTTAATTAATAGTACGACCTAAAATTTGGACATCCAGTTAGATATACTCATCTCTTAGTCAAGCTACTTATTTTAAATATAAAATTTATAATTTAAGTAGCTTATATTAATTTTAGTAATCTAAAAACATCTATTTCATCTAAAAGTCAAATATATTTTGACTAAACAGCTGAAATACGTCACAATTTCAGTCATAACCAACAAAGCGTGACACAATTGGATGACCAAAAAATAGGAGAAAGAAGATGATACAATTAATGAGAGTGATTTCACTTGTATCTATTAAGAATAAAATTTTAAAAAAAAATGCAGCCTTTGTGCTGCGGATCGGATACCTACCATTTTCGAGAACATAGTTTAAAACTTTAAATTATGTAAAATGTCATCAGAATTTTTAAAAATATCAAATTTGAACCCGTAATTTCGAAAGTAAAAGACTAAGATTGAGGGTCGTTTCGACAATTATCTAATATCATTTGAAACCCCATTTAAAAGGAGGATGTGCGTTGTGTAAAGATGGCTATGTAACAAGAGCAAATAATCTATTAGAGCTGTGCAAGAACTTGATTTTTTTTAATTATTTGCTTAGAGTATTTTTGGAACCTTTTTCGCTTCTTTGTTTTCCCTTTTATTTCTGAGTTTTATGCAAGAACGGAGATGAATTCCTCTATCAGTACCTGTAATTACAATCCTTCATCGTCACAAGTCTTCAGAGTTAAAATCATGAAATTAAGCTTATCAAACGTACATGAATCTTGATGAACTAGTACTAAACACTTATACTAATTACCACCGAGGTATGATGAGCTTCATTAAGCTTTTGATTCCTCGATTACCAAAGATTCATTGATCTCAATTCTCAAAGTTTTTTTAAGCATAATCACAGCAGTGCAATGCATTCAAATTGAGGCAATCATAATAAATGAACGAGCATCCGTGCTCAACGACACCGGATATCCACTCGCAAATAGCGCAAAGTGTAGATGTTCAAGTGTTTTGCTAGGGTTCAATACAGAGGCAAGTTTAAAATTTGAAGTTTATAGATTTCTACAACGATCTCAAGTTAGTATCCAATAATAATTGGTTCATTTTCAAATATTATGGATATTTAGGTGTGTTTGGTATGAAGGAAAATATGTTTCTCATGGAAAATGTTTTTCTAGCAAATATTTTTTTGAAAAATATTTTTGGTGAATAAGCAAAAGAATATTATCCCAAGAACATTTATATGTAATTTAGTAAAACAGTATGAGGTGGGGAGTGGGGGTTCGCGGTTAGCGTTTGGGTGGGATGGTCAAGGGGTGGGGGTTGGGACATTGGATGGGTGGGGAGGAGATAATGAACTTGGAAAATCACTTATGGAACTTATTTTTTTTATTAGTTCATTAGGGAAGTCATTTTCCTCATTTTAAAAAAATTTGTTTTTCTAAAGAAAAATTTTCAAAACATTTTTACCAACCAAACATGAAAAATATTTCTTCATACCAAACATACCCTTAGTAAATTTTTTAATACATGCATAAAGATTGGGAAAGATATATATTGCTTTTACGTGATCTCGTAACTTATAAGTTAGCTTCGCCCATGGTTCAACATACAGGAGCTGTAGCTATGTATGTACAAGGGGTTGAAATATACCTCTTGCCGGAAAATTACATAAATTATACGTATTGATCAAATATCAATTTTTACTCACATATTATATCTCGAACACTCTTAAATATCCTTGGCGAATTCCAAATTTTACAACTGTCAACATTAAACACATGTTGAAAGTTCCATCCTATATATTAGTTGGACTCGTCCTCTAATACTGCCTCAACCACAAAGTTGTAGGCCAAAGGCATATATAGCAGAGTCGTTGTTACTTATAGAGAATGCATCTAAATCTATAAAATGGAGTACAGATGAGACATAATTTAAGTAATTTTATGTGACGATAACCGCACAATAATCACAGGCGAAGTTAGGATTCCAACTTTATGGATTATGAATAATAGAACGATGAATTTAAGTGGTAATGATTGGATTCTAAATTAAGTATTTGTATATTATTAATGAAACACAAATAAATTATTTGAACAAAAACTACTAGATCGGTTGAACCCGTATCCAAGTTTTCAGCTCCGCCCCTGACAACGACACAAGGCAATTCACACGCGTGGATGTGCTTTCTAATTAACCAGAGCCTGGTAAGGATTGCCTACATCAACATGTCATAAAAAAAAAAACATTCCTATTCTAGTGTCACAGTCTTAATCTTAAAAGTTTTTCCCCCTTGTATTCTTCCTTTCATCAAGAAAAAGTCTTGTTGCAGGCATTACTTAAAATAGTATGTCCGGCCTCATTGGGCTTGAATTTCCTATCAAGATAACATCCATTGGACCACAATTCTCTCATGATTTTGTTAAGCACTCTTCTATGGTGGGTCACCAAAACCACTTACTATAGCAACTCATTTTAGAGTGGCGGAGTCAAAAATTCTAATAAGGAGAATCGAAATTTTGAAAAAGTTCTGTATCTAAAAGATTCCGATGCTGTCTAACGGAAAATTCAAATAGTATCAACCGGTTAATTGTACCAATGTAATTATTGTCCGCAGAGCTTCATCTGTTGATTTTTTTCCTCTGAAATTCCCGTTTACCAATAATCTTCTATTGGTTGTCCCTCGAAAAAATGTGTGTTTGTATGATTGAAAGTTGATTTAAAAAAAAAAATCTGACTAATTCGGATCCCGGCCACCATAACGCTTATTAAAGGGGAAACATGCCTTACCGGGATCTTTTTCATATCTAGAACTCAAACTTAGAGGTTGATTCAGGTTTAAAGTTCTATGGGCTCTACCTATAAAATTTTTAGCATTGAACCATTGCATTTTCAAAATTATGTGTTCATACATACTATTTTGTTACAATTTTAGCAAAAAAATTTACAAATTTATGCTCGAGATACGTTCTGATGAACTCGGCAGTGCAACGCTAGTTGCATATTCTTTTATCGACCTGAAACTTTGGTCAAAGGTGAAGGAAATCTATCCATCCTACAACAACTTTTGACAGTAGCATGGTAGAGTTGTTTTTATGCCAAAAATATGAGATTTTATTTAAGTTATATATGTGACCGAGAGTCTATCAGGAACAACCTCTCTACCACCAAAATAGGGGTAAGGTCTGCGTACATTCTACCCTCCTCAGACCTCACTTTGTGGGATTACACTTTTGTTGTTGTAAAGGCACTTCACCGCGTGTATGTGCAAGTCTCATACGGTCTCTCTTGCTCAACCTCTTTGGCTAGCTATTAACACAGACATGGTCGGTCAGCAGGGGCAATCCACCATGTCGCCTGAGAGTTCACAGAATTCTAGTATTTTTTGTTCAAATTCTATCTATCTATTAAACTATTCATAAAATATTCATGAATATTTGATTGAGGACCAGTTATTATCTTATACTAATTTAAAATTATGGCCTAAAATTATTATATAAATTCATAAATTTCAAAATTCTGAATCTGTATCCGGTAGTCAATGTTGCCAACAACCTTTAAACATTCCTCTTCAAATGTCACAATCGTAATCCCCAAGTCTTTTCCCGTTGTATGTTATCCTTTCAGCAAGAAAACGTCTTGTTGGAGTCACTACTTAAAATAGTATATATGCTATCAATCCAAAACCACTTGCTATGGGAGTGTCAATCTTTTATCAAAATTCAACTTATATTTGATTTTGGTCGAGATTGTGCAATGTTTTTTCTTTCTTTTTTTGGTATCCAGTCCGGTATCGATACCCTCATTGGGGTTCTAACTAATCCGAATTCGCGTCACATAAGGCCAATTTAAGGGGAAAACACTCTCTAACAGGATTTTTTTAATAACCAAGACTCGAACTCGAAATCTCTGATTAAGGGTGATGGTTATGCAGGTTACAAGACTTTACCTCCTATTACTTAAGCTCCTAAATCAAATATCTATAGGCTTATTAGCTAATTGACAATTTACAAAATACATTTAGTCGTTTCTCGTGAATTTTCATAATCATGTTATGCAAAAATGGATATACACTTGATGGATATTCGAGTTAAGATATATATCATGAGTTTTCCAAAATAGAGGGAAAACATATGAACGTCTCATAATTTGCCCAACGGTATTATGTATTTTTCCTGTTTTTTTGGACGGTACAATAGTAGAGGTAAGGTATGCGTATATCTTACCCTCTTAAGATCCTACTTGTGAAATTACACTGGATATGTTGTTATTGTTGTTGCCTTGATTTAAGATGATTAAAGTTAGGTAGACATTTTCTTAATTCTCTTTCACATAATTAATAGGAGAATAGAGATGTCTCAATTAGTAGAATTTAAACTCGTGATACTATAGCTGGAGTTGAGACTTCTAAACATCTAAGATAATCAAATGTTAAAAGAACACTTTTGATCCCTCAATTATTGTTAAATTCTTATTTTAGTTCCTCTAATTATGGTTAAGCATGTTAAACCTTCAATTAATTGAATTGTGCACTTTTAATCCTTTTGCTTATGAATATTAATAAATTTACCACAATTATCAACCATTTCCTCACTTAATTACTCATATATTATGTTAACTTTATAGTATTAGTCTATATTTGACGTTAATATTGTTTCATGAATAATCAAGTATAACCTATTTTCTATCAGAAGATGCAAAAAATACACTTTTTAAATTAATTAAAGGTGAAATATGTTGAATCAAATATCATAACAACCAAAAGCAAAATTAACTTAGATACCAAAAATACTATTATCCCGTGATTATATTTAAAATTGGCCTAACAGAGGGTCAATTTCTTGGAACTGGGAAAACAAAAAAGGTAAGAATCCATTTAATCATCTAAACATGATGAATGGAACTATGGAAGTGTATTCCATTTGTTAAACATAATATCAAACTAGCAACAATTTATTTAATAGCAAACTTAAAATACTCTTATACTCGTGAAATATAATAACCAAGTAGCTGGAAATTCATCTTTATTCCTCCAGCCATGCTGAGATTTCTGAATTCGTGGAACAATATATCCTGCAAGGGTAATAAAAGAATTTGATTAATCATTTGCAGAAGAAGAAGAACAGAGCCTAAATGGGTAGCCAAGTGAAGTGGGCTTTCCAATATATGGGCTAATATTTTAGTTCTTAAGCCCATATATCTTTTCCCACTCTACACATTCAAAAAGAGCCCAAATGTTCATTCAGGCTCAATTTGAACCCATTTTTACTAAATAGTTAGTCCGCTTCCTTTGGTCAAAGAACAAAATGGACAGCAAAATGTATAAATTTAAAAATATATTTATTAAAAATAAAAAACGACGGAAATAGAGTAAAGAGATAGTTAAAAGCTATGTTTTACAAAGAGTATATCTGAGATAGCAAAATATATTAAGAATAAAATCATAAAAAAATTGGTTAAACCAAAGTAGTGATAGATGTAGCCTTAGAGCTACGGGTTCAACTGAACCCGCCACTTTCTATGTGAAACATATATATATATATATATATATATATATATATATAGTGTGTGTGTATGACAAAATTTAACAAATATTAGATTCTAAAGCCATATTTTTGAAGGTTGAACTCATCGAATTAAAATCCTTAGTTCTCCTTTGAACCAAAATACTTAATAGCCGTAAAATCATTAGTTAGGGTGACCAACTTATATTTTTTTTGTTGATTTAGGCTTATAAGCACTTTTAGTGTAGATTAGCCAAAAAATACTTATAAGTTAGTTTGACCATCTCGTAAATTAAGCTTAGCCAAACACCCACTAAGCTAGTATTTATTATGAGCCATTACTTAAAGTTATCTTTCACTACTAAAAAAAATGAAATTATGATGGAAAATTTTTGTAGCTAAATAGCAAAATCTGTTGCTAATCCAATTTAGCAACGGATTATCAACAAAATTTGTTAGCTACGAACAACTTAGTGATAGATTAGCGACAAAATTCGTAGCTAATTCCAGCTTTTTTAAGTATTTTAAATTATCTATTATTAAAAACTATTTATATTGTCAATGTATATATAGAAGTTAAACTCGTTACTGAAAAACCATATACTAAACTTACGTCCACATTTCTTCCCAATAGGCCTATTCTTGATATTACACCTCTTAGGGATAGTGACAGCAATAGCAGTATTAGCTCCTGCATTTTTGGCTGCTGGTGACAATATTGCAGCACATAGACACTTTGGAGAAGTCTTTAGCAATGCCCCAACTTTGCCACAAGCCCACAACACATTGGAGTGACTTTAGCCCTTGCATTTTTGGCTGCACCAAGACATGGGATTAGGCTAGCAGCTGGTGCATTTCCACAACTTCCTCTTCCTCCTGCTGCATTTGCTTGTGGAAGAAGTGAACTGTTGTTTATGGCTAGAAAGTAAATGAGTATGGTTATAAAGCAAATGTTGTAAATGTAATATGAAGACATGGTTTTGGTGAAGTGGAGAAGTGTTTTGTTTCTTTCTAAGTGTGTAAGATTTGGTTGGTGGTGTTATGGACTTAGTGGCTTGGGTTTATATAGGGTTTTGGTTGCGGAGGAATCACTTTTATTCTTTTTGTATAATCATTTGGTGTTTAGAGTCCACTACTCCGACTAATTCAGATTCGTACCGCATATGATTCATTTAACACTATATAAAAATTAGGAATTGGTAATGAAATTTGTCGTCGATCTATTGCTAAATAATCCATAGTTGACAGAAGTTTTTGATGGTTCATCAGCAATCTATCGTAAAATAGGATTCACGATAAATTCGCATTGTTCAACGACAAAAGTTGTCCATTGCGAATTCAGTTTTTTGTTTTTTTGTGGTGCGAAAGTTCTCCCTGATAGGAGATATTTCATTCCCTTTCAAACGTAAAACGTCTAGGATGGAAGAATTTCATTTCTCTAATTCCACCTCTAATGTTGTGGGAGAGTCTCTTGTGTCAACTTTGAAATGTGAAAAGGGCAAGGGATTGCAATTACTTTTCGTTTAGTGGGGCGGTTGAACCTACGTGGAGAGTTGGAATTGTTATGTGCACTAAATCATTCAGTGTTGTAATGATTTTTTTTCATAAAACATTGACACATTTCATTGTAGGAAACTTCTAGCCTAGCCAACTTCAGTATCATTCTTTTTTCTATTATTTAGGGTAAAGGAAAATAACAAGATGAATATATACATATTGGTTTATTGATTACTGTCCATAGAAGAGAACAATCTGTGAAGCAATAGTTATAATGAAAACTGTGTAACTTTTAGAAAACAAAATCAACACAATATACACAAGCAAAAAGCAATTGACACTTGTCATTTGTTTGTTACTGGGCAATCCAAATATGTTTGGCTGGAAAGATTGAAGCTTTCTTTTGGACCTATAACAAGACTCGAAATCTTGTGTCAAGTGCATATATTGTCAATTTTGAGATCATTATTTAAGTAATAGTTGTAGACTCTAATGCGTATATATTTGTAAGTTCAACTGCTTTAAGATTTAACTTTAAAATCAACTTTGGTTATGCGGGCGTTTAAAGTTAAATTTGCCATCAAATTTCATATAAAAATATTTGAGTTTTGGATTGGCCGGTCAAATCAAAGCTCGGCATTCGTGTATTTTCTTGCTGCCATTGCTTGTACTGCGACAAAAGATAACCTAATGATGCAATGGTTTTGTTAAGTTTTATGTTTGGTTGGGATGGAAAGAGTAGGAGCCACACTAGTCTTTTTTGTTCTTTCTTAGGAGGAAGTCTATTCTTTTGTATACCACAATGAAATAAAAGATCAAAAGTCCCACAAGACGTAATAAAAAGAAGAGTAACATAACAATCATAATATTAATTCAATATAACAAAAGACGAACATATATATGTTTTAAGAAAATGTTACCATTACAATCAAAATTGATGATATGCTCATCATTCTTCATCAAAATTTGTTAGTTACTCAAATGAAATATATGAAAAGAAAATTCATAATTTTGTGACTAATAAATAGTTAATACTTATTCCTTCAACAACCCCATTCCTAGCAAACAGCTGCTTTCCTAGCTAAGACAAATTTCTTCCAAAAATCAGTAACTTCCCTTTGAACTTCAAGTTCTGTTTTCTTCCCATTCTTGATTATCAAATTCTCCCCGGCCTTCTCCATTTTGGAACTCAATCGAGCCGGAAGCGTGTCGAGCTCGTGCAAGACCTTGACTATGTCGAGGACGAGACGCTCGGCCAGTGTCCGGGAGAAGTCCTCCCTAATCACGACGCGCAACACCGTGATGTGCTGCGCGTCAGCTGGCATGGTATAGGCCGGGACGATCCACCCGAACCTACGGAGCGTCTCGGAGACCTCGAATTCGTTGTGAAAGCTATTGTCCTTGAGGGAAAATGCCACCAAGGGGACACCTTCATCCTTTGAGACTATGTTGAAACGTCCTGTTTTTTCAAGTCCTTCCCTTAGCACAATTGCATTTGCACGACAATTCTCCATTACATTTCGATATCCCTGCAATTTATTGAAGTTTGATTAAATATCCAAATAACCATTTTATAATCATGAATAACAAGTTTAATTAGTTTTAGCAATGTCACATGATTGATTTTGTTTTGGGGGTTACCTCATAGCCCAAGCGGATAAGCTGATAATATTGAGCAATGACTTGACTTGAACCTACATTCCAACACAACATTGTGTTATATTGAGACTTGAACAGAAGTATAATGATTCTAATAACATAATTGTCTTTCTATTTAAGATAGAAGAATGACACGTTTGAAGTACGATGATAGATGATAGAAAGATCTAATTTCGATGCAACTAAAGACATCGATATATCAAGTTTTGAAATAAAATTTATAATATATTCCGAGACGGTATATTACTACAGATTTCAACTTTTTATTATATATCTAGAAAATGTCTAAGAAACTCGTAGTCAAATAAAAAAGTACCCCACTCTTCAAATTTCATATAAAATGTGGTAAAGAAAGTATTCCGTCTGTCCTATTTATGGTGGAGTTTGACCGGATGGGAAACTCAAGTAAGAAATACTTATTTTTGAAATTTATAGTCTGAAATAAGTCATAGAAATTTGTGATGCCATAAATCATCTCATCTAGGGTAAAATGAAAAGTTTAAACTAAATTATTTCTAAATATAGAAAAGTGTCAATTTTTATTAGCGACAATCTAAGACAAGAAAGTGCAACACACAAATTGAGGCGGAGAGGATAATTTTTTTACAAGATAGAAAGAGTTGAGGGATCAAAGGAAGCACTACTAAAGAAGCATGAATTAGCAATAGACAACAAAATCCGTCGATAATTCTATTGAGGGACAAATTAGCGACGAATTATAAAAAAAAACTATCTACGAACTCTTTAGTGACATATTAGCGACAAAAATGTAGGTCATTTTAGATTTTTCTTAGTGAAGATTAAGGGCTTGAGAGATTGAAATTTACCTTTGGAGAAATTGAGAGTAAAAGTAGGTTGATCAGCACCAAGATAATTGATGTGGAAAATGAGCTCTTCTGGTAAGTCTTGTTTGGTTCTCCAAATAACCCAACCAATACCAGCATAAACAAGCCCATATTTGTGGCCACTTACATTGATGCTCTTCACTAAAGGAAGCCTAAAGTCCCACTCCAACTCTGGGTAAAGAAATGGAGCAATGAATCCACCACTTGCTGCATCCACATGAATTGGTGTATCCCATCTGCCAAAACAAGAAAAAAATCATAAATATTTATTATTTTATTCTTTATTAAAAATATTCTTCACCTTTTCTTCATATCTAGTTCAAAATTCTTTTTTTGTTGGTTTCTATATGTAAGTAAATACTCTTGTGATTTAACAATCTTTCATTGTTAATAAAACTTTGTACTCAGAGCTAGAAGCCGAAGTACGGTTTCAGCTAAAACCATTAACCTTAATTTAAATCTTGTGGAGTATTTATATTAAAAAATTCACTAAAAATATACCAAAAAATAAATTTAGAATCCAGTTACTAACACTTAATATCGTTATTCTAGAATTTAGAACCTATACAATTCAAATTTTGGTTCTGCATCTGTTTGTACTCCCTCGTCTCATTTAGTGAGATAATATTTGGCTAGGCATGAAGTCTAAGAAAGAAAGAAGAATTATCTATTGTTGTCCATCAAACTGCTTAAACTAAAAATAGTAGGTGAATGTATAATATATGTATAATTCATGTTTGATGTGTGTTTAATCATGTATAATTAGTGTATAATCTATGTATATAGGTTAGAAAAAATAAACAGTGAATCCGACCTACTATTTGAGTAACGAGGTAGTGAGAGTTCCACATGTCTTTCTATTTAAACGAGTGGTGGTGAAAATTTCAATAAGTCATGTCAGTGTAACACATAAATTGAGACAAATGGAGTATCAATAATTAGAGAGTAGTACTTTACCCAGTTTGCTTGTTCTTTTCAATCAAAAGATCATTCAAGAGCTTGACATCTTCAAATTCTCCATTAAGAGTTGAACCTAAAATTGCAGCAACACAAATAGTGTTCTCATCTACCATCTCCACAGCTTGGACTGGGTCCATTACATAGTACCCTTCTCTTAGCTTCACTTCTTTCAATTCCACTTCAAAGTAGTTTGCAAATTTCTCCCAACACACCTAAAAAAATTGGCCCAAAAATGTGAGAACCAATTTACTCTGTATAACATGTTCTTGAAATGGTTGTGTGCATTATGGGAACTAGCCCAGTGTTTATTTATAACATAGTTTGATTTGACAAGAAGGTTACGAAAATTATTGAAACTTATGATCTTAAATGTGTTATAACTTATGATCTTAAATGTGTTATAACATATGATCTTAAATGTGTTATAACATATGATCCTAAATTTGTTATAACATTTATGTTGATGTAAGACTTTTGAAACTTGTGACTTGAAATATGAGAGTTTAACATTTTAGCCAGGCGGCTAAAAAAAATTCACTCCTTTACCGTAATCATTTGTAGTTGTCGTTAGTATATACCAATATGTAACAAGTGTATCATGTATAAACTGAAAATCTTATGACAATGTTAATATTATAGTATTTTTATATTGTGGGCTTTGTTGTTTTGTTGTGTAGTGTAAAAATCTCCCTAAACATGTCATAACATTTTTTGGCTATAAAAAGCTTCTCATTAATGGTGAAATGAAGAAACTTAAAGTTGAAATTCATTTTAAAATATAAAAATATAATTATTTTAACGAACAAATAAAAGAAACATTGTCATACAAATTGGAACGAAAGGAGTGTTGTTTCATAAATTTCCACCAATTGTCTCTTTTGGGACAATCATTTAGTACATGACCTTCTTTTTACTTTTCTTGCAATTTTTGAATCTTTTAGACAACAATTTAAAGATCTTATTTGAGCAAACTGAAAATCTTATGAGAAATTTTATAGACATTAGATGATAATCTAATATTTTGTCAATTCTAAGACTTTATATTTGAATAACTATTAAAAATACAGAAAAAAATTAAATTGTGACCTTACTAAAAGCTATTTATGTAAACCAGCCTGATATGTAGTGTCACAATATTTGTATATCTATATCTAATATGATACCTGAACATTGGCACCAGTGACAATGTTGGGCTTATCATGGGGCTTGCCCTCAGCTTTGCGTTTGTTTTGCCAGTTTCTCTTGAATGCCAGGCCCGCTAACATTATGGCCTCTGATGAGCCCACTGTCCCTACACCAATTGCTGTTTCTTCCTCTTTCAGTGGCGAGTTGAACAAACGCGCTATCATGTTCACGCACCGATTCTGCAATTTTATTTATTTATATTTAAATGTCGAGCTTTATAATAATACAAATAGACAAAAGTAATTATTTTCCTAATAAAAAATTCATTGAACTTTCGTTTAGCACCTAAGTAATCAGCCCCTCAAGGTCCCACACCACCTCCCCTAGGAATAAGGTGGTTATTAGGTTGAATGGTAAAAACTTATACTCCCTCCGTCTCAAAATATTTATCATTTTTTTATATACACGCCCTTAAGAAATATTAATTATGAGGGATATTTGACCTGCTTTACTTTTATTTATGTCTAAGTTATAATCTTTCTCTATTAAATGTTTATTCTATTTATATGTCATCTTCATTAATGACAAAAGATAAAATGAAGAAAAAATAATTAATTATGCTTTGAACTTCTAAAACGATAAGTAATTAGTTCGATTCCCGTAAGGGATAGGTACTCATTCCCCGGCCGCTTTCAGTTAGTGTTCATTGCTAAGTAATTGCTCGCTATCTGGCTTGAAAAGATGGTCCGGAAGCTTCCTCCTCTCTCCCATCAAACAAGACGAGGTCACCATTTCTCTCAGTAATGAACTTCCTTTACTTCGTAACATTAACTTTAGATGTCCTTTCATAGATTCTCGAACCTCCATGTAATTATTGGATTGGTATAAATATCTGATGTGTGTAATTTTAATTTTTCACATTTTGTTTTTGGCATATAAAATATAGTATAAAAAAGACATGATTTGGAGTTGCATCCATTTTCTAAAAACATATTTGGTCATCCCTCCAAAGAAGCCATCCTAACTTATTCGAGAAAATTGATTTTTTAATGAAAATCCAAGGTGCTTCTCTTTTCTTTTCTTTATTTTTTGGGTAAAATATTATATAAATCACGTAAAAGGAAATAGCTTTTTACTCATTCTGATTTCTTAATTGCAAAAATTTCTATTGATCAAATAAGAGAGGTGAATTAATTAATGGAATATAAAAGGCCCTCGCTTTAAAATACTACCGAAGGCCGTCAGCTTTTCCGCGTATTACGGTCGTCATACTTATAAAAGTCAATCTAAAGTTCTTTTATTGACACTTTGACCCCACTTTAAACCCTTTCTTGCCAATAAACTTTGACCAAAAGATTAATCCAACGAGACTTCATGATATTGGGATATTATCTTCAAACTGTTGGCCCAAGGTATAAAGACAATAACATAAAATCATTTCTTTCAGACACCCATAGTTGAAGAAAGAATAATAGTATCAATGTATCACACATAAAAAATATATATTTCTCATTTTTCAATTTATGTGATATTTTTTTCTTTTTAATATATTTTAAAAAATAATATATTTTTATATTTAGAAATAATTTAACTTATACTTTCTTTTACCTTTAATAAAATGATTTAGATTCATACAGATATCTATGACTTATGAATTAAATTATATCACATAAATTGAGACGGATGAGTCACAGTTATCTCTCGTTCAAATTTCTTTTGTTTCCTTACAAAACCAAACAGAAGAAAGGAAAACCATGTGGCTCTCAATTTCAATGGTTTCATTTCCATTCACTCCCCCCCCCCCCCCCCCGGTTATCCTAACAACGTGATGCTTCAAGTATTAGAAGCAGAAAAACACAATAAACTATTTGAGTTTAAGTTATATGCATTGATAGGATAAAATTTAATAATACTAAGTGGTAATCAAATTAAATGGTAAGTAATCTATTATAACAGAGTAAAGTACATTAATAGTGAGGGGAAAAAAATTTATACTATCAGCAGGGGTTGATGTACATCATTAGTTACGGGTTGGCATAATTTAGTAATTTGAGTTTAGACCCTTTATTTGTGTAAAGAATATCTCATGAAATACTTAAATAATCTTGTTCCGAACATAGTAAACTGTCATGTTCAAGAATTTAAAACTCATAAATTTTAAATTCTAAATTTGTCATTAATTGTCAATTGATAGAATTTAAATCCAAAATGATAATGTTTGAGAGGAAGAAATTGCCTGAAGCTCAGTAGTAACAGGGTATTCATCCATGTCAACATAGTTCTTGTTAATGGCAGCCATCATAAGCTTATCACATTCTGGTTCCATCCATGTTGTAACAAATGATGCCAAATTCAGCCTTGGGTTCCCATCAAGCATCAACTCATCATTAATTATTTGGTATGCTGCTTCTTTTGGTATCGAATTATCCGGCATCTCAAACCTTATTAAAAAGAAAAACAATGTAAACAAGAAATTAAAAAATATCTATCAAAACTAAAAGTGTTTATAAGCTGAAAAATATAAGTTTGTCGCTTTTGTGTGATTTTGACTTATAAGCACTTTAAGTGTTCATCAAATGCGTATATACGCCAAAAAGTGCTTCTAAATCAGTTTGATCAACTTATAAGTATAGTCAAACATCATCTACCTAGATAGATACTAAATATTGATCACCCTTAACACTATCAATGCGATGGACGCTATAAGTAATAGGTTCTAAACTCACCATTTTCAACATGAAGTACAAAAGAATATTTGAAAAATTATTAAAATTTTACAAATGAAGGATTCTGAATCCATAATTTCAAATGTATAGTGGGTTTAGTAGCAAGAACATAAAGATTGAATCTGTAAAATCAAATTTTTGAATCCGCCTCTAACTACGTTATATACACATTAAATTTCAGACACCCATAATGAAATTTCTGATTTCAACAGTGAATATGGTGCTTACCTTGGAAGGGAAGCTCGAACATAGCGAGAAGCAAAAGTAGAGTGTACAGAAACATCGGATTCAGAGGAAGTTTTTGATAGAACCATTGTTGTAAAAATAGAGATAAAGAACAAGAAAAGATGGAAATAATGAGGTTTAATTGAACTTTGGTATAAAAGAGAGAATTATAAATGACTTTGTGTTTTGGTAATTGCTGGGAGGGAAAGGGAGAAAGGCCAATGGTATTTATAGTTGTCCAATTGATGACTTTCTTGGAAGGCAATTCAAAAGGTAATATGGAAAGAGAAATCTTCCAATTGGTGCTAATAATGGAACATAAGGCATATTTTTTAGGAACATGGAAATTGACATTGTCTAAGTCTTAACATTAGAAATTAATATGGAAAGACTTTAGTGAAATGTATAACCATGTTGACCACATAGTTGTGTGCTTGAATTGTGAGCAAATAATCCAAGAAATATTATGTGCTTTTAATAAAAATACTATTCAAAGTATAATTGTTATGTATATTGCGCAAAGTTCCAAGAAACATTTTGTGCTTTTAAAAAATGCTATTCAAAGCAATAATATGTTCGTCCATTAAACAAAAAGGAAAGTTTCTTTAAGGAGAAATGACAAGTTTTCAAGGAATTTAGGTTGCGTGTGTTTGAGTTTTTGCAATTGCAAAAATAGTTTCTACAAACGTATTTGAATTTTTGAAAATAAAATAAGTGTTTGTTTGAAAAGTTTTTGCCGACAGACAGTAGTACTTCTCTCTTTAGGAAGATTTTCAACCTTTGTAATTGAAGTAATTATTTCTAGAACAATTAAGTTTAACGAAGTTATTATATAGGAAATGTTATACTAGTAACTTAGCCAAATTTACCACAAGTAGTAGTTAAACCGACATTTGCATTTAGTAAATATATAATATTCCTAATAGCAAATTTTAAAGATTTTATTCTTTCAAGAATTTCAATGTCATGTGCTAAATTTCTCTTTTATTTACAAGGTACTAGTTTATCTTTGAGGTATCCGATTTGTTTTATGTATGTCTTCTAATTATATATAGTTCATGAAATTCTTTATAGTTGTCTTTCGTCTCAAATATATTCCTTCCTCTCACGGTTGTCTAGCTTTGCTATGATATTGTGCATAGTAAAATTACGTTGAACAAATAAAAAAACTCAAATTTCACTACTAGAAACAGAAGTTTTACCTATCAAATATTCAGTAAGAAAATTATGTTATAAAACATAATTTTCTCATCTCATTCTCACCAAACTAGTTCACTGGGAAAAATGTATGGTGAAAAACAGGTTCTCACTGAAATGCTCAAATTTTTTTAATTTTTTCGTGTAAAAATGCTATTATTTAAAAAAAATTCACCGATAATAAGTGAGAACTTCAATAGGAAAATAGATTTTTTTTGGTAGTGTTTACTCTTAAATTGTCAAAAGAGTACTCAAATAAAATAGCTTTATGAGAAAGAAGACATTCTTCGAAAAGTGAAAGCCGTGAAAACTTGTCTATTTTCTTCATATATATTCTTATATTCCTATGTACCAAAAAAAAAAATTACTTATATTCCTAGTAATAATAACCACCAACGAGACCCACTGAAATGAACAATTCCACTGCCTATTTACCTTTGGCTCCGTTAGTTTTACGCATTTTCCTCCTCACCTTTTATTCTTTTTTGACAAACAATGTCTTGAAAAGGGGAGAAATACTATGATTGAACAAAGTTAAAGCCAAAATTCAGAAGAAGCTACAACGCTATTATTACTAATGACTTTTTTTTTTCATTTGGTATTCGATATTCGCTTCGGACCTGATTAATAGGAATTTGCGTCATGTAATGCCCAATAAAGGAGGAAGTCATCCTTCCTAAGATTTTCTCTGTTAGTAATGATTGATATGGCGTTTATTGGTGGGATTTAAAATTTCACAGATTATTTTCTCATGTTATAATTTAACTAGTGAGTTAAATAATTTATACATGATAATATGAGTTGTTTTATGAAAGTTGACGCAATTGAAACCAAAATGATACTCCCCCCGTTCATATATAATAAGTGTTTACTTAATTAGCCTTTTTATTTTGGTTCAAAATAAGTGTACGCTTATATAGTTAAGAAGGAATTAATTATTTTCTTCTAAATTTACCAGTATTTATATAAATGTATTTTTATGTAATTAAAGAACTTATATTAATTAGATAGTATTTAATTAAGAATAGTTTAGTCAAAATATCTATTTTTTAGGAATTAGTATTTTCTTGGGGGTGTGCTAAAGGCTAAGTGAACACCTATTTTGAATCGAACACTACTTGAAATAGAGGTTTTTTCCACCGATATTCAGTGAGAAAATTATACTATAAAACATGATTTTCCCACCTCATTCCCAACAAATCAGCCCACTAGAAAAATGCATGGTGGGAAACAGTTTCTCACTAAGACGCCGGAAAACTTTCTAATTTTTCTGTGTGAAAGCACTACTATTTAGGTTTTTTCCATCAATATTCAATAGAAAATAGCCATTGAACATTTTTAGTAGGAAATCAATGGGAAAATAGAGATTTTTTAGTAGTGAAAGAGAATGCTAATTACGAACATATATGTTATTTATCTCTAATGTACTTTAGAAATATCTAAATTAATAGAGATGTTAATTGATTATGGAGTATAAGTAATCGATACATTTGAAAAAATATATGGGGACCAAATTATAGCGTATAACAAACTCTAGGGATAGAATATGGGTTTTGCCTAATTAACTTTCTACCCCTCCCTATGCAAATTGTCAAATTGACGGCATTCGACTTTCTTTTTATTGTTTCTCATCCGGTTCATATTTCTTTAATGCCCAATTAATTTGAGTTCACATTTAAAAATTTCACTTTGGGATATAAAGTGATGTCTATTAAAGGTGACTTCATTCTCAAGATTCGAACACGATACTTCTAGTTAAAAATAGAAAGATATTTATCATCCCATCATAATATCTAATAGTGATGTTACGACTTTCGACATCATCCATGACCATGTGTGGACGAATAGAAAATTATTGCTAGTTAGTTACCACACAATTTTACCAATATATTTGAAAGAAAATAATCCCTTGATGATTTAATTAATGTAATTAGCTTATATACATGATATACAATAGTCATCCTAGGCTATAATTACGGAAATCAAATATTCACTTAACTAATATAAAATATTTCTACAATAATTACAGATATCCAAAATCACTAATTATACTAAAAGAATATATCTGCATATATTCTATCACATACCCCGCAGTCGTAGCGGACGGTTGTCGTACTCTGAGACTGTCCCTAAAATCTTCAAACAGAACTAAGGAAAGACCCTTAGTAAAGATGTCAGCAATCTGATACCGTAAAAGGACATGCAAGACATGTACTTGTCCACGAGCAACCTTTTCGCGAACAAAGTGAATATCCATCTCGATATGTTTAGTGCGCTGATGTTGGACAGGATTCCCCGAGAGATATATCGCAGTAGATCAATGTAGCTTTCTGAATAGGAAAATGAAGCTCCAAGAGGAGGTTACGCAACCAATAGAACCCAGACACCATATTGGCGACCCATCGATACTCGGCCTCCGCGCTAGAGCGCGACAAAGTAGTCTGACATTTAGCCGACGAAGAGACCATGTTAGTATCAATAAACGTAGAATAACTAGAGGTCGAACGCTTAGTATATAGACATCCACCCCAACCAACATATGTATACGAAACAAGAGTAGATACCGATGATGGATATAAGTGTAAATCATGATCAAGAGTGCCCTGAATGTAGCGTAAAATGCGTTTTAGAGAGTGCATGTGTACTTCCCTTGGATCATGCATGAATAAACACATATGTTGCACTACATAAGTAATATCGGGTCTCGTAAACGTGAGATATAAGAGCCCCCGCAATATTACGATAGTGGGAGGGATCCTCATAAGGTGTGCTAGAAATAACACTCAGCTTCGGTTTAGTGTCAACCGGAGTAGGAGAGGACTTACATGCTGACATGCCAGGCCGTTCAATGATCTCTGCGGCATAATTCATTTGAGAAAGAAATAGACCACCCGCATGAGGAGTGACAGCTATACCCAAAAAATAACTCAAAGGTCCCAAGTCTTTCATAGCAAATTCTAAGTTGAGAAGAGATATGATAGACTTGTGAAGTTTATCAGAGGAAGCAGTCAATTAAATATCATGCACATATAACAGAATGTAGGCCATAGAAGTACCGTGGAGGTAGATGAACAGAGAATGATTAGACCTGCTGTGAGAAAATCCAAGAGTAGACACATAATCGGAAAATCTTTTGTACCAGGCCCGAAGAGCCTGTTTTAGCACATACAAGGATTTCTTCAGCTAGCACACATGATTAGGATGAACAGGGTCCCTGAAATCCAAGGGCTGATGCATGTAGACAGTTTCCTTGAGTTCGTCGTGTAAGAACGCAGTCCAGTTGATGAATGGGCCATGCATTTGAGAGAACTAGACTTAGAACATTGTGAATAGTTGCATGTTTGACCACCAGACTAAAATCTCCACAATACATGCCAACCTGTTGAGTTTTACCATCACCTACTAGAGATGACAATGGATCATGTACCCGGTCCAGAATTATGCAACTTAGCAAATGAAAATTAGGTTTCATCAATAATGATATGGCGACTAATGATAATTTTATTAGAGGATAAATCATAATATTTGTAACCATGATGATTAGATGGATAACTCAAAAACACACAAGCGGTAGAGCGGGCTTGAAGTTTTTTATGGTAGTGGAGGAGAATAGAGGATAACATAAACACCCAAATACCCTAAGATGAGAATACGAATGGTCTTTTTGATAAAGCATTTTGAGTGGAGATTGGTAGGCTAATCCTTTGCTAGGGAGTATGTTAAGAAGGTAAGTTGTCATTTGTAATGCATGATGCCAAAATGAAGGTGGTAATGATGTATGTGCTAGTAGTGTACGAACAATATTATTAATGGTGCGGACTTTTCTCTCGGCTTTCCCATTTTGTGATGACATATGTGGACATGAAAACCAAAAAGATATTCCATTAACCTTACAAAATTCTCTAAATGGTCCATTATGAAATTCTCTTCCATTATCACATTGAATGTTCTTAATTTTCCGTTCAAATTGAGTACGGATGAATACCCTAAATGATAGGAATGTGGAATAAACCTGAGATTTTTTAGATAACAGAAATGTCCACAAAAAATTAGAATAATCATCCAACAATAAAACATAATAACGGTGGCCCGAAGAGCTTAAAATAAGAGACGTCCAAATATCACTATGAATAATATCAAATGGCAATATAGTACTAGAAACTGAAGCAACAAAAGGCAATTTAACATGTTTCCCAAACGGACAAGAAGGACAAACATTAGCATTACAAGCGTTATTACACTCAATAAATTTATTATTTTTAAGGGAGGCAAAAAACAGATGCTCCTGGATGACCAAACGTGCATGGCATAACGAAGGTTCTAAAGTGGAAAACATTGATGGTGTGGCTTATTTAGTGGTGATGGGATAGAGCTCTCCCCAACTATCACATCTCATTAGATGTATCCCCGTCCAGAAATCCTTCACAGAAAATCCAAATGGATCAAATTCAACAGAAATCGAGTTATCAGTTGTAAATTTCCAAACAAACATCAAATTTTTAATTAATTAAGAAACATGAAGGACATTTTTCAAGGCTAAATGCGGGTTTGGGAGAGACAACTTTGTGTGACCATAACCACGAATTGGAATTGAATGACCATTACCAACAATTATGCCATATTTTTTGCTCAAATTGAAATAAGATGAGAGATTACCTTGCGTGGATGTCATATCAGAAGTAGCACCGGTTTCTATGTACCAATTCGCATTCAGAGGATTTAGCCCAAGTATATGAATTGCCACCTCGATATCTGTGTGGGTCAGAGAGACTGTTGGACCCGCAACAGTTAAAGCCTGTTGTGGCCGAGGCCCAAGCAGGCCAGGCTGCTGCTAAGACAAAGGATGTTGAGGCCCAGTATAGGTTGTCTGTTGCTGCTTCTGTTCACTGGGTCTGGCCCAGTTTTATAAAGGGTACGGGCCTGGCAGCATGGGCCACTACCCACTAGCCCAAGGTAGGCCCCATGGCCACTGCCCACCGGCATAAGCCTGCTGTTAGGGGTGATGTGGACCGGCCCCCTGCTGGCCTCCACTTTCGACACCACGTCCGCCACCGCAGCCACCACCCTTGCCACCTCCGTAGCCGCCGCCGTAGTTTTGACCTTTTACCACCCCCATCGTTACGGTTTTGACCATAATTTTCGGAGAATGATTGAGAGTCATTTGTGTCTCGGGACGTAGCCACCATCATGGCGGAATGGGCTCCAGTTGTGGCCTTTTTATCAAACACCGCTTCTTCTAGGTAAGCATGTAATGTGCTTGGTAGAACGGTGGGATAGGATTCCTTTGGCGAAGAAGAGTTCCAACCCCATTATATTCTTCGGATAAGCCCGCAACCATTTGAATAACGAGACGATCATTCGTGATTGGCCCTCTAACGTTATTAAGTTGATCCGACAACTCCTTGAGCCGCTGACAATAGGCGGAGGCATTCGGAAAATCCTCCGTAATGGTGTGAGAGAATTCTTGCTCAAGGGTTACGGCACGAGAATTTTTGTTATCTTGGAATATATCACGCAACCTATTCCAATCTTCCATTTCTGTGGTGTAATTGTATGCAAGAGGTCTGTAGAGATGGTGAAATAAATCCATTGGAGGATCGTAGCATCCAGACTTGCCCACAACTCTATTTCATCATCGGTGGAAGGCACCTTGTCCTTGCCTTTTTCCGGTTTGACGATGTGATTGAGGACTCTATGAGACCTTACGTGAATTTTAAAAAATTCCGCCCATGTCGCATATTGGACGTTCTCCATTTCAAGGAAGATAGAGATGTTTTTCTTGATATTAGAGACTTCAAGAGCATGGTGGAAGGTGTTCTTTGTGTTAGACATGATTGAGGAAGAAATGAGAATTTTGGGCGACGGGAGGGATTCACCGGCGGAGAAAGTCAGCGGCGGAAGTTAGGGTAGCCGAGGAAGAATGTCGGCGGCGGAAGGTTTAGGTTTTAGGAAAAGTGTGCCCTAAACTTCTGATACTATGAAAGAGAATAATTCCTTGATGATTTCATTAATGTAATTAACTTATATACATGATATACCTAACTAATATAAAATATTACTACAATAATTACAAATATATAAAATCACTAATTATACCAAAAGAATATATTTGCATATATTCTATCAATATTTATGCTCGAACTACCAAATTACTAGATTTTGCTAGGAAGTCAATAAAATGTTTAATTTAGAAGAATGTCAAATAAGAGTAACTATATAAAAATGAAAAAACGGAATATGCCAAAGAATGCAGAATTAAAGAATGACCGTAAAGAATCGAAGTCCATAATGTAAGTAATGGAAGTTATCATTTGTATATAAAAAAAAAAAAATAGTCCACCTTTTTCAAGGTATTTTTCTACAAAAGGAGATAATAATAAGACAAATATCTCTCAACAACAACAACATACTCAGTGAAGTCCTACAACGAGGCGTCTAAGGAGGGTAGAGTATACATAACAGTGTTCTAAATCAACACGAAGAACAAGCAATTCTATTATACATTTATACTCTTTTCTTTTCAACTTGTATGTTTTACTTCATTTTCCTTTTTATATTTAACCAGTTTTAATTCCAACGAAATATCTTTAATGACACTAGAAATGACATATAACGCGCATGTTTGAATCATAAGATCGAATAGTGTTTTTTTTATGTTATATATTCATTTAATTTAAGATTATCAGATTTAAAAATCTTCTTTATATTCTTAAATTTTATGTTGAATTAAACTAAAACACTAAAATGAAACGAAGGGAGTAGTTAAATAGACCAGTTAATCATCCCTGGTCCGATTCTGCACAGCGACAAAATCTATAAAATAACATGTAGGTTCACGTAAGCTCAATAATTTTTTCTCAAACCTTATCTCATTCTATAGTCCCATTCCATGATGTTGTATGGATCGGTTAATTAGTATTGTGATTAGTTTGTCAAAGGATTGATTTTAACAAAGGCCAATTGTGAGTTCGTTTAAAATACACATGTGATGTACTGATCACACTTACCTAAAAAAGGCCAATTGTGAGTTCGTTTAAAACACACATGTGATGTACTGATCACACTTACCTAAAAAAAATACTATACATTTTCTGCTAGATGTAACAATTTTTTAATTGCTAGCTAGCTACCTGTTTACAATTGCATATTCATTGCAATTGTTTAAGATATTTTAGAGACCTACCTAATACAAATTTATTTTTATAGCGTGGTAGCAACATTTCTTCTTTCTTTTTGGGGAGGAGGAGGGGTAGGTATGGGAGTTACAACTATGATGATTAAAGTTATAAATGAGTAAACTTGAAAAATATATAGAATCTTTGTCCTTTAAAATTAATTTTGTGTAAAAAAGAGAATAAGAGAGATAAGTGAAACGTCTCAAATTAGACGGGAGGTAAGTGTTATATATAAAGACAAACTTAGAGGAAGGTTTATGAATTTATTCTAACTTTTAGCTGATCTCATGCAAGAAAAAATTAAGTAAATGTTCAAAACTAAACGTTGTGGGAATTAATGCGAATGCGACAAGTGTATATTGCCTAATTCCAACTGATAATCTAATTTTTCAATTCACAACAATTGGAAAAATGATTTCCTATGACTACTAATAATTTGAATAGAAAAAAATAATTGTACACAAAGATTTTCAATGTTTTATTTATATCATGTCTTGTAAAAAGTTATTATATGCAATTAAGAGAACATTTGTAATGGGCAAATAATCTACCACACATATAGACTCAGGGGTGGAGCTATAAGAGTTCAGCAAACTCCAATTATTTTGACTCAAATATTGTATTTGTGTTAGAAGTCACTTAAAATGTGTATAAACAATTTTTTCAAAACTCAATAAATTATTTTTTCTAAAATTTAAACTCATAAATTTAAAATTTTAGATCAACCTCAGTGTAGATCTATGATTGTGAATTCTATGATCATATATAATAACTTGAAGCCTTTGATTTGTTCTTTTACGAAAAAAGAAAGACTTTTGAATTTTTAATTTTTTTTGTCTATAAAGTCAAGAAGGCTCATTAAAACTTAATGTAAAATTAAAGTAGATTAGGTATATGACCACTCTAAGATTCGGAAATAACACGTATCAGTAAACCAAGTCTTTGAGGGCTTCAATATTATGAGATATTTTTTCACACAAGACGTGAACGTAGAGTAAAAACATGAATAATTGATGAGTTTTTCTGAAGATGTTAATATTGTATATATTTCTGGACCTTGTAATATGTTAGCTCATAGTTTAGCCAAATTTTTCATTTCGCAGTTAGATATCATTACTTGAGATTTTATTTTCTCAAGTTGGATTGATGTTGATATATCATTTGACTCTTTGAGATTTATTATGCATTAATATGTTAAAGTTGTTCTTCGTTGATCAAAAAAGAGTCTAACATCTAATTTCCCAATTATTGTAGAGTTTTTTTTATATATTATTTTAAGTAGCTTTAATAGCGATAAAAAAGAATCACATGTATTTTCTCATCTCAAACCATGACTTAACTTTTAGATTAGTTTTAAAATTCTTAAATTGGAGAGAAAAAATATCAATATGCAGTGTTGAAATTTTACTTTCTAATAATATGTACGACTTCAATATTATTGCATATGAAGATATATATACTAACCGTTAAAGATTGTGATGGGTTGATAATTAGCATCCATTCATTCTTAACTAAAACTCGTGTTCTGAAAATTGGAAAGGTCTTTAGAGGAACGCTTTACCCAAGTGGGACTTTTCAGTGCAAATAATTTGTCCGGCCTCTGGGAACCGAAAATCCAGTGAAAAACCAAAAAAGAAATTTCAATTATTCTTTTAAGAATTCTCTCTAAGTTCAATGATATCATTACCTAGTAAAGCATAGTCTTCAAAAGGGGTAGTACGATCAGGATATGCCTTCTCTGCCGCCATCCACACTATATAAGGGTGGGATAGGGCAAACAGAGACTAAGAAACATACGTTGTAACATTATATGTGAAGATAACCTTCTTCCTTTTCATTTTAATGATTAGTCCAATTTTGTACTTTGATTTTTTGAAAAATGAATTTGTTAATCCCCCATTTGATGTGCGTGCTTAAGAAAGTGGTACCATGATTTTATTCTTTAGTGACAGGACCGTGGCACGTCTTTGCACACCTACCTATTTTTTATTATCTTATTATTGGGAAAATATAATACAACAGTAAAATGAGAAATATGTTTTACCCCTTTAAGATTTTTTTATTTAAACCTATTTATATTTTCCGTACGATGTCTCCATTTTAGTTATAAAAAAAAAGAAGTCTGGTGCACTAAACTCCCGCTATGCGCGGGATTTGTGGAAGGACCGGACCACAAGGGAGGTCTCCATTTTAGTTATTAAAAAAAAAGACTAGTATGTCTATTTTGAGACATTTCCTTGATTGGTGCATGAAGAGGCGGAGGAGCTTTACAGTGAGTTCAGCTAAACATAATTTTTTTTTTATAATAATAACTAAATTTAATGATGAATATTGAATTCTGTATTTATAATAATGAATTCATGGATGCTAAAAGCGCTTAATATTAAACCCATTAAATTAAAATTTTGAGATTGCTTCTAAGTGCGTGTGTCATGGTTCAAATATAATTTTCCTCTAATTAATGGATAAGTTTATCCAATATAATATAGCGTTAACCTTTTCAATTCAATTGTTAGTTGCATTTGTTGCGATTTGCGAATAGAACAAAATTTATACTCAAAATTGAAAAACCTTTTATCCCTTGTCCTTAATGTAAAATGTTTCATATATGTATATGTATGCTTTCAAACAATTTCTGCATTTTGTTTAAAAAAAAATTTCCGTATGTATCGAACATTAAATAAGTAAAAAATCCACTTATTTTTCTGAAAAACATTTTCCTTCCTACCGAACACACCCTTAATCCGAAGTATTTAGGGAAATAGAGTACTTTCTTACATTTTCAATAGTTTGATTAAAGACGAAGTCAATTATTCATGTTCAAAACTAATTTGTGAGTGGAGAAACTAAATACTAACTTAACTGACCCAGAAAATAGAAAAGTAAGTCAAAAGTCAACAAATTGGAAATTTGTAAAGAACCCTTTCTCACCTGTTTCTAAATACATATGATTGTTTAAAAATTTAAGGACAGTCTTGTTGTGGAGGGTACATGCTTTATAGGGTGGTTCTTCTTTTAGAAAAAAAAAATGTTTGGATAATAGTGTGTGCAATTTATGAGTTTAAAATTAGAAGAATCTTTCTTCTTGTCTTAGAGTTGTTCTCAGCAATTAATCTATCTTGTATTAATACTTTTCTCAACTTAAAATAAAGTTGTGAAAGAAAAACTTAAATATGAAGGCCAATTTTTCTACAATCTTTGAAAATTATGAATATATGATCTCTGTTATAAAACTATATAATTGCAAAGAAGAAAAACTTATGAAAAGGGGGAGAAGCTTTGTATTTCACTTTTTGTTGGTGTCACCTACAAATGAGGATTTAGCCATCTATTTATAGAAATAATAGCCTATCAAATGTATAGTACCAAGCCTACTAAATGTATAGTATCATCCTCATTTAGCATATGAGTAAAACTAAAACAATATGGACATACATATATATTTTACAACACTCCTCTGTGGATGTCCATTAATAGATAATATGTCTCGTTAAAACATTATTAGAAAAAACCGAGTGGGAAAAATTATAGTGAAGAAAAAAGAGTACACATTTATAATAATACACATTTTGGTTGCCTCATTAAAAATCTTACAAGGAAAACCCAATGGGACAAAACCTTATACAGAAAAAAGAGTACAACATGTATTAACTCCCCTGATGAGAACTTCGGTCCAAATGCTTGAGTTTCTTATAGATGATGTGCCTTGTTAAAACCTTACTAAAAAAAACTCAATGGAAAAAATTCTAATGAAGGAAAAAGAGTACACATATCTTGTGAAACATATTACTTGTTGCCTCGTTCAAAACCTTATCAAGGAAAACCCAATGAGACAAAATCTTGATTAAGGAAAAAAGAGTACAACGTGTATTAATTCCCCTGATAAAAACTTCACTTACTGTCTTAGAGACAACGCATCCCAATCTTGTATATCATCTTCTCGAAAGTTGCAGTTGGTAGAGACTTAGTGAGCAAATCAGCCATATTATCACTTGAACGAATCTGTTGCACGTTGATATCACCATTCTTTTGGAACTCGTGTGTGAAGAACAACTTTGGTGGAATGTGTGTTGTCCTATCTCCTTTTATGAATCCTCCCTTCAATTAAGCAATGAATGTTGCATTATCCTCATATAAGGTTGTGGGTAATTTATATCATTTCAAACCACATTTATTTTCAAGTGATGCAAATTAGTCCTAACATCAATTGAATTTATTGATAATTCTTCATTTTCTTGAGTTTGCGGCTCATTGATTTCTTCAAGAATATCAAGACTGATCAAATCTTGCATTTCTTTATGAAATACGTTCTTAGTATCATCTTGACCATTTATTTTTCTTTTTCTAGGATTTCGATTCTTAGAACCAATAGTCTATCACGCTTCAGGCGTGCTTTGGACTCATTTACTATGACACTAGTAGATGGTCCTACATGGACATTAATCCAAATTCGGACATTTTCTGCATGGATATGTGATTTGGTAATTCTTTTCAAATCTGTAAATGCGTCTGGCATTTGATTTGCTATTTTCTGCAAGTGAATAATCTTTTGGACTTCTTTCTCACAAATAGAAGCACATGGATCAAGATGAGACAATGATGAATTATTCCACAAAATTTCCCTTTTTATTTCATTATTCTCTCCCCCTAATTTTGAAAAATTATCTCATCAAATTGACAATATGCAATTGATCTTATTTCTGTATCTCTATGTAAGGAAGAAATTATATCATGTTCATAGTTATAGCAAGATAAATAAATGCGTCAATTGAACAAATATATGGTACTTCAGGACCAATCGAATTTCTCATTTGAACTTCTTTTAGCAAGTATTCTACTGCTTTTCGAAAACTGTTCAAAAGCTCCAATAATATTCAAGTCAACAACTTGCACAACATTATGAAAGATTTTGAATATCATAAAAGGGATAAGGGTTATTAGAGTCATCTTTCTACCCCTCATCAATAAATATTTATTAAGGTGATTTCAGTACATCAACCTTAGTTCATTTAATCAGTTTATGAATTACAAACATATTTTTCAATAACTTGTATATGCTTCAGGCATTTTGAATCCTTCAAAAAAAATCGTATAATTTTGTCACATAAGCCATATAGGCTGAGACAATTTTCATTTAGTATTTAATTTACATGACATCTTTTGATGTCAGGACTGCAGGTCCAGTAAATTTACTCTTATCAAGATGCATCTACTTGTTAATTATTTCTACATCAACATGATTTAAGAGATGTAGAATTCAGATCCTCATAATATTATACAATATTGCGCATTATATTGTATCAAAGATATCGTCGACGAGATATCATTTTGTATTGATTTGTAATTAGACATAACTTATTGATTTATCACTTTATTATTTTTCAGGTACCTGAACCTCGTATGAGGTTTTATGAAGTGTTATGGCGTAGGCTTTTCAAGAGCATCTTGCAGCTGGAATATGAAATAGTTGGATCAGCATGCTTCTAACATTTGACTTGAATTATCGTTTGAACGAAGATCATACTGATGATAATTCACAATATATTTCTTAGCTATTTATTCTCTCTCCTCTTATGTTAGAAAAACTAACATACATTTTCACATTCTTTTGGGGAATCCATCTATGTACATCCTGGTAGATTCATTAATCATATACCGCACAACAAAACTATTAGATGAAAACATTGGTTCCTGACCTTGAACCAATTACGAGGGGAGAATTTATCATAATTTATTGGTCTGAAGCATACAAGTGATGTTGTATGTAATATATTATATTTCATATCAACACGTGAAGTTTTGTTCTCATTCACAATGGTTTAGTTATTTATCGAAGACATTCAACGCTAAACCATCTTGAATATAAACCAGCTTTAACAAGATGAATTATCTTGATTACATAATCTGAAAATTATGCTCTCAACTCAATTATTTTGAGCAACTTTGCATATGTCAAACTGTGGGTTGGCAATAAACGCACATGTGACCGCCTTATGATGCATCTATTTAAGACATCACATAACAGGTGAATGAGTCCTTATTCACCTTTTATATTTTTCAAAATTTAGGGAATTCAATCGCAATATTAGTTGGTGTAATCAACTTATCATGAGAACAAGCAAATTAATTCATGAAAAATCTTCTAATTCTTCAATATATTCCTAATACAAACTTAGCACATCAGATTTAAATTAGGACAATCAAAATTATCACGTCAATTAATAAAATTATTTGTACTAGTAAACTTCAAGTTTACCATGTCATGTGCTATCTGTTTTAGTAAACTTTCGGTTTAATATGACATGAATTATTTTTGTGTAACAATAAACTTCTGGTTTACCGTGACATATGATTTCATCATGATTGTATTTGTGTAGTACAATTTGGAGAATAAAGAGGGTAATCATTCACATACATATTTCTTACCCATTATGATTTTGAAGATATTTAATACTCCGATTAATTATAGCTTCAATATGATATCCTATTTACTTGAGTAAATTCGAGTTTACTACATCTTGTGTTTCGATCATAACAATTTCGTATATTACAATTTAGAACGAATTACATAATAGTATATAAGCTCTTCTGGAGCCTCTAATTTAGTCTCCATAATCACACATATTGTTTGGACACTATTAGTGTCATGATCTTCTAGATAGATAGTTAGCTCTTCTGGAGCACTTGATCATTAATTTTGTACAACCAAATATTGCTTAGATACTGCTGGTATCGTAAAAGAAATTATAGTTAGACACTACTGGTGTCATGAATTAAATAGTAATTAAATGGACATTTAAAGACAATACAACTTATAAATGATGAAAAGTAAGTTCTAAACTTTAGTATTTTAGACATCTCCTTCAGAGAGAATACCATTAACATTCGAATAGTTATCATCAAAGGTGTGATAGTAACCATAATATATCAATGTGGTTATAGTAGATAGTATTCTACACAATTTGCCTTAGAATGATACATAATAAAAGTTTTCAAGATGATTTGACGTGCGACATGTACATGGAACAATGACCTTCATACATAATATTTATATCCTTTGTTATTCAATCTCTGCAGGAGGTGTGTTGTGGTATTTCTTCATTCACTTCGGGGAATGAAACCTGGTCATTTATATGTGCTTTATAAATAATTTTTAATAGCTCATTATTTCATTCAACCACAAGAAAACACCGTTTCAATACATTTCTCAAATATTTTTCCGCTTGTCAAAATTCATACCAATACTTCTAGACCATCAAAATACATGTAAAATCATTCCTTAGTAGTGCATCCCAACACTTTAAGAAAATTGCAGCAAATTAAATATAAATATTTTCTTCGTTATTTTGACACCTTATATAACTAAAACTGAAGCTTGCAAGAAAATAAGAATTTTTTTTACATGCATTATAAACTCACATAAGATTTTGGGGAGTAAAAGAAGTAAATTTCAAAGTTGAACCCTTTGGGGAGTAAAGTTCAAAGTTTTACCACTTCGGGAGTAAATTCAAAGTTCTACTACTTCGGGAGTAAGGTTTGAAATTCTGCTACTTCGGGAGTAAAGTTCGAAATTGTACTAATACGAGAGTAAATTTAAGAGTTCTACTACTTCGGGAGTAAATTTCAGAGACTTACTGCTTCGGAAATAAATTTTGAATTCACTACTTCAAGAGTAAATTTCAGATTTACTACTTCAAGAGTAAAATTTAAAGTTTTACTACTTTCAAATTTCTACTACTTCCGAAGTAGAGTTCAAAGATTTATTACTTAAGGAATAGAGTTTAAAATTTGCTACTTCGGGAGCAGATTTATGAGTTTGCTACTTCGAGAGCAGAATTCTGAGTTTATTACTTCGGGAGTAAAGCATAAAATATTTAGAGTATTTTTTTCTCAATTATTATAACTCTTCTGAAGGTGAGTCGTGATAACTTCACAACCAAATGCACGTTCATATATATAAGATTTACTACATATTGTCACATTTACTTCAGGGAATGAATTTGTACTTATAACATTTATCAAAAGTTCTCATTCTTCAGGAATGGAACATATCTAAACGTGTCATAAGCATATCAAACTATGATAGTTTATAACATCTTTTAAGATATTGCCACTTCAGGAGCAAATCAAGACATATATATAATGTAGATTTTTTTTTCTAACACATCTTCAATTGTAATCACAAGCCGATAAAAATATTACCACTTCGATAGTTATAGACATAAATAAATTTAATCATAAAAAAAAATTTAAAAAAAATTCTCACTTTTAGTAATCACATATTTCTTATAAAATCTTCCGAAGTAGTAATACTTATCTAATTTTAACTTCATCAGATGACTTCAATTAGTATTGCCATGAATGGAACCAAATATTACATTCCTTACTGGTTGTCAAATTCTACTTCAAGACTGGACAAATATATACACACTAAATCACGAAGCATAGTAGATCCAATATTTCAGCATGCAAATCCAAGAATATTATGAATGAATCTTAATCAGTCTTTACTAATTGTATACTTATTGTTTTTCGAAGCCGACTGCGTATTAAACAACTATTGGAATATATTAGTTATGTTAAGAAAATTAAGTGAAGGAAACTTACCTCACATTAGAACTTTTCCACGCCAGAACTTCTTTAAAGATTAAACCCGACTTAGTTAGAGGCTCGTGCTGATAACGTGTTATAAAATTATATAATTGCAAAGAAGAAAAACTTATGAAAAGGGGGAGAAGCTTTGTATTTCACTTCTTGTTGGTGTCACCTACAAATGAGGATTTAGTCATCTATTTATAGAGATGGTAGCCTACCAAATGTATAGTAACAAGCCTATATGGACATACATATATATTTTACAACAATCTCCCTTTTAATACGAACTTTGTTTTTGGTTTTGACCAATCAAATGAGTAGCCAAATTGTCTTTCTATCAGTTTCTCAGTTTAAGAAATTACATTTTTATTTTCCATTTATATACTAAAGTCCCTCTCCCTAAAAGTTTTTGAACCGGTCCAAATTAATAACATGTTTGATCAAGTTTCTGAGAAATTGAAAGTATTTCTTTTTTAAAAAAATACTTATTTTAGAGAGTTAAGACGTTTGACCAAGATTTTAGGTAAAAATAAGTATTTTTAGTAGAAGCAGAAACTATTTTTTCAAAAATTTAAAAAGTAGTTTTTCCCACGAAGCACTTTGAACCTTAACCAAGCACAAATTTGTTATCTTAACATTAACAAGAGTATTTTTTAAAAATCAATTAGTTAAACACAAACGACTACTCTTTCAACGGTACTTTTTCAAAGCAAAATAGAAATTTGGTGAAACAGACTATAAGTTAAGTTCTAACCAAAGCTATCAATCTATCAGGTCAGCCTGATTTATTAACGGGTCATTTGGTTCAAAATTTGGTTATACAACAAATATACAACATTAAAATTTTAACTGAGGGAGTAATTATAATCTTGTTATAAACAATATAAAAAAATTAGAATCCCCTGAATTTAACTTATATGCAATGATAGTGTATGGCTTTTTTATTTGATTTTTGAATGAGTAGTAAAATTCTTTTTGCCTTGGCCAAAACTAACAACTTTTCTTTTATCATGTTAAAAGTTAAGCCTAGGAACTTTGGTGTGAGTTAAAACTCTTTTGATTTGATCAAAACTAGTCACTTTTCTTTCATCTGGATTATACGCATTTCTTTAAAAACTGAATGTGGACCTTAGCCCATTTTGTTGTGGGTTTGATTCATATCATGTAGCCCAACATATTTGTGTCCCTTGAGTTTGGCCCGTATTATTAGTCATCACTTGTCTACTACATTACTTTCTAAAGTTTCTTTATTGTTTCTTAAGCACTAAATTTTTTTTTAGTATAATCATCTATTATTCTGAATTCATAGAGGAAAAATTGTATACGATCATTCGTAATTGGATGGGGCACCAATAGTACGTAATATAGTAAAACTGAATTAGTAGCAGGTTGTTTAGAGATGCACACAAGAAGAAGCTAGCATTTGGGTTCGGTTACAAGTACCCGGACGATGTGAGTGTCACATTTAATCTCTATATAAATCCATGTGGGTGATGAGACATACGGAGAATGTACTTAGCCGAGGGAAGATTATTGGGTGTGTGAACAACGATCCACATTAGTAATCGAATGAAAAAAATATTACATACAATAAGATGTATGAATATTCTTAGTAGTGTGACACCTTTTGAAAAAACTTGTGTAGGCTTACCATAATACTCTTATGGTATCATATAAGAGTATATGTATGTTGGTTCTCAGTGGATACAAAACAATCATGCTTTAGCACACAGTGCAACAACTAGCAAGCGCCACAACTAGCAAGCGCCAGTTTAACTTGGAGGATGGTGGTTTAGTGGCAGTGTGTGCGGCAAGGTGACTAATTATATATTTCACTCATGCATTTGTAATTCATCTGACTATGTTAATACTTCTGAAAATCCAATATGAACATTATCCTTTGTCTTTCTCTAATAGTATAGTCTAACAACAACAAAAAAAAAACATCAAGTGTAGTGTAATCTCATAAGTGAGGTCTGAAGAGAATAGAGTGTATGCAGACTTTAACTCTACCTCGTGGAAGTAAAAAGGGTGTTTCTGAAAGACTATTAACTCAAACACAGCAAATCAAAGTAGTTATGTAAAGGAAATGCGGTAGTGAATTCTCTAATGTATTCCAACTGACAATTGTGGTCAACCCTATCTGTAACAGTATCGTTGGGTTTGAAATTTTTTTGAGTGATGTAGCGAATCACTGCTATACACCTATAACAACATTGACATTGAAATAATTTTTCCCTGTTATAAGCAAAAGAGATGCATAAAATCTAATTTTTCATTTTTAATAGCCAAAGTTTAAGCTTAATACAACAAAAACAATAACATATCCAATGAAATCTCACAAGTGGGGTCTGGGTGGGTAGGATGTACGCAAACCTTACCTCTACCTTTACAAGATAGAAAGGTTATTTTCGATAGACCCTCGGCTAAAAAAATGTCCCCGAGCATGAATATAGGAAAGAAAAAGAGACAATAAAATAATAAATGTCCAAAACACATATAGTAACAGATATCGATACACATCGGCAAAAAAAAAAACTACGCGACTACCTAAATCATATGATTACAAGTACGATAACCTTATGTTACATACTAACCATCTACCATAATCCTGAACCTACACGCCTTCCTATCTAAGATTATGTCCTCAGTCAACTGGAGTTGTGCCGTGTCATTTCGAATTACCTCTCCCAGTCCTTCTTTGGACTACCTCTGCCTCTCCTCGCTCATGATATAGCTAGCCTCTCACACCTTCTCACTGGCGCATCATCGCACCTCCTCTTCACATGTCCGAACCATCTCAACCTCGCTTCCCTCATCTTATTCGCCACTAAGGCCACTCCCACATTTTCCCTTATAACTTCGTACTTAATCATATACCTCCTAGTATGCCCACACATTCATTTGAGCATCCTTATCTCTACTACATTCATCTTCTGAATATGGACACTCTTAACTGGCCAACACTCTTCCCCATACAATAGTGATGGTCTAACCACCACTATGTAGAATTTACCTTTAAGCTTAGGCAACACTTTCTTATCGCACAGTACCCCAAAGGCGAGCCTCTATTTCGCCCACCCCGCTCTAATACAATGTGCGACATCAGCATCAATTTCCCCATCTCCTTGAATTATGGACCCAAGATATTTGAAGTTTCCCCTCTTAGGTATTACTAGTGCCTCAATCTTCACTTTCATCTCCGGTCATACGCCACATCGCTGAACTTTCACTCTAGGTATTTTGTCTTAGTCCTGCTTAACTTGAAACATTTTGACTCTAAGGCCTCTCTCCACACTTTCAGCCTATCATTAACACCACTACGTGTCTCGTCAATCAATACTATGTCATCAGCGAATAACAAACACCACATCACCTCCCCTTGAATATGTCGAGTCAATTTGTCCATCACTAAGGCAAATAGGAACGTGCTAAGAGCTGATCCCTGGTGCAACCCCATCTCGATCGAAAAGTACTATGAATCACCTCCCTCTATCCTAACCCGGGTAATGACTCCATCATACATGTCCTGAATAGCCCTAATATAAGCTACATGTACACCACTAGACTCCAAACATCTTCAAATGACCTCTCTAAGGACTTTATCATATGTCTTTCCAATCAATGAACAAAAAGTTTAAGCTTAATCACACTTGAATAATGAAGAAAAATCTTTTAATGATGAAAATATATATTTGTATAATACTTTTTGTCATAAATATCCCATAATTTGTGGGATTTTCGAGATGACTTTTCAGGGGAATTATGTCCCTTAATATAGGTGTGAATTAAAGTTTATGGTAGAGTAGCATCCAAGAAACCCTAACAGACTTAGAGTTTGAAGACGGAATGGACTCATCTTTTAGAGTCTTATAAAATTTCGATGTCTACAGTTGGTTGTAGCTATTTTGGCTTTGCGAGATTAGGTCGCTAATCAATGATAGTCTAAAAATAAATATTGGTAATTCTCATTCTAGATTTAAACTGAGATCTTCTTTCTCCGTTTTATATCCGATCAAATTATGCTATATAAATTAGGACGGAGGCATTTAAACAAAAAAGTGTTAAACAAAATAAGAGAAAGAAAGTAATAATCATGGAGGAGGTTCTTTACTTTTTCTTCTTTTGGTTCATTTATTCCTTTTCCAAATTTATGCTGTCGATGTCGACAATATTGTTTGGGTTAGACATTTGAGTCGAAATAAAGACTTTAAAGTTTTCAAAAATTGACAACACGACAATATCAGGAATCGATTTTTATCTTGATAAAGGACACAAGGTATATCTTGGGAAAAGGACACCAATGTAGGTAATATTTTTTCCCGCATAGTTGAGTTACGAAGCTAAATCATACCTCTAGCACCAATCACCCTTAACACCGACCACCTCTTCTGCCTGTTATTACTATTGGGCTAAAATAATTCAAATACTCTTAACATGTGATATTATTCATTTTGAGTCAAATCCGCCTGATTTTTTTCTAAAGGATCTCACACATTCACCACCTATAAGTAAGATATTTCTTATTTTCAGCTATCATTAATGTTGGACCTCGAAAATTTACACACCCGATCTCCCTTTAATTTGAACTAAATTTCAACATGACCCATCACCATGCAAAACTAATTTGAATATTAATCGTGTGCCACTCATATTAACTGAGTATTTAGGTTGCCAAAGTCCATTAGATTCTATTTGTGTATGCGCCTTTGAATCTACTGGAAAAGGTAGCAAACCAACGAGTAAATGGGCAAAGGCACTAAGCCAAGCCCATGTCATCACTCCACCACAGATCATGGATATGATATCATTTGTTAAGCTAAAACTTAAAAATATTCTTAACATGATGTAACATTATTTGCTTTTCGTCAATTAATCCGTATGATTTTCTTCGTAAAGCCGCAAACCATTAAAGATATACAATTCATTTTAAGTAAATTACATTTTATTTTCAGCTACCAATATGGAACTTCATTTGAACCCACCAACAACAACCTCCACCATGTCACAGCTGTGCAACCATTAGTATCACCACTATCAACCATCTCTACTATTTTACACCACCACAAACCTACACAAAGTGTTTTTTTTTTTTGTTACGATTCAAAATAGATGGGCTATGTCATAGGTTGCCCCCAAAGATAGAATATGTAATATATATATTAAGACGAATGAATACAAAATTTGGACTAATTCTGCTGAATTTTGCTGAAACTATATAGTAGGCGATATATTGGCCCCTAGTTAAGGGGGCAAAGTACCCTAATTAGTACGAAAACAAGAAAAGATTATGATAAAAGAGTTCATTTAAACGTGTATACCTCAGCTTCATTGTAGGACCAGCAATGTTTGCCTGATGTCGGCAAGTTAGATTAGAATAGATTAACATGTTTTAGTCATAAGCATTTATAAAGATTGTCTTCAAAAAAATTTAAAAAATCAGGTTGAAAAATAATTCACAGGGGATATATGTCAAATGAATTCAAATTCTATGCACGGAACGACATTTACATAATTATATCACTAATTAAGTAATAACGTATAATTTATTTAATAAGTATTGATTCGTAATCTAGAATAAATGTTAAATAATATGTTATGACTAGTGACAAAATCGCCTTTGTCCAAGAAAAGACAATTTTTACGTCATTTGTTTTTGAAAAATTACACATGTAGACAGGTTAAAATGTTCTCTTATGATATATACTATGTGTAAAATTGTCTTAATTTCTATGCGTGCTTACTTTTATATATTTCAATCCTCTTACTAAATTTCTAATTCCTCACTGATTATAATATAGAAAATTTCTATATTATCGGCACTGTTAAGAAGTATGAACAGAGATCATGATATTTATTTTATTCCCTCTTCATGTGTCGACAAAACTCTTTTTATAAATATCTATAAAGGAAAGAAAAAGGACATCAATAATAGATGGTTCCTTTTTTTTTTGTTAGTTTTTTGCAGCACGCAAATCCTGAACCACGTTGTGAAAGTCAAAAAGATGTTCTCCAAAGTAGCAATCACACTATGACAAATCATTCATGGGAAGGAGCGGAAAATTGTTCAAAACATTCATTTCTTTGTCTGATTTGACAATATAAAAGAAGAAAATTGAAGAAGAAGTTGTAATAATCCTAGCAGATGTTTGGACACCAATATATAGAGTGATATTTGAAGAAAAAAATAATACTTGAACTTGAAATTAAAAAAAAAAAGTTTGAAGTTGGCCGAATAACTGGCCCAGGAGATTCGGAACATGCATTTCACTTGAAAACTGTTGAAGTTCTGGAAGTGGAAATAATTTTCACTTAAAATTATGGTCAAACAAAATAATCATCTTTAAAAACTAATTAAGAATTATTCTAATGTATAGCCAAACATTATTTTAAAAAAATTTACAACAAAAAAGTGAATGTAGAATTGTATTAATCTCCCTTGAGGAGTCTTTCTCATTAATACAAATATATATAGTGTGTACAATATGGAATCCTAATACAATAAGGATCATATTTCTACCATAATTATACAACACTAATAATTACAAAATATATGGTGAATATCCTCTAATATTCACTAATACACCCCATCAGTCGGAGTGGGAGGAGGCATGACGATTAGACTGGATCTTAAGTCGATGAATAGTTGTCTAGGAAGTCATTTGGTGAAGATATTCGCATACTGATACGAAGAAGGCACATGCAACACCTTAACATGACCAATAGCAACCGTCTCACGAACAAAATGTATATCCATCTCAATGTGCTTGGTTCGCTGATACTGAACCGAATTATGAGATAAATATATCGCGAATATGTTATCACAGTACACCATAGACGCCTTACGCAATGGACACTGGAGCTCCAAAAGAAGGTTTCGGAGCCAGCAGATCTCAGCAACAACATTTGCAACGCCTCTGTACTCTGCTTCTGCACTCGAACGGGATAGGGTGGCTTGCCTCTTGGCAGACCATGAAATGAGATTATCCCCTAATAACACAAAGTAGCCGGAGGTGGAGCGTCGCGTGTCAGGACAGCCTACCCAATCTGCATTCGTATATGATAACAACAGGATCGGTGCAGAGGGGTATAGATGCAATCCATAATCAAGTGTGTCTTTGACGTATCGAATGATACCTTTAAGGGCAGTAAAATGAGGCTCCCCGAGGGCATGTATAAATAAACACACATGTTGAACAGCATAAGCAATATCAGGCTTGATGAAAGTAAGGTACTGAAGTGCACCTGTAAGACTCCTATAAAGAGTGGGATCGGACACTGGATCACCATCAACAGTACTGAGCTTTAATTTAGAGTCAACCAGAGTCGGCATGATCTTGCAGTTTTCCATTTTAGTCATGTACACAATCTCCTCTGCATACTTACGCTGACACATAAATATAGTATCTGTAGATTTAGTCACTGATATCCCCAAGAAGTAACTCAATTTTTCTAAGTCAGTCATAGCAAATTCAGTTTTAAGCAGTGCAACGATCTCATTTTTCAGCACATCAGATGAGGCAGTAAGAACAATATCATCCACATATAACAACAAATAAGCAATGTTACTACCTCAATGAAAAATGAAGAGAGAATTATCACACTTGCTGCATACAAATCCAATATGCATAATGTAATTAGCAAAGCGTTCATACCATGCTCTGGGGGCATGTTTCAAATCATAAAGTGACTTACGAAGACGGAATACATAATGAGGGGCCTCCGGATGGACAAAGTCTAGCGGCTAGTGCATGTAAACAGTTTCTTTCAAGTCCAATGTAAGAATGCATTCTTTACATAAAGATGATGAATCGACCAATGCTTACCCATGGTAATGCTCAAAACTGTGCGAATGGTAGCTGGTTTGACAACCGGACTGAACGTCTCACCACAATCAATACCCTCTTGTTGATTAGTGTCATTAGCCACAAGTCTCGCCTTATATCTCTCTAGGTCACCAATGTCTCTGAATTTGTGACAAAATAGCCACATGCATCAGATCACATTCACCCCATCCGGTCTTGAAACCAAATCCCAAGTGTGTTATTTTGTTAAAGCACTAAATTCCGCATGCATGGTCGTATTCCAATTAGGATCAAGTTTGGATAATTTTAGATTTTCATAAATTGGGGATATGGTTTGTGTGGATAGGTTAAAATGGACTTTGGGTTTGAAAATCTCGTGTTGAGCACAGGTCTCCATTCTATGTGTGGGGATAGGGACAGTTTGGGTAGAGGGGTTTTGTGCAGGTTGGGGTTGGTTCGGGCCAGTGGTGTGAGGATGGGGCGATGTCGGTGACAGGCTACAGGTGTGGGGAAATGTAGGCGACTGGTTCTGGGTTTGGGTGTCGATGGGGAATATTAACGGAGTGGGGTTTCGACGGTGAGAGTGCAGTGGGTATGGGTACGATCTGAGATCAGAATCGGGATGACAATTTGTGGGGGATGGTTCCAGGTTGCATGATGGGTTGGTGGGCAGGGTGTAAGGGAGGCATTGATAGGATGGATTGTTGTCGGGGTTGGGATAGGCGACTGGGTAGGTATGTCAGTTGAGGAATGTGGTGGTGATAGAGGAGTGGCTGCTGCCGGAACAGTTGCAGCATGATAGAGAGCTTGGTGGACAAACGGTGATGTGTTCGAATCATCAAGAAATTTATAATCAGTGACTCAAAATTTTTAAATGTTGTCAAACGGGAAAACGTACTCAACAAAAGTGACGTGGCGTGAGATTATGATTTTTCCAGTGGATAGCACATAACACAAGTACCCCCTATGGTTCGACGGGAAATCCAGGAAGGCGCACGGAGTTGATCGAGGTGCTAATTTGTGGGGGGGTCGTGGATGTCACATTTGGGTAACAAAGACAACCGAAAATTCTAAGGTGGTCATAGGTAGGGATGCGTCGGTAGAGAATTTTGGTGGGTGTCCTATTTTGAATCGCACGGGTAGGTAAGATGTTAAGAATGTGTTATACCATTTTCAATGCATATACCCAAAAGGTAGGGGAAGAGACGCATGAAAAAGAATGGTACAAATCATATTATTAATGGTGTGGAGAATTCTTTCGGCCTTATCATTTTGAGGGGAGGCATGGGGTCACGAGAAACGAAAGATCATGACATTAGCCGCACAAAAATTATGAAAAATTGAATTATTGAATTCACGACCATTATCACATTGAAATATTTTGATGTCTTTTTTAAATTGCGTTTTAACCATTGTACGAAATTCAATGAATGTGGAGAACACTTGAGATTTGAGTTTGAGCGGATAGACCCAAAGGAAGTGAGAGAAATCATCCAAGAACACCAAATAATATTTATGGCCTAGGTTGCTAGTTATAGGAGAAATCCATAAATTCGCATGAATAATATCAAAGGGAGAGAAATTACTACTTAGAGAAGACGTGAATGGAAGTATAACATGTTTCCCTAGATGACAAGAAGAGCAATTATGGGAAATTATTCCTTTATTACAGTGGATTAAATTTCGATTTCTAAGATAATAAAAAACATGAGCACCCGGATGACCAAGTCTACTATGCCACGTTGATGGAGATATTGTAGCTAAGGCGGTGGGAGGAGTGACATGGGCAGTGGGCTTGGATAGGAAGGGATAGAGGTTCCCTTCGCTATTGCATCTGGTAATAAGTTTCCCCGTATGTAGGTCTGTTATAGAAAAACCAAATGGGTCACAATTGATGGATACAGAATTGTTGGTGACAAATTTTCCAACAGAGATTAGGTTCTTGATGATATTAGGGGCATACAGGATGTTTTTAAGGTAGAATTAAGGATGCAGTGGTGGGGTTAGTGCGTGTCCAAACCCTTATATTGGAATGTGATTATCATTTCCGACCATAATAGATAGAAGATTATTAAAATAGTGCAGTTGAGAAAGATTACCAAAATTGTTGGTGAGGTGAAATGTGACACATATATCCATATACCATGCATTATCGGGCTGTTGGAGAGTCAATGGGCCAAAAACCTGGCCCAAATCAGTTTGGGTAGGGCCTGGAGCGGGTTGAAAATTGCCGCTGGAAATTAGGTCTGACTACTGTGGCCCATCGGCTAGTCTATAGTCGGCTGCTTGGTTGCCAGAGATTGGTCCTGATGGGTGTGGCCCATCGGCTGTGCATCCAGGTTGTTGGGCCGCTGCTGGATAATTAGCCTTGAATGTTGGGCTCTTGCTAGAGGCCCAGTACCCATCCAGCCTGCCAGGGCAGTGGTGGTTTGTCTATGTCATGATGGCTGTCGGAGAATGGGTAAAAGAAAATAATGGGAGGGGGGGTCTTCGGGACGTATACAAGGTGTATGTAGGGCCATATACGAGGTGTACAACGGCTTAAGGAGGTTGTATACGAGCATTGTCAGTCGTATACTAGGTGTATATCGACTTAGAAAAGCTGTATACGGGTAGTATACAGTGGCAGGTAGGGTATATCAGTCGTATACATGGTAATATCGGCGTGTATAGGTTGTATACGAGGGGTATACGGCCTGTTGGAGAGATGGAGAAGGTAATATGGTTGTATATCCGTAGTATATCAGTGGTATACGAGGTTGTTTGTAGAATTGGGGGGTTGTGCAGCTGTATATCTGCGTATATCAGAGGTATATCATCGGTATACGAGTGGTTTGGCACCGAAAATGGAGAGGTAAGGGCGGCCGAAATTAGGTTTTAGGTAATGAAGGATTTTTGGCTCTGATACCATGTAGAATTGTATTAATCTCCATTGGAGAATCTTTCTCATTAATACAAATATATATAGTGTGTACAATGTGGAATCCTAATACAATAAGGATCTTATTTCTACAATAATTATACAACACTAATAATTATAAAATATATGGTGAATATCGTGTAATATTCACTAATAGAAAAGATCATATTCAAACAGGTCCTTAGAATGCTAACCTTTTTTCTCTATGATAACAAGACATTAATTAATCTTTTACTTGAAATGTTATTGATGATACCATTTTTTGTTTCTCAAATAGTGTTCGGTATTCACATTTGATCTTGACAAATTTAAATTTACGTCGCATAAAGCCTAGTAAAACGAGAGCCGTATTCTATTAGAATTTTCTTCATACCCTAAGTGGTCCTCAATAAATTTATATTTGTGTCGCGTAAAATCTAGTAAAAGAAGAGTCGCTTTTTATCAGAATTTTTTTCATATCCTAATTCAAATCTTAAATTCCTGATTAAAAATAAAAGTATCATATTCATCGCAACAACTCTCGGTGCGATCGATGACACCATCTATATACATATTCATGATATGATCGATCCAAAGAAAATGTTATCCCTTGTAAAGTAAAGTTTAGAATTTAGATTAGCAATTAAACAAATCTTGAATTGTATACACACCTCTGTTATTATCTCACTTTCCACAACTAGAACTTCCCAACTCATACACAGAAACAGAATCCCTTTAACAAAGCTAGAAATTAAAGTGCCACCAAATTCACATCATGCAGAATCAGATCAGACACTTATCTTTAGAGATATTCATATTTAGTTATTTAAAGTGAATGTTCATACCTTCATTTTTTTCTTTTTAGTAGATCTTTTTATTTCTTTTAGTGCTTTTCGTTATTATGCTTTCTTAAGTATACCTTTTTTTCTTTTTTACTTATTTATTGTTTGAGGAAGAATGTGCTAGAATTATACTCCTCGCGTCCCCAAAATAATGAAACTATTTCATTATCAATCCATTTAAAAAATGATATCTTTTTAATTTTACAAATATCTAACTTAAATTTTTATGTTACTCTTAATACTGTGGCATATTCAAAAACTAAGTTTCAAAATTTTTTTAGCCACACAAATATTAGGTATTTCTAAAACTACAAATTTCAAATGTATTTATATTTTTCTTAAATTTCATACCTAGTCAACTACGCTTATATAAATTGAAACAAAGAAGATACAATTTGATCAAATAAATGAATAAGTATGTACGAGAACGAGCTAGAAGGTTACCTGCGAGCTCAGCTAAACCCAATAACATTAGTCAAATCTTATAGTATAGATTAAAAAATTTATAAAATATCTATAGTTACTAACACTTAATATAATTATTTTAAAATTTAAGACTCTTAAAATTTAAATTTTGTCTTAGTCTCGACCCTCAATTATTTAAAAAGCCAGAGGAAAAAAGATTAGTGGACATCAAGTGGTCATGACTCGTTACAGATAATGTATACTGTTTTTTTTCTTTTCTTTTTACTGTTTCTCTCTGGATTGTTCAAAGTAACACACCCCACAGTTCAACATCATCCCTTACATTTCTAACTTGTGCCACTATAAATACAGAACCTATTTGCTTGTCTTCTTTACTCTTCACCAAAGAAATGAAACAAAGAGAAATTGAAAGAAAAATAAAAGAAGATATCCAATATGGCTGGCTTTTCGAAAGCAATTGCAACTGTTCTCCTTATGTCGATGCTGGTTTCTGCTACTGGTAATTAATTTATTTTCTTTCTCGTTTGGTTCTTTATATATATAACGAAGCTATTCTTGTGGTGTTAATATGTTCACTCCCTTTTGTTTCAGTTCATATATCATACTTTCCTTCTTCATCCGTTCATTAAAGAATGTCTTCATTCTTAATTCGTTCTAAAAAATGATAACATCTTAGTATTTAGTAATAATATGACTGAACATCTGGGACACTTACAGACAGTGTTTAGATTATTTGTTAGTAATGAAATTATAATAAGTAAAAAGAAAATGGAGCTATGTAAAAAATACATAAACTTCTTAGGAATAATTCTAGGAGAAGGAAAAGTAAAGTTACAACCACATATAGCTAAGAAAGTATTAGATATGCCCGACAAATTAGATAATACCAAAGACTTACAAAAATTCTTAGGAATTCTAAACTATGCTAGAAGTTTTATAAAGGATTTAGGAAAACTGGCAGGACCATTATACTCAAAAACAGGTTCGACCGGTCAAAAACATTTTAACAATGAAGACATAAAAATAGTAAAACTATTAAAAGAAAAAATTAAAAATATCCCAGACCTAAACATGCCTTTAGAAATAGACTACCTAATCATCGAAACAGATGGCAGTTTCGAAGGCTGGGGAGCAGTATTAAAAGCAAAACAAAATAAACACTGCAGTAAAACTACAGAAAAGATTTGCGCTTATCAAAGCGAAAAATATAAAGAAAAAGGTAATATGAGTTGTATAGATGCAGAAATTCTAGCGGTAATCTACGGCCTTAACGCTTTCAGACTATATATACTAAATAAACCAGAAACATTAGTTAGGACTGACTGCGAAGCCATAGTTAAATTCCATCAAAAAATAAATGATAAAAATAGCAGTAGAAGAAGGTGGCTAAATTTCTTAGACACCATATCAATTTATAATTTAGTGTTTGAACACATTAAAGAAAAAGACAATAATCTAGCAGACCAGCTCAGCAGATTAAATATTACATCTAACTAACAAGTTTGTTTTTCTATGTTAATGAAACAGCATGAGCTCTTCAAAGACTCATCCAACAGACAAGGGAAAAGGCCCAGCCAAATCCCAAGATGATTACAGACACACGGTATTGGAAAATCTTAAATTTAGACCCATGACCGATCTAGAGACTCCAACAATAGAAAGACTCTATTTTGGTAAGAATAATTTAGTATCTTTTCCGTCTTCGAATTTAACTTTTAAAATACTCTCAGAATTCATAGTAGACAAACGACAAAAATGTTTAACAGACAATTTATGGATATCTCACAACAGAAAAGACTCTAGCCACTTTGTAGCAACTTTAAACTGTTTATGTCAATACTTTACTGAGAAAAACCAAGACAAGTGTTTAAAATTTTACGTAGTAGTACATGGAAAAACTAACGGAATTTTCCAAACTTGGCTAGAAGTATTAGACTCCATTAAAGATATTAAAAACCCAATTTTTAAAGGCTTTAATGATTTTAATGAAGCTCTAGACTATACTAGAGGAGTGCTTGGACCAAACTACTATATCTCTCCAGCTCTTAGACAAAATCCAAACAAAACCCCTCAATACAATATTCAGAAAGATACTGATAAAATCATTTTTTGCGATCATTGTTCCACAATGACCGAGACAGTCAGACGCCTCAATCAGACTAAAGAGACTCTCATACTACAAAACACCAGACTCTCAGAACAAATACAGTTGCTAGAACAAAAATTACAAGACAGTCAAAAGTAGAAAGAAATTCAGAAACAGAGTTCTCCATCTCAGATCAAAATGGATGAGACAGGTGTGCGTTCCCTTCTGAATGCAAACAAATCCACTGTACAGGACAAATGTACAGCTAGTCCGGTGCAAACGGTTGCCGGTAAAGACTTCTCAAATCCGTTAAGGGCTGTCACTTTGCCAAAAAGTGAAAGTGAGGAAGATAATTCCTCTCAATTCAGACGAAGACTTCCCAGAACATTTAATCAAGGATCATCTTCAAGAAATAGAACTACAATGTTAAAAAAGAAAAAAAATAAAAATATAGAAAAAATTATCGAAGAAACACTAGCAAGAATTCTTCAGAAAGACACTACCCAGAACAAAGGTGCCGAACAAGACAAACATGTAAATCCACCTATAACGTCTTCATCACAGTTACCGGTAGACAGTCAAGATCAAAATTCAGACAATGAAAATGAAGAACATGTTTCAGATAGCGATGTCCAAGACACGCATGATGCTCAAGACCCAAACGATTATGATTCAGGAATGAGTTTCGACTCAATTGCATTGCATAATCTAGACACGTAGCAGAAAGCATAGTTTTTAGACCCAGATATTTTCTCTAAAAACATCAGACTGACAAATTGATGGCGACGCAAAAGACGAATAAAGCAGACGATAAGATAGAGATATAAAGCTAAGAAGAAAAATAATGCGCGACAAGAGAAATCTACAACAAAATGATAAAGTAACTCTTTAAAGTTTCACATGATGATGGGGCCCACAACGCACCCGGCAGAAACTCGAAAGATTCTTAATTCATTTTGAAATCCGAAGAATAAAGTCCGCCAGGCATTATAAATAACAGACTCAAAAGAAAAAGAAAGACACACAAAAACACAGACAAGAACCTAAATGCAAGAAATCTCTCTCCCCTCTCTTTTCTACTCATTTGTATAAACACCCCTTATTTACATAGTAGTTAGCATTTTTTGCTTTCAGGAAGCGGCTAAGCTTACCGGGGCTTCCCGAAAGGGAAACCTCCCTGTATTTTCAATTATGTAAGTCTACTTTCAGTAGTTATCTCCTCTGCATGTAAATTAAGTTTTTGAAATATTAATATCTTGCAGTCTAAACCTCTGCAGAAAGTATGTTGTTAAATATGTTGTTGTTATTACTATCATGAAGTTATTATTATTGTTATAATCATGAACTCGACCTGCTTAGGCATAGTTATTCTTTGAACTTAGTATACGGTTATTTTTTAAGCTCTATAATGACCTCAATGGATTAGCCTGTAAATTCCTATGTCAACGGTGGTTGACGATATGGCCTTTTAATGTCCACTGAAGGACTATGTTGGCCTGAAAACTGGGTGTGGCTAAAGACGACTGTCATTACTAGGGTAAGGTTTAAAAGAAGAGATGAACAGTTCAAAGGAAGAAATAAATAAGCATAGAGTGTTCACGAGATGAACAATATATAAGAACTCGCATGACTGGACATAGTCCAGATTAAAAAAAAAGACACATTCTGATTGTAAGACAGACATTCTAATGTAACAGTCATAATTTTATCAGTTATTCCATAATATTCACAAATTTTATGAATATTTCTTGCAATAAAAGATCAAGTGTGTCTATCATCAATATATCTATATGATAAAATATGGTTTTGCATAGATCAATTCTGATCTATCCAATGACATGTTACAGTTAAATAATCATTACCGTTAGTACTACGACCTATATCAGAAGTTCCACTTTGTCATTAAAATGATATAATGCATAATGTAAATACTATTGATATTCATGTGCAAATTTAAAAACGTCTCTTCTAACAGTTGATCTAGAAAAACCGTTAAAAGCAGGATTATACGTTTCTCTAATGTAATGAATAAAACCAGGAGAGGAAGGAAATGAAAAAGGCAAACCCTCTTTCGCAACTAATTTTGCTATATTTTCCCTATCTTTGTGTTTATCATATTTAAAACCTATAATTCCCCCCGTCATCGGGTTAATTCGACCATGTACTTGGTCGGGGACACTATGTGAACCTTGTTCCGACTCAAAAGGCATTGGCACAGCCGATTTTTCAGCCAGGTATTGGTTATACCTAGCTTTGTGAACGTTTTGTACATGTCTCAATAAATCTCCCGTCCCACCATGACATTTTTCGATTTTAAATTTATAAACTTCTTGACAAATTTTCCCTATCAAAAAATTTTCATGCATGTGATTTTTAAATTTTTGTTGTCTTGGGCCTCAACTCATACTAGGGAGAATATGAGGCATTCCTGTTTCAATTTCAGGCTGAGGCTCAGTCTGAGCCTGACATGGAGGTGCCAATGCCTCAAGCTAGTTGTCAACTTCACTCCCAATTTTTGAACTTTGATATAAATAAGCAAATAAAATATAATATTTAGTAGGCAATGTAGACTTGTAGAGAGATAGATAGAGAGATTAGAGAGATGGTAAGAAAATTTGTGAGAAAAATAAAGAGGAGAATGAGGTATTTATAGTTGAGAAATATGGTTAAACTGTAAATATATTAACTTAGGGGTTAAAATAAATATTAAGGGGTAGGGGGTTTATGGGGTGGGGGGGCAAAATGGCCGTTATAGACATTGCACAACTGCCAAAATCTAAATTTGGACGTCGTACAACGACTATTTTTTGCAAAATAGAAGGGGTCGGGACGGGGCTGGGTCGAGATAAATGAGATCGGGACAGGCGGGATGAGCTCTAGTCCCATCCCTAGTTCGATCCCCCACACCGATAATATCATTTTGATTTTTTAGGGAGGTCGGGGCGATAAATGGGTCGGGTCGGGTCGGGATTGGGCTGACCCGGCCCACTAGACATCCTTAATTGATACTAACACCTCCTTGTCTCAGAGCTTTCTGAACTTTTTCAGCAAAGAGACTAAGTAATCCATCTATAAATTTGGACTTCCATTATGTGTGATTACACTCGGGTAATTCCATCACCCTACAAAGGATTACATCCTTATACCACCTAAATGAGCTAAGGGTCTTACATCTCAGGTTTTGGAGCATCGTCCTAATATTCTCACTGTCATCTGACCATCAACCAGTGAAATGCTCTATAATATTAATAGCTAGAGAATAAACAACATTATGTTCTTGTGCTGTTGTTCCTTATCCCAAGTGATCGTGCTTAGCAGAGGAAGAGATATGCAACAAACTTTAAGCTTCTTATTTAGAGCGAGGTTTTTACAAAATAGTGGGAGAGGGATAGCTTCTGAAAGCCTCCCTTTGAAACTAAAATAATGATCCTTTATATAGATGATCGAAAGCACACAGTACTATGGCCAATAATTCATACTTATGGCCGACACAATAAAAAAGTAAAGGCCCACTACATGTGGCCGACAAAAAAAATATTAAAAGTTACAATTATTTCTGCTTTATTAAAGCAGATTCTGCTGATAAGATAAAAAGACAAAAGTAAAGGGCCTATTACATGACCGACAAAGAAAAGTAAAAAGCTACTTTTATTAAAGTAGATTCACCTTTATAAAAGCAGGTTCGTCTTCTTCCATCGGATGATTCCGCTGGGTCCATTGTCCTAACTTTATTCAAATATTTTCTTTTCCTTTGGACTTATCTGAAGTGGAAGCATCTTCCATTTTGCTTCAGCTCCTTATAATGAGCTATTATGGTGGTAATCTGATCTATTAAATCCTGATCGTGAAGAATTCCCTACTTCGTTGAGTTTTTTCCAGAACTTTGTATAAAAAGTCCTATAAATACATGATATATACTGCGGGGTATAACCCACCTCAATGGACCATTTCATTATCCAAGGATGGAAAATTCAACAAAGAAATGCATAATAACAATTTCTTTTATTAACATCTCAGTATTTTCCCATTCTACTACTTTGGGAGAAACTTTAATCCATTATGTATATAAACTTTTGAATGTTTGAGGTAAAATTGTGACAGATGATCCATAATTGATCCACCATTGACAAAAACAATTTGGTATATGCTGTTTCTAAACATTAGCACCAATTTTTTTATAAACCACGAGTGTTTCCTATTAGGATTCTCGTAAAGAAAAACTTTATTAAAGCCATCAATATAATCCCAGTAATTAATTTTACCTGGACCTTTTGCTCTGGGTGAAGATATTCCCTTTCCCTCAGAGTGCTAATTCCCAGTCCTCTAGAGTAAATATCTTTTTAATAATTATTTTTGAAAAGTTATAAATCTTTCTGGTATGTCCTAGATAATAATGTTGTATTTCAGCCGATCCAATCGATAAGAGTATTGTCTCGTAATGCATCCTAGATTTATAAGTAAGGGTAGGATATGTAAAGTCCAAATAAACTTTTGCATTATCTGTCAAGGATCATCCTTCCATTGAAGGTCTTTATTATCCAACAAAAGTATAACTTCTTTATAATCATTCTGTTCACATGAATCTGTATCATCCTGATCATTTTCCTGTGTAACATCAGAATATGAAGGTGACATATTATCACCTTTACCTGTATCTTGGGATTTTATAAAATCCATGATTTTTTGGTATAAGGGACTATCCTTATTAATACTGGATGGTTCTGAGATATCCTCGGCTATAAGCCTTTTGTTTCCCATTTGAACGAGAGTATTACCTCTTCCTGCTCCTCTGTCTCCCTTGCCTCTATAAGAGTACCTCGCCAATTTGGCCTCATCCTGCACATGAATAAACAGAGTTATGAACTTAAATATTCCCTTGTAAGAAAATCAGAGAGGTTATTAACTGATCCTTTTTTATAATGAATTTCAAAATTAAACGGGGCTAATAGAATCTGTCATCTAGCAAACATTTGTTTAGAAATCATGTTTACAATCTTTATTAAACATAAATTTAACCGATTGAAAATCTATTTTTATTAAAAAAATTTGATTATATAAATCTCCTTCAAATTTTAAAACACTCTCAACTATCGCAAGGATCTCCTTAGCAATAACAGAATAATTCTTCTGGCTATCATTCCATTTGCCAGAATAAAATTGCACCAAATACTAAACATGATGGAGAGTTCTAACAACGGACAAACCATGGTCCTTAGTGTAATGCTCATATAATTATTTTATTTTAATTTATATGATGCAATTTGAATTGTGCATGGAAGTTTAAAAAATTTAAAATGTGTGATCTAATCATATAATTTGTATGTTATTACAGAAGCCTCTCAATAAAAGTAAAAGTAGCAAGAGCTAAGTTAATTATTTTCAAATTCAAAGGTGTTATCATTTTTTAGAACGAATTAAGAATGAAGACATTCTTTAATGAACGGATGAAGAAGGAAAGTATGATATATGAACTGAAACAAAAGGGAGTGAACATATTAACACCACAAGAATAGCTTCGTTATATATATAAAGAACCAAACGAGAAAGAAAATAAATTAATTACCAGTAGCAGAAACCAGCATCAACATAAGGAGAACAGTTGCAACTGCTTTTGAAAAGCCAGCCATATTGGATCTCTTCTTTTATTTTTAGGACCAGCTTATGAAAGACTCTTATTTAGAAGTTAAAGAAGAACTTAGGAATCTGTATCTAGAGTATATTCGCCTAAATACTAGTTAAAGAGAACCCTTTAAGACTATTAGAATTAATAGATAAGATATCACATTTAGAATATAAGTTAATAGGACACCTAAAGCATAGGAAGACCGTAAAAGACCAAAAAAGGTTTAAACCATATTAATGCGATCCCTACCTTTTGTAAAACAGATTCGCTTTAATCAGTGGCTTTTATATAGAGATATAAAAAGAAAGAAAATATATATATTAGCAGAAAGAGCTCTACGCTCTTTTTTAGAGTTAGTAAAGTCCAAACTTTTTACCCAAGCTGAATTACTCAGCCATTACGAAGACCTGCGTAATCACCTAGAACTAATACATTCTATAACCTTATCTACAAAAATACAAGAGAGCCTACAACGTAGAAAAATTAGTAAAGAATTAATCTCCCATATAGAGTGGGAATTACAAGGAATACAGAGCGATATAACATACTTTAGAGATAGTATAAATTTCCATATTAGAATTAATAAAATAACAATACCTTTAGGATAAAGAAAATAGAGTCTTTAAAACATTTAGAATATTTAGATTTAAGAATAACTCCAAAAAATAAATATAGAATTTTAACAGACCACAGTATCGTAAAGTGTAATTTTAGTACTGGAGACCATATACTACATAGTGAAGAAAAATAATTAAATACTATAGTAGATATAATTATAAACCTAAGTGAGAACATAAAAGAAAATAATAATCACCATAGTATAAATTTAGAAAAATTAGAAGCAACGCAGATTAAACAGAAGAAAATATTTGAAAAATCATAGCAAAACCTAGAATATATAAATTCTCTAGTTAATAAGTGCGATTTAAAAAATTTATCTACAAAGAAAGATTTAGAGATTTTATTAAAAACAATTTAATAAGTATAGAATCCAAAACTACCCAAGAAATAAATAGAATTAAGCAAGATTTAACAAGTTTAACAAATAAAATCAATAAGTTAGAAGAAACAATTAAAGAACTAAAAGAAATTACCCTTTCATGAGCAAATTGAGTGTATTTCAAGAAGAAGCTTTAAAAATAATAGAAAAATCATTACCACTACCTTTAGACTATAAAGAATATACACCTAACGCCAAATCAGATCAAATACTTTTAAAACAAAATATTATTACAATATCTTTAATTTTAGACATTGTCAGAAAAATAGATACATTAACATCAAGACTAGACGTATTAAGCGAGCGTATTTACCTGATAGCAATAGAACAAGATAAAGAGGTATCAAAAGATAAACAGGTAGAGGAACTAATTGATCAATTAAAAAGAGTAGAAATAACCCCTCAAAGAGAAAGAATAATTAAAAAACCAAAAAAATGGACATTTTTCCAGCTAGACCAAGAAACGAAAGCGAAAGACCAAGATTAAGTTTTTCTGAAGACAGGATAGGAAATAGTTTTATATCTCGATTATTAAACAGGAGAACACCTGAAGAAAATAATAGACAACTGAGTGAAGTAGTAAATGTAGATCGAGACATTAGTATTTTCCAACAAAATCAACTAAAAATACTAAACCCAAAAACTCTATACAATACTAGACAATTTTCGTCAACAACTCAATTATATAGGCATTATAGAGGAGCAATTGTCGGTATTAGGAAATACAACTGCCAATATAAGCTTAATAAGTTTAGAATCTATAAAACAAATAAAGAGAACCACCAAAACTCTCATGCATATGGGATTAATGGTCGTAGGAATAAAAGGCTTAACAAGAAAAATTTAGGAAGTAAAGTCTTGATAGTAATCTATGATGATAGATGGACAGAGATGAAGAAATCTATCATAGGAATGACTGAAATAGACATGACAGATAATGGAGGAATATTTTATATTAGCTCAGACTTCTTAATGAACTTAACAGAATTCGGAAAACATATAAAAATAGGAATACAGACAAAAGGATATGAAGAAATGCATAGTGGAAATAATCTACTTTTATGCTTAGGATTCTTAGGAAAGATGACGGATAATAGTAATACAAAATTTAAAATAAAAATTAACGATGTAGTAGAATTAATGAGTAACAAAGGAAGAAATTTAATTAAGCCTATAAAAGTAAGACCTGAAGAATATGCAGGTTTGGAATGGAAGTTAGAACAATTTAGTACAAAGAAAAAAATATTACAACCCGAATCTCATCTAGTATATACAAATCCAAAAGGAGAAACCTCGATAAGATTCACAGACTATAATTACATTCCACAGAAAGACTGTGAAGAAGAAAGTACAGTAGATGAACAAGAAATAACAGAAACTACGTTTATGAATATAGAATTAATCCAAGAAGGCTATGAAGTAGACATCGCCATAGAAGAAGCTAAACGCCTGAAAAAAGAAAAACCATGGATGTTATTCAAATGTAAAGGATGTAAGGTAGACCATATGGATTTAGAACAAGCTATAGATCATTTTAAGTTATGCGAAATAAGTACTGACAATTCAGGGTATAAAAAAGAACAAATTTTGAAAACAAAAACGGATACATTTGAAGAAATCTGGAAAGATCTTATCCTTAGTGAAGACGATTTCGAAACAAATTCAGTAATAAGCCAAAAAGAGTTAACCCGATGACGGGGGGACGGGAGATTTATTGAGACATGTACAAAACGTCACAAAGCTAGGTATAACCAATACCTGGCTGAAAAATCGATTGTGCCAATGCCTTTTGAGTCAGAACAAGGTTTACATAGTGTCCCCGACCAAGTACATGGTCGAATTAACCCGATGACGGGGGGAATTATAGGTTTTAAATATGATAAACACAAAGATAGGGAAAATATAGCAAAATTAGTTGTGAAAGAAGGTTTGCCTTTTTCATTTCCTTCCTCTCTTGGTTTTATTCATTACATTAGAGAAACGTATAATCCTGCTTTTAACGGTTTTTCTAGATCAACTGTTAGAAGAGCCGTTTTTAAATTTGCACATGAATATCAATAGTATTTACATTATGCATTATATCATTTTAATGACAAAGTGGCACTTCTGATATAGGTCGTAGTACTAACGGTAATGATTATTTAACTGTAACATGTCATTGGATAGATCAGAATTGATCTATGCAAAACCATATTTTATCATATAGATATATTGATGATAGACACACTTGATCTTTTATTGCAAGAAATATTCATAAAATTTATGAATATTATGGAATAACTGATAAAATTATGACTGTTACATTAGATAATGCTGCTTCTAATGATTATGTTGTAGACCTTTTAAAAATTCGATTAACTCCATCTTTTTATGATAATTTTCATATAAGATGTGAATGTCATATTTATAACTTAGTTGTAAAGGAGGAGCTAAAACTTTTTAAAAATATTCTTGATAAAGTATAATTTGATATAAATTTTATTTTTAAAGGTAATAAAATACAAAGACGCAAAGAGTATAAAAAATTTGTCATGATTGTGGATCACCTTATAGAAAAATTCAAGAAGAAGTAGCGACTAGGTGGAATTCTCTATATGAACAACTACTTGTTGCTCACGAGTATAGAAGACCTATAGCTTTATTACTTAACGGCCATAATCAAAATTCAAGGGATATGCTTGTAGATAATGATTGGGAATAATTTTTAGAACTTATTGGATTTTTAGAGAAATTTTTTCTAGCTACTAAAGAATTTTCTGGTATTTATTATCCTACTATTTCAATTATGTTATTTTATATAGCTTTAATATTTTTGTTAATTAGTGAATATATGCAAAAATCATCTTACGCTCCATCTATTAAAAATGTTTATAAAATTAAAAAAAAACTTTTTTTCTATTTCCACTATTTATATTATTAGTGCTATATTAAATTAGACTATTAAAGTAGACGGTTGTAAAACACTTGTTGAAACGATTTATGAAAGTATAAAAATACTTCCACCTCTAAGTCCAACAGATCCAAATAAAGAATCAACTCACGAACCAACTGAAGAAGAAGTTACGTACACAATGGAAAAATAAAACTCCAACCCCATATCGCTAAAAAGGTTTTAGACATGCCAGATAAACTGGACAAAACAAAAGACTTACAGAAGTTTCTAGGAATATTAAATTATGCCAGAAATTTTATAAAAGACCTAGAAAAGATTGCTGGACCATTATACTCTAAAACAGGTTCAACAGGTCAGAAAAAATTTAATACTGAAGACATAAAGATTGTGAAGCTCCTGAAACAAAGAATCCAGAATATTTCGGATCTAAGTATGCCTCTCGAAAAAGACTACTTAATTATCGAGACAGACGGAAGTTTCGAGGGATGGGGCGCAGTATTGAAAGCAAAGACAAATAAATACTGTAATAAGACTTCAGAACGTATTTGCGCTTATCAAAGTGGTAAATACAAAGAGAAAGGTAACATGAGTAGTATAGACGCAGAAATACTAGCAGTAATATACGGACTAAATGCTTTTAGACTTTATATTTTAAATAAGGCTGAAAAGTTAGTTAGAACAGATTGTGAGGCTATTGTTAAGTTTCACCAGAAGATAAACGACAAGAGTAATAGTAGACGTAGGTGGTTAAATTTTTTAGACACCATATCTATATACAATTTAGTCTTTGAACACATTAAGGGTAAAGATAATAACTTAGCAGACCAGCTTAGTAGATTAGCAATCACTACAGACAAATCTAGAAAAAATATTAAAGTTTTTCCTAGCTAACTGTGCTCTTTTTCTTGTCAGCATGAGTAGCTCAGCAAAGAAGACTGCAAAAGACAAAGGGAAAGGCCCGGCCATACCCCAAGACACTTATAGACAATCAGTATTGGGGAACCTGAATTGCAGGCCCATATCTGCCCTTGAGACTCCCCCTTTAGAAAGACTCATTTTCGGTAAGAATAATTTAATATCTTACCCACAGTCTAATATGACTTTTAAAGTTTTGCCAGACTTTGTTATAGACAAACAACAAAAATGCCTTGTGGATAATTTATGGATTTCACACACAAGGAAAGACAACAACCATTTTTTGGCTACTTTAAATAGTACTTGTTCTTATTTCCATGAAAAGAATTTAGAAAAACGTTTTAAATTTTACGTTGTGATTCATGGAAAGACTAAATGAGTATTTCAGACTTGGATTGAAGTGGTGGATTCAATTAAAGATATTAAAGCCCCATTATTCAAAGGTTTTAATGATTTTAATGAGGCCCTTGATTATGCAAGAGGAATACTTGGCCCCAATTACTACCTCTCTCCAGCTCTCAGACAAAATCCTAATCAGACCCCACAGTATAACATCAAAAAAGACAAAGATAAGATCATCTTTTGTGACCATTGTAATACAATGACAGAGTCATTTAAAAGATTAAACCAGACAAAAGAAGAGCTTCAGACTCAGACCATATATCTACTAGAAAAGAATACAAAATTAGAATTACTCCTGAGACAAACCCAACAGAGTTCTCCATCTCAAAAAATGGATGAGAGCGGTGTACATTTCCGTCTGAATGTTAAGAAACCTATTGTACCAGGTATAGGTACAACTAGTCCGGTACAAACGGTCGCCGGTAAAGACAAATCAAAACCGTTGAAAGTTGTCACTTTACTAAAAAGTGAATCAGAAGAGGAAATTCCTCTTAAGACTAGACGAAGACTGCCCCAAACTCTAATTGGATCAACATCCCGAGCAAGGAGCAGAAAAAAGAAGCCACAACAAAATATAGAACAAATAATAAAAGATACTTTGGAAAGTATTTTCAAAGAACAGATTAAACCAGTAATAGAAGATAAACATGAGAACCCGGAAATCACAACACCGGAAATATCAAGACAAAGTAGAGGACTAAATACAGAAGATATAGATCATGTGTCAGAAACAGATTCAGAAAATGAATTAATCCAACATGCTCAGGATCCAAACGATGACTCGGGCATGATTTTTTATTCCATTGCAGAACATAATTTGAACACATGAAAGAAAGCAGAAGCAACGGACAACTACAAAGTTGAAAGATGCCAAAGCCAAGACAAAGACAGTCACTTTAAAAAAGTGACCGAAAGTAGCAGACAAGACAAGACAGCAGCGTTGAAAAAATCAACAAAGCAAAAGGACGACAGCAGAAAACAACAAAGAAGATAATTCTTCAAAAAGTTGAAAGGACAAATGGGGCCCTCAACGCACCCAGCCTAAACTATTGAAGATTCTTTTTTAAGTTTGAAATCCGCAGCTGAAATCCGCCAGCCATTATAAATAAGAGACCTCTCTTCAGAAGATAGATAGAGCGAGAGCAAGAGATAGAGCGAGAGAAAGATAGGAAAGACACTACAGAAAAAATCATAGAAAAACTCCCTCCACCAAACACCTCCTTTCTCCAATAAACTCCCCTCACTTGTATAAACCCCGATGTAAGTAGAATAAGGGTGGTACGCATTCCCCCGTAGCGACCACATCTCCCCGGGACTCCCGAAAGGGAAACCTCCCTGTACTTCAGACTATGTAAGTTCTTTTTAAGAGTTTTTTAAGTAGTCATCTCCATATGTATATTATGTTTGTACTATCTTGCAGAAATGCAAGTTTATCTTGTTAATACAGAATGATGTTTTTATTTTTCACCATGAATCTTAAAGTTACTAGTTATAATCTTTGCCAAAGAATGTATTAGTTGCTGTTAAAATCTTATTAGCTCTTATACCTAATCACGACTGCCCAATGAACTTAGTATATGGTTATCCTTTATTCTCTATAGTGACATCCATGGATTAGCCTGTAAATTCCTATACCAGCGGTGGTTGGTAAGAATGGCCGTTGATGTCCGCGGAAGGACTGTGTTGGCCTGAAAATTGGGTGTGGCTAAAGACGACAGTCATTATTAGGGTAAAGTCTAAAGGACGAGATGAACAGTTCAAAAGAAAGAAGTGAATAGAAATAATAGTACAGTAAGACCAAATAGTAAAAAAAAATACACCAACTGGCAGGGATGATGAATAGTAATGTTAAGACTAGTGACTGGACATAGTCCAGAAAAAAAAAACACTACAGAAAAAATCATAGAAAAACTCCCTCCACCAAACACCTCCTTTCTCTAATAAACTCCCCTCACTTGTATAAACCCCGATGTAAGTAGAATAAGGGTGGTACGCATTCCCCCGTAGCGACCACATCTCCAGGGACTCAGAAGGAAACCTCCCCTGCATTTGAGACTATGTAAGTTCTTTTTAAGAGTTTTTTAAGTAGTCATCTCCATATGTATATTATGTTTGTACTATCTTGCAGAAATGCAAGTTTATCTTGTTAATACAGAATGATGTTTTTATTTTTCACCATGAATCTTAAAGTTACTAGTTATAATCTTTGCCAAAGAATGTATTAGTTGCTGTTAAAATCTTATTAGCTCTTATACCTAATCACGAATGCCCAATGAACTTAGTATATGGTTATCATTTATTCTCTATAGTGACATCCATGGATTAGCCTGTAAATTCCTATACCAGCGGTGGTTGGTAAGAATGGCCGTTGATGTCCGCGGAAGGACTGTGTTGGCCTGAAAATTGGGTGTGGCTAAAGACGACAGTCATTATTAGGGTAAAGTCTAAAGGACGAGATGAACAGTTCAAAAGAAAGAAGTGAATAGAAATAATAGTACAGTAAGACCAAATAGTAAAAAAAAATACACCAACTGGCAGGGACGATGAATAGTAACGTTAAGACTAGTGACTGGACATAGTCCAGAAAAAAAAAACACTACAGAAAAAATCATAGAAAAACTCCCTCCACCAAACACCTCCTTTCTCCAATAAACTCCCCTCACTTGTATAAACCCCGATGTAAGTAGAATAAGGGTGGTACGCATTCCCCCGTAGCGACCACATCTCCCCGGGACTCCCGAAAGGGAAACCTCCCTGTACTTCAGACTATGTAAGTTCTTTTTAAGAGTTTTTTAAGTAGTCATCTCCATATGTATATTATGTTTGTACTATCTTGCAGAAATGCAAGTTTATCTTGTTAATACAGAATGATGTTTTTATTTTTCACCATGAATCTTAAAGTTACTAGTTATAATCTTTGCCAAAGAATGTATTAGTTGCTGTTAAAATCTTATTAGCTCTTATACCTAATCACGACTGCCCAATGAACTTAGTATATGGTTATCCTTTATTCTCTATAGTGACATCCATGGATTAGCCTGTAAATTCCTATACCAGCGGTGGTTGGTAAAAATGGTCGTTGATGTCTGCGGAAGGACTGTGTTGGCCTGAAAATTGGGTGTGGCTAAAGACGACAGTCATTATTAGGGTAAAGTCTAAAGGACGAGATGAACAGTTCAAAAGAAAGAAGTGAATAGGAATAATAGTACAGTAAGACCAAATAGTAAGAAAAAATACACCAACTGGCAGGGACGATGAATAGTAACGTTAAGACTAGTGACTGGACATAGTCCAGAACAAAAAAAAAATATTTTTACTAGAGATAACTATTTAATGACTTAAAGATAAAACATAGCGAGAAGATACTACAGGAAGGGAGTACTGAGTAGGATATACAACTATTTTATCAACCTCCCAAAATTGAAATACTTTTATCTAAGCCTTATTTTTACTTGGTTATATATATATATATATATATATATATATATATATATATATATATATATATTGATAGTGCCTCTCTGTGATCCCTCCGCTTGTTCTGGTATCAGAGCCATGTTAACAAGTAGTAATAGGTAACTAGCTCAACACACTTTCTAAATGATGAATATCATCAGGAAAACACTGTTAAAAATAGTAAAAAAGAGGAATATGATATACCTCAACATTTAGATCTACTTATTAAGTGGACTATTCAAAAGATCCAACCCAGGGTGATATATCAAATGGGTACTCTAGAGAAAATAGGTTTCAAACAAGTTGTTAAAACAACTGAAGAGACAATCCCTGTAGATATCGATTATGCTACATTTAAATTATTAAATGACAATGATATTGCTCCTTATAGGAAAATCAATCTATTTATGCATATTGGATTAGTACTGGTTGTTTTTTAAGCCACTTACATTAAGAGGCTTGCCAGAGAGCTTTATAGCAGCTCTAAGAGATGGTAGAAATCAGAACTGGAAATAATTCCTTATAGGGACAGTACAGACCAATTTGAAAAAATCCCTTTATTTTAATGTCTATCCTAACTTGCAAGTATCTTTGCAAGATGAGAATTCTTTAAATGCTTTAATATTAAGTATTAAGTTGCATGGTTATGATTATATGCCAAGAACTGAACTTATATGTATTTATTATAGAATTTATTTTAAACCCTTATACACCATGAATCCTATGTGTAAGATCATGGATTTTAAAAATGAAACTATTTTAATAGGAACGAATTTTGGTAAATAAAAAATTACCGCCAGGAGACCTATCAAATGGGATGAAATAGATTTTCCCAAAGAATTGGTTATAGAGGGAGCTGCTGCTCCAAAGAGTAATTGTAATACTGATATTGCTCATATTGAACAAACCCCATATGGGACTGTGAAGCTAAAGTTTTCTAAACCAAATTATTTGACAAATGATTTTGGATCAAGATCTACTAGATCTGATATTTCAAACCATTCTTATATTTCACCAGCTGATTATATTGTTAGATCTCCATCACGAGCTTCTACTTCACGTATTCAAGATTTTATAAATCCACATGTTCCAGATAATACTGATAGCAATAGAGTTGATAGGATTATAATTGGTAATGATAATATTTCCAGAGGAGTTAATGAAGACCCAGATATAACTGAGTCAGACATGGGTTATCCAAGTATTTAGTGGATCAAAGTCCAAAAATTGATTTTAGTCGGGGATCGCCCGCACGAAAGAAAATCAATGAAGACTTTTATAAACCCAGATGGGAACCGTTTAAAAAATGGTTTTTTGAAACTTTTGATAACAGTGAGCGATTAGTGCTTCAAGAGGATTTTTATAAAGATCCCTCTCGAGCTAATAAAATTATTTCTTTTGTTCCTTGGTTTATGGCTAAGTATGTGGGAGATTATATCTATGTCTTAGAAATGGAGTATAAACTCTCTAGTGGGGGAGTTATTAATACTATTTTCCCTCTACAACAACCTTTCCAAATTGAAAATGATAATAAGGTGCTTCATTTTATTGACTTTTCAAGATTATTTGATGATAATATTGCTTTAGTTACAACTTCGCATATTAATAACATGCTCAAACAGAATAATTACACCAATGTTTATATGAACATATTGGGTGAACAAATTATTCTTTTACATAATAGAGTAGATAAATTATCTTCGGAGATCATGAAGTCGATTCCTTCTTCTATCCATCACACCCCTGCAGCTACTCCTAGTGTACAACCTCCGCCTAAAATTAAAGATTTCAAGTTAATAGCATACTCGAAACTTGAGAAATTACTAGATGATAAGTTTAAGGGTTTACGAATCAGCCCTTTAACAAATGATCATGAGTTGGACCTTTCTGGAGATGATTATAAGCAGAAGATGCCTGATGAGATTAATAACCTAGAAAAATATGCTAGAAACCCCGTACAAAGGATGTACTAATATCCCAGACCTACTCCTCAGGATGGATTATTTGAGGAGCAAGAAGTATCTTAAGGGAATACTTCATCCAGATTTTTTACCAAATCCTTTTTAACTTCTGCCATATAAGATGCTATAATTTCTGCTTTTGAAATTTCTCATTTTTTAAGTTGGAGTTTTCTGGAAATATGCTGAAATGGGCTATTAATCTCTGGCCTGGCTGATCTTGTTTTAATTTTGTATAACCTCCAATGGCTGAGGTTATTTGGTCTATTAGTTCCTACCTATTCAAAGAACCATCTTTGGTTATTTGTAATAATTTCTTCTAAAATATTACATAAAAGGTTCGTTGTAAGCAAGGAATTTGTTCTGGGGTATAACCCAATTCCACCGACCATCGCATAATCCAGGGAATGGAAAATTCGATGAAGAAATGCATATTAGAAATTCCTTTTATAATAGATTTATTATTCTCACATTCTATAATTCTAGGAGAAACGTCGATCCATTCGGTATATAAACCTTTAAATGTTTGTGACAATATATTAACAGATGGACCATAATTTATCCACCAATGCCAAAACCAAGTAGGGTATTCTGTTTATATACATGAGAACATATCTTTATAAACCATGAATGTTTTTTGTGGGGGTTTTCATATAAAAAAGTTTTATAAAAACTGTCTATATAATTCCAATAATTGAATTTTACCTGAACTCTTTGCTCACGGTGGAAATATTCTCGTTCCTTCAAAGTGCTAAACCCCTAGTCTTCTGTAGTAAAAAACTTTTTTTATAATGATTTTAGAGAAGTTATAAACTTTCTTGGTATGCATAGGAAAATAGTGCTGAATTTTAGCCGATCCTATGGTTGAAAGTATAGTCTCATAGTGCATTCTTGATTTATAAGTCAAGATAGGGTATGACCCGGTAAATAAATACCTTTCCATGAGCTTCCATGGCTCATCCTTCCATTGAAGATCTTTATAATCGAGAAGAAGTATAACTTCTTTCTTCTCATATTTTTCATAACCCTCATTATCATCTTGTTCTTCATTAGCAACCTCTGCAGATGAAGGTTGTGGTTTATCATTGTTTTCTCTAGATTTTATAAAATCCATGAATTGTTGGTATAACGGACTTTCTTTATCAATGCTCGAAGTCCCTGTTTGATCTTGTGCTATAAGCTTTTTGTTTCCTTGCTGGACAATAGTATTACCTCGTCCAGTACATGTGCCTCTCCCGCCATAACCTCTATAATTGGGATCGCCGCCTCACCAAGTGGGCCTCATTAGCCTGCAAATATGTATAACAAACTATGGAGTTATTGAACCCAAATATTCTCTAGTAAAGAAATCGGGCAGACTATTATCTATCCCCTTTTTATAATGTATTTCAAAATCAAATGGTGTTAATAAAGTTTGCCATCTCGCAAACATTTGTTTAGAAACATCATGTTCGCAGTCTTTATTAAACATAAATTTAGCAGTTTGACAATCATTATTTATAATAAACTTTTGGTTGTATAAATCTCCTTGAAACTTTAAAACACTTTTTACAATTGCTAAGATTTCTTTAGCAACTGTCAAATAGTTGTTTTGACTAGGACTCCATTTGCCAGAATAGAATTGTATTAAATACTCCTGTTTATAAAATGGAGAGTATTGTTTTAGTATACCCCATATCCAATATTTGAAGCATCTGTCTCTATTATCTTTGGCCAAGTAGAATTGGCTAAATTGAGACAAGGAAGGTTATGAATCTTAACTTTAATTCTTTTGACAGCTTGAGTATGATCATCTGTACAAGGTGTAGGAACCTTTTTTAGCCATTCATATAAAATGGTTGTATCCTTTGCCAAATCCTTTATAAAATGACTAATATAATTTAGGCTACCCAGAAATCTCTGGAGTTGGGTTTTGTCAGTTATAACATCCAGGAATTTTGATGCAAATTCAATACTTCTATTAATAGGAATAATTTTTCCTTTTTCAATGTTATGACCCAAGAATCTAACTTTAGTTTGAAAAAGGGCCATTTTTGGTTTTAATATAACCAAACCATTTTGTATGATAATATTCTTAAATAAATCCAGATGTTAGAAATGAGTTTCTATATCATTGAAAAATACTAAAATATCATCTATATAAACAATAATAAAGTTGCTATAAGGCATAAATATATCATTCATAATGTTTTGAAATTCAGAAGGGGCATCTTTTAATCCAAATGGCATTACATTCCACTCGAATTGCCCAATAGGAACATTAAAAGCAGTTCTATATTTATCTGCTTCTGCAATCTGAATCTGCCAGTAGCCAGACTTTAGATGAAATTTAGAAAATACAATAGCTCCATTAAGTCTATCAAGCAAATCTTTTTTATTAGGAATAGGATATCTGATCCATTTCAACACTTTATTAAGATGTTTATAATTAATAACGAGTCGAGGAACTCCTCTTTCCTGCTCAACATGTTTATTAACATAGAAGGCCGTACATGATCATGGAGATTTTGAGGGTTTTAGCAAGCCCTTCTGTAACAGAGAAGCAATCTTTTTTTTGCATAATTCCAGGTATTCAGAATTCATTTGGCATGACCTAGCTTTTGTAGGGATATTACCTTCTTTAAAATCATCCTCATAAAGGAGAGACACAATATATTTTTTCCTATCCCAAAAAGCATTAGCATGGTCACTACAAATTTGAAGTGAAAAATGAGTTTGTATTAAATCAATTTTTTGTTGTAGCTTGGGGTTTTTCAAAAGCTCTTCAATAGTAGATTTATAGATCTCTTGTTTTAGAAAATTGATTTGCTAGTATTTATGTACCAACCTATCCTTGAGTACATAACACTATTGAAAATGGTTCAGTTATAAACTGAAATGTAATGAGCTTTCCATTGAAGGTTCATATGATACCATTCTTATCAATATTAGTAATTGGAAATAGTTTTTGTATAAAAGGTGTGCCTAATATAATTTGGCTAGAAATATCTTTTACCAAAATAAAGCTTTCTGTTATACAAGTTTTATCATTGCAAATATAAGCTTTTAGTAATTTGAACGTAATTTGTAATTTTTACCCATTAGCAGATCTAACACTATGAGTGGTTTTATGAAAATAAGTAGAAGGAATAAGTCATTTCTGTATACAATTTACGTTTGCCCACTATCAACAAGGGCAGTGAATTTTTTTTTGAAATTATAATCAATTAAAAGGTTTATTTTTGTATAAAATTTTTGTGAAGTGATTAATTCCAGGGTTTGTAGAAAGTTTCATGTTTCATCACTAGTACCTGTAATCAAGAGATTGTGAGGAAATTAGAAAAAGTAATGGTTGAATATGTAATTTTTAATGGCAATTTCACTATGTGATTTGCAACTTTTGAACTACGAAACAAAGTTGCAATTTTGAAATTGTATTACAAAAAAATCATTCTATTAAATAATATAAGAGGCACAAAAACAGCTTTGGGATTTTTTATTCACTATCTTGTTCAATTATTTAAGTGTTTATATATATATATATATATATATATTTTTTTTTTTTTAAATTAAGTGTCTAAAAAAATCTCCCAAATCTCGATCCCAGCCCGTCCCCCCAAATCCTGTCCCCTCTTCCGGCGGGATGTGGGACGGGACGAGACCTCTTCTCGTCCCCCTTATCCAGGCCCGCCAGTCCCATCGGATCCCGATCCCGGCCACACCCCCCATCCCGCCAGAACCCATCCCCCCGGATCCCGTCCCGTCCCATCCCATCCCATCCCACTTGCCAGCCCTAGTATCAATTATGACAATTACACCTATGGTAAATTAATAGGAACTTGTATCCAGGAAGGTTTAGCCTTATGCAATGAGATCAAGTTGAATCAACAAATCAAGAGGCAAAGTCATAATGAAAGACAACAATTAAGAGAATTTTGTGGACAATTTGGAATGGAGATACCAAAGTCCAGGGAGCCTAATAAACACAAAAACAAAATAAAAAGAATTTCCAAGAATGGAAAGAAAGGCGCATCGAAAATAAGGCTAAAAGGAAAAGGGATTTTAAGACCCGTAAGAATTTTATAAAATTAAAAAATCCTAAAGCCTATTGGAAGTGTGGACGAACATGTCACTATTATAAGGATTTCAAGGTTTAAGAGAAGATTAAAACCTTGGACATTGATAATGAACTCAATGATACATTATCCAAGTAGTTGTTGAATTCGGAACCAGAAGATTCAGGTTTTGAGTCTAATACTACACAGGATTCTTTCTCAAATGAGGATATCAGAGTTCTAAATAATGAAAGATATATCTCTTCAGAATCAGATGAAGAATGTACACCCTATCAATTGGGACAATCGTGTTCTAATAAGAATAATAAGGAGGCTTTCAGAAGCTACCTCTCTCTCACTACTTTGTAAAAACCTCTCTCTAAATAAGAAGCTTAAAGTTTGCTTCATATCTCTTCCTCTGCTGAGCACGATCACTTGGGATAAGGTACTTTACTTTCTTGTATTAAAAGAGTATATTGATAACATGCAAGATCATGCATATTTTGAACTAATTGTTAAAGTGTGTGACAATTTCATCTAAATTTAAGTTATTAAATAAACAATAATAACATAGATAGTGATATCCCACAAAGTGGGGTCTGAGAAGAGAAGAGTGTACGTAAATCTTACACCTACCTTGAGAGGTAGAGAGATTATTTCTTTTAGTGATATCCCACAAAATCAAGGGTACCTTTAACATACCACAAAATTCATTTGAGAGCCCCCATATGTTCTTCATTCGGGTCATGCATATGTAAACAAACATGTTGAACTGCATATGAGATGTCAGGTCTCGTGAAGGTGAGATACTGCAATGCCCGTGCTAAGCGGCGGTAATGCGTGGGATCACTATAGGGAAAACCTGCAAAGTTACTCAATTTTGCCTTGGTGTCAACTGACGTGTGTGATGATTTGCAAGAGGACATTTCGGCTTTTTCAATGATCTCCTCAGCATATTTATTTTAACAAAGAAACAGACCACTTGCATAATAAGTTACAGCAAACCCAAAAAATAGTTTAAAGGGCTCAAATCCTTCATACCAAATTCCGAGGCAAGGAAAGACATAATAGACTGGTGAAGTAACTCAGATGACGTTGTGAGGATGATGTCACCCACATAGAGAGTAATATATGTCATGTCATTCCCTTTCTTATAAATGAACAAAAAATGATCGAACTTGTTATGTGAGAACCCCAATGTGGAGATAAAACCTATAAACATGTTATACCACACCCTAGGGGCCTGTTTTAAACCATATAGTGATTTTCTCAACAAGCAAACATAATCAAGGTGAATAGGATCTCGGAAACCCAAGGTTAGTGCATGTAAATTGTTTCATATATGTGACTATGTAGAAACACATTCTTGACGTCCAACTGATGAATGTACCATGATTTTGACAGAGTCAGACTAAGCACGGTCCTGATAGTTGTTGGCTTAACTACTGGGATGAATGTTTCACCACAATCCACGTCAATCAACCAAGACCTGCCATTACCAACAAGACGAGTTTTGTATCTCGCAAAAGAACTATCATAATTTTTTTTATGACAGAAAACCCACATATAACGTATGATGTTCACATTAGATGGACGGGGAACCAACTCTCACGTCTTATTTTTAATATGGGCATCAATTTTATCTAACATTGCAGCTTTCCAATTCGGGTCTAATAGAGCAACTTTTGGATTTTTTGAAATTGGTGATGGTTGGACTGATGAGGTTAAATTAAAATAATGCTTGGATCAAAAAATCTCATGCATGGCACGGGTTTAAATGGACCGAGAGGGAGCCGGGACTTAGGGCTGAGGTTGTGGATATTCAGTAATGGGACTGGGCCGAGAGATGATGCCTAACTGGGCTTGTATTAATGAGTCAGTATGTTGGGTCGGTAAAGTAGATGAGGGAGCAGTGGGCTCCCTCATGTGGGCCAACTGGTGGTGAGAACGGAACTGGGCCGAGGCAGAGGAGGCAGTGGGCTCCCTGACTCGGTCTGGCCCAGTCCAATTTTATGGCTGGGCAGTGATGTTTTGGGCCGGTCCAGTCGGCTGGGCAGTGATGTTTTGGGCTGGTCCAGTCGGGACCGAGGAGGCAGTGGCCCCCTCAGTTGGGCTTGGAAAGATGGACGATTTAGATGGTAATGAAAAAATGGGTGTAACCCCTCGTCCAAAAGTTCATATGAAGGTGGGGATGACATATGAGAATTGACAAATGGGAATGTGGACTCATAAAAAATAACGTAACGAGAGACGATAATTTTCCCATTAGACATATCATAACACTTATATCCCCTATGATTTTACGGGTATCCCAAAAAGACACATGAAGTGGAACGAGCTTGAAATTTGTTTATTGTGTGGAAGAAAACAATGGATAGCACAAACAACTAAAAAACCTCAAATGTGTAAAAGGAGTGCGATTGTACAAAACTTGTGTTGGTGATAGATTTGAGAGTAGCTTGCTAGAAGAATGTTTAAAAGATATGTAGTCATTTGAATAGCATGGTGCCAAAAAGACGATGGTATGGACGAATGCGCAAGAAGTGTGCGAATTAAATTGTTGATTGTTTGAATTTTTCTTTCGATTTTCCCATTTTGATAAGTATGTGGAAATGAAAGACGCAATGACATACCATTTTGGTGATAAAATTTCTTAAATTGGTCATTTATGAATTTCCTCTCATTGTCACATTGAAAATATTTAATGGACCTCTCAAATTGGGTTTGGATGAAAATACTAAATTGTTTAAAAATAGTTGGGACCTGCGATTTTTTTCTAATGGGAAATGTCCACAGAAAATTAGAATAATCATCCAAAATAAGCACATAATACTAAGGGTGGCCAGTGGGCCGGTTCGGGCAGGGGCGGATCTCGGTGGGAAGGGACCTGGCGGGACGGGGAGAAGGGTCGGGACGTGGGCTCCGATGGGATTAGCGGGCCGGGATTGGCGAGACAAGAATACGTCCCATCCCGTCCCACATCCCGCCAGAAGGGGGGTCAGGTCGGTAGTTTGTTTTTTTAAAAACACTTAATTTTAAAATATATATATTTTAAACACTTCAATAATTGAACAAGATAGTGTAATAAAAATATCCCAATGCTGTTTTTGTGCCTCTTATATTATTTAATAGAAATATGATTTTTTTTGTAATACAATTTCAAAATTGCAACTTTGTTTTGTTGTTCAAAAGTTGCAAATCACATAGTAAAATTACAATTAAAAATATTACATAGTTAACCATACTTTTTCTAATGTCTTCACAATGTCTTAAGGATCTTCGATTGGAATTGGAAGTGGTTGGTCAAATTGTTCGACGTCACTTTCTGTTCCTTCGGACAAGATTTCGTTGTAGTTGTAGTCATCTTCTCCGTTGATCTGGTTGACCGCACCTTCTACGCTTCGCTCGAATCCAATCTCTTAATAGAATTGTAATCTCCAAGGTGTCTTCCGCCAATGAGTATCTGTGCTATCCTATTTGAAATCTTCCAACAGAAAAAGCACTTTCAGACGCTCTTGATGACGCTTGAATGTTCAACACATCTCGAGCCATCTTTGCTAGTGTCGGAAATATCTTCTCATTGTCCCTCCAATATTTTAGCAAGTCTTCACGTCCTTCTTCATTGATAATTAATTTGTACGGTATAACACCCTGCAAAACATAAACATCAAATTCGCTAACTTGTGAAGAAGTTGAACCACTAAATATTTTATTTCGAAGGCCTTGAATACTAGCAGCAGAAACCGCATGTTTTTTATAAGGTTGCAGCGAAGTAGAAGAAGATGGTACAGAAGCCGGTTGATTATTTGCACTTTGTTGTTGATAATACATATATATTTTTTTGCATTCAGTGTGTATGCTAGACATAACTTCTTCTTTAGTTGGTTCTTCATTTGGACTTGGAGGTGGAAGTACTGTTATACAATCATAAATCGTTTCAACAAGTGTTTTACAACCGTCTACTTTAATAGTCGGATTTAATACAACACCAATAATATAAATTGTTGGATTCGAGCGAAGCTGTCGGCGCGAACACAGTGGTCTCTGACCAGGACCAGGTCGTAGAAGGTGCGGTCAACCAGAGATCACCGAAGAAGATGACTACAACTACAACAAAATCTTGTCCGAGGGAACAGAAAGCGAAGTCAAACAATTTGACCAACAACTTCCAATTTCAATCAAAGATCCTCAAGACATTGTGAAGACATTAGAAAAAGTATGGTTAATTACATAATTTTTTTTAATTGCAATTTTACTATGTAATTTGCAACTTTCAACACCACAAAGTTGCAATTTTGAAATTGTATTACAAAAAAATCATATTTCTATTAAATAATATAAGAGGCACAAAAACAGTCTTGAAATATTTTTATTACACTATTGTGTTCAATTATTAAAGTGTTTGTATATGTTATTTTTTAAATTAAGTGCCAAAAAAAATAGAAAAACCCGATCTCGACCAGACCCGCCCCGTGAAGATCGGTCCCCTTTTCCGAGGGAGACTGGGAATGGGACGGGACATCGGCGGATCCCGCCAGTCCCACCGGAGGACCGATCTCGCCCTCCCCGTTGGGTTCCATCCCGACGGAACTCGCCCCGCCCCGAACCCGGCCCACTGGCCACCCCTAGTTACAATCAATAACTTTATTTTTTCTAAGATAATTGAACACCGGTGCTCCCGGGTGTCCCAATCAGTTATGCCATAAAACATGAGAAATAACAGCAAAGGTTGATGGATTTGTGACTTGGTTGATGGTGGCGGTGATGGCATATATATCATCAGTGCTATTACATCTCATTAGTGGCATCCTTGTTTGAGACTCCTTCACAGAAAATCCAAACGGATCAAAATTAACAGAAACATTATTGCTAGTGGTGAAACGACGTACATATATCAAATTTTTAATAAGTGTGGGTGCATGTAGGACATTTTTCAAATGTAAAAGTGGGTGAGGGGGGAAGGTTTAATTGATCAATACCACGAATTGAAATTTCCTGCCCACCACCAATGATAATATTTTTTATTACTGCTCATATTAAAATAAGACGAGAGATTACATTGAGATGTCATCATGTGTGATGTTGCCCATGTGTCCATGTACCACGAATCATCTGGAATATTGAGATTCATGTTATTTATGGCTTGTTCGATATCCGTGGGAGAATAACTTGTGGAAGATGGTCCATGGGCTGAAAAAACTTGCTGCGGATGAGAACCGAGAACCCCGGGATGCCTAGATGTTGGAGGAGGTCGGGCCTACTAAGCAATGGGGTACGGGCATGGAGTGGCAGCCCACTGTTGCGACTGCCAGCTCTACGGTAGACACTGCCCCCCACTACTTGTCGGCTGACAGGTTGGGATGCTGCCAGTGGGGTTTGTTTTGGCCCTGCTGGCCGCGACTGTTGCCGCCACCCCGACCTTGTCCTTTTCCACCATTATTTTTTCCTTTTTTATTGTGACAATTTTGACCCATTATTTTGTCAGTTCGAACCACCGTCGGAACCAGAATTTTGAGTGCAAAAAATCATCGGTATAATTGTTAGTGGAAATAAGAGCGGTGCCGGCATTGGTTGCCGCCCCCATCACCTGTTTCTGTTTTTGGATTTTTTTCAAGAATTAATCTCGAACGAGCCTCATAGAATAGTGGTAAGGGATTGCTTTGTTGAATGAACGTAGCAATACCATCAAATTATTCATTCAATCCCGCAATCAATTCTAGAACTAACCTTTGATTCGTCACCAGTGCACCAACATTTGAAAGTTGATCGGCAAGCATTTTCAACTCTTGACAATACGTGGAGACGTTTGAAAAATCATCCAATTTGATATTGGTGAATCGGTATTCAATATATACCGCCCGTGAAATTTTATTATCTTGAAAGATATTTTGCAAACGCTCCCAAGCTTGTTGAGTCGTAGAGTCCGGTTCCAAAATGGTGTGCAAAAGGTCATTAGATAGTGTGCCATAAATCCATTGAAGGACTATTGCATCTAAGCGAGACCATAGATTTTTGTCAACAACTGTGGTCTCCGATGAAGACTTGAGAGGAATAATATGGCATATAACTTCGTATGCTCGACAATGGATTTAACTACGCCCAAGAAGAATATTGCCCTTTTTCCATCTCAAGAATAATTGGAATAAAGTTCTTGATGTGATTTACGGCAAGAGAGGGATGGAATTCGTGTTGTTCGACCATTAGTTGTGTTGAGAGGGATGAAAAACCGAAAGGAGAGTGTATGGGTTGGTAAGAAAAGAAAGCAAAAGGAAGGGGTTGTCGGCTAGGATGGTTGGCTGAACCCTAACCCTAATTAGGGTTGATGAAGAAAGCCGAGAAAGAGAACAAAAAAAATTTGGTTTTTTTTTGGGGGGGGGGGGAGGGTCGGCCGAAATAGCAATTATTTGGGGGTTAGTTTTTGGCTCTTGATACCATGAAGGAAATGTTTTTCATATCTCATTTCATTTCAAGATTACAATATATATATATATATATATATATATAATCAATCTAGGTTAAGAATATGCTAATCATCCTAATTACATAATATTTGATTTAATTACATAAGTATGATTTGAAATAATTTTGATATGATGGAGATAAGTATGATGTGATGAAGATAATTATCTTAACAAGTATGAATTAATCAGTGTTTCCTAGTTTGTCATGAAATAAGAACGACCATTTGAACTCAAGAAACAGAATTGTTTTGTTCTGTTTCTTGGGAGTTAATGGTTTGCTATGTTTAAAGTTGTTGGGCAACTTATAATTGCAAAGTAGAAAACTTTTTTTACTTTGTACTAATATTACACATTGTCTTCTTGTATCTTTTCTTCTTAGAATAATCTGTTCGGAAAAGGGTAAAACATATTTTTAATGTCTAAAAATATCCTTCCACTTATTGGATTTATCTGTTTGACCGAACTTCTAAAATCGGCTTATTTTGAAAAATATTTTTGGTGAAAAGCAGTTCGCGTATGATAATTAAATTTAAAAACACTTTTAAGCATCAATTAGTGTCTGATCAAGCTTCTAAAAAGTGTTTCTCTTTGTATGTTTCTTCAAAAGTGTTTTTTTTAAAAAGTATTTTGAGAAAAATTACATTTTTAGGTTTTGAAAAATAGCCTTTGCTGCTTCCAGAAGCACTTATTTTCTCAAAAAACATAATCAAACATTTTAAAATTTGTCTCTCCTTCCACCTATTAGATTAAAAATGCTCCTATGGCTCAAAAATATCTTTCTTCCACTTATTAGATTAAATTTACTTAAAATGCTATTTTACAGTTAAAATTACCCCTCAATTAACAAAATAATTATTTAACATTTAATTAAATTTTAAACTCCTGAGATTTACTTATTGGTCCACATGAATTCTGACCTAACCCAAAGGACCCGGCCAATCCATGACACAACCCAATAACAAATTCATTTCAAGTGACAATTAGCACAAATGACCCTATTTTGGGATGGTCTTTAATTTTTGTCCCTCAAATGACATGTTTTTAATTTTTGTTCTTCGGCACTTTAACTAACAAAAAAGTGGCCGAAAATACTCCTGACATCGATTTTTTTAAAAAAAAATCGGATCTATGAACTAATTTCGCAAGGCAAGATTTCAAGAAACTATGCCTATTCGGATAAAGGTATATAGAAATTATGCCTTATCCACTATAGTTTTGTAGGAAAAAAATTATGTCGAACATGACATAATTTCTATGTAACTTTGCCGCACAAGACATAATTTCTACGAAATCTTGCCTTACGAATTAGACTACACAATTATGCCGGATAAGACATAATTTTTATGTACCTTTTTCGAATATATAGACATAGTTTCTATGAAATCTTGCCTTATATTTTTTTTTTTACTCTACTGGGGATTGAAACCATAATATCTGATTTTGTAGAACAATGAATAAGAGTATTTTGATTCATAAATTTCCATTAAATGAAAAGCGAAAGCAAAAATTAAAATCCAACTATTTGAAGGGTAAAAATTAAAGACATTATATGAAGGGAAACTCGGGCAAAAAAATATTTTAAGTTAAGGTAGCTAAGCGATAAAGTTATTTTTCACTGTTTTCAACACAGTTCCTATTGGTTGAAACATAGGCATTCATTAAAAGTATGACTAATAACCTAAAAATGAGATAGGTTAACTTGTTAAAATACACTGTTAACAATTGTCCATTTTCTGGAGTTGCTGTTAATTATGAGATGTTTTGCTGTGTGATATGAACTAATCAGTGTTTTGTCGTTTGTTTTTGTGCTTATTTGTAAAGAATTAACAACCATATGAATTCAAGAAAATTAATGGTTGCTATGGTTGCAAACTTCTTTTAATTTGTATTATTTACTTTACTTTATTACTTATACTATTAATAAGAGAGAATGAAGGAGCTTCTGGTCAATGTCATACAATTTAAATAGAAAGGGTATTTATGTAATTGTATCGAGTTAGAGCAGCTTTTTTGCTGAGATGGTGGGATTCAAAACATCTCACACGTAATTTTAAAGACATGTGTACAAAACCTGGGCCCACTTGAGTTTCACATTTCACACACAATTACGTGTCAGATACTAATTTTTTTTATATCCAACTTCCTGGCTTACGCCTGACTATTTATGTAGATAGTAGTATCGGTTCCTTAACACTACTACAAGTAAATCACGGAATATGCCTGAATGACAAGGGTTTGAGAACAGAGCAATTGATATCACCTACAAGGTATAAAGTGGGAGATTGAAGGGTGCTTCATTTGATATGATACATTGAGTTTCACATTTCACACACAATTACGTGTCAGATACTAAATTTTTTTATATCCAACTTTCTGACTTACACCAGACTATTTATATAGATAGTAGTATCGGTTCCTTAACACTACTACAAGTAAATCACGGAATATGCCTGAATGACAAGGGTTTGAGAACAGAGCAATTGATATCACCTACAAGGTATAAAGTGGGAGATTGAAGGGTACTTCATTTGATATGATACATTGAACAATAATGAAGTGGAAGATTGAAGGGTGTCTGTAAATTGAGTATTTCATTATAAATTTATCTATAAATTGATAAAGTATTAATTAATATATAAATTAATAATTATTAATTTATCGATTAATTAATATCTCTTTTAATTAATAAATTTTGGTGGTCCCAAGAGCATTAATTTATAGAGTTTCTACGGTATCAGAAATGGAGAATTTATGGAGATGTATTATTAAGGATGAGAGAATATTGGGATGGGATAAATTTGAGAAAATTGATATAGTATTATTTTAGGTGAGACAATATTAAATATTATTATATACTTAATTATGAGAGATATTTTATGAAATTCATATACAATGTAATTAAAAAGTTAAAATAAAAATAAATTGTATTATGTAATTTTTTGCAATTAGTTGTAATTTTTTTTAAATAACTTATCTATATTTTGTGTTTGTGTGATTTTCTTTTCGATGTGAATTCAGCATAATAATATAAAGAATGTATTTGGTTTACATTGGATAAAATTTAATTTCTAATATTATCTTGACTTTTGAAAAGACTTTGAGAAAAACACTTTGGAGAAGGTCATCTTTGTTATTTTGATATTTTATTACATGATTAAATTTTTTCGGGATTGTTATCCCAAATTGAGTGTGATATAAAATAACACGATAATTATTGATACAAATAATCTCAAAATTACAAATCGCAAGAGTCAAACACTTAATGAAATGCTAGATAAAATAATATCTTATTTTTCTCGAAATTGTTATTTCTTATTCTACTAAGCCAAATGACCCTTAAAATCATGAATATGGGATCCCTACTCGATCTAGTCAATTAATTTTGGATATTTTGATTAAAATCGACGGAGAAATTCAATGATTTCTTTAAACAAAATAAAAGTTGAGGTGAACCGGAAGAAAATAGAATATATGTATATAAAAATTTGTATGTCACTTCTTTTTCTTTTATATCTTTTCAGAATTCTTCTCTTGATCAATATTTTTTCTTCAATTTTTTCACATAATATCTCATAGTTTAAGTTTTATAACTCTATTTTAGATATTTAAATTATTGTTAGCTGAATCCCCACACTTGATGAATCTGCATTCCCAAATCTATATCTAAATCTACATCTGTATTATACATCTGCGTTCAAGTCTGAGCAACCTAACTTGCGTACATAAAATGTTTCCACTATTTCGAAGCAAAGGGTGTTATTTTTTTCCCCTTGAAGCGCAGCCTCCTTTTCTCTCAGCAAAAGGCAGCCATTGTTGCTCAAAGCAAATCAACATGGCGAAAGATGAAAGCAAGGAGGAAATCGGAACCAATATCGTAGAAAGAAGAGAAAAAAATGAGGATGAAGGAGAAACAAGTGAAGAGATGAAGCCACGGAAAAAAATACAACTTAGAGGTTCAAATTGGATGTTTAAATAAAATTTCAACTTCAAACATTCCAATTTCAAATCATATCCAAATGGGACCTTAGTTTCAACTATTACTCACTCTATTTCAATTTATGTGAATATTTTTTTAATTTGCTACTAAAAGAATAATACAATTATATATTTAAAGTTAATTTAATTTATATTTTTTTCTTTTAGCCTTAATAAAATAATTCGGTTGAGATATTGAGTTTTTTAATTTACTGCTTTTGCCTTCCTTCCAGAGTTCCCAAATTGAAAAAATAGTAAGCATAGACGTGACTCAGCCAACTTGAGATTTCCTACCTTCGCTGACCTATCACGTGATAAAAAGAAGAAAGTACGAAAGAATAATAAGGGGCAGGGCAAATAACATAAAGAAATGAGACTTATTTCTAAGTGGTTCAGACGGCTAAGTTGGACTGAAAATTCTTGTGTGGTTCGAAAAAGGCAAATGGAAACCGATCGAAAACCCGACTCACTTGACTAACCCCTTCATAGTCCATTTATATTGGTTGAGATGACTGAAATTAATCAGAAGTGCAAATTATTTATAGCCACATACATAAATATTTTTTTTTCTTTTTTAAATTTCATATTTAATTAAATTATATCACATATATTGCACCTGAAGGAGTAATTAATTGAGAACAAAGATATTCCATTTTGAAATTTGACCCTTTTCCTTTTTTTTAACTGGGGATTAATGATATTATTCCAAACAAAGGGTTAACCGCCCGCAACTTGAAGCGCCTCCTCCACTCTCCATTGTTGTTGTTACTCAACAAAAGCAACCAGAAAAACAATGGCCGAAAATGAATGCAAAGAGGAAGTAGTAACCAAAATCATACAAGAAAAAAGTGAAGAGATGAAGCCATGGGAGCAGCACTCTGCTGTTATAAGCATACGTCGTTTCGATTACAACGCTTCTTCTTCTCTCCTTTGCCATTCCCATTCTGGGTTCCTCATCACTTGTCCCATCAGTTAGTTCTATTTCTTGATATTTGCTTTTTTTTATTGAATATTTGAGGCTCAAATGAATTTTCATTTAGAATTTATTAATTTAGAACCCATTGACCCAACAACAACATACCCAGTGTAATCCTACAAGTTGAGGTCTGGGGAGGATAGGATATACACAGATCTTACATGTATCTTTCTCTAGCTACCAAGGCGGAGTTAAGATGTGTACATTCTACCCTCCCCAGACCCCACGTTGTGTGATTTCACTGAATATGTTGTTGTTGTTGGTTTTACCTCTACCTTTGTGGGTGAGACTGTTTTCGATAGACCCTCAACTCAAAAAACATAGTCAATAAAAGATTGCAAGAAAATATGACAACAAAAATATCAAGATATAGAACAAATAAAATAATACAAACATAGGAATAATGATCAACGCAATACCTAAATACTACTACTTAGAGCCCAGTGACTCAAAAGGACTAAAATTCCAAATCCATAAGCTTCAATTCCTGGCTCTGCCTACCACGGTATAGCAAACCCGACTCGTTTAGGATTGAGGATTAGTTGATTGATTGTGTAATTGATTTAGCTTTTCAAGTATATTAGCTAGGGAACTGATAGTGTGTGGCAAATGGTGTGTTGTTGAATAAAGATTCACTAGATTCCTTCTTATAATCGGAAAAGTTGTGATCTTGCTAGCTAAAATGTGTCCACTAGATTATGGGTTTTACAAAACCCATAATTTGGATTAAAATACAAGTTATGTATTAGTATTGGTATGAAAATGGGCTCGAATTGAGGGGATTGGATGCATAGGGTTCGTATAGCTAACCTGACTAGTTTAGGATTGAGGATTAGTTGATTGATTTAAATTGATTTAGCTTTTCAAGTATATTAGCTATATTGTGTGTTGTTGAATAAAAATTCACTAAATTCCTTCTTATAATTGGGGAAGTCGTAATCTTGCTAGCTAAAATGTGTCAACTAGATTATGATTCATATAGCTGGCCCTGACTAGTTTAGGATTGAGAAATCGTTGGTTGATTTAGCTTTTCAAGTTTATCAGTTAGGGAACTGATATTGTGTGGCAAATGGTGTGATGTTGAATTAAAAATCACGAAATACTTTCTTATATTGGAAAAAAATGTAATCTTGCTGGCTAAAATGTGTTCACTCGATCATGGGTTTTACAAAACCCATAATTTAGGTTAAAATACAAGTTATGTACTAATATTGGTATGAAAATGGCTCGAATTGAGCGGATTTATGCATAGGGTTCGTATTGCAGATTCAGACCAGTTTAGGATTGAAGAGTAGTTTATTGATTGAAATTGGTTTAGACTTTCAAGTATATTAGCTAGGGAGCTGATATTGTGTGTCAAATGTGAGTTGTTGAATAAAGATTCACTAGATTCCTTCTTATAATTGGGAAAATTGTGATCTTGCTAGCTAAAATGTGTCCATTATATTATGGGTTGTACAAAACCCATTATTTGGGTAAAAAGATGAGTTCTGTACTAGTATTGGAATGAAAATGGGCTCGAATTGAGGGGATTGGATGCATAGGGTTCGTAATAGTAGACTCGGACTAGTTTAGGGTTGAGGAATAGTTGGTTGATTGAAATTGATTTAACTTTTCAATATATAGCTAGGGAACTGATATTGTGTGCCAAATGGTGTGATGTTGATTAACAACAACGTACCTTGAGAGTAAGTTGTACGCAGACCTTACCTCTACCTTTGTGGGGTAGAGATGCTGTTTCTGATAGACCCTCGGCTCGGAAAAAAATGTTGAATAAAAATTCACTAAATACCTTCTTATATTGAAAAAATGTAATCTTGCTGGCTAAAGTGTGTTCACTCGATCATGGGTTTTACGAAACCCATAATTTGGGTTAAAATGCAAGTTATGTACTAGTGTTGGTATGAAAATGGCTCAAATTGAGCGAATTTGATGCATAGGGTTTGTATTGCAGATTCTGACTAGTTTAGGATTGAGAAATAGTTGATTGATTGAAATTGGTTTAGAATTCCAAGTATATTAGCTAGGAAGCTGATATTGTGTGTCAAATGGTGAGTTGTTGAAGAAAGATTCACTAGATTCCTTCTTATAATTGGAAAAGTGTAATATTGCTGGCTAAAATGTGTCCACTAGATTTTGGGTTGTACCAAACCCATAATTTGGGTAAAAGCTGAGTTAATGTAGTAGTATTGGAATGAAAATGGGTTCTAATTGAGCAGATTGGATGCATAGGGTTCGTATAGCATATTCTGACTAGCTTAGGGTTGACGAATAGTGATTGATTGAAATTGATTTAGCTTTTCAAGTATTTCATCTAAGGAACATTTGATATTGTGTGGCAAATAGCGTGCTGTTGAATGTAGATTCACTAGATTCCTTCTTATACTGGGGAAAAAGATGTAATCTTGCTGCACTCAAGGGTGTAATCCTGGTGGTCAATGAAGTGAGTTGAGAATCATGAGGTATCAGGTTCAAATGCCAACATAAATACTAGGTAAATTATTCCCATCTGTCCAAGGCATTGAGAGTTACCCGGTCTCAGCTTCAAATGCACAGGGTTCGTATAGCAGACTTGCACTAGTTTAGGATTGAAGAATCGTTGATTGGAATTGATTTCGATTTTCAAGTATATTAGCTAGGGAATTGATATTGTGTGTCAAATGGTGTGCTGTTTAATAAGGATTCACTTCCCTTATTATAATTGGAAAAGTGCAATCTTGCTAGCTAAAATGTGTCCACTAGATTATGGGTGGGTTATAAAGACAAGTTAGTGTACTAGTATTGGAATGAAAATGGGCTTGAATGGAGCGGATTGGATGCATATGGTTCGTGTAGCCGACCCGACTAGTTTAGGAATAGTTGATTGATTGAAATTGATCTGGCTTTTCAAGTATATGAGTCAGGGGACTGAAATTGTGTGGCAAAACCAGAAAGAAGATGTAGCAGCAAATCAGAGATGGATTAGGGTTTTTGGTATCCCTCTTCACGCTTGGTCTGAAAGCACTATGAAATTTATTGGGGGTAGCTGGTGGCTTTCTTGGTATAGACGAGGATACTAAGAAGAGGAATCATATTCTTTGGGCTCGCATCTGTATACCAGCAGGAACCCACGATCTTTCTTGTAAGATTAATTTGAAAGTAGGAGATAAGTCTTTTGAGATTTCCATAGTTGCCGATGCTTTCTCCAAGTTCTCTAACGCAAGTGATTGTAAGAGTCAGGGTTATAACCAGCGGTACAAGCTGTCACATGCATCGACTTTCAATTATGATGAGGGCACTAGGGTTGGGCCAAATGATAATTCGAATTCGAGCCAAGTTACTGACCAATTCAAGCCAAATTCTTTGGCCCATATCTTTTACTCAAGGAGGAAAAAAGGGAAGTCACATGTTAATAAAGGAAAAGCAACTTTAAAAGAGTGGAAACCTACTGGGCCGGCCCAACTCAAACCTGCATCCCACTCTAATAACTTAAATCAATCCAAGAAACAAGTTGTGGGCGGATCAGAGTCCTCTACGTCTCAGAAACCACAACAACTTTCTCAAATTCCTACAAAATCTACAGACGAGTGTGAAGGATATGCTGATGACGAAGCTGATTTCATGCAACCCTTACCTCTTCTCTCTCTCCCTCCTCCTCAATCAGATTATTTAATGGGATGCCCACAAGTTATAGGTCTGCCGTCTCTAGGCAGCAGTGACACTTTGTCTCTATATTGTTATGGTGAGAATCTAGAAGAGCAACAATTTATCTCAAGTCCGACAATCATTGAAACCTCTCATTGGACCAAGATCGTAATGACCAAAGCATGCAAAGCCTTTGGGGTCAACTCAGTTGGATTTGAGCATGAAATTTTTGAGATGATCCTATGGATGGAACAAAGAAGAAAATTACAGCTGCAGTAGATGAAAGGGAAAGATAAACAGAAGAAAAGTACAAAGGATAGGGGTGAAATTGTAGCAAAGAGATTGGAGTGCACTGTCAACTACGAGAAGAGGGGTCAAACAGGGGCAGGTTCCATAAGGCCTTTTCCGAATGAAAGCGAAAATTATTAGCTGGAATGTCAGGGGGCTTAGTGATATAAGCAAAAGAAGCACCATCCATCTACTTGTTCAGAAATGGAAACCTAATATTTTGTGTTTACAAGAAACTAAAACAGATAGTTGCTTTGTGGCACGGGCAAGGCATATTTGGGGCTCTAGATGGGTCGAATAAGTTGAATTGAAAGCAAGTGGCACTAGGGGAGGTATAATTGTTATGTGGGACAAAAGACAATGGAAATGCTTAGACTCTTATCAGGGGCGACACACCATCATTGCCATGTTAGAGGGTATACATGTGGACTTCAAGTTATGGGTGTATGGTCCTCACACAAACTTGAAAAGGTTGGATTTGTGGGATGGGTTGGCTGCTATAAGAGGTTTATGGGCGGAATGTTGGGTTATAGGTGGTGACTTTAATGTATGTAGATTTGAATATGAGAGACATAATTGTTCAAGGAGATCAAGAGCAATGAAGAGTTTTTCTGCCTTTTTCCAGGATATGGGTTTAGTTGATCTACCTTTACATGGTGCTGCTTACACTTGGACTAGAGGAGAGGACTCTTTACAGGCTTCAAGAATTGATAGATTTTTGATTTCCTCTGAGTGGAATGAAATTTTTGGCTCAGTGAAGCAGGTGGCTCTACTAAGAGTCCTGTCTGACCATGGGCCCTTAGCTTTGGAAAGTGGTGACTGGACTTCTGATCATACTTCAAATTTGAAAATATATGGTTGCAACAGGATGGATTTCATGATATGATCTGTCAATGGTGGCAAGGATATATTGTTAATGGCTCTTCGGATTTCATTCCCTCACATAAACTAAAATTCTTGAACAAGGACCTTACTACTTGGAATAAGGAGGTCTTTGGAAAGCTTAATGCAAGAATCAACAAAGCTATGTATGATCTCCTGTTAGCAGAACAAGCAACTGACGGAAGGGGATTGACTCAAATCGAAAAGAATAGGATCCTGCGGTTAAAACTAGAGATCCAAAACCTAGCAAAAGCAGAAGAAACTTCATGGAGACAAAAATCTAGGTGCATGTGGTTGAAGGAAGGGGACAAAAACACTAAGTACTTCCAAAGAGTAGCCAGCTCTCACAGGAGATACAATCATATTGACAGGATACAAGTTGGCTTTAACTTGATTGAAGGGAAAGAGCAGGTGCAAGAAGTAATTCTTGATTTCTATCAAGATTTATACTCTGAAAATGAACCTTGGAGGCCCACAATTTCTTTTGAAGGTATGGGTGGCCTGAGCACAGGTGAAAAGAATGATCTGGAAAAAGCTTTTGAAGAAGAAGAGGTTTTGAATGCTATCAACAGTTGTGCCCCAGATAAAAGTCCAAGACCAGATGGCTTCTCAATGGCTTTTTATCAGAAGTGTGGGGAGTATTATCAAGCTAGATATCTTGGGTGCGCTCAACCACTTTCACAGTAATTGTCACATGGTGAAATCCTTCAATGCTTCTTTTATTGCACTTATCCCAAAAAAGAAAGGTGCAATAGAACTAAAAGATTTTAGGCCTATTAGCCTTATTGGTAGTGTGTACAAGATCTTGGCCAAATTGCTTGCTGAAAGACTTAAGAAGGTGATAGGAAGTCTAGTCTCTGGTTGTCAGAATGCCTTTGTTCAAGGAAGGCAAATCTCTGATGCAGCTCTCATTGCAAATGAAGTATTGGATTGGAAATAGAAAAGTGGCACCTCTGGTCTTCTCTTTAAGCTTGACATAGAGAAGGCTTTTGACAAGTTGAACTGGTCTTTTCTTATCTCAATCCTAAGGCAGATGGGATTCAGAGAAAGGTGGATTCGATGGATCAAATACAGCTTCTCCACAGTAAAGTATTCAGTGCTAGTAAACAGAAGTCCTGTGGGGTTTTCTCTCCTATGAGAGGCATCCGACAGGAGACCCCTTATCACCTTTCTTATTTATTTTGGCGATGGAGGGGTTGAGTAAGATGTTAGAAAAGGCCAAACAATTACATTGGTTAGAAGGATTTATGATGAGCAGTGGATCTGGTCCAACAGTCTCTATATCACATCTCCTATTTGTTGATGATACCCTGATCTTCTGCGAAGCTGAAAAATCTCAAGTGCAAAACCTTAACCTCTCTTATGCTCTTTGAATCCATCTCAGGACTCCACATTAACATGTCTAAAAGTGTCATTTATCCTATTAATGAGGTGCCTAACTTGGAGGATTTCGCTGATATTATGTGTTGCACAACTGGGTTTTTTCCAACAACATATTTGGGGTTACCTCTGGGTGCTAGCCACACATCAGTTAAGGCATGGAATGTTATCGTGGAAAAGTTTGAAAGAAGATTGGCTTCCTGGCAGCAACAATAACTCCCCCTAGGAGGCAGGGTAACACTTATTAATAGTGTTATGGATAGTATTCCCACTTATTTTATGTCCCTTTTTCCTGTGCCAGATAAGGTGCGGAAGCGACTTGACAAGATTAGGAGAGACTTCCTTTGGGAAGGCAATAACGAGGACCACAAATTCCACCTAGTGAAATGAGCCAAAGTAACCATGCCAAAACAATTTGGAGGCTTAGGGATTAAAGACTTGGCATTACATAACAAGTGTATAATGAAGTGGTACTGGAGGTATAATCAGGAGACAACTAGTCTTTGGAAGGAGGTGATTCAAGCAAAATTTGGTAGCACTAGTCACTGGTGCTCTAATCAAGTTGCAACCCCTTATGGCACATGAGTCTGGAAAGCTATAAGGAATTTGTGAGAGGTCTTCTCTACCAATGCTTCTCTCAAGGTGGGAAATGGGGAGCATATCCGGTTTTGGAAAGACACTTGGTTGGGAAACATTCCACTTATGAATGTTTTTCCAACCATCTTTCGAATTGCCTCCACCCTGATTCAACCATATCTTAGTGTAGGGAAGGCAATGTTTGGAATTTGATTCTAAGAAGAAATCTAAATGACTGGGAGGTGGAAGATTTTATAGCTCTCATGGCCACCATACAAAGCAGCACAATCAATGATTAAGGCAGGGATAGGTTCACTTGGGGAAGTCGCAAGGATGCACCTATTCAGTCAAAGAAGGCTATTTGCATCTAACCTCAAAGAAGACACTTATTGATGTGTGACCTTGGAAACTTATATGGAGAACTAATCTGCCTCAAAAAATTATCTGTTATGCTGAGTCGCTCTTAAAGGTTCATGTTTAACTCAAGATAATCTTATGAGGTAGTTCCATTTATCCAACAGATGCTACATGTGCTTGTGCTACTCAAAATCTATTAATCATCTGTTTCTTCATTGTACGGTGGCAACTAACCTCTGGAACATGTTCTTTTCTCTCTTTGGAATTGCTTGGGTCATGCCAGGCACCCTGAGAGAGGCTTTTGTGTGTTGGAACTCCTGGAAAGTTTGGAAGTCCATCAAAAAGATCTGGTCTTTGGTTCCTGCATGTATCTTGTGGTGCTTGTGGTTAGAGAGGAACAAAAGGTGTTTTGATGGCATCTCAACTCCAATCCCCATTCTTAGGGGTAGATGTTTGATTAGTCTTTTTAGTTGGGTCAACCTCTCCTCTGTAATTACTGTTGACTCTTTCCTATAATTTATCAGCTCCGTAGATCTATGTTGATTTAGGTAGCTTTTGGTTGTCCACTTGGGAGCTGATATTTTCTGTCTGTAATGTTGCATCTTCTTGGTGCTTTTGTTAATGATATCCTTCTTATTTCATCAAAAAAAATAAAATGGCATGCTGTTGAATAAAGATTCAGATTTTGTTTTTATGAAGTTAAAGATTCACTAGATTTCTTCTTATATTTGGGGAAAATGTGATCGTGCTAGGCTAAAATGTGTCCACTTTTCTTCTTTTGTTAGTTTTAACAGATACTTAAACTTTGAAAAGATTTTTGTGGTATGAACCTTCTTCAGCTAGTTATTGTGTAAAACTTCCTTAAAAAGCAGTTGTTAGGTGGGGTACTGTTTCATGAAAAGTTAACTCAAAGGTTTTGTTCTGGGCAGTATAGAGAAGAATGAGAAGGTGATAATACTAAACTCAGGAAGTTGGGCTACTTTTGGGGTTTGTTGTTTACACTGTTATGTTGGTGTGCTTTTGCTTATTAGTATGAAGTACGTTGAAAATCATCTACTTTACTCAAGGATGAAACTGTCTGGGAGAACGGAAGAAATTTTGGATCCAAATCTGGACAAATGATTTGATTAAACTTCTATATACAGGACAGAAGGACTAGAACCTACTACGCCAGGGAAAGAGGGTTACAAGAATATTGCACATTTCATTCTTGAAAATTTTAGATATCAATGGGAAGGAGTTTGAAATGAGTTTTGCGCTATAGAGAACAGAACTTTTCAAAGAAAAGAGCTTAACTAAATGATAAATGAGAGGAGGAAATATCAGCGTAAAAGGAGGGTAAGTGGTTGAAATAGAACAATTAGAGAGATATGTGTTTATAAGTTCTCCACCAAGAAAATATGAAAGTAAAATAAAATACCTTCTTAATCTTGAGCATATTGGGATTACATACAACATTCAAGTAGTGCTAGTTTCTATCTGGCTCTACTTTATGAACTCGGGAAATCATATAGAATAAATCATAGAACTACTTTACACAAGGGGATGGCCTAGCGGTCAATTAAGTGGGTTAAAACCTCAGAGACCAGGATTCAAATCTTAGCAGAAATAGTTTTTCCTTCCCATTTTCCTAAGCTTTACCCGGTACCTGTGCTGGTGGGAGATAGAAGGTTCCCAGTGGAATAGTCGAGGTGAAAGTAAGTTGGTCCTGACACCATCCTTTTAAAAAAAATTATAGAACTACTTTTGAAAAGTACAAGAATGTTCATGGCCCTTATTTTGAAAATTTGGAGTTACTCTACTCTCACAAGGTAAGAGTAAGGTCTGCGTACACTGTACCCTCCCCAGACCCCACCGGGTGGGATTAGACTGGGTATGTTGTTGTTGGAGTTACTCTACTCATTGTTCCAGTCTCTTTGGGGTGGAAAAGAATATGTGAAAGCTTCAAGATTCTTCTGCTGCTTTATTTCGCCAGTTTCTATTAATAACATCAATTATCTGTTGTTTCACTGTATTTATATAAAGGGTGCATGCGTCTTTAGTGCCCTATTACTAAAAAGGTCAAGTCGTATGCTGAAGATAGGATTTTGGTGAAAGGTGGGATTTTATTCTAGTACTTTGAACTTATTTCTTAAAATGGATAATGCGAACAACTCCATTACTTTGCCTGATATCTCAGCTTCTATTTATGGCATAGCATGTCATGATACAAAAAAAGGTTTACTCTTTGGTATTCCTAAGAGTTTTTCCCTTTTGTCCTCAGAGAGGGAGAAAAGTGCAACAAAAGAAGCTATACGTATCCTTGAAAAGGTTATTTTTTTGCTCTTCGGTACTTTCAATTCTTTATTTATTTATTTTTTTGAAAATATTTCTGGACAAGTTCTGCAGAACCTTTTTGGTGACATGGAAAGTTCTTTTAAAATTCATTTTTATTCAATGGTGTTAGTTTTACCATTAAAATTCATGTTATTTGTATTGCACCTACAAGTTGGTTTTAAATTTATCTATGTGACTCTTTTGTTGGAAAGAATGCTAAATATAGTTGGGATTTCTGTTTTCCTTTCAGTATATTGTTTCAAATCCTGATGCTAAGAGAAGGAAAGTATGCACAGAAGATGCTAATGAAGAATGCAACGGGTCAGGAGAAGGTGCAGCTAATGAGCATGTGAATTCTGGTATTAACGCTTCATCAAGATTTTGATATCTGTGTGGTCGTGTGGATTTACTGAATAAAATGACAAAATTGGTCCCTTATCTTTGATAGTAGGTTTAAAGTAGCCCCTTAAGTATCACCTGAGCAGCTTTGATCCTTAAGTTCATCAAAAGTGATCACTTTTGATCTATGTCAATAGCAAACCTAGTAGCTACTTGTACTAAAAAACAAGTGTAATCCCCCTTATACAATAAAATATATTGATGTGGGGAGGAATGTATTTACTAGTTATATCACCACAATTGCTTATAGGCGGAACACCCCCTCTGAGAAGATATTTTCCTAACTCTGATTGGTAAATTTAATCGGAATTGTGAAGGACCAAACAGTTCAGGTGATACTTAAGGGACTACTTCGAACCAACTACCAAACATAAGGGACCATTTTTGTCATTTTATCAGATTTACTGAGACAATGGTTTGCTAGGAATAGTGTAAAAAAAGTTGTCGTTTTTACCCCTTTGCAGAATCTGGTTCTTCTATGGAGAAAAGTGACATTCTCTCACTTGTTAAGTTAACAAGAAGCGGATTGGTTCTCTTTATATTTCCGTTCGACAAGTCTCCAGCAGTTGTTGATATCGTTTCGCAGATTTTTCAATCCCTAGATTCTGGAATATTGAAGCCTCCTCGGTGAGTTTATCTTATGTACCTGCATTAGTTACTGCTTTTTTTTCAGAATGCGCTAGCATGGCTTATTCGCATTTGATACCAACATTTTCATACTACTTTAAATTTCTTGTCCGGGTCTGACCGTCTCTCTTGCTTTGCTTGTGCTTATGCTTTGTCTTGAGCCGAGGGTCTCTCGAAAACAGCCGCTCTACCTACCAAGGTAGAGGTAAGATATGCGTACACTCTACCCTCCCCAGACCCTACGTTGTGGGACCTCACTGGGTACGTTGTTGTTGTATACTTGTAATATTGCTTTATGTGTGCCAAGGGAAACCCATGGAACTTAACTGAGCCAAGGGAAACGGAAACTACAAATAAATCGGAATAGTAAAAAGGTTAGGAACCATGTCTAATTTTGAAAGATGTGAGAATTAAGCAAGTTACAGACTACCTAAATAAGTATAAGAACTTAACAGCCTGTTTGGCCAAGCTTCTAAGATTTGTTTATTTTGAGAATTGTAATTTTTTTTGTCAAAAATGCTTTTAAAAAAAATACTTTTGGAGAGTAGCAGTTCATGTTTGGCTAATCAATTTGGAAAAACACTTGCCGATATAGAGCAGTAATTTGTGCTTGGCCAAGGTTCCAAAAGTGCTTCCGGGGAAAAAAACTATTTTTTTTGGCTTCTGAAAAACAACTTCTCGAAGATTAAATACCGAAGAAACTAATATGATCATGACTTTTATAATGTTATGCAGTTGGTGCAATCGGATATTACCAATTCAAGGTACATGCCGTTTAGATGAGAAGGAACTTCATAAGATCGTGAGAAAGCTTGTTGATCAGTTTATGAACAATAGGCAGAAGGAGACTGGAAACACTGTTAAGGTAAACCTTGGCTTTCTTAAGAAATATCATTAAGTCAGGCTCGACAGGCTCACGCTCCTTTCTTTTTTTGCTTTCCGTTGCCTTAATTTTTCTTGTGTTGACTTCCCCGAGAAGTCATCTAGGTTCATATACATCCATAGGTCCTCTATCAGTAAACCCAATGTTATCCTCTGCATCAAAGGTTTTCTTCTTTAGTTAGACTGCCCACTAATGTTGAATAAAAGAACAGCTGGGTTACAACAACATACCCAGTGAAATCCCACAATGTGGGGTCTTGGGAGGGTAGAATATACACAGACCTTACCTCCACCTTGGTAGGTACAATGGCTGTTTCCGGGAGACCCTCAGCTCAATACAAAGCATAATCAGGCAAAGCAAGCAAAGCAAAACAAAGTATGAAAGACGGTCAGACTCAGACGAGAAATTAAAGCATTGAGGGCTTGCATATAGTAAATTCAAATACGCAGTGGTAGCGCATTCTAACAACAGGAAGCATTAGCTAACACAACTACATAAGATATATAAATTACACTAAAGAACACATAGCAGGTAGCAGCAGGAATCAAACTACCGGGTACTATAGAGCAATAATGCGCCTATAAGTGTGATAGACTAATCGAGCCTACAGTAATAACACTACACTATCATTTTGTAAGCGTAAGTAGGACTACGCTCGACTACCTACTACCCTAATCTGTGTCCTCCACAACCCCCTATCTAAGGTCATGTCCTCAGTAAGTTGCACCTGCGCCATATCCCGTCTAATCACCTCAACCTCTCACACCTCCGCACTGGGGCATTCGTGTCTATCCTCTGCACATGCCCGAACCATCTCAACCTCGCTTCCCGCATCTTATCCTCCACCGAGGCCACTCCCATTTTATCCCGGATATCATCATTCCTAATCCTATCTCTCCTTGTATGCCCACACATACATCTCAACATCCTCATCTCCGCAACTCTCATCTTTTGTATGTGCGAAGTCTTGACTGGCCAACACTCTGCCCCATACAACATAGTCGGTCTAACCACCGCCCTATAGAACTTGCCTTTAAGTTTTGTTGACACCTTTTTGTCGCACAAGACTCCAGATGCGAGTCTCCATTTCATCCACCCTGCCCCAATACGATGTGTGACATCGTCATCAATCTCTCCACTTCCTTGGATAATAGACCCTAGGTATTTGAAGCTTCCTTTCTTCGGAATGACCTGAGTAACAAGCCTCACCTCCACGCCTGTCTCAGGATCGCTCCCGTTGCTGAACTTGCACTCCAAATATTCTATCTTGGTCCTACTCAACTTGAACCCTTTAGACTCCAAAGTCTGTCTCCAAACCTCCAGTTTGGCGTTCAAGAAAACCTATAGAATTAGCTGATTGTAAATAGTTAACGAGCTTTAAATGCCGATAAGCACTTTCAAGTATTGAAATTAATTTCATAAATAAGCAGTTACATGTTTGGATGAAAGTGTTAAAACAGATAATAAGCCGTTGATATTTTTGGTAAAAAAGTGCTGGTAAGTTGTTCTTTTAGTAAATGACTGAAATACCCTTATTTTTTATACAAAAAGTTTTAAATTTAAAAGTATCTTTGTAAGGAAAAGTATGAACGGCAGATATGGAATTGAGAGGAAGTTGGAGTTTTATCTTGGAAATGTATTTTGAGAACTAGAAAATATGTTAAGGATAAAATAGTAAAAATATTGGTCAAACTAAAAATGTTTATAAGCTGAAAAGGTCTTGTCTCCGTGGGTTGATCCTTGTAAGATAACCTGTAGAACTAATGACATTATAGTTTGCAGTTGGGTATAATAAGAGAGGGATTGAGGAAACCGAGATGAAGAATCTAAGAAAAGAAGCTTCTACTGATTCTGGTATATTTGCTTTACTGGACCGAAACAAATGCTTTAGCGTCGTAGCAGCAGCAGTTAAAGAAATCGTCCCAGATTCAATAGTGGATTTGAAAGATCCAGAGGTCAAACCATTTGTTCTCAGTAAGCATTTTACTTTCTATGTATCTTTTAATGTACTGAATGTAGCTTCTTCTATTTTGCAGCTCTGCGTGCTTGTTGAGGTACTTCCGCTTTCCGGAGTACCTGATAAAACAGCCATAGTTGGTGTGTCGGTTCTTCCACGAGCACTTGTTAGTACAAAGCCTCGACTTTGCATCAAGGCCTTAGTCTCGGATACAAAAGAGATGAATAAGAAGAAAAAATAACAGTATCTCCTTGAACATGAAGTTTTATTCGTCTCATTCTCAGATACCAGAGATGAATAGGAAGAAAAGATGACGGTCTCTCCAAGAACAGGATGTAAATTTTCAATTTCTGTCCGTTGCTGCTGTTCTGCTGCAATAGAGGTTTTCGCAAGTCTTGTTGGTACAAAATGCAGAGCTTATGAAGATGGGAGCTTCTAGTTGATTTTGTTGTTATCGTCAAGCGTTAATGATACATTGGCCTTTCTCAAATTTAATGTGTTGTGTTGACTCGCACTTCTTTTAGCCTTATTAGAGATCTTCATGTCAGTAAGAAATATAGAAAACTTCTACTATTACTTTTCATTTTTTATTTTTATTTTGTATAATTTGGTCTGAGATGAATTTAAATGAGAAAACAAGGCCAGTGAGAATTCATATAGCCGGGTTTCAACTTGTTCAACACAGAGGTTTAGTTGTTGGATGATGGTTTTTGTTGGATAATCAGTTTATGAGACTAGTGAGAAGTTGGAAAGTAATTTTAGTTATGCAAAAGCTTTTATTTGGAAGCTGGGGAAAAGAAAGGAAAGATAGTTTTGAGTGTTGCATGAAAGAAAAGGAAAGACATTGAAGATGGAAGATATTCTCCCCCAAAACTGATAAACCGCTACCCCCTATGTCTAGTTTCTTTTTGTTTTTTGATTTTGTTTTTGTTTTCCGGTATCCAGTGCCTTCTTTGGGCCGATTAATCTGGATTTGTGTCGGAAAGTTTTGTATTGGTGGTAAAACATTTTTTACCATAGACAATTTTATTCTCAGCACTTGAACCCGAATTGCTAGTTAAAGGCAGAGGGGTAGTTAATATCTCACCACTGGATTCGTGTCGGGAAGTTCAGTATTGGCGGTAAAGCATTTTCTACAATAGATAATTTCATTCTGAGAAGTTGAACTCGAAATTGCTAGTTAAAGGCAGGGGTAGTTAACATCTCACCATTGGATATTGTCATTCTCAAAACTTGAACCCGAAATTACTAGTTAAAGGCAAGGGTAGTTAACATTCCATCGCAACTTTCCATGTTCTAAGTAACCCAATAGTGAAAAATACAAAATTCACCCTAATGGGATTAGGAATTAATTAACATTCACTCTGACTAGACAAGGCAATGGATAGGTCAAGATTGACACTTAAGCTGTCTGTGTATGAAGAGAATATTGCCTCATTTATAGAATTAGTTGAAGTGTTGCTTCTTTGAGTAGAATTATAAGGATGGTGCAATGAGAGAGACAATGCCAATCCACAACTTTCTTCTTTTTCTTCTTCTCCATTCTTTCTCTTCCTCAAGTTCTCAAATTTACACTTCTTTGATGATTTCCAGTTCTCATCCTGCTGCATGGACAACTGATAAGCAACAAAATTATCCATCAAATTTATGAAATTAATGTTCAGAAATTGAAGCTTTCATAAGGTAAGATCAAGGAGCAAATCCATGCATGGCAGTAGCGGAGCCGGGAAGTTCACTGAGAAGATTCAAAAATATAAAAAATAAACACATGAAGAAGCCAACAAAATTCTAACATCTACCATATATACATAAAAAATAATTTAACCTTTATATATACAGTATAATTTTTCGATAAAGAGATTTGGATGAGGCCCTCTAGATCCGTCCATGATGCATGGTGGTCTCCTTTCGGTTTGCCAATTTTTTTATTTATTTAATCATCCGGTTGTCTGAAACTTACTAGTTCGACTAATTTGAATCTTGATTCACGTCGTAAAAAACCTACTCTTAAAATTCAAGTTTGCTAACTTTAAATTAAAGATATGGCTTGTTTTACAGAAGTTCCTTCGTATTCGTCCTCTGCTGTTATTTGTGTTGGGATAGACCGTCTAATTAGCACGTTTTGAGTGTGGTCCTTTCTCGAACCATGCACGAACCAGATATGCTTCGTGAACGAGAATACTCTTCAAATGATTTGATCGGTAAATATCTTCTACACATAAAAACATTTCACCTTTTTTTCTTCAGAAAGAGGACCCCACTGTCCCAAATTCCCAATGAATTAACAGCCAACAGGTGTCTCCTAGAATTAGGTTTCTGTATCATTAAATGGCAAAAAAATATCTGTATTTTGATCAGACTTCTTCACCTCACTACATGAAGAAGCAGAAAAGTACACAGTACAATATAGTATTTCACTCATTTTACTTCTTAAATTGTGTGCCCCCCAGTTATAAATTCACTGCTGTATTGCATTAACATCCATTTGGGATTTTAGAATTTTCAAGTCTATCCCAATATTCCTTATTTATCATACTAATATGAATGGTTAAATCATAAATGTACCATTTTTAAAATCAGAAGTTTTCTTTGCCTAAAAGGCTAATACATGGTCAAATTAAAGCTTAGTTTTTACTATAAATAAAATATACTCCCTCCGTCTTAAATTATTTGTCGTGATTACTAAAAATGATTGTCTTATATTATTTATTATTTTAAAAGTTTAAAACATAATTAATAATTTTTTTATTTTGCCCTTAATAGAATTTTATCATTAATAAAGATGACACATAAAATACTAAATATTTAATAAAGAAAGATTATAACTTAGATATAAATAAGGATAAAATATGTCAAATACTCTTCTTAATTAATATTTTTTTTTAAAATGTGAAATAAAAATCGATAAATAATTTGAGACTAAGAGGGAGTAGAAGCTTTAGGTAAAAAGACTAGACATCATTTAATTCCTCGTCAACATGGTCTGTTTGTGTCGAAGATTGACCAACATATACTAAATATGATCTCGACCACAAATAAAAACATTACTCCATTCCCTATTATAGAAATAAAAAATTATTCTTTTCCTATTCAAATTGTTAGAGGGCATATGTTAATGTACTCCCTCATTCATAATACTCCACATTCTCAATTATGTGTTTTTTTTTTTCTAGTCAATCTCAAAAAATATGACCTTTTATATTTAGTAGTTAGTATAATAATTTAATTTAAACTTTTTATTTTAGTCTTAATAAAATGATTTATAGCCATAGAAACTTTTATAACTTATTTTTAATCATAAGCTTCAAAAATCATTCTTTTTTTACACAAGCGTCGTGCCTTAAACACCTTCACATAAAAATTAAAATGGAAGGATCGTAACTAAGATCAATAATTTAAAAAATAAGGCAGGTAACATGTTACAAAAAAGACGGAGAAGAGAGAGAAAGATAGGATATATGGGATATTAATTGTACCTTAAAATTTTCAGATTGTTGAACTGCATTGTCAAGAAGATTAGGATTTTGTAAGTAATCCAGTGAGAGAGAGCTAGTTGTATGGCATACTGGAACTGAATCTCTTTGTGTATCACAAGTCTGTTGCCATCTGAATAACCCAGTGTCTCCATCGTTGGTCCTCTCTTTTACCCCACTTTTGTCAGCATTGACATTAATAGTCTGCATGTAATCACGATCACTATTATACGGATTATTTGCTACTGCTTCACGTTTTCTTTCCTTGCAGTAGTATTGCTGGCTGTCTGGATTACAACTAGTGGTCTCCGTTCGAGCTCTGAGAAGAATATATTTCTATTAAGCAAAACATATAGAAAAAGAAAGGATTTACATTATATATGTCGATCAAAAGTTTGAAATAGTTTTTACAGAGACACATGTAAAGCTGCGTATAATAGACTTTTGTCGGTCTTTTCTCGCATCCCACGCATAGTGAGAACTTAATGCACCGAGCTGTCCTTTTCTATATGTCAACAAACAATATAATTGCTCTTTATTTAATTTAATCTATTATAGCAGGTTAGTTGTTTACTTTGTTATGTAATAAAATACTATTGAAATGTCTGACCATCTCGTCTAAAAATTTTAAGTCATTAAAGAAAATATTTTATATATTTAATTATATTGTCAAACAGATAGATACTTGTCATTTTAGAAAAGCAAAAGAAGATTGATATTATTATTTCAATTTAACCCTTAATCTAATAAATAAAACAAATTTGATGTTACAATAGATAACAATAACATGATAGTATTAATTATTTTACACTAATGATGTATATAACTTAAGCTAAAGTACAAACTCGCCTTTTTGTGGGTATAGAGTTGTAAAAAAATGGAGACTCTGGGCTACAAGATGAATGGTAAGCCAAAAGATTTTCTTGTTCAACACACACTTCTTCTTTTTGATTATCTTCTGGAGACTGTTTACTTGATTGAGTTCCACTTCTTTCTCCTGCTTGAGAGTCAACCAAAACAAACATTAAGGTTTTACTAAAATTAAAGTTTACTCTCTCTAATAACTTAAGTTTTTAGAAGAGATTGTCACACATGACATACCACAATATTAACAAACTGATTTGGAATTTTGTAAGACAATTTTAGGAGTTACTGGTCAAAAACACATTTGAACTATCGCTTTTTTCATGAGTTTCATGACCATAGTTGAGGTAGTTTACGAGTTGTAGTTCTCATGAAGATCAAGGGATAGGAATGGAGTAGGTATTTTAGTAGATTCGGAGCTAAGGGATCAAGTGGTAGAGGTTAGGAGGGTCAACGATAGGAAGATGGTGATTAAGTTAGTCGTTGGGGGGTCCATTTTGAGTGCTTACGCGCCACAAGAGGGCTTGGACGAGGAGGACAAGAAGCGCTTTTGGAAGGATTTAGACAAGGTGGTGAGGGCTATACCGCCCTCGGAGAAGATTTTCGTAGGCGGAGACTTCAATGGGCAGATTGGATCAAACTCGCAGGGGTATGATGACGGGCATGGAGGCTTTGGTTTCGGGGACAGAAATGTAGGAGGGGTCTTGCTTTTGGACTTTTCAAGAGCTTTTAAGTTGGTGATAGTCAATTCGAGTTTCCCGAAGAGGAAGGAGCACTTAGTTACTTTTTGTAGTTCGAGGGCTAAGAGTCAGATAGACTATTTGCTCCTCAGGAAGGAAGATAAAGGGTTGTGCAGGGATTGCAATGTTATTCCGAGCGAGAGTCTTACGACCCAACATAAGCTCTTGACTATGGATTTGGAGATCAAGAGGACAAAGAAAAAAAAGGGTTGCGGGTGACCGGCCTGGGATCAAATGGGGTAGCTTGACTGCGGTCAGTGCACATGAGTTGGGGGAGAAGTTGATGGCTATGAGGGCTTGGGGAGTAGTGGTGATGCAAACACTACATGAGATAGCACTGCTAGTTACATTAGGGAAGCATCTAGAGAGATGCTAGGGGTCTCAAGAGATAGATTTGGTGGGCATCGAGATGACTGGTGGTAGAATGGAAAAGTTCAAGTGAAGGTGGAAGCGAAGAAGGCGATGTATGTGAAGTTGGTAGAAAGTAAGGATGAAGAGAAAAAACGGACGAATAAGGAAGGGTATAAGATGGTGACGAAGGAGGCAAAGTTAGCGGTTACGGCAGCAAAAACGACATCTTTTGAATTCTTGTATGTGGAGTTAGAGGGCAAAGGTAGGGATAAGAAGTTGTACAGGCTTACTAAGGTGAGAGAGAGGAGGGCCCGTGACCTAGATCAAGTTAAGTGCATCAAGGATGAGAATGACAAAGTACTGGCGAAAGAAGCGTCCATAAGACAGAGACAACAGTCTTACTTTAATAAATTCTTGAACTAAAATGGGGACAAAGACATTGTGCTAGAAAATCTGGAGCCCTCAGTGAGGGGAGGTACCATGGTGATGGATGTCTTGACACGATATATTTAAGGGGAGGTACCACGGTGTATGTTGTTTAAGGATGACATAGTGCTGATTGACGAGACTAGAGGGGGAGTTAATGTTAAACTGGAGGTCTGGAGACAGACTCTAGAGTCTAAAGGTTTCAAATTAAGGAGGACCAAGACAAATTACTTGGAGTGTCAGTTCAGTGGCGTGACCCGGGAGGCATACGTGGAAGTAAGGCTTGACACACATGTCATCTCAAAGAAAGGAAGTTTCAAGTATCTGGGGTATATTATTCAAGGTAATTGAGAGATTGATGATGATGTCATACATCGTATTGGTGCGGGGTGAATGAAATAGAGACTCGCATCCGGAGTCTTATGTGATAAGAAGGTTCCACAAAAACTCAAAGGCAAGTTCTATAGAGTGGTGGTAAGATCAATATGTTGTATGAGATGGAGTATTGGCCAATTAAGAAATCTCATGTTCAAAAGATTAAAGTTGCGAAAATGAGAATGTTGCGGTGGATGTGTGGGCATACTAAGATAGATAGGATTAGAAATGAAGGTATTGGGGACAAGGTGAGTATGTGTGAGAGGTTTGCTATGGATGACTTCAGTAGAGGTAGATGTAGGCCGAAAAAGTATTGGGGAGATGTGATTAGACAGGACATGGCGCAGTTGCAGCTCACTGAGGACATGACCTTAGATAGGAGGCCGTGGAGGACTAGGATTAGGGTAGTGGGCTAGTAGGTAGTAGAACGTTGCCAAGATTATACTTTGTTGTTTCGTGTCCTTCGATTTCTGTTAGTATTATTGTATCTCATTCTTCGCGTATTTGTTGTAGTTACTGTTCTTTTGCCTATTTGACTTGTTTTGTTATTGATTTATTACTTTATTCTTAGTCGATGGTCTATCGAAAACAACATCTTTACCTTTCAAGGTAGAAGTAAGGTATGCGTACAACTTACCCTCCCCAGACTCCACTTGTGGGATTACACTTGGTATTATGTTGTTGTTGTTGAGATAGTAAAAGGGAACAATTGATAGTTGAGGTGTGACTCTGGTATTAACGGATAATAGTTCAGGTAGGAAAAGGGATCATCTGATAGTTGGGATATTTTTTTAGTACATAGATAATGATAGTTCAGGTAGAAAAATGGAACAACTATTAGTTTGGGTGCGAAACTCACGAATAAAGCGATAGTTCAGGACTTCAGGTGTATTTTTATCCATTATCTCATATTTTAGTAAATGAGAAAGAGAATTGATAAAATGGGGAGTAGTTAATATTATGCCATTTGCTTCACTAAAAATGCCAAAAATTAGAAGATATCTTTTGCCTATTTGACTTGCTTTGTTATTGATTTATTACTTTATTCTTAACCGAGGGTCTATCGGAATCAACCTCTCTACCTTCCAAGGTAGAAGTAAGGTATGCGTACAACTTACCCTCTCCAGACTCCACTTGTGAGATTACACTGGGTCTTATGTTGCTATTGTTGAGATAGTATAGCTTCATTTAATTAGTATTTATGGATTTTAATCACAAAAATAACTTTTTGGAAGTAAGTTGTACTAAATGAAGTCCAGTGGAAACAATGATCAAATACATGTATAACATGTGGGATGCAAGAAATGCTAATAGAGGAAATTCTGAGACAACCCTTTCTGTTATGTACAAACACAAAAAAACACATTGGACTCAATACACACTTCCATGGCCAAGTGAGAAAACAAAACAAAAAGAAACAATAGTATTATATAAGTTTAAACTTTAAACTATATATATATATATATGTGGGTACGTATTTTTCTTGCACATCATCATGTCACATAAAGGATATTTGTAAGTGCTCCTTCTTAAAATATAAGATTTTTAATCTTGAAAATAAACTAGATTACCTACTATAGCACATATAAAGATGATTTGATGATGTATTATTTTTTTTATACCGACAATATATATTACTTTAACTCATATTATATGAACGATAACCAAAAATAAAGTACTACTAACACATTGTTACTTTTCATTTTGTTCTCCACTACAAACACATTGAAAAAATCTTGAATATACCTTGCCAGTTGACTTCACTCCTCATGCTTCTGTACATCTATTTGAAAATAAGAATACCGAAACCTCAGTAAAGAAGAAACTATATTAAACTTTACATAATAACTGAGGAGAAATTAAAAGGAATAGTATCCATTCTTGTAATAGAACTAATTAATTAAACACATATATGTACCTGAAGATGACTTTTGACATGAGTTACTGTAAGCCCTCTCACATCCATCATCTGAAGAACAAGTTTTGGAGTTGCTTCTACTCATTACACACATCAAAATAAAGAACATGAATATGCTGTAACAAGAAAAGGAATTCACTACTAAAAATCTCCTTATTTCCCACTCACTACAAACAAACAAATAAACAAAAAAAAAGAATTAGGGACGGACGAATTTCATCTCTAAACGTCATATTTCCGTTGGAAAACCATCGATAACTTGGATTTTCATTTTCCTCAAAAATAGTTTATGACAAGCACATTTTTTACGAATTTAGTTAGAAACTCCATATAAAAAAAACCAGTCTAATGCACGGAACATCTCGTGTTCACTAAGAGTCAAAGAAAAGTCAATACTTTAAGAGGTGCGATCTATGAAACCTACCCTAACACAAATTTCATTTATGTACGACGAGCGCATTTTCCATGGATTCGTAGAGAAAAGGGCATGTTTGGTGCACGATATATCTCGTGTTCACTTAGGGTTGAGGAAAGGCCGCAACCTAAGGGAATGTGATGCAACATGCAGGCAGCCTATGATCCTAACATAAATATCAGTGACTGATTTTAAAGCTCGAACATGTGAGATAACTAAAACGTTGCTCCAAGGCTAACCTTTTAGAAATTTCATGAAAAATACACGTGTTTATAGTGAATATTTTTCTAAAAAAAGACAAGGAAAATAGTGGAAGAAATGAAGAAGGTGAGCAACTTACTGTGTTGGCCTCCAAGTTTTTGAATAGCAAGAAGAAAAGATTGATGAAGATAAGGAGTCCATCTCAAACGAGGAACTTTTGATCTTGTATATTGCCTCACTCCTCCATTATTCCTTCCACAATTTTCCATTTTTTATATAGTATTGTTACTATTCTCCTAATTCTATTTTCTACTACTTCCAAGTTCCAACACCTCTACTTATACTCCTCTATGTGTGATCCGTACGTACAGTAAATTTTCACCTGAAAGTTTCTAATACTGAAGAAAAGAAGAAGAAGAAAATACCTTTTATAATAGTAATATGTTCCATAGCTCGGTCAATATTTACTTGACATAGTTGAAATTTTGAGAGTCAACTAAGTTTTTTTGATTGAAATTTTTTTATATGACTTTTACATTGCAATTTATAGTAATTTTTATATAGTTTTCAAATATATAAATTTTATTTTAAAAAAGTTAAAGCTTCTATGTTCCAATTCACGATCAAAGATTAAAATTTTAAATCTCAAAATTATAATTGTGACAAAAATTGAAATAGCACTGGTGAGACTTTTTATTTATTTTGTTATTAATAAAAATAGCTGCTAGACATACTGACTAGTGACATATTCGCTCTCAAAAATATGGGACAGAGGAAGTATGTTCTTTCATTATGCAAACTTCAACGGGAGAAGACGCAATTGGCTTTTATTGACTTTGAAAAGAACTATTTTTAGGTTGAATACATTGATAGCCTTTTAAATTTATCACTTTCTTCCGTTTCAATTTAAGTATTTTAGTTTGGCTGCGCACAAAATTTAACGAATAAAATGAGACTTTTAAATTTTGTAGTCCTAAATTAAAGTGTGTAATGTACTAAAATGTTCTTTAAATCTTGTGATTTTAAATTTAACATGTAAGATGTTTGAATTGTCAATTTATTAAATATAGAAAGAGACACTTAATTTGTGGAACATACCAAAAAGGAAAGTAAGACACTTAAATCGGGATAGAGAGATTAGTAAATTTTATACACAAATTAGGGCATATTTCAATTGAGCACTTGATCAACACATAATGAAGTGTTCCTATTAGATACTTCCGACTCATATTTTGAAAAAGTTTTGACACGTGTTCTCAAGCGTCGATTACGTAAATAAGTTAATCATATAAAATATATTTCTCCTTTATTAGCAGAGAGTAGAGTGTTGTCTCGCTTATCCTTTCATACTATTAGTCGTAGCATTACTCCGGTAGTTTTTGGTCCTTCAGATTTTGGTTACTATTTGTTGCTTCTTGTACCTCGATTACCGATTTTGATGTAGTTGTTGGAAATTTGCCTTTGGCGGGAGTTGCGACTGACCAACTTTAACGGCTTAAACACCAGTGTTACGTATGTTGGAGAATTCGGTTCTTCACACATGCATGATCTACTAAGTACGTAGATAACCGTAGGGCCAAGAATCGTCAAATTTTATTGAGAAATGAAAGAGATATTGGTCCACGAAGTGAGGTGTTTGAAGCATGGAAAGTGTGGTGTTGTGTTCAATTCTCCCTCATCGGTAGAGGAAGAAAGAATTGTTGTGTTTATAAGACTCGCAATTGGTTTGGGGTTTGGGACCCCAAGGGGTATCCCATGTGTTTAAAGGAGGGAGGACCTAGATGTGCTTCGGTTCGAGGAAAGACCACACGCTGCTGCCGCGCCGCCCGCCCGTCCGGTCCAGCCGGTCACGGTCACGGGTCACGTGGGTCATGGGTCTTCGATATTATCTTTTTGGGCGAGAGAACTTTGCCGTAATACAGTTTGATCCCAGAAGTTTCAGATGTCTGATTCGGACCAAAATTCTTTCAGATGTATAGTTTGGTCCCTAAAGTTTCAAGATGTATAGTTTGGTCCCTGAAGTTTCCAGAACGTCAGAATTTGGACAGTCAAAGCAGAAACGCCAAGCACTCAATTCAGCCATTTATTTTGGATGAATTACTCCTCCTATAATGGCCAAATCCGTTGGTCTTTCACCATTTATGTTGGTGACTTTACTACCTCCATAATGGCCATTATTTGGCTATTATGGAGGCAGTTTTCAGCCCCTCCATCACCTATATAAACACCCCCTTACACTATTGTTGAGCACTAAGAACACACATATAATATACACGAAAATTCAGAAGCTTACACAAGCAGAAAGTTTTCTTCTTCATACAACTTCCAGGCATCATTTCGTTACTCAATATTCTTCACGGTAGCTCTTGAGTTTCCTTTGCTCAAGTGTTCCATTGTTGTTTTATCTTGGGAGACAAATTGTCCAGGACGTATAAAGGATACATACGGGGCAATATTGTCTTAAGGACAGAGTGCCACACTCGACTCAACAAAAACAGTTTCCAATTTTCCGTCTTCAACAAAATTGTAATTTCAGTTTTGTGGTTCTCTTGTAATTTTCAGATTACTAGTTGAATTATTGAATCTTTGTTTATCCTTTCGAATACTTGTAATAGTCATATACTTCCCGTACTACTTTATAAAGTACCATAGAGCAAAAATACCCAACAACTTAAGACAATATTTGTATAGTATTACTATTAGTGTTCGAAAGATGTCGGTCAAAAGTTGTGTGACCAAATCTGGATATGACAATGGTTTTCTGGTAGAAGAGAGTGATGATGATGAATGTGTTCATGGTGTCACCGATACCAAGACTGGTTGGAACAAGCGCTCACGAGAGCCTGAGGATGTCAACTGGGACAAGAGGAGAAGACTGAAGATGTACTTCTATCTTGCAGCAGAAGGCCTGTATCTATCCCAGACAAAAGATCCGAACAATGGTGAGAAGGAAATGGAGTCTGATGAAGTGACTGAAGTGAGCCAGAATCCGAAATTAGGATAATTATTTTTCTTACTTGTCAAGAATAAAGATTAAATGATGTCTGATTAAAAATGGATTAAAGTAAGGAGGAATATGAAAATAATTTATATTCCTTACGCTTTAACAAATCAGAAGTTTAATCTCATCTTCTTTTCCGTTTAAAGATTGGAGTTTGTAAACGACTTAAAAAGATCCGTTCTTTTAAGTGTAATTATTAAAGTGTGTAAAGTATGTTCGCACGCATCTGAGGGAGAAAGATCCACCGATCCGGCGTAAAATCGTTACCACACTTAAGTAAGCGCCAAGAATTATCTGGGCACCAATCATAACGGAAGAAGTCTAAAAGTTAATGACGTGGAGCCTGTCATATTATTTGGCAGAAGATCCTTCATAGGATGATATTGGACACTCAGTCATACAAAGCCTCCGGGTGACTGGAGTGGGCCAAAATTCCTTTGATATGATGATATTGGACACTCAGTCATATAAAGCCTCCGGACGACTGGAGTGGGGCCAGAATTCATTTCATAGGAAAAGTAATGGACACCTAGTAAGGTGGGCCAGAGTTTCCAGGTCTTAAACGATCTGAAGGCCTAAAGAAAGACAGAAAAGAAATTGGACACTCAGTCTGCCAAAGCAACTGGAGTGGGCCAGAGTATCCAAATCACATATGATCTGGTTACGCCCTAACCACGGGCAAGAGGTTGTTCATGTGAAGCAACGCCACCTCTAAAGTAGAAGGGGTTGGAGAGGTTGTCCTCAATAGGACTTCAAGGAATGAGATCACTCTAAAAAGAGGTGTTACAGATTCCTAACTTGGTTTAAGGACGTTTGTTGGTCAAGCTGGTTTGAGATTAGTCCAACAGGTCTGTAATAACTAAGAATGGTACAGTACGTCTGTAGCCGAATGAATGATATATTTGTAATCCGTGCACCTATGCCATCATAGATTAAGACACGTTAAATAGTAAGTCATTCAAAAGCTAGCGAAGTTGAGATTGTTGCCTTCTTTCGACATAAACCCTCAAAATGAATGTGAGGTAGACGAAGAGGCAAAATCACCTTTTCAAATTCCGTCAAAGAGAATAGCGAAAGAAGCACCGCTCCTCTAGAACTTAGTCACACCTACTTGGGTGATTTGAAGTTTATACAAAATAGAGGGGGGAGACAAGTACGTTGTGACCTTCATTGATGATGGTACAACGTATGAAATCCTTTGTTTGTTGAACATCAAAGATGAAGTTGTTGAAGCGGACAAGCGCTACAAAGCAGAAGTTAGAAATCAACTAAGCCTATGGATTGCGAAATTCATAGCGATAGAGGGGGAGAATGTGAAGCATCATTCATTAAATGACTGTTCATTACTCACCTCAGTCTAACGGTGTTAGGCAAGCGCAAACCCGTACGCCTAAATTATGTGAGGCAAGACGATCCTTACCGCTAATGCGATTCTCAACAGAACTCCGCATAAGGATAAGGATAACTCTCCGTGTGAGACATGAAAAGGATCTCACATACAAAAGTTGTGATGTGGGGTGGCTTGGTAGAAGTTGGACTACCGAAATAGGTCAAGTTCGACCTAAGACTGTAGATTACATATCCACTGGATCTGTAAATAACAGTAGTACTTATCGCCTCTTGGCGTCAAAGAATGCTGAATTCTTATAAGATAACTTTCCTTGAAAAGGAAAAAGGAGTAATTGCTCAAGGTTAACAAGAACCCGCGAGGGCCTGACTGTCCGAAACTAGACGCTCCGTATCTACAGGACTCGAAAGTTGCTGGCTATCCGGAACTTAATATTCCAGATCTGCAGAACTCAGGGATTCTAGATGTTGAACCAAGACGGAGCAAAGAGGGGACAAAGACTTGTTCCAGTCCTTCTAGCTTGTATGGTTAAGAACGAACCATGAACAATTAATAAATAATTGTTATCTCCAAAAGCGCTGCTTTGGAAAGAAGCTAAAGAGAGAAATATATTCCATCATATAGAACCATACTTGCGTAATGGTTGATCTTCCTCCGGGAAAAGAACCTTTGGGTTGTGAAAAAGGATACTCAAAAGTGAGTACAAAGTAGATGGATCTACTGACGAGTTCAAAGCCTCGGCTACTTGTACATGTGCTCTCGGGAGTAGCTTAACATCATGGGCCATTGCGGTCTTGCGTGGCATGAATGTTAAAACAACCTTCCCAACCGAGAGTTGGAAGAAGAGAATCGAGTTGGTTTTGGGACTGTTGGGCTTCTTCCTGAACTTTCATCTTGGTCCTGAAATGTTTACATTTTGGTCCTGAAAGTTTCAGATAAAGCGAAACAATGAATCGACCACGTAAACATTGACTGAAGTTAGAAAGCCAACAGGTTGGAGAATCAACGATGTGAAAGTAAAAGTCATATTGAAACAAAGTCTCGATATGAAAGATATGGATATCACAGATGATATCTTAGGAATTGGATTTCTAAAGACATCTAACGGATCGTCGATAGTTGACAGTCTCGTTGAAGCCATCAATGGATATGAATCATAATCGATTGGAATCATGGTGCACCCATAGACAAGGAGCGATACGCACAGATCACGTGTAGTTCAATGTATTGTACACACTACAACCGACCTGGTATCGTCCTACAATCAGATCAGTTGAACTAAGGTTCACTGATAATCTTAATACATGATCAATAGAAGGCGTTAAGTCGGATATGACGATATCTGAATTATTCGCTTATCTACGGATTATAGTATTCTGGATGTCCAGCGGTTCTGAGAGAACACAGTGATGCAAACTGGACATCAGATCTGAAGAACACCAAAGCCACAAGTAAATGTGTATGGTGGTTCTTGAAAAATCCTCTAAGCAAACTTGCATCGGCCGATTCATGATGGAATCTGAGTTTATCGCTTTGTACAAAGCATGAAAAAATTGAGTAACTTCACGACTCCTTAGAGGACGTCCCTTATTGGGAGAAACCCGTGCCTTCAGCAGTTATACACTGTGGCTAGCCGGTCGGCTTTAGGAAGGACACGGATGACGGCGTCTGGACATATCTGTCAGGATTTGTCAGGAGATATAAGACCGTATGGCAGTTGATCATCACGGATGTCACTTCCTTGTTTACTAACTAAGGGACTACCCGAAGATCAAGTGTTCTGCCTGTCTAGGGGAATGGGCTTAAAACCCAAAATATACGGACCAATACAGTGGTAACCCAACCTTACTAACTGGAGATCCCAGTAATTTGGTTCAATGGGAAAACTAAGCTGTAAAGGTCCAGTTGATCGCTTCAGTGGAAGCATGAGCACTTCAGATAGTGATTTCTGAAAAGAAACACCAAATCCAAAGCCGTTCCCACGATAGACTTTATGTGCTATCTGCAGTGTGGGTAAATGTTAAGTTTTCAAAACCTGTAATGCTCCTCAACAGTTGAGGTTAGGTTTTTGGGAAACTTTTAATGGTTCCTAACACTTGTGAAGTGGGGTATAGCAGGATACCTTGTAGGAGACCACCTATTTAAGTGCGAGGACGGGCCGCCTCAAAATGAACGCACTTAAGAATCCAAGACGTTGTCCATGGCCAAAACGGACAAAACATTACGAAGAAGAGAGTAAAGGAATTTGTTGTGTTGGTATCATTGACTTGGCTTACACTAAACACTGACGGTTCAAGACATCACGTTCACCGCGCAGTATGTAAGTCCGATGGTATTCAACTATGGAAGGTTCAAAGCTGAGGCTACCTCTCTTTATGCAACATCTGTCCGCTGAAATATTGCTGGAAATGAAAAAGACACCATGTGAGTGCGCCAAAATCTCTTTCAAGAGGGGATTGTTGAAAATTTGCCTTTGGCGGGAGTTGCGACTGACCAACTTTAACGGCTTAAACACCAGTGTTACGTATGTTGGAGAATTCGGTTCTTCACACATGCATGATCTACTAAGTACGTAGCTAACCGTAGGGCCAAGAATCGTCAAATTTTATTGAGAAATGAAAGAGATATTGGTCCACGAAGTGAGGTGTTTGAAGCATGGAAAGTGTGGTGTTGTGTTCAATTCTCCCTCATCGGTAGAGGAAGAAAGAATTGTTGTGTTTATAAGACTCGCAATTGGTTTGGGGTTTGGGACCCCAAGGGGTATCCCATGTGTTTAAAGGAGGGAGGACCTAGATGTGCTTCGGTTCGAGGAAAGACCACACGCGCGCCGCCGCCGCCCGCCCGTCCGGTCCAGTTTCGGGTCACGGGTCACGGGTCACGGGCTGTGGGCTGTGGGTCTTCTGATATTATCTTTTTGGGCCAGAGAACTTTGCCAGAAGTACAGTTTGATCCCAGAAGTTTCCAGATGTACAGTTCGGACCAAAATTCTTTCAGATGTATAGTTTGGTCCCTAAAGTTTCAAGATGTATAGTTTGGTCCCTGAAGTTTCCAGAACGTCAGAATTTGGACAGTCAAAGCAGAAACGCCAAGCACTCAATTCAGCCATTTATTTTGGATGAATTACTCCTCCTATAATGGCCAAATCCGTTGGTCTTTCACCATTTATGTTGGTGACTTTACTACCTCCATAATGGCCATTATTTGGCTATTATGGAGGCGATTTCAACCCTCCATCACCTATATAAACACCACTTACACTATTGTTGAGCACTAAGAACACACATATAATATACACGAAAATTGAAGCTTACACAAGCGAAAGTTTTCTTCTTCATACAACTTCCAGGCATCATTTAGTTACTCAATATTCTTCACGGTAGCTCTTGAGTTTCCTTTGCTCAAGTGTTCCATTGTTGTTTTATCTTGGGAGACAAATTGTCCAGGACGTATAAAGGATACATACGGGGCAATATTGTCTTAAGGACAGAGTGCCACACTCGACTCAACAAAAACAGTTTCCAATTTTCCGTCTTCAACAAAATTGTAATTTCAGTTTTGTGGTTCTCTTGTAATTTTCAGATTACTAGTTGAATTATTGAATCTTTGTTTATCCTTTCGAATACTTGTAATAGTCATATACTTCCCGTACTGCTTTATAAAGTACCATAGAGCAAAAATACCCAACAGTAGTTACTGTTTAGAATGCTTTGTTATGCTTTCTGTTTGCAATGCCTTCTTTATTTCTGTTATTTCTTTTTTCGAACTGTTTTGAATTGTTTTTCCTCCAAACTGATTGAGTGTCTATCGGGAACAACCTCTCTACTCTAATGTAAATGGTAAGATCTGCATACACTTTATTCTTCTTAGACCACACTTTATGAGATTACATTGAGATTTTTGTTGTTATACACATTAACATCAAGTTAATTGAGCCTTAGATTTTATAACTTATTGAGGCTAAGCGTATACTCCCTCTGAACCAATTTATGTGCTACAATTTTTTTTAGTCTGTCAAAAAAAGAATTACAATTTTTTATATTTAGAAATAATTTAATTTTATTGGATGATTTATAGCCATATAAATATCTAAGACTTATTTTGGACCACAAATTTTAAAAATCTTTCCTTCTTTTTTGAATTTCATATTAAATTAAATAATATCACATAAATTGAGACGGATGGAGTATTAAAAGGGCATGCATTGTCTAGGTCAAAAGCAACAAGGTACGTAGGTATAATTATGAGTAGAGACAAAGATAAATCACGAGAAAAGAAGAGAGTATTGGTATGGTAAATTCCTTTTGCAAATTCAGTACTCTCTGTTTTGATCTGCTGGCGTTTAATTATTCTGCATTTTTTTCCTACATACTGCAAAAAGAAAAAAAATTCTCATCACGAGTTTCTCATCTTTATTTCTTTCTCATCACTTATCTATGGTCCATCTCTATATCTTGAAATTAATCATTACACCATAAAATTAAAAAAATACTATCAAGTCCTCTACTTCCGCTTTGACTTTCTTGCCTTAGTGTTTCTCTCCCTAGATTCTTAAGGACTCGTTCGATCATAAAAATAATTTTTCATTTTATTTAAACATTAATGTTTGGTCATGGAAATTTTAAATCCAATTTGAAATTATATTTTAAATTTGGAAAAATAATTTATAACATGTATTTCAGTTCACTTTTCACTTTTAAAGTTATATTTAAAAACATTCAAACAAAAATATTATTCTAAATATTTTTTGCGAAAAATATAAGCAACTTCATCTTCAATTTTAGTTTCTAAGTAAAATGTAGAATTGTAGTAATCTCCCTTGGGGAACCTTTCTCATTAATACAAATATATAGTGTATACAATGTGAAATCCTAATACAATAAGGATCCTATATCTATCATAATTGTACAACACTAAATATTATAAAATATTTACTGAATATTTTATAATATTGCTAATACACCCCCTCAGTCGGAGCGGGAGAAAGCCGGACGCTGAGACTGGATCTGAAGTCGAGGAATATCTGTCTAGGAAGGACTTTCGTGAAGATATCCGCATACTGGTACGAAGAAGGCACATGCAACACCTTAACATGATCGTTATCAACCTTCTCACGAACAAAGTGTATATCCATCTCTATGTGTTTGGTTCGCTGATGCTGAACTGGATTATGAGATAAATATATGGAGGATATTTTGTCACAGTAAACCAAAGACGCCTTACGCAAAGGAAACTGGAGCTCCAAACGAAGGTTTCAGAGCTAGCAGATCTCAGCAACAACATTAGCAACGCCTCTATATTCTGCTTCTGCACTCGAGCGGGATAGGGGGACTTGCCTCTTGACAGACCAGAAAATGAGATTATCTCCTAAGAACACACAATAGCTAGAAGTGGAGCGTCGCGTGTCCGAACAGCCTGCCCAATCTGCATCCGTATATGATAGCAACATGGTCGGTGCAGAGGGATATAGATGCAATCCATAATCAAGTGTGCCCTTAACATAAAGAATGATACGCTTAATAGCAGTAAAATGAGGCTCACTGGGCATGCATAAACAAACACACATGCTGAACAACACAAGCAATATCCGGCCTAGTGAAATTAAGATATGAAGTGCACATGCAAGACTCCTATAAAGTGTCGGATCAGACACTAGATCATCGTCAGCGGCACTCAGCTTCGATTTAGAGTCAACCGGAGTAGACATGATCTTGCAATTTGCCATTTTAGCCCTGTACACAATCTCATCTACATACTTACGCTGACATAGAAACATAGTATCTGCAGATCTAGTCACTGATATCCCCAAAAAGTAACTCAGCTTTCATAAGTCAGTCATGACAAATTCGGTTTTAAGCAGTGTAATGATCTCATTTTTCAAAACATCAGATGAGGCAGTGAGCACAATATTATCCACATATAACAATAAATAAGCAATGTCACTACCTCGATGAACTCGATGAAAAATAAAGAAAGAATTATCACACTTGCTGTAAACGAACCCAATCTACATGATGTAATTAGCAAATTGTTCATACTACGCTCTGGGGGCCTATTTCAAACCATAAAGTGACTTACTTCGACGACATACATAATGAGGGGCTGCAGGATGGACAAAACCTGGCGGCTGATACATGTAAACAGTTTCTTTCAAGTCCCCATGTAAGAATATATTCTTCACTTCAAGCTGATGAATTGGCCAATGCTTACCCATGGCAATACTCATAACTGTGTGAATAGTAGCTGGTTTAATAATCATCTTGAACATCCCACTACAATCAACACCTTCCTGCTGATTAGTACCATTAGCCACAAGTCTCGCCTTATATCGCTCTAAGTCACCACTATCTCAAGGTCGCTCCCGTTACTAAACTTGCACTCTAAGTATTGTGTCTTGGTCCTAATCAGCCTGAACCCTTTAGACTCCAGAGTCTGTCTCCAAACCTCCAGCTTAGCATTCACTCCGCTGCGAGTCTCATCAATCAGTACTATGTCAGCTGCGAATAACATACACCACGACACCTCCCCTTGAATTTGTCGCGTCAGTAAATCCATCACCAAGGCAAATAGGAATGGTCTAAGAGATGATCCCTGGTGTAGCCCCATCATCACTGGGAAGTTCTTCGAGTCTCCTCCTACTGTTCGTACCCTGGTCTTGGCTCCATCATACATATCCTTGATCGCCCTAGTGTACACCACAGGTACACCTCTAACCTCCAAACATTTCCATAGAACCTCCCTAGGGACTTTGTCGTATGCCTTCTCAAGGTCGATGAAAATCATATGTAAGTCTCTTTTCCTCTCCCTATACTGCTCCACCAACCTCCTAATAAGATGAATGGATTTTGTAGTCGAACGCCCCGACATGAATACAAATTGATTATCGGAAATAGACACGCCTCTTTCCACCCTCATCTCCATGACCCTTTCCCAAACTTTCATAGTGTGGCTTAGCAGCTTGATACCCCTATAGTTGTTGCAACTCTGGATATCACCTTTGTTCTTGTACAAAGGAATCATTGTACTCCACCTTCATTCTTCGGGAATTCTCGCCGTCTTAAAAATAACGTTAAACAACTCAATCAGCCACTCCAAACCTGTCATGCCTGCGCTTTTCCAAAATTCAACTAGGATCTCATCAGGACCGGTCGCTCATCCCCTGCGCATCCTACGAACAACACCATTAACCTTCTCAACCTTAATGCTTCTACAATATCCAAAATTCCAATACCTACCAGATTGCTCCAGATCTCCCAGCACAATGTCTTTATCTCCTTTTTTGTTCAAGAGTTTATGAAAGTAAGACTGCCAGCTCCACCTAATATGCGCGTCATCCGCCAGTACTTTGTCGTCCTCATCCTTGATGCACCTCACGTGATCCAAGTCACATGCCCTTTTCTCTCTCGCCTTGGCTAGTCTGTACAACTTCTTATCCCCGTTGTTTTCCTCTAATTCCACATACAGGCGTTCAAAAGCCGCCGTTTTCGCCACCGTAACCGCTAGCTTTGCCTCCTTCTTCGCCAGCTTATACAATTCCCTATTCGTCCACTTCTCCACCATATCTTTGCTTTCTACCAATTTCGCATACGCCACTTTCTTCGCTTCCACCTTCTCTTGAACTTTACCATTCCACCACCAGTCCCCTCGATGCCCATGATGGCTACCCCGCGAGACCCCTAGCACTTCTCTAGCTACCTTCCGAATGCAACTGGCCGTCCTGTCTCACATACCGGTCGCATCTCCACTACTCCCCCAAGCCCCCTTGGCCACCAACCTCTCCCCTATCTCCTTTTCACTAGTCATGGTCAAACTCCCCCATTTGATTCTTAACCTATCATCCACAACCCTCATTTTATTCTCCATCTTAATTTCCAATCCATCACCAAAAGCTTATGTCGGATTGTAAGGTACTCTCTCGGAATAACCTTGCAGTCTTTACAAAGACTGTTGTCAACCTTCCTAAGGAGAAAAAAGTCTATCTGAGTCTTAGCTACCGAATTACAAAAAGTCACCAAGTGCTACTCCTTCTTCAGGAATCTCGAATTGACTATCACCATCCCAAAAGCTATAGCGAACTCCAAAAGTGAGACGCCTCCTCCGTTCTTGTCCCCGAGGCCAAAGCCTTCATGCACGCCGTCATAACCCTCCGGAAGTGACCCGATATGTCCATTGAAATCCCCTCCTACAAATAACTTCTCAATGGGGGGTATACCTCCCACCACTTCGTCCAAATCCTCCCAAAAGCGCATCTTCTCCTCCTCGTCCAAGTACGCCTGCGGCGCGTACGCACTAATAATGTTCATAATGAACCCTTCAACTACCAACTTAATCGCCATCATCCTGTCATTGACCCTCCTAACCTCTACCACCTGATCCCTTAGCTCGATGTCTACCAAAATGCCTACCCCATTCCTATACTTCGACCTACCCGAAAATTATAATAATGTACACCAAGATACGAGTTAATAAAAATGTTCAGTAGAAGAATGATTTAGGCTTCCCAATCTTGTGCTCGATCTATTGATCAATTGGAAGCCAATTCGAATTATATGGTAACCCAAGAATGAACTTGACAAAGAGAATCTAGCTTTGACGAGACTGAGTAGCACAATTTTAAATCACTCAGCTCAACATATGAATTAGTTTGTAATGAAGATGAACAAACGCCTAACTGCCTTATGCAACCATGTTACTTGTTAGGGTTTGAAACTAATGCACCTTTCATATGGTTATCTCATAGACATACAGAGAGTGAATGAGTTAATGAAGATATGATCATAAATTACTCAAAGATACTTATTAGTATATTAGCACCCTAGGTTAACAACTCAATTCACAAAGGCCAAGAGAATGCAATCAGTTGAATGAAGTATCAGGGAAGCCATAATCAAATTCTTAGGCTTTAAACTCAAGTGAATTCCATAACCCATCGTCGTTTCCAGTTAATCCGGTCAGGCAGTAGTCAAACGATTGTAATGCAAAAATCACGGCTGTGTTAAATTTGGTAATTAGCAAGTAATCAAATTCCAAAATTGTATTCAATTTTTATTTTCTTATGACAATGGAACCCGTAGCCACTACTTGCTTGTGAATAGTATAATGGCGTGAGTACAAGTCCAATGATACACAAGCATAATTATTATTGTGCCACATGTTCCGGAATTGGTTAAAGTTCTAATTGATTCTCAATCTCTCATATAGATTGACAACATGCCATGTACTTGGGGAAAACGGGTGCCTGACAAACTTACACAAGTAAGGAATAGATCATGGAACCAGTAACATCTTGTACACCAATATTACTACCTATATCAATTGGTAACAACTCCTTCATTAATCTTCACTTAGGTTGTCTTTAAATCTTGTACAAGTCATCTCAAACATTATAGGTAATTTCAAGTAGTAAGTGATATAGGATAGCCAAGTCAATCAATGGTTTACGACCTAAAGCTGCCTAACAATTTGACACAGAAAGCAATAGCATCCCAAGCTAAATCTTTGAGCAATAACAGACAACGGTCAAGAAACCCCTTAAAGTAGTAAAAGGCAAAATACAAGAGAAAAGAAACACCCAACATTTTGGATTCTAAAGTGAATAAGGCATAACATATCTTATATTAAGATTAACGGAAAATGACAAGATCTTTAAGGTACTGGGCTCGCCTATTATGACAGGCTTCTGCATTCTTATGGGTCACTGCCCTAAGAATTGAGCTACTATCCAATCAAAAGCAGAACAAATAGCTTATCTAGAGTGAATAAGGCATAACATATCTTATATTAACAGTAAATGAAAAGACGTGATCTTTTGGATACTGAGCTCGCCTATTATCAAAGGGAAGGCGTTCTTATGTGTCACTGCCCTAGGAATTAAGCTGTTATCCAATCAAAAGCTGAACAAAAAATTGATCTTATATGCATAGACATAATGTTTAATTGTTACATACATAGGGGCATGTTTGGCCATGGATAATTTTCACTTTTTGTTGGAGTTGTATTCCGGACATGTTTGGACATAAAATTATTACAATTTTCCGGAATTCAACTCCAGAATTTGAAAAACTCCAAAAACATGTTTTCACATTTTTCACTCCAAATCACTCACAAAAATTCAACATTATTTCAAGTTGTATTCAAGTCCAAACACCACTCTAATTTCCAAATACCATTTTTTAACCTTTTTCCAAATATTACTTCCTTTCAAATTTCATATTTTTAATGTCCAAACGGCCACATAATAACATATCCTGAATGTGAAATTCATGAACACAAGCTAAAAACTCAAATAAAATTGATAATAGGTAATAAAAAAGGAGAAAAATCAACAAGCACTGACCTAGTTAGATTGACTAGGTATTAGCAGTCTTAGGGATAAAGGAAATTGACTGTCCTTTTTGCTTAAATCGTTCCTCCTCCTGCTGACGGATCTTCTGCATTTGAAGCATCCGTTCCATAACAAGCTCGTACTCCCACTTCTCACACGAGTGGTGCTCGTCCTCGCACTTCTGATCTGGTGTGATCATTTTATGTAATGATCAATTTGGTGATATCGCGTCGTTACCTTTTTCCCCCTCATTTTATCTTTGCTTATTATCTAATAATTCTATTTTATTCTTTACCGTACTTTTTATGATAGCTCTACTCTGTATCCCACTTTTCTTGTATCTTTCAAATTACTAATGTGTACTATTATGTAACAACAGAAAACGATACAACCTATCACAACATATTCAGTACAATACAATACTAACACATAAAATCAACAAGCACTGACCTAATTAGATGATGTCAGTTGACCTAGGCATTAGCAGTCTTAGGGATAAGTGAAATTATCTGTCCTTTTTGCTTAAATTGTTCTTCTTCCTGTTGACGGATCTTCTGCATTCGTTCCATCACAAGCTCGTACTCACACTTCTCATACGAGTGACGCTCATCTTCGCACTTCCACGGCAAGTAAAACTCCGATTGCCGGCACTTGTTCAACGGGATCAATAGATGTGCGCATTGGCTTCTACCAAACACACTTAAGGCAATATCACAATTAATCAATTTGTATAAAAAGTTTACGTGATTTAATCTCTCTTTTATTTAATATTTCAAACATTTATGCAATTAATAAAATTCACCATTGAAGTTAAGATAAGAATATGTGATTTTTCATGATAGTAATATTTGTTATATAACAATCGTAAAGGCAGAAGTATTGAAAGAGAAACCAAACAACAAAATTATTATTGGCACCATTGACAAAAGTACATTTTCTATATTGAAAGAAATAATCCCTTGATTATTTTCATTAACGAATGAGGTATATATATATACAATTTACAATCTCCAAATATAGAAAATCTTATTTCTACTATACTTCTAATATCCTAATTATACTTGTACAAGAATTCTACAACTATGGTAAGTTTGTATAATAATTTAATTAGAAGAGGCTTCGGATTCCGTGTATACCAGTCCGTGTATACACGATATATTTATCACACCCCCGCAGTCATAGCGGGCGGTTGTCGTACGCTGAGACTGACAATTTGGAATCTGAAAGGGACGTGCAAGACGCGTACTTGTCCACGAGCTACCTTTTCGCGAATAAAATGAATAACCATCTCGATATGTTTAGTGCGCTGATGTTGGACCGGATTCCCAGAAAGATATACTACACTAACATTATCACAGTAGACCAGGATAACTTTCAGAATGGAAAAGTGAAGTTCTAATAGAAGATTACGCAACCAACATGATTCAGACACCACATTGGCTACCCCTCGATACTCGACCTCTACACTGGATCTTGATAATGTAGCATGGCATTTTGCGGACCATGAGACTAAGTTATCACCAAGAAACATACAGTAACCAGATATCGAGCGTCTGGTATCAAGACAGCCACCCCAATCAACATATGTATAAGACACAAGTGTGGAAATGGACGAAGGATACAAATGCAAGCCATGATCAAGTGTGCCCTGGATGTATCGTATAATGCGTTTGAGCGCATGCATGTGCTCAATCTGCGGATCATGCATAAACAAACATAGTTGCTGAACTGCATACGTAATGTCAGGCCTTGTGAAAGAAAGTTACTGAAGTGCCCCTGCAAGGCTACGATAGTGGGTGGGATTCCCGTATGGTGTGCTAGACGTAGCACTCAGCTTCGGTTTGGTATCAACCGGAGTAGAAGTAGACTTACAAGATAACATACCAACTCTCTCAATTATTTCAGCCGCATACTTCTTATGTGACAAAAATAAACCACCTGTATGACGAGTGACAACTATATCCAAGAAATAACTCAAGGGCCCCAAGTCTTTCATAGCAAATTCTGAACTGAGTAGTGACATGATAGACTTGCGCAGATTATCAGATGAGGCATTCAATATAATATCATCTATGTACAATAAAATATATGCCAGAGAAGTACCACGATGATATATAAATAAAGAATGATCAGAACGACTGTGAGAAAACCCAATAGTAGATACATAATTTGCAAATCTCTTATACCAAGCCCACGGGGCTGGCTTAAGCCCATACAAAGACTTCTTTAGCAAACAGACATGATGAGGATGATTGGGATCTCGAAAACCCAAGGGCTGATGCATATAGACTGTCTCCTTAAGATCACCGTGTAAGAAAGCATTCTTTACATCCAACTGATGAATAGAACACGCTTTTTAGAGAGCCAAACTAAGAACAGTGCGAATGGTAGCTGGTTTGACCACCGGAATAAACATCTCACCACAATCGACACCAACCTGTTGAGTTTTACCATCACCTACAAGACGAGCCTTATGCCTCTCAAAAGAACCGTCAGAATTTTCTTTATGAGTAAAAATTTACATAGACCGAATAATATTAACACCAGATGGACAGGGTACTAACTCCCACATCTTATATTCAATAAGAGCATTATATTCGTCAGTCATAGCCAATTTCTAATTCGAGTCATGTAGTGCAGACACAAGGTTACGTGGTAGTGGGGATTAGAGACATTAAAATTGAGATTAAAATGTTGTTTTAGTTTAAAAATACCCATTTAACTATGACAGGCCCTTGACTCGAGGTAGAATTGGGTGGATTTTGGGTAGTGGGTGGGCTGGTGACGGACTGGCCAATAGGTAGTGGGCCAGCTGGCCCAACAACTGAAACCGGGATCGAAATAGACGCTGAAGTGGACTGGGATTGTGGAACAGTACCGAGATCGGTACTGGGCCATGATTCTGGCCCACTGGGCAGATTGTTAGGACCCGTATACACGGTATTTTATGGGCCAACAGGCAGTGGGCCTGCTGGCGTATTTTGGTCACATGATAAGTCGGATAAATGGTGGATAATATAAGGTGAGACCTCGTCATCCAAAAAATTTATACGAACTAGGAACGGAACTGCACACTTTAGCAAACGGAAATTGAGTTTCATAAAAAATGACATGGCGACTAATTATTATTTTATTAGAGGATAAATCATAACACTTGTAACCACGATGATTAGAAGGATAACCCAAAAACACACAAGCGGTAGAATGAGCTTGAAGTTTGTTAATTGTAGTAGATGGAAACAGAGGATATCATAGACACCTAAATACCCTAGGATGAGAATACGAATGATCTTTATTGTAAAGAATTTTAAGTGGGGAATGATATGTTGGTTTTTGTTAGGAAGGATGTTAAAGAGATATGTAGCCATTTGTAGTGCATGATGCCAAAAAGAGGGTGGGGGGTAAGAAAGCATGGGCTAACAGGGTTAAGAAAATATTATTTATGGTATAAATTTTTCTTTCGACTTTTCCATTTCGTGAAGACGTATGTAGACAAGAAAAGCGAAATGCGATGCCATTAGTGAAACAAAACTCTCAAAATGGCCCATTATCATATTCCTTGCCATTATCACATTGAATATTTTTAATTTCCCGTTCGAATTGGGTACGGATGAATGCTCTAAATTTTAAGAAAGTGCATAAAACTAGAGACTTCTTGGATAATGGAAAGGTCCACAAAAAATTAGAATAATCATCCAAAAATAAGACATAATAATGATGGCCCAAAGAACTTAAAACGGGAGATGTCCATAAATCACTATGAATAATGTCAAAAGACATCAAGGTACGAGAAGTAGAGACTACAAATGGTAATCTAACATGTTTTCCTAACGGGCAAGAAGGACAAAGTGGAGTATACGCATACCATTACAAATAATAAAATCATTTTTATGCAACGAAGACATAATACGACCCCGGATGACCCAAACGTGCATGCCATAAGGAAGGAGCAAAAAGCGGCAAATGTAGATGGCATGGCTAGACTCGTGGAAGTGGTAGTGGTTGTGATTGGATAAAGTTCTCCCCTACTATTGCATCTCATTAGAGGTATTTCTGTCTTGAAATCCTTCACAGAAAATTCAAAAGGATCAAAGTTAACAGAAACTCAATTATCAGTGGTGAATTTTTGGACAAACACCAAATTTTTAATTAAATTAGGGGCATGAAGAACATTTTTTAAAATGAGAGGTGGATGTGGCGGAGACAAAGCTGTATGACCATGAGCACGAATTGGAATTGAGTTGCCATTACCAACAATAATGCCATGATTTTTTCTCAAATTGAAATAAGACGAGAGAGTACTTTGTTCGAACGTCATATGAGAAGTGGCGCCGGTGTCCATGTACCAATTCGAGTCCGGATGATTTAATTCAAGTGTATGCATTACGACCTCAATATCTGTAGGTGTCGAATCTAATTTGGGCCCGCAGCATGGAAGGCCTACTGCCCCGATCCAGAACTGTACCGCTGACTACTGTTTTGGACTGAGAAACTGGGCCTGGAATTTTGCTGGAATTAGGCCCAGTTTCCTATATACGGACTGGGTGAAAAATAGGGGTTGGTGGGCCAATGGTTACTGGCCCAGCTCCACGGCCAGGGGGCCTACGGCTGTGACAAATTGGCTTGCGGCCTACTGCTGTTGTTGCCATTGTTCCATCCACCACTACCGCCGTCGTTACCACCGCGATTGCCATCGTGGTTTTTGCCATTATTTTTATGATTTTGACCCTTGTTGTTTCCACCGTTGTTGCGGTTTTGGCCTGAATTTTCATAGAATGAGTGAGGGTCGTCTGACGTGGTCATCATCACGACGGAATTTGCTCCGGTAGCTGCCTTTTTAGCCAAGCCGGCCTCTTCCAACGTGGTAAAGGATTAATTTGACGAAGTAGTGTTCCAACGCCATTATAGGCCTTAGATAGGCCTGCAACCATTTGAAGAACAAGACGATCGTTGGTAAAGGGCGCACCAACATTGCGGAGTTGGTCTGCCAATTCTTTCAGCCTTTTACAATAGGCCAAAACGTTACGAAAATCTTCCATGTTAACATGGGAAAATTCCTTCTCAAGGGTGACATCACAAGAATTCTTGTTATCTTGGAATATATCACGCACCCTATTCCAAGTGTCCATTGCTGTAGCGTCGGGTTCAATAATCGTATGTAAGAGGTCTGTAGAGATAGTGGAATAAATCCACTAGAGAACGGTAGCATCAAGGGTTGTCCATAATGTAGGATTATCCTCGGGGGTAGGCACCTATTCTACGCCAGGTACCGAGGGGATTATGTGATGGAGGACTTGATGCGAGCGTGCGTGAACTTTGAATAATTCTGCCCACGTCGCATATTGGACATTTTCCATTTCAAAAACAATAGGGATGTGGTTCTTGATGTTGGAAACTGTAAGGACATGATGAAACATGTTCTTTGACGTAGACATAACGAAAAAACAATAGGTGAATGAAGGATTTGGAAGAAAATATATGAACGGAAACCGAGAAAAGAAGGGGGCAACGGAAGTGTTGGAGAGAAGGTATTTTAGCCCTAGACTTCTGATATCATGAAAGAAATAATCCCTTGATTATTTTCATTAATGAATGAGGTATATATATACAATTTATAATCTCCAAATATGGAAAATCTTATTCCTACTATACTAATATACTTATAATATCCTAATTATACTTGTACATGAATTCTACAACTATGATAAGTTTGTATAATAATTTAATTACAAGAGGCTTCAGATTCCGTGTATACACAGTATATTTATCATATATGTAAAGAAGATAAATGAGAAATCCTTAAGTAATTCCTTCGCACATCAAATGACAGTGAAATTCAAATTCATCACACAAAATTTAAATTATGATATGTTGACGGTAAGACGGTGAATATACATGTATATGTCAAATCATATATGTTAAAAGTCCCGCATCGGAAATGAAATGAGAACATAGACTCCTTATATGGACTTGGACAATCTTCATCCTACAAGCTAGCTTTTGAGGTTGAGTTAGACCAAAGATCCACTCTTTACATGGTATCAGAGCCAAGCCCATTCCAATTCATTGTTCACCGATGTTGGGCCCCCGAATTATATTGTCCACACTCCAGTTAACGAGGTCTGGGCGTGCGGGGGAGTGTTAAGAGTCACACATCGGAAATGGAATGAGAACATGGACTCCTTATATGGACTTGGACAATCCTCACCCTAGCTTTTAGGTTGAGTTAGGCCCAAGATCCATTCTTTACCATATATAATCTCCTAATAATACAAAATATTATGTACTCTCATATATAATTCTATAATACAAAAAATATTCTAAGAATCAGATCTTAATCCTATAAATATATTCTACAAAATTAAATTCCAACCCTTAAGATTACACTCAATCATAAGCATCGAATACTATAAATTAAATGAGCTATTTGGGAAGATTTTAAGAAATTGAAACATATATGTCACTTTATTACTCGGAAGTGTACAAGAAAAATTTAGCAAAAAGTTTTAGGATTCACATAAACGAAAATTCACTTATCCAATTCATTCAAACTTAAGAGCTTATTTAGATAGATGACAATAATATGTTCATCCAGCTAGTGTTGTCTGGATAACTAGTTCCAGCAACCAAAACTTGTTCCACTCTGCAATTAATTAGCTAGATGAATTTTTCGATATCACCTTGCTCAAATGCATATTAAAGCACTAACCCACTATCATAATCTACACACATATATCAGAAGAAGACGACCCACTACTAATATCATTCCTTAAGATAAACACCAACTTGTTGTTACTATGAAATACTCTGCAATTAATTAGCTCGATGAATTTTTCGATATCACCTTGCTCAAATGCATATTAAAGCACTAACCCACTATCATAATCTACACATATATCAGAAGAAGACGACCCACTACTAATATCATTCCTTAAGATAAACACCAACTTGTTGTTACTATGAAATACTCTGCAATTAATTAGCTCGATGAATTTTTCGATATCACCTTGCTCAAATGCATATTAAAGCACTAACCCACTATCATAATCTACACACATATATCAGAAGAAGACGACCCACTACTAATATCATTCCTTAAGATAAACACCAACTTGTTGTTACTATGAAATCAAAAATCTTCTTAATCCTGAAAAAGCATGTAAAGAATGGATCTTGGGTCTAACTCAACACCAAAAGCTAGTTTGTAGGGTGAGGATTGTTCAAGTCCATATAAGGAGTCCATGTTCCCATTCCATATCCGATGTGGGACTCTTAACACTCCCCCGCACACCCAAACTTTGTTAACTGGAGCGTGGATAATATAATTTGGGGGCCCAACATCGGTGAACAAAGAATTGGAATGACCTGACTCTGATACCATGTAAAGAATGGATCTTGGGCCTAACTCAACCCCAAAAGCTAGCTTGTTGGGTTAGGATTGTCCAAGTTCATATAAGGAATCCATGTTCCCATTCCATATCCGATGTGAGACTCTTAACAGAGCATATCATCGATCACCAAGTATGAGTCTTGTGTCTTAAGGAACACAGTCGCTTATGGCTCTTCCATGATTCTCTGTTAAGGTTATAGATCCAACAATAAGTTTTTGTGTGGTCTGAAAACTGCAGCGATTGATGTGAGTCTCACACTATCCTGACATACTTGCACTATCAACTCATCACCAATCAGACCACACACCAAAGTGCACGCATAAGAGGAGAAACCACATTGTCCGTCACGTTGAAGAGTTTTACATGAACGGCTAACACTCTAGTCCCTTCAAGAAATGAGAGAACAATAAACGAGTGGTGTAAAGCCTCCAAGTTCTTCTTAACTGACCAAGATTTAAGGTGGTTTTGCGTAAAATTTTATATTTGAGCTTGAAGTACAAGATGAACATTTTAGATTTGAGCTTGAGGTTGAAGAAGAACATGGGAAAAATGAGGGAAAACGCACTGATAACTAAAAGTTCCGCGCATAGACACTAGACCTTATTTTATATTCTACTAAGCGTTGTTGAAAAATGCATTGATAATTAAATTTTTCGCGCATATACACTAGACCTTATTTTATATTCTACTAAGCTTTGTTGAAAATGGGAAAAAACGCACTGATAACTTAAAGTTTTGCGCATAGACACTAGACCTTATTTTATCTTCTACTAAGCGTTGTTGAAAAATGGGGAAAACGCACTGATAACTTAAAGTTCCGCGCATAGACACTAGACCTTATTTTATCTTCTACTAAGCGTTGTTGAAAAATGAGAAAATACGCATTAATTCTTGAAAATTATATTGTCAAAATTTAAAAGGGTAATTAACGAATATATAATGTCATATTAATATAAACACCAATATTAATGAAAATAAGATTACTATGCACTATTAACGGCCACACATAGACACTAGATATAATTGTATCTTCTACTAAACGTGTTTGAAGTTGTTACATTAAATGAGTAAATTATAATTATGTCACCAATTTAAATTTGGAATATATGAACATCACAACCAATATCAATATTAAGCGTCATATTAATATAAACACCAATATCGATGAAAATATATATGGTGTTCACATATAGTTATGTCACAAATTTATAGTTGTTACATATAATCATCACAAAAATGGGAAAAATATGCACATTAAATGGGTAAATTATAGTTATGTCACCAATTTAAAGTTGTTATATATGATCATCACAACCAATATCAATGAAAATATCAATATCAAACGTCATATTAATATAAACACCAATATCAATGAAAATATATATGATGTTCACATATAGTTATGTCACCAATTTATAGTTGTTACATATGATAATCACAACCAAAGGCTTTCACTAGCATATTATTAACATTACTCAATTAGTGTCATTGTTTAGATCATTATAATGTTCTTTTACTAATTACACGATGACTACATATTGTTTAGTCAAAAATATAAGTTTAAAATTTTAGAATTAGTTCAGTTCTTATTTAATAAATATTTTTTGGTTGAAAAAACATGTGTCACATTGTATATTCTACTAATATTTGTAGGTGAATTATAAACTAAACGTTCAGAACTCGCAAAACATGTGTCACGTTGTATATTCTACTAATATTATGTAGGTGAATTATAAACCAAACGTTCAGAACTCGCAAAATATGTGTCACATTGTATATTCTACTAAACTTTTGTAGGATAATTATAAACTACTCGTTCAGAACTCGCAAAACATGTGTCGCATTGTATATTCTACTAATCTTTTGTAGGTGAATTATAAACTAAACATTCAGAACTCGCACATAACTCCAATGTTACTTTTTTCAAACCCAATGTCCAAATAACGGTATATTTCCATTATAAATACCCTCATTCCCAGTTTCTTTTATCAAAGAGTAAAAAACCGGCATTATAATGCCAGTGAAGATTATTAGAAGCGTCGTTCATTAATTACTAAAATGTCACAGAATTCGTCGTCTAACATGTATGCCACACAAAATGGAATATGCAGGTGTGGTTTTAATTTCCATTAGGATTTCAAAGACACCACAAAATTTTGAAAGAGAGTTTTATGGTTGTGCGAAGGGAAAAGTTAGTATTTAATTTACTTACATCTTTTTAACTTGATAACAACTAATTCTTTCAAGTTAATATATGTCTAACAATTTGTCTAATGAACCTGTTATTATAACAGAGTTTTATCTACTGAGTCTAGTTTTAAATTTGTCTAACTATTTGCATAAGGAACATGTTATTATAATGGATGTTTTGTCTACTGAGTCTAGTGGTGAATAAATTTGCCCAATAATTTTCATAATGAAGCAGTTATTATAATGATTGTTTTAGCTAATGAGTCTAGTGTTAACTGTTTCTAACAATTTGCCTAAGGAACCTGTTATTATAACTGATATCATGTCTAGTGAGTCTAGTGGTGAAATAAATTTGCCTAACAATTTTCATAATGAAACAATTATTATAACGACCGTTTTAGCTAGTGAGTCTAGTGTTAAATTTTACTAACAATTTTCCTAATGAAGTCGTTATTATAACGAATGTCGTGTCTAGTGAGTCTAGTGGTGAAATATTTCTGTAAATTTCAAACATATGCAAACATAAGAACTGTCAACGCAAAAGTTTAGTCTATTTTAGACCTGAATAAGGATTCTGCTAGACTATTTCTGGCAGTGTCTTTTGTTTTCTTTTGGACGAACAACTGATGTAATTTGATTCAAAACCATGTCAAATCTTAACCAAACTGCTTCAAATTTTATATATGAGCTCCCCTTCATGTTTCAGTTCTTTTGAGATATCACCTACGTGAAATAGAGCTCGATTGCGGTAATCCAAAATTTAAACAATCATCTTCTTCAACCTTGAGAGTTTCTATAAAATCGATCCAAAATTATGTCAAATCTCAACGAAATTTCTTCAAATTTCAGATATGAATTCTCCTTTATGTTCCATTTTTTGAGGTATCATTCACTCAAAACGGAGCTCGTTTGCGGTAACCCACATTTTTTAATTAGAGTTTCGAAGCTTTGTTAATGGTCGTCAATGGCTTCCAGCTCCTTCTTCACGTTTTTCAACAACCAACATGTATATATACTTCAAGTTTATCTTTCAACGACAACTACACACACAGAAGATGAAGGAATGAGAAAATTTGGGAGTAAAATAATTTTCGGAGAAGAAGAACACGAAAGAAGAAAGAGAGAAAGAGAGAAAGAGAGAAAGAGAAAGGGGCTTTTTTGAAAAGCTTAAAACTTAATCCTGAAGTTTAGTAATTTCTAAACTAAAAATAAATGGAAAATAAAAAAGGAACCTACCACTTACAAAAAAACTTTTGAGGTCCTGCCAACTAAATCATCCTACTTACTACATGACTTGGGCTTGAAGTTGCCCGGGGCAGTAACTAACTACCATTACTACTTGAGGAGTAAAAATTGGATAAGATTATAAATATTTACTACTTTGAAATACGTACCATGAGCGAAATATGAGAAATAAGTCTTCTAAAGAAACTCCAGGACCTTTACAAGTTTAAATTCTAGGCCTGAAATTTCAAATTGGAGGAACTTTTCGAAGGCCAACACATTGTGCTGGAGTTCGACTTATCAAAGTTTTAACTCCAACACATTCTAGTTGTCAAAGTTACAAACTCCAACCCCGTGTGTTTGGGTTGTTTCATGTTTTTTCCAGATATATTTTTATTCATATTAACGTGTACAATACCCCTTACCATCCTTACACCATAATTAGAATATATCCCATATATTATGTAAATATTTAGTGATGTATAATTATGGTAAACCTAGGATTCTTATTGTATTAGGGTTCCACATTGTACACTATATATATTTGTATTAATGAGAAAGCCGTCTCAATGGAGATTAATACATTATCACATGGTATCAGAACCAAAACCTCAACCATATTTTGTGCTTTTCCTCCCCTCGGTTTCTTCTTTCCCGAGAACAGAAAGTTGCGCCTGTCCTCTCTGCTTTTTTCGAACAGAATAACAGAGTTGTCCCTTTGTTTGACCAAACCTGTCAGAAGCAAAGCCATCATTTCTTCTTTACTACAAGTCCCTTTCTGTTTCTCTTTTACTCTCTTTACCCGAGAAATATTCAAACCTTTGTCCTACACCCGAAACACATTAAATGGATCCTTTGGCTACTCCCACTTCCCACAATGCTTCCACTTCCTCCCAAGGCGTCATTCAAACACAACCCATAACCCTTGCATCACCATCTTTCCATCCGGCTCTAGCCGTCACTAATATCAAGAACTTTATTCTTTTGATTCTTGATCAAGAAGATGGGCAATACTGGTCATGGGTGGAACTATTCCAGATTCATGCATGTGTATATCACGTGCTCGATCATATTGTCAATTCCTTCCCTCGCCCCCTGAGATTGATGACACAACATGGCGTCGTCTCGACGTCATGGTTAAACAATGGATTTATGGAACGATCTCTAAGGACTTACTCTATACAATTATGAAATCAGGCGCATCGGCACGTGAATTGTGGACTCATTTAGAGGAAATTTTTCAAGACAGAAGAACACTCGTGCAGTGTACTTGGAAGAACAGTTCAACAATACCTGTCTTGAAAATTTCTCTAACATGTCCGACTGTTGCAAATAGTTAAAACTAGTGGCGGACCAATTGTCCAACGTCGACACACCCGTGTCTGAATCAAAGATGGTTCTACAACGTGTTGCAGACCTACCAAAGGGTGAGTACGATACTTTAGCCATAATGATACAACATGCTAATCCGTTACCCTATTTTAACAAGGCCCGTTGACAATTACTGTTGGAGGAAACCCGACGTGCTAAACAGGACTAGCACAATCAAATGGCATTAGCAATTGAAATAACTTCCCAAAAATAATACCGCCGCCGGACAGCCTCCATTTTCGGAAAGTACTTAGCCGCGAAACAGATGTGGCAGCAGGGGCCGCAGTGGTGGACGAGGTGGAAAAGGATGTAGGAAAGGGGGCTGCGGTTTACACCAAAATCACAATCCGCAGCAGCCCTCGAATTCCCTTACTGGACAGGCTCAACGGTTCCACAAAATAATGGACACTGGGCCTCTGTTCCTGTGCAGTCCACGACCCAATACCCTTTTCAGCAACAAAGGATATTGGGCCCCATCCCAAGATCTCGCACCGGCCCCTATCAGCAGCAAGCCCATCTCATGTAGGCCCACTTGCAGCAGCCCCCTCTGGTCTGGCCCCCACTGATTTGGGCCAGGCCTTCAATAGTTTAAATTTGCAGCAGCCCGATGAAAATTGGTACATGAATTCGGGAGTCACATCTCATCTCACCCGGTCTGCAGGTAATATTTTTTCAATTATTTAGTTTAAAGTCTCATCAATTCATTACAGTTGACAATGGTCGCCGCATTCCAAATTAGGGTTGTGGTCACGCTTACACTCAGCCGCCTCACCTACTCTTCCTAAATAACGTCCTTTATGCCCAAACATCATCAAAAAATTAATTTATATTAGGAAATTTACTCGTACGAATTCTGTGTCTATTGATTTTGATCCTTTTAGTTTTACTGTGAATGATCTACGTATGGGACACCCTCTTATGAGATGCAATATCACAGGGAACTTGTATCCATTCACACCCTTTTCCGCTGCCAGTTCCCGCTCACACACCGCCCTAACTGCTCTGTCTCCGTCAATTTGATACAATAGGCTTGGACACCCAGGAGCTCCTATTTTTAATTTTCTTAAAAGTAATAAATTTATTTATTGTAATGAGAAACTTGCCCAAAACTGCGTTTCTTGTCAATTTGCTCCGTTTGATAATGTTCATGCATCTCTGTGCACATCTCTCATTACTAGCTCTCTGGGTCATAAATATTATCTAGTATTATTGGATGATTACTCTCACTTTATCTGGATTTACCCACTAAAATTTAAGTCGGAAGTCTTTGCCAAATTTCTTAAATTTTGCACTTTTATCAAAACGCAATTTGAACGAGCCATAAAATCTTTTCAATGGCCGTGAATTTAACAACTCCGCGTTTCAAAAGTTTTGCAAAAATAATGGCATGGTTTTTTCAATTTTCGTGTCCTCACACATCTCATCAAAAATGGCAAAGCAGAACGTATCATCCGCACCATAAATAACACGATTCATACTTTTCTGTTTCATGTCTTTATCCCTCCATCTTTTTGGATCTATGCAGTCAAAATGGTAGAATGCATACTTAATATTTTACCCACCAGTACTCTTCACAACATGACCCCAACCGAAATATTACACCGTCGGATTTCCTCCTATGATCACCATCGGATATTCGGTTGTCTTTGTTATCCAAATATCGCTTCCACCGCCCCTTTCAAATTAGCACCCCACACCACTTTGTGTGTCTTCTTAGGATTCCAGTCGAATCATAGAGGATATTTGTGCTATGACTTGTCCACTCGTCAAACTCACGTCTCTTGTCACATCACATTTGACGAGACCACATTCCCTTTTTCGAACATCCAAAAGTTCCAAAAACCAGACTATAATTTTCTTGACGAGTCCGTTCTCTCTCTCGTCACCCTCCGAGAACTGTGTTATTCAACTACCACCGCCCCGTCTCTGCCACCTGCTGCCACCAACCTAGAACACACTCCAGCGTCTATGACCTCTGCCCCGCCTTTGTCACAGTCACCACCGATTGCCACTACCACCGGAAATCGACCCACCATCACTGTACCATCACCGGTCTCCATCCCCATGTATGTATCATCTCCACAATATCGCCACCAAACCACATCTCCGACAACCGCCAGCAACCAACCACCTAACCTGAATACAGTCCCCCCTTACCTCCAATACCGTACCTCACTGTATTATCCTCAGCCAATTTCGATCTACCGAGATCGGCGTCGACACATAACCCAGTAGAAACCACCGACCTCAAACCACCAAGATCGACGACCCCCCACCACCCGTCACTATGCCGACTCACCAGCTAGCCTTCCACACCCGAAACCCCATTACGACCCCTAGCTTCGAACCAAACCCGAACCCACACCAAATCAGTGCAACCGACCTGACACCTAGCGACCATACCCAGCCAGCATTCTCACACCGTATGGAAACCCGTGCCCAACAAGAAATTTTCAAATCCAAAGTCCAATTTAACCTGGCCACACAAACCATTTTTCCTATTCCCAATAGCCCAAAATTAGCCAAACTAGACCCGAATTGGAATACGACCATGTGTGAGAAGTTTAATGCACTAACTAAATAACGTACTTGGGATTTGGTTCCTCAACCGGATGGGGTGAATGTGATCTGTTGCATGTGGCTTTTTCATCACAAGTACAGAGATAGTGGTGACTTAGAAAGATATAAGGCAAGGCTTGTGGCTAATCAGGAGGAGGGCATTGATTGTGGGGAGACATTCAGTCTGGTTGTTAAACTGGCTACCATTCGTACAGTCTTGAGCATTGCTATGGGTAAGCATTGATCGATTCATCAGCTTGATGTCAATTAAGCATTTCTCTATAGGGATTTAAAAAATGGTTTACATGCACCAACCATCCAAATTTATCCATCCACCAGCCCTTCAGTATGTATGCCGTCTCCGCAAGTCACTTTATGGTTTGAAACAAGCCCCTAGAGCGTGGTATGATCGCTTTGCACAGTACATTGTGTGAATTGGGTTTACAAGCAGCAAATGTGATAATTCTCTCTTTATTTTCCATAGAGGCAGTAACATTGCTTATTTATTATATGTGGATGACATTGTTCTTACTGCTTATACCGACTTGTTGAAAAATGAGATAATTGCACTGCTCAAAACTGAATTTGCTATGACTGATTTGGGGAAGTTGAGTTATTTTTTGGGAATCTCAGTGACTAGATCTGTAGATACTATGTTTCTTTGCCAGCGTAAGTATGCAGAGGAGATCGTGTGCAGGGCTAAGATGGAGAATTGCAAAATCATATCCACTCTGGTTGACTCTAAATCTAAACTTAGTGCAGTGGATGGTAACCAAGTGACAGATCCTACTCTGTATAGGAGTCTAGAAGGTGCACTTCAGTATCTCACTTTCACCAGGCCCGATATTGCTTATTCTGTTCATCAAGTATGCTTGTTTATGCACGCACCCAGGGAGCCTCATTTTACTGCTCTTAAATGTATCATTCGATATGTTAAGGGCACATTTGATTATGGATTACACCTATACCCTTCCGCACCGAACATGTTATTATATACAGATGCTGATTGGGCAGGCTGTCCAGACACACGCCGCTCCACATCGGGCTACTGTGTGTTTTTGAGGGAAAATCTCATCTCTTGGTCTGCCAAGCGGCAAGCCACATTATCCCGTTCGAGTGCAGAAACAGAGTATAGAGTAGTTGCTAATATTGTTGATAAGATCTGTTGGCTCCAAAACCTTCTTTTGGAGCTTCATTGTCCTTTACATAAAACGTCTCTGGTATACTGTGATAAAATATCCGCTATATACTTATCTCACAATCCGGTTTAGCATCAGCGAACCAAGCATATTGAGATGAACATCCACTTTGTTCGTGAGAAGGTTGCTCTCGGCCATGTTAGGATATTGCATGTGCCTTCTTCATATCAGTATGCAGATATCTTCACAAAGGGCCTTCCGAAACAACTGTTCATTGACTTCAAATCCAGTCTCAGCGTCCGGCCTCCTCCCGCTCTGACTGAGGGGGTATATTAATGTGTACAATATCCCTTACAATCCCTACAACATAATTAGAATATATCACATATATTGTGTAAATATTTAGTGATGTATAATTATGGTAAACCTAGAATTCTTATTGTATTAGAGTTTCACATTGTACACTATATGTATTTGTATTAATGAGAAAACCTTCTCAAGGGAGATTAATACATTATCACAATTCAAATATTATTTTCGCATTAAAAAGTGGCTAAACTTTGATTACCGGCTCAAAAACTGGTCATTCCGCCTATGTTTTACTTTAAAATCTCTTTTCATTCAACTGTGATTTTTTCTATAAAGTTGTGATTTATTTCCATACTATTATTACCATTTGTAAATTGATTTTAAAAAGTTGAAAAAAATATATTTGAATTCATATTAACGAATTGAATGCTCAGAATCTCACAATTTAAAATCTTACTCTCAGAGTATGTTCATGTGTTGGACTGCCCATTCCAATCGTTAATGCTAACTAGCTACAAATTCTCATTTTCCTTGGATGCATTAGGTACTAAAAAAGTAAGTTTACTATAGAAAGGATGTGGTATCTTCTACTGGAATTAAAAAAAAAAAATGGGATGATTAGATCGCATTGAGAGTAACGAGTTTACTATCAAAGAATGTGGTACAGTAGATGAGACTGTTCCTTCCTTAACTAGGATATCAGATTCAAGCTATAGGTATGAAAAAATCATTAGTAGGGAACGCTTTTTCGGAATGGGTTCTAAGCGACTCCAATGCAGATACCACACGTCGGACGAATAATTTATTTTGAGAAAAAAGAGAGTGACGAGTTATTTGGGAAATGGGTTCTTCGGATTAATTTCTAGTGTTTCGTTTGATATAGCAAATATGGCGTAAGCTTATTGGAATATTTGTAAAAAAAGTCAAATCCATAAAAAAGTTCCATCGTGATAGTAACTTGGTCTACGTCTTTTTCGGGAAAGAGCGCGGTTGAGAAGTGGTTAGCCAAATCTCTATTCAATTTAAAGTTTTAAACTTAGCTATATTAACACTCAACGAGCTTCTCTCTCTCTCTCTTCAAAAATAGTACAAGGGTTAATTGTATTTTTAGTCCTTCAAATTATGTAAAGTTGATGTCATCAGGAGGTCACGTATTCAAGTCTTGAAAATAACCTTTTATAAAAATGCAGAGTAAGGTTGCGTACAATCAGAGCCGTTCTTGGGGAGGTCGAGGCGGCACCACAGCACAGGGCCCTCCGGCCGGCGGGGCTTCTGCCCCATAATTTTCATTTTTCTTTTATTGATCTCAAATATTAAGATATGTATTAAAAATAACTCTGATCTTATTAGTGAGAGTTATAGCCTAGCTGTTGAGGGCTTCCTTCAAAAGTCCTTTCCTAGTGAGAGGTTTCGTGTTCGAATCCAATGAGCAACGAAAGATTTTTTTTTTAAACACAAAATTAGATTTGGTCCCAAGTTCCAAACAGCCCCCCTCTTTAAACAAAAATACAAACCTTTTTTTTTAATTTAAACACAAAAAAACAAATTTGATCAATAATTTATTTTAATATTGATTAATTAGTTAATTTTATTTTTTCATGTGAATAAAAAATGGTCTCTTTTTGTTTCTCGCATCGAGCCCTTAAAAGTATAGAAGCGACTCTGCGTACAATAGACTCTTGTAGTCCGGCTCTTTCCCGAATCCCGCGCATAACGGGAGCTTAGTGCACCCCTTTTAAATTATTGATAAATTCTAATTTTAATTTTGTATTATTTGGCTAGACATATTTAATCTTCAATTACTTGGAATATTGCACTTTTGATTCATTTGCTTGTGAATATTCACAAATTTAACATAATTATTAAATGTTTCAACATCCAATCACTCATGTGATATGTTAAATTTGTGTTTTTACTTTATATTTGACGGTAATATAGTTATGTAAGTAGTCAAAATATAACATAATTGTTTTTACACGAAAGGGTCAAGAACACACATTATTATTAATTGAAGGTTAAATATACCGAGTCATGTATAACATAACAATAACATATTCAATGTAATTTCATAAGTGAGGTCTGAAGAAAATGGTGTGTACACAACCTTATTCCTATCTTGTAAGGATAGAGAGGTTATTTCTGATAGATTCACGATCAAGTAATGCATATCCAAAACAGTTAAATAAGGAATCACATAGTGAAAAAGCTATGTTGAAAATACTGGAAAAAAGAACAGCAGCAAGTAGCAACAATAACGAAACATAATGGAGACAAAGGAAATAATACTAGTAATACTAACGGAGTCGTATAACATAAGGACCAAAAGCGTAACTAATCAGTAGCTGAAGGACCAAATATACTATTTTCACAAAAATATATCTCTCTTTCTCTCTTCAACTGTCACAACGCCTACAAATACGTCTTTCAACCGCTTCTCCTTCCTATTCCCATTTTCCGAAAAGCTCATTTTCTTCACCGTCACTACCGCCATTTCCGCCACCGCATTGTTGCCGGAGATGTTAACTGATTTATTACCGCGTTGTACAACGACGACGACGACAGCGATTACTACTACTAATACTACTAGTACTGGTACGGGGAATTCCGTTTTGCTTGTTCGTCGGATCACTACGGTAGCGCTTTTCGTATCGTTCTCGTGTTTCGTATTATACAGAGCTGGTGAAAGCATCGGCTTTAGGATCCCAGGCTCGTTCACATCACGTGCCTCCTTTTTTCTCCCTGCCGATAATGTGTCCGCTACATCAGTGACGGTGAGGATCATCCACCCGCATTTTCACTTTTCCTCTAAATTAACATTTTTAATTTTTTTTTTTTTTTAAAAAACGAAGGACTCATTTGAAGTTGAAATTTCAGGTTTCCAGCGAAAGAAAATTAGTACTTTCTCCAACCCAATTTATATGACATTTTTCATTTCAAGAGAGTCAATTTGACTAATTTTTGAAACTAAATTGGATTAGATCAATTCAATGTAAAATTTAGATATTAAAGCTCTATAGGAAAAGTAATATATATGTGTGTGTGGCGATTTGACATTCTGTGATGGAGGAATTGGCACAAATTTGATCTGAAGTAATGTGTTGCCGCGAATCGGCTGAATGGGTTTCAGTAGGTGAGGACACCATATCCACTAAAGAGTTCTGTATTTCAAAGTTTTTTGGTCGGTCGCTCTCGCAGAGATAATGAGATCACCATAAACTATAAGATAGACTTGAATGCCTGTCAATTGGTATTCTATATGATGTGATGCTGTTGAAGCTGCGGCGAATTTCATGTCAATATGATAAAAAATTATATTTTAAAATATTAGTTAAAGTTTACATATATGTCCGGGTCTGACTGTTTATGTTGCTTTGCTTATGCTTATGCTTGAACCGAGGTGGGTATGATGATGATGGTGATTAAAGTTTACATAGTCTGAATTTCGAAAAGTAAATAGTGCCACGTAATTGATTTTTCTAAAGTCTAGTGTGTACAGGTTATTACTTGCGTTTTATAATTAAAATGTTTTTACACTCTGTTATCAATCTGTTGCAATCCTCTTCTTTCGACAGAGTTGGGACTGATTATATAGCTGGGTGAAACTATCATAGCCATAATTAAAATAAGATTGCATTGCATTTTTCCTTTGCTTAACTTCCGAATCTTCTGTAGGATAGTGAGGAGTACAGGCTTGAGAAAGTGTTGAAGAATGCTGCTATGGAGGATACAACAGTGATCTTAACAACTTTGAATGAAGCATGGGCTGCTCCTAATTCAGTTGTTGATCTGTTTCTTGAAAGTTTTAGGATTGGAGATCACACCCGTCGGCTTTTAAATCATTTAGTGATTATTGCTCTTGATGAGAAGGCATTCTCCAGGTGTTTGGCTTTACATACTCATTGCTATGCACTTGTGACTCAAGGGGTTGATTTTTCAAAGGAAGCTTATTTCATGTTCCCTGATTACTTGAAGATGATGTGGAGAAGGATCGACTTTTTGAGGGTGGTGCTTGAAATGGGATACAACTTCGTCTTCACGGTATACTTTCTACTGCTGATATTAATTTCTTTATGTTTTGCAGTTTTGAATTAAACTAGCAAAACTTTTAATTCATTTTTTTATAATAAAATTTTGGCTGTCGAGCATGTTCTCTATTGTCTCAAAGTGAGTTGTTCCAACTTGTTTCTTGGTAACGAAGCAAGACAGGAAAATAAAGACTTCCCGATATACTTGATTAGGCTTTTAATTTCTGGCTTTTGTTTGTGGTTTACCTTTGCTTGAGTCTGATGAAACTTGAAAGGTGAATATGTAGTCTTATTGGGAACTTGATCTGATAAGATTTGGAGGCTTTTGTGAGTTCTCCTTATAATGACCATTATCTTATGTGTTTTAGATTGTTAGGGATTGTGGATAGAGTCTTATTACGGTCTCATTGTTCTCCTGAAGCAAGATGGCTAGCACATTGCAATGTTGCCAAAGAATGAATCGACATACTGATGAATCAAGCATACCTACAGAATTTCTAGCCAGACGTTTAGCTACTAATGTACTCCCTCCATTTCAATTTATTTGCCTTAGTTTGACTGAGCAGGGAGTTTAAGAAAGTAAAAAGACTTTTAAATTTTGTGGTTTTAAATTAAAGATATGTATTATTTACCAAAATATCTTTTAATCTTGTGGTCTAAAACATGTCATGTGGGATATTGAAATTAAAGAGTTGCTAAATTAGGAAAGTGACATTCTCTTTGAAACAGACTAAAGAAAAGTAAGACAAACAAATTGAAACAAAGGGAGTAATATCTATGTCAAGTTCCATATATTGTCTGGTTACAACCTTTCCCTTTTAGAACATTGGAATGTTGCTAAAGTAAGTATAAGTCGACATACTGATGAATCAAGCACGCCTACAGAATTTCTAAGAGGACGTTAGCTACTAATGTAGTATTTATGTTAATGTTCATATTTTCTGGTTACACCTTTCCCTTTTAGTTCCTTTTGATCATCTCTCATTCTGGTTAACGAAATTTGGAAGAATAGAGACATGAATTCTGGTGTACATACCACTTGATATACTCTGTTCATGCTCACCTTTTGCATTATTGGTAATGTCTTGTTGAAGAATCACTTTTTGCTGCTTCAATAATTCTGCTTATCGAGACTTCAATTGAACAATTTCTGATACTACGAGCTTAGTAAATGTATTACATTGTGTATCTTGCTTGCAAACATGTTTCATAATTAACAATTTTGTTGTTTCCATCTGCTAGGATGCTGATGTCATGTGGTTCAGAGATCCATTTACTCACTTCTACAAGGATGCAGACTTTCAGATAGCATGTGATCATTTCTCAGGCAAACCGGATGATGTGGGGAATAGACCTAATGGTGGTTTCAATCATGTGAGGTCCAATAACAGATCAATTGAATTTTACAAGTACTGGTATTCGTCACGTGAGAAATATCCAGGTTTGCATGATCAAGACGTTCTTAACAATATCAAGAACGATTCTTTCATTAGGGATATTGATCTCAAAATGAGATTCTTGGACACATCATACTTTGGTGGATTTTGTGAACCTAGCAAAAATCTTAGTAAAGTATGTACAATGCATGCTAATTGTTGTTTTGGGATGGAAAGCAAACTTCACGATCTTAGGATCCTTCTTCAAGACTGGAAAAACTTCTTGTCGTTGCCACCAGCGCAGAAGATATCATCGGAGTTATCATGGCGAGTTCCTCAAAACTGCAGGTAAGATTTCCATTTTGTCAGATTCTCATGATTTGTGTCGCTGATATCCTATTTGAAGTTAATATATCGACACACCTCCCTGTTATATATTCAAACACGTAGTTTCATGGAATATTCAAACTTGGCATATGTTACTTTAAAAGTTTAAATATAACTAATTCCTAGTGTTATAACGGAAACATAAACCTCTTTTTCTTGTTTAACGTATTTACTCCTTAACATCGCATAGTCTGGCCCCTTCATTTCCTACAATCCACATTTCTCCTCAGCTTCCCTCTGTTCTTTGCCCGTCTTTGCTTTTCGTTCCCTGTTGTTCTTCCTCCCCCCCCCCCCCCCAAAAAAACCTCTCTGTCCTCGTCATGTTGAACATGTGTCTGCATAACGTGTGTTAGCTCGTTCAAAATTTACAGTAGTCGTGAAGCTTAATCCTTTTGTTCAATAGTGTAAAATGGTTACTCACATTTTTTCTTGTTATTACTTTTAACATACTTTTCATATGTTTTGGCAGTCTTGATTCTCTCCGCCACTATGCTCCGCCACCAATGAACATAGAACAGTTGAACGGACATAGAGGATTGGTAGAAATTTTGTAATTTAGTTGCTGTTGTTATTTAGAAATTAGAAGTAATTGAAAGGTAATTTTTTTTTTCCTTTTCCATATCATCCCTTCTCTTGAGCCACTGGATTTTCCCGATCATATCATCATTTTACTAGGGGAAGTTATATTTCAGGTTAATACAAAAAGTTAACGAAATCTAATAATGCTCAAACTGATTACGGTAAATTCTGTAAAACATATGATTGATTTTTCTTCTTCTTATTTAGTAGATTTAGACGACTTTTCTAATACTAGGAAGAGAGTACAAAAAGGTTTGTTAATCCGTATGGTTATGCAGATAAATGTTAAGTCATTCGATTTAGGATATACTTGTAGCAGCGGTTGGCCCTAAATATTAAGTTAACGACACTTCCAATGCCACTTCTAAGAGATATAGACATAAAGATGCACGTCGCGGTGGGGAAAAGTTAGATCATTAAGTTGTTGTCATACAGTTACTTCACCTAAATGTAGTACTCAAGGAATGAAATCAGCAGGGATGTTCATTGCTTAAATGATTTTTTCAAACCAAAAAAGAAAAAAGAAATTAAGCTAGCACTCAAATTGGCCTGGATATGATTGTTTTGACATAATTAGTAGATGGTATGCAAGGTAAGTATTCATCCCAACCCATTGCCCTTCTTTTCTATCTCCCGCATTTCCTATCTTCCCGTTTCCCAATCCCTTTTCTCCCTTTCCCCTCCCTTCTCCTTTCTTCTTAATCAAACCCCCCAAAATCTCCAACTCTGATCGACAGAACCACCACAACTCACTAGCTCGACTAATCTAGTTTCCCATCGCATGATAGGATCCATTAAAGTGGGACGTTTCTCCCTACTAGAAATTCTTCAATTACCAGCGCTCAAACCTAAAACATTTTATCAAGGGTAGACGAATCTCATTCATCACATCAAACCCATTGGTGTTCCAAGCCTCTTGGATATATGATGCAACAACAGTTTTTTTTCCCAACGATATAGTTATCCACCTTAAAATAGGAAGGATCTTTTCATTGGTAGTTCATCCGCTTCACTTTTTCTTCTTTCAATTTGGAGTACTTGCCCCATCCTAGAAAGAACTTGAGATAGAAATATGTTCAAAAGTCATATGAGATTTATTTTTATCCATTTACAAATAAACTTTGAACATCTATTGATTAGATACAAGGTTCTGCAACAAAAAAAAAGCAACAAGAGACAATACCCCTAGATTTTGAAAATACTTAAATTACTATTTGCAGAATATACAAGATCTGTTTAAATTGGATATTTCAATTTGGATTCCACTAGTATAGATAAAGAACAAATGCTTAGAGGGTGTCTACATAACATTACTGATTATACTTGAGCTGCTGCTACTGCTAAAGCATAGTTTCTATGATCATCGAAGCTGGTTGAAGAAAACTCTTCTTAGAGGCACCAGCCCTCGGTTGATATTTTTCTGCATTTGTTTCTCAAGGACACCAGGAACAGCCGAAGGATAGCATATTTTCACAGATACGCCAGACAGCCCACCCGGTTTCTGTGTCAGAATCCAAATTCTTTCGTCTTTGAAGAAGGCCTTCATCCCATACTTCAATACTCCTACAGAGCAAAAGGATTGCATTAATAACATAAAAGGTGTACTTCACAAGAAAAAAAATACTTGTTTAAGCATGATAGAAGAGCCCAGAAGTCAGGAAGATTGAGAAAGATTAGTCAAATGAGAGCACAGCTTCGTCAAGGAGTTGAAGGCAAATAGAAACATGCATCAAAATTCAGCCAGCACTACCGGTCAAAAAAAAATTTAACCCCATACAGATGTACAATCAACTAGGATTTTCTGGTGCCAAGGGTTTATTGACCTAGACATGTAATGAGTTAGCAACCTTACGGGGCGCTTGAACTTTGGGCACATGGAAGAAGTATTATATATGTATGATACACCTGTGCATATAGGTATTTATTAGGAGAGTAATCCGTGCTAGACCTAGTCCCTTCACTAGCTCCTCCTAAACCCACAGCCATTGCACATCAATATTGAGTGTCTTAGAATTGCACTATTGCCAATTTTAATTGAAATTTATATGCAGATATTAGTCCATGTAAAAGTTAGACGCAGAATGAAAAGTGCATCAAACTCCATCCGAAAGAAGAAAAAAAAGCATAACGTAGCACATTTGGCACAGACAGGAGTTCAAGGAATGAAGGATGAGACAAGTTTCTGCACTCATCTGGTATTAGCATGAGCCTCTTCACCTTAAATCCTAGGTTTTTAACTGCAAGAACTATGGAGCCTTAACTATGTCTTAATAAGGACAGAAGTATAGCAGATATTTAAGTCAGATGCAAGCCTAGGAATTTCAAGAGAGGGATGATTTAAGATGGTAAAGTATAGTCACACATTGCTTGCCCATTTTTTCACACAACTCAAATACGAAAAATCAAACATGTCTTATTTTTTCATACTTATTAAATAATCACATGTTTGAAGGGAGCCTTGGAGTAACTCGTAAAGTTGCTGCCATGTGACCTGGAGGTCACGGGTTCAAGCCGTGGAAACAGGTTCTTGCAGAAATGCAAGGTAAGACTGCGTACAATAGACCCTTGTGGTCTGGCCCTTCCCCAAACCCTCGCATAGCGGGAGCTTAGTGCACCGGACTGCTTTTTTTTTTTAAAACTAATCACATGTTTAAGTGTCATTATCCTTATTTTTGGCAATGTCACCTACTGCAAGAATGAAACGAATATTATTTCATCATTGAGCCAACTTTAACGTCCAGTTCAGCATTTGTATTTTAAGGTATAATTAGGAAACCCGAATTAGAGAAGTCGAGAAATGAACATACATACCTCATTCCATCAATGTTGATACAAAGACATTGGCCATGGCGCAATCCATCTTTAAAGTGTCCAAAGAAAACATCACGAAGCTTTGAATAGAAACGGCCTTCTCCATTAGCCTTTCCCTTCCAAAAGTTCACGAACCATCGATGCCCAGTATGAAAGTAAAACCATCCCTATAAATAGTTAAAGACTGTTAGATTTTTAGACAATGACAGCTAGGACGATCCCAACTTTCTTCTGAGAAAGAAAACTGTGCGAAACCTGTTTGCCAAGGGATATCCATACACCAGTGGCATCTATTAATTTTAATATGAAATCACTAAATAAACCGTCATAGTCCGAAACGCAAAGGATCCATCACTAGCATGAGAATAGTAGTAGGAAATATTGGGCGTATATCGGTTCGGTTTGCTTTTGTATTCGAAAAATATGAACTGAATAAAAATCGGTTTTTTTACCGAATACAATTTTTTTTTTAAAAAACCGATATGTTCGGTTTATATCGCCGAACGTATTGGATTATATCGGTTTTTTCTAGTGGGTCGGATCGGGACCGGTCGAGGAATTTTTTATTTTAAAAAAAAATTGAATTTCCAAAACTGAAATTGACACTCACACCTATATTACCATGAAATTTCGATGTTAAAATCTATTGTGTATCGTGAGATGTTTACTAAAGAAAAAGGAAAATTAGAAATCGATTTGGGGAAAAACACAAATTGATTGGGAAAACGGACGTTTTCGTAAAAATTAGCTGTGCCAAACCACATTGCGACAATTTGGGCCGGCCCCGACTCGAAAAAATACCCAAAATAAAAAAAAATCGGGTAAAATGGACATTCGAGCGCAAAGTTATGACCATTTAAAGTTTCACCAATTTACAACTACTTTATCTCCCTACATTTTATGTCAATGCTTTCGTGATATGTTAATCAAATTCATGTCGCATTCGACTTCCATAAAAGCTTCATAGATTAACTTCAATGGCTATGATTCAAGGTAGTAGCCTAAAATAAAAAATAAGAATAATTATATATTTAATTCGGTTTTTTCGGTTCGGTTCGTATCCAAAATTAAAAAACCGAACCGAATCACTACATCCTGATTCGGTTCGGTTTTTCAAAAAATCATTTTTTTTTAAAAAAAACCGAGAAAAAACCGAACCGAATTTCGGTTTGGTTCGGTTTTTTCGATTCTTCGGGTTTTTTGCCCACCCCTAGAAAATACAAAGGAGTTTCCCCTAAAAGTGTTCTAACTAGGGATTGGCATTGAACCCTTACTTGTTTACCCTAGTTGTGGATAAGCTAACCAACATAATATAAGATAAGGTCCCATGATGTATGCTATATGCTGATCATATTGCGTTAATTGACGAAATTAGCAAGGTTAAAAAAAATTGAACTATGGAGAATCATTTTAGAGAGTAAGGGTTCTAGGACAAGAATATAAGACTGAATACACGTACTGCAAGCTTAGTCACCATGAGAAAAGCGAAGTTAAGGTGAGAGAGACTAGACGGGATTGCAGTGCCAGGATGCAAATAATTTAGACATCTAGGCTTGTTGTTTCAAGAGAATGGAATGATAGACGAAGATGTCATCACTGAACAACTATGGTAGATCTTCCTTAATATGATACGAATTAAATGGATAATGCCGAGATCAACTTGCGGTTAATATAACTTAAACTCTATTTTAAATAGTCTTATTATAAATATGTTTACAAATGGAAGTAGTAATGAAGTGGCAACAAATTAAAATAGATTTCTCATTTATAAACATGAAATTACAGACGATATCACATGTTTATTTTCCTATGTCCGCAGTCAATTAATAATTAATTGAGTAGCGTTATATAGTATTTTTTGAATATGGTGTGCTGTGAAATCTGCAGAATCCTAAGACAAAGGGCAATTATTCAACAAAGAAAACAATAGATTGCAGCCAAAAGGAAAGGAGCAGACATACGGATGAGCAGACGTACGGATGAGCATTCAGACAGGCATATTTCCATCAATGGAAAGAACTTCTTTTTAAGAAAAAAAAGAAAGAAAATCCTTCGCTTTTATTATTTACAAATTTCTGAATCTGTATGACATATTTTTTTTTTTAGTCTATTTAAAAAAATATCTTTTTAAATTTAAAACAACTTAAGTTTAAAAAACTATATTTTTTTACATAAATATCTAAAAGTAAATAACATATTTCAAAGTCTTTATTTTTTTCTTAAATTCTGCCTAAACAAACCGTGTCTATAAATTAGGACGAACATAGTATTACTCTACTTAAAAAAAATGTCACTTTTTATATTTATTAAGTGCTTAATTTCAACAATTTTATTTTACTTTTAATAATTTGAACCAATTGGTCCGACTAATTCAGATTAGCGTGTGCGCATAGGTTTTATTTAAAGGGGGAATCATTTCCTAGCTACCAAGAGTTTCTCTATTCCGAAGGATTGAACTCGGCACCTCTAGTTAAGGGTGAAAAGATATTATTCATATCACTTCATCTTTTAGTACCTTTAAAGATATTCTCGTATAGAAATAATGTGACATGTTTAAAATCACAAAATTCAAAAATTATTTTTAATACGCTACAAACAACTTTTATGGTGTGTTCAGTATAGCGGAAAAGTAGTGTGTTACAATGTTCCCATTTTCCATAGGGTAAAAATTTTCTTAAAAATGAGGAAAATGACTTTCATAATTATTAAAGTAGAAAAAATAATAAGTTCCGCGAATGGTATTCCACATTGATAGTGTCCTCCTCACCCTCCAACCTACCTCATCTTCACGCCCATCCCACCACCCCACACACCATACCCTCACCCACGTCCAATAGTATTTGTCTAAATTATATACAAATACTTTTAAGATAACAATTTTTGTTTGCATACCGAACACAATAAAATACGTAATTAAGAAACTCACTCAGTTTTTAGAAAATATCTATAGAAACATTTTTCTTCATATCGAACACACCTAAATTTAAAATCACAAGATTCAAACTTTTTTTTTCCTATTTTAAAATTTCGTTATCAGGTAAACTAAGACACCTCAAATAAAACGAAAGGAAATAATAAGATTTTGACTATTAATTACCTGTACTTTTTGTGCTTTCCTTTCTTCTTCCCTAACTTTGTATATTACTCTTCAAACATCACTGAAAATTGCCAGTAGCACCACCAAAAGGCTGATGATGATTGCTTTGAGATTTTCTACTCTCAGAATTATTATCCAATGAGCTCATCTGTTGGCTGCTGCTGCTAAATCCTCCACCACTCATGCTCCTTACTATTTCTCCAACTCCAAGAAAATCTCTTGTCAACCTATTAGCTTGTTCACTTCCCATTTCCATTGAAAAGTTACTAATCATTTGCTTCTTTTGTGGTGGCTGCTCATAATTATTCACCTTGTTGTTGTACCCTCCTATTACACCTTCATAGTCGTTTTGGTGATGATATTGTTCTTGTGCACCTCCATACGTTGAAGATATAATTAAGTAAATACATAAATAAGATAAAAAATAAATAAAAGTGCATTTTTTTTGATAGCTTAATTAGATGTTTGATCAAATATTTTAATATGATATTAGGAGCATGCAGTGATGTAGATGTCCTGGTTCGAGTTTTACTGTCACACATTGTTAATTTTTTTTTACGTGCTTGAATCATAAAAAAAAAATAGGCCCACACGTGAGCGAATTTTCAATAGTAATGGCTTAGGCTAGCCACTTTTCAGCCCTTACAATTAAAAAATAGTCATTATCATTGAATTTTAAATTCATAGGTGAAACATTCGGATATTGAGTTTGAAATTCACAGTTAAAACTCAATGACAATGACTGTTTTTCAATTTTAAGGGTTGAAATGTGGCTACTTGGAAATTTCATCCGAATTTTCATATGCTTGACCTATGAAAAGAAGAATCAGACTAGCACGTGACAAGACACATTTAAAATATTATCAAATAAATAAAAGTAATCTTCTCTCCGTAAGGGATTGTTCGGTTCAAAACAAGGTTCTACTGGAATTATAATTGTGTACCAAGATTATTTATCTCACCTTCTTTTAGGGATAGATAATCCATGATTGTGGTATATAATATATCCTGATTTTAGTTAATCTATACCCTCAACTAAAGACAGAATAGATATCATTTCAAAATTTATAGCGGAATAACTCACTTAATTAATCCATTATGCAACCAAACGACCCCTAACAATTTAAGCTTTAATGTAGGTATATATAGATGATAAAACATTTTAGCATGCAGCATTAGTAGTATTACCGTAAACATTCACGACAAGGTCATGAAGATGATTCCCGCAGCTCATAGAGTCGTCATAGCCGTAAACGCCGTCAAAGTTGACAGCTGGCGGCGGGTGAGTATCGGATTTCATGGCACTCGAGGACGAACCACCACCACCAGTAGCAGATACAAACGTACTATTGTTGCCACTAGTAGTTGACCCATCTGAGCCGCTTTCTGGAGGAGCGCCTGGCGGACATAGGCGGCGCCGGTGAATTATTGTTCTGATGATGAAGTGATGAGGAGCCATAAAGAGAAGGAATTGATGAACTCATATGATGATGATCACTTAGAAGGGTACCAGCTGAGAAAACGTTTGATGAATTATTTGAACTCTCACCACTATTGTTGCTGAATTGATGAGGACTAGGAAGTAATAAACCACCAGAGTCTCCAGAAATATTGCTATTATCATTATCAACATTGTTGTTATTCTTAAAGAAATTTAGGTTAAACATACTAGGCGAGCTAGTAGCTTTCGCGTTGTTGTGAAGATCAGGAAGCTGCATTAACCCATGAATTGATTGTTTATTATTCCCCGTGTAATCTTGATGACTTGTTTGATCAGCTGGAAGCCGAAAGAAGGAGGTGGAAGGGCGGAACGCGGATGATGAGCCAATGAGGTTGTTGTTGTGATCGAACTGATTGTGATGATGGTGGTGGGGCCCGCCACTAGTGATATTCTTCATATTGTTATTATTGTTGTTATTGTTACAGCCTCCAAAGTGAAATATATCGTGATGGTCTGAGATTTGGGAATTTATTTTCGAGAGGCCACCTAAACTCATGTTGTTGCTGCTTCCATATAAATGACTCCCAATGTTGCTCGAACTTGGTGGATTTTTTGCACTTTCTTGTGCCAATGCATCACAAAAGGCTCTGTGGGTGATGAAACTGTCACGCCTGTGTTAAACACTAATATTAAATTATATACATTATCGATATAACGGATTTTGTTTGTACACTATCAGGTAAAAAAAGCGTGTGGGTTTTAAAAAAGATTGTGTCACGTAAAATTACAACCAATGTCATTCTAATATTCAAGACTTAGATTAAAGTAGTAGAGTCTTGTGAAAAGAATGTTTTTAGTCAAGTAGTAGAAACTTTTGAGACAAATGATTACCATTGAACTTACCAAAAACGTCAACAATAAACATATAGGACTTTGAAAATGAGTTGAATTTTGTATACACAGTGGTCCCATCATCCCGTGATGATCATGACAATTAAGAATATAATAAAAAAAGGAGATGGGAAATAATTAAATTCATTATGATCTCCCGTTTCATAGAATACACGAAGTTGAATATAACATAAAGAGTAAAATAATGAAAATTCTCCACACGTTAATATTGACAAAAGTTAGTACTAGTAATTATTAGTCAATAATGAAAAGGCTTTATACTGCCTTCTCTCAAGAATAATAAAAAAAGACAAATGAAGGCTATAAAACATTTTAATGAGATAAAAGCTGATCAGGTATGCATGGATTTGATAATCTTTTGAATCCATTTTTAGCTATCTATGGATATTAAAATGACACATATGATAGTGAAAGTTCATTCAAGAATTAGTAGTGATTGTGAATAAAGAGAAAATTCTAGATAATAATTGGTCTAAAACTGTAAAACATTATCATAAAAAGGGGTGGCTGAAAAATTCAGAACTTACTTAGCATCTATCCAATTCAGAGAAAAACAAAACAAAAAATAAAGATAGAATAAGAAGAAACGATATCAGTAACGGCAAAAGGACGATGGTTCCTAGGAAAAAGACTGAAACAATTCAGACAATATTTTTTTTAGTTTTTTCGCCCGGTTTCAGATTCCTGCATTGGAGCCCGACTATATTTGAATTCGCACCGGATAGAGCCTATTTATGAGAGTAACACTTCATACCAAGGATTTTTTCATACTCAGAAATGAACAATCTCATCCACTGCATCACATATTTTAATGGTGAATCAAAAAAAAGTTTAAGAATTAATTAAATTGGTACTACATTTTTTTCTTCTGTTAGTTAGTAGTAGTACTAGTACTAGCAAATAAAAAGATCCAAAGACAAAAACAAAACCTACTATACAACAGACAAAATGGTAAAATAAAAAATACAAGTAAAGTAGAGGAAGAAAAATTTGATAGTCCAAAAAGAATATGTAACTGTTGGAAAAGCTGGAGAAAACTTTTTCCATTATTTCTTAGCTTCTTTAGACTTTCATCACACCTGGGGAATGTAAAAGCCCTAAAATAAAAAAAGATGTCACACATTTTCACTTGAACGAATAATCCTCATGATTGTTAGTACCAAATTGGGTGTGTGTCCATTAATAAAAAGAATAAGAAAATCAAATTGTAATTTTTCTAATCGCTTAAACTTTTAATGAAATGATTATATAGACAGGGGAGAAAAGGGTATCACAATCACATTTGTATTAATTTGCGAGTACCATAATCATAAAGTACGAAGAAACATCATCCCCATGATTGTTAGTACCAACATTTGTGTCCATAAATCAATTATTTAAAAAAAAAACAAGAATCAAGAAATCCTCCTTCACAAAATTTTCAGACATTCTAATTGGAACGTCGTTTCCCACGATCTTTAGTAGTGAAGTTTTCTTGCACTCTGCCTAGCATGTTTTAAGCTTTTAGATGATATGACAGACATATATACCGACCTTGAAAATAAAAAAGGGGTGTCACAATCACATGATTGTTAGAACCAAACAGAACGAAGAAACCTCATTTTTATCCATCCTACTAGCACTTAAACTTTTAGACAAGACAGTTCATTATACAGACCTGGAGAAAAGGGTGCCACAATCACATCGATATTCGCGCATCCCGCAAGTCTTAGTATGAGCTTTCCAATCAGACTGGACAGCATACTTCTTGGAGCACTTTTCACACTTATATTTCTTCTCACCATGTTTTCTTGAATAATGTTTCTTGATACCAGTAAGGTCTCCAAGTGCTCTTGAAGGTTCATGGTGAACACAAGTGGGCTCAGGGCATAAATAAACCTTCCTCTTAACCTCTTTTGTACTCTTCTGCTTTAGTTTCCAAGGCAAATTGTGTCCTCTTCTGTGTAGCTGTAGGTTTTGTTCCCTTTGGAAACCGTTGTTGCATACCTCACACACAAACCTGTTTGTTGCCATTAGGGTCTTGGGAGATAGTGCTTATATCTCTACATCTGGATCTGAAAAAAAATAAAATAAATAAATAAATATCCATGATAGAAATTAATCGTGCTACTCGGATACTACATATATGGCTCGAATCCTCCAAATTAAAAAATATTACCGTATCCGTGTCAAGTCTTTAAAAAATGCATAGCTTTTGAAGATTCGATACAACTAACATTACTTTTGAAGAGTCCGAACAACATAGGTGAAAATTACTTACAAAGATTTCTATTCAGAGAATTAGATTGAAAAAGTGAATAAAGTAGTTTTTTTCCATTGCATAAAAATGAATTCTCTTTCAAGACTGACTAGGGTTTCTTTTTCTTCCTTTGTAAAGTTGAAGTTGCATCAAATCATTTTTTTTCTTTGCTTTCTTGATGAAAAAAAGGAGAATTCAAACACCCTTTTTAGTTGTTTTTTTTTCATTCAAAACTTTTTTCTTTTTGATAAAAACTTTTGGTATAAGGTACTTGCTTGGTGTGCCAGGCTGATTTCTTTTCTTTTGTGTTGGTGCTTGTTGAGATTGAGCTATTGATGATGATGGAGGTAAGCCATGTTGTTGATGATGAAGAAGAAGTTCATGTTGTTGTTTCATCTGCTCTTCTTCTTTCATGGCTAGAAACATAGCTGATGAAGGTCCTGTTGCCATCTTTCTTGAATTCGTTCTATCTTTTTTTTGAATTCACCCCCAAAAACAAAGGATTAAAAAATTACTAAAAGGATTGAATTCAAGAAGATTTTTTCACAAATCTTATCTAAAACCCCTCTTTCCATAAAAAAATATCTTAAGTAACTGCTGAATTAGCAAAACTTTTGAGCTAATGAAGAGAGTAAGAGAGTGAGAGTGAGAGGAAGAGAGCCATAGAATTATCATCCCATGGTGAAGAGAGCTATTTGATGTGTCTTTTTTCTTTTTGTCTTCTCCTTTGCTATAAATGAAATTTTCTAAAAAGATGCTAATGAAGATTTTTCTTCTATGTGTGTTCTAGGTGTCATGTATATAAATAAACACACACATATCTATAGCATTTTCCTTTCATTTTTATCTTTTTTTCTGGTTTCTTCGCACTCTCTCTCTATCACTATTTTTCCTTCTCATTTTTCTCCTTTTATACTTTCTACTATCCTGACTCTATATGTAAACAATGAAAAGATAACATAAATATCAAAAGAGGGAATCAAAAATTTCAACGAGTAAATTTAGGGACCATTTGGCTAACGATCTAACCAAACGGGGATTATAACAAAATATATTATTTATTTGGTGAATAGTAATGCAGAGATTATTATTATGTGGAGAATAATGATTAAGAGATTATTATGTAGAGATTTCAAAGATGAAAAGATAACTAATTATCAAAAGAGGGAATCAAAACTTTCAATGAGTAAATTTAGGGGTCGTTTGGTTTATTATCTAACTATACGGGGATTATAATGTACAAATTGTAAATGTGGTAAATTATTATATTGTGGGGATAATTAGTATGTGGCGAGTAATGATTTAGGGATAACTATGTGGAGTTTGCCTTAATCGAATGCCATTTTTGTCTTTATTAAATGATCTTATCACAAGCATACATTTATCCTACATTTTATTTTATATAAAATAATATATAAATTTTTATTTTAAGTTAAACGAGTTAGATACAACTTTTGATTTCCAACATTAACCTATTCGGTTAATTTATACGAAGTTTAATGAAGGAAAACAAACAATATATTAATTATACGGAATTCTATTAGTTATTTTATACCGTAAATTAAATATTTTATAAATAATATGATACTTTGTCCAGGAATTAATTTTTTTTATACTTCAAACGAAACGACGTTTAAAATATCTACCCTTTGAGAAGTCTAGAAGGAGGAATTTGTGAAATTACTCATGTATTATAAATTGCACAAATCATTATAACTACAACTAACTTAAGCTAGATAGTGGTCTAGAAAATTAGGTAACGTTTGTTTATTTTACCTTAATTTTTTCATATATTTTTTATGTTTTAAACCAAATTTGAGTCGAATCTAATTTAGAGCAAAAGAAGTTGGTGTGTGCGTGTATAAGTATATTTGTTAATGACTTAAACATTTTCCCTGTTGAAATAGAAAATTTTACAAAATTTACTCAAAGGATTTCCTCTACCAAGAATTTCTCAAAAATGGAGGAGGTGGAAGGAAGAGGAGGGACCATCAAGGGGTGCAATGGGATATGGGATCCTTCTGCCCTTATAAAATTCATGTTCGTCTTTTTAAATCTCTATTTAGATTTTATCTCTATTTTTCAAGTTATACAAATTTGGCCATCACAAAATTACCCTTCCGGGTGCTCAAAGTTCTAATGTTAGCTCATATAGTTCTCAACCTCACTTGTAAGTTTTAGACCATCGTCACATTTTCTCGTAAAATTTTCAGTTTGTTCAAAAGATATCTTTAGATTGTGGTCTAAAAGGTCCAAAAAGTACAAATAAAATAAAAATAGAGAATTTAATAAACAACTATCCCAAAAGTAACAAACCGATGAAAATCTCTAACCATTTGAATTACCAGACCAGTAAGTTTTGAATATCATATAACCGAACGAGGGGGGAAGGAAGAGGCAGTAGGGGAGGAGCTAGAGTGTGGTATATGAGTTCGGCCGAATCTAGAAGCTCTGGTTCAAACTTCGTATTTGTCTTATAAGATCCACTGAATATATACAAATTATTAATTTAAAACTCAATAACTTAAAAAAATTAGAATCCCGAATCTGTAAATTTCAAATCCTGACCTGGGCTCGGATGGTTGCGGGGAGGGGTGATGGATATGCAAAGCAGTACGGAAAGTAAATAAATATTACAAGTGTTCGAAAGGATAAACAAATAACCAATATTTACAAATAACCAATATTTAGAATTACCGCAAGCTTGTTGAATGTTGAATCTTGATAACCTGAAATCAAGAAACACTAAATCTGGATTGTTACAATTGTGGCTGAGTCGAGAGATGGCTCTCTGTCTTTAAGACACGATTGCCCCGTATATATGCTTTTACGTTAACGGGCAATAGTCTCCCAAGATAAAACAACAACTAATCAACACTACAAAGCAAATAGGTTGATTCTGACGAAGAAAACAAACACAAAACGACTTGTTGAAGAATGGAAAAGGAAGAAAGAGTTTTCTGTTTGTCCACACGTTTTTGCTCACGTTGGACAAAATTTCAGTTGTGCTCTCTTCTATTTTTCTCTGTGTATATGTCTTATATATATTCGTCTCTGCAATTGAGCCAAAAGGCTCCAATATATAGCATAAGGGGAGAGACTCCTCAACTGTCAAGTAATGACAGTTTTATGGCCAAGTAATGGCTGTTTATGGCCATTAGTGAGGGAGTTAATCAGCCAAGTAATGGTTGATTTAATGTGCAACATAAAGGAGCTGTTAGGGAGGAGTTAAGGTGCAGATTAATGGAGGCTCCAAAAATCAACTCCAACGGCAGGCAGAAACTTTTTGCCTTCAGTCGTTCCCAATTTCAGCTTTTCAGAAATTCCAGGGACCAAACTGTAAATATTAAGCAATTCGACCCACGACCCAAGCCCGGAATGGAAAGGCGGGCGGGCGGCGGCGCACGTGGACTTATCCTTGAACCCAAGCACATCTGGGTCCTCCCTCCTTCAAACACAAGGGTTACCCCTTGGGGTCCCAGACTCTTAGCCAATTTTGAGACTTATAAAGAGAACAATTCTTCCTTTTCCCACCGATGTGGTAGATTTGTCCCACACCATATTTCTATGCCTCAAACACCTTACTTCATGGACAAATATCTCTTTCACTTCTCAATGAAATTTGACGATTCTTGGCCCTACGGCCATCTACTTACTTAGTAGATTATGCACGTGTGAAGAGACAAAGCCTTCAATATACGGAACCCTAGTGTTTAAGTCATTAAATACGGGTGGACGCACCTCCCTACCAAAGGAAAATTTCCAACAATCCCCTCTTGAAAGAGATTTTGGCGCGCACACAAGGTGCCTACTTTCAGCAATCTTTTAGAGAAAAGATATTGCATCAGGAGAGGTAGCTTCCGCTTTAAACCTTCCCTAGTTGAATACCACCGAACTTACTTACTGCGTGGTGAACGTGATGTCTTGAACCGTTAGTGTTTAGTGTAAGCCAAGACAATGATACCAACACAATAACTCTCCTTATTCATTTTCTTCTTATTGTTTTATCCGTTGTGGCCATGGACACACTTGGATTCTTAAGTGCGTTCATTTGAGGCGGCATGTCCTCGCACTTAAATAGGTGATCTCCTACAAGGTATCATGCTAAACCCCACTTCACAAGTGTTAGGAATCATTAAAAGTTTCCCCAACCTTAACCTCAACCGTTTGAGGATCGTTAAAGGTTTGAAAGCTTAACCTTTACCCACCATGCAGGTAGCACTTTAATGTCTATCGTGGGAACATCTTTGGATTCATGTTTCCCTACAGAAATCATCATCCGAAGTGCTCTTGCTTCCACCGAAGCGCTCAACTGAACCTTTTGCATCTTAGTTTTCCCATTGAACCAAATTCTTGGGATCTCCAGTTAGTATGGTTGGGTTACCACCGCAAAGGTTCATATTGTTTGGGTTTTAAGCTCATTCCCCTAGACAGTCAGAACTCTTGATCTTCGGGTAGTCCCTTAATTAAAAGGGTCTGCTATATCCTTTGATTAGTAATCAAGGAAGTGACACCCGTGATGATCAACTGCCATACGGTCTTATGTCTCCGACAGATCCTGACAGATATGTCCAGACGCCGTCATCCGTGTCCTTCCTAAAGCCGACCGGCTAGCCACAGTGTATAACTGCTGAAGGCACAGGTTTCTCCCAATAAGGGACATCCTCTAAGGAGTTGTGAAGTTACTCAACTTCTTTCATGCTTTGTATAAAGCGATAAACTCTGATTAAATCATGAATCGGCCGATGCAAGTTTTCTTAGAGGTTTTTGCAAGACTCACCATACACATTTCCTTGTGGCTTTGGTGTTCTTCACATCTGATGTCCAGTTTGCATCACTATGTTCTCCCAAAACCGCTAGACATCCAGAATACCATAATCTGTAGATAAACGAATATTTCAGATATCGTTATATCCGACTCAATGCTTTCTATTGATAATTTATTAAAATCATCAATGAACCTTAGTTCAACTGATCTGCTTTATAGGCCGATACCAGGTCGGTTGTAGTGTGTAACATACATTGAACTACATGTGACCTGCGCATATCACTCCTTATATATGGGTGCCCTATGATTTCAATAAGTTATATGATTCATATCCATTGGTGCCTTCAAGGAGACTGTCAACTATCTCACAACTGAGTTTGGAGTTAGACCAGTCCGTTAGATGTCTTAGAAATCCAATTCCTAAGATGTCATTTGTGATACCCATATCTTTTGTTTCAATATAACTTCCACTCTCAGACTGTTGGTTTTCCAACTGTTGGCTTTCTAACTTCAGAGTTAATATTTCTGTGGTCAGATTCATTATTTCTGTTTTATCTTAAACTTCCAAGACCAAAATGTAAATATTTCAGGGACCAAAATGAAAGTTCAGGAAGAAGCCTAATAGTCCAGCAAACCAACTCTGATTCTCCCCTTCCAACTCTCCGGTTAGGGAGGCTGTTTCAACATCCATGCCATGCAAGACTGCAATGGCCCTGGATGTTAAGCTATTCACAGGGAAGCACATGTACAAGTAGCCGAGGCCTTATACTCGTCAGTAGATCCATTTACTTTGTACTCACTTTTGAGTATCCTTTTTTCACAACCCAAAAGTTCTTTTTCTGAAGGAATATCAACCATTACACAAGTATGGTTCTATATGATGGAATCTATTTATCTCTTTGTAGCTTCTTTCCAAAGCAGCGCTTTTGGAGATGACAATTATTTGTTAATTATCCACGGTTCGTTCTCAACCATACAAGCTAAAAGGCCTGGAACAAGTCTTTGTACCCTCTTTGCTCCGTCTCGGTTCAACATCTAGAATCCCTGAGTTCTGTAGATCTGTAATATTAAGTTCCAGATAGACAACAACTTTCAAGTCCTGTAGATACAGAACGTCTAGTTCCGGACAGTCAGGCCCTCGCGGGTTCTTGTTAACCTCGAGTAATTACTTCTTTTTCCTTCTCAAGGAAAATTATCCTCAAAGAATTCATCATTCTTTGACACCAAAAGGCAATAAGCACTACTGTTATTTGCATATCCAGTGGAAATGCAATTTACAGTCTTAAGTCCAACTTGACCTGCTTTGGTATTCCAACCTCTACCAAGCCACCTCACATCACAACATTTGTATGTGAGATCCTTTCCATATCTCACACGGAGGGTTATCCTTATCCTTATGTGTATTTCTGTTGAGAATCATATTAGCCGTAAGGATCACCTTGCCCCACATATTTTGGGCATACGGTTTTGCGCTTGGCTAACACCGTTGGACTGAAGTGAGTAATGATCAGTCCTTTGATGAACGATGTTTCACATTCTCCCCCTCTATCACTACGAATTTCTCAATCCGTAAGCTTAATTGATTTTCAACTTCTGCTTTGTAGCGCTTATCCGCTTCAACAACTTCATATTTTATTTTCAACAAACAAAGGATACAATACGTTGTACCATCATAAACGATGGTCACAAAGTACTTGTCTCCCCCCTCTATTTTGTATAAACTTTAAATCACCCATAAAGGTGTGACTAAGTTCTAGAGGAGCGATGCTTCTTTCGCTATTCCTTTGACGAAATTTAGAAAGATGATTTTGCCTATTCGCCTACCTCACATTTATTTTGAGGGTTTATGTCGACAAAAGGCAACAATCTCAGCTTTGTTAGCTTTTGAATAACTTTATATTTAACGTGTCTTAATCTATGATGGCATAGATGCACAGATTACAAATATATCATTCATTTGGCTACAAACATACTGTACCATTCTTAGTTATTATAGACCTGTTGGACTAGTATCAAATCAGCTTGACCAACAGCGTCCCTTAAACCAAGTTTGGGACATGTATCACCTCCTTTAGAGTGATCCCATTCCCTGAAGTCTTATTGAGGACAACCTCTCCAGCCCCTTCTACTTTAGAGGTGGCGTTGCTTCACATAAACAACCTCTTTCCCGTGGTTAGGGCATAACCGGATCATATGTGATCTGGATACTCTAGCTCACTCCAGTTGCTTTGGCAGACTAAGTGTCCAATTTCTTTTCTGCCTTTCTTTAGGCCTTCAGATCATTTAAGACCTGAAAACTCTGGTCCACCTTACTAGGTGTCCATTACTTTTCTGTCTTTCTTTTGGCCTTCAGATCATTTAAGACTCTGGAAATTCTAGCCCACTCCAATCGCTCGTAGGCTTTGTATGACTGAGTGTCCAAAATCATTCTATCAAAGGAATTTTGGCCCCATTCCAGTCGCCCGTAGGCTTTGTATGACTGAGTGTCCAATATCATCCTATGAAGGATTTTCTGCCAAATAGTGTGACAGGCTCAATGTCTTTAGCTTTTGGTCTACTTCCCTTATGATTGGTGCCCAGACAATTCTTGACGCTTACTTAAGAGTGGTAACATTTTTTGCACAGTCAGTGGATCTTTCTCCCTCGTATGTGCGAACATACTTTACACACTTTTAATAATTATACTCAAAAGAATGGATCTTTTTAAGTTGTTTACACAATCCAATCTTTAAACGGGAAGGAAGATGAGATTAAACTTCTGATTTTAAAGCGTAAGAAATATAAATTATTTCGTGAAAATATTTTCATATTCCTCCTTACTTTAAGCCATTTTTAATTAGACATCATTTAATCTTATTCTTGACAAGGAAGAAAAATTACTGATCCCAATTTCGGATTCTGGCCCACTTCAGTCACTTCATCGGACTGAGTGTCCATTTCCTCCTTATCATAATTCGGATCCTTTGTCTATGACAGATATAGGCCTTTTGCTATAAGATAGAACCACATCTTCAGCCTTCTCCTCTTGTCCCAGTTGACATCCTCAGCCTCTCGTGGGCGCTTGTTCCCACCACTCTCGGGAGCGGTGACACCATGAACACGTTGATCTTCAACAACATAATCAAAAGTCTCTGCAACTAGAAAACCACAGCCATATCCAGATTTGGTCACACAACTTTTGACCGACATCTTTCGAACACTAATAAAATCTTGTCTTAAAATTGTTGGATATGAAAAGCAGTACGGAAAGTAAATAAATATTACAAGTGTTCGAAAGGATAAACAAATAGCCAATATTCAGAACTGCCGCAAGCTTGTTGAATGTTGAATCTTGATAACCTGAAATCAAGAAATACTAAATCTGAATTGTTACAACTGTGGCTGAGTCTAGAGATGGATCTCTGTCTTTAAGACAAGATTGCCCCGTATATATGCTTTTACGTTAACGGGCAATAGTCTCCCAAGATAAAACATCAACTAATCAACACTACAAAGCAAATAGGTTAATTCTGACGAAGAAAACAAACACGAAATGACTTGCTGAAGAATGAAAAAAGAAGGAAGAGTTTTCTGTTTGTCCACACATTTCTGCTTACGTTGGACATAATTTCAGTTGTGCTCTCTTCTGTTTTTCTCTGTCTATATGTCTTGTATATATTCGTCTCTGCAATTGAGCCAAAAGGCTCCAATATATAGCATAAGGGGAGGGACTCCTCAACTGCCAAGTAATGGCTGTTTATGGCCATTAGTGAGGAAGTTAATCAGTCAAGTAATGGTTGATTTAATGTGCAATATAAATGAGCTGTTAGGGAGGAGTTAAGGTGCAGATTAATGGAGGCTCCAAAAATCAACTCCAACGGCAGGCAGAAACTTTCTGCCTTCCGTCGTTCCCAATTTCAGCTTTACAGAAACTCCAGGGACCAAACTATAAATATTAAGCAATTCGACCCACGACCCAAGCCCGGGCCGGAAAGGCGCGCGGTGGCGGCGCGCGTGGACTTAACCTTGAACCCAAGCACATCTAGGTCCTCCCTCCTTCAAACACATGGGTTACCCCTTGGGGTCCCAAACCCTTAGCCAATTTTGAGACTTATAAAGAGAACAATTTTTTCTTTTCCCACCGATGTGGTAGATTTATCCCACACCATATTTCCATGTCTCAAACACCTTACTTCATGGACCAATATCTCTTTCACTTCTCAATGAAATTTGACGATTCTTGGCCCTACGGTCATCTACTCACTTAGTAGATTATGCACGTGTGAAGAGACAAAGCCTCCAACATACGGAACCCTAGAGTTTAAGTCATTAAATACGAGTGGACGCACCTCCCCCACCAAAGGCAAATTTCCAACAATCCCCTCTTGAAAGAGATTTTGGCGCACACACAAGGTGCCTACTTTCAGCAATCTTTCAGAGAAAAGATATTGCATCAGGAGAGGTAGCTTCCGCTTTGAACTCTAATACGAATACATATTCAGCTAAAAGTAATTTTCCTGCTTAGCCCATAGAAAGAGTCAACAAAATTAACAGATAATGCCAGTTCTAATATTTACCTGGAGAAGGTTTAAGAGAGGGAGATCCATAGATACATTATCTATGAACTTCCGAAATTAGAAACAACAATTTTATTTTATTAAAATCAAAAAAGAAAAGAAAAGAGAGAAGAGTCTAGATTATACACTCATAAAGGGGTGATAACTGGCTAGTAAATTAATTTGATCAAGTAGTTTTCAGTACCGAAAAGGTGTGAAGATGCGCAAGTTAGGAAGTGTAAGAGATTGACGGTAGCAGGAGTTAAAAGAGGTAGAGGTAGGTCGAAGAAGAACTGGAGGGAAGGTGATTAGACATGACATGATACAACTTCAGCTGACTGAAGACATAACCCTAGAAAGAAAAATTTAGAGGTCGAGAATTAGGGTAGAAGGTTAGTGGGTAGTTGAGTTTTTGTCACATGGTATGGGAGAAGTAGGGACCCTACTCTTTATGTGTGTATTACTATGGGTGCGTTTGGTATGAAGGAAAAATGTTTTCATGGAAAACAAGTGAGTTCCTAACTTATTTTCTAATTTTTGGTAAGTAAGCAAAAGAATATTATCTTAAAAACATTTATATGTAATCTAGCATAACACAATTGGGGTAGGATGGGGTGGGAGTGGGGGTTTGGGGGTGGCGGGGATGGGATAGTAGAGGGTTGGGGGTTGGAGGCATTGGGTGAGTGGAGAGAAAACAATGAACTTAGAATGTCACTTATGAGACTTGTTTTCCCTACTTTCACTAGGAAGTCTATTTTCTCATTTTTGAGCAACTTATTTTTCTAGAGAAAATTATTTTCAAAAATTTTGACCATAAAAACATTTTCTGAAAATATTTTCCTTCATACCAAACACATCCTATGTGTTGTTTTATTTGCTTTGTATCTGGATATTTTGTTGTCTTATTTTCCTTATAATCCTGCATCGACTATTTTCCTTTTGAGCTGAGAGTCTGCCGGAAATAACTTCTCTATTCTAGAAAGGTAAAGATAAGATCTGCTTACATCATATCATTCTCAAACCCCACTTTGTAAAATTATACTTTATATGTTGTTGTTACTATATTAGTTTCCAGTACCAAAAAGAGAAATTTTTACATTGTATAACCATTTTGGAGGCAATCCACTTAATAGAGGACATATATCATATATGTCATCACAGGTGGAAGCCCAATAGCGTGAATCCAGTAACTGGGGAACAGTCACAGGCCTCAAGAAGAGGCTTACACTATCAAATAAGTATGGATAATACTACTTTAAAAACATGAACTAACGATGAATAAATATTATAACTAAATAATAAAATTTGTTGTTAATTTTATTTAATGATAAATTATTAAAAAAAGTTATTAACTACAAACAATTTAGGGATGAATTAATTCTTTTGGTAGTGTAGTTACTTAAAGTGATGACTTTGTATTACATATATACACATGCTTGGATTTATATAATGATTAATCATCTTGTTATTAAACATTGGGATACATATGAGAATACTATATATGATTATTATTTTTCGTCAAGAAATACGATGGAATACAAGATAGCTTTGCTATGACATTTCCTTTGTCTTGTCTAACCGTCTTCCTGGGGTATGGATCATGAAACAAATATCACTTTTTTTTCTTGAATTTTTATACTATACAACAATCTAATAATGTCTATAAAAATACGTTTTATAAATTTTAATCAATGTAAGCACTATATAATTAGTTTGTGATTGTACTTATTATACACTATGTACATTCTAATAGCTTTAATGTATCACGGTTGAACTGGTGAAAATATTTAGTTGACTGCTATAAATATTAAGATTCTCTTTATTGGTATAATCATATGGTATTTTGTATCAGTTGCTCCGATTAATTTGAATTTATATTAAGCAGGGCTTACTAAAAGAAACATTACTCTCTATAAGAATTTTTTACACCTTTTAAAATTGAATCTGAATCTCTGATTGAAAAATGAAAGAATTTTTGATGACTGAAGCAAATACAAATGTTTCAAGTGATCACTTGCCTAAAGGCTTTTCGCATTCTTGTTTGATAATAAAACACTTACTTATCATATATTATGCGTCATAATAAAATATAGAATCAGGCTGAATCAATTAAATTAAGGTACGAAGTTGTGTAGATCACTATTATTACATGCCAAAATATTTAAGTACTTTCCACATGACTTCTTCTGGATGTTGCCACAAACGACTTAAATTTATTTCAGGTCAACGATTGGCCGGTCTCATTTTAAGTTAATGACGTTTAGTTTGGATATATTGTAACGTATGATTGTCAATTATAAAGACTGCATGATACATGTATTTCTTAGCTCTGGTCTTAATTTGACCACTAAAATATGACACTCAATCTATTTAATTCTTTGCTACATATTCCCCACCTGCTTAATTAATACGTATGAATGTAATTTATATGTAACAACAATGATCTTAGTATAATATAATTTAATATGTTCTAGTAGTGAGAGTTAGAGGGGCAGAAGGGGTTCATTTGGATCTTCTTTGTAGGAAAATCACACATATACCCGAGGTTAAATTTTTTTGTGTATAAATATCGTAGACGATGAACCCTCTTAGTAAAAATTCTGTCTCTGCCGCTTCTTATAACATGTTATTCCTTGCTTTATTTGTAGGTATATATATGTAGTTGATTTTACTTATTATGAACAGTTACATGTAGTTATCTTTTAAATGACTTGATACCTTTTTTTTTTTTTTTGCATTATTAGTGTGTACATGTTAAACTCTTTGATCATACACTTCATCTGCTAGCTTCAGTTTATGTAACAACATTTCCTTTTTGGTTCGTCTAAAAAAAAATAACAACTTTCTAAATATGAAAACAATTTAACTTTTTATTTTACTCTTAATAAGAAGCTTTTACAGTCACACAAAAATTATGAAATGTTAAAGACCACAAAAATCAAAGTTATATAATCGTACAAGTGTTATTACATGTTTATAACTATAAATTTCAAAATTCTTCTTTTTTAAAGTTCCATGTCAAATCAAACACCAAATAGTAAGTAATCTTCAAAATTGAAGTTTCTTTCTAAAATTTGTTCCTTAAAGAGAATGAAAGTCCCCTAGTATAAAATTGGAAAAAAGGAAAACAAAAAGAAGTATACCAACAAAACATTGGACAAAACTAGAATACATGCTGGAAGAGGAAGAAGAGTCTCAGTTACACTTGCTGTTACATTGAGTTTAAAATTTATACATCGTGTAAGAAATATTTATTTTATCAATTTATTTTACTTGTCGTAATAGGTAAAATTATCTTATTTTCAAAATTACATATCTCACATTTTAAAGAGACTTATATATAAATGTCCTTCGGTAACGGATGATATAACAAAATTTCTTACACTTACAGTATATATTAACTTAAACTATAATACACTTAATAGCTAGGAAAAGTAGATAAATACTAAATTATCTATACAAACTTCCTCTATATGATGGGATCAAATAATCAGATCCATTATTACTCTCACAATATATTTGTGGGGTACATGAAATGGGCACTAAACAAAGTCCTCTGCTCCTCAAATCAACTTCTTTTCTCTCAAATCCTCCCCAATATCTTTCCTGAATTATCAACAAAAACATCATTATGAACTTTGCATATTAATATTTTTAGCATTTTATAAAATTATAATATTAATTATTATATTTACATTATACAAAAACCCAACAAAATTAAGAACAAAAAAATCAACCTAACGTTTAATTTTTACAAATTGTAGCTAGTATAATCATTGTATAATTATCAGTGCATACATTGATTATACATATATATTGATTATACACTTATTATAATTGGGTATACTCATGCGACATCTATAATCTTATTTTTTAGTTGATTGGCTAAAATGTTAAGATCCCGTATCTTTTTTTATATATAAAAGCCAATTTTTAGTCGATATCATCTTAAGAGGTGAATTTCTCTATTATTAAAATATACTAACCTGATGTATGATTAACCAAAATAATACATTAATATACAAGATTTTAACCATTCTAATAATTATAATTAAAGTTGTTGGGTACTGAATTAGCTCACCTTGCATGGATTGCTCTTCATGTAGGCATGGCTCAGTAGCTGCAGAAGTGGTAGGACAAAAAGAAAACGTTATTATTATATATGGGTACCTAAAACTTCTCAATATGAAACATAGAGTAATGAAATGTTTGAAATGCGCGATCATTTAATCTAAAGGTTCAAATTATTAGAGAAAAAATATTATTTACTTAAGTATGTCTTCGACATATGCCTCAGAGAAACACTAGTGTTACACTTAAAATTTGAACTTGTGATCTTAAGAAAATTTTAAACCGCCTGTTTTACTATACTATTGTCTTCACTTCTATCAAGGAGGGATTCAATAATGCATATATATAACAAAAATATTTCATTTTCCCCCTATTTGTGCATGTACAATTTTTTGACGAGAGATTCAATTGAAATCTTCCTTCCTTTTAGTTCAGCCCCTGAGTGAGACATGAACCAAATTCTGCCTATTTTGATACCACTGAACAATTTGCTATTATAATTTGAAGACTTGTATTGATAAAAGACTTGCATACAAAGTGCTAATAAATATAAAGAAAAAATGTGAGATGTAGATTTGTGGGGTTACTTGATAAAACTTAAGTTTATTTCAAATATTACTGTGTTTTTTTTCTTTTTTCACTCGGTGTTCGATATTCGCATTGAGATCCAACTAAATTTGAATTTGCACCAGAAAATTCATATTGGAGGATAAAGGCTCCCTAATAAAGGCGACATTGTATTTAGAAAAACTCGAACTTGAGACCTTCACCTAAGGATGAAGGAGTACTTAATCATACCTGTATTTGCTCTTGTAAGAATCTAACATAGTTGATTGTTTCCCATAGAACGGATGCCGTATCAGTCTAGACAAGTAAGAGAATGTTCCATTAGAGATAATCAAAATATTCCAGTTGAAATAGACAATAAATATAATGTTGGTTACAAAAATGTATATTAGAACTTGCGCGCATGATTATAATTATCTAAGTAAGCAAATCATGAAAAACTATCTTGTAGCAATTACATTATTACTATTATTAGTAATAATGAGCACAAAACTACCAAAAAGTGTAAACGTGTTAAAATGGGGGTGGAATAAGATGACTTGTTCGTGCATTTTACTTACAATATGTTATGTGCACGATAAAGCTATTACTCCTTCCATTTTATCTCACATATGATTTGATACAAAATTTAAAGAAAGTCTTTCAAAAAAAATTATATTCTTAAACATATTTTAGCACTTGTGTGATTATATAGTAGGCATTTGGTCATATAAATCAAATATTTTGATTTTATTTGGAATTTTGGAATTGAAGATGAAGTTGTATTTTATTATAGTTTTTGCAAAAATATTTATAGTTTGAATATACTGAAAGTGAAAAAAGTGAACATGATATTTTAGGTGTTCTCCAAGTTGTATTTAAATTTTTGTGGCCAAAAATTGATTTCAATTAAAGTGAAAATGAATAATTTTCATGGCTAAATGGGTCCATAATAAAAAGTTACGTAATTAAGATGGTAAGAGTAAATATCAATTGGGGAAAAAAAGAGGCTAACCTTTCCAAATGGGGAGACAATTTGTTGGAGACCTGTAATTTGGTCTGCAAGCTTCACTTTTGGAACTTGTATCTGTAAATTATATTATCCACATAAAGTGAAGTTTCTAGACCAGTTGGCTTGTATAAATTACTACTCACGCTTTTAGGTTGAACGTTAATTCAATTATTATTTTAAGGCAAAATTAAAACTGACTAATTTATGTATTCCAAAAAATGAATAAAATATGTATTAATTTCAAAGAGGGAAATACTACTATAAATTTTAAAAGTACCTTTGCAGAGGAAATTTCATTATTTTGCCTTTTTGAGTTGGTCTCTGAATTATCTTCTGATTTCCTCTTTTTTCCTTCACTTGCATATTCTTGAGCTCTTCTATTGCTTCTCTTCAAAGTGTTGCATGTTGATATTGTACCCCTAGATTTGGTCTTAGAAAATAACAAAAAAAATTCGAAAAAGAACATGCAAATAATATTAGTTTGAGTAAATGAATCTTATTTAAAGGGGTAAAAATAAAAAGATTTGCTTTCTGAGAATATTTTGTTGTAAACACTGGTTTTAAATTCTTTTGAGAGCATAATTTATCAACATCCATTGTTAATTATACCTTGAAAACTCTTAGTAGATCATACAACATATGTTTTTCTTGTGCACACTACTAAAAAATTTCTATTTTTCCATTGAATTTCGCACTTAAAAATGTTCATTGGCTATTTCTCACTGAATGTCGGTGGAAAAAATCTAAATAGCAGTGTTTCTATTTCTCACTGAATGTCGGTGGGAAAAATCTAAATAGCAGTGTTTTCAAACGGAAAAATTCGGAAGCTTCCCAGCGTTTCAATGAGAATCTGTTTTTTCACCATACATTTTTTCAGTGAATTGGTTCGGTGAAAATGACGTGGAAAATAATGTTTGATAGCACAAATTTCCCACTGAATATCGGTGGGAAAAATCTTTATTTCTAGTAGTGGTAGTAGCAACCTTTATTATTATACCAAGCATGGTGTCTTTTGATTTTAACTTAAAACTTAAATAAACAAAAAAGACACTATGGTGCACTAAGCTCTCATTATGTATGGGGTCCATGCATGGAAGGGCCGGATCACATTAAATCTTATGTACGTGATTTACATTTTGCATTTCTGCAAGATGTTGTTTCCGTGTCTAATTTTAACTTATATTTCCAAATTGCACTTTTCTTTTACCAAAATCCTTTATCATAGTAAAAAAAAAAAATTAGCTACGAAATTCATCGCTAATCTATCGTTAAATAGGTCGTAGCTAGCCTGATTTTTTGATAATCTATTGTTAGGTAGGATTAGCGACGAGAGCAACAGTAGTTGTCCATTGCTAATGCATGTTTTTTAGTGTTTCAACCACAAACTTTTACTTTTACTAACATTCTTCTTTTATCCAAATAATGTGTATTTTATACCATTTTTTTCATGTAATATAATTCTAGAGAGAGAGAGAGATCTTACTAGACAAGGTAATTGGAGCCCATGCTTCTTATGTTCTGCCAAATTCAAAGTTTTGAGACTTGGTTTAAAGTCATTGAAATTAGTATCCACCAATGGCTTGCTTAAATATCCACCAAAATATATGCTACCAAAGTTTCTTGAATTATCATCTCCACATGATGATGAGCTATCCACTTCACTTGGATGTCTAGGAAATTTCACTTCTTGATGACAAATATTTTCACTTCTCATGGGAAACATAGAGTCCATAACATTATTATTATTGTTTGTATAATAATTAAGTGGCCTCCCAAGAAGAAGATTACTGTAGGGATGAAATGGGTAATCATCATCATCATCATTAGCCAGTTGATTGTGATCAAAACAAGATTTTGAGGAGATTAAGGTTGTTGATGTCCCATCTAATAAGCTCATCTCCAAAACTGAATCTTGGTTATTGTTTTCCAGTAGATTTTGAGTGTTAATGCTTCCAGTTGTTCCACTAGTAGAGTTGCTTCTGCATATTTAATTAATAGATTTGTGATGAGAAAATATATACAAAAAAAAAAATTTGATTTCAGACGGTCAAATATAAAGACTCGAGACCCCATTTGGCTATAGATTTTGGTCCGATATTATCTTTGTAGATCATTTCATAACTGTTTGTTTATCAAATTAGTTCATAAATTCAAATTTTCAAGTTGACCCATTAGGAATTTTGAATTTGTTGAAGTTTTTTTATTTTCATGTTCAAGCAAAAGCTTCATCATCAAAGTATTATTTTTCAGCTTAAACTTCGAATACTATTTTTTTAAATCTCAATCAAGTCAGGCATGTTTAACACCTATTTTGTTAATTAACTATGTCGTGTCTCCTTGACTTCTCAAACTGAACTAAATTGTCTAGTTAATCGTCATAATAAGAAGCTCTTTTTTGTATTAAAAGTGTTTTCCAAAGTTCGTGTGACATTTTTATTTTATTTTTCCACTAAGTCATCATAATTAGTGCTTAACAGAAAAGAGCAAATTGGGTTTCTAGAAAAGTGGTGTACTAAAAATTGTGCTATAGATTCAACTATAGGTTAGTGAAAAATTCTTAATCTACTGTAACTTATTGTTTTTAACATTATTACTTATTAGTGTTCCACTTTCAACGATGGTCTTACTTTTCATATATCACATTTCTAATATACAGAAAGTAGGTTTATTTGGATAAGTGGTCAAATGAAAAATTCTCTTATACTAATTATTAACACTCTCCCCTATACCCCGACAAGATAAATACAGTACAAGTTTTCTTTAAAATTATCAATTGTCTGCACAAATTGAACTAATATAAGCTAGCGAGATTGCATGCAAGAAATATATAAATATTGGAGTCCTTCAATTTGTTGCTCACTTTATATCCTTAATTAGGTCCAGTTATTAGGGTTATGTGTCTTCCACTTGCTAAGAATTTTATAGTCATTTGAATTTTATGTACTTTCCTTTTCTAATTTGGAAAAAAAAGAGCATTACCTTCTATATTTAATAAGTTTTAATTTCAGCTTTCCTTTTTACATTACTCTTCTTTATAGGAATAACATGACATGCTTAGACAATAAGATCCAAACGATATTTTTGATATGTTTTACAATCTTTAGTTTAAAATCACAAAGTTTTTCATAAATATTCTATGTGTTATTACTTATTAACATTGTGAACTGAGACATATAAAATAAAACTAGGGAATAACAGAGTCATAAAGAATTATCCAACATCTTGAGCCCTATTCTTTTGGCTAGAGAAAAACCTATCAGAAAATAAAAGATAATCAAACTCACAGGAATTGGTTTAACATGTTTTAAATAATTTTAATATATTATCAACATAATTTAACATGTTATAGCATGCCATTTCCTTCTCTATTTTCAGGTACGTTACTGATTTACACAACAAAAGAAATTGAAATTAGCTATGAAATTTGTCGTTAAATTACTCGTAACTAACCGAAGATTTTGATAATCCGTTGTTGATTAATAAAATTTGTGACAGATTTTGCTGTTTAGCTATAAAATAATTTTGTCGATAATTCCTATTTTTCTAGTAGTGTTACTTATAATTATGAATAATTACATATAGTTATCTTTTAAAATGAGACGAAGAGAGTAATAACATAGTCAAAAAAGATAGAGAGATAATCAAACTCACAGGAGAAGTTGGCTCCAAATAAGGTTATTGTGATCAGAAGCAGCATTTTCTCCAGCAATCATAGAACCATTATTCTCATCAACATCAAGTAGAAATTGATATTGATGAAGATTATTTGTTGCACTATTTCCATTATTATTAGAAATAGATATAACATCTTCTTCACAAGAGGAACTTCTAGTGGTATTGCATGAAGACAAAGATGAATTAGAAATTGGATGAAAAATAGTATTATTGTCTACTTGTGGCCACCAATTTTGTGATAACAAGTAGCAATTTGAATTGTTGTTGTTGTTGTTGGTGGTGGCTAAATTGGAGTTAATTTTTTTAGACATGGCTAATTTTTTGGTAACAATAGTGGACAATGCTTTAAAACTTTTTTCTTTCTTTGGTCCAATGGTGGGATGAATGGAATTTAAAGAGAGTGCTTTTGTGGGTTTTTGGGGTGACGTATTTTGGTAGGTATTAGAACAATTTTGGGGTGGACAATATTTAATGCTTCTGAGCTTTTCGCACTAGTATTTGTGCGCAATTATTATAATATATGGTTGGAGGAGGGGAGTTTATATGGGGTATAAGGGACACGAAGAGGGGTTTCTGTTTGGTGTAAAGTGAAAGTAAGGTTATTTTCTCCATGGTAATTTGGAGTTTTGAACAAGTTGTGCCAGACCAGAAGTAATCTTATACGAAGAAAAATATAAAATTGTGATGAAATATTAGTGACGGATAAGTTTATCACAGTTTCGTGACAGATTGAAGACGATTTTATGACAGAATTCATTAATGTTAATAAAATTTGTTCTATCATAACTCGATTATAAATTTGTGACGAAAAGGGCAGTCAGTCATAATTCTATCACAAATATACGACGAAAATAAAGATTCATTACAATTTTATCACAAATTTAATTTTGTGACAGATTTGTGATGGACTTACCAATTTTTAGTCCATCACTATTTGCGATGGACTTTAACCTTTATCACATCAAATAATGCGTGGCGGATTAACAAAATCCGTCACAAAACTTTTATGATGAGCTAATATGTGATAACCGAAAATTGGCACAAACCCGTCAATAAGTCGAATTGTGATAGAATTATGACTAATTCTTCTGTCACAATTTTTATTTTTCTTGTAATGTTAAGTAACTCTATTTGAGCGTCGTAATTATTTTAATAATGACAATTAAAATTAAAATTCTTCACTAAATATTGTGATTATTTAACATGAATACACAAAAGGCGAAAACCAATGAGGAAACGATAAATATTGAAACGTCTTCCTTCCTATGCAAATGGGGCAACCTCGATATTCAGAAGGGAAGAAATCCTTTTTGAATTTCAGCTGCCTATCAATGATTCTAATTCTTTTGAGGCAGGCACATCACTATAGTAGACCGGAAGGTTACACTTCCAATTTCAATTTTTGGGAGTGAATGTAGTAAGTGTAGAGTATTAGTATATATTATAAAATATTCTTCATATATTTTGTAATATTTAGTATTGTATAATTACGGTAGATATAAGATTCTTATTATATTAGGATTCCACATTGTACACACTATATATATTTGTATTAATGAGAAAGACTCTCCAAGGAAGATTAATACAATTCTACATGGTATCATAACCCAAAACTTCCTCCCTACCCTAAACACTAAAGTCGGCAGCCCTTCTCCTCCCTTTTCTGACGCCAAACCGGTTGTATACCACCGGTATACCGCTAATATACACCTCGTATACAGTGACTAAGACCTACACGGCCACGTATACCTCTGATATACCACTAATATACAACTTTCTCACCTTCAATATTTCTCCAACAGGCCGTATACTACTCATATACAACCTCCCGAAGCCGATATACACCTCGTATACGACCAATTCTGCCTCACATACACCTCAACTACGCCCCAAACCCCCAAAGTTTTTCTTTTCCGGCAGAACTCATGGCGGAGAATAACTATGGTAGTTTTTCTGGCAGTAGCAGGAGCAAACAAGGGGCCTAGGCCTCCAGCAGCTACCCAGAGCATGCGGCCCAACTGCAAAATTGGCTACATCAGTGGCCCAGCAGCCTAGGAGCACTACCAACGGGTCACAACTATCAGGCCCAGCAACCTGGGAGCACTACCAACGGGCCACAGCTATCATCGTCTCTCCACAACCATCCATTCTGACCAGATCTTCTCCCAAAGCACACCCGACGTCGTCCCCAGTAAAGACCGACTTGACACCCTGCTCCGTCAACCAACCCAACCAACAACTCGTCATCGTCACTACATCCAGTAACCCGGAATCGACTACCTACCAAAATACCCAACCTACCCCTGCCCCCACGCACCGTAGGAAACCCGTGCCCACCACGGGATTTTCAAATGCAAAGTCCATTTTAAGCTATCCACACAAACCATATCCCCAATTCCCAAAAACCCAAACTTAGCCAAACTAGACCATAATTGGAATGCGGCCATGTGTGAGAAATTTAATGCTTTAACGAAATAACACACTTGGGATTTGGTTCCTAGACCAGATGAGGTGAATGTTATCCGTTGCATATGGATTTTTCATCACAAATACAGAGACAATGGTGATCCAGAGAGATATAATGCGAGACTTATGGCTAATGGTACTAATCAACAGAAGGGCATTGATTGTGGTGAGACATTCAGCCCGGTTGTTAAACCGGCTACTATTCGCACAATTTTGAGTATTACTATGAGCAACCATTGGCCGATTCATCAGCTTGATGTGAAGAATGAATTTTTACATAGGGACTTGAAAGAAATTGTTAACATGCACCAGCCGCCAGGTTTTGTCCATCCTGAAGCCCTCATTATGTATGTCATCTTCGTAAGTCACTTTATGGTTTGAAACAAGCCCCCAGAGAGTGGTATGAACGCTTTGCACAGTACATTATGCAGATTGGGTTTGTATACAACAAGTGTGATATTTCTCTATTTATTTTTCAGCAAGGTAGTAACATTCCTTATCTGTTGTTATATGTGGATGATATTGTCCTTACTACCTCCTCTAATGTGTTGAATAATGAGATCATTGCATTGCTCAAAACCAAATCTGATATGACTGACTTGGGAAAGTTAAGTTACTTCTTAGGGATTTCAGTGACTCGATCTGCATATAGTATATTTTTATGTCAACGTTAGTGTGTAGAGGAGATTGTGTTCAAGGCTAAAATGGTGAACTACAAGATCATGCCACTCCAATTGACTCTAAATCAAAGCTAAGTGTCGTTGATGGTGATCGAGTGTCTGATCCTACTGTGTATAGGAGTCTTGCATGTGTACTTCAGTATCTTACTTTTACCAGGCCTGATATTTCTTATGTTGTTCAGAAGGTGTGTCTATTTATGCATGCCCCCAGGGAGCCTCATTTTAGTGCTCTTAAATGTATCATTCGATACGTTAAGGGCACACTTGATTATAGATTATATTTATACCCCTCTGCCCCAACCAGGTTGTTATCATATACGGATGCAAATTGGGCAGGTTGTCCGGACACGCGACGCTCCACCTCCGCTACTGTGTGTTCTTAGGGGATAATCTCATTTCATGGTCTGCCAAGAGGCAAGCCACATTATCCCGCTCGAGTGCAGAAGCAGAGTATAGAGGAGTTGCAAATGTTGTTGCTAAGATCTGTTGGCTCCGAAACCTTATTTTGGATCTCCAGTGTCCCTTGTGTAAGGCGTCTTTGGTATAGTGTGATAACATATCCGCCATATATTTATCTCATAATCCAGTCAACATCAGCGAACCAAGCACATTGAGATGTATATACACTTTGTTTGGGAGAAGATTGCTATCGGTCATGTTAAGGTGTTGCATGTGCCTTCTTCGTATCAGTATACAACTATTCCTCGACTTCATATCCAGTCTTAGCATCCGGCCTCCTCCCACTCTGACTGAGGGGGTGTATTAGCATATATTATAAAATATTCACCATATATTTTATAATATTTAGTGTTGTATAATTATGGTAGATATAGGATCCTTATTGTATTAGGATTCCATATTGTACACACTATATATATTTGCATTAATGAGAAAGATTTTTCAAGGAAGATTAATACAATTCTACATAGACGATGAATCAGGTGTGAACATCAACCGCCGCTTTACTCATTTTCAAAAGAAAGATTGAGGGGATCAGATACGGCTAAGACTTTCATTGAATATGGGATTGAGACTAAAACTTGCGTGGAATTATTCCGCTGATAGATCCAGATTTGCATTCTCGAGCCACACCCCTAGGCTATTACCAGGTATAATTGTGATAAGCTCATCCGAAACTCAAGCTAAAAACGCTTTATTTTGTTTCATTTTATTCAAGATTAAAAGATTTATATGATCAAAGATTTAAAAATAAAAAAGGAACATTACTAAAAATACTTTTTCCGCCGACATTCAATGGGGTTGTGCTACAAAATATGATTTTTTTCACCTCATTCCTACCGAACCATCTCACTAGGAAAACTCATCGTGGGAAACAGATTCCCACTGAAACGCTGGAAAACTGCTTAATTTTTTTATGTGAAAACACTACTATTAAGGTTTTTTTCACAGACATTTAGTGAAAAATAGCTACTGAATATTTTTCAATGAAAAATCAGTGAGAAATAGAGATTTTTTAGTAGTGAAAATTTTTCAGAATTTGTAAATGAAATCCAGCTCCTACCATAAACATGGAGATCATAGTGTAAACCTCAGTGCAAATTGTTTGTAGCTGACGGTTGTTCGGCTATTAGAATAATCATATATAAAATCAAATATTTCAATGCATGTATTAGTATGTAGTCGCAATAGACGAGTTGGATTGAATTGGACAGGTTGAAAACTATTGACTAAAATTGATCACAATTTAACTTGTTCATACACAATGCACGAAAAATTGAAATGAGTGATTGATGGTTAGGGTCAAAATTGGTTTGATATAGTATTAGTGATATCTCTTGATTAATATAAGGATATCCTGATTGATCTTTCATATCTTAGTATCTCAATCAGTTATTTTGTTTCTAGTATGATTAAGAGAAGATCACAATTCTTTATTAGTTGATTATTTCCTTATTTGTTGTTGCTCTCTTGTATAAATACACATTCATATTAATGAAATCATACACTTCTCTCTAATAGTAAAGTTCTTTATGGTATCGGAAGCCTAAAAGCTTCACAATATTTTTTTGTTCTGAGCGTTTGTTTTTTCTCGCTGCTGACAGCAATGGCTCCAACTAATTCCTCCACTGAGAACACCTTAACCACTCCTTCTCCTGTATCTGCCTCCCAATCAACACAACCTATACTAAATTCTCCCACAATTCTCACCATGAATAACAATGAGCACTTGATCAATATCAATGTTGTTGCTCAAGCACCTCTAAAGATCAACAATACAAACTACCAGTCATGGAGATATCAGTGGGAAACCATCCTCACTGCATATGATTTTCTCCACTTTATTGAACAACCACCAAGTTTAACAAGCACATATTTTCATCAATGACAAGACCATCTCATCCGGAGTGCCATCATTGCCTCTCTATCTCCTGATATTGTTCCATTTGTCATTGATACTAAGTCTTCCTATGCTCTCTAGCAAAATATGACAGAAACCTATGCGAAGCCATCGCATGCTCGTATCATAAGTCTTAGAGAGTCTATAAGAATTATGAAAAGGGATAACCTCTCTATTACTTGATACTTGCAGAAGATCAAACAAATCTGCAGTACTTTAGCCTTGTCAAGCATTCAAATTTTTATGGATGATCTCTTCCTTCATGCTCTCCATGAACTTCCAGCAGAATATGACACAATTACTATAGATATGCGTGCCCGAGAAACTCTAGTGACATTTGAAGAGCTTCATGAGAAGCTCGTTTATTTTAAGAAAAATCTCGTTCGCTCATCTTCTTCTACCATGATTCCAATTACAACAAATTTTGCTGCTAAACCATCGCCTCACAACAACCGTTCTCGACCCAATCAGGCTTCGCGTCCAAGAAACAACTCCAATCCTACATACAGATCTGCTGCTAATAATTTTGGTTCTCAACTTAACCACAAGAATCATCTCGTGCTACTTGCCAACTTTGTGATAAGTTTGGTCATCACGTGAAGCGATGTCGAAAATTATTGTCAATTCTCTCTCTCATTAATGTGTCCGGATCAAATGGACATATAATAAATAATGCTCAGTCGCAAACACATCAACTGCATGGTAACTATGCAACTCACAACACTGGCAATAATGGAAATTGGCTTGTTGATTCTGGCGCCTCGCATCACATCATACAAGATCTTCAAAATCTGTCCCTTCACTCTGATTATGATGGCAATGAAGACATTATGTTTGGTGATGGTAACGAACACAAAATCACCCATACATGATCCACTTCTTATCTTCATCTTCTCGACCTTTAACTTTATCCAATGTTTTATGTGTTCCTAAGATTTAAAAAAATCTTATTTCTGTTTATCGACTTTGTAATGATAATTATGTCTCTATGGAATTCTCACCTTATTCGTTTGTTGTGAAAGACTTTTGCACGGGGGCGCCTCTACTAGTAGGGAAACCTAAAAATGGTGTTTATCCATGACTTTCATCTTTCCAGTCGCTAACCTCTCCTCAAGCCTCGCTATCATCACCACCGGAACTACTATCAATTGGTATCGATGTCTTGGTCACCCGTCCTCACCCACTCTTCGTCAAGTTTTCAAGATTTTAGCTATTTCACCCCCTTTAGAAAAATCTTTCTTTTGCAATTCCTGTAAATGCAGTAAAATGCATAAGTTTCCTTTCTACAACTCTACAATAAAGAGCAGTTCTCCTTTAGAATACACTTATTCGGATGTTTGGGGTCCTTCGCCATCAATTTCAATAGATGGTTTTTAGTATTACTTAATAATTGTTGATCATTATACGAAATATATCTGGTTCTTTCTCAAAGAATGAAAATATGATGTATATATTTCCCGAATTTAAGAAAGTTGTTGAAAAGCTCTTTCAAAAGCCCACCGTCTCCTTTTATTCTGACAATGGTGGTGAATTCATCCATCTTCGGTCATTCTTTGAAGACAATGGTATTTCTCACCTTCTCCCTCCTCCACATACTCCTGAACATAATGCAATTGTCGAACGTCGCCATTGTCATATTGTTGAAACGTGTATCACCCTATTACATAATGCTATTCTTCCTCTAAAATTTGGGTCCTATGCCTTTATTACCGCAGCCTACTTGATTAATCGCTTACCCACCAAAATTTTAGAGAATCGCTCTCCTTATTTCCGACTGTATGGCAAACTACCAAACTATACCAAGCTTCGGTTCTTTGGTTATTTGTGTTACCTATGGTTAAGGCCTTATAATCAAAATAAATTACAACCTCGTTCCATCCCATGTATCTTTCTTGGCTACTCACAGAATCAAAGTGTTTATCTTTGTTTTGATCTTGTGAAGTCTAGATTGTATGTCTCCGGGTATGTGGACTTTGTGGAGCAGCATTTTCAACACTCATCTATGGAAATTAAGGCCAATCGACCTGAGTCTAACACTATTGATATATGGGTTCTCTCTCATTATATCATTCCTTTTACATCAAATCCATCTGGTAACTCCTCTCAGGTTACACCTATATCATATTCAGGAAGTACCTCTCATGAGGCCGTCACAAGCAATCGATCTTCATCAGACGAGCATGAGAACTCCATCGCATCTTTTTCAGGTATGTCTTCTGCCACTTCTTCTTCAACCTCTTCTTTCTCATCCTCTTTATCAGTCACAACCCCTTCTACTTCCTCCATTCCTTCTTCTGCCCCTATATCAAATCATCCCATGGTTACCCATTCCAAAAATAATATTAGTAAGTCAATTCAAAAGAATTTGTCTCAATGCTACTCTATCTTCTAAATTCGAATCATCCACGGCTGCACAACCTTCTAAATTGCAAGCCACTTCCTCAAATACCAAAACCAAAACCTTTCCTAAGCCCAAACCTACCAAGTGCTTTGTTTCTTCAAGTTCAATACCCAAACCTATTGAGCCTATGAGTGTTAGCCAAGCAATAATCGTGGACATCGGAGAAACGTCTCATATGACGTCCTCACAAGGTAATCTCTCATCCTATTTTAATCTGAGCAATAATCGTGGTATAATTGTCAGAAATGGTTATTCAATTCCAATTCTTGGTTATGGTAATACAAACTTGTCTCCCCCGAACCCACCGTTAGCTTTAAAGAATGTCCTTCATGCTACTCAATTGATTAAAAATTTGGTTTCAATTAGAAAATTTACCACTAACAATTCAGTTTCTGTTGAATTTGATTCTTTTTGATTTTCCGTGAAGGATTTTCAGACGGGGATGCGCCTAATGAGATATGATAGTCGGGGCGATCTATATCTAATCACCACTACCACACATCAAGACATGTTACCATCCACTTTTACAGCTTTAGCTCATTCTTTATGGCATGAACGTTTAGGTCATCCATGAGCACCTATTTTTACCTCCCTTAAACAAAATAAATTTATTGAGTGTACTAGAACTCATAATTCTCATGTTTGTCGCTCATGTCCCCTTGGAAAACACTTTAAATTGCATTTTGTTGCTTCTAATTCATGCATTGGTATGCCTTTTGATATTATTCATAGTGATATTTGAACATCTCCCGTTTTGAGGTCTTCAGGCCCTTGAAATTATCTTCTTTTGTTGGATGATTACTCTAATTTTTTGTGGACATTTCCTTTATCTAAAATGTCACAAGTTTTTCCACGTTTCTCTCTTTTAGAACATTCATCCGCACTCAATTCGAATGGGATATTAAAAATACTCAATGTGATAATGGTAGAGAATTTGATAATGGGCCATTTTGGAATTTTTGCAAAGCTAATGGGTTATCTTTTTGTCTCTTTTGTCCACATACCTCATCTCAAAATGGAAAAGCGGAAAGAAAAATTTGAACTGTTAATAACATTGTTAGAACTTTACTTGCTCATGCCTCTTTACTACCATCATTTTGGCATCATGCATTACAAATGGCAACATATCTTCTCAACATACTTCCCAGCAAACAATTAGCCTATCAATCCCCTCTTAAAAATTTATACCTAAGGGACCTATCTTACTCTCATCTACGGGTATTCGGGTGTTAATGTTATCCTCTTTTTCCTTCTACTACTATTAATAAACTTCAACCTCGTTCAACTCTGTGTATTTTTTTGGGATATCCGTCAAACCATCGTGGTTACAAATGTTATGACTTATCCTCTAATAAAATTATTGTGAGTCGTCACGTAGTTTTTGATGAATCAAATTTTTCCTTTGCCAAAAATATATTATTCCGTGCCTCTTACCTACGAATTTCTTGATGATAGCATGTCCCCATATTTGGTCCACCATTTGGCCTCGCAAACAGGCCCAACCATTTCGGACAGCTCGGCCCAAATAAATAATCCCCAAACCCAGCCAATTGGGCCTACTTACCCGAGCGTAGTGGCTGCTAGCCCAGCGGTGCCTCTCATTGGCAGCCCACTGCCGAGAGGCCCAATGCCTGGCAGCCCACTGGGTGGCGGCCCAGCCTCAAGTTGTGGCTGCCCACCGACTACAAGCCCACTCCCTGTGAGTTCATTCCCCACTCACTCGACCTCCGGACCCATCACACGTCAGCCCAATATCACTTCCCCTATCCAACTAACTCCAATTTCGGCCCAACGGCCAGTCACTCGTAGTCAACATGGGATTTTCAAACCAAACAAAAAATACGGTCTTCACACCCATGTTATCAAATCACCGTTACCTCATAATCCTGTGTCTGTCCTTAATTACCTGAATTGGAAAATGGCTATGGATGATGAATATACTGCTCTTATTAACAATAGGACTTGATATTTGGTGTCTCGTCCTCCTTATGTTAATGTGATTCGATCTATATGGATTTTTAGTCATAAAGAAAAATTTGATGGTACATTTGAGAGGCATAAAGCCCGTTTTGTAGGTGATTGAAAAACTCAACAAGTTGGTGTGGACTGCGGTGAGACATTCTGTCCGGTGGTCAAACCAGCAACTATCCGCACGATACTAAGTCTGGCTCTTTCTAAGGCATGACCTCTACATTAGCTTGATGTGAAAAATGCATTCATGCATTAAGAACTCAACAAAATGGTGTACATATATCAACCCATGGGTTACAGAAACCCCATTTATCCTAATCATATATGCTTACTGAAGAAATCCTTGTATGGGCTCAAACAAGCTCCTCGGGCCTGATACAAGAGGTTTGTAGATTATGTTTCTACTATTAGGTTTTCTAACAGCAAGTCCGGTCATTCTCTCTTCATATAACGTCAGGGTAATGATATAGCTTACATCCTTCTGTATGTGGATGATATTATATTAACTGTTTTATTTGATGCTCTTCACAAGTCTATCATGTCCCTTCTTATCTCAGAGTTTGCTATGAAAGATCTAGGGCCTTTGAGTTATTTCTTGGGGATAGTTGTAACACGTCATGCATGTGGTTTATTTTTGTATCAAAAGAAGTATGCATGAGAGATCATTGAACGAGCTGACATGTCCTCGTGTAAGTCGTCCTCTACTCCGGTTGATACTAAACCAAGTTGAGTGCCACTTTCAGCACACCATATGTTTATCCATCACATTACCACAGCCTTGCAGGAGCCCTGCAATAACTTAATTTCACGAGGCTTGACATATCTCATGTTGTACAACAAATTTGTCTATTCATGCATAACTCGATGAAGGATCACATACATGCTCTCAAGCTCTATATTCAGGGAAGTCTCTATCATGGATTGCATTTATATCCGTCTTCGACAACTACTCTCATTTCTTACACAGATACAGATTGGGTGGATGTTCGAATACCAGACACTCCACGTCTAGTTATTGTATCTTTCTTGGTGACAATTTGATATCTTGGTCCTCCAAAAGACAGGCTACCTTGTCTAGGTCCAGTGTCGAAGCAGAATATTGGGGAGTTGCCAATATGGTTTCTGAATCGTGTTGGCTACGCAATCTTCTTCTGGAGCTCCACTGTCCTATTCCGAATGCGACATTGGTTTATTGTGATAATGTTAGTGCGATTTATCTCTCAGGGAATCCGGTTCAACATCAATGCACTAAACATATTGAACTGGATATTCACTTTGTTCGCGAAAAGGTTGCTCGTGGACAAGTATGTGTCTTATATGTCCCGTCACGCTATCAGATCACCGATATTTTTATAAAAGGTCTTCCGTTGGTTCTATTTGAATATTTTTGGGACAGTCTCAGCATACGCCAACCTCCCGCTTCGACTGCAGGGGTGTGATAAAATATATGATAATAATTGTGATTTGTACATAATCTTTTCAGTATATTTTGTATATGGTAGGTGTATATTTAGTTAATTACTACCTTAATTTTAGCCTAGGATGATGCTTGTATTATGAGTATATTTACTACTTCTTTGAAATGGAATAATCAAGGAAAATATTTGTTACCTCATGAATCTAAAACAGTACTACAGGTAACCAAAAGAAGAAAATAAAATTTATCATGATGGAAAAGCTTGGAGAACAGAGTGGGTAGCTGTAGTCCACGAAAATGATGTCTTCTCCAGTTTTGCCAAACTATAAAATTACTTTTCTTGTTCAGCAACTGACATATTGTTAGAAGAGTTTACAGCTTTAGAGTTTCTAAAGATTTAAGAATACTTTATATAGTTAGGGGTAAAATTATAAATATAATATTCTTTTCTTAACGGGTTAACGATTAAATCCATAAGAAAATTGAGCAAACCGCACCAATAAGATGTTAACTATAAAAGTTCAAAATGTTATCCAACCGTTAATCCGATAACTCAATATCAATAACCCAGTAAACTTATTTTGCGGTTGAATTATTGATTACGGTCCGGTTTTGAACAGCCTTATGTATATCTTAACTGTAATTGATTTGTACTGTTAAAATAAATATCATTATATATGTATGTTTATAGCTAAATTGGACATTCTTTTCAGATTGTTTATCTTCTATCATGTCGGAAAAAACTTCCAGAGGAACTAGTGCTAGGTGGGACGATTATGCTCATATTAAATTCATTGAATTGTGTGAGTGAGAGATTAGAAAAGGAAATAGGCCAAATACATATTTTTTCAAGGATGGATGGAAGAATATGGTAACTAAGTTTAACAAGATGACGGGAAGAAAATATGATAAAAGACAAATGAAAAATCATTGGGATCACATGAAAGCCGATTGGACTCTTTTTAAGCAGTTAATGAAAGGAGAAACAGGTTTAGGATGGGATGAAGCAATTAAAATAATTGTTGCAGATGATGATTGGTGGGGGTTGTGTTGAAATTCACTTTATACAGCTTTAATTTCTTATCTGAGTCGGACCATTTCTCTTGCTTTACTCTTTACTCTTGCTTTGTTTTGATTGACTTGCTTGTGATTATGCTTTGTCTTGAGCCGATGGTCTTCCGGAAATAGCTGCTCTACCTACCAAGGTGGAGGTAAGGTATGTGTATACTCTACCCTCCTCAGACCCCACGGTGTGGAATTGTTGAAAATTTGCCTTTGGTGGGGAGGTGCGTCCACCCGTATTTAATGACTTAAACATTAGGGGTTCGCATGTTGGAGGCTTTGTCGCTTCACACGTGCATAATCTACTAAGTGAGTAGATGGCCGTAGGGCCAAGAATCGTCAAATTTCATTGAGAAATGAAAGAGATATTGGTCCACGATGTAAGGTGTTTGAGGCATGAAAATATGGTGTGAGACAAATCTACCACATCGGTGGGAAAAGGAAGAATTGTTCTCTTTATAAGTCTTAAAATTGGCTAAGGGTTTGGGACCCCAAGGGGTAACCCATGTGTTTGAAGGAGGGAGGACATAGATGTGCTTGGGTTCAAGGCTAAGCCCACACGCGCGCCGCCGCCGTCCGGTCCGGGCTCGGGTCGTGGGCCTTGGGCTTCTTCTGATAGACCCCCAAATTGTTTAATATTTATAGTTTGGTCCCTGGAGTTTCTGGAAAGTTGAAATTGAGAAAGACGGAAGGCAAAAAGTTTCTGCCTACCGTTTGGGTTGGTTTTTTGGAACGTTGCACATTAAATCAGCCATGATGGCTGATTAACCCCCTCACTAATGGCCATTACTTGGCAGTTGAGGAGTCCCTCCCTTATGCTATATATTGGTGTCTTTTGGCACAATTGTGAAGACTACACTATAAATAGCAAACGAGACTACAGAGACAAACAGAAGAGTAAAACACATAAATTCAGTCCAAAACGTGAGTAGAAACGTTGGGACAAAAACAGAAAACTCTTCCTTCCTTTTCCATTCTTCAGCAAGTCGTTTCGTGTTTGTTTTCTTCGTCAGAATCAACCTATTTGCTTTGTAGTGTTTATTAATTATTGTTTCATCTTGGGAGACTATTGCCCGTTAACGTAAAAGCATATATACGGGGCAATCTTGTCTTAAAGACAGAGTATCATCTCTCGACTCAACCACAGTTATAACAATCCAGATTTAGTGTTTCTTGATTTCAGGTTATCAAGATTCATGACTCAACAAGCTTGAGGCAGTTCTGAACATTGGCTTGTTTGTTTATCCTTTCGAACAATTGTAATATTTATTTACTTCTCGTAATGTTTTACATATCCAACAAGAATTTCACTGGATATGATGTTGTTGTATCAATGATTGGTGGGAGCGAAAACTTAAGGTATATTGCTTGTGCTTCTCTATTTTCTAAACTCTTTTAATTATTAATATCATTTATTTTCTTAAAGTAGATTTAAATTCTTTTACGGGAGAACCCTAAATAAAAACAATTAGGAACAAAGATCTCTCCCTTGTATGGTTACCGTACGATGCATTATTTGCCGATATTGTAGCCACAGGGGAGAGAGCACGAGCAGCAACTCAAGAACAACTATCTGAAAATGAATTGGATGATGATGAAGGAACAAATTATGTTAGTAATAATGAGGGAGACCAATTTAGTCATCATGATGATGAAAAAGTGATGATGTCCAAAATCTACTTCTCATGCAGCGCCAGATGTCACTTTTGATAAGTGTATGGACATTTTGGAAAATATTCCTGATATTTTTGCAGGGGGTGATATCTTCAATTTTGCTGTGAATATGTTGACTCAGAAAGAGATGCGACAGGAATTTTTCAGATTGTCTACAGATGAAGCTAGGAGATCTTGGTCGGAATATTACAACCAGTTATTTGTGTTGAACACCCCATTTAAGCTCATTCGAGAAGCACAACTAATAGTATCTTAGGCATATTACATTAGTACTTTGAAATTATTTGACATTAGTTTAGTTCGAATTTAAGACCTTATTATTGTTTAGTTTTGTGGCACTTAGTGTTAAACAGACCAGAATGAATTGGGCCTCTCGGCCTCTCGGCCAGTGGGCCACCCTCGGCCAGAAATATTTGTAGTATATATGGTATATATATTTGTAGTATATTGTAATAAAAAGGATACCTTAATTAGTGTTATACACCTACCATAATTGTATAGTTAGAATTATGGTAGAATAAGGATTTAGAAGTAGAATAGGAAAAGGATTTGTAGTATTATGAAAAGATGTAACTTGTATATATACCTATTCAATCAATGAAAATAATCAAGGGGATTATTTCTTTCACTTAGACTTGGTGATGTTATGCTTATACTTTTTCATGCTTCATTTCTATACATTATGGTAGTGTGTTTTAATTAATAATTATATTATCTTATTCATTGTTAGAATTTGCAATTTTCAGTTCGTAACAATATGTTCATGTCTTTCATTTTCAATTAAATGGTTAGCTGAAATATTAGCAAATTGATATTTGCTCATCCAATTGATTTGCTTCATAAATATAAGGAAGAAGAAAATCAAGAAGATGAGCAATGGACAGCTTTGTGCCATATAACATGTAAGTTTATTTTGATGTATTATGAAAAATACATTTGAAAGGTTCCTTGTCGTACATTTTATTTATCCACGAGATATTACATGAAAATGAGATCTGTTACTATGAAATATTTTTATTGGGAAAGTCGGTGTTTCTTGATTTATGCAAAAATCTAACTGACAAATATGGTCTTAAACTGACACGTGGAATGTTTGTATATGAGGAGTTAGGTATGTTCTTAATGATTTATGCACATGGTGCTGGGAATAGATTGGTACAAGAGATTTTTCAGCACTCAGGAGAGAATTCATAGGCACTTTCATAATGTTCGAAAGGCTGTTGGTAAGCTTGAAAGAGATATTAAACCGCACCCAAATTATAATGATGGTGCAGGAGATCACATGCCATGTAATAAACGATATCTCCCTTTCGTTAAGGTAAGTAGCCATTTCTAAAAATATTTTTATTAAATTTTTATACTACAACTCAAAAGTATTTCAATAGTATATTAATTTTAATATATACAATTTATAGGATTGCATTGGAGTACTTGATGGCACACATGTTAAAGCAAGATTGCCCCTGTAACACCTCGTAATTTTGGGCAATAGTTTGAACAGCTAGACGTATGCAAGTAGACTTGAAGCCGAGGAATTTGATTATATTGAGGTATTCACATCAAGAGCTTAGTATATAAAAGGATGTGGTCCCGAAATAATTTAAGGATTTAAAAAGGATGTGACAATGATGACTAGTAATGATATTTGGTGTGTGCCAAAAATAATTATTATTTAAGTGAATTGAGATCAAAAATTAATTATATGTGTAATTGATTAAATTATGGGATAAGTAATAGGGGTCATGATCCACGTGGGGGCTTCCTAATTAGGCAAATATTGGGTTTATTCACATGAATAAGAAGGAGGTGACAATTAATAATGAAGAGGTGTGAAGGGAGGACCAATGTAGGCCGTGTGTAGATTAGAGAGCATGTGTATCTCTAAATCACTAATTGGAAATTCATTTAATACAAATTGGGCAGCATATATTGCTTGTATAGCAGCAAATTAAGTTGGATTATTATGGAGAAACGTATTTCATTTAAATGGGGCCACGACCAACAATTCTTTAATTAAGTTCAATTCTAATTCTCATTAAAATGAGATATATCTATATTCATATGGGGGCAGCGTATATATATAAGTAGCAACCGGTGTAACTTTCTATTTTCGGGCAACAAAAAGACTTCCTTAGTGTAAATCTTCCCAAGGACATTATATGGGTCTTTTCTCACTACTTCAATTTCGTCGTTTCGTTTTCAACACGTTATTGAATCCGGGATTTCTTCGAAGTGAAGTGAGGTAGAACAAAAGTAGTTTTGGCATAAAAAGTGAAGTGCTTGATGAGCTGCATGGATTGCGTTGTTACGCGACTCGACAGAGGTATGTAAAGGCAAATCATTTCTTCTTTTGGCATGTTCTAAGTACGAAACGTAAACGTAATATTGTCTCATAAATGATTCTACTCTTAGTAGTTAAGAATGTTCATGTTATTCATTCCCGTTGTCAAAGCATGTCTAATATGTTCCTAAATCCTTATTGAGGTATATGGAAAAGATGTTAGTATTCATAATGTTAATCGGAGGTGAAGCGGTATTACATCACTCCGACAAACTTATAGTGTTTTATTATCATATCATTCATGCATTACATTCATGGACATACCTTGACCTCAAAAGGAGTTATATACTCTACTATATGTATGCATTATATATATGTATGGGATATGGGGAAAGGGAAGGCGTTATGTACGCACACCACCTGCAGCTGGTACAGATATACACGAAAAATGATTATGTCCACATAGACAGATATGATATGATGGGATGCCCACAGAGGCTTGATGGCGTTATATACGCATATGTGCATGACCGCATTGTGCATGGCATTTAGGCATATTATGGCCCTTAGAAGCATTCTCTAATGGTTGGTTGTTTCTTGTCTCAAGTTACTTCCAGGTCTCTATTATGCTATTTTTCATGTCTGACATACTCGGTACATTATTCGTACTGACGTCCCTTTTGTTTGGGGACGCTGCATTTCATGCCCGCAGGCTCAGGTAAAGAGGGTGATGGTTCACACTAGTAGGTTGTTGATTCAGCTGATATTGGAGCACTCTATTTGTTCCAGAGTTGCAATCTAGTCGTGGTATGATGTTTTTGAGATGCATAGGGGTATGGCGGGGCCCTGTCCCGACCTCATGATGTTATGTACTATTTAGAGGCTTGTAGACGGACATCCTGTGTATAGTAGTCATGTATGGCCTTGTCGGCCTTGGTATGTATATGTATATAGGTTGGGTCCTTCTGGTTAAGATTTTACATAGCTTTTTTCCAGGTTGCTATTTTCATATGTTAGCAGGGTATGTCATGGCAGCCTAGTGGGCCATGCGAAATTACAGTTATATGCCAGATATATGATTAGTGGTACTCGGCAAGTAAGGTTCGGGTGCCTGTCATGACCCTCTGGTTTGGGTCGTGACGTCCCCAAGGTGAAGAGATACCATATATTGAGCGCAATGGTTATCCTACTCAAAATATTCTTGTTGTCGTTGACTTTAATATGTGTTTTACATTTGCATGGGCTGGATGGGAAGGAGCGGCTCATGATAGTCGTATATTGGGTGAGGCCCTTCGTAGACCAGAAATTAACTTTCCACATCCATCAAACGATAAATATTATCTAGTTGATGCAGCATATCCACACATGAAGGGGTATATGGCTCCATACAAAGGTGATAATGTGAGATACCACGTTGCAGAATTTTGTCGAGGTGTGACACCTTAACTGCGAGCACCAAATGGACCGAAAGAAAAGTTCAACTATTTGCATTCTTCTTGTAGAAACATTGTAGAGCGAACATTTGGGGTATGAAAAGCAAGGTGGTCTACTTTGCGAGATATACATTTTTACAACATTGACCATCAAAGAGATATCGTATTTGCTACCATGGCGATTCAAAATTACATTAGAAAAAAATGTAAGGTGGACGAGACATTCCCAGAAGCTGAAAATGAGAGATATATGTCATTTGTTAATCCTGATATTGGCATATCCGTCGAAGCTAACAGTGAAAATATTGAAAATCAAGGAGACAACATGTGGATGGCAATTCGTGATCTGATTGCTGAGAGTATTTATTATAGTTGAATTTCTCAATTAATTAGCAACTAAAATCTCGTTAAGCATTTGTTTGTTCTATACAGACAGATGATTTTGTTTGAATCAACTTGAAATTGAAAATAACTTTTTATTAGTGTAAACAACTTTAAACTACTTTAAGGATAATTAAGTTATTTTAACAGAAAGCCTGCTTATCAGCACTTTATCTATCAAACACTTCAACGAATTATTATAAATTTCAGCACTTTTATTCAAATACGTAACTGTTTATTTATTAAATCGACTTCAACACTTCAAAATGTTTATCAATAAATAATGCTCATTAGCTACTTTAAATCAGCTAAGTCAAACGGGCTCTTAAAAGTACACTAGACAAAAATTCACCTTGTAAAATATTTAAAAAAATTATCTAAAAAGTAGTCAAGATTCAAACAGTTGGTTGTCAGAAAGAACAAGGTAATTACGCAACAATTCGGAAAGGAAGAATTATGTCTTCTTTTCCAACATGTTAAAAGTTTTTGCTAACCAAAGCTTTAAAAAATAAAAAATAATAAAGAAAATTCGTCAAATTTTGCAGATGAATTGCAGCCACCAGAATGTTAGGAAACTAGGGATCTGTGCGTATCTTCTAAACACAAGCAAAAGTGTCACTGGGCATTATGTTCTTTTGAAATTAGAAGCTCCAATCATAGATATAATCTGTGGTTAATTGGCCTAATTAATTTCATTCATCATCAGAAGAAGCAACAGGTATACAAAACTGTTGGATCATAAACTTGATCCATTATGAGAGTCCAAATCCAAACTCAATCAAATTGGAGTCCAAATTCATAATCAAAGTCCAAAACTACAAGCCTTCTACCTAGAATCTTCTAGGGTGTGGTAATTATGCATGTGAATCATTTGGTAATTTAAAATATTGTTAGAAGGATGGAGAAGAATGAGGTGTATGGTAATTGTAATTTTTTATTAGTTTATTTGTGTGGTGTAGGATTGTTCTTAAGTAGTATAAATACCCCTCCCCATTTTAGTTTAGAAATCAAAAAAAAAATTAAGAGCTTCTAAGGGAGTAAAGAAGCAAAGTCTTATAAGAAGTGAGTTGTAGTATCTTGTTGTTGAGTGAAAGTGTTCTTGTAATATGTGTTTGAGTTTGAATAAAAGTTATTTGTGAGAGTGTTTCATTTCCAATAAAGTGGTATCAGAGCAAGTTGTCAAGTATACACTATTGCATATCAAATCGAAGGTTTCGATGATAGAAATCCGACGCCACCAAAATCTACCCGATCGGAGTTCAGACGCGCCGCCACGCGCCACCGGAAGAGTGCTACCAGAAAACCAAGTTGACTCACCGAGTTGAGCCAAGTCAGCCGAGTTGACCAAGCCATAAGTCTGTTGACCGAGCCATCCAAGCCAAGTTGACTGAGCCATCAAAGTCGTTGACCGTTGACCAGGTTAGGGTTGACTTTGACCGTTGGCTGAAAATTGAAAATTTGACCAGGTTCCTCCCAAGGTCTTTCGGCGTTCCGAATTCATCCATGCAATCGAATTTTGCAAATTCTCATTATATTGAGAGATATGACAAATGGTATGGCACTATTCCAAGTCCCGACACTCAACAACAATAACTATGACAATTGGAGTATCAAAATGAAAGCACTTCTTGGATCACAAGATGTGTGGGATATCATAGAGAAAGGCTATAACGAGCTTGTGGATGATGCTGCTTTTACTGCTCTTACACCAGATCAAAAGACAACTTTGAAGGATTCAAGAAAGAGAGACAAAGAAGGCTATGTACCTCATCTACCAAGCATTAGATGATGATGGATTTGAAAAGATTTCGAGTGCAAGCTCTGCCAAAGAAGCGTGGGAGAAGATACAAACCTCTTACAAATGATCTGAGCAAGTGAAGAAGGTCTGTCTCCAAACATTAAGAGGTGAATTCGAATCCTCCCACATGAAAGTAATTGAGTCTATTTTGGATTATTTCTCAAGAGTAGTAGTTGTTTCTAATCAATTAAAAAGAAATTGTGAAAAGTTAGAAGATGTGAGGATAATAGAGAAGATACTCCGTTCATTGGATCCCAAATTTGAGCACATCGTTGTGACGATTGAAGAAACTAAAGACTTGGAAGAAATGATGATCGAGAAACTCCAAGGATCATTGCAAGCATACGAAGAGAAGCATAAGAAGAAACAAGGGTTTACTGATCAACTCCTCAAGCTGCAACTCAATGATATGTATGAAAGCTAAGATAATGATAGAAATCAACGTGGCCGAGGCCGAGGCCGAGGTAAAGACCATGGACGAGGTGGAAGTCACGGTCGTGGACGAGGTTGGAATTCCAACAACAACTATGAGAAAGGAGAAAGCTCAACACGAGGCCGTGGAAGAATCAATACGAACTCAAGGTATGACAAATCTCAAGTTCGATGCTATAATTGTCAGAAGTTTGGTCATTATGCTTCAGAATGTAGAGCTCCAACAACAAAATTGAGGAGAAGGCCAACTACATGGAGGAGAAGACAGATAGCAAAGAAACTCTTCTTCTAGCACGAAAGGAAACTGATGGTGGCCAAGCAAATTCCTGATACCTTGACAGTGGTGCAAGCAATCACATGTATGGAAAGAAAGACATGTTCGTGGAGCTAGACGAGTCAGTAAGCGGAAATGTTTCATTTGGAGATAATTCCACAATAGCAGTGAAAGGGAGAGGTAACATCTTTATCCATTTGAAAGATGGAAGACATCAGTTTATTTCCAATGTCTACTATGTGCCCAATATGAAAAGTAGCATCTTGAGTTTAGGACAACTGTTAGAGAAAGGTTATGATATTCATATGAAGGATTATAATCTTTCTATAAAATATGATAAAAATAACTTCATTGCTAAAGTTCCAATGTCAAAGAATAGAATGTTCCTGGTCAACATACAAAATGATGTTGCAAAGTGCCTGAAAGTTTTCCACAGAGATGCATCATGGCTTTGGCATCTTCAATTTGGGCATCTCAATTTTGGAGGTCTAGAGCTGCTATCTAAGAAAGAGATGGTGAAAGGACTACCTCGCATCAACCATCCTGACTAGCTTTGTGAAAGGTGTCTAGTCGGGAAGCGATTCAGGAAAAGATTTCTAAAGGAGTCAGAGTCAAGAGCCAAGAAAGCACTCAAGCTCATCCATATTGACGTGTGTGGTCTGGTCAAGCCTAGCTCTCTCGGTAACAGTAACTATTTTCTTCTCTTCATTGATGATTTTTTAAGAAAAAACTGGGTATATTTCTTGAAACAGAAGTCAGAAGTTTTTGAAGTTTTCAAGAAGTTCAAAGCTATAGTGGAGAGAGAAAGCGGTAGAAAGATCAAAGCCATGAGATCCGACCGAGGTGGAGAATTTATTTCCAGGGAGTTTCAAGAGTTCTATGAAGCAAATGGAATTCGTCGACCAATGACAGTTCCTAGATCCCCCCAGCAAAATGGAGTGGCAGAAAGAAAAAACAGAACAATCCTCGACATGGCACGAAGCATGCTCAAAAGCAAGAAACTTCCCAAGGAGTTTTGGGCCGAAGCAGTAGCGTGTGCAGTGTACTTGTCAAATTGATCGTCACCAAGAAGTGTATGGGGAAAGACACCGCAAGAGGCATGGAGTTGAAGAAAGTCTGGCATTTCTCACTTGAGAACCTTTGGAAGTACAACACATGTTCATGTACCATCGGCTATGATGCTAATTCGAAGGGCTACAAGTTGTACAATCCAAACAATAAGAATATTGTGATTAGTCGAGATGTGGTATTCAACGAAGAATGAGAATGAGATTTTAACTCTCATGCAGATGACTTCAATTTCTTTCCTCAGTTTGAAGAAGATGAGCAGATAATGAGGGAGAAACTAGGTGAACCTCAACAAGAGCTTGCAACTCCACCCACTTCACCAACATCAACCACTCAAGGAGACTCGTCACATTCGTCATCGTCAAGTGGGAGTCAAAGTGAAAGAGTTGTGCAACGTACAAGAAGCCTTAGAGATCTCTATGAGGTAACTGAACGACAAGATAATCTTACATTATTTTGTCTATTTGTCGATTGTGAACCAGTGAGCTTTCAAAAAGCAGTACAAGAAAAGAAGCGGAGAGATGTGATGGACAAAGAAATCAAGGCCATCGAGAAGAATGACACATGGGAACTTACCTGACTTCCCAATGGACATAAGGCGATAGGTGTCAAATGGGTGTACAAAACAAAGAAAAATGCTAAAGGAGAGATTGAAAGGCACAAAGCGAGGCTAGTTGCTAAAGGCTATAGTTAAAAGGCTGGAATTGACTATGATGAGGTATTTGCTCATGTTGCTCGATTGGAGACTATCAGACTAATCACTTCATTGGCAGCTCAAAACAAGTGGGAGATACAGCAGATGGATGTAAAGTATGTCTTCCTAAATTGAGTTCTTGAAGAGGAAGTCTACATTCAGCAACCATCAGGCTATGAAGTCAAAGGCCACGAAGACAACGTGTTGAAGTTGAAGAAGGCTCTTTACGGGCTAAAACAAGCACCAAGGTCATGGAATAGCCGAATCGACAAGTACTTCCAAGAAAATGGCTTCAATAAATGTCCCTACGAGCACGCTCTATATATCAAGATCAAAGGTGGAGATATTTTGATCGTGTGCCTCTACGTGGACGATTTGATCTTCATCGGAAGCAACCCAAACATGTTAAATGAATTCAAGGAAGTAATGACGAAATAATTCGAGATGACAGACATGGGACTCATGGCGTACTATCTTGGCATTGAAGTTAAGCAACAAAATGATAGAATTTTCATTTCACATGAAAGATATGCAAAGGAGATCCTAAAGAAGTTCAAGATGGAGAACTGTAAGCCGATAAGCACACCGACGGAATACGAAATCAAGATGTCCAAACATGAAGAATGCAAAAGTGTAGATCCAACATTCTTCAAAAGTTTGGTGGGAAGTCTTTGATATCTAACTTGCACGAGGCCCGATATTCTTCACGCAGTTGGATTGGTTAGTCGCTACATGGAATCTCCAACAACCACCCATTTTAAAGCCCAAAGAGAATTCTTCGCTATCTGAAAGGTACAATTGACTTTGGCTTGTTCTATTCAGTTTTTAATGATTACAAGCTTGTTGGATATAGCGATAGTGATTGGGGTGGAGACATAGATAATCGAAGGAGCACTACTGGATTCGTATTTTTCAGGGGAGATACTGCTTTCACGTGGATGTCCAGAAACAACCGATTGTCACATTGTCCACTTGTGAAGCAGAATATGTTTCTGCTACCTCATGCGTTTGTCATGCAATTTGGCTTAGAAATCTATTGAAGGAGATAGGCTTGATACAAGAAGAGCCTACCAAGGTTTGTGTCGACAACAAGTCAGTCATTGCCTTAGCAAAGAATCTAGTATTCCATGATCGAAGCAAGAACATGGATATTCGCTACCACTATATAAGGGAGTATGTTGCAACAAAGGATGTGCAAGTTGAATATGTGAAGTCACAAGATCAAGTTGCCTATATTTTTACCAAGCCACTGACAAGCGAAGACTTCATAAGACTAAGGAACATACTAGGAGTCACAAGATCAAGTTTAAGAGGGGGGTGTTGATCATAAACTTGATCCATTATGGGAGCCCAAACCCAAACCCAATTAAATTGGAGTCCAAGTCCATAATCAAGGTCCAAAACTACAAGCCTTCTACCTAGAATCTTCTAGGGTGTGGTAATTATGCATGTGAATCATTTGGTAATTTAAAATATTGTTAGAAGGATGGAGAAGAATGGAGAAGAATGAGGTGTATGGTTATTGTAATTTTTTATTAGTTTATGTGTGTGCTGTAGGATTGTTCTTAAGTAGTATAAATACCCCTCCCCATTTTAGTTTAGGTATCAAGAAAAATTAAGAGCTTCTAACTGAGTGAAGAAGCAAAGTCTTATAAGAAGTGAGTTGTAGTAACTTGTTGTTGAGTGAGAGTGCTCTTGTAATATGTGTTTGAGTTTGAATAAAAGTTATTTGTCAGAGTGTTTCATTTTCAACAAAAACAGCAGGAAATAACCTTTTTCTTTTTTTACGAAAAAATCATTTGGTAGGGAACACTTCCTCGAATAGACCCCATGCGATGTGAATCCCAGACACCTGATCTAAAAGATATATATTATATTAATATTAAAAGTTAATCATATAGGGAGAATTGCTGCTCATAGGAGCGGCTATAGGTGTGTTGCACTTAGCAAGAAGATAACTTAAGTTTTCCAAAACAGCCAATTACTTTTACTTCTTTTGATTGTGACTAGCAATTGTCCTTAGTCCTCAAATTCTTTTACTTTTTACCCTTCTTAAATTTTTTTGACTTTGTGGAGTGTGAATGATTCCAAGGGCGGTGTAGAATAATCAATCAATGGTTGGGAATGCAGATGCCTCAGATGGAGCCCAAGGCTATTCTAAGAAGCATCAAACAACATCACTGGTGCAAGATGAAGAGTAAGGATAATTCTTTTCGTGAGGCTTACGCTGTCTGAATGCATAGACCACAACCTTGTCATGATGCACTAAAACACACCCAAAACCAACTCTTGAAGCATCACAATATACAAGGAAGTAGTAGTAGATGTTCATAGGGCAACTATACCTTTTACTTGGCAGGCAAGAAATTGGAAGATATTCAGAGAACTTAATGTAAATACCAGTTTTGCAGTGCAACAGATACAGTTCATAGCTAAAGAAAGGATAGGTATGTTCATAGGATCAAAACAGGCTAGAAAATGTATAGGTTTCTTTGAGGCTCTTTGTAATTATTAGAATCATTTGAGGTTTGATATTTCTGGCACCTTTCCTGGAAGGTGGCTGGGGGGTCAAATACTCTTTAGTTTGTGTTTCGATATTTGGTTGTTGGTGATAATAATATTTTACAGTTTATTACAAAAAAAAAATTGACTTTAAATTACCTATTATAATTGAAAATATTATCAAATGTACCACTTTTGATCTTCCAAAATAAATTGACAAATAGGCTACAAGAAGATAATTTAGCTTTCTACAACAGCCAATTACTTTTACTTCTTTCATTGTGACGAGTAATAGCCCATACTCCTCAAATTCCATTAGTATGCGTTTGGCCAAGCGTTTTCAAATCATGATTTCATAATTTGATTTAAAATCATATTTGTTTATGTAATTTGAACATTACTTGAACTTCAACTTCATGTCATGGTTTGAAATATCAAATCGTCCAAAAAGGTGTAATTTGGGATTTCAAATCATGATTTTAATTTTTTTTTAAATATAAAACTTGGCTCATGAGTTTATATTTTGTAAAAAAAAATTAATAAATTAGTAGATATATACCAATTGATCGACTTTATATTGTATTGAATATAATTGTCCAATACATAATTTATATCAACAATTTGATAATTTTTTTAGAAAGGCTTTCGAGCCGCGTATTAATTTTGTTATGAATTCTGGGTTGCTCATTTGGTAAGATTGCATAAGAAATAGAAAAAAATTGATGTTTTCACAACTTGTGTGGTTTTATGTCAATGAGAAAAGATACAACTTAAGAAACCAAAGTTTCATGTCCAAACAAAACTTCAACTTGAAACCATATGATTTCAAACCATGATTTCAAATCATGTCCAAACGGCTCCTACTTTTTTACCCTCTCTTTTTTTTTCTAACTTTTACTTTAAACTACCTTTTATAATTAAAATTATTATAAAATGAGAAAAGATACCACTTAAGAAAAGATACTTGACTTGTGGGGTTTTATGTCAATGAGAAAAGATACAACTTAAGAAACCAAAATTGAATGTCCAAACAAAACTTCAACTTGAAATCATATGATTTCAAATCATGTCCAAACGGCTCTTTTTTTTCTAACTTTCTTTTTTTTACTTTAAAGTGCCTTTTATAATTAAAACTATTATAAAATGTACGGGGGGAAATTCTTCTAGCTTAGACAAAACCTACTTGACTTCTCAAATAGTAAATGTACAATATAAAACAAAACATTGAAAGTATTGTAAGTAAATGACATAATTTATAGTTAAAATACTTTTTGAAACGTTTGGGTTTTACTCCCAAAATAGTAATATTCATGACATGTTTTACATTTTGTTGTATTGCTTATGTCTGTATTCATATCTTGTTCACATATTGAGTCTCACTTCATCCAATCCTTAAGAGTGAAATTGATTAGTATATTAAATTAATATTTGAAATAAAAAAAACTTAGATATTTGAATCTAAATTATGATACTGCAACCACATGCAGGTTTTATCATTTTAAAAATATGTCGTGAAATATATAACACGTTATGATAAGAATTTTAATGCTGAATTCTTGAAATTAAAAACAAATTAAAGTAAGACAGGCAATTTGGAATGGAAGGATGACTAACTTTGACTTTTTAATTAATGGTGGAGTAGTGTTAGAATTTTCGTGGTGTATATAAATCCAAAGAACACTTAATTAATTAAACAATTGATTTTATCAAAAAGTAAAAATAATATAATAGACATATATTAACATTCTTCTTTCAAGTACCTATGTGCTATAAGTAAAACTTAGTGTTGCTTTCAAACTTTAATTATTCCACTTTACTTTGTTTTGATTTGGAAGCCATCTGCCTATTTAATATTTTAGTGCTTATGGATAATTATATTTTTGCAGCTGATTATGACCGCTCCCATGCCTAACAGTTTTTTCTCTTTAATTTTCTTTAGCATTTTTTTTCATTTTTGCAAAAGTGTGAATTATATATATATTACTATAGAACGCATGATCATTACGTAACTGTTGAATAGTAATAATGTTGACTTAAGCCTTTAAAACCTGTTTTCATGTTTAAGAGGATGTTACAAACTTCACAAATTAAAAGTGTTGTTGGTTTGCTATTGTATAAAGCAGTACGGGAAGTAAATAACTATTACAAGTGTTCGAAAGGATAAATAAATTGTCAATCTTCAAAACTGCCACAAACTTGTTGTGTCTTGAATCTTGATAACCTGAAATCAAGTAACAATTAAATCTGGATCGTTACAACGTTGTGTGTTGAGTCGAGTGATTGCACTCTGTCCTTAGGACAAGATTGCCCCGTATATATGCTTTTACGTTAGCGGGCAATAGTCTTCCAAGATAAAACAACACTTTAATCTCAACACTACAAAGCCAATAGGTTGAGTCTGACGAAGAAAACAAATATGAATCGACTTGTTGAAGATATGGAAAAGGAAGGAAGAGTTTCTGATTTCTCTTCTGTTTTGTCTCTATGTATATAGTGTGTCTCTGTTGTGTATATCTTGCGTATATGTGCTTTTTTCGTCACTGTTTTGCAGTGTTTTGTTCACTGTTTTGTGCTGCGTTTTGTGCTATTTTCTTTCACGTTATTGAGCCAAAGAGGCATCAATATATAGCAAAGAGGAAGGCTGTTCAACTGCCCAAAACATGGCTGTTAATGGCCATTAGGGAGGGCTGTTAATGGCAGGTTTAATGTCATTAGTGAGGCTATTCATGGCCATTGAAGGAGGTTGATGATGGTCATTGAAGAAGGGATGTTTATGGAGTAGTTAACAGTCAAGTAATGGCTGGTTAATGCTCCAAAAAAACAGTCCAAATGGTAGGCAGAAAGTTTCTGCCTTCCGTCACTCCCAAAATCAACTTTTCAGAAACTCTAGGGACCAAACTGTAAATATTAAGCAATTTGAGGTCCAAAAAGATTACAGCCTTGGGGTCCCAAACCCTTTACCACTTTAGAGACTTATAAAGAGAGCAATTCTTCTTTTTCCCACCGATGTGGTAGATTTTTCCCACACCATATTTCCATGCCTCAAACACCTTACTTCGTGGACCAATATCTCTTTTATTTCTCAACGAAATTTGACGATTCTTGGCCCTGTGGTCATCTACTCACTTAGTAGATTATGCATGTGAGAAGAGACAAAGCCTCCAACATGCGGAACACTAGTGTTTAATTCATTAAATATGGGTGGACGCACCTCCCCGCCAAAGGCAAATTTCCAACAAAAAGAAGTAAAACAAAATTAATCAAAAAAAATATATAAAAGTTGAAGATGGTTTCCCGCATCAACTAATTAAAGCATGACTTGTTTGAGGTGGTTTATGTGAGGCCGCATAATTTTTTGTAGTTACAATTAGGCTAATTATAAATTTAATGGTATAATTAATTGAAAGAACCAAATTGGTAAATTGGAAAAGTTTCAAGTCTAGTTAGAATTTTCAGGAAGAAACTAGACTTCAATCCCTTGAAATCTAGTTTCTAGCATTTCAAATCATTCGTTAAATTAAAGATCGATATCAAAAGTTGGCCCTGGAAATCTGGAATGGTCATGTGCTGAGCATGGAACCCCGAGGCCTATCTATTTATACAAAGTTCGGGAAAATTTTGCATTTTTAACAAACTAGATTTTGGATTTTGAACTAAGGTCCGATTTTGAGCTATAATCCAAGTCTATCATCGAAGGTTAGTTTAAATTTAATAATACCGATATATGTGATTCTGATAACAAGATTTTAACATGAAAATTGGTTCTTCCGAAATCCATCAAGAACACAAGATTGTTATCCTAACTTTAAAAGTAATGTTTCAACATGTTTATAGGACGTGTGAAGAGACAAACAAAACATAATTTAAACATATTTTTGGACAAGATCCTAGAAATCAATATTAGGTTCAAACATTGATCTAAAATAGATGACATCACTATATATTGCATCCTTATTTAGCGAGACTATGATCCGGTAATTATCTAGAAATTCCCTCTCTTAATTAATACTCCTAGGTGGGTATGCTTGTCATGTTGTAAAGTTTGTGGACTGCAATAAAGTATATGAAGTTAATATATCCAATAGGAAGTCGATAAAACAAGTGATTTAAACAAAATTTGCACTAGTCTTATAACTAACCTTTCGTTGTCTTTCTTTATGCTTTTCTCAAATTATTACCCCTTGGTCATCCCTTATTCGATAATGGCCATACTACGAATAGAAGCTTTGTCAGAATTTTGAGATATCTAACTCTCACCGGTGAGAGGACTCCACTTTCCGACATTTCTCTCCTCACGAGCAGAACACCGTAGATATAATATTAATGTAGTCATATCAAAGATAGGTGAAATATAATACAAACAAATCAAAAGATAAAACTAAAAAGCAATAAGACAAACTTATATCTCCATTAGCTTAGTGGAAAGTAGTTGTCTTATCCTAAGACATGCCTCTTAGTTGCAAGGAAACTATACTAAACTAGTGGAAAGTAGTTGTCTTATCCTAAGACATGCCTCTTAGTTGCAAGGAAACTATACTAAACTAGTTAGTACAACCTCTGAAGACATGTGTCAAAAGAATGTGCACAAGTTTATACTTTTATGGAAATGGATATACTATGAGATAAGGCGTCCAATTGCAAAACACCTTACTAATTTGTATACTATGTGGAAAGTTGTGTACTAAAGTTAGGAATTTTTTCCAGCAACCACATAAATATACTAAATTATTATAGATGTTGACCCTATTTATATTTATAACTAGTCTTTTGAATGGCCACATAAATATAGATGTTGACCCTTTTTATTTTTTTTAAATCTTTTGAGTGGGCGGCATGTAATTAGGAGGAAGCCAATCAAGAAGATTAATGGAGGGCTTTTGAAGATATGATAATAGAAGTTTAATGACAAAACAGTAAGAATGTTATGAAACAATCAAACTAGAAAAAACAATATGGTAGAGAAAGAGAATCATTTCTCTTGAAGGACGTGAATACAAGAAGGGAACGTCTTTATTTATATTATAAAACTGACTTGTTCCCAAAGTTATTAACCCTAACTTTCCTTGTTGAGATAAATATTCAAAGTAATAAATAATATTTATAACACTCTCCTTGAATGTCTATTTGGTAGATATCGTGCCTTGTTAAAACCTTAATAGAAAAAATCCAGTGGAAAAACTTTTAGTGAAGGAAAAAAAGTACTCATTGCTAATAATACGTCATTTGGTTGCCTCACTAAAAACCTTATAAGAAAAACCCAGTGGGACAAAAACCTTAAAAGGAAAAAAGAGTACAACACGTATTAACTCCCCCTGATGAGAACTTCAATCCAAAAACTTGAATCTACACGTCTCAATCTTGTGCACCATCTTCTCGAAAGTTGCAATTGGTAGAGACTTGGTGAATAAATCAGTCATATTATCACTCGAACAAATCTATTGTATGTTGATATCACCTTCTTTTGGAGCTCGTGTGAAAAAAAACTTTGATAAAATATGATTTGGTTTATCTCCTTTATGAGTTCTTTCTTTAGTTGGACTGTGTATGTTGCATCTCCGCTCTTTTGAAAGAGTTGCCTCATCGACATATAATATTATTGAAATCACTCCAAGTGCATTTCTGACTTGCTTTATAAATAAATGTTATCTTTATATGATTTGACTGTCATGTATAATAACATCGATGTAATCCCTCACAGGGATAGAAAAATATATAAATGCATCAAATGCATAAAGATATGACACTTCAGGACCAAAGAATTCTGCAAGTTTCTCAATTCAACTTTTTTCAGCAGATAATCTATTACTTTTGGAAACTATTCAAGAGTTCGAATAATATTCAGTAATCAATTTACAATCACAAATACGTAAGAATAATAGAGTCATGTGTACCCTTAGTCAATGGATACTCATTATGATAAAATCACATTCATTTTGTTTGATTTAATTCATATAACAAACAAAATTTTTTGAATCTGTATATGCTTCCAGCATTTAAAATTCTTCAAGAATTTTCAGATAAATTTTGTCAAGTGACAATATCAATTAATATTTAAATGCGTGATATTTTCAGTTGTCTGGACTGCAGGTCCAATAAGCTTGAAGCTTATCAAAATGCATCATTTTACTTGGTAATAATGTCTACGTTAGCATGCTTTATAGATGTAGAATTCATATCCTCGCAGTATGACATAACTTGCTGAGATTTCATCACTTTCATTACTTTAGGTACCTAAATCTCTCATGAGGTTTCATGTTTATGTCGTATGCTCTTCAAGAGCACATTGCCTCCTTATTATAATAATTTTGGTCATTTGCTCCCCTCCCTTTTCAAGGATTATTTATTTGAAACCGATTGATCTCCCACGCTTCATGGCATGTTGTAGACTCTGTCCTACGGGGACATTAATTTAATAGGAGCATGTTGCAGCTGAAATTAGAAATTAATTTTGGGTCAGCAAATACTTCTAGCACTTGACTTGAACTATCTTTGAATGAGGATCATACCAATTATAATTCATAACATATTTCTTAGTTGTTTATTCTCTCCCCCTTATGTTAGAAAAACTAACATATATCTCATTCTTTTTGGAGGAATCCATCTTTGTGTATCATGGTAGATTAATTAATCATATACCGCACATAAAAACACTTATTAGATGGAAAACATCTGATTCCAGACCTTGGACCAATTGAGAGGGGAGAATTTATCATAATTTATTGATCTGAAGCATACAAGTGATGTTGTACGCAATATATCAATATCTCAGACCGGTACATGAAAATTTAATCTCATAAGTAATAGTTTAGCTATTTATTGAAGCCATTCAATGCTAAACCAACTTGGGTATAAACCAGTATTGTCAAGATGAATTATCTTGATTACATAATCTGAAAATTATGCTCTTAATTCAATTATTTTAAGCAAGCAATTATGCACATGTCAAACTACAGGTTGACAATAAGAGTACATGTGACCATCTCATAGATGCATCTGTTTAAAACATCACATAATAGGTGAACGGACGCATATTCACCTATTATATTTTTTCATAATTGAGGGAATTCAATCACAATATTAATTAGCTGATATAATCAACTTATCATGAGAACAAACAACAAAAATAAATTCTTGAAGAATCTTCTAGTTCTTCAATATATGTCAAATACACAATTTGTACATCATATTTGAATCGGAATGACCAAATTGCTCATGCCGACTAATAAAATTATTTATAATAGTAAACTTCAAGTTTACCATGCCATGTGTTATTTGTTTTAGTAAACTTCTGGTTTACTATGACATGAACGTTTTTGTACCAATAAACTTCTAGTTTACTCTGACATGTGATTTCATCATGCTTATATTTGTGTAGTACGATTAGGAGAATAGAGAGGGTAATGTTTCACATATATATTTCATACCATTATTATTTTAAAGATAGTTAATCCTCTAGTCATTTATAGCTTCAATATGATAGTCATTACTTTAGTAAACTTCGGGTAATACTACAACTTGTGTTTCAATCATAAAGACTTTCGTATATTACAATCTAGAACGAATGACATAATAGTTTGTAAGCTCTTCAGGAGCCTTTAATTTATTCTCTATAACCACATATTGTTTGGACAATACTAGTTTCATGATCTTCTAGATAAATAGACAGCTCTTTTGGAGCCCTAATAATTAATTTTGTACTATCAAATATTATTTAGACAATATTGATATTATGAAAGAAAATTTAGTTAGACATTGCTGGTGTCGTGAAAGAAAACAGTAATCAAATGAACATTTAAAAATAATTGTAAATTCATAAATACCGAAAAGTAAACATTAAGTTCTAAACTTTAATATTTTTAAACGTCTTAATAAAATTAACCAAAATATTTTTATGTACAGCAAGTATGTGTTGCAATAACTTTTATACCACATGAATAATATGTATATCATTTATTATTATATCTCTGCATGAGTAAGTTGTGGTATGTAACGACCCATCCGGTTGTTTTTAGATAAAGATTCGTATTTGCTTGTTTGACCCTTCCCGTAGGCTCTGTGTGGGGTTTGTGATGCGCGGGAATGAGGGACACGGATCTCGATGTCCATTTATATGTACTTCGGATGAAAAATCCAAAACTAGAAAATTAGAGTTGAATAGTTTGACTCAAAGTTGACTTTTGGCTAAATGGGTTCATTTCCGGGTTCTATCACTTTTGATAGTTTTGGAAAGTCATTTATGACTTAGTCGAGTTATTGGCTGGCTTCCCAAGGCAATCAGATGTATTTTATGACATTATTTGTACAGTTTGGATTTTAATTTCTTCCGGACAGTTCTTTAGAAAGTATGTATTAGCTCGGATGGAAAATTTGATGGTACAAGCGAGTTCATAGCACTGTTTATCTTAGACGAGCATGTCCAGGTTGTGTCTGGGGGTCTCGAAAGTGTTTCGGGTGTTGGATAGGAGTTTGGATTAATTTTCTCATTGCTGGTATCTGGTGTTCGTCGCAGCGGCACCAGTGTCTGCTTAGGTGAGTCCGCCTCGACAAGCGGTCAGCTCGCCAAAGCATAAGTTTGGGAGATGGTGTATTTCCGTCGTAGTGGAGGATTTGTCCGCAGGGGCTAGTCCGCCACTGCGAAGTCATGTTCGTCATGGCGCTAAGACGAGGTGTCAATTGACACTGCCCCAGTGAGGGTTTGGTCTGCCGTAGCGGATCCGCTCCAACGGAGTCGATGTCGTTGGGGTAGATGTACTGTATCAAGTGTCCTATAAAAGTTTTAGGTCAGAATTCTTTTTCCAAAATAGAAAACTTTGATACTAGGGCCGTCATAAGAGCAATTTCATCCTTGGGGTAAGTGATTCTTCCTTTGTGGATTAAGTTTATGCTTTTAAATTCTTCATTAATGGTGTTACAGTATGAATATAAGTTGGAGAAGATGAGTTATGCATGTTTTCGAGATTAAGAGAGTTATGTTATTGATTAATGGAGGTCTATGGTTTAGTTTACTTGTATTATTGTGAATTAGTGAGGGATATTGTTAGAAGATCATGTTTTAAGGCTTAATTTGATTGTATAAGCTTATTTCAATTAGGGGAGAAATTCTAGGGTTTCAAATTGGGGCTTTTTATTATTGTCCAATTGAGGGTTCAAATGTATATAGATTTCCAATTAACTTAAAGATGTGAATACTTAGTATGTGTTCTTAGTATTTGAGTATTAAAGTTCAAGTCTTGTTAGCGTGGGCCCATGATGGGTATTTAAAGTCTTATTTTATAGTGTGTTAGCCTTATATTAACGATATAATATATGTGATTAGACTTCGATTACCACGAGGCATAGAGGAAGGGAAGAGTTATCATCGAGGCTTGATCGTGTAGCACTCCCGTTCGGCATAGAGGTAGGTTACGGTTTAATTTTTTGAGACTTCAATAGAAGTGCGTAATTAGTTATAAATATTGAGGGGTATTAGGCGTATTTAGGGGTCCCACTCAGCCGGTTGTGATGAACGTTTGAGTGGGTACCGGTGTTAAACTGTGATAATGGGTGATTTAGGGAATCAGCCTTGTGCTGGTTCTGATCGCTGCTTATTTGGGTTTGTCGCCATATGTGGGGTTGTCTTCATATTTGCTATTGTTTATTTACTCATCATACATGCTTTTGATATGATATCTTGATTCTGACTTAAATTATATAAATGTGTTGTTGAATTGTGAAAGCATGGGACATGTCATCTCTATACTTGATTGCATCTCATTATATCATGATATCTTGCCTTGTATTATCATTTGCATTCATACACTCATGATTCTATGATATTGGTATGAGAGTGGTATGGATATGTTGCGGGTCCAATAGGCCGGAAAGGTAAGAATACTATGAGATTATGGTACATTTAGATGATATTGATATGTGGGGAGTGGAGTTACACGCCTGCAACATGATAAGGCTCGAAAATGAGTCTTGGGCTCTAGTCAGATTCGTGTGTGGAAATTCGGTTGGCTAGGAGCGGTATATGGACTTCGCGGATCCCCATGAGTGTATGGATCATAATAAAACCTTGATGTACTGTATATCCGGTTGAGAAAGGTACCTTGCATATGCATCGCATTCATATTATACATACTTATGTCATTTTATTGATAAGTTGTGATTGGACTTGTATTTGAGGTGGTTGTTGATAACTTGACTTGATTCTGTAATTTGAAGAATTATACATGCTACTTGATCCTTGAATTATTGATGAACTCTATGAAAAGTAGGTGAGCTATGTGATTTACTTGGATTATTGAACTGTTAGTATAGGATTACTTGGTGTTAACTTGATATTTATCTCTGATTATGTATCTTTCGTCGTTGTCGGTCTATGATGTCTACGGGAGTACGTTGTGTACTCATGCTACACTTGCTGCATTTTTTTATGTGGATTCAATACCTTCCACCTCCGCAGCACCACGTGGCTGAGTTCGAATAGTGGATCTCCATCATTTAGGGTGAGGAAGCTATCTCCAGCATACCCTTGAGTGTTATCTCTATTTTAGTATTTTGTTGCATTTGAGAAACATGACAGACCTTCTTAGGCTATTTATGTCGATTTTGGTCTGCGTGCCTATTCAGACTTGTATCAGATTTATTAGTGCTCTTGTATCTACAGATTAGATCGCTTGGGAATATTTTGGTGTATCAGACTTATTCCTTCTTCCGCATTTATATTATGAGACAGCTTATGTAGTATTTGCTATCTTCTGCTTTTATTTATATCATGTCTTGTGAATGATTTGGAGTGGTTCACCTACCAGTGGGATTATGTAGGTGTCACCACGATTCCTGAAAAGGGGTCGTGAGATGGTATTTCTTTCATTCACTTCAGGAAATCAAACTGGTCATTTAGATGCACTTTACACACAGCTTTTAATAAAAAAAAATCTCAAGCACAAGAAAACATTGCTTCAGAATATTTCTTAGACATTTTTCAATGTCTTACTACTTCAGGAGTAAATTTTGAAGTTAAACTTTTTCGGGAGTAAAGTTCAAAAACTTACAACATTCAAGAGTAAAGTACAAAATTTTACCACTTTGAGAGTAAAGTTCAAAGTTTTACTGCTTTGGAAGTAAATTTTAAATTTACTACTTGAAGAGTAAATTTAGAGTCTTATTACTTCGAAAGTAAATTTCAGATTTACTACTTCAAGAATAAAGTTTAAAGTTTTACTACTTTCAAAGTTTTACTACTTCCGGTGTAGAGTTCAAAATTTTATTACTTAAGGAACAGAGTTCAAAATTTACTACTTCAGGAGAAGATTTATAAGTTGGCTACTTCGGATGCAGATTTCTGAGTTTACTACTTCAGGAGCAGATTTCTATGTTTGCTACGTCGGGGGCAAAGCATAGAATATTTAGAATATTTTTTCTCAATTATTTTACCTCTTCTGCAGGTGAGTCGTGATAACTTCACAACCAAACGCATGTTCGTATGTATAAGCTTTATTACATAAAGTCAAATTCACTCAGGGAATTGATCTATATTTATCAAAAATTCTCATTCTTCGAGAATGGAATATAATCATCTGAACGTGTCTTAACCATATAAAGTTATGATTTCTTAGAACCTCTTTTAAGATATTGCTACTTTATGAGCAAATCGAGGCATATATAATATGTAGAGAATTTTTCTCTAACACGTCTTCAGTTATAGCCACAATAATGCATAGAAAATATTGTCACTTCTGATGATCATATATATTTTACAAATTCTTATTTAGCCATTAAGGGATATGAAATTAACTATCAGAATCCTTCTTATCAATATTGTTCTCCATGAACAAATTTGAGACATAAGTGATCCAGAACCAATTAGGTTCTCATGGACCAAACGAACCATAAAATTAATGCTAAAAAATTCTTGAATTCTCAGTACTTAAAAACAACGTTTGGCAATAGAATAATGGGTATCTCACGTGATAATCACATATTCATTGTGATTTAATTATTAGTAATATCACTAGGATTATTACTATTTAACTTACGGAATGATTATGACCATCAATTAATGGATGATGATATCCTTCATCTATTTGATATATAATTCAGCATAAGGACATGGATTCAAAATTCTACCATAATTACTTACCTGAAAATTGGTCTGAGAATGGTAATTTCACCGTTCTACCAATCTTTGAATCAATTGGCTTTGATCTTTTCAGCATATATGTTCAATATAGCAGAGTCTCATGCAGATAACGTATTATGAAACAATAAAACTAGAACAAGAATTGAAGGAAATATTTTCCATGATTATTTTATTCTTTGAATGTAATAATATATACATATTACAAGACTACTGTTTAGGCTACAATTACGGTATCAAAATATTTACATTCTAAATATAAAATATACCTAAAGATTATGTTTATAATCAAGGATATTTTCATAATCTATCATTCCCCCGCAGTCTTAGCGGGAGGTTCTCGTACGCTGAGATTGTCCCTAAAATCATCAAAGAGTATACGCGGAAGACCTTTTGTGAATATATCTGCAATCTGATAGCGGAACGGGACATGGAGAACATGAACTTGTCCACATGCAACTTTTTCTCAGACAAATAAAATATTCATCTCAATATGTTTAGTGCGTTGATGTTTCACGGAGTTCCCCGACAGATATATGGCACTCACATTATCACAATAAACGATGGTTGCCTTTTTGATCGGACAATGGAGCTCCAGTAGAAGATTACGGAGCCAACACAATTCAGAGACAACATTCGCAACCCCTCTATATTCGACTTCATCACTAGACCGAGATAATGTGGGTTGGCGTTTCGACGACCACGAGATCAAATCGTCGCCGAGAAATACACAATAACCAGAGGTGGAGCGTTTGGTATTCGGGCATCCACCCCAATCAGCATCGGTATAAGAAATGAGACCAGAGATGGATGACTTATAAAGATGCAAGCTAAAATCAAGTGTACCCCGAACATACCGCAGAATCCGTTTGAGAGCACCCATATGCTCTTCCTTCGGGTCATGCATGTGTAAACATACATGTTGAACATCGTATGATATATCGGGTCTCGTAAAGGTGAGATATTGTAATGCCCCTGCTAAACTGCGGTAGTATTTCGGATCGCCATATGGAGACCCTGAAGAGTTACTTAATTTAGCATTTGCATCCACCGACGTAGGTGACAGCTTACATGAGGACATGCCGACTCTGTCAATTATCTCCTCAGCATATTTTCTTTAACAAAGAAATAGACCATCTGTATGTAGAGTTACAGCAATACCTAAAAAATAGTTCAAGGGACCCAAATACTTCATAGCAAATTCAGATGCAAAGAGAGACATAATATACTGGCGAAGGGAATCAGACGATGTTATGAGGATAATGTCATCAACATAGAGAAGAATGTATGCCATGTCATTTCTTTTCTGATAAATAAACAAAGATTGATCTAATTTTCTATATGAGAAGTCCAGTGTGGAAATAAAATCAGCAAACTTGTTATACCATGCGCAGGGGCATGTTTGTGACTATATAAAGACTTATTCAACAAGCAAACATAATCTGGATGATTAGGATCTCAAAATCCCAAAGCTTGGTGAATGTAAACTGTTTCCTGGAGGTAACCGTGGAGAAATGCATTTTGACAGAGCCAAATCGAGAACTGTCCGGATAGTCTTCGGCTTAACAACTGGGCTAAAGGTTTCATCACAATCCACACCAACCTGTTGAGACCTGCCATCACCAATAAGACGGGCTTTGTGCCACTCAAAGGAACCATTATATTTCTTTTTATGACAAAAAATCCACATGGAACGTATTATGTTTACATTAGAAGGACGGGCCACCAACTCCCACGTCCTATTCTTAATAAGAGCATCAATTTCATCTATCATCGCGGCTTTTTAATTCGGGTCTGATAGGGCAGCTTTCGGGTTATGGGGAGTCGGGGATGGTTGAACAGAGGATGTCAGATTAAAATGACGCTTAGGCCTAAAAATCTCATACATGCTCTGGTTTCGATGGACCGGGTTTGGGCCTGACCCGAAATGGGCTGCCAAGGTAGTGGGATTGTTTGGTTGGTGTGGGCTGAGGCAATGGCCTGTTGGTTATTAGGCCCGGTCACTAAGGAAGAGAAGGTCGGCCCAGCCGAAGGGGTGGTGGGATTTTCTGGGTTGGGCCGCGGGTAACAGTGGGAGGTCCACTGGACCGAGGGAGCTGGGCAGGGCAGTTTAACTGGACCGAGGGAGAGAGGGCAGTGGGCTCCCTCGATTGGGCTTGAGCCGTTAGGCTGGTTAAGTGAAATTGCAAGAGGGGATGTAGTCCAGTGCCCAAAAAATCATACGAGGAAGGGGAAGAAGTGTGTATGTTGGCAAACGGAAATTTGGACTCATCAAAAATAACGTGACGAGAGATGAAGATTTTCCCATTAGACATATCATAACACTTATAGCCGCGATGATTTTGTGGGTATCCCAAAAATACACATGGAGTGGAACATGCTTGAAGTTTGTTTATTGTGGTGGAAGGAAAGAGGGGGTAACATAAACACCTGAAAACTCTCAAATGTGTGTAGGAAGGATCCCGATGATAAAGAATTTGTATGGGTGAGAAGTTTGAAAACTGTTTGCTAGGGAGAATGTTTAAAAGGTACGTGTCCATTTGAAGAGCATGATGCCAAAATGATGGTGGTATGGACAAATGAGCAAGAAGTGTGTGAATTAAATTATTTATTGCTCGTATTTTACTTTCGGCTTTCCCATTTTGAGAAGTGTGTGGACAAGAGAGACGAAAAACCATACCATTTTTGTGACAAAAATCCTTAAAGTTGTCATTTATGAATTCCCTCTCATTATCACATTGGAAACACTTAACTTCTCAAATTGGATTTGAATGAAAGCACTAAATTGCATGAAAATAGTGTAAACCTGCGATTTTTTTTCAATGAGAAATGTCCATAAAAATTAGCGTAATCATCCAAAGTAATCATGTAATACTTATGACCGGCCGAACTTAAAATCGGAGATGTCCATAAGTCACTATGCATGATATCAAACGGCATAATAGTGTTCAAAGTAGACAAAGAGAAATGTAATTTAACATATTTCCCAAAAATACAAGACTGACAAACAGGAGAACCCAAAGATTGTTTACAATCAATAAACTTATTTTTCCTAAGGAAGTTTAACACGAGTGCTCCCGGGTGTCCCAAACGATTTCCATAAAGTAGGAGAAAGAGCAGCAAAAGTTGATGGACTGGTGACTTGGTGATTGGTGGTGTTGGTGATAGGATATAAATTCTCAATGCTAGTACATCTCATTAGTGGCATCCCCGTCCAAATGTCCTTCACAGAAAACCCAAACGGATCAAACTCAACAGAAATATTATTGTCAGTTGTGAAACAACGTACATATATCAAATTTTTAATAAGTTTGGGTGCATGTAGGACATTATTTAAATGTAAAAGTGGGAAGGGGGGGAGGTTGGATTTCCCAATGCCACGAATTGGAATTTATTATCCACTGTCAACCACAATATTTTTATTACTGTTCATATTAAAATAAGACGAGAGAGTACCTTGAGATGTCGTCATGTGAGAGGTAGCTCTAGGCTGCCGAGTAGGTGGTGGTGGCTTGGCCCACGACGACGTATGGTACGGGCAAGGAGGGCTGCTCACTGTTGTGGTGCCCAAGCCCACGGTGGGTATTGCCCCCACGGATGCCCACTGTTTGGCTGAACTTGCGGCTGCCACTGCCCGGGCCTGGTCTGCCCCTGTTGCCGCCGTCGGACTGGTTGCCACCACCACGGCCACATTCCCTTCCGCCATTATTTTTTCCTTTGTTATTGTTGTGATTTTGACTCTGTTGTTGTTGCGATTCATTGCATTACCCGAACCAGAATTTTGAGGTCCAAAATCATGGCTGCCGTTGCCGCATGTTTTATTTTCCGGGTTTCTTCGAGAATCAATCTCGATCGAGCCTCATAGAATGGTGGCAATGGATTATTTTATTGAATGAACGTAGCAACACCATCATATTGTTCATTCAAACCCGTAATTAATTAGAGAACTAACCTTTGATTCGTCATTGGTGCACCAACATTGGATAGTTGATCGGAAAGCATTTTTAACTCTTGACAATATGCGGAGACGTTTGGAAAATCATCCATCTTGACACTGGTGAATTGATTTTCTAGATAAACCACACGAGAAATCTTGTTATCTTGAACAATATTTTCCAAACGCTTCCATGCTTGTTGAACCTTTGAATCCGGTTCCAATATGGTGTGCAAAAGATCGTTTGATATGGTGCCGTAAATCCATTGAAGGACTATAGCATCCAAGCGAGACCATAGAGCCATATCAATGTCGGTGGACTTGTCTCTCTGTGACAGCCGATTGAGATTTTGGAGAGAGAATATGATCGATGACTTGGTATGCGCGGCTATGAATTTTGAATAACTCCGTCCAAGATGAATATTGCCATTTTTTCATCTCGAGAATCACATGATTGAAGTTCTTGACGTTGTTGGCGGCAAGAGCGGGATGGAATTTGTTTTGGTCAGCCATTGTTAGTCGAGAATGATGAAAAGATGAGGACGAGAGGTGAGGAAGAACCCAATTAGGGTTTTGGCGAGGAAGAGACCGAATTAGCGTTAGGGTTTCGACGAGGAAGATGGTCGAACTAGATGTGGTGTCGCCGGTTTAGGGTTAGGGCTAGGGGTTAATTTTTGGCTCTTGATACCATGAAGGAAATATTTTCCATGATTATTTCATTCCTTGAATGTAATAATATATACATGTTACAAGACTATTGTTTAGGCTACAATTACGGTATCAGAATATTTACATTCTAAATATAAAATATACACAAAGATTATGTTCATAATCAAGCATTATTTCCTTAATCTATCAAGAATATTATAGAGAAAGAGAGAAGAGAGCATGATTCATTATTTCTCTTGAAGGATATGAATACAATGAAGAGAACATCTCTAGTTATAATAGAAAACTGACTTGTCCCAAAGTTACTAACCCTAACTTTTCTTGTAGAGATAGACATTCAAAATAATAAATAATATTTATAACAAAGAATTATATTTTACTTCCCACCACCATTTTTATTTTAAAATACTCAATCAATATCTATAAGAATTGTAGTTCAAGATCCAATGAAATAATTTCTATGATTTTTTATTTAATATATATAAATGTACATATATATAATATACTTTTTATACAAAAAATATAATTATTTATAGTATTTTTGTGGGCATCGAAGGGACGGGTGGTGGAATGGAGAAGTTCAAGGAAGGGTGGAGGCGAAGAAGAAGGCGTATGCGAAGTGGGTGGAAAGCAAGGACGAGGAGGAAAAGAGGACTAATAGTGAATGTTATAAGATGGCGAAGAAAGAGGCTAAGTTAGCGGTTACAACGGCAAAAATGACCGCTTTTGAATGCATATATGTAGAATTAGAGGTCAAAGACGGGGATAAGAAGTTGTACAGGCTTGCCAAGGCGAGATAAAGGAGGGTCGTGACCTGGACTAAGTAAAGTGCATCAAGGATGAGGACGGCAAAGTACTGGTGGAGGAGACACCCGTTAGACGGAGATGACAACCCTACTTTCATAAATTTTTGAACGAAGAGGGAGACAGAGACATTGTGCTGGAGAATTTGGAGCAATCAGAGAGGAGTCGTGATTTTAGGTATTGTATGCGTATTGAGGTAGAGTATATTAAGAGCGCTATTAGTACGATGCACAGGGGTAGAGCGACCGAGCCCGATGAGATCCTGGTGAAATTTTGGAAGAGTGCAAACGTGATAGTTTTGGAGTGGCTGACTAGGTTGTTTAATGTAGTTTTTAAGATGGCGAAAATGCCTGAAGAATGGAGGTGGAGTACGGTGATTCTGTTGTATAAGAACCAAGAGAGACATTCAAAGTTGCAAAAATTATAGGGTTATCAAGTTGTTAAGCCATACTATGAGAGTTTTGGAGAGAGTGATGGAGATGGGGGTGCGGAGAGGCTTGGATATTGTAGAGAACGGGTTTGGATTCATGTCGTGGCGTTCAACAACATAGGCTATTCATCTTGTGAGGAGCCTAGTGGAGCAATACAGGGAGAGGAAGAAGGACCTTAACATGGTGGTCATCGACCTTGAGAAAGCCTATGACAAAGTTCATAGAGAGGTTCTATAGAGGTGCTTGGAGGCTAGAGGTGTACCTATGACATATACTAGGGTGATAAAGGACATGTACGAGGGAGCCAAGACCCGAGTGAGGACAGTAGGAGAAGATTTGGAGCACTTTCCAGTCATGATGGAATTGCACCAAGGATCATCTCTCATTCCGTTTTTATTTGCCTTAGTGATGGATGTTTTGACGCGGCATATACAGGGAGAGGTACCATGGTGTATGTTATTTGCGAAATATATAGTGTTGATTGACGAGATCTGCGGCGGACTCAATGCTAAGCTAGAGGTTTGGAGATAGACTCTAGAGTCTAAAGGGTTCAGGTTGAGCAGAACCAAGACAAAATATTTTGAGTGTAAGTTCAGTGGCGTGATGCGTGAGGCCGACATGGATGTAAGGCTTGATACACATGTCATCCAAAAGAAAGGAAGCTTTAAGTATTTTTGGGTCTATTATCCAAGATAATTGAGAGATTGATGATAATGTCGCACATCGTATTGGAGCGAGATGGATGAAATTGAGGCTCGTTTCAAGAGTCTTGTGTGATAAGAAGGTGCCACCAAAACTCAGAGGCAAGTTTTACAGAGTGATGGTTAGACCAACTTTATCGTATGGGACGGAGTGTTGGTCAGTCAAGACCTCTCACGTTCAGAAGATGAAAGTTGTGAAAATGAGGATATTGCGGTGGATATATAGGCATACTAGGAGAGATAGGATTAGAAATAAAGATATTAGAGACAATGTGAGAGTGACCTCGATAGAGGACAAGATGCGGGAAGCGAGATTGAGATGGTTTGGGCATGTGTAGAGGAGATGTGTGGAGGCCCCAGTGCGGAGGTGTGAGAGGCTGGCTATAGATGGCTTCATGAGGAGTAAAGGTAGGCCGAAGAAGTATTGGGGAGAGGTGATTAACGGGATATGGTGCAGTTGCAGTTACCGAGGACATGACCGTAGATAGGAGGTTGTGGAGGACACGGATTAAAGTAGAGGGTTAGTAGGTAGTAGAGTGGTGTCTCGCTTATTCTCCCTTATTATTAGAAGTCGTAGTATTTCTCATGTTATTTCTTGTTTTTAGATTTATGTTATTGTTCACTGTCTCGTGTTCTCCGCTTGACATACTGTTTTGTTGTAGTTATTGCTCATTCGTTACTATTAGTCGTAGTATTTCTCCTATAGTTCTTGTCCTTTGATTTCTATTATTATTTATTGTCTCTTGTTCTTCGCTCCTTTTTCCATTTAAACTGCTATGTTATTGCTTTGTTCTGAGCCAAGGGTTTATCAGAAACAACCTCTCTGCCTCCTGAGGTAGAGGTAAGGTCTGCTCCCCAGATCCCACTTGTGGGATTCAACTAGGGTATATTGTTGTATTTACAGTATTTTTGTAAAATTTCTATCTACATAAACATTTTTTAGGCAACGACATATACACCCAGTGTAATCCCACAAGGTGGGTTTGGGAGGGCAGGATGTACGCAGACCTTACATCTATCTTTGTGGGGTAGAGAGGTTGTTTCCAATAGACAATTAAATATTTTTTAGAGAATGAATTAATTCTATCAAGTGTCTTTCTCAATTGATCTTCAAAAAGATTGTTTTTTTCCTTTAAGAAAGAACATTAAGAAATTAACGGTTTCTCTCTTATTCATCTTCTTTCATGCTTTTGACAAATTGGTTATAGTATATATTTTAATAGAGTAGATTTATTTTTTAATTCTAACTTTTTCCTTGTGTAAATCCACTATGAATTGTGGTCCCTTAACTTTCTTTCGGTGGAAATTCAAGAAGGGGTTCCTAAAAAAGATGTCAAGTTAAGAAAGGAAAAATAAATAAATCAGAAGCTTATTTTATTCAAAATATCATTTAACTTGGAAAATCTAGATTAAACAAGCGAGGATGCATGCATCTTCATATACACATGAGGACCACACCAACTCAGAACTTATACCACTAAGTATAATAGAACTAAAAGGATCACAATTTGGTAGAATTAGACGAATAAAAATTATATCTACGAGACGTAATTAGAATACATCGGAGCATTTGTCTCACAAAAAAGGCTCAAAGTCAATACTTCTATGCCTTTGGAGAGAAAAAAACAATTTAATGTCTTGGCAATAAATGATAAGGAAAAAGAACTTTGGGTCTAATTCGACTTCAAAATTTAACTCGTAAGGTGATTATTATTCAAGACCACCAAATTTTCATCCTAAAGTTGACGTGGCACGTCAAATTCAACATACACACGCCCAGACCTGACATTAGAGCCCAACATAGGGTAAACCAAAAATTGTGATAGGTCACTATCATTATAAAATAAACTAGATTTTGAAACTTCATAAGCATTATGAGGTGAGTATTACCCAAGACCATATATAAAGAAATCAAATCTCCATTCGACAACCGATATGTGGGACAAATTCAACAGTGATAAACATATCTTCTTTTGTAACTTTTAACTGTTAACTCTCTAACAACAATACAAGCAAACAGAGAAAGTATTTCAACTAGTATCTGTAATAATTAGGCTAGACTTTGACGATTCGAGTATTCCAAGTGATACTCTTATGATTGTATAGCGACTCTTATGTAGCTTTTTGTTATATATATATATATATATATATAATCGTTTATAAACAGAGAAAAAAAGTGTGGAAACAAGTTGGCTTGGGCTTTGGCTTTGATTTTAAATAGGTAGTGTTCCATCTAATAACCAAACTTTAACAATATTTGCTTTTTAAACCAAAGAACTTTTAAAACTTTCGAGGGTTAAAAATAAAAGGACCTCATTACAACTAAGCTTGAAAAGATGTTCATCCCTAATCAAGTGGAACCCAACTTAATTAAAGAAGTCACAAAGATTAGAGACAAAATCAACAACAACATACCTAGTAAAATCCCACAGGTGGGGTCTAGGGAGTGTATATGTAGGCCGGCCTTATCCCTACCGGGTAGAGAAGTTGTTTCCCGTAGACCTTCGGCTCAAGAACAGCGTATACTAAAACAGGTTTGAAAAAAACATGAGTAGAAAGCTAAGATGAAAATATCAAAGAAAACAAGAGTATTGATAGCAAAAATAGTAAAGATAGCCATAGTAAAAAGGAACAACCGTAGTAATAAAAATTAGGCAAAATCATTAGCCGTAAATGATCAACTTAGCAACAACCTTTCTAATAACTAACAGTCAGAAATGCCTTGCAAACAGATGTTGGAAATGCAGAATTGCAAGTCCACCAACCAGTCCTTCCAAATGACAAAAAGGAGATGGATCCATTCATCCAGCCAGCTATTTCAATCTATCAACAAGAAATCAGCAAGCACACCTGCTCATAAACCCGGAGATGAAATACATTTCTGTTCCAGGTATGTTCCATGAAATCTTTACTCGTTCGATGAATCAATAAAACATCATCTACTATGAATAGCAGTACATCACATTTTCCTATTATGATAGTAAAAATGCTGATATTGACCTTAATACTATAGCAGTCGATATCCTGTAAGTAACTAACAATGAGGATATCTATGTTACAATAACACAAACCACTATCTAATAGTGAGCCAAATGATTACGGAACCCGAGCTGGAAACAACTATGAAATTTCAGTGGGGAAAAAAATGAATCAATTGATATCTGACACAACAAAAACGAAATAATATACTAAAAATAAAAAAATATCTTCACATTTCCTTCTTTAACTAATACTACAAAAACAGAACTACAATCTGCCAAGTGTGAGGACAAACAGACATTTCAGTGTCCACACCACAAACCATACTTCCATTTACATGATCACTCCTTGCATATAACATCCAGGTAAGAAAGTATTGTAAAGCCGACTCACCCGATACCTGATCCCGGAGCTTGATTTTAATCATTATCTAACCTCTACCATATTAGCGAATAGGGTGGTACTGTGGGATCCCTCGCTTTGGGGGTAACTTCCTCAAAATAAATAGGACAAGCAAAGAAGGCAGTATCTCCACTAACTGCAAAGAGTTTTAAAAATTTGTTTAGTCTCAAAACATATAGAAAAGTATTATTCCATTTTTATGCACTTTCTGCCCCCTCCCCCCCTAAAAAAAAAACAAAGTAAAAAACACCATATCAAAGAATACACTCATAATTTGGAATTTAGATCAAACTAGGGCATAGATAGGACACGATCAAATGAAATACTCCTATCCCAATTTATGTGATACTTTTTCCTTTTTAGTCAGTCCAAAAAAATGACACCTTTCTATACTTGGTACAAATAACAATTTAACTTTAAACTTCCCAATTTACCCACCCGATATCTATGGCTTGTTTTAGACCACAAATTTCAAAAGTCTTTTTTTCATTCTTAAACTCTGTACCCAGTCAAACACCTTCACATATATTGGAACGGAGGGAGTAATAATCATGCTTTAATTTCAGAACAGTATTCCCACTCCCTGTGTCTCAAACACTTCACCATAATCTTAAGATTAAAGTCAATTTAACCAAAACGTCAACCAAGAGAAAGAAACCTAAACATGGTATAAGCAAGAAACTCCCATCCCCAACTCAAAGGACTAAATAGAAAAGGAGACAAACAGAAGTTTAGCGCATAAAAGAAATTTTAAGATGCCACAAAAGCTGACTTGTCCAATTTTGTCATGATTTGGCAATTATTATATACAGAATACTGACTGCCAATACTTTTTTTCATTCTGGCATGACGACCAATATGCATACCTAAAGAAATACTACTAAAAGTCCAGCGATATGGAACTCACCAGGTAATATATCAAATTCAAAATCGGATGATCCAAAACATCAAGATCTGCAGCTTTATCAAATGCATTGAAGCACATCTGTGGCAAATATCATCAGAGAAAAACTTACTATTAAGCCATATAGAAGAACCAAATTGGCTTCATGCCCTTTAGAAAGAAAGTTGATGCATCAGCTAAGAGACTAACTTATTGAATCAAGATAGATTTTAGAGAAAAAGAAACTATCTAAAGCAAAACATAAATATCATTCACACAAGAACATGGGCTAGTTATGGATCTCTGGCATAGTAATAAGTCAGCTAAAAATTGGTTAGTTTACAAGGAATATGGACTTACCATAACGCATCTAATGAGGAAGCATGAAAAACATATTGTTGTAACATAGCCAACCTGCAGAAGCCAAAAAAGTATGAGCGGACAAAAGACGTAAAATAAGAAGAAACAACCCAAAATGAAAATACCAAGAACGAAAAGATACTAATAATGTACCTCCTGTAGCTTCTTGCGTCTCCCTTTTGATTCTACTGGAAACCGCTGTAACATAAGGAAAAGCCTGGAAGGAAGTGATAGAATATCAAGGCAAATTATGAGGTGATATTGAAGGATGAATATGAACAACATACAAGTTGCACACACCTAATTATTTAAACATAAGAGTAAGTGTGAATATAGCAAGTCAATCCACAAACTAAACAAACATTGCAGTATCTTAATACTTTAATTACTACTTTTATTTTCAAACAGCATGTTCAACAATACTATGCAGCTGTCTACGACGGTACAATGAACTAAGATCATGCTTTTGTGGAAAACAATTGTGCTTCAGTTAATTTTCCAAAAATGACATCATTAGACGGGGCAATAAAAGTTTGCTTGAACTTTCACTAAAAGTAAGTGTAATTGAAAACATTTTACCTTTTTAACAAAGTAATTTGCTAGTAACTGTCCAAATGACAACACTAGCCAAATATTATTTTTCAGTTATTTTAAAAATTTTGACATCCATTACTATCATACATAACCAACTCTAGCTTCCAAAGCAGAAGTGTCCAGAATAGCCACGAATCAGAAGATAAAGCGTCCTTTATACGAACAACAGAAAAAAGTGCTAAGCATTATGCTTGAGTCTTGGTTTATACTCATTCTGTATGCCATTCAACAAATGTACATTTGGTAGTTACTGTCAGTGACAAAACGACTGACAATAGAAATTAGATTTACCTTCCACCATAAAGGAGAAACCCCAATGCTGCAAATAGGGATACACCTGCCAGGACATTGTGTTAGTACTTTGCAACAGATTCATGCAATTGAAAGCACTTAAAATAAGTTAAATCTAAAACAAGAACCTGCAAAGAACATCTTGGATAAGATGACGAGTACTCGAATAGGTTTCCACCATATTATCAGCCACAATATAATCTGCAAGAAATTAGAAGCAACGAAATATCAGCAATTTAGAAGAGTAAACCCTTGTCTCACATGCTCTTACAAGAAAGTACTACAAGTACTGCATAACTATCGCATATTTACCTGAATAGCATAAACCACTCCGTTAATTGTGAAGAAACTAGGTCTAAGCCCATCTGTGGATACAGCACGTGCCTGTCACATGAAAAACAGATATATTAACCTCGAGAACAGAAATATCTGCACAAAACTAAGACAGAGACCACACAAACCTGGTAGTATATCTCAGCCCAGAATAACACTAGAAGGGCATAAGTTGTGAAGAATGCAAGACTTGGCATATCAAGCAAAATATGTTGGACAATCTGCCAAAATGTAGCATACAATATTACGAACTGAAAGTACTGTAAAGACAAAATCATCAACCAGACATAAATGTAGTTGCGGTGCCTAACCTCGGGGTTCAACTTCTGAATATCCCGACGAAATACAAAAACTAGCGACCGAACTGCCAAGAACATGAAGACACAATTAAATAACAAAGACTACAGGACCGATCATTTGAAAAGCATATGTAACGAAACTCCCAACCAGGATGTTTAAGAAACAAATGAGGAGGAAAAAAAAGCAAAAGATACCAACCTCCATTCACTAAGAAATTGAGAAAGTGGAAGACTTTTTGAGTGGTCCAACCATATTCAGGAACTCTCATTTGAATGCGAATTAATTGAACCTGGAATTGCCAAATTACAAAAGTCAGAAACAAATTTCTGAGCTGCACGTAATTCGAAGTATTGGTGGCAGTGATAATAGTTTTTTAGAGCAATAGCAGAATAATAAAATGATTATCTGATGCGCAACACCACATCTTTGACATGGAAATTTAAGCAAGTATACCAAAATCAATCAATGAGACACAAAAAGAACCAACTTGGTGACGCTTCATATTCCAGACTCCAAGCCATATGCCCCTCTTTTTTGCACACATAAACCAATTAGCGAAAATTAGAAACAGTTTTAACTTTCGCCAAAAATATACATAGTATAACTGCAATTTCCCTCGATCACCTCAACTTCTCAGTTTTTCCATGATTACATGACCACCCCGAACCCCAACACCCCCCACCCCAAATCAAAAATAATAATCATAAACTTTCAGGGAACACACCGTGCAATTCTGTAAAAGTTTTACCTACTTCAACAACTTCCCTTTTTAGTTTCAAGTTTCAGTTTTAATAACTATAAATTTTCCATATTCGTTTCAAGGACCGCCAAACACAAGTCTACTATGCCTCACATTTGAAAGTTCCACAGATTCTTCCCTTGACAATCAGATTAAATTTTCTAGTTACATCATGCACAGGATATTCAATTTGAATAAAATATTGTGTACTACTCCCTCCGTCCCAAATAGTTGTCACGTTTTGGAGAGTCAATTTGACTAATCTTCGGAGCTAAATTGGATTAGTTAATTCACTATTTTAAAATTTAGATATTTACAAACTATACGAAAGTTTCTAAAGTTGCAATTTTTCTCATATCAATATGGTTAAAAAAATGCATCTCACAATTTTGTTCAAAATTGATGCAGTTTGACTCCCGATTAGCGAATAGACAAGCAAACATGAAGCAATTATCAAATTCTTCATACATCTCCAACATATATACGTGCGCGAGAAAGCTTACTTTACCTATTAACATAACAATTCATGTAAAATTACATGCTCAAAATTAAGAATTTAAAAAGGCTGAGACGGAGAGAGAAAGAGAGAATTCAGAGGGAGTATCAAATAGACAAGCAACCACGAAGCAATTATCAAATTCTTCATACATCTCCAACACATATACGTGTGTTTGCGCGAGCTTACTTTACCAATTAATATCAAATTCATGTAAAATTACGTTCTCAAAATTCAAAATTCAAAATTACTGAGACAAAATTACAGAGAGAGAGAGAGAGAGAGATTTACGAGAGCAACGGCGGCGACAATGCCCCTCTCTTTTGCACACATAAACCAATTAGCAAAAATTAGAAACAGTTTTAACTTTCGCCAAAAATATACATATTATAACTGCAATTTCCCTCGTTCACCTCAACTCCTCAGTTTTTTCCATGATTACATGACCACCCCGAACCCCAACACCCCAAACCGAAAATAATAATCATAAACTTTCAGGGAACAAACCGTGCAATTCTCTTAAAGTTTTACCTACTTCAACAACTTCCCTTTTTAGTTTCAAATTTCAGTTTTAACAACTTTAAAGTTTCCATATTCGTTTCAAGGGCCGCCAAATACAAGTCTAATATGCCTCAAATCTGAAAGTTCCATAGAATTCTCTGATAATTTTATTCCAATGACATTCTGTTATTAATCTGTATTCCAAAAAACCAGTAAATAATAAACACTGGAAATAAACAGAATCAGTGTTGAAAAATAAGAATAATTTTTCAGAATATAATCGAGCCCACTTAGTTCAAAGTGTGTCCTTAAGGAAATTATTCCCCTCACAGTAATCGAGGTTGATGGAATATCCCCTCCCAGGATAGAACGATTATCTTACCAGAATAGTAGTACTCCAAATTCAAGTAGCGGCGAACCACTCAACGGCAGTATATCACACATAATTTATTTGTGCAGAAGAAGAAGAAGTTTGTATTGTTCAGAAAATTCGTAAGTAAAATTCTGAGGAATCAAATGAATTTATAGCCATGGAAGTATTGTTTCCGAATCCGAAGCCGAAGCCGAAGCCGAGCCGAGCGACGACGGCGCGAGGGGTCCTTGCCCCATCAACCCTTTTACTGACAAGAAGGAGTAATTCTACTTATAAGTAGAAGAACTTTTATTTCCACTACCGATGTGGGACAAATGCTTATTTTATAAAGCAAGAGGGAACTCCCACTTTTCTTTCCACTACTGATGTGGGACAACTCCCACTTTTCTTTCCACTACTGATGTGGGACAACTCCCACTTTTCTTTCCAATCATTTCTCATTCACCAATATCAATACCCAACACATTCAGATTCATCTTTGAAGTTACATGATGCAAAGGACATTCAATTCGAAATCACAATGTGATATTATCAAATAGATAAGCAAACACGAAACAATTATCAGATATTTAATACATCTCGAACAATACACATGCTTGCGCGAGCTTACTTTACCAATTAACCTCAAATTCCAGTAAAATTACATTCTCCGAATTCAGAAATCTATAGTTACATGATGCACAGGACCTTCAATTCGAATAAAATACTACTACGTACTATCAAATAGACAATCAAACACGAAACAAATTATCAGAATTTTCATACATCTCGAACAATATACGTCCACGTCCTCGCGCGAGCTTACTTTACCAATTAACCTCAAATTCCAGTAAAATTACATTCTCCAAATGCAGAAATTTATAGTTACATGATGCACAGGACCTTCCATTCGAATAAATTACTACTACGTACTATCAAATAGACAAGAAAACACGAAACAATTATCAGATATTTCATACATCTCGAACAATTTTACCTGCGCGAGCTTACTTTACCAATTAACATATAAATTCATGTAAAATTACTACGTACTATCAAATAGAAAAGCAAATCCGAAGCAAATTATCAAAATTATCAAATTATCAAATTATCAGATATTTCATTCATCTCGAACACATATGCGTGTCTTCGCGCGAGCTTACTTTACCAATTATCATCAAATTCATGTAAAATTCAAAATTTTAAAAAAAGAGAGAGAAATTTACGAGAGCAACGGCGGCGACAATGCCGTAGAGAATAGCTAGGACGTGGAATATACGGTTTTGCCAAACAATAGATCTGTTCACATCTTCCGACCAATTCATTGCTTCATTCAATTGGTACGTCACCACCGCCGTAGCCGTCGACGTCGCCGTCGACGCCGTACTCGACGGGCTTACGACCATCTCTGCCCGTCTCATCGCCGGAGATTCCAAAATCAGAGTTCAGTTTCCCTTTTGGTACCGGAATTGTTATTTTTTTTTTCGTTTTTCTATTCTTGTTTTAAATATTTTAAATAACCGGCTAGGAAGGAGAGGTGTAAATGTATTTATATTTATATAACAGCCACGTTTTCTTATCCTTGTCGGATTTGAAGTGCAATCATGTGTTTAATGGAGTAATTGAGGGGTAATGTTGTCATAAAATGTACAAGTTCTTACTGCATTAGGAAAGGAATGGGAGGTAGGAAAAATATATTTTTATGTTATATTGAAAGGAAAACAATAGACAATGACGGCAATAACAATAACATATTTAGTATAATTTTATCAGGATGAATCTGAAAAGAATAGAATATACGCAAACCTTACATTTATCTTGTGAAGAAGTTATTTCCGATATCAATAGTAGACGATAACATTGAGCAAAATCATAAGCTAAAAAAATCACATTAATAATGAATAGTGTAGTAAAGAAAAATAGGAACGAGAAACTTATACGATAACTATATAATTTAGTTTCCTTAAAATCATATAGATTCGGTATACTATAGGATGGTAATTGAAATTTTATTAAGATAATATAATAAAAAGAATTGACAGTGCAGCGACGCAGGTTCTAAGCTGGTGTTTGGTCATAGATTTTAAATCAAATTTTAAAATTTTATTTTTGAAAACCTGTTTGATCATTAAAATTTATTAGATTTTGAAAATTTATCTTCAAAATATTTCAAATTCCAAAAAATTGTATAAACCAATTTTTGGAATAAATTTCACTTTCAATCATAAAACTTCAAATTTTTCCAAATAATGTATGTCCAAACTCAAATTCTAAGTTCCAAAAATCACAAACTTCACAAATTCAATTTTCAAGTTTCTAACTTCAAAATCTGCGGTGTAACTGAAGCTAAGCCACGTAGTCTTATCACTGTCGGATTTCAATTGCAATCATGTCGTTTAATAAGAGTTAGTAGGGGTAATATTGTCATAAATGTACACGTCCTTAATGCATTAGGAAAGGATTAGACAAGTAACCAGCATCGCCGGTGAATGTTTCCCGCCTGTTTTGAACAGATGGGTGTACTTTTCGTTTTCGCCAGGTTGTTTACATGTTCTTATCACAAACAATTTAGGAATGGTTATTACATTTTCCTAGGTGGATTTGAACTAAAAATAAATAAATTTAAATATCAGAATTTAGAAATGGTTATACATTTTCATAGGTGGCCGTGAACTAAAAGATTGTTTTTTTAATTTTTAAATATCATCAACTTTTAAATATACTCTCCGTTCCGGTTTATATAATGCGCTTTCACTTTTTTTTGTGTGTGGTAACTAAACAATTTTATTTACCTAAGTAATAGTACAGATCAGGAAACATAACAAATTGCAGTACTTTGCCAACCTACTCATCAGGGATATGCGAATCTAGAATTTCTGAAATATGAGTTCACCACTAAAAAAATATATATATATATATATTAAGTGGAACCTGATCCCTAGCCTTCTAAGTAAACAACTCAACGTTAGACTAAGTGCACTATTTAGCTTTTTTATAGCATGAGTTCCAACAGATGGTATTATATTAATTTTAAAAAATATATACATCAAACCTAGTTTTATGGGGGAAAATGTATTCACGTGCCCCAATATTAATACCTAAAATCTCCCCTGCATGGATCCCCTTGTTACTACCTCTTGAACACACACAGAGCTAGAGTAAACTTATGGGTTCAGTCGATCATAATAGTTTTAGTCTAAACGCAAAATTTATTTCTAAAAAAAATTATAAGTAATAAATTTTAAAATTAGAACTCAGTAACTTAAAAATGAGAATTTCCAAACTCATAACTTTTAAATTCTGACGGCGTCATTACTTCTTGAATGAACAACTTAATAAGTAGTGTTAGTGACCTAATTTATCGTGTGACGGAATATTTTTTCTTTAGCCTCATATTCCTTTCTTGCCGTAGGTAATAAATGCAAAGCAACAACATTCATCATAGTAGCGGAGTTTCCTTTATCATTTGTTATTGTCCATTATCCTTTGATGTTATAAGTCTAAAATAAGAGTGGCCAGTGGGTCGGGCTCGGGTCTGACGGGTCGGGTCTGGCGGGGTCGGGGTCGGGGCGGGACGGGAGAAGGGGCGGGTCGGATCTGGCGGGCTCTGGCGGGTCGGATGCAGCGGGATGGAGCAAGTCCCGCCGATCCGTCGATATCAGCGGGCGGGCTGGGGATACGGCGGGTTTTCATTTTTTATTTTTATTTTTTAAATAACATGTGTATAAAAAAAATTCAATAAACAAAATAAGATAGTGTAATAAAAATATTCCAATGTTGTTTTTGTGCCTCTTATATTATTTAATAGACATATGATTTTTTTGTAATACAAATACAATTGTCTAAAATCTAAATTGCAATTTTGTGGTGTTGTCCAAAAGTTGCAAATTACATAATAAAATTACAATTAAAAAAATTACATTCTCAAAAAAACCTGTTCTAATTGCTTGATGATTTCATGTGGTTCTTCGGTTGAAATTGGTATTTGTTGGTCAAATTGATCCACGTCGCTTCCACTACCTTCGGTTAAGATTTCGTTGTAGTTTTCATCATCTTCTTCGTTGATCTCCGGTTGACCGCACCTTCTCCGCTCCGCTCGTATCCAATCTCTGAATAATACTGCAATTTTCAAGCTGTCTCCGGCTAATGAGTGTCTGTGGTCTCCTATTTGATATCCGTCACAGAAAAAGCGCTTTCAGACGCAGCTTGACGACGCTTGAATGTTCAAAACATCTCGAGCCATCAATGAAAGTGTCGGAAAGGTCTTCTCATTCCCTCCAAAGATTTCAAAGAAGTCTTCATGTCCATCTTCATTGATAACTTCTTGATACTGCATGTAACCCTGCAAAACAAAAATATTCAACTCGCTAATTTGGTTAGTAGTAGAGGTACGACCGCACATTCTATTTCTGAGGCTTTCAATACTAGCCGTAGAAACAGCATGTCTTTTGTGAGGTTGTGTTGAAGATGAAGAATATGGTATGGAAGCTGGTAAGTTACTAGCATTTTCTTGTTGATAAAATCTATATATATTTTTGCATTGGTGTTCTACGCTAGACAATACTTCTTCTTTAGTTTGTTCAATATGTGGTGGGTGATTTAGATTTTTGGGACTTGGAGGTGGCAGTACTTCTATACAATCGTAAATAGTTTCAATTAGTGATTTAGTACCGTCTATTTTAATAGTAGGATTTAATACAGAACCAATAATATAAATAGAGGGAATAGGAATAAAATATTTTTTTATTTTGAGAAATATTTTTTTAATAGCTGCCTTATAAGCTGGTTTTTCCATATATTCACTAAGTAATAAAAATATTAGAGTTATATAAAATAACATAGTTGAAATAGTAGGATAATATATACCGGAAAATTCTTTTGTTGCTTGAAAAAATTTCTCTAAAAATACAATAAGTTCAGAAATTTTTTCCCAATCACTATCTAAAATCATATCAGCTGGCTTTTTATTATGAGAGTTAAAAAATAAAGTTATAGGTAATTTATAGTCATAAGCAACAAGTAGTTGCTCGTATAAAGAATTCCACCTAGTGGATACTTCTTGTGGAATTTTTCTAAAAGGTAGTCCACAATCATGACAAATTTTTTATATTCTTTTCTACGTTGTACTTTATTACTTTTAAAAATAAAGTTTATAGCAAATTGTATTTTACTAAGAATGTCTTCAAAAAGTGATAGACCATCCTTTACAATTAAGTTATATATATGGCACGCACATTTTATATGAAAATGGTCTGAAAAAGATGGAGTTAAACTATTTTTTAAAATTGTAATTGCGTAATTGTTATTAGAAGCGTTATCTAATGTAATAGTCATAATTTTATCGGTAATTTCGTAATAATCGCACACTAGATAAATATTTTCTGCAATAAAAGTACCAGTGTGCCTATCATCTATATATCTATACGCTAAAATACGTTTTGCATAGACCATTTATAATCTATCCAATGACAAGTTACAGTTAAATAATCATGGCCGCTAGTACTACGACCTATATCAGACGTGATAGATACTTTGCCATTAAAATGATATAATGAAAAACGTAAATATTGTTGATATTCATGCGCGAATTTAAATACATCTCTCTTAACAGTTGATCTAGGAAACCCGTTAAAAGCAGGATTATATATATCTCTAATGTAATGAATAAAACCGGGAGATGAAGGAAATGAAAAAGGCAAACCCTCCACAGCAACTAATTTTGATATTGCTTCCCTATCTCTATGTTTATTGTATTTAGAGCCTACAATTCCCCCGTCATAGGGTTAATTTGACCCTGTACTTGGTCCGGGACAGTATCAGTATGTGAACCTTGTATTGGGCACACCTAGCTGGATGAGCACTTACTACGTGTCTAATTAAACCCCCGTCCCACCGTGACCTTTTCCAGTTTTAAATTTTAAAACATTTTTACAAATTTTACATATGGCTACTTGATTCTCTACGTCCCTATCAAAAAATGTCCATGCATCTGATTTTAATGGTCGTTTCTTTGGACTTAAATCTCATACTAGGGGAATATGAGGTATTTCAGTTGAAGGTGCACTAGTGGGTGTGTTGTCATCAACATTAGTGGGTATATCATCTAGATCATCGTCTAAATTAAAGTCTTCTTGAGTTCCGTAAAAATAGCTCTGGTCTAAATCTAATGGTATTGTAGGAAAATGTTGAGTATCAACAAAATCATCCTGTGTAGGAATAAGATGACTAGAAGAAGTACCCTTGCCCTGGTTGCCCCTACTAGAAGAAGCACCCTTACCCTTACTCTTACCCTTACCCTTACCCTTACCCTTACCCTTACCCTTAAACATACATTTTAATCCTTCCATTTTAATTATGATAATAAATAATTAAAGACAATAAAATTAAGTGATCTAAATAAAATAAACAGACAATAATAATTTAATGAAGGAACGAATGTACCAAACGCCGACGTAACGTCGACGTGTAATCGAGAGGTTGAAAATTGAAACTTTGCTCGATGGAAGATCCTCAAGCTAGTTGCCAACTTCACTCCCAATTCCCAAATGAATAAATAAAATTGAATATTTAGCAAACAATGTAGACTTGTAGAGAGATATATTGAGAAATTAGATAGATTGTAGGAAGATTTGTGAGAAAGATGAAGAGAAAATGAGTTATTTATAGTTGAAAAATTGGATTAAAGTGTAAATATAATAACTTATGGGTTAAAAATAAATATTAAGGGGTAGGGGGTTGGGGGAGGGGGGCCTAAAATGGCCGTTGGCCAACGGCCATAATCTAAAATGGTCGTTGGTGCAACAACCATTTTTGCAAAGGGGGAAAAAGGGCGGGGTCGGGGTCTGGGTCGGGGCGGGGTCGGGTCTCGCGGGCCTGGGGCGGTCTCGGGTCTCGTGGGACGAGACATCGTCCCGTCCCGAGTTCGAGTCCTGCCCCCGTTATTTATTATTATGTTTTTCGGCTGGCCTGGGGCGGGCTCTGGGACGGTTTGCCTGGTTTGGCCGTCCCGGCCCACTGGCCAGCCCTAGTCTAAAACGGTATTAATCTCCCTTGATAGAGTCTTCTTATTAATACAATATATATAGTGTATATAATATGAATTATAATTGAATGATGATCTTTATTTTACATCATTACACTCAAAAATTAATTACAGAATATACGGAGAATATATAAATATATTCGCTATCACACCCCCTCAGTCGGAGCGGGAGGAGGTCGGACGCTGAGACTGGATCTGAAGTCAAGAAACAGCTACCGAGGAAGCCCCTTAGTAAAGATATATGTGTACTGATATGAAGAAGACACATGCAACACCTTAACATGACCTATGGCAACCTTCTCACGAACAAAATGGATATCCATCTCAATATGCTTGGTTCGTTGATGCTGAATCGGGTTATGAGATAAGTAGACCGCAGATATGTTGTCACAGTAAACCATAGACACCTTACGTAAGGGACAATAAAGCTCCAGAAGGAGGTTTCGGAGCCAACAGATCTCATCAACAACGTTTGCAACGCCTCTATATTCTGCTTCTGCACTCGAATGGGAGAGTGTGGTTTGGCGTTTGGCAGACCACGAGATGAGATTATCTCCTAAGAATACACAATAGCCAGAGGTGGATCGACGTGTGTCCGAACAGCCTGCCCAATTGGCGTCCGTATATGATATCAGTATGGTCGGTGCAGAGGGATAGAGATGTAATCCATAGTCAAAAGTACCCTTAACGTATCGAATGATACGTTTAAGGATTGTAAAGTGAGGCTCCCTTGGGGCGTGTTGTAACCCCCCGTACTTTCGGGTGATGGTTTGGACATCTAGACGTATCCAAATAAAGAGCTTAGTATATGAAAGGATAAAACCCCAAAATAATTTTAAACGTAACAAGTGTGACGACGGAAATCGAAAATAAATTTGGTGCGCGCATAAAGAGGCGATGTACTAGTATTATATCGCATGATTATGATATTGAGTATATGAAGGATTTATAAGTCATCAAGATTTAGGTGAATTGGGATCAAGAAATTAATTATGTGTGTAATTGGGTATATGTTGAATTAGTGGGAGACATGGAGAATTAATTAGCGGGGACAAGATTAGGTGGGATATTACGTGTAGGATGTGAGTGAACTACCTAATGACTAAGGCAATATGATTTAGTAGGTGATTACACCTCCACATTAATAAGAGGTGGCAACCTATGTGATAAGGGGTTAAGGGAGAGGGGACCAAAAGTGGACACGGGTAAAAGAGGGGGGTATATGTATATATGCTAATCACTACTTAGAGAGTGATGATAGGATTAGTATATATATATATATATGTATATATATATATATAGGACATGAAGCAGCAAAAGGTTCCAATATTTTTACATTTAAAAAAAACATACCAAATGTCCATTTTTCGTTCCAGTACAAGAAGAAGAAGGGTTGCTCCTTTCTAATTGGTTGTGATTAACAATTGTAGTAACAGATATCCAACTTTCACCCACCAACGTAATTCTAATTCTTCTAACAACAACGTGATTAACTTTTAAGTGGAATCGGGGTATGTTAAGGTAAATTATTTCTTTCTTTTGGCATGTTCCATGTAACGAAACGTAACCGTAATATTGTTCTATAAATTATTATACTCTTAGAAGTTAAGAATATGCATGTTATTGATTCCTATGTTGAAAGCATGCCTAAATATGTTCCTAAATCCTTATTGAGGTATCTGGGAAAGATGTTGATATTCCCAATGTTAGCCGAAGGTACACGGATATTATGTCATCTGATAAGTTCAGAATGTTTCATTGTCATTCATGCATTTTTATTTGTATTATATTCAATGTATTACCCTGGACCCACATGTGTTATAAACACTACTATACGGTATCAATATATATATATATGTAGGGGATGAGGAAAAGGGAATGACGTTATATACGCGTCACCACCTGCAGCTGGTACAGATATCATGAAAAGGAAGATGCCCAATGAGACCAATATGATAATGATTATGCACATGGAGGCCGAAATGAAATGATTCACACATAGGTTGTTATGGGAAGGAAGATGCCCTTGTGTGGCCAATATATATATGTATACCGCATTTGCATTGTGCATAAGATTTAGGCATATGTATTAGGGCCCTCAGAGGCATTTACTATTGGTCAGTCATTTTCGTCGATTGTTGCTGTCGGCTAATTTTGTCGGCTATTTCTGTTTCAGTTTATTGTTATATCCTTGTTATACTATTGTTCATGCCTGACATACTCGATACATCAGTCGTACTGACGTCCCTTTTGTCGGGGGACACTACGTTTCATATCCGCATAGGCAAGGAGACGGTCCATGTTAATAGGTTGCTGACCTATTGGATTTTGGAGCACTCCCCTTGTTTCGAAGTATCGGTCTAATCTCGGTACGATATATTTTTGCATGTATATATATGGGTATGGTCGGGTCCTGTTCCGACCTTTTGATATCACTTACTCTTTAAAGACTTGTAGACAGATGTCCTGTGTATAGTAGTCATGTATGGCCTGGTCGGCCTTGGCATGAATATATATATGAGTTGGGCTTTCTGGTGCCCGTCATGGCTTTCTAGGGTCATGACACACACTTGCTGAATAACATATGTAATATCAGGCATGGTGAATGTAAGATACTGAAGAGCACCAGCAAGACTCCTATAAAGTGAGGGATCGAGCACCAGATTCCCGTCAGACACTGCTCATAAACCTGGTGAATGTAAGACACTGCCATCTCTAGTGTTGAGTTCTCCCACATCGATAGGATAAATAATTCTTGATCTCCTTATATGGCTTGAGCAATCTTCTTTCTTTAAACTAGCATGGCTTGGGCTACAAACCTTATCTTTTGATCATGTAAATATTGCAACTAGTACTACTGTATCTGCTCCTGCTACTATATTACCTTTACTGCTGCTGGGTTAGATTCCCAGCGTTGTAATAACTAGCTTGTTTAATATTAAGTATCTGTTTTACCCACAAAAAAAAAACTTTGGTATGCCATTTACTTCTAGATCAAGTTATTGCAAGGACGAGAAAATTATAAAAATGGTCCTTTAAGTTTGATGGTAGACTCAAAATAGTACCTTAAGTATATATTAATTTTTTGTTTTTTAAGTTTGCTAAAAAGTAGTAGTAATATTTTTAGTCTCAATTAAATATTTATCAAATTTCGTCTTTGTTAATTTTGACAGGACCTATGAAAAGGTGAAATTAGAGGGAAACTCACATTTTTGGTACAAGTTTTATAGTTTTCGTTATTCTTTTTATTTCTATGGTCAAGTGCAATTCTTTGAAATGATATCTTTGCTAGATTCTTTTTTGTTAGTGTCTATTTGTATGGCATATTTAAAGATTTAATAAAACTTTCTTCATTTATAATTAAATATATTTTTTCACTGTGTTAATTTATGACAAATTTAAAAGATTAATATACTTAAGGGACTATTTAGGACCTAACCTCAAACATAAGAGAACATTTTTGTCATTTTGTCTTGTTCGGACAATCACAAATTTCGAAAAAGATACTAGTAACTATATTCAAATTAATTTTAAAAGGGAAATGGTGCAAATACACCCTCACAAAATCATATAACTTATTTTTTAATAAAAAAATATAATGTGACTTTAAAAAATAGAGTCAACCTATTTCTTTGAGTAGAGTAATTTTTTAAAGTCCCGTGATAATTTTTTTTCTGCTGGGTTGAGTTTAGTTCGTTTAAGAAAATTGATAACTTATTTTTTTAAAAAATCCATATAGATATTTTTCTAAATGAATCAGAATCAAATTATTAGGAAAAAAAATTACCACATGATTTAAAAAAAATAAATGTACTAAAAGAAATAGGTAGACTTATTTGTTAAAGTCTCGTAATATTTGTTTTTGAATTAAAAAATAAACTAAGTGATTATTTAAAAAAAAATTGTAAAATATATAATTACACCATTTATATAATGATAAGATATATTTACATCATTCGTTAACGATATATATATAACTTTTTTAATAAAGGTTAAATCAAGAGAGACCTAAGCATATATAATTGCGAAGAAATTATACGGAAAAAAAAAAAGAAACAGCCGCCGAAGTTGTAACCACGTCCACTACCCTTCTCTGCGGCCGAGCTTCTCTTCTCTGTTGGCTCCCAGCCTTGTCATTTAACGACCGTTTTCTCTTCTCCCAATTGGGTATTCGATATAACAAACATAATTTCAAGAATACGCAAATTTGCCAGAAAAAGATTTGGTTTATTGAAACAGTTTTGAACCCGAAATATCCGATTTGAATCAGGTAAGCTAAATGGGGTTTTGATTTAAGCATTTGATCATGAAATAAAATGATATATATAAAAAATACAGGACTTACTTTGCTCTTTTACGTTTTGTGTGTTTCTCTTGTGTGATTTTTGATGTTGCATGCTTATTTTTGGCTAAATGGGATTTTGGTGGTGGTGGGGGGGGGGGGTTCTTTTAATAATGTTATAAACGATTGTGAATGAAGTTTTTATGAGCATTTGGGAATGATTTTGAGATCTCGTATTCATTTAATTATTGATCTTTTTTTTAAAGTTTTAAACTTTGATACAATATTTGTCTATTGGGAATAACTTCGGGTAAGGATTGTACGTACACACTCTAGTGTGATTGTTAAACTTTGATACCATATTTCACTATCACACAAAATTCTTAATTTTTCCTACTTATTACTAATATATTGTGGATTCACTATCAATAGACTATGAAAAGTTTACTGCTTGAAGCTTTCCATATGAAGGATGTATCCGAAAAAAATGTAGTAAATAACCTATTACAACAGGTTAAACTCGTTAATTTATTCTTCAAATAGCATCTTTTTCTCCGTATTCTGTCAAATACGGTTGTATAAAGTTAAGTTGGACGTCTGCAGTATTGTTTCTATAAGTGGGAGATATAGGGTATTGTTTTTTCTTATGCTTGTTTTTTAAGTAGGCTCATTTGGTTGCTGAATTTCGCAGGATTGCTTGATTTCTCGGTCCTCTGAATATCTTTCCAGCAGGGGGAGCTAATTATAGCTAAATTAATTAGCACTCTCTGCTTTTTTTGCAAAACCTAAATCTCTTCATTCGTCGAAAAAACCTCTTTTTGGAGATTACTTAGCTGATTTGTTATGGCAACTTTGTCACATTTTTGTGGGGTTAAAACTCCTTACCCTTCTCTATTCAAAAGAAGCGTGCACTTCCCACAGCTCGATTTCGTGGCTACTGTTCCCTTTGGTTCTGTGCAAAATAAATTGGTGAAGGCTTCTTGTTGTGAAAGAGTGCAGAGAGTGATATGTAAAGCACAAGCAGGTGATGTAGTTGATCCTAAAGAAACCAAGAATGAATCATTTGGTGGGGGTCCCGGTGAATTGACGTGTGTGATGAAGTTTGGTGGTTCATCAGTAGCTTCAGCGGAAAGAATGAGAGAAGTAGCTGATCTTATTCTTAGCTTTCCGGAAGAGAGACCTGTTATTGTTCTCTCTGCAATGGGAAAAACAACAAACAACCTTTTACTGGTACTTCTTCAAAACCTTTATAAATGATGTTTGAACCTTTAGAATGTGTGTAAATTGTAGGTCTTTTTCTCATTTTTGGTCTGTTTCCCAAAATTAAATACGGGCACTAGCTATACAAAACCTATACCCTGATTATGTATATTGCATGTATATTATATGTATATTTATAGTTAATATATAAAACCTATACATTTTTGTTTGCTATTTTGTAAATTAGATCGCCGGAAAACATTGGACTGTAATTATCTCTAAATTTTATATGTATATATGTATTTCAGGCTGGTGAAAAGGCTGTCAGTTGTGGTGTTTCCAATGTTTCTGAACTGCAAGAGTTGGCTTGTATAAAGGAGCTTCATCTTAGGTAAAGATGAGAATCTTCATTACGAATGTTATTTTGTTTCCAGGATCATTCTTCAGCTATTTGTTTTATTCTAATTCCTCATTTTTATGTGCGTTACACAGGACAATAGACGAACTTGGAATTGAAAGTTCTACCATTTCAAGTAAGTAATTAGTTGGAGCTCCATTGTCATGTTTGTTATTTCAACTTTGGAAAGAAAGGGTAGGGGAACACTTGATTTTCCAAGGTTTTAGCATTTTTTTCTCTGCCGGGGTAAATGTTTGGAGTGATGTGGACTGTGAGAAGTCATATGCCGACCCCAACTTTTGTTTGTAAATGTTAGAATGCTAAATTCTTATGAACTTTATTGTTCAAGCCTCTGCCTACTTTATCCAAAGAACTCTAATATTACCCTCCTAATGCCACAATGCTATATTTAGTAAAAGTGTAACTAAATGTACGATTCTCGTGCATCAGAGAAATAGTTTTAAGCCTGCATAGTCTTTTTAATCTTTTATAAAATCCAACTTTTATAGGCCCAGAATTGTAATGAGGAAACCTTTGAAGAGAAATAAATGCTACTACTAGTAATGATGAATGAATGTTTTCAGCAGCAGATTTGATGGCCTTTTAATGCTTTATGTTCTTCTATCTGTTGCTGGTATTTAGACCAGACTATCTCAGAAGTAATTCTCAAATCTGACATTTTGATTGTGCTATATCTTATTGGGAAAATTTGCAGAGCATTTACTCGAACTGGAACAACTTTTGAATGGAGTTGCTATGATGAAAGAGTTGACTCCACGAACAAAGGACTACTTGGTCTCCTTTGGAGAGTGCATGTCCACAAGAATATATACAGCATATCTGAATAAACTTGGTGTCAAAGCCCGCCAAGTATGTACCTTTTTTCTTCTGCTATTATTTAGACGAGGCCATTATGTAGTTGTTGGCACCTCATGTATGAAAATACTGATTATTTTCCTTTGGATTTCTTCTGCAGTATGATGCATTTGAGATGGGTATTATAACTACTGATGATTTTACTAATGCCGATATATTGGAAGCAACTTATCCTGCTGTTGCAAAGAGATTAACTGATGATTGGATGAGTAATCCTGCAATCCCTATTGTCACTGGGTTTCTGGGAAAGGTGCTTCTTTTTTTAATTTCTTCATGCATTTATTTTTCGGTTGCTTTACCTTAAGAGTTTGGAGCTCCTGATGACAATGTTCTGTGTATCCGACTGAAGGGTTGGAGGACTTGTGCTGTGACTACACTAGGTAGGGGTGGTAGTGATTTGACTGCTACAACAATTGGTAAAGCATTAGGATTACGTGAAATTCAGGTTACTAGTTGGTCACTGAATCTTTAATATACTATTTTTATTAATTGCTTTCAAACAAAGTATGATATTGCTGCCTAGATCTGAATATCTTTGTCATATTACTGACAGGTCTGGAAAGATGTTGATGGTGTTTTGACATGTGATCCCAACATATATCCACGTGCAGTCTCTGTGCCATATCTAACTTTTGACGAGGCAGCTGAACTTGCATACTTTGGCGCACAGGTAATGTTAGGTGTTTCACAAATTATTTTCATCCTGGATACGCCAATTGTGTAGCTTATCTTAGGCCCCGTTTGTTTTATTAAGATTAGACAACTGAATCTGAATATACACATGAATATTAAAAGATGTATTAAAGATCTGAATACTAAATAATCAAGAATTATTTATTTTTTCAACATCTGAATATATAAAACTTTGTCCCTTTAACTCGTCAGCCTGATCTGAAGATTCATAGTTTGTAAAATCAAGAGGGTCCATCGTACCTGAAGCCATAAAGTAATAGGTGGACCATTTAACTTGTCTATAGAACTTCTTTCTTGACCAGTTTATTTGACAATTTGATGTGGCATTTGGTGGACGAGTTTGAAAAGGATTACTGTATATAAGTTGCAATTTTCTAACCAATTGTTAAAAGGTCCAGGCAACCTATCCTTTAATAAAAAGGATATCAAATCGAGGTTGAAAGATCATGGAATATTTATCTTGGCAAGAATTAAGTGACAGCTTCCAGCCAACTAAAAAGAATCGTCAAAGTAAATACCATTTCCTACCAAAAAAGTTACTACTATCTAGAGGTGGGCGTTTGGTTCTTCGGTTCAGTTCTTCAGAACTTTGGTTTTCGGTTCTTCACTGGTGCAACTCGGCTTGTTTTTTCTAATTCGGTTCGGTTCTTTGGTTTTAAAATAAGGCATGAATGCTCCATAGAAACCAAGGTAAGTTATAAGTTGCAACTTATAAGTTATAAATGCTCGAAACTCACAGGAGTTAAGCCCCTCACCCCATGCAACAACTTTACGATATTCCATCCCCGCAAACAAATGAAGTATGAAATACCCAGGCTGAAGCTACTGCATAGTAAACTTACGTTCTTCCATGCTCCAAACCGGACAGTAAACTGTTTGTTTGTGGGCATCTATGGGGATGGGGGAGGGGAGAGATGCGTGCTACACGGGAAGGTCCACAAGGCTAAAGTGACTTCAAGTTGCAGATATGTCATGAACAAAAAGTTCGGTATTTTGTACCTGTATAACAAAAAGTTCAAAACCGAAATACCGGGACTTTAAAACCGAATACCGAACTTTTAAAAAAAAATTAAACTGAGAACGGACCGGAATACCGAATTAATCCGGTTCTGTCCAGTTTTTTGGTATTTATGCCCCCCCCCCCAACTATAACTACTACTGATTGAAGGTTTATCCATTTCGGACAACCTAAAATGAAGATTAGATGACATAAAATGGGCAGTCTAAGTGTATTTAGAATAGCTATGCCGCTCCCTTGATTCTTTTGCTCTCTGAATTGTTTCTACAGGTCCTTCATCCACAGTCCATGAGGCCTGCTAGAGAGGGAGATATTCCTGTTCGGGTTAAAAACTCATATAATCCTAAAGCTCCGGGTACTCTCATTGTTAAAACAAGAGATATGAGTAAGGTTAGAGGTTATTGTTTTTCTTACTAAATCATTTATCTGCAGAAATAATTAAAAAAACTAACTTGCTTTTGTTCCCTCCATGCTTGCAGGCGGTACTTACAAGTATTGTTCTGAAACGAAATGTAACCATGTTGGATATTGCGAGTACCCGTATGCTTGGCCAATTTGGCTTCCTTGCAAAGGTAGTAGTAGTTGTCAAATCACCTTTTAGTACTTTGCCCTGAAGTTACCTTTTAGTACTTTTTGTTAAAGACCTTTTAGTACTTACCTTTTCAGGTTTTCTCCATATTTGAAGATTTAGGGATATCTGTTGATGTTGTTGCAACAAGTGAAGTTAGTATTTCCTTGACACTGGATCCATCAAAACTTTGGAGCAGAGAACTAATTCAGCAGGCAAGCGTACGATTTTTCTTCTTAATTTATTCACGGCATCAACAAAATTTCAACTTTCCAGTCAACACAATCTATTTTCAAGTGTTCACTACCAGTTTTCAAATTGTCTCAACTCTCGTATGCTCATATGTTCCATACATGTGCCTGATTTCATTTGTTTCATTTTAAGGTGCTTTCTAGTTGTGTGTTTTAACATGTAGTTACTGAATTATGCAGGAGCTTGATCACGTTGTAGAAGAACTTGAGAAAATTGCAGTTGTGAATCTACTTCAAAACAGATCAATCATCTCTCTGATTGGGAACGTCCAGAGGTCCTCCTTGATTCTGGAAAAGGTGCTTTGAGAACGCTTATCTCTGACCTTTATAATCCTCGTAGACATTTATTTAGTGACCAGCAGAGCAGAATTTCCATTTGTTTATTATTCCAAAACTTGTTTCTGTAGTATAGAATTACTATTGCATGGTTAATTTAGCTCAATGTGCTGCATGATCTAATATCCTGTCTCAAGCTCCCTCCACCTAGTTATACCTTTCGACTCCTAAAGTAAGTCTCTTTGCATGATTTATTAACCGGAGTTGTTCCTAGCACTCAAGGCTGTGGCTTAATGGTCAATAAAAGTGGGTTGGGAACCATGAGTCCCAGCAGAGACAAACATTAGGTGATTTCTTCCGATCTGTTCTAGCCTTGATGGACAGAGTTACCCAACTCTGGTACTTGTTGCTGGTGGGAGATGGCAGGTAGGTATCCCATGAAATTAGTCGAGGTGCATGCAAGTTGGCCCACACATCACGTTTTTTTTTTTAAAAAAAAATTAACCGGAGTTCCTAGCCGCATGTACATTCTTTGAAGTGATAAGTGTTTGGAATGATGTTACATGGCACTTGCATGCAAGTTTCTTTTGCTTTGACATCATTATCATCTTTTTTGCTCTGTCTGCTTTAGTGACTGTATATTTATGTGCGTTAAACGACAGGCTTTTCATGTTCTACGTACCAACGGTGTCAATGTTCAAATGATCTCTCAAGGTGCATCCAAGGTAATCTACGTTATCTTTTTCGGAGTTATATGTAAATCATCCCTACCTGATAAAGTTTATTAGTGCTTTCACGATATCACTCAACTTTTCTTTGTGATCCACAGGTCAATATCTCATTGATAGTAAATGACAATGAAGCGGAACAATGTGTAAGGGCTCTCCACGAAACCTTCTTTGAGAGTAATCTTTCTGAACTAGTCTGGGAAAGTCGATCAGGAAATGGCCATGTTACTACTCCTTTGGCCACATTGGCCAACTGATTTCCTTCAGTTTCTCCATAGTATGAATGTTCTTCCCAATAATTTTTTCGAGGAAATTAACGAAATTTTAGTTGTAGTAGTAGTGCTTTTGGGGTGTGTGGTGCAGCTTTGTCCTTGTGACTTTATTATTTGTAGCATGTAGTCACATTCTATGATCTATCTAAGTTAGCTTTATTATATCTTAATGGAACAAATTAGCTTACAATGCAAGGAGGTGTTTAGCAAAATGTGCAACTCATTTTGTTTAGCCTACTTAAGTGATCTTGTCTTTGTAAGGCAATGCACTAATTTCCTTATTTCCCATGATAATATGCAAGTGTTTGATAGGATATCTTGGAAACATTAGATTTGCTCTTATTGACAAACGGAGAAGGTTTTCCAACAGGTGGTCGTTTTTACGAAGGAAAAAGGATCAAAATAACCCTTGAATTATGTGAAATGGTCCACACTTACCCTTTGAACTTATACAACCTATTTCTTGAAGCTTGACATGTTTTAACTGTACAAAAATATTTATGCACAAAATCTTATACATAATAAAAAAAAAGGGCAGTCCGGTGCACTAAGCTCCTGCTATGCGCGGGGTCTGGGGAAGGGTCAAACCACAAGGGTTTAATTGTACGTAGCCTTACCTCACATTTCTGCAAGAGGCTGTTTCACTGCTTGAATTCATGACCTCCTGGTCATATGACAACAACTTTATCAGTTACTTCAAGGCTCTTCTTCAATCTTATACATAATAGAATAAGATTATTAATATGCACACATATTTAAATTGTAAAAATATTATTATTTATCTTTAAAGATCTCTTTATTAAATCGTTTCATCCAAGTATCAAAATATTAGTTAAGCATGATTATTAATTTAACAAAGATCTCTTTATTTCTTCCTTTAAATATGCAGGTGAACACATAACTGTATTAAGACAGTTTATCTCTTAACCCAGTCGTGTGAGTTACACAAAGAAGCTGTTAGTGTTTAGCTTCTGTTTGTGTCCTTCCGTTAAGTGAACTAAATCTGCTCAACTTTAGCAAACTTGAAGGATGAAATGTGCCTCACATATATGCTTAAAGGATGAAATTGAACTTACCTTCAAACATAAAGGACAATTTTGGTTATAACTTAGTGTCGTTTTGTGAACTTTTGGCGTTAACCCAAAATTGTTTTGCTTTTGCGCGAACACTATTAGTTGACTGTGATTTCCAAATGATAGGCGTTTTAATTACAAGTTCTCTGGGTTATCATGTAATAAAGAGTTTGAAGCAAAATCTCCCTTCAAACTAGATCGATCTCAACTAACGTAAATGAGGATTGCCAAATCCCACTGAGCAAAACGTAAATGATGGAGGAATGCGCGACTAGCTTTCAGGTTCTATGTCTCTCACAGTTGAGCCAAAACTAGAACCTTAGCGTGCTATATCATAAATCTACAACAGCATTTCTGCAATCTGGATGGTATTAAGGGCGGCTCCCTTGCGTATTTGATCACCACAAACAAAGATGTCCAGCCTATATAAAAGAAGACATTAGCTCTGAGGTCCTGGAAAGGAAGTAAAGCATTTAGAGATACTATTTGCCTATAAATCAGTTCTTACCCATAATCTCCATCTTGAGAAACATCACGGTGTACTCTCCCAACTGCAACATCGTCTTTATGGGAAACTTCAAGTGGGGTTGGGAATCGATTACTTGCACGGTCATCAACTACAACTACACCTGGTGCATTTTTAAGAATATCCCTTGCGGTATCCTGCAGACTTAGGAAAAAGCTTAAAAGGTAAAGAGAGAGCAAGAGAATGCTTACGGCAAGTATCTCTTTACTCCATGGATCACAAAAAACATAATTAACTGAAACTTTAAGAAGCTTTTGTGAGATGATAAATTGGTTAATAGATTGTGAAAACTAGTCAATGTTGGTGTTAAACTTTGTAGTACAGTAACACCCAAACATTTCCAGTTGATCCACCAATACTAATCAAAAACGAGAAATAATCTCTTTCTTTCCCATGACGACTAGTAACAGAAAAATGGCAGAATTTGTTGACTGATTTCTCGTGATTGTCATTTTAACACAAGATTTTAGAAAAGCTAAAATTTAATGTTATGTAAAGCTACTTTAGCCATCCCATTGCATCGTTCAATCAGCAGAGTTGAACTCATCAAATAGATATTTATAGCCAATAAGCTCAACATTCAATACATTTCACATTTCACAATGCACAAACAAGCACCCCATGTGACAAATTTTGCAATTTGTGCTAACTACTATGCAAGGACTTCAAATATTACTGTGGTCCAACACCACTTGAATGCACAAACAAAAATATGATATGCTGAATGGAACTGTTGGATATGATTAATTTTGAGAAATTATTTTTTTCTTCTTTTTGAGGAAGAACTGTTGGATATGATTATTTAAAGCAACAATTTTACTCTGTCATTACTCATTACTAATTGATAGTACATCTTCCTTTGCACTGCATTACACGAACTTGGACCTTTTGGCCAATTGGACCTATGTTATAACACCTTTAATGCATTCAGAATAAAATAAACAAGTTCAATGCCTAAACAATACTGAAGTTAGAAAGGAACAGTTTGTATAAAAAGCAAAAGGAATAATTTATTAGGACAGGAAGATAAATAACAAATGATTTGCTGTAAGTTTAGCATACCTCATCAAGGGGATTCTCAAATTGAAGATTCACGCTCTCAGCATGTGCACGCATAACAGGAACACGTATACATGTTGCAGTAACCTTGACATCCATGTCATTCTGGTAACAAGCAGAATGAGTGAGTTAATACAATAGATGGCCAATTATTTTACTCTAGTCTCTAGGACCAAAGATGAGCATTAAGTGCCAAGGTCTTAAAATAAGTAACTTACCCATATTTTTCTTGTTTCTTTGACCAGCTTCATTTCCTCTTCATTATAACCATTGGGTTGAACAGGTGCATTATGTGAGAAAAGATTAAACGCATACTGCATAATGTTGTAATAGAAGCAATTAGATTGCACTGCATTTCATTTGTTATTTAAGAAATCAGGTGAGCATTGATAAGGGAAATCGCAAGAAGAGACCTACTGGTTAAAGATATTGCAGGTTGGTTCTTTGCCCTCCAGGACCTATTGTGTACAAGGCAACATCCAGAAAGCAAATCATTAAGACATTTAATTAGTAAACCTACAATCACTAGATATATTAAGCCATGGAAAATATAGGAAGCATAGTTAAAACCTCACGCGTCTGCTGCACTAGCTCTTCCATTGCAGCAGCACCGGCACCACTAGCTGCCTGATATGTACTAACAACCATGTGTTTGACCTGAAAATATTCATATCTACATAGGATGAATAAAACTGAACTGAGTTGGTTCCTAGACTAAAAATCGGTTGGTTCTAAGGGTCTCCACAACTACCATGGAGATGGATGTTGAAGATAAAGATGTGCCAATTAGAATGGCAAATTTTTCTCTGTTGAATAAGTGTACACTTACCAATAGATTTCGCTCTCAAGTCTCATGGTTACAGCAGAAAATAACAAAAAGAAAAATGTATCTTATTGTGTTTTAATTCCTTCTAAATATTCCCATTTGTTTCTATCTTAAGAATCAGCCACTCCATAGATAAAAGAAATTCAATCTTCTGTTTTCATAGAAAATAGCCAGAGCCTAAACCTTGTGATTATCTATATGCACAGTGGTGCTATAATTTCATTTAAGAAAAACTACTTTTTTTGATAAGACAGAAAAGAGAACTACGTCTATCTTAGTTTGCACTATATAACCACTTCAAATCTCAGATAACTTTTTTTTACGAATCCTCTAAATGTAGTTGTAAATAAAACGGGATGAATACGGAATATTTCATATGCCGACCAAAGTTAATTTGGAGTAGCAATTACCACAATCTGTAGCACATTGTTCGTAAGTCTGCCATCGAGGCTTAGGCAAATTGAATAATACTCCCTCTGTCCCAATTTATGTGGCACCATCTCCTTTTTGGTCTGTCCCAAAAAGAATGTCACATTTCTATATTTAGAAATAATTTAACTTTATGAGGTGATTTACAGCCACACATTTCAAAAGTCTTCCTCCTTTATTTCATAAACTCCGTGTCAAGTCAAATGGTGCCACATAAATTGGGATGGAGGGAGTATCACCTAGTATCTTTTGCTTCCACTGGGACTTGAACCTAACCTCATGGCATGGTGCCCTTTCTACTTCATTAACCACTAACCACTAGGCCACACCATTAGTTGTTGTACATTGTTCACATATAAAATTTAAAGGAGGAATTGCACGTTATATCAAACTACAAAGGACATGGAAGATCTAATTCTCAAATTACCCTAAAGTTCCTTAGATTTTCCACTGGCATACAAATATCTAAACAAACTAAAATGACATCAAAAATCTAATTGTCAAATTAACTGTACATCAAACAATTTCTATTAGGAAAACTATAAAACTTGAAAGAATAGTAGAAGGCTTGAGGCGTGTGGATACACTGTTTTTAAGGATATTTCGCCCACACAATGAATATAATAAATAATTAGGCGTATCCCCCATGATTCAACAAGTTAGTTTATAACTGGAGCAGAAACAACAATTTTAAAAAAGTAACTCAACAAGAGAAAGCACAGAGCAGATAGAAAAAGTTGCATCTTTTGTGTTCGCCAAAGTAGTGCATATATAGGCATAGACTCAAACAGCTAGTATTGAAGACAGTGAATTTTGTACGGGCTGTTAAGACTCCTTTAAATGTAAGACTAAATAACCTACTAAATAAGTAGATTAAAAAATAATATTTCAAAAGGGAAGTACTTCCAAACAAATGATAGGCATTCCCTTTTGAGATACCACTAGCTTTTTGGAAAGCTTTTCCAAACAATGATTTGAGTCTCAAATAATGAAAAATCTTCTCTTTTGAGATACCAGTAGTTTTCCCCCACATTCTCTCCGCTACTACGCCAAACAAATCTATAAGTAAAATAAAAGTAAAGCACAATAATCTATGTCTCAAATTAACCTATTCCAAACTAGACATTCTGTACACTTTCTACCGACATAACCATCCTCAAATTAAAAGTTCTTTAACCAAGCATTCTCCAAATTTTATACTAACACACAGATCTCTAAACAACAAAAAGGACATGAAACATCTAATTCTAAGATTAAGTTATCTAAACAAGAGGTTCTCTTCATTTCTACTATTCCATACATTTCAGTTTATGCGAGACACTTTTCTTTATAGTCTATTATAAAAAGAATGACACACTTCTGAATTATAAGCAATTAACTTTACACTTCTCATATATGAGAAACTATATAACTAAACAAATGTTATGGAATGTGTAATCTTATGGCAATGTTCTAAACTACAAGTTTCAAAAACCTTTATTTCTTTCTTAAACACCGTAGTTCAAACTATGTCGCATAAATTGGAACCGAAGGTAGTAACTTTTAATCTCTAAACATACTAGGCAAACACGAAAGATCTAAATACACCATATTCAGTACTATTCTTATACATAGTAAACCATATTCTAATACACCATATTCATTGCTATTGCTAGTCTAATATACCTTGTTCATTTAATACAACAAACCAAACAGTCGATAAAAAATAATGTCGGCATAACTAATCCCTACATTAGTAATACGTGTTATACAATACTTACTATTCTTATGCACCCTACCAAACGACCCCTAAAGGTACTAGGAAAAACACGAAAAATACTAACTCTCACCTTAGCACGACGATGGAGAGGAGTAACAGCCATCAAGCAAATAATAGTCGAACAATTCGGATTAGCAATCAGCGCTCCTTTTCCCGAACCAAGCTTAACATGCGCCATTGCTTCAGGATTCACTTCCGGAATCACAAGAGGAATATTTTCATCCATTCGAAAAGCCGAGCTATTATCCACCACAATAGTTCCTTTTTGAGCCGCTAACGGTCCAAATTTCTTACTAATTGAACCACCAGCACTGAACAATCCAATATCTATACCTTCGAAACTATTCTCAGTTAGTTCTTCAATAGTATAATCTCTGTTTTCAAATTTCATTGATTTTCCAGCTGATCTCTTGCTCGCGAGGAGTTTGAGTGAACGGTAAGGAAAGTTACGGTCGGAGAGAACGGAGAGAAACTCTTGACCGACGGCGCCGGTAATACCGACGATGGAGACGGATGGACCGGTTTCCTGGAGAGACATACGGACGCGGAAAGGAGAGGAGGTGGAGCGTGGTATAAGAATGGTGGATGTCTCGGTGGCGCCGCCGTTGAGGAAATGGTTGTGGCGGAGAGATAATGTCGGAGTGTTCATTTTTTCGCTAAGTGGCGGCGGTGGATGGCGGCGGAAATGGAAAAGAAATGTCAGTTAATTAGGTAGGGTTTTTTTAAAGAGAAAAAATGGATTACGTTTAAGAAGCCACGTAAGCAACGTCTCCTCTCTAGGGGTGGTGGGGACAAAGAGGAGAGTTGTTTTTCGGTTTTAAAAGATTGTGGGCCGTTAGGTTGTTGTCTAAGCCCAGCCCACAATATTGTATTTCGTTTTTCTTTGTTCTTTTTTCGTTAGTTTATATTAATTATGATACCGGTGTTTCACCCTACTGTTTAAGTTATATTCAATACTTTCAAATTATTTGACTTATAGTATTGACAAATTCTTCCTAGTTATTGTACTATAGTGAAAATGGTCATTGTTGAAAATAATTATTATTGCAAGCTTGAAGAATTGGGTATTGAATTTCGAATTTGAAAAATAAATTTATATCGAGTGTTGTTGGAAAAGCTTAGAAATATTCTCGATTTCAATCATACATGTTGCAAACTTCAGACATTGGTACTTGATAGTTCAGACTTCAGATATGTATAATTTGGGATAAGCTAGCTAAATTTCAGTCGCGTATGTTTAAAATTCAAATAAAATAGCTGAAGTTTGCTTGCGCTTGCAATATGTTAAACTTCAAATAAAATTTATATCCTCGTGAATTTTACAAACGTTGATTCTGAACTTTGTCTAAATTATAAAAAACTTTAAACATAAGTTTAGGACCAACTAATCTAAATGCTCAACTTATAAACTTACATGTGGCGTTTTAAAATTTATGAAACATATTTTAACAACTCGTTTAACATTCTATTTCACCAATGGCATGTAAACTAAATTAAATCTTTATTACTAATTCAATTAAATATCGTATAAAATTGGTAATTTGCATAAAAACAATACGTTTGTGCTACTATGTAAATATTATCCTGGGTTTTAATATTTGCATAAAAATGACCTTTTTAAGTTTAATAATAAATCTCAAACTTAAATACCTTTAAGTTGAACGAAAGTGACGGCAACAATTGTGGCAGACAAATCATGACAAATCGATAAGACTTATACTATATTCAACTTAGTTATCATATTGAATCACTCACATACTCTGCCATATTATCATTATTTCAAGTTTTTCTCATGGGACGAGTACCTCAACTAAACTTATTTCATATATTTCTTTATATACCACTTCTTTATTTATTTCATTTCACTCATGATATCTCTCTTTTTTGTACAATAGATCATTAGTAAACTTAGTTGATTGTTTCAATTTATGTGAACTTAGTTGATTAATAGGCACGTAGACCTTTACCACTTAATTATAATCCGTCCTAAAGAAAATGTCTATCTTTTTTATATTTAGTAACAATTAAACTTTGAACATATCATGTTACCTTTAATGAGGTAATTTCTAGTCACAATTTTTTATGACTTGTTTTAGATACAAGTTTTAAAAATCTTCATTTTCTTCTTAAACTTCGCGTCACTCAAACACCTTCATATAAATTAATACGAGAATACCCCAACTATTTGGTAAGTTTAGAATACCTTATTGCAAATTCACCAATCACCTGGAAAAGAGTCGGGTTGAACTACGGCAGTCGAGTATTACAGAAATATTTCTTGATTTCACTATATGACTTGAAGGAAACTAGATGTAAATTTTTAGCAACATAAATTGATATGTCTATGAAGTTTTTGCTATTCGTTTCCTCTTATTTCCCAGTTATATTATTCCTCTACTTTGTGTTAGTAGTTCACAGCAACATCCTGCAAAAGTACAAGTTTAGCACGCCCGCCATACTCCTCTGGTAAGACGTCTTCACCGACCTCTCTGATGAACTCTTCCTTTTGTTCTTCATTGGTAACAATCCTGATCTGCTTTGATATTAGAAACACTTCAGAAAGTTTTAGAAAATAGCGTTTGATTCAGGAGAAATATGACTAACTCTACTACATGTAATGTTTGATCCAATTTAACAGTAATATTTTTGCACCAGTTAAGCATAAAAATATGAGATGTATAGATGCAAAAATGATCAATATTGCAGAAGCTGATCTAGTATTGACGACTATACATTTACACGTGCATTTTGTTAATCGTTACAGGGTTTGATGGGCTATTATGCACGCTGACGTACCTTCTCTTGAGTTGTTTTTTCAAGGAAGCGACATACAAATCTCCATACGGTGACAAAGAACTGTGGCATGTTTAAAAGGTAACAAGTAGCTAAGCGCTCAGGGTAGTAAGCCTGTAGAAAGAAACTGCGTGAAATGTAGCTAGCAGCATCAATATAACACACGTAATACAAAGAACTGAACATTATATCAGCATTCCAGTGTGGCCTTCATCAATTTGTTAAGTATATAGCTACTAATTTGTCTAAATCAAGATTCAAGAGCTTACGAGGAGCAACAATTTTTGACCAAAAATTTCAGAGATTTTGAGTTAGTGGAGCATATCCAAACCATTTGTTACACCAATGGTATCTCATAGCTATGTTGCTCAGGTCCTCCATAAATATTGCCCGAGACAGAGCCAGTATTTGAAGCTTGTGGGTTCGGGTTCTAATTCTTTAAAGTTATTGGGTTCTAAATTAATATTTTGTACATATTTGACAAAAAAAATAATAGAAATATATGGTTTGGACCAAAGCTACTGGGTTCGGCCGAACCCACGTCCGAAGGGCTAGCTCTGCCCCTGAATATTGCCCCACTCATGTTTGATCCTCCAAAAAACATAGCTCTTGCAGGACCCGACACACATCTGGCCGTATGTTTGAAGAGTCTGAGCAACATAGCTCATAGTGCATGCAAACCAAAGCCTTAACTATAGGTCAGATGTGAAGTTCAATATTGGCTACATAAATACCGGTTAATCTTGACTCTTTGAGCTGTTTTATAGCTGGCAAGAGACGTATAAGGTTCTCGATTTCTATTGAACATTGTCAATGGTACAAGAATTATGTCTATTTTCATAACATTGATTATGTACGTCTCTATATTAATTGGTTTGTGTACTATAAAAAGACAAAGGAATTACCTGTAAAAACTGAAAACCAGTGATTAATCCACGAGCATCAACATTGCTATAGGTAATATTCTGGAGATCAAGAATACCAATAAGCTTCTCATTTCCTATTTCTCTACCTTTGAAAGAACTGAAAAAAGCACAAAGAGGTCCATGTTAGAAATGAAACCACGATTCTCAGTACAAAAAAAACATATTTGGAGAAATAAACAGCTGAGGAACCCATGAGTCTCAAAGTCGCCAAACCTCCAGTGGCATAACTCCTACTGGAAACACCATGCTATTTAACATATCACTGTAATTATCTACTCCCTCTGTCCCAATTTATGTGGCAACATTCAGATTTCGCGAGTCAAACTTTTTAATTTTGATAGTACATTCGGACATGAAATTTTTAATTTTTTTGAAATAAAATTACATATTTGAAAACTAAGTAGAAAGTAGTATAAGTCACAATAATTGGCAATTCAAAATATTTATAAGGCATATGAAAAAATTGCAGTCAAAGAAAAACTCGTCTGACACTCGAAATCTGAAAGACCAACTACAACAACATATCCGGTGTAATCCCACAAGTTGGGTCTAGGGAGAGGTGTGTACGCAGCTTTACCCCTATCTTGTGAAGGTAGAGAGGCTGATTCCAATAGACCCTCAGCTAAAGGTGTCACATAAATTGGGACGGAGGGAGTATCAAGTATTTCAAGGACGGGCAAAATTTACTGGTCCTGGAATACAATCAAGAGCAAATAACGGTTGTGATTTCCAAAATCTGATAACGCAACAATGCTGCAATCTGGAAATCTGACGAGGCCTTCATTTGGAGAAGCTAGACTAATCAACTACGCATAAGAATTCCAAAAACTCGTGACTGACCACGCACATACCGTCGTCAATTGATTCACCAAATGAAACCTACAACCTAAATTTCCTATCCTTAGATCCAAGGTGATAATCAACCAGAGATTTTGACCAAATGAAATTCTGCTCCAAAGTTAAATTTACCAGGTAACATTATACGACAGTGTCTGTAATATAAAGACGTAACTAGCGTCTAGTCTTTTCTATGCTTGTACCCATTTCATCGTTCCAATCCCGCATCCACATAACATAGGAGCACGGGAAAATGATAGAGAATTTCATACTAATAAGATGCTAAGCCACTTTTAGGTTCTTATAGCTGCCCCTTTTTTTTTCATAAAATTGACAAGGTATAGCTTATGCTGCAACCACATATAATGTGTTTTAACATTTCATAAGAAACCGCAGTGTCATGCTCCTCCTAATCTATCAAATCTACCGCATCAGCTAACAGGAGAGGTATAATTCCTCTGTACTTTCATTTTGTGCCCTTTTAAATATCACTATCACTCCCCATGCAAAATAGGAAGTCCGTACCTTAATGCAATCCTCTTGTTTAGATAGCATTATGTCACTAAGCAGTTTATCATTATCATCATTTCTTGGACAAGCAAGAGAAGAAGGTTTCCGTCATTACTTCATTCCACGTTGAATAGGCAGATATCAAAGTGACTAATGTTGAGTTGTGGAGCCTAATTCACCGTCGACACTATGAAGACACTACGTAGAGTGTGGAACGTTGATCGACCTGAGCGGTCAGGTCGACGTGGGGTTGGAAAGGGGGTGGTAAACCCCCCTCCCGGGGGAGTAGAGGGTGGAGCCCCTTGAAAATTTTATAATGTAATGTTATTTAGTGGAGGGTATTTTGGAAATTTTAGGCTTGTATTATGTTCGCCTTAGTTTTCACTATATATATAAACTAGGGCGCCGTTTTTCTTTCTAAGAGTGGTCGAAAAAGAGAGAGAGAATTGTAAACTCAAAACTCCATTATAGTAAAATCTGCAGCATCAAAGTGGACGTAGCTCTCGCATTGAGGGTGAACCACTATAAATCTGTGTGTGTTATTTGTTATTCGCTTATTTACTGTTTTTCTGATTAGGTAGTATTTGAGACGTAAATACTAACAACTAAAACAACAAAATATATAAGTAGCATGTAAAAGGATCTATAATCCCAAATAAGCGCGCACACAATCTTCTGAACGGTATGTTTAGTTTTGAGAATAGTAGGAAAATAATGCCCAACAAAGCACCATCATAGCATGTCTATTCATACAATATTCTAGTCAAACATATGCATCTATTTCTCTCAAATCACAAGCACTTACGCTTCATTCAAAGGAGGAGGAGGATAAGACTTAAACAAAGAGGAAACAAATGTTACATACACTAATAGAATATTTTCACAATAATTAATTGTACATTCCTATATTAGGTAAAATTATATTTCTCTGGTAATTAGGATTGATTAGTTACCTAGTTTGTAGCAAAGTAAATATTTCTGTAACACTATATATATTGTAAATCATTAATGAATAAAATCAAGGAAGAATATTTCCTATATGGTATCAGAGCCCAGAGAAAGATCCTAAACCCTAAACTTTTTTCTCAATACCGTCGCCCCCCCCCCCCCTCTTCCTTGCGCCGCCGGCCTCCTTTCTCCGTCCAACAACCATGTCTGACTTGAAATCCAATTTTCACCCAGCCCTTGCTATCTCCAACATCAAATCTCATGTGTCCATCACTCTTGAGATGGAAAAAGTCTATTATGTGACATATGCGGAACTCTTTAAAATCCATTGTCGCTCACACCGGGTTATACATCACATAATTCCGTCGGAAAAAGGCAAGGAGAAGGTGTCGAAGACCAATGATGAGAAGGAATTATGATTGACCCTTGATGCAATGGTCCTCCAGTGGATCTACGCCATTATCTCGAGTGATTTACTACATATTATTCTTGAGCATGATTCCACGGCTATGGAAGCTTAGGAACGTTTACGTGACATATTTCAAGACAATAAGAATTCCAGCGCCATCACACTTGAGCAGAAATTTTCCACCACTGATATAGCGGATTTTCCCAATGCGTCCGCATACTGTCAGCGACTCAAGGTTCTGTCAGACCAACTCAAGAACGTCGGAGCGCCGGTAACTAATAATCAGCTCGTGTTACAATGGTTGTCGGCCTTACTGACGCATATAGTGGAGTATGTACGCTCATCCGTCAAAGCAATCCCCTTCTGACATTCTACCAAGTCCGTTCTATGCTCATCCTCGAAGAAGCGGGTTTTGCCAAGAAGATAGCCACTGTGTCCAATTTCGCCTTGGTTGTCGCTCCGTCCGATGAGAATTCGTCACATTTTGAAAATTTGCAGCCAAATCGTGGCCAGAAGGGCCAAAACAGAGGTAACGGGAGAAAAAACCGTGGTGGTGTAAAAGGCGGCGGCAACCGCCGCAGTGAAGGTGGCGGCAGAGTCGGCGGCCAGCAGCAATAGCCAACCCAGTGGCAACCGCCAACCCAGTGGAAGCGATGGGCGATCGTGGGCTGGCGATGGGCCTGCCCGCGTGCCTCCTACCATTCCCACGGAAATCGGGCCAGGCCAGGCCTGCACAACCCGGACTAGCTTGTAGGCCCGATGTCCGGCGGGAATTGGGCCTTGCTGCCGATGGCAGCCAGAGCCCACTCGGCAGTGGCGATCCCGACAGATATTGAGGCCGTGATGCACTCTCTTAGGCTTACTCCGCCCGACGCAAATTGGTACATGGACACCGGTGCAACGTATCATATGACGTCCTCACAAGGTAATCTCTCGTCCTATTTTAATTTGAGCAATAATTGTGATATAATTGTCGAAAATGGTCATTGAATTCCAATTCGTGGTTATGGTACTACAAACTTGTCTCTCCCTAACCCACCGTTAATTATGAAAAATGTCCACGCACCTCAATTAATTAAAAACTTGATTTCAGCTAGAAAATTTACCACCGATAATTAAGTTTCTGTTGAATTTGATCCTTTTGGATTTTCCGTGAAGAATTATCAGACGGGGATGCGTCTAATGAGATGTGATAGTCGGTGTGAGCTTTATCCAACCACCACAACCACATATCAAGCCAAATTACCATCCACTTTTGCAGTTTTAGCTACTTCTTTATGGCATGAACGTTTGAATCATCCGAGAGCATCTATTTTTGCTTCCCTTAAACAAAATAAATTTATTGAGTGTACTAGACCTTGTAGTTCTCATGTTTGTCACTCTTGTTCTCTTGGAAAACATGTTAAGTTGCATTTGTTGCTTCTAAGTCTCGTATTGTTATGCCTTTTGATATTATTCATAGTGATATTTGGACCAGCAGGAGGAGACTTGGAGCACTTTCCAGTGATGATGAGGCTGCACCAGGGATCAGCTCTTAGCCCATTCCTATTTGCCTTGGTGATGGATGGACTAACGCGACAAATCCAAGGGAAGGTGTCATGATGTATGTTATTCGCAGACGACATAGTCCTGATTGATGAGACTTGCAACGGAGTGAACGCTAAGCTGGAGGTTTGGAGACAGACTCTGGAGTCTAAAGAGTTCAGGCTGAGTAGGACCAAGACAAAATACTTGGAGTTCAAGTTCAGTGACGGGAGCGACCTTGAGACAGGTGTCAAGGTGAGGCTTGGTACTCAGGTCATTCCAAAAAAATGGAGCTTTAAGTACCTCGGGTTTATTATTCAAGGGAATGAAGAGATTGATGACGATGTCACACATCGTATTAGGGCAGGGTGGATGAAATGAAGGCTCGTATCTGGAGTCTTGTGCGATAAAAAGGTGCCACAAAAACTTAAAGGCAAGTTCTATAGGGTGGTGGTTAGACCGACTATGTTGTATGGGGCGGAGTGTTGACCGGTCAAGACTTCGCACACCCAAAAGATAAAAGTTGCGGAGATGAGGATGCTAAGATGGATGTGTGGGCATACAAAAAGGGATAGAATTAGAAATGATGATATCCGAGACAGAGTGGAAGTGACATCGGTGGAGGATAAGATGCGGGAAGCTAGGTTGAGATGGTTCGGGCACGTGCAGAGGAGAGACACAAATGCCCCAGTACGGAGGTGTGAAAGGTTGGCTATGGACAGGTACAAGAGGGGTAGAGGTAGGCCGAGCAAGTATTAGAGAGAGCTGATTAGACGGGATATGGCGCAGGTGCAACTCACTGAGGACATGACCTTAGATAGGGGGATTATGGAGGACACGTATTAGGGTAGTAGGTAGTCCAGCGTAGTCCTACCTACGCTTACAAACTAGGACTACGCTTACAAACTAGTAGTTGTAGTATTATTATTGTAGGCTCGCTTAGCCTATCATACTAGTAGGCATAGTATTGTCTTATAGTCCCTTATCGTTCGATTTATGCTGCTATATGTATCTTGTTTGTCTTATTTACTTGCATTAGTTATTGCTTCCTTTTGCTTCTTTTCTTTTTCAGAATTCGCTATCATGACTTACGCACTTTGTTTGTCGTATTTTTCTTGGGCTTGTGCTTTGTCTTGAGCCGAGGGTCTCTCGGAAACAACCGCTCTACCTACCAAGGTAGAGGTAAGGTCTGTGTACACTCTACCATCCTCAGACCCACATTGTGAGATTTCACTGGGTATGTTGTTGTATATTTGGACATCTCTCGTTTTGAGCTCTTCGGGCCATCAATATTATCTTCTGTTGTTGGATGATTACTCTAATTTTTTGTGAACGTTTCCTTTGTTTAAAAAGTCACAAGTTTTTTCCATATTTCTATCCGTTAGAGCATAGATCCACACTCAATTTGAACGGGATATTAAAAATATTCAGTGTGACAATGGTAGAGAATTTGATAATGGGCCTTTTTGGGATTTTTGCAAAACTAATGGTTTGTCGTTTCGTCTGTCCACATACATCATCTCAAAATAGAAAAGCAGAAAGAAAAATTCGAACCATTAACAATATTGTTAGAACCTTACTTGCTCATGCATCTCTACCACCATCCTTTTGGCATCATGCGTTACAAATGACAACCTATCTTTTGAACATACTTCCGAGCAAACAAATAGTCTACCAATCCCCACTCAAAATTTTATACCTAAGGGACCTATCATATTCTCATTTACGAATTTTCGGGTGCTTATGCTATCCTCTCTTTCCTTCTATTACCATCAATAAACTTCAACCCCGGTCAACTCTGTATTTTTTTTTGGGATATCCATCAAATCATCGTAAGTCATCACGTAATTTTTGATGAAACAAATTTTCCTTTTGCCAAATTACATTGTTCCGGGCCTCCTACCTATGAATTTCTTGACGACAGCATAGCCCTGCATTTGATCCATAAATTAGCCTCCCAAACAGGCCCAACATGTCCTAGTGTCTCGGCCTAAATACCGAGCCCCGCGACTGCTGGCCCAGCTGAGCCTTTCGCTGGTAGCCCACTGCCGAGAGGCCCAATGGTGAGCAGTCCGATGGGTCTCAGCCCACCATCCGGCTCGGGCAGCCCACTGTCACTCTCATCCGGCCCGACTCCAATTCCAGCCTAACGGCCTGTCACTCGTAGTCAACACGGGATTTTTAAGCCAAACAAAAAATACGCTCTTTACACCCATGTTGCCAAGTCATCGTTGCCCCGTAATCCTGTGTCAGCCCTTAATGACCCGAATTGAAAAATGGCTATTGATGATGAATTTAATGCTCTTATTAATAATAGGACGTGAAATTTGGTACCACGTCCCCTGATGTTAATGTGATTCGGTCTATGTGAATTTTGTCATAAAGAAAATCTAATGGTACATTTGAGTGGCACAAAGTCCGTCTTGTAGGGGATGGGAAGACTCAACAGGTTGGTGTGGATTGCGGTGAGACTTTCAGTCCGGTGGTCAAACCGACAACTATCAAGACGGTCCTCAGTCTAGCTCTTTCGAAGGCATGGCCGCTTCATCAGCTTGATGTCAAAAATGTCTTCCTGCATGAAGACCTCAATGAAACAGTGTACATGTATCAACCCATGGGGTACAGAGACCCTACTTATCCTGATCATGTGTACCTGCTGAAAAAATCATTATATGGGCTCAAACAAGCTCCTAGGGCCTGGTACAAAATGTTTGCAGATTATGATTCACATATTGAATTTTCTAATAGCAAGTCTGATCTACCGTCAGGGTAATGATATTGCTTACATTCTTTTGTATGTGGATGATATTATCTTAACTGCCTCCTCTGATGCCCTTCGCAAGTCTATCATGTCACTGCTTGGCTCTGAGTTTGCAATGAAAGATCTAGGGCCACTGAGTTACTTCTTGGGGATAGATGTGACACGTCATGCGGGTGGTTTATTTTTATCCCAAAAGAAGTATGCAGCAGAGATTATTGAACGAGCTGGCATGTCATCGTGTAGGTCGTCTGCCACCTGATGGAGGATCACATACATACTCTCAAACGCACTGTGCGTTATATTCAGGGTACTCTCGATCATGGCTTGCATTTATATCCGTCTTCGACAACCACTCTTATTTCATACACAGATGTCGATTGGGGTGGTTGTCCGGATACCAGACGCTCCACGTCTGGTTATTGTGTATTTCTTTGTGATAATTTGGTCTCTTGGTCCTCAAAACAGCAACCAACCTTGTCCAGATCCAATGCCGAAGCAGAATACCGAGAAGTTGTCAATGTGGTGTCTAAATCTTGTTGGCTACGGAACCTTCTTTTAGAGCTCCACTGTCCGTTTACGAAGGCGACAATGATTTATTATGATAATGTTAGTGCAATTTATCTCTCAGGGAATCCGGTTCACCACCAACGCACTAAACATATTGAGCCGGATATTCACTTTGTTCGCGAAAAGGTTGCTCGTGGACAAGTACGTGTCTTACATGTCCCGTCACGTTATCAGATTGTCGACATCTTTACAAAAGGTCTTCCGCTGATTTTATTTGAAGACTTTCGGGACAGTCTCAGCATATGCTGACCTCCCGCTTCGACTGCGGGGGTGTAATAGAATATTTCCACAATAATTAATTGTACATCACCTATATTAGGTAGAATTATATTTCTCTTGTAATTAGGATTGATTAGTTACCTAGTTTGTAGCAAAGTAAATATTTCTGTAACACTATATATATTGTAAATCATTAATGAATAAAATCAAGGAAGAATATTTTCTACACTTTCAAGTGTAAGTTCCGCTCCCATCCAGAATGTCCTATCTCTCTCTCTACACCCTCTCCCTTTCTCTATATCTCTGGGTGTGTAGAAATATTAGCACAAATCTCTCCTTTCCTTCTCTCTCAAGCGCTTACTCAAAACAGCCACTTTGTTTTATGTAAAGCAAAGCAAAGCAAAGTCAACATTACCAAGTCTAGAAGTAGTATGTCAAGTGCAATTTTCCAAATGGTAAAAGAGCAACATGGAAAATGGTACCTTGCAATTGTTTTGTCTAGCAGATGAACCACGAATTCTGCATAAGAGGCGAATGTGTAAATACTAACTTTATCGTTAACAGTAATCATTAACATCCTACAGAAAGAAGAAGAAAAGAATTAAGAAAGATTGATTCAAGAAATCCCATTATTAATGAAAAAACATTTATATTACCAGAGATAGGGTGCATATGAGAGAACGAGATACGGTAAATGAATCATTTACCAGACTGCAACTTGATAAACATTATATATTATTGCTGTTTTTGGTTTAAATGCATTAAACAATGTTCCTTAATAGTTCAGAACAGTATTTTCAGAATTTAAGAGGTTCGCATATCCCTTTTTTACTGTCATTTCACCAAGTAGGAAGTTCACCTTTAGTAGGGTGTTTAAAGGACTGACATAAAACAAGAATCAGCTATAGAAGAAGGGCAGAGCAACTTTCTATATATAGCAAGAACATTAATTTATTGCATGGCGGAATAAGCCAACAGAACCACACACCTAGACAACCATATTGAGCTTTGAGGCCTTTCAAATTTCATTATCAGTGCGAAAAGATATTTTTTCACTAACCTATTAACAGAAAAAATAGGACATCTATTTAGGAAAATGCTAAGGGAATAAGTAACCAAAAGTCTATGTAAGAAAGTAGAGAAAGGACAAGCAGCACATGTTAAGGTTTGGACCTTACGCTATTTTATTATGAGCTGACATATGATTAGGCCTGCCAAACCAACCAAAATTGGCCACCTTTTCAGATAGAGGCGGCAAAATCAACTCACTTTTTTTGTAATCCGCCCAACTTGTCTAACGTTAAACGAGTTGGATTATGACTCGTTTGTTGGCTTGAGTCAGTGGATTCAACCTGAAATGACCCGTCAAACTATTGTGACAAAATAGTGTGACCCGACGGGTCAAAATGCAACCCAAATCCAAACGTAGAAAATCAAATTTGGTGGTTGGGAATAAGGTAGATGTGAAAAACTTAGCTAATAGTTTAAGAAAAATACATTAACTTTCGCATTTTATTTTTCAAAAGCAAAATAAAAAAGGAGAGTAGGTCGGGAATGTTGGACATGTTAGGTTATGACCCGTTATTTGGCCATCACTATTTGATCCAAGCAAACTTATCGTAATTGGATCATGACCCTTTTATTAATTAGATTCACGTTCACCCACTCAAGTTTGACTCATTCCAGCCATTTGCCACCTCTACTTGCAGATATCCAATATTATGGATCAGTTTTTCTATTTTAAAAATTTACTGCTGGTTAGATAGTAGTTAGCAGTGTGTTTGCACAGCTTCTCCACAAAATCAACTAAACGGGTAGCCCGGTACACTAAGCTTCCGCTATGTGCGGGGTCCGGAGAAGGGCCGGACCACAATGGTCTATTGTATGCAACCTTACCCTATATTTCTACAAGAGGTTGTTTCCACGGCTTGAACCCGTGACCTCCTGGTTACATGACAACAACTTTACCAGTTACTCCAAGGCTCCCCTGCAAAATCAACTATAATTAAATAAACATAATCAACCACCATTACACATAGTATTCCTTTCAATAATACATTATTGGTCACAAGGGTTACTGCAATTTTATTGCTTAACAAAAACAATTTTCCAGCTGGAGATTCCGTTTGGGAGGTATCAGGTATCAAGTTAGAAATAGCGTCCACTGGCCACTTTTCAAATTTCACAGGAACTAGCTATTTTTCAATTACAGGAGTTAAAATGGCTATTTATGAATTTTATCCTATATCAAGCGATCGCCTAACGACAAAAAAGACAAGTCCATGAAATTAACAATTAACAACTAACTACAAGATTTTCTCATTTAAAGACTTGTTCAATGTCCCATAAGCAGCACAATTAAAGATTAGACATGCATCATTGAGGGCACCAACCAGAATGTTTTCTTACTAAAAAAACACAAACAAGATAAACAGTCATGGACTAACCAAGAAAAAACAAAACAAAAAAAAGAGAACTTTACACAAATAACCAGCGGGATTCAGTGTTTACTTTCCTACGCGATATATATAGATTACCTAGTTATACACATATTATACATGGATTATACATATATTATATATCCTCCGGCTATTTTTAGTTTAAGCAGTTGAGTGGACAACTATTTAGGTTAATTCTTTAACAAAAAAATTGCAATGTAGTGAAAATAGGAAACTTTACTCTAAGGGAAAAGAAATTACTCTTGAATTGAAGTTGATCCTTGGAAGCAAAATGCTTGTTAACTTTAACAATCATAACAGGGTGCCCACTTTTGGTCATTTCCTGTAAATAAACTTTTTCAGCTGCTAATTCATCTGCAGCTTCACAATCAGGTATGTACCCAAGTGGAACCATTTCAGCCCTCCATTTTTTCCACTGAACGAACATCTTTGCAGCTTTTTCTGAGTCCATTGATCTTGCAATCAAGAACCTCATTAGTGTCTTCTCTCCATAACTCTGCACCAAAAAAAACAAAAAAAAAATGATTTTTAGCATTTCAGGCCCAATTTATATGATACACTTTACTTTTTAGTCGGCCCTAACAAAAATGATACTCCATCCGTCCCACAAAGATTGGCACTTTACATTTTTTCAGAGTCAAACCTCTTAATTTTGACCGTGTGTTAGAATATAGAATCTTTAAATTTAAAAAAAAATTACATATTTAAAAACTACGTAAAAAGTACTATAAATCACCATAATTAATAATTTAAAATATTTACAAAAATTACGATATGATAACAACGGTTTGACAGTCAAAAAGCGAAAAGAGTCAATATTTTTGGCCGGAGGGAGTACATTTCTAAATTTATAATTCAACTTAAAATTTCTCCTTCTGCCTTTGTGAAATGTTTACCGTCGCACAAATATCCGTGACATGTTTTAGATAATAATATTCAAAAATCTCTTTATTTTTTAAACTCTACCTCTAATCAAACTAAAACAATTAAAATAGGAAGGAGAGAGTACAAAGATTTGAACTTTACACTTAAGAGGAAAAAGGGGTTTAATTTTTTTCTTACATCAGTGGATGATCCAAGCTTTTCAACTGATTTCCTCAATTGGGTCAATGCAATTTCTTGATTTGTGTCCATTTTTAAGATCTTTTCTTTCCCAACTTAAAAATGGTTTTTGTGGAGGACAAGGCAAAGGTGTATAAAAGCTAGAAATTTAACAGTGATTATATCTGCGAAGTTGGAAGTTGAAAGTTGAAAGTTTTTTTGTGGGAAAAAATGGAGTATACAAAGAGAGAAAAGTAGAAGTTTCAAAAGGGTATATCAAAGAAACAAGGAGAAGTAGCAATTAATGGGTGAATAATGGAGGGAGGACCAAGGGGTGTGGATGTGAAATTTGGCAAGATATATCATACAAGTAGTAAGTATGCCTGGTTGAAAGATTTGCTTTTTCTTTTCTTGTTGAGTTAATAATCAAAATCATACTTCAACTCTCACTTTTTGTTTCATACTCTAATTATCCATGGTACAACTTTCATCATTTATGTATTAAAATTAGTTGATGATTCAGATAGGAAAAGAAAATAACGGATAGTTATCTAATTAATTTTGCATTTTAATACATAGATAGTAATAATTTAATAAATGAAAATAATTAGTTGATTTTTTTCATTAATTTAATTGATTTATATACATGATATACAATTGTAAATCTAGTCTATAATTACGAAAATCAAATATACGTTTTTCTAATACAAAAGCTATAATTACAGATGTACAAGATTACTAATAATATCACAGGAATATACGGTGTATACTATATCACACCCCCGCAGTCATAGCGGGCGGTTGTCGTACGCTGAGACTGTCCCTAAAATCTTCAAACAAAATTAAGGGAAAGCCCTTAATAAATATGTCAGCAATACGATACCGTGGGGGACATGCAAGACACATACTTGTCCACGAATTACCTTTTCACGAACAAAGTGAATATTCATCTCGATATGTTTAGTGCGCTGATGTTGGACATGATTCCCCGAGAGATATATCGCACTAACATTATCGCAGTAAACCAAGGTAGCTTTCCGAATAGAAAAATGAAGCTCTAAGAGGAGGTTGCGCAACCAACAAGACTCATACACCGCATTGGCTACCCCTCGAAATTTGGCCTCCGCGCTGGATCGCGACAAATTAGCCTGGCGTTTAGCCGATCAAGAGACCAAGTTATCACCAAGAAATATACAATAACCAGACGTCGAACGCCTGGTATCTGGACATCCACCCCAATCAGCATCTATATATGAGAGTAGATACTGATGATGGATATAAGTGCAAACCGTAATCAAGAGTGCCCTGAAGGTAACGCATAATGCGTTTGAGAGCGTGCATGTGTTCTTCCCTCGGATTATGCATGAATAAACACAACTGCTGCACTGCATAAGTAATATTGGGCATCGTAAACTTAAGATATTGAAGAGCCCTGCAAGACTACGATAGTGGGAGAGATCCTCGTAGGGTGTACTTCGGTATAGTGTCAACCGGAGTAGGAGATGGCTTACAAGAGAATATGCCAGCTCATTGAATAATCTTTGCTGCATATTTCCTCTGAGAGAAATAGACCACATGCATGACGAGTGACATCAATACCTAAAAAATAACTCAACAACCCTAAGTCCTTCATATCAAATTCGGAGCTGAGAAGAGATATGATAGACTTGCGCAGTTTGTCAGAGGAAGTAGTCAATATAATATCATCCACATATAACAGAATGTATGCCATATAAGTACCGTGACGGTAGATGAACTGAGAATTATCAGACCTGTTGTGAGAGAACCCAATAGTAGACACATAATCTGCAAACCTTTTGTACCAGGCCCGAGGGGCCTGTTTTAGCCCATACAAGTACTTCTTCAGCAAGCACACATGGTTAGGATGATCGGGGTCCCTGAAACCCAAGGGCTGATTCATGTATACAGACGGCAATTAACATGTTTTCCAAGTGGACAAGAAGGACAAACATTAGTGCAATGATCACTATTACACTCAATAAAATTATTGTTTTTAAGGGAGGAAAATACAGATGCTCACGGATGATCCAAAAACGCATGCCATAAGAAAGGTGCTAAAGCGGCAAACGTTGACGGTGTGACTTGTTTAGTGGTGGTGGTGGTGTTGATGGATAAAGCTCGCCCCGACTATCACATCTCATTAGAGGTATCCCCGTCCAAAAATCCTTCACAGAAAATCCAAAAGGGTCAAAGTCAACAGAAATTGAGTTATCAGTTGTAAATTTTCGAACAGACACCAAATTTTTAATTAAGTGAGAAACATGAAGGACATTTTTCAGGGCTAAAAGTGGGTTCGGGGGAGACAATTTTGTGTGGCCATAATCACGAATTGGAATTGAATTACCATTACCAATAATTATGCCACAATTTTTGCTCAAATTGAAATAAGACGAGAGATTACCTGATACAGACGTCATATGAGAAGTAGCACCAATATATGTGTACCAATTTACATCTGGAGGATTATGTCCAAGTGTATGCATCGTTGCCACGATATCCGTGTGGGTCGGGGTTGCTGCTGGGCCCGCAACAACGAAGGCATATTGTGGCCGAGGCCCAAGCAGGACAGACTGTTACCAGGCCTGAATCTGCCTAGCCGGCTGCTGCTGATGACCATTGGGCCTGGCCCAATAATTTGCACTAGCCCAGCCCTACGGCCACTACGCATTGGCCCAAGGCTATTGCCAGTGGTTATGCGGCTCAGGCCTCTACTAGCCGCCACCCCGTCCTCCGTCACTGCCGCCACCGTCGCTGTCGCAGTTCTTGCTGCCATTTTCCTGATTTTGGCCCTTTTTGCCACCACCATTGTTTCGGTGTTGGCTAGAATTTTTTGAGAGGTGAGGGTCATCAATGTCGCGTGATGTGGTCGTCATCGTGGTAGAATGTGTTCTGGTTACGATTTTTTTAGCCAACCCTGCTTCTTCAAGGGTGACCATGGAACATGCTTGATAGAACGACGGTAGAGGATTGCTTTGTCAAAGGAGAGTGTCAACCCCATTGTATGCCTCGGAGAGGCCCGCAACCATCTGAAGAACAAGACGATCATTCGTGATCGGTGCGCCTATGTTTTTTAGTTGATCTAATAACTCCTTGAGCCTTTGACAATTGGCAGAGGCATTCGAAAAATCCTCTATAGTTGTGTGAGAAAATTCTTACTCAAGGGTTACGGCATGAGAGTTTTTGTTATCTTGGAATATATCACACAATCTATTCCAAGCTTCCATTGTCGTGACGTCAGGTTTGATAATTGTCTGTAAGAGGTCCATAGAGATGGTGGAATAAATCAATTGGAGGATCGTAGCATCAAGAGTTGCCCACAACTCTATTTCATCATCGGTGGAAGACACTTTCTCCTTGCCTTTTTCATGTTTGACTATGTGATAGAGGACTTGATGAGACCTAGCATGAATTTTAAAAAGTTTCGCCCACGTCGCGTAATGGACGTTCTCCACTGCAAGAACGATAAGGATGTTGTTCTTGATATTGGAGACTGCGAGAGCAGGATAGAATGTGATCTTTGTGTTAGACATGATGGAGGAAGAAAGGGGAATATTTGGGCGACGGGAGGGATTTCGCCGGTGGAGAAGGACGACAAAAGGGTGGTATGCCGAGGACGTGACTCAGCGGCGGAAGCTCAGGGTTAGGAAAAATATTCCCTAGACTGTTGATACCATGAAATAGAATAATCTCTTGATTCTTTTCATTAATGTAATTGATTTATATACATGATATACAATAGTAAACATAGCTTATAATTACGAAAATTAAATATATATTTTCCTAATAAAGAAGATTACTACCATAATTACAGATGTACAAGATCACTAATAATATCACAGGAATATACGATGTATATTCTATCATTTAAATAAACAAATGGAAGAATTGATAGTTTGGATGTGAAATTCACGAATAAATAATAATTTATATATGTTTTCGACCATTATCTCTTTCTTGTTTATTTATGAATTTCCCTTTAGTTAAGGAAAATATGAAAAGCCTCCCTCTTAGATTTGTACTCCTTCGTCCCGGAATACTTGTCATGCTTAGGGATCGTTTGGTATGAGAGATAAGTTATTCTTTATATATAGGATAGGGTGGGATAAAATGAGATAACTTATCTCACCCTTCATGTGGGATAACGTATCTCACCTTTTATGTAAATAGGATTGGGTGGGATAAAAAGGCATTATCTCACTAACCATATATGAGATTAATCTCAATCTCATGGGATTAATAATACAATCTCATCCTATCCCTCTTACCAAACGACCCTAAGAGTCAAATTAGATAAATTTTGATTAATATTTTGAAATACATTTTTTTCATTATATGATATGAGAAAAAGTACAATTTATAATAATTTTTATATAATTTTTTAAATATTTGAATTATAATATTAAAATATAAATTAATCTAATCTAATTTAGCTCCGAAAATTAGTCAGATACTCTCGAGAAATCAAACATAGACAATTAATATGAGAAGGGGGAGTAAATAGCAAAGACATCCTCGAAAAATTTGACCAATACTTAAGAGTCAATGTGGGACTCAACAACAATATAGAAATTATGATACTAAAATTATTAGGCAAATACATTGTTTATCCTCGAAATTTGAGATCAAATCCATGTGAGGCAACTTTTTATACACTCAACCTTTCTGTAGTGTAGCTAAGACACACCATTTTTGTCAGATGGAATGCTCATATTTTACACGTAAAAGAGGCGAGTGAATGTAATGAATTGAACCATTATTAAAATGCCACATGTCCATCCTTTTAATTTTAATTTTTCTTGAATTATTTCTTTTTTGTTGTTGCTATTTTTAGTTACTTTATGTCCAAACAATCTGGCCCTTCTTCCACACACCTGACCCCCACCACACCCACCCTTTTCTTCTTCATAAATTAAGCTTTAAAATATTGTAAAAATAATTTTAGAGTTAAATCCACCTGAAATTAATTATTCATATCTTCCATTTTTGACTAAAATTGAAGGTGAGTGTAATGAAAGTAAATGATATGGGTTTTTCTTCTATTTCAAACTATTGCTAGAAGTTTGAATGCATTAATCTGATATAGTTTAAAACAATACGTGAGTTGTTTAAATAACCTAATAAAGCAATATAAAAGTTGTCTAAAAATAATTTTTATTATAAACAATTTAAACCAACCATGTGGTTTCCTATTTTTTTTCATATAAACAATCACATAATTATTTACAAAAGGCAAATTTACGGTCAAATACTATTCAACCATTCAATTTATAAAATATCTATACAATGTATAGATAGTGCATATTTTATACTAAATATATATATACTATACATACTGTCATACTGATACATATATTATACATACTAATCCATATAATATATAACATACATATACATAACATATACAGTAAAAGTATATAGATAATGTATACTTTAACCATGTTGATAAACTAATTGGCGAAATGATACACTTATAAGTTTCCGTTTATAAAAAGCGTGGGGGGTTTTCTTTTTTGGTGAAACTTTGATTTTATATATAATGATCTTTGTGTAAATTAAAATTTTGCAGGGCCTTAGCTTTAAATGAGTCAAACCTCATTAACTTCTTGCAAAAAAAGTCAATTTGTTATTTAAAATATTTATTGCTAACTTTAAGAAGTTTCAATATGTACCGAATTTTTTTATTTCTCAAGCCAAGAGCTTGTGGTCCTCGTGAGAGTTCAATGGTGTCTTCAACGTCTACCATTGGCACTATTATTGGAAGTTTGAAAGCATTAGTCTGAATTTTCCTTCAATATATTTCCAAACACAATTTCTGAATTTCTTTCTTCGAAATCTTTTTTCCTCTTATAGCTTCTGACTTTTCAAAAAATTGATATTTTCTTTTAGGAAAATTTATCAATATGTACGGTTCGGCCAATTTTTATCAATATGGCTGAAATATATAAAATATCTACACTAATTATGTATATTTTATATATATTATATGTATTTATATATATAAATATATAAATTTATACATTTGGTCATATTTTATAAACTACATCACTCAAAGTCATTAGGTTGTAGTTTCTAACCTGTTGTGAACTTGTGTTGCTTCTTTATCGTGGGCGGAGCCACCGGGTAAGTTAGGACGGTATAACTCAGTAACTTTGATTCAAACCTTTTATTTATGTCTAAAAAAATTAATATGTAGAAATAATCTACTCACTAGAAGTCTAGCATGAAACCCATTTGATAACTTACTTAATTCATGTTTTTTCAATGGACAAATATTCGTCTTCAACTAATTGAAGTACGAGTTAATCAGAATTCAATAACTTTGATTTAAACACTATTTATTTATTGAATATATGCACATAATAAACTTTACTGGATCTCTACTCATTCGGGACCCTATTTGAGTTATCTTGCTGGAAGATACTCCAATGGTAAATATTACAATTAATATTCGAAATGATAAAAATTTAGACACAAATTTCCTGAATTCTCTCATCTTACACTTGTAATTGTCATTTACAGGCTTCCATTTTTGCCCATCTTCGATGAAGCAGCTTATATACATGGGAATCATGTTAGTTTTTAACCCACCTTTCAGCTTAGTTTTTATCATCAATCAACTAAGAAATAATCGATAGTGTAATTTATTTTTTTTGTTGATGAAGGAACCCGCAGCCGCTACTCTCTCGAGTAATATGTCATTAATGGGTTAAAAAGAGCTAACATGGCGTTTTTGCTGATGTAGCTTGCTTATGTGGATTTCCCACACCTTCGCACTGGGGCATTTGTGTTTCTCCTCTACACATTCCCAAACCATCTCAACCTTGTTTCCCGCATCTTATCCTCCACCGATGTCACTCTCACTCTATCCCGGATATCATTATTTCTAATCCTATCCCTCCTTGTATGCCCATACATCCATCTCAGCATCCCCATTTCCGCAACTTTCATCTTTTGGATATGCGAAGTCTTGACTGACCAACACTCCGCCCCATACAACATAGCCGGTATAACCACTGCCCTATAGAACTTGTCTTTTATGTTTTGGTGGCATCTTTTTGTCACAAAAGACTCCAAATACGAGCCTCCATTTCATCCACCTTGCCCCAATTCGATGTGTGACATCGTCATCAATCTCTCCATCCCCCTGGATAATAGACTTTAAGTACTTGAAGCTTCCTTTCTTTGGAATGACCTGAGTATCAAGTCTCACCTCCACGCCTGTCTCAAGGTCGCTCCCGTTACTGAACTTGCACTCCAAGTATTATGTTACCCTGCATAAGTAATCAAGTAGCATGAAGTAGACTTGCGAGTATTAACATCACCTGCCATATCTGAATCAGTATAACCACAAAGAATAGGCTTCCCTGTCTCAAAACACAAACTCAGACTAGAATTACCACAAAGATATCTCACAATCCGCTTCACAACATTCCAATGCTCTTTTCCTGGATTAGAAAGAAAATGCAATATCTGGTCTAGTACAAATCATTGCATACATCAAACTGCCAACAGCTGAAGCATAAGGAACTTTCTTCATATCTTCCTTCTCATCATCACTGGAAGGACACTGTTTCGTGCTCAATTTGAAGTGCATAGCTAAAGGTGTACGGACAACCTTAGCTTTATCCATGTTAAACCTGCAAAGTACTTTCTGAATGTAATTCTCTTGTGATAATCACAACTTCTTGGCCTCTCTGTCATGAACAATCTACATGCCAAGAATCTGTCTTGTTGGTTCTAAGTCTTTTATGGCAAAAGACTTATTCAACTCTTGCTTTAACTTCTGAATTCTGTAGGCATTATGACCAACGAAGCATATCATCAACATAAAGCAATAGAATGATAAAGTCACCATCAGAGAATTTTCGCACAAAAACACAATGATCTGAATAAGTCTTCTTGAAGCCTTGTTGACTCATAAAAGAACTACCAGTGCCTATGAGCTTATTTCAAACCATACAAGCTCTTATTCAATTTTCAAACATAATTCTCTTTTCCTTTGACCTCAAAACCTTCTGGCTGCTTCATATAAATTTCTTCATCTAAGTCACCATGGAGAAAAACAGTTTTGACATCCATTTGCTTTACTTCTAAATCTAGACTTGCAGCTAAGCCCAGAACAATCCGAATGGATGACATCTTCATAATTGGAGAAAAGATTTCATCAAAATCAACGCCCTTCTTCTGATTAAAGCCCTTTACAACCAATATATCATTGTACTGTGAAACTAGGTTACCATCTTCATGTTTCACCCTAAAAACCCACCCGTTTTTCAAAGATTTTCTGTCTTTAGGAAGCTTAACCAGATCAAATGTATGATTATCATGTAAAGATTTTTATCTCATCTTGCGTAGCATCAAATCGCCTTTCTTTTTCTTCACTATCCATGGCCTCATAAAAACTTCTCTCCTGTCAGTCAAGAGTACATACTCATTAAGAGAATAATAAGATAAAGGTATTTTCTCTCTATTAGATCTTCTGAGAGAACTCTCTGGAGCATCAATAACAGTTGGTTCATGGTCAACCATATCATCTTGCACTAGAGCATCAACAACATCATTCTGAACATGATCACCATCTTCATTATCAACTTGATCTTCATTATTTTGAAAATTTTCTTCAGGTGCAATAGTCACAGGAACTGGATCAACATCAACTAAGCTCTCACTGCTCTGAGAATCAACCTTCACAGCATTGTCAAAATCTTCAATTGTCTGGTCTTCAAAGAACCAACATCACAGCTTCTAACAATTTCCTTCTCAATTAGATCATAGAAACAATAGCCAAATTCGTCTTGACCATAACCAATAAAGATACATTGTCTAGTTTTATCTTCCAGGTTTGACCTATCATCCTTAGGAACATGCACAAATGTCTTACACCCGAAAAGTCTCAAATGAGCATAAGAGACATTCTTATCAAACCAAACTCTATCAGGAACATCACCTTCCAAAGCAACAGTAGGAGACAAATTGATAACATAAGCAGCAGTATTAAGTGTTTTTGCCCAAAATGAATCTGACAACTTAGAATTTGAAAGCAAACATCTAACCGTCTCAACAAGAGTTCTGTTCATCCTTTCTGCTAAGCCATTTAACTGAGGAGTCTTTGGAGGAATTTTCTAATGCTAAATATCCTGCTCTCTATAATAATTATCAAAAGGACTAATATATTTAACACCGTTATCTTAGCAGATGCATGTTAATTTCTTCACTATCCGTCTCTCAATCAAGGCCTAAAAAGTCTTGAGCACACAGAGATTTGATCCTTGGACTTCAATGGATACACCCAGATTTTGCGAGAATGATCATCAATAAAAGTTACAAAGTAAAGTGCACCACCAAGAGACCTTACTTTAAAAGGACCACACAAATCAGAATGTACCAACTCCAGCAAATCAAGCTTTCATGAAGGTGAATGACTGTGAAAAGAAACTCTTTTCTATTTCCCGGCTAAGCAATGAACACATCTCTTTAACTTTGCTTGTTTCGCTCCAGAAATCAAATTCTTCTTAGCCAAATTATCAACCCCCTTCTCGCTCATATGACTCAGCCTTCTATGCCATAAATCTGATGAAGTATCATTCTCCATCAAATTTACCGAGTCTCTACAAATGGAGCCCTGAAATAAGTACAAGTCAAATATCTTGTCACCTCGAGCAACAACCATTGAACCTCTAAGAAGCTTCCACTAGCCACCACCAAGAGTTTTATCATAACCCTCATCATTAAGCTTTTCCACAGAAATTAAATTCAGACGAACATCTGGAGCATGCTTGACATTGTTAAGAACTAACCTCAAACTATTCTTACTTTTTAAGAAAACCGTGCCAATGCCAAACACCTCAACCTCACTATCATTGCCCATTTGTAACTTCTTAAAATTACCTGGAGTGTAAGAAGAAAATAATTTCTTCTTTGTCGTGACATGAGAAGTGGCACCTAAATCCACAAACCAGGTAGACTCATCACAAACAAGATTGATTTCACTTTTACCATAAGCAACAAGAAGATCATTTTCACCAATAATAGCAACTCGATTTTCATTATAGACATCATTCTTTTGTTGTTTTTGATCTCTCTTAAACATGTAGCAATGTTTATGGATATGCCCTTTCTTGTGACAATAGTGACATGTAACATTCTTGTACCAGGATCTTGACTTGCTTCTACTTTTTCCCCTGGCATTCTCACCTCTGAAGTTACTTCTCCCTTTATTTTTAGTAATCAAAACATCGGAGTGTGGAGCTGAAGAAGATGAGGCTCGAGATCTTCTTATCATCTCTTCATTTAAGACACCACTCTTAACATATTCCACAGTTACAACACCACTAGGATCAAAATTAGTCAAAGAAACCCAATGAGTTTCCCAAGAGTCCGACAATGTATTAAGCAGCCAAAGTCCCTGTATTTCATCATCAAACTTGACACCCATTCTAGATAGCTGGTCAAGGACACCCTAAAATCATTAATATGATCAGAAATATGATTTTCCTCTTTATATCTGATATTCATCAATTGTGTAAGCAGGAACAACTTGTTATTGTCAGTCTTCGAAGCATAAAGTGTCTCGAGTTTATCCCATAAACTTCTAGCATGTGTCTCATTCACAATATGATTACCTACATTATCTTCAACGCATTATCTGATATAACCACCAACCTGTAGGTGCTCAAATTCTCAATCTTAATTATTCATAGACTCGGGTTTGTTAGAAGCAAACACATGTAAATGCATTTTCTTGACAAATAGAAGATTTTTCATCTTGCTTTCTAAATATGGTAATTACTGCCATTTAAACAAACCATCTTGCTAATATTTGTCTTCATCATTCAAATAGACAATCAACAAAATCAAATTCAACCACAAGCTCTGATACAACTTTGTTGGGAATAAACAAGCAAATACCAAATCGCACGACAATGTAATAGCAAATACCCAAGTCAAAACTTCCCACACTATTTGAACAAGAGGATCAAACTAATCTAAGCACAAACGGAAGTCCGGGCAGCAACTATACCAATAATAAAATAGCAAAGCAAGAAAAAACAGATCATATGCAAGAGACATCAAATTTGTGTGGAAAACCCCCTTCAATGTGAAGAGGGAACAACCACGGGACCTCCGCCCAAAAAACCTCCACTAAAATTAACAAGATTTACAATAATATTCTCCAAATGTCTATAACATCAATACCAAACACAGAGGAACAATACATAAAAGGTAGTACCAAAACTAGTGAAGAAAGAAGAGAAATCACCCCAAAAAATGAGCTACTATTCATGCTCGAAAACCTGGATCTACAGACCACAAAATCCAGTCTCCACTATTGATATTAAATAAACAGATGTTGAGAACCCCCATTTCAAATTTGACCACGATCCAACGGTTAACGAAGCGAGAAACGCAATTTGAAGCAGACTATTGTAGCTGATTTTCTTTGGTGCGAAAATCAGCACTTCTCTATCACTTTTTCTATCTATATGGCTGCTATGAATTCACTCTTATGTTCATAAAATAAGACCTAAGTTGATCTTCTAAATAGTGAACTTTAGGGCAAAAAGGGACTTGGTCCAAAAAATGTGTTTTATTTATCCACGTAGGAAGAAAAAAAACCCAAAAACCCAACAATAAGGTTTTCGGAACGGTGGTTACCCTCGGGAATTAGAGAGAATTGGGAGGTACATTGGCCATCAGTGCCAAGGGTTACCACTTGCAGTTGCTGCAATTGGTGGACTACTTTCCAAGATGAGCAAGGAAACAAGTTCATGGGAGAATGTGGCGGAAAAGGTAGCATCACTTGTGACAAGTGACACTATGGATTGCTTGAACATACTTCGTTTGAGCTACAACCACTTGCCTCAGTACTTGAAACCGTGCTTCCTTTATATGGGAGTTTTTGCAGCAACCAGTGAGATTCCTGTCTGGAAGTTAATAAAGTTATGGACTGTTGAGGGCTTCATCAAGAAAGTCAAACATAAAAATTTATAAGATGTGGCAGAGGAAAATTTGAGGGATTTAGTCGATAAAGTTTGGTTTTAGCAGGAAAACGGAGCTCCCTAGGAAAAATCAAGACTTGTAAGATGCATGATCTCGTCCGAGATATGTGTTTGAGAGAAGCCCAAAACGAGAACTTTATACATTTCATAACGAGGTATGACCACGATGATCTAGGAAACATTAACTGTCTACGTCGTGTAGTTTTGTTCGATAGTTGTAGACACTTCAATTATGGATATCCCGGTGCACCTCCTACACTCATGCCACTCACACATTCTGTTTTCTTCAAATATCCATACAGTTTATATTTCTCTCGCCATCAGACTTGAGGTTTCTTAGGATATTAGATGTTTGCTATACTTGTATTTTCCACAATACTGAGGCCATATCAAAACTTGTTCATTTGAGGTATCTTGCTTTCCCAATCTACGATGACCTTGCGCAATTAATATGCAAGCTTCGGAATATACAGATCTTAGTTTTACATCATAATCGAGAAATATTTGTGAGAATCCTGTCCCTACCATGGGAAGTTTTAAATATGCCTCAACTAAGACATATCCATACAAAAAAACTTTCGGCTTTCCATATCCCCACCTACATCACTAATTGCTGAGATTGAGAATCACTTACAAACGTTAACCGGATTGATCCCCTCATCTTGTAACGATGAGCTTTTTCTAAGAATTCCAAATTTGAAGAAGTTGGGAATATTACTTTTTGCTGGTTCAGTCACTAATGGGAAGTATATTCTTGATAATCTTGTACATTTAACTCAACTTGAGAAGCTCAAAGTTGAGGTCAAAGTGATGAAACTATTTTAGTAAAATTTAATTCTCTCAATTCCCGGGCGATTGCACCAAAAAATATTTTCTAAATGATGAAGAGATCAAAAATTTTATTGATCTGCGACGTTCCATTATATCGTGGGCATTTGTGATGTATTCCCATATCTCTCCTTGGCTACACATTCCACATTATGACAATTTCCCACCAACCCTTAAGAAGTTAACATTGTGCACAACACACCTAAAATGGGACAAAGACATGAACTTTCTCAGAAAATTACTTAATCTTGAGGTGCTCAAACTTAAAGATCATGCCTTTTAAGGACAAATTTGGAAACTAAGTGATGAAGAGGAAGATGGATTCTTGCGACTAAAGTTTTTACTTCTTGAGGACATGAATCTTAAGCAATGGGAAGCAACTAGTTTTCATTTCCCGAGCCTTGAGCACTTAGTCCTAACACATGCTATTGCTTGGAGCAAATTCCTTTGGACTTTGCTGAGATTCAGACACTACAGCTGATTGAGCTACACAAATGTATGCTTTATGTTATTGCTTCAGCAGAGCAAATTCAAGAGGCACAAATCTTGGACAATGATGACCTTGTTGTTCATGTGCACTATATAGGTGAGTAAACATTCATCAGAAAGTTAAAACATTTTCATCTAGAAAAGCATAAAAGACAACTTTCTTTTGACTGATTTTTTCTTACATAGCTCTTAATTTTCATGGAATTTTTGGTTAGTGTGTAGTTACGAAACATTATTTTTAAAATTAGATTCATCCATATCTTGATTTCATTTTTTGATGTAAATATAAAAGGTGCTAATTACAATTGGTTTATGCATTGCCGACAAAATGAGTTCAAGGAGAGGTCCATAAGGTATAACAACAACAAGAACAAACCCAGTGTGGTCCCACAAGGTGGTTTCTAGGGAGGGTAGTATATATGCAGACTTTACCCTTACCTTCGTGAGGTAGAGAAGTTGTTTCCGGTAGACGCTCATCTCAGAAGAAAAGTACCTGTCGCAGAAATATATGAAAGGTGCTAATTAACATTATTTTTACGAAACATTATTTTTAACATTAGATTCATCCATATCTGGAATTCCTTTATTTGTTATATATAAAAGGTGCTAATTACAATTGGTTTATGCATTGCAGACAAAATAAGTTCAAGGAGAGGTCCATAATGTATACCCAAGCCAAAACAAGATGCTGATCTTTCTTGTCTGTATTTTTCAACATCCTGAACAACTGAATTCTTCTTTGTTTTTTCAATTTCTTGGACGTATAGGTATTGAAAACTGTCGATCTCAACTTGTTTGGGACTAAAATATAGTAATTGTTGTTGTATAGTTGGTGAAAATTGTGTACTTCCCTTATAAGAGACTTTACAATTCGTGTTGAATTTGAGTATATAACTAACATTTGTTATCCTCCTAATAGTGATCATTTACCAGACTGCACCTTGGTAAGCACTATAAATTTGTTGTATTAGGTATATGCCTTAGAAGGGAGTCTTGGAGCAACGGTAAAGTTGTCTCTGTGTGACTTATAGGTCATACGTTCGAGCTGTGGAAGCAACCATTAGTGCTTGCATTATGGTAGGTTGTCTACATCACACCCTTTGGAGTGTGGTCCTTCCCCGGACATTGCAAACGCGGGATGCTTTTAGGTATATGACTTAACCAATGTTCCTTAATACCCCCTCTGTCCCAAAAAGAACGACTCATTTTTTCCTTTTTAGTCTGTTAAAAAAAGAATGACATATTTTCTTATTTGACAATAATTTAACTTTAAACTTTACCTTTTACGCAAAACGAAATGATCTATAACCACACAAATATCTTTGACTTATTTTATACCATAAGATTCAAAAGTTTTCTTTTATTTCTAAAGTGCGTGTCAAATGAAAGTATATCACATAAATTGGGACGGAGGGAATAACTCAGAATAGATTGTTGTTGTATCTGGTATATGTCCTCAACTAAAGAAGTTCCTTAATATAACTCAAAACAGTATGTTTGGGAAATGAAGTGTTCCCATGTCTTTTTTACTGTCAGTTAACGAAGTTTCTTATGCTAGGAAGTTCATGTATAGTATGGTGGGAAAGGACTAACATAAACAAGAATTTTATTAGCTAAAAAAGGAGCAGAGCAACGGAAAGGGAGGAAGAAAGTGGCGAGGGTGATAACCAATGCTTATGTGTAATTGTATTAATCTCTATTGATGAGTCTTTCTCATTAATACAAATATATATAATGTGTACAATGTGAAATTCTAATACAATTGGGATCATATTTCTATCATAATTATACATCACTAATAATTACAAGAGATATTGTGAATATTTAAATAATATTCACTAATACACCCTCGCAGTCGGAGTGGGAGGAGGCCGGACGCTTAGTCTGAATCTGAAGTCGAGGAATAACTGTATAGGTAGTCCTTTAGTGAAGATATCCGCATACTGATAAGAAGATGACACATGCAACACCTTAACATGTCCTATAGCAACCTTCTCACGAACAAAATGTATATCCATCTCTATGTGCTTGGTTCGCTGATGCTGAAGCGAATTATGAGATAAATAAATGGCGGATATGTTATCACAGTATACCAAAGACGCCTTATGCAAGGGACATTGAAGCTCCAATAGAAGGTTTCGGAGCCAGCAGATCTCAACAACAACATTTGCAACACCTCTATACTCTGCTTCTGCACTCGAACGGGATAGGGTGGCTTGCCTCTTGGCAGACCATGAAATGAGATTATCCCCTAAGAACACACAATAACTGGAGGTGGAGCGTCTCATGTTCGGACAACCTGCCCAATCTGCATCCGTATATGACAACAACCTGATCGGTGCAGAGGGGTATAGATGCAATCCATAATCAATCCCTTAATGTATCGAATGATACGCTTAAGAGCAGTAAAATGAGGCTCCCGGGGGGTATGCATAAATAAACACACCTGCTGAACATCATAAACAATGTCAGGCCTGGTGAAAGTAAGATACTGAAGTGCACCTGCAAGACTCCTATAAAGTGTGGGATCGAACACTGGATCACCATCAATAGCACTTAGCTTTGATTTAGAGTCAACCAGAGTAGACATGATCTTGCAATTCGCCATTTTAGCCCAGTACACAATCTCCTCTGATTACTTATGCTGGCATAAAAATATAGTATCTGCAGATCTAGTCAATGATATTCCCAAAAAAAAACTCAACTTCCCCAAGTCAGTCATAGCAAATTCGGTTTTAAGCAGTGCAATGATCTCATTTTTTAAAACATCAGATGAGGCAGTGAGCACAATATCATCCACATATAATAACAAATAAGCAATGTCACTACCTCGATGGAAAATGAAGAGAGAATTATCACACTTGCTGTAAACAAACCCAATTTGCATAATGTAATTAGCAAAGCGTTCATACCATGCTCTGGGGGCCTATTTCAGACCATAAAGTGACTTACGAAGACGACATACATAGTAATGGGCTTCAGGATGGGCGAAACCTGAAACAGTTTCTTTCAAGTCCCCATGTAAAAATGCATTCTTCACATCAAGCTGATGATTCGGCCAATGCTTAGCCATGTAAATACTCAGAACTGTGTGAATAGTAGCCAGTTTAACAACCGGACCGAACGTCTCACCACAATCAATACCCTCCTGCTGATTAGTACTATTAGCCACAAGTCTTGCATTATATCTCTCTAGGTCACCATTGTCTCTGTATTTGTGATGAAAAAACCACATGCATCGAATCACATTCACCCCATTCGATCGATGAACCAAATTCCAAGTGTGTAGCTTCATTAAAGCATTAAATTCCTCACGCATGACCGCATTCCAATTTGGGTCAAGTTTGGCTAATTTTGGGGTTTTGGGCATTGGGGATATGGTTTGTGTGGAAAGTTTAAATTGGACTTTGAGTTTGAAAATCCCGTGTTGGGCACGGGTTTCCATACGGTGCATGGGAGCAAGGGCAATTTAGGTGTTTCTGTTGGGTGTTGGGTCCGGGTTAAGATGTGGTATCAGGTCCGCATTTGGATTTGGTGTCGAAATCGGTACTATGTTAATGGTTGGGATTGGCACTGGGTTTACGTCGACGGGGTGAGGGTTTTGACTAGGGGAGTCGGGTGACGGCGTCGCGTTTGGTGGGGTTGGGTAGCTGGGTGCATGTGGTGATGGTGCGTGACTCAAGGTTGAGTCCGTTGCTGGTGGGTTTGGGGAGAAATGGTGTCAGGTTTTCGGTGGTGATTGCTGGATCGGGTTACCGAATGCATGATGGTACCGATGGGATGGTTCAGTTTCTGGGTTGGGTTGGTTTACTGGAACTGCGGCGGTGGTTGGTGGTGACATAGATGAGGATGGTTGGGATTGCCGGTGAGTGAAAGTGGTGTCGACAGGTTGTGTCTAAGAGACGGCCGACCGACTACCAGTGATGGAAGGGACAGTCGGCGGCGGAGACTGTGGTGATTGTCAATAGAGACCGACCACAGTACTTGATGGCGGTGGAAAGCGTGGTGGTGGTACGACTGAGTTTGGTGAGTATGACGGGAGATGAGTCTGACTCGTCTAGAAACGTATAGTCCTTGTTTTGGTATTTTTGGATGTTTGCAAAAGGGAAAATCATCTCGTCAAATGTGACGTGATGAGAGACGTGAATTTGACGAGTGGACAAGTCATAACACATATAACCCCTATGGTTTGACGGAAAACCGACGAAGACACACGGAGTGGTTCGGGGTGCTAATTTGTGAGGGGCGGTGGAGGCAAGATTTGGGTAGCAAAGGCGACCGAATATTCGAATGTGATCATAAGAGGGGATCCGACGGTATAGAATTTCGGTTGGGGTCATATTATGAAGAGTGCTAGTGGGTAAAATATTAAGTACGTATTCTATCATTTTGACTGCATAGACCCAAAATGACGGAGTGAGAGAGGCATGAAATAGGAAAGTACAAACCATGTTATTTATGGTGCGGATGATTCGTTATGCTTTGCTATTCGGAGGAGAGGCGTGGGGACACGAAAATAAAAAAATCATGTCATTATTTGTGCAAAATTTGTGAAACGTTGAATTATTAAATTCCCGACCATTATCACACTGAAAATATTTTATGGCTTTTTCAAATTGAGTTTTGATAAAAGTATGAAATTTAAGAAACATGACAAATACTTCCAACTTGAATTTTAGTGGGTAAATCCAAATAAAATGAGAGTAATCATCTAATAAGACTAGATAATATTTATGACACATGAAGCTAGTAATGAGAGATGTCCATAAATCAGCATGAACAATATCAAAAGGAGCAAACGTAACACTAAGAGATGACTTAAAAGGAAGACGAACATGTTTGTCTAACTGACAAGAAACACAATTTTGGGCAGGTTTTCCATTATTACAACGAATAAAATTATTACTTCTAATAAAGTTAAAAATAGGAGTTCCTGAGTGTCCAAGACTATTGTGCCTAGTTGACACAGAGAGAGAGAGCAACGAGAGAGGTGTGTGAGCGGGAATTGGAAGCGGAAGAGGATGTGAAATGATAGAGGTCCCCTGTGCTATTGCATCTCATAAGAGGTATTCCCATACGAAGATCCTTCACAGTAAAACCAAAAGGGTCAAAGTCAACAGAGACAGAATTATTACGAGTATTTTTCTGGACAAATATTAAGTTTTTAATAATGTTGGGAGCACACATGACGTTATTTAGGGAGAAGGGTGGGTGAGGCGGTTGGGTACAGGTTGTACCATAACCCTGAATTGGAATGCGATGGCAATTACCAATAGTAATATATTGAGGATACTTTAAATGAAATAGATTTGGAAGATTACCTGCGGAGCGGGTGAGGTGAGAAGTGGCTCCCGTATTCATGTACCAATTTTCATCGGGCAGTTGCACGTTTAATGAGCTGAAGGCCTGGCTCAAATCAGTGGGGACCAAGCCGTATGTTGACTGCTGGGAATGGCTCGCTGCAATATTGGCCTGGTGGGCTGGTCCAGATGGCTACCTTGGGCTTGGGGCAGTACCCAAAATTCCTGGAAGATAGGAATAAGGGTATTAGGTCGTGTGTTGAGGGAACCAGATGGGAGTCGAGGCCCAGTGGCTGGGGTTGGACCACTGTACTAGGCTGGCCCACTGTTGGACGTTGGTTGGCTGCTGGAATTCGCTGGATGGCTGTCCATTTTTTCTTCCTTTCCCGCGGCCTCGGTCGCCTCTGCCTCTTTTACCGCCGCCACGATTGTTCCGCAGTTGGTGGTTGTCTAATGGTGGTGGCTGGCCAACGACGGCATTATTCGTCGCAGGATTTTCAACTGCTAACGCCTTTTGATTATGTTCATCATGTTTGGCACGTCTGGTTTCTTCCAACAATAATTGAGACTGGGCCTTGTTGAAGGAGGGAAGGGGATCGGCCTATTGTATCATGGCGGCGAGAGTATCGTATTCTCTTGCTTACAATACTCTGACATGTTGGAAAAAAATTCAAGACGGGTATTATTGAATTATTCATCCAAGTATACTGCATGGGTGTGCTTATTATCCTGAAAATCTTTTTCAAGCGTATCCACAATTCAGGAGCCGAATTTCATTATTATATGGAATAGGTCCTTGTAGATGGTGCCGCAAATCCACTGTTTGACGATGGCGTCGAGACGACGCCATGTCGGGTCATCAACCTCAATAGGGCGAGGGAAAGTGTCGTCAATGTGATCAAGCACGTTGTAGGCACATGCATAAATATGGAAAAGTTCGACCCATGAAGAAAATTGACCATCTTCTTAATCAAGAACCACAGGGATGAAGTTCTTGACGTTGGTCATGGAAAACGCCAGATGGAAGGGGGAGGACGTGGGAGGTGTGGGTATGACGACGGTGGAGGTTGAAGCTGCCGTTGGAGTTGTGTGAGGAGTCATTATAGTGGATTGATTTTGGGTGAAGGGAGGGAAAAGTATTTTCTTGAAAGAAGAGAAAAAGAAGACAATATGGCTGCCATTGGTGGGGAAAAATCCGAAAGGGGGGGGGGGGGCGATCGTCCGGAGCAAGAAGAATAGAAGAGGGTTTAGATATTTTAGGGTTTGACTCTTGATACCATGTGGAATTGTATTAATCTCCCTTGTGGAGTCTTTCTCATTAATACAAATATATATAGTGTGTACAATGTGGAATCCTAATACAATTGGATCATATTTCTACCATAATTATACATCACTAATAATTACAACATATATGGTGAATATTTAAATAATATTCACTAATAGCTTCTTTACCTTGGCGGTGCCATTGTGTAGGTTACGAGTTTGGTAGAACTCAGTAACTTTGGTTCAAACTCTGTATTTATGTTTAAAAAGTTCATTTCATATATAAAAATAATTTACTCATAATCCAATAAGTATAATGAGTTGTTATTCAAAATTCATAAACTAAAAATCTTGGTTTCGCCGCGAGTCGCAAATTCACTGCTTTTTCCCTAGCAAAAATGCCTCACATGTCTAGCAGGAAACCCATTTGATTACTAATACTTAACTCGTGTTGTTTCGATGGACAATTATTCGTCTATTCGACCAACTGAAATACGAGTTCAACAGTATATATATATATATATATATATATATATATATATATATATATTCCGACCAACTGGATCTCTATTCCTTCCGCCTTCAGGACCCTATTTAAGTTATCTTGCTGGACGATCATCCAATGGTAAATATTACAATTAATATCCGAAATAATAAAAATTTAGACAAAAAATCCTCAAGTCATTCATGTTATGTTGAAAAAATTAAACCTATTCGATGACATATTTGAGCTTTTCTCCAATTTTCTATATCAAGTATATGTAAGACTAGCAAAACAAAGAAACACTAAACGGCACCTTAATAAATGAATTAATAAACCATAGTTGAGGAGAACTAATTTATAAAGAGAAGTTGTTCAACTATGTATACATTCCAAAGGTAATGCATTCTTTCTGATGAATGTTTACTCAATCTATATCTAGATATACTATTCACTAAATTATGCCTCACTCCCAAATAAATTGAAATAAAAAATTTTTAACTAACTATATACTTCTCAGAATTTGAAAAATAAATCAAAATACATAGACAGGAAAGATCAACTTCTTATTTTGGCTTCAGTATACCTTAGTGTACTCTCCATCAACTCATCATTTTGTCTGCAATGCATAAGCCAATTGTAATTAGCACCTCTTATATATAAATAAATGAATAAATGACCATATATATATATGTAAAGGAGAAAGAAAATGATGAATTTATAAAGATTATGGATGAATAATCTAATGTTAAGAATAGTGTTTTGTATTACATACTAACCAAGAAAGAAAATTATCCAAGAAAAGAGCTACTCCCTCCGTCCCATTTTAATTGTCATTTTAGCTCTTTTCCCGCGTATTAAGAAAAATAATAAATACAAGGTATAGTTTATTAATTTATCCTTATTTATTAGATGTTTTTTTTAGAATTGAATAGTATTAAAAAGAATTACTTCTTTACTGCTAATGGTATAGTTGGAAGTAATTGTCAACTTTAATCTTAAATTTCTAAAGTGGCGATTATTTGCGGACAATTTTATTAAGCTAAAGCAACAGTTAAAATGAGACGGATTGAGTATGTAACAAAAATTCTGTCAAAAGAAAAGTTGTTTGACTCTATTCCAAGGGTAATTTGCGTATTTCTATTTTATGCTTATCTAGATTGTTGAGAATATATTTAAGTAAAAAGTGTGCTCTCTCTAACACTTCAAAACATGATATCAGAGCAGACAAAAGTCATGTGATCGAATTTCACTGTTATACATACGTGAGAAGGTGTGTTGAGAATATAATTAAGTAAATATGTTTTTAGATGAGATGATCGCACCGGATGAATGTTTACTCACCTATATAGTGCACACGAACAACAAGTTCATCATTTCCCAAGCTTTGTTGCTCTTCTTGTATTTGCTCTGCTGAAGCAATAACAGAAAGCTTACATTTGTGTAGTTCAATCAGATGTAGTGTCTTGAATCTCAGCAAAGTCAAAGGGAATTTGCTCCTAACATATAGCAAGCGGTTAGGATTAGTGTTTTCAAAGACGTTTTCGGGGTAGTCACGGGGCGGGACGTATCAAAAACGCTCCGGGGCGCAAATGAAAAATGTAGATTCATAGGGCGTACGTCTTAGAATTTGGGGCGTAAGCCCTGTGCGCAAAAGTGTAGGCCCTGGGCGTAAAGGCGTATGCACTGGGCGTTAAACTTGATTTTTATTGTTTTAAAGCATTTTGCTATAGATTATGATTTTTATTATTGGTATAATGATATTTATACTTTAGGTTATCATGTTTTTATTTTGTAGTGATTTTTCTAAAATATATATATAAATAAAGCAACTCTCATAGAAAATGACACTGTCATAAATAGCTTTTTAGGTGATTATGTCTGAAATTGATATGATAGAGATTTCATAGCACTATGTTTCTGAATCAACTTTATCCATTTTTTTCATTGCTCTTACACTTTTTGCCCTTTTCCTTCTGTGAATATATTAATAAAATCAATGCAAATATTAGTTGAGGGTGAGAGAACCAATAGATTTGGAGATTGATGATGAAATGAATGAAGATTTCATGTTAAAGATTATCTAGACTATTATCATTTTTTGTGTTGTAACTTTCTCAAATAATAATTATAATAATTTTTTTATATTATTGGTGATTTATTTGCAGAATTTTGATGAAATTTTTTATTTTTGCTTATATTTTAGTAATAAAATTATAAAATTGAACATACATGAGACATAATCCTCGTACATCTGTGGGGCTTACCCCTCGCCCCGTGCTTTGTAAAACGCCTCGCCTCTCGCCCCGCCTCTTAAAACACTGGTTAGGACTAAGTGCTCAAGGCTTGGAAAATGATAACTTGTTGCTTCCCATTGCTTCAAATTCATGTCCTCAAGAAGTAAAAACTTTAGCCGCGATAAGAATCCATCTTCCTCTTCATCATTTAAATTCCAAATTTGTCCGGAAAAGGCGTTATTTTTAGCACCTCAAGATTAGGTAACTTTCCGAGAAAGTTCTTGTCTTCCCATTGTAGGTATGTTCTGCACAATGTTAACTTTTTTAGGTTTGGTGGAAAATTATCACAATGTGGAATGTGTAGCCGAGGAGAGATAGGGTCCGCCATATCTGTCCTCATCCATATTCTGAGACGTCGTAGATAATCCTCTTTGTACTCAACTTTGAGTTTCTCGATTTGAGTTAAATGTACAAGATTATCATCGAGAGAATAACACATCTCAATAGTGACTGAATCAGAAACAAGTAAAATTCCTAACTTCTTCAGATTCGGAACTCTTAGAAACACCTCATCGTTACAAGATGAGGGCATCAATCCGGTTAACGTTTGTAAGTGATTCTCCGTCTCAGCAGTAGGTGGGGGTATGAAAAGACGAATGCTCTTTGTATGGATATGTCTTCGTCGAGGCATATTCGAAACTTCCCCTGGTAGGGATAGTAACATTTCACATGGATTTCTATCATGAATAACTAAGCTCTGTATATTCGAAAGATTGCATATTGTTTGCACAAGGCCATGGTAGAATGGGCAAGCAAGATACCTCAAATACACAAGTTATGATATGGCCTAAGAATAGTAGAAATAAGGAGTAAAGCAAACATCAAATATCCGAAGTAATCTAAAGCCTGATTGCGAGGATAAACAATAATCATGTGAATTTTTGAAGAAAATAGAACGCGTGAGTGGAATGAATTTAGAAGGTCCACTAGGATATCGATAATTGAAGTGTCTGTAATTATTGAACACAATTACACGACGTAGACAATTAATGTTTCCTAGAAGATCATCGTGGTCATACCTCGTTATGAAGTGTATAAAGTTCTCGCTTTGGGTTTCTCTCAAACACATATCTCGGATGAGATCATGCATCTTACAAGTCTTGATTTTTCCTAGGGAGCTCCGTTTTCCTGCTAAAACCAAACTTCTATCAACTAAATCCCTCAAAATTTCCTCTGCCACATTTTCTATATTTTTATGTTTAACTTTCTTGATGAAACCTTCTGCAATCCATAATTATTGTATCCAGGGCCTGGTTGTGGATAGGAAGCTGCGGGCCCAAGGCCAGTAGGCCCATGGCCAGTTCGCTGGTGGTCCAGCAGGCCGTGACCCCTCAGTGTGTCGTCCGCCGCCGCTGCCGCCATTGCCACCACGGAGTTAGCGCCAGTAGCCGCCTTTTTAGCCAAACCAGCCTCCTCTAGTGTAAGCATAGACCGGGCTTGATAAAATTGCGGGAGAGGGTTACTTTGATGAAGTATCGAAGCAACGCCGTTATAGGCCTCAGATATGCCTGCAACCATCTGTAGCACGAGACGATCATTGTTAATAGGAGCACCAACGTTGCGAAGTTGGTCCGCCAATTCCTTGAGTCGTTTGCAATAGGAGAAAACGTTTGAAAAATCCTCCATAGACTTGGGAAAATTCCTATTCAAGGGTAACAATACGGGAATGCCTGTTATCCTGGAATATATCACGCAATCTATCCCAAGTAGTCATAGCCGTAGAGTTGGGTTCAATAATCATTTGTAAGAGGTCGATGGAGATAGTGGCATAAATCCACTGGAGAACCGTAGCATCAAGAGTAATCCATAATTTATGATTGTCCTCCATGGTGGGTACATCCTGCGTGCCAGGAGCCAGAGGAATTATGTGGTGGAGGACTTGATGTGCAAGTGCATGAATTTTGAACAACTCTGCCCACATACCATATTGGACGTGTTCTATGTCAAGAACAATAGGAAGAACGTTCTTGATGTTAGAAACTGTTAGGGCAGGATGAAACATGTTCCTATCAGTCATAGTGAATTGAACAAGAAATTTGGACAAGAAAATTTGGAAGGGAGGCCTCGGTTTTGAGGAAGAAACCGAGAGGATTTTCTTGTGGGAGATGAGCGGAAGTATTTGAGTCCTAGACTTCTGATACCATGAAAGAAATAATCCCTTGATTATTTTCATTACTTGAAAGAGTATATATACAATTTACATATTTCCCTAATAGGAAAATCTTATTCCTATTCTACTCCTAAAATCTTATTCTATTGGGAGACTAACTATACAAGCATGGTAAGTGTACAATACTAATTAGACTACAATATTATTTACACACTTGGAGATAGAAAAGGACTGCCCACGGATTGGGCAGTAATAAGCAGTAACCGAGAACTATATATGCTAGATATACATAATATACACATGTATATCGTGTGTATATTATGTATATTTAACAGTGAGATCTTGTTGTTGAACGTTCTGACATATATCTTTTTAACCTCTCTTTGTATCAAATCCATCTCTTCAATTGAATATTGCAAGTTTTGATGAAAGATCATATAAGCCTTTCTTTGTTCTTTCCTGCTTTGTCCTTCATATAATAAGCTATCGTATACATGTGAGTCAATTATATCTTCTGACTCCATGAGCAACATCTTGGATCATCCTTTCAAGATGTTTCATCTTTTTATCTTCATGGAAAACATTTGTAAATTCCTCAAGAAAGGCTCGAAAGAAAGTCAACTTCTCACAGAGGATTTCAGTTTGCTCTTTTTTGTAAAGAATCAAATGTGATGAATGAGTTGGTGAGAGTTGATCTCGGCTTTGCGAAAGAGAAGTCACAGCAGCATACGCCACCATATACCTGTTTGTTCAGTAGGAGGAATGTGGAAGACTAGGAAGCTCTGAGTTCTTGATCAAGATGCCAAAATTAAAGTCAATTCTCTATGCATTTTCTTTAGAAAGAAAAGAAAGGTACAAAATGTTTATTACGTTTTAAGATTCAAGTTGGAATAGTTTAAGTTCAATGAGGCTAAAAAGTCAGAACATTGGATTACTTGTAAGGTCTAAACAAACACAATATTATATTACTAGTAGTCATTCAACTCGCAAGAACTGACTCAGATACAAAAGTAGTTTAGTATAGCCAATAAGAAGCAGGAGATACGGTTCGGCAGAACCCACTAGTTTTGGCTCAAACCCTGTATTTATATTAAGAAATTCACTTACTATATATATGTAATTTATAAAGAATCCAATAAATTACATTTTTAGAATTCAAAACTCATTAACTCAAAATCCTACCTCCGCCTATATAGTAAGGACCAAAGGGGTGGAAGCTATAACCTAGTATTTTGAGGCAAAACGTATGCACGAAAATGATATGTTCGGAATCTATACGTATTTAGATACTTCGAATTTTGAAAATTTAGACTTAAAACACACTAGAGGTTATTTGTGCTTGCATAACTGATGCATTCAAATAAGAGGAGTCAGTTTGAGAAAATATCATTTCTCAATCTGATAAAAAAAACTTAAAATAATAATAGTTAAAGTTTACATAGTTTGAGTCTCAAGAAGTGGAAAGTAACTCATATTTTGGGAACAGATAAAGTATATAAAATAGGATTTTTTTTTTGTTCGTCACAGGATTAGAACTCATAGTTTCTAGTGATAATGAGTTTCTAACTTGTAATGGTCTTCTTCAGATAACATTGTCTCTGATGTGTAGCATGTGAAATAGCCAAAAGCGGACCTTTTTAGATATATAAATATATAATATCCAAGTGGAAAGTAGAATTACAAAAAAAGTCATTAGATGGAAAACTGTTGGTACTCTATTGTACTTTATAAAGCAGTACGGGAAGTAAATAACTATTACAAGTGTTCGAAAGGATAAATGAATGGTCAATCTTCAAAACTGCCGCAAGCTTGTTGTGTCTTGAATCTTGATAACCTTGCACGGCCAATGTTGAGAACTGTCGCAAGCTTGTTGTGTCTTGAATCTTGATATCCTGAAATCAAGAAACAACTAAATCTGGATGGTTACAACGTTGTGTGTTGAGTCGAGGAATTCCCTCTGTCCTTAAGACAAAATTGCCCAGTATATATGCTTTTACGTTAGCGGGCAATAGTCTCCCAAGATAAAACAACACGTTAATCCCAACGCTACAAAGCCAATAGGTTGAGCCTGACGAATAAAACAAATATGAATTGACTTGCTGAAGAAATGGAAAAGGAAGGAAGAGTTTCTATCTTCTCTTCTGTTTTGTCTCTGTGTATATAGTGTGTCTCTGTTGTGTATATCTTGTGTATATGTGAGGGTTTGGTCACTGTTTTTCAGTCACGAATTTCACTGATATTCACCACTGTTTTGTGTTGCTTTTGTTCACTGATTGGTGGCGGTTTTCTGTCTGTTTTTCAGTCCAGAATTGTTGTTTTTCAGTGTCTATTGTGCTGTTTTTCCAGTCTTTTTCCAGCCACTGAATTGAGCCAAAAGAGACTCAATATATAGCATGGAGGAGGGGCTGTACAACTGCCCAAAACATGACTGTTAATGGTCATTAGGAAGGCATTAAATAGCCAAGTAATGGTAGTTAATGGTCATCAAGAGGGGCTGAATTATGGACATGAAGGAGGGTGATAATGGAGGAGTTAATCAACCAAATAATGGCTGGTTAAAGCTCTTGAAAACAGTCCAACGGTAGGCAGAAAATTTTCTGCCTTCCGTTACCCCAAAACCAACTTTCCAGAAACTCTGGGGACCAAACTGTAAAATATTAAACTACAGGGACCAAACTGTACATAAGAAACTTCAGGGATCAAACTGTACATCTGGAAAAGTTCTCTGGTCCAAAAAAGATAATATCAAAAAGTCCCCACAGCCCGTGACCGGACGGGCGGCGGCGGCGCGCGTGTGGGCTTAGCCTTGAACGTAAGCACATCTAGGTCCTCCCTTCTTTAAACACATGGGATACCCTTTGGGGTCCCAAACCCTTTACCACATTAGATACTTATATAGAGAGTAATTCTTCATATTCCCACCGATGTGGTAGATTTGTCCCACACCATATTTTCATGCCTCAAACACCTTACTTCGTGGACCAATATCTCTTTCATTTCTCAACGAAATTTGACTATTCTTGGCCCTACGGTCATCTACTCACTCCGTAGATCATGCATGTGTGAAGAGACAAGGTCTCCAACATGCGGAACACTAGTATTTAATTCATCAAAGATGGGTGGACGCATCTCCCCTCCAAAGGCAAATTTCCAACAAAAACTACTTGCATGTTAGGTTTAGAGAGATTTTTTTCATGTCTGACTTGTATATAGAGTATGAATATCTAGTTTTTATGTAATGGCCTTTTGTCCCCATGTGATATATCATATATGGCATGGTTCCCCACTTCATAATTGGTGTTTTTACTGACTTCTTTTGTTTACAATTATGTTGATCATTTGCAAGTATTGACTTTTTGTCGATTCCATTATTTTCTTTCGTTCAAAACATCAATAGAAGAGATCTTGAAAAATTCCAAATACGTGAAGGGTAATCTTCTCTTTATCTTGTTTCGCTCCTTCAAGGGTCCACTCACATGATTTTCTTTTACAATTATTTAAAAAAAAAATTACTTGATGTCTAGTACCCGCTTTGGAACTCGATTATATTTGTGATTGGGCCGGATAGTTCCCATTCGAGGGAAGCGCTCCCTACCAAAATAGCAGTCACATCCACTACATCCACTGCACCACATCTTTTGATGATTTTCTTTTGCATCTTCATTCACCCACAAAAGTGTACTTTCTTTTATTCTAATTTATATAGCATATTTTAATTAAAATTACACATTTTAGTCGTAATGCTATTTCATTTATTCTCTTTTACTTATTAAGCATACTAAAAATAATTTTTTTTCTTATATCTTCACTTTAGCAAATCGAGAGAGGATTACTTATTTTTCTTTCGATTTTACTCTTACTATTAAATAAATATTTTTCAAACTAATTGGAGTTCTAGTAATCAAACTTAAATTTACAATCTTCTTAAGGATAATCTTATAAAATAAATACCTAATTAGTGTTTTCTTAAGAAAAATCCAAAATGTAAGCTGAAAGTAAAATGACAAGGAGAATGAGCCTTGATATAACTGGTAAAGTTGTTATCATATGATTAGGAGGTCACAGATTTGAGCGGGGAAACAACCTCTTACATAAATGCAGGGTAAGACGCGTACAATAAATCCTTATGGTCTGGCAGGGGCGGAGCTAGCTCATTGGGTGCAGGTTCGGCCAAACCCATTAGCTTTGGTTCAAACCTTATATCTCTACTAAACAATTCATCGAATATGCACACATTATTAATTTAGAACTTAGTAATTTTAAAAAACTAAAATCTCGAACCCATATAATTCTGGCTCCGCCTCTGTCAGGTCCGAGCCTTCTCCGAACCCGCGCATAGTTGGAGCTTAGTGCACCGAACTTCCCTTTAATTTTAAATCATAAATTTTATTGTTTTTTCCTTCTTAAAGTTTATATCCAACAAACATCCCCACATAAATTGGATAGAATGGAATAAAAAGAATTGAAAAGAAAGAGGCGTATGTTATAAAGATTATTTATTATTGTGAATGTGTATCTCTACACCGAAATTTAGGTTACTAATTTTGGGATCAAGTCAGTTTTCTATTATAAATAGAGATGTTCCCTTCATTTAATTTTCACCCCTCAAGAGAAATAAAAACTCGTCTCAATCTCTTCTCTCTTTCTCCACAATATTCTTGTTCTAGTTTTATTATTTTATAATATTTTATCAGCACGAGTCTCTACCAATTGAGATCGGAATTTCAAGGTATTGTCGCAGTTATGAAATTTTCGATCTTTTATACAGTAGCCATAAAAGTGGTATGTCCCTTGTCAACAAAATCCCTTCCAGGAAAAGGTACGAATTTGCGGTTACCCTTCAAGGTATTCTTCTTACTCCATATGTGATGTACGCATATATCTTGACTATAAGAAATTTGTGTGTCATGACAATTTACCTATCTTAATTACTAATAATTATTTTCCAGAAGCTTAATTAGCTATTATGTATATGTCTAAGGTACCTTGCTGTTGGTGTTTGACACTTTAACAAAAATGTTTTTGTTGTGATGTAGATAAACTGATATACAGACATTCTCTTTTATCTAATTTTAACTCGGGATAGACAACTTAGATGGCAGTGAAGAGTTAAATTAAACTAGAGCTTTGACGTTTGCTGCCTTCTGATCAAAAATAAAATAATCGGTCACTAGAAGTGGCATTAATATTTATCAAGTGTATATCACTAAATTTATATATATTCATGATGACCAGAAGTGATGATCTTTGCATAGGCTTATATTTTGTGGTTATAATTGAAGTTATGTTAGAGAAAAAATTCTATTATATTCCTGTCTCGGTTTACCTCTAAAGTAGCAATATTTTAAAAGAGGTTTTAAGCTATTATAATCTGATATAATTAAGGCACGTTCACATGATTATATATATTTCCTTCTCGAAGAATGAAAACATTTGATAAATCTTATAAATACAGATTCATTCTCTGAAGTGAATGTGAGAGCATGTAGTAAAATTTATAACTATGGACGTGCGTTTGGTTTTGATGTTATAACGACTCATCCCCAGAAGAGATAAAATAATTGGGCATTCTAAATATTCTATGTTTTATTCCTGAAGCAATAAACTCAGAAATGTGCTCCCGAAGTAGCAATTTTGAAATCTACTCCCAAAGTAACAATTTTTTGAACTTTACTCCTGAGGTAGTAAAACTTTAAACTTTACTCTTGAAATAGTAAATCTGGAGTAAGATTCTGAAATTTACTCTTGAAGTAGTAAAATATAAAATTTACTCACGAAGTAGTAAGATTTTGAAATTTACTCCAGAAGAGGTAAACTTTGAAATTTACTCTCGATGTGGTAAGATTTTTTTAAATTTACTCCCGAAGTAGTAGAACTTTAAAATTTACTCCAAAAGTAGTAACCATTTAAATTTTACTTCTGCATTGGTAAGACTTTGAACTTTACTCTTGACTGCAGTAAGGCTTTGAATTTTACTCTTGAAAAAAATCAACTTTGAAGTTTAGTTCTAAAGTAGTAAAATAATGAGTTTTTCTCTCCAAAATCTATTGTGATTTTATAATGCATATAAAGGTTTTTCTTATTTTTCTGGAAGCTTCGATATTGTTTTAGAGTTTAATCTCTATTTAATTCTATAATACGATCCGAAGATGATGAACTATATATGAGTAAAATCCATGTAATTGATCTGTAGATTTTTAAGTTTACATGTTGGTGATGTCCATGATATTGTGTGCATATATAAGTTCACGAGTGAATGTACTTTAAATATGTTCATAATTTGTGAATACTATAGCAGTACTGATGTCACTGGGCTACTTTCTAATGCCATGTGTGATCTTTCTTTGCCTTTCTTTGCTCCAAAAGGTGGAATCTCCCACCCCAGGAGCCCCCACACCCCGGTCCGACAGGTCTGTGAAGGAGGTAAATCATGGTGACTCAATTGATTTCAAAGGTTAGACCAGTACCACGCTGCGCACAAGGGGCCCTCCTTTATTTCAAGAAGAAACCCCCACACTGCCGCTGACGGGATTCGATCTTTGGTCTTTGCTCCAAATATCCCCTTGAAACCAATTGAGCTGCCAAGCGGACTTTCTTTGCCTTTCTTAGTGGAAGACTTTCGAGGACTCTGCTATTGAACACGTACGTTAACAAACTTATACAATATAGCCAGCCACCTACTTCTACTTTAAATGTTAAAGGGACAAACTCTCTTATTTAAGGTAGCAAAATAATAAAGGAAACGTTTATATTTAATTTTCAGTACTTTTCTTAAAGTGTGGAATAATTCTATATGTATTTTGGGTGGTCGAAAAGTATTGATATTACTTTTGATAATTAGAAAAAGATTTGAGAAATATATTGAAGTGGTGTTTCTTGTGGTTGAGAGAAATACCAGCTATTAAAAAATATGTATAAAACTCATTTAAATGACCAAGTTTGATTCCCCGATGTGAATGAAGAAATAATACAACACACCTTCTGAAAAGATAAAATAACAAAGAATATAAATGATATTTTGTGGTATGAAGATCATTGTTGCATGTACATGTCAAACGTCAAATTATCTTGGATATTTTTATTATGCATCATTCTAAGGCAAAAGGAAGTATAGTAGGATGTTTCTACTATAACCACATTGATACATTATGGTTAGTTGTTATGATTTCCCCGAAGAAAATAAATATTCATGTATTTCTTCCTGAAGGATGTGATTACTATGTAGTTACCACTTTGATATAAAATATCCAGATGTTAATGACTAATCTCCCTGAAGGAGACATTGAAATACTGAAGTTTATAACTTAGTTTACTTTTTGTTATTTATAAATTTACAATTATAATGTCCATTTGATTTTTGCTTTCTTTCGTGATACCGGTAGTGTCTAACCAGAGTTTCTTTCATGATACCAGTAATATCTAAGCAATATTTAATAGTACAAAATTATTGATCATGAGCTTTAGAAGAGCTAATTTTTGTTTACTGGAATAATGACACTAGCAGTGTTCAAACAATATCTCATTATAAAAGATATATTTAAATCTCTCGAAGAGGTTATATATGATAGTACCATTCGTCTTAGATCATAATTGTTCGACCGGAACTCAAATTACAGTAAACCTGAAGTTTACTAGCAATAAAAATAATTATCATATTGAGCTACAAATAATTGGTAGATTGAATATCTTCAAATTACTACGAGTAAGTACTACGTATGGGAAACGTTACTCGAGCATATAAGATAATAAATCAGAAGTTTATTAAAATAAAAGCTCATGCGCTAGTAAATCAGAAGTTTACTAAAGTAAATAGCATGATTCATGGTAACTTGAAGTTTACTAATATTGATAAATTTTTAGTTGACATGACCGTTTTAATTGTCCTGATTTAAATCAGATGTGCTAATTAGTATTCAAAATATATTGAAGAACCAAAAGATTCTTCAAGATTTATTTTGTGTTGTTTGTCCTCATGATAAGTTGATTACACCAACTAATGTTGAGATCAAATTTTATAAATTCTGAAAAATATAAAAGGTGAATATGGGCCCGTTCACCTGCGATGTGATATCTTAAATGGATGCATCTATGAGATGATCACATTTGTCAACCTATAGTTTGACATTTACGAAGTTTCTTGCTCAAAATAATTGAGTTGGGAACACAATTTTCAGATTATGTAATCAAGACAATTCTTCTTGATAATGTTGGTTTATATTCAAATTGATTTAGTGTTGAATGCCTCTAATATATAGCTAAATCATTGCTTATGAGAATAAAGCTGCATGTGTTGGTCTGAGATATGATATATTGCATACAACGACGCTTGAATACTTCAGACTAATAAATTATGATAAATTCTCTCCTCGTAATTGATTCAAGGTCAGGAATCAAATATTCCCATCTTATAACTTTTGATGTGCGGTATATGATTAATGGATCTACCTCGATGCACACAAATGAATTCTTCAAATAAGGTGGGGATATATGTTAATTTTTCTAATATGAGGGGGGGGGGAGAGAATAAGCATGTAAGAAATATGTTGTGAATTATCATCAGTATGATCCTCAGATAATTCAAGTCAAATGCTGAAAGCATTTACTAACCCAACTATTTCATATTTCAGTTGTAAGATGCTCCTAAATGTCCATGAAGTACAAAGTCTACAGCATGCATGAAGCATGATAGATTAATCGATTCCAAAAGAAATAATTCTTAAAAAGAAAGAGGAGCAAATGATCAAAATGGTCACAATAAGAAGATATTGTGCTCTGAAAGAGCCTATGACATAACACTTCATGAAATCTCATCAAAGGTTTAGATATCTAAAAAAATAATGAAAGTGGTGAGATCTCAATAAGTTATGTCGCGTTGTGAACCGATACAAATGATATATCGTCGACGATTTGTTTGGTACAATATAGCGCAATATTGTAAAAGATTGTGAGGATCTGAATTTTACGTCTATAAAGCAAGCTAACGTAGACATTATTATCAAGTAAAATGACGCATTTTGGTAAGCTTCAAGCTTATTGGACCTGCAGTCCAGACAGTAGAAAATGTCACACATTTAAATATTAATGAATATTGCCACTTGACAAATTTTATATGAAAATTCTTGAAGAATTTTAAATGCCTGAAGCATATACAGATTCTAAAAATATATTCATTATATGGATTAAATCAAATAAGGTGAATGCGATTTTATCATAATGAGTATTCATTGACTAAGGGTACACATGACTCTATTATCCTTACGTCTTTATGAGTGTATTTATTACTTGAATATTATTCGAACTCTTGAAAAGTTTTCAAAAGCAATAGATTATCTGCTGAAAGAAGTTGAATTGAGAAACTTGCAGAATTCTTTGGTCCTGAAGTGCCATATCTCTATGCAATTGATGCATTTATATCTTTTGCTATCCTTAGGAGGGATTACAACAATGTTATTCTACATGACAGTCAAATCATTTAAAGATAACATATATTTATAAAGCAAGTCAGGAATGCGTATGGAGTGATTTAAACAATATTATATTATGATGCAACTCTATCCAAATACAGAAGAAGTATACATAGTCCAACTAAAGGGAGAATTCATAAAATGAGATAGAACAAAACATATTTCACCAAAGTTGTTCTTTACACACGATCTCCAAAAGAATAATGATATCAACGTTCAACAGATTCGTTCAAGTGATATTATGGTTGATTTGTTCACCAAGTCTCTACCAACTGTAACTTTCGAGAAGATGATTCACAAGATTGGGATGCGAAGACTCAAATATTTGAATTAAAGTTCACATTAGGAGGAGTTAATATGTGTTGTACTCTTTTTTTCGTACAAGGTTTTAGTCTCACTGGATTTTCCTTGTAAGATTTTTAATGAGTCAACCATAATGCATATTATTACAAATGTGTACTCTTTTTCTTTCACTAGAATTTTTTTCACTTAATCTTTTCTAGTAAGGTTCTAACAAGACACATTATCTGTCAAATTGATTTTCAAGGGAGAATGTTCTAAATATTATTTATTATTATGAATGTCTATCTTTCTAAGAAACATTAGTATTAATAACTTTGTGATCAAGTCAGTTTTTTTATTATAAATAAGAAAAATAAAAAAAATAAAAAATTCTCCTCAATCTCTTTTTTTTTTTTTTCATAGTATTCTTATTTCAATTTTATTATTTTATAACAGCATATCAATTAAGATATTTATGAGTTGATGTCAAATGGGCGGTTTTTATTCCCGGCACTTAGATTATTGGGGTCAGCCATAAAAATATCTTCCTTAACTGGCTGATGACGTGGCCTTCCGCTGGTGGCAGGTTTAGGTTTAGATATTTCACCTCAAAATATCCTTCAACCACGTGTTGCCCAAACTCCTACTTGAGACCTCTGCTTTCACTTTCGCCGCCAATATCCCCATAAACTACGGAAATGCCACCAGGCGGAAAAATGAAATGACGATTCAGTAGTAATAGATTTTCATGTGAAAAAATATATTTATCCATGAATGTCAATTTAATTGTCTTACTATCTTTTTTAATCCGTTTCGGAAAAAGTCTTTCATTTTATATTTAATAATTTTTCAATTTGAACATTCTATATGATAATTTTAAAATCATAAAATTTGAATTAAATAACTACATACATCTTTAATTTAAGATCACAAGATTCAAAATTATTTTTTATTTTTTAAATTTCGTATGCATTTAAAATAGACAGTTAAATTGGGCCGAAGGGAGTTTTCTTTTTCTAGTTTAGAATTGATTGCATTTCTTTTATTTCTAGGAGTTATTTTTTTTTTTTGCTTGGAATTTAGAAAATGCTTTAAACGAGGTGAGTTTGTACTCCATCCGTCTCAAAATTCTTGTCATCCTTACTAAAATTGTATCAGAAATATTAGTCATTTTATTTAACCAAGATAGAATTAAGCAGTTTTTTGTTGTTTTACCCTTGCATTAATTACGTCAATGGGCTGATGTTATGCGTTCTCATACCAAAAAAATAATAATTCCGTCTTGTGCTTTTAAGAGGGTAAAATAGTTAAAATTTTACCTTTATTAACGTTTTTCAAGAGTCGTGTAAGTAAAAAATACGACAAGTATTTTAAGACGGAGAGTGTAATTATTTTACATTTTAAAATAGGTTTTAAACATTTTGAGAAAGAAGTTCTATGTTTTTCAGTCGAAAATTGATTGTATTTCTAGGAGTTACATTTATGTTTAGAATAGCTTTTAAACGGTGAAAGTTTATAGTTTTTTATATTTTTAAATATTTTGAGTATGAAACTTGATGTTCTCATCATAAGGTTCTGATATAGAACTTCTTATTTTCCATTTGTAGATAATGAAAAACTAACTTTTGAGATCTACATTTCTCTTTCATCATATAGGGAATAATTTGAATTATTCTCTCAACAATATGATAACAATAATTAGGATAAAATGTAAGTAAAATGAAGTGTGTGCTTACTATGCTAAGGCAAATAAAACAAAGTTTTTAAATGCATAACAAGTTGAGAAAAATACAAGAGACAAAAAACAAGGAAACAAAATGCAACAAACTGTTTTTCATTTTTGCAACGTAAGTATATATTTTCTTTTTCCATGGAGTACATTATGGTACACAAGTTACATTGTCGAGAGAATATTCTTGTATTAGCTAGGGTTGCTAGAATTGTATAAGATCATATATAGTTATGCTTCGATTTTATTATTCTAGCTAGGTTAAACATTATTTATATATTGGAGTGGAATAACCGATAATTATGGATGTCATTGTCACACTTGACCCACCGATTATATTTAAAATTGAATTATTTACTATAATTGAGGAACATAGGATTTGATTAGTGGTTAATTAGCTGTTTAGCTACATAACATATTTAAGTGGCCCATATGAATAAGTAATCTAGTACTAACATTGATTCCTCATTTTGGGTAAAGTATAAGCAAAGTTTCCAAAGAGATCATTCTTTTTCACTCATTTTTGGGGTACTTTGGATTTAATGTTAATATGTTATGTAGTGCTTATCAAAAGGAGCGAGGGTCTAAAATCTCATCTTTCGTTTTTTCTTCATAATATCTATTTATCTTTCTAAAAAGTTTTTTCACTAAAACTTATATATATATATATATATATAATTTTTTAAAATTACAACTTCAACAAATATTTATCTTTTAACATATTAATAATGTCATATAAATTAAGACGAGTAAAAAGTTAGTAGGCAATTGAGTATTGTCTCGATTTCTCGCGGAATAGGCTTGGCAGTAGTTTAGTACACTGTACTTGTTTCTTCTTTCATATCAGTAGTATTAGCATTATTCTTATACTTTCTTGTCTTTCAATTTTTGTTACTACATGTTATTTTTTATGCGTCGTTAATTGCAATATTTTCTTGTTGTTACTGTTCTATGTTTTTCCTATTATTTGTTGTGTCTTCTTCAATTCGGTAATTTTCCTTTTCATACTGCTTTGATATATGTACTTGAGCCGATGATCTTTCGAAAACAATCTCTCTACCTCCATGAGCTAGAGATAAGGTGTACATTCTCAGTCTCCACCTGTAGAATTACACAGAATATGTTATTGTTGTTATTGTATATAAATTAAGACGAGTGAACTAGTTTTTAGAATAAAAATATTGGAAGATTGACTTTTTTTTGGATTTGTAAACTACCCAACAATTCAATAAAGCTCATAATAAAAATATTTTTTCTAAATTATAGCTAATATAATATATATTATACATTGAATAACAATAACGACACAACTAAAACTAAAAGTGTTGAGATATGTTTTTTCCCTTAGGCTGGTGGAGATTTACAACTAAAAGGCATTGCTGTAAATAAGTTCCACATTTGGTGTATTTATCCAACACATATCTACAACCTATCTCTAAACTGCACATATTCACAAAAATCAACAGATACTTTCATTTATCAAAAAAATGGGCGTGAAGAAAATGGAAGTAGAAGAAGAAGAAGAGAAAAGAAGAGGAAAAAGATTGAAATGCACAAAAATGGAAGATATTGAAGTTGTTCCTTCACTACAACCTGTTGGATTTTTCTATCCTTTAACGACGCCGTCTTCAATCGCTGTATCTGATGCTTTAGATCCTGATCTTCCGATTATATATGTGAATACAGTGTTTGAAATTTCCACTGGTTATCGCGCTGATGAAGTCCTCGGTCGTAACTGGTAAGTTTTTTTTTTTTATCCTTCTAAATTCTGTGTGTCGCAATATTAATTCAACCTGTACGAGAGGAAATGTTGATTTACACAATTAGTCATCAAGCTTGATTGTAAAGGCAGTGTCGTGAATCTACCGTGTCCTGGATTATGACTGAATGACTAAGACTATTTAATACTTGGAAATCGTATTTCTACAACTCAATTGTTAGGATTTTGTGTAGTTTGATTTGTGAAATTAGCTGAATTGAGCTTATTTTAGCTGTATATTGGAAATAATTTTGGCGATTTAAATTGCATTTGACAAAATGTAGGGGTTATAATTGCAAATAGTGAAAAAATTGAGGTAGAGAATTGGAGTAATTTATCAAAATATGGAAGTTGTTCCTTCACTACAACCTGTTGGATTTTTTATCCTTTAACGACGCCATCTTCGATTGTTGTATCCGATGCCTTAGATCCTGATCTTCCGATTATATATGTGAACACTGTATTTGAAGTTTCCACTGGTTATCAAACTTCCCCCCTTTTTTTTGGTTTATTTGCAAACTTTGTGTGTTGTATGAGTGTAGTTAATATTGAATCTGTTCCTTCACAACCTGTTGGATTTTCCTATCCTTTAACTACGCGTCTTCAATCGTCGTCTCCGATGCATTAGATTTTGATCTTCCGATTATTATATATGTGAATACTGTGTTTGAAATTTCGACTGGTTATTGCGCTGACGAAGTCCTTGGTCGTAACTCGTAAAATTTTGTTCTTTTTCGTTCATTTATTGGTTTATTTGTGAATTTTGTGTGTCATATGAGTATACTACTGTTAAATACTTGGAAATCGTCGGATTTTTCAACTCAATTGTTAGGGTTTTGTGTAGTATGATTGGTGAAATTAGCTGATCTGTGCTTATTTTAGCTGCATATTGGAGCTAATTTTGGCAGTTCAGAGCGTGCTTGAACAAAATGTAGGGGGTTGGAAATGCAAAATGGGGATTCTTTTAGGTGGAGAACAGGAGAGTGATTTTCTCTTCTCTTTTGAGTAGTTTTGAATAAATTTATTATCAAAATTTTCTTTCTTTTTTGTTTATTTGCAAATTTTGTGTGTCATATGAGTGTAGTACTGTTTGGATAATTGGTACTTTTTGGAGTTTTTGAACTCAATTGTTAAGGTCTTGTGTTTTGCTCTTCTTGTGTAGCTTGATTGGGGAAATTATCTGATCTGAGCCTATTCTAGCTGTATATAGGAACTATTTTTGGTGATTTAGAGTGTACATGAACAAAATGTAGGGGTTACAAATGCAAATGGTGAGAATTTTGAGGTGGAGAATTGGAAAGAGATTTTTTTCTTTTCTTTTGAGTAGCTTGAATGAATTTATTCTAAAAAATTTCCTTTCTTTTGTTTATTTGCAAATATGTGTGGCATGTGTAGTACTAGTTGGCTACTTGGAAATTTTTGGAAATTTTCAGCTCAATTTTTAAGGTTTTGTGCTGTACGGGTTTTTATGTAGTTTGATTGGGGAAATGAACTGATCTGAGCTTATTTCAGCTGTATATTGGAACTAATTTTGGCGATTTAGAGTGTTATTGAACAAAATGTAGGGTTGGAATGCAAATGGTGAAAAATTTGAGGTGGAGAATTGGAGGGAGATTTTTCTCTCCCTTTTGAGTAGCTTTTGAATGTATTTATCTGCTTGTACTTCTTTGATTCCCTGTATTGATTCCCTAACAATTTAGTGAAAGTCATATGAGTGTAGTACTGTTTGGATACTTGGAAATTTTCAACTCAAGTGTTAAGGTTTTGTGTTTTATGGGTTTTTGAGTAGTTTGATTGGGGAAATGAGCTGATTTGAGCTAATTTTAGCTGGATATTGGAACTAATTTTGGTGATTTAGGTCGTAACATATATGTAGGGGTTGGAAATGCAAATGGTGAAAATTTTGAGGTGGAGAATTGGAGTGACTTCCCCCCCCCCCCCTCCCTTTTGAGTAGCTTTTGATTGAATTTATTTGCTTGTAATTCTTGATTCACTGTACTTATTTGCAGATTGTGTCTGTCATATGAGTGTAGTACTGTTGGGGTACTTGGAAAGTTTTGGAAATTTTCAACTCAATTGTTAAGGTTTTGTAATTTACGGGTTTTGTATAGTTTGATTGGGGACATTAGCTGATCTGAGCTTATTTTAGCTGTATATTGGAACAAATTTTGGCTATTTAGATAGTATTTGAACAAAATATAGCGGTTAGAAATGCAAATGGCAAAAAGTTCTCATAACTATGATCAGAATAACAATCCTAAGAACTGAATTGTGCTATTGAATGAGAGCTCAGGCTACAACAATACTAATAAAATAGTTACCTTGTGAAAATTTTATTGGCCCAAGAAGTTGCAAATGCAGCAGCAACTCAGACCGTTAGTTGGTTGTAGTAGGGGCTTTATTCAAATCTTACTGCTTTTATGACCATGTTTCACAAGGGATGAGCTAAAGTTGAAAATAGAGCTCATAATGGCTATCTCTGGATATTTTTACCTGTGTACATATTAGATAAGCTTTCTCTTGCATTTACCATTGACTTCAACATTATTAATATTGAAGCATCCATCTAATGATCTACTATATGTTGACATCATTTACTATTTGAGTAATCTTGACACGTTCACTGAATTATTTTCAGTCGGTTTTTACAATTTAGAGATCCACGCGCTCAAAGGCGGCATCCTTTGGTGGACCCTGTTGTTGTTTCTGAGATCAGAAGATGTCTCGAAGAAGGTGTTGAATTCCAAGGGGAGCTTCTCAACTTTAGAAAAGATGGCACACCTGTGGTGAACAGGCTAAGGCTAGCACCAATACATAGTGATGATGGCACAGTCACCCATATTATAGGGATTCAAATGTTTTCTGAAGCAAAAATTGACCTGAATACTGTGTCATATCCTGTTTTCAAAGATACTTGCCAGCCTCACTGTGATGAGTCCAGCGAATACTCCATCAAAAGCGGTAATTTATTGCATTGCCAGCACCGTGAAATATGCGGTATTCTTCAGCTCTCTGATGAAGTTCTAGCTCACAACATTTTATCTCGATTGACACCAAGGGATGTTGCATCCATTGGTTCTGTTTGTAGAAGGATACGCCAATTGACAAAAAATGAGCATGTGAGGAAAATGGTCTGTCAAAATGCATGGGGAGCTGATGTCACGGGTGTGCTGGAACACATGACAAAGAAGTTAGCTTGGGGGCGTCTGGCTAGGGAGCTAACCACTCTTGAAGCGGTTTGTTGGAAGAAACTGACAGTTCGAGGAGCTGTAGAGCCTTCACGTTGCAACTTCAGTGCATGCGCTGCAGGGAACAGGCTGGTGTTATTTGGAGGGGAAGGTGTTAACATGCAGCCAATGGATGACACATTTGTTCTCAATCTTGATGCTGCTAATCCAGAGTGGCGACGAGTGAGTGTCAAATCATCTCCACCAGGACGTTGGGGCCATACTCTCTCATGCCTAAACGGTTCCTGGTTGGTTGTGTTTGGTGGATGTGGGAGACAGGGATTGCTTAATGACGTGTTTGTTCTTGATTTAGATGCTAAACAGCCTACGTGGAAAGAAGTATCCGGTGGAACTCCCCCCCTTCCTAGGTCTTGGCACAGCTCTTGCACGATGGAAGGCTCAAAGTTAGTTGTTTCTGGTGGATGCACAGACGCAGGGGTACTTCTCAGTGATACATATTTGTTGGATCTCACCAATGACAAACCTACCTGGAGAGAAATTCCAACTACGTGGGCTCCTCCTTCTAGATTGGGACACTCACTCTCAGCTTATGGGAAAACAAAAATTCTAATGTTTGGTGGCCTTGCCAAAAGTGGTCACTTGCGCTTAAGATCAGGTGAATCGTATACTATAGATTTAGAAGACGAAAGGCCACAGTGGAGGCAACTTGAGTGTGGGGCGTTCACAGGAGTAGGAAGTCAAAATGCTGTCGTTCCTCCTCCTAGACTCGATCACGTGGCAGTAACCATGCCTTGTGGCCGGATTATCATTTTTGGAGGTTCAGTTGCTGGACTGCACTCTCCTTCACAACTATTTCTACTGGATCCTTCAGAGGAAAAACCGTTATGGAGGACTCTCAATGTACCTGGGCAACCTCCAAAGTTTGCTTGGGGTCATAGCACGTGTGTGGTTGGAGGAACAAGGGTCTTGGTCCTAGGAGGCCATACCGGGGAAGAATGGATTCTGAACGAATTGTATGAATTGTGCTTAGCGAGCAAGCAAGATTCTGATGCATGATGTAACTAATTAAATTCGTGCAGAATGAATATATCTTCTGGAAATGCCCCGGAGTCATGGAGGAACTTCACATTTTCTTCAAGAATGGTTCCACTTTGTAGACACTGGAATACACCATGCCATAGATTCGAGTACCATATGCAGCTTGTGTAAATAAGGTTTTGATCTTGCTGTTTGTAGTTCATTTGGTGGCTGTGGAATGTTTATGCTTTTTGATTTGTATCTATATATTCTAGTCACTGATTTCTGAGTCTTCATTTGTACATTACTATCATTTTGCCAAGATAGTTCATGCTCATATCATTTTGCTTAACGTGTTTTTTCACAAAAATAATTAGTTTATAGCTTTATATTACTGTAATCCTAATCGGCGAGGATGTATTTTTTATGAATATTTTTTCTAATCTTGTAACTGAAGGAGGTTGCCTAAGCAACTTTTATGAAACACTGAAAAGGGAAAGTGGATTTACAAAATGCAATTAACACTCCCAAGAATGTCACTAAAAGGGAGAGGGGGGAAGAAAATATCAAGAAGAATAAACACCATATTATGGAAATCAGGTTAGATAACAAATGAGAAAATGACAAAAAACGATCCCTTATGTTTGGGGAATAGGTTCAAAGTAATCCCTTGAATATATTCCTCAGCAGTTTGGATCTTTAAGTTTGCCAAAAATAATCACTTCTGGTCTTCGTCAAATATTTTAATTAACTTGTCTGTTAGATTGAAAGAACTATGTAAAAAAAGATATAACCAAAAATACTAGTCCCATCAAATTCTAGAAACTTAACACAAAAGAATAGCAGAAGTTGCACCGGACTCTAGAAATTAGACTAAAATAGTTTGTTAAATATTTGACGAAGATAAAAAAAATGCTCACTTTTAACAAACTTAAAGACCAAAACTGCCAAGGAGTATATTTAAACGACTACTTTGAACCTACGTCAAATATAAGAGACAATTTTTAATAACTTGTACCTCATGAACTCCCGACACGCTTTCTATAATATTTTGGTCCCCATGACATTTTCTCGAAAAAAACATTTTCCATAATATTTTAGTCAACCAAAAATAGAAAAATTAGACATATCAAAACACCTTAAACATATACAGATTGAAGTTTGACTGTTCTGTTAGCTTTTGGCAGAAGCAGCAGGAATAGTTTCCACCATTTAAAAAATAATACATACACATGCCTCAAATTTGGTCTCAGCTGACAAGTATGCCCTCCAACTTTGAGTGTGCACAAGTCAGCATCTCAGCTTATCTCCACTTTGTCCGAACACTTTAACTTATAAAAATAATCATCTAGACACCTTCAAATTTATGTGTCACGTCAACATTTGCGTTTAGGTGTTCAATTTTATATAAGTTGAGGTGCCTACTTGTGCACACCCAAAGTTGGAGGGCGTACTTGAAAGCTGAGGCCAAGTTTGAGGGGTTGTTTATTATTATGACAAACGAAAAAATAAAAGCTTTTTCTAAGATTTTTAATATACTATACTACATATAAAACTTCCTTTTTATTTCCTGGTATTATTGCAGCTCATCAGTAATAGCAAAATTGGACTAATTAATCCCTTAAAATTACAGAAGAATGAAAGAATAACAAATAAAGAAACAAATCCTAGCAGCACAGCTTTATGCTCCTAATAATTTTGTTCACCAACAAATTAAAAAGATTTTACCAAGTACGACCATTTTCGCCTGGAACTCCGTTTAGAACTGAAATCCGTGCAAGAAGGTGTATTGACGTCGAGAAAAGAACATGCATGCAAAATAAGCCAGCAGCCCTCCGCTCGATAACAACGCTTTCATCTTGTACCACTTTATTTTATACCCTATCCAGAAGATGAGAATATTTTTTTCCGATAGTCTATATGTTTCAAAGTGAAAAATGGGATTCATCATTTCCATGCAACTGCATCAATCTCATCTCTGGCTGACTTATATAACTCGAGCCTTTTGGCTATGCTCTCTCTTTTGGACATGAGAGAGGGATCCTCATCCAGCATTTTCCCCAGCTGCTCCTTCTGTACATATATATTTAGAGTAATGTCAAATATTTATCATTTTCCCTACACCAACAAACAAGGCGGAGCCAGGATTTTCACTAAGGGGATTCAAAATATAAAAAGATAAATACACAAAGAAGTCAAGGGAATATATATATATATACGGTGTAATTTTCGGCAAAAGGGATTCGGATGAACCACCTTGCTCCCTTCCTAGCTCTGGCCCAGGCAACAACCCCCTTCCCCTTTGTGGGCTAAGGTTTTCTCACAAAACATATAGGAAGTCACTAAAGAAATACCTATAATCCTCCCCTTATTCTGTTTAACTACTAAAAGTTATAGATTTTGAGAGACATATCAGATGAAAAAGGATATATTAGAGATCTTGCTCTATTATTTTTATTTTTCTCTGGTGGAATTACTTCTTCCATCATCCATTTTGCATTAGCATCTCTAAATCTAAATATTCTATCGCATTTGTTGGGCAGTGAAGCGTCAAAATGGGGACGCTCCAGGGGGAGAAAGAGGAAACAATGAAGAAAAGAGTATTGCCATTGTAAAGAATGGGTCTTGGGCCTAACTCAACCCCAAAAGCTAGCTTGTAGGGTGAGAATTGTCCAAGTCCATATAAGGAGTTCATGTTCCCATTCCATATCCGATGTGGGACTCTTAACACTCCCCGCACGCACATGCCTTGTTAATTAGAGCGTGGATAATATAATTTGGGGGCCCAACATCGGTGAACAAAGAATTGGAATGAGTCTGACTCTGATACCATGTAAAGAATGGATCTTGGGCCTAACTCAACCCCAAAAGCTAGCTTGTAGGGTGATGATTGTCCAAGTCTATATAAAGAGTCCATATTCCCATTCCATATCTGATGTGGGACTCTTAACCGTCATGATGATCAGATAGAATAATGTATATTGAGCGTAAGACTATATTTACCCTTTTATCTACAGAATTCTCTTGTTGAATTAAAATAGAGGAGACAAGTGAACAATCTCGAATACTTTACCTCTCTCCTTCCGACTTGAGAATAGAACTGATTTAACAATGACCTCTTTGCTTCTCTGACTTGACAATAGACAACAGCCTTCGGAATAGTATTCCTCAAGGTTTCACAGACCATATTAATATAAGCAGAGACATTTGATCCTGTTGCAGATGAAGCAAACAAATTTAAACACAGTTTCTGTAAATCTCTTTTCTCTACTTTCATAAGAATGAAATAGAACATGCAAAACAATATACTTCCTCCGTTTCAATTTGTTTGTCTTACTTTCATTTTTAGTCTGTTTAAAAAAGAATGTCTCTTTCCTAATTTGACAACTCTTTAATTTCAACATTCCACATGCATGTTTAAGACTATAAGATTAGAGGGCATTTTGGTACATTATATATATCTTTAGTTTAAGAACACAAAATTCAAAAGTCTTCCTTACTTTCTTAAACTCCGTGTCCAGTCAAACTAAGACAAACAAATTGAAATGGAGGGAGTAAACATGTTCCATTAAAAATATCTTATGTGGTGGACTTCACATGAGAAGTGTGTGATCTCATTTTTCATTTCAGGAAAAAATTATCGATTGAATGAAAAAGGCGAACAATCTGATACTTGCCAATTTTCCTTAGATGATTATCTGAATACCGGTCTACATTTGCCGCCTGCGCCTGCGCCTGCGCCTGTGCCTGTGCCTGTGCCTGGTTTGCATGCAGTTTTTCTGGTTCAGTCTGAATCTTCCTAAAGAATTCAACTGTCAGGTAAGAAGACTCCATCTCTACCAGCCGTGAAACTGTCTTTCGACTTTCATCACGAAATCTATCAAGAGCCTCATTCGCTGCCGCTGCAATATCAGATTGAAGTGAAGGAAAACGTTTCAATTCCTGCACAGAGATTCTAGGTTAGAGTTATTATCTTTCCATCTTTCAATTGACATAATATTTTCAGGTAGCTAAATATTGGGGCCTCTTATATAGAAGCATTCATAAAATATGGATTAGCAAAAGAGTCTGCTTTTCTTTTCCAAGTATACTCATTAGTTTGAGCCTCTCCTATACCTGTGTTTCTGCAAGTGACTTCCTCACAAGTTCTTTCAGAATCGCATGCACCTGCAAATAAATAATAAAAAGCTTTTATCCTTGAAGAAGTAAGACTCTACCATGATACATGCTAGACCCAAAGGCTTCATGGAAAATCCAAACCAAAAATAGTAGTAACTGATTAAAAGTACAGAAATGATAGTATATAAATATCTTAACATTCATGGTACGCATCGCAATAGAGATATAAATTAAGCATATTTAACACTTTAACGAGACAAAAATTTGAAACAGGAATTAAAAAATTAAGAACTTTACTGCATCAACTGAGGCTTCAGCAGGGCCTTTGAAGAAGCCAAGGGATCCATCGATTAGCCTTCTGTAACCTTGTTCAGGAGCAATTAAGTGAGGCTGGTATCCATCTGCCTCAGAAATAACCTTTTTGACATTACTCGTTGAAAGATGTCGATCAAATGGAAGCTTCTTAAGAGCAGCTGGTAACTGATGATCAAAGACACCGTATATTCTATCGCCACCTGGTCTCCTGAGAAATAGTAGCTAGTAACACTTTCAGAAGAAAATAGAACACTTTACATCATGTAATAATATAATAGTGAAGCAAAATAGAACTTGATTCTCCTGTTCCCATGAACTCAAGTAACTGTAATTTCTTCTAATAAACTGATGGTTTATTAGTTCATTGGCACACAGTAAGCTCGGTTATAGAATGCTTTTCAGTGTAGTGCGTATGCGTGGAAGCTAGATTGTTTTAAGCTTGGTTTATCTCCTCTTAGAATGTATACTGGTTACATCTGATTTATTGAATTAAACATGCTCTTCCACATAATTGTAGACATGCATGTATGAAAAGGTTCGGATAAACTAGTACATGAACTTATAACTGTAGACTTCTAATCAAATAAGTAATTGAAAGTATACAATAATATACACGGAATATCCAATGCCTTGTGTATACCATGTATATCACGGAAACCCATGACAAGTGGGAGAACGTGATATACACGGTATACACAGCCGTGTATATCTCTATTTTTGGTAACATATTATTTGTAGTTAATTAACATTGTACACTTACCATAATTGTATCATTCCTGTACAAATAGAATAGGGTTTTGAGAGTAGATTATGAATAGGATTTTTCATATTATGGATATTGTAAATTGTATATATACTCATTCATTAATAAAAATAATCAAGGGATTATTTCTTTCATGGTATCAAAAGTCTAGGTCTAAACTTACTTCTTGATTTTCCTCTCTTCCGTTGCCTCGGTTTCCGTGTCCCTTCTCGGAATCCGTGCCACCTTACCTCCTCTCTTCCCAAATTTCTTCCAAATCCCTCATTCACCTATTGTTCTTTCGTTATATCTACGTCAAAGAACATGTTTCATCCTGCCCTTACTGTTTCTAACATCAAGAACCACATCTCTATTGTTCTTGAGATGGAAAACGGCCAATATGCGACGTGGGCAGAATTGTTCAAAATTCACGCAATCTCACATCAAGTCCTCCATCACATTATTCCTCCCGTTGTCCCTACACCCGCGGAGGATCCTCAGTTATGAATCACTCTTGATGCTACCGTCCTTCAGTGGATTTACTCCACTATTTCTACCGACCTTTTACAAACGATCATTGAACCAGACACTACGGCTATGGCTACCTGGAATAGATTGCGTGATATATTCCAGGATAACCAACATTACCGAGTTGTCACCCTTGAGCAAGAATTTTCACAAGTTAACATGGAAGATTTCCCGAATGTTTCAACTTATTGTAAACGGCTCAAGGAATTGGCGAACCAACTTCGTAACATTGGCGCACCTGTTACCAATAATCGTCCTGTTCTACAAATGGTTGTAGGCCTATCTGAGGCCTATAATGACGTTGAGACTCGGCTCTGCCAAAGTAATCCACTTTCCCCCTTTTATCAAACCCGTTCGATGCCCACATTAGAAGAAGCCGGCTTGGCCAAGAAGGCAGCTATTGGCGCAAGTTCTGTGGCCATGATGACTACGTCCGATAACTCACATGGTTTTGTTGACAATTCCTGCCAAAACCGCAACAAAGGTGGCGGCAAGAAGGGTCAAAACTGTAAAAATAATGGCAAAAATCATGGTGGCAACAACAGCGGCGGACGGAACAGTAGCAACGCCGGCAGTGGGCCTCGAGGTACTGGGCCCCAACCCGCCTGGTCTCAGCCCTGGGCCCCTTGGCAGTGGGCCTAGACCAGTGGCCCAATCCAGCCTATTGCCCGCCCAATTATTTCCCGGGAAATTGGGCCCCGGTCCAGCCCACTCACATGCCCAATTTTTCAGGTCCTTACGGCAACTCCCATCAGCGATCTGGGTCAGGTCAGCAAGGCGGTCTTCTTGGGCCTCGGCCCCCGCAGGCCTTCACTACTGCGGGCCCGAATCCGATCCCGACACCTACCGATATTGAGGCAGCCATGCATACACTTGGATTAAATCTCCCGACGCGAATTGATACATGAACACCGGCACCACTTCTCACATTACGTTCGACCAAGGTTACTGTTCCTACACCAAGTCTAGCAGGCCCACTGACTGCTGGCCAGTCTGTCAACCATCCGAATTTTCCCCAAAATCCATCCAATTCTCCCCAAGTCACAGAGATATTACTCGTAGTCAACAGGGTATTTTTAAGCCGAAAATACATTTTAATCTAAATTCTAATGTTCTTAAATCCCCACTACCCCGTAACTCAGTGTCTGCATTAAATGACACGAATTGGAAATTAGCTATGAACGACGAATATAATGCTCTTATTGAAAATAACGTGGGAATTGGTACCCCGTCCTTCTGGTATTAATATTATTCGGTCCATGTGGATTTTTACTCATAAGGATAATTCTGATGGTTCTTTTGTGCAACATAAGACTCGTCTTGTAGGAGATGGTAAAACTCAACAGGTTGATGTGGATTGTGGTGAGACATTTAGTCCGGTGGTCAAACCGGCTACCATTCGCACTGTTCTCAGTCTGACTCTTTCAAAAGCATGGCTCATTCATCAGCTAGATGTGAAGAATGTTTTCTTACATGGTGATCTTAAGGAGACAGTTTACATGCATCAACCTTTGAGTTTTAAAGACCCCACATATCCTAATCATGTTTGTTTATTGAAGAAGTCCTTGTATGGGCTCCAGCAGGCCCCTCGGGCTTGGTATAAGAGATTTGCGGACTATGTATCTACTATTGGGTTTTCTCACAGCAGGTCTGATAATTCTCTGTTCATATATCATCGCGGTACTTCCCTGACATTCTATTATATTTGGATGATATTAAATTGACCGCTTCTTCTGATGATTTACGCAAATCCATCATGACACTCCTCAGTTCTGAGTTTGCTATGAAAGACTTGGGGACCTTGAGTTATTTCTTGGGGATTGCTGTCACTCGTCATGCAGGTGGATTATTCTTATCACAAAACAAGTATGCCGCTGAGATAATTGAGCAAGTTGGTATGTCCTCATGTAATTCTACTTCCACTCCAGTTGATACTAAACTCAAGCTGGGTGCTGCGGCTGGCTCACCTTACGAGGATCCCTCCCACTATCACAGTCTTACAGGGGCTCTTCAGTAACTTACTTTCACGAGATCGGATATTATGTATGTCGTACAGTAGGTGTGTTTGTTTATGCATGATCCTAGGGTTGAGCACAGGAATGCGCTCAAACGCATTGTACGATACATCCAGGGAACAATTGACTATGGCTTGCATCTATATCCATCGTCGGCCTCTACACTTATCTTGTATACAGATGCTGATTGGGGTGGCTGTCCAGATACCAGACGCTCCACATCTGGTTATTGTATGTTTCTTGGTAATAACTTGGTCTCATGGTCTGCAAAGCGACAATCTACATTATCACGCTCCAGTGTAGAGTCCGAGTATCGAGGGGTAGCCAATGTGGTGTCTGAATCATGTTGGTTACGTAATCTTCTCTTAGAGCTTCATTGTCCCATTCAGAAAGCTACCTTGATTTATTGTGATAATATTAGTGTAGTCTATCTTTCTGGTAATCCGGTTCAACATCAGCGCACTAAACACATCGAGATGGATATCTACTTTGTTCGCGAAAAGGTAGCTCGTGGACAAGTACGCGTCTGCCATGTCCCTTCTAGGTACCAAATCGCAGACATCTTTACTAAGGGTCTTCCCTCAGTTCTCTTTGAAGATTTTAGGGACAGTCTCAGCGTACGGCGATCGCCCGCTATGACTGCGGGGGTGTGAAAGTATACAATAATATACACGGTATACACGGAATATCCAATGCCTTTTGTATACCGTGTATATCACGGAAACCCATGACAAGTGGGAGAACGTGATATACACGGTATACACAGCCGTGTATACCTCTATTTTTGGTAACATATTATTTGTAGTTAATTAGCATTGCACACTTACCATAATTGTAGAATTCTTGTACAAATAGAATAGGAGTTTGGGAGTAGAATAGGAATAGGATTTTCCATATTATGAATATTGTAAATTGTATATATACTCATTCATTAATGAAAATAATCAAGGGATTATTTCTTTCAGTAATGATGCCTTAGACGGTTAGCCTTCACAGGGATGCTATGAAATCAAAATTGTGAGATATAGCACTTTCAGGTTACTGATTTCCACAATGAACTTAGACTTGGATTTATCAGTCATACTTCTTACAACTATTACGTCAAATTTTAAAATCGAGTTAAAAATCATTTTAACTTCCACAGTGAAGAAATAAGGAAAACACACTACCAATTGAAATCTTGTGTAAACAATGACCAGTTGGAATCTAGTTACACCCTCAAAACTAACCATTTTCTTACAAAGAGCAATGGACATAATAAATGAATGAAGTTAAGCATTACCCTCCTTCAAGATGTTCCCTGAATATTCGATCAAATGCACGACACATTTCCAATATTGTGTATAGTTGTGCCTGTAGAAAGACGCAACTACTTCAAGTTAATAAATAAGACAAGTAACTCCAGGTTACCATTAGTCCTCAATCTAATCATATACTGTTCATTACCCCTCCATCTACACCAACAGGTCGGCCAATTCGGTCCAACTCAGCGTTAAGCTCATCGATTGTCTTATTTATTAGAGCAATAATGCTCGGTATTCGTTGTCTGATCACAGTCTCCAAGTGCTAAAATTTCAAAAAAGAAACAACACAAAGTTAATAATGGCTACTCAGGGAATATTTTTTATGAGAAATTGACATAAATAACCGCCCAATGTATATTTTTTTTATATTACTATAATATACATGTTTGATACATGATAGAGCATATTTGTTGTATATTTGGCTAGTGAATATAATTATTTTTGGCCGAGCGGTCAAATGCGTAACTTACCCATATTAAATTCTCAACCAGATGAAAACATTTGAAAGCCAAAAAAAGTAACCAACCTTAGATAGAAGTTTTGCAAGATATTCAGCTCCCATTTTATGAGCAAGATGCCCATATTCAGGACTTGATTCGAAGTATTCCTGCTCCTTCCGACGAGCGGCCATCATATCGACATTCTTGTTGATATCAGCCTGTGAGCGGTTGACAATTCCAACCCATGGATGTTGGAGCTTGTATGATCGACCCTCAAGTACCTTAAACATCAATAAAACTAAAAGATAAGTAAATAATATATTAGCAATAAGTTTTGCAAGGATCAGAATCCGGTACTCCCTCCGTCCAATTATATGTCACACTTTTTGCTTCTTGATATTTAAACTATGTGAACTTTGACCAATATTTTAAAATATTTTTTCATCATATTAATATGAGAAGAATTGCAACTTATAGTTTTTTAATATGTAAATTTTAGTTTTAAATTGAGTTGATCTAATCCAATCTATCTTCAAAGATTAGTCAAATTGACTCTCAAATAAGTGAAAACTGTCACATAAATTGGGACTTTGGGAGTATAATTTGAGCAACTTCTGAAAAAGGAATCGATCATACATCCAAGGCATTGGTTCCCTTATCCATCAAATCAAGTTTTGTTATAACTCCAAACGTTCTTTCACCTGAAATATGAAATGGAATATATACAATCAGATAATTCAATGTCAGACACCCGATTTTGCAAAATTAGCATATCCCACTATAGTACCTGAAGGATCGACTTCTCTTGCAAGCTTTATTGCGTCAGAAGTTGCAATATCTTGATTGGCCGGAGAAATAGCCAATATGATGCAATTGGGCTAGCACAAGCAATAAGTCAAAACTAGTAATAAATACAGCATGATAACTCATGCTAGCTTGTAGTTTAAAAGAATAGTTTAGCAAACAAGAAGAAAAATTGACACTCTTTCGTCAGTATTCATGATAATGCTTATGTTTATAAGAGATTGTAGTACCTTCAGATGAATTTTCATCAGAAAAAAATAGAAATGAAAGGAAATACTTTCGCAGAATAAAGCTGGAAAGTACAGTCAGTGACTCCACATGATGCCTACTATTTAGAACTTTGTGTATACAGGTCCACAGATTGGATCGACTCATCAAGACTTGTTTTGAGGGACAACTATCCTTCAACTAAACATTCTAGATTTAGCGGGATTTGTGGTTGAAGGGTTCCAATCAGATAAGCTAATGAGGTCACAATGACGATGTGACAGCATATTCCTTTACATATATTCCATTGTTTTAATAGCAACAAGAAAGATATTTGGAAAAGTTTTAGTCCCATCACTTATCTAACTTATTAACAGCTTACATTTCTTGCAGCTATTGCACCTAAATATATATTTCATTATTTGGTAGCAACCTGAAAGAAGCTTGGGCAACTCGATTTCTCTCATTTTTCTAGCTTAGAAACACCTTGCATTTCTTGCATCTATATGTTATCTGCAGATAGGTACCGTTTATGCTTATGATCAAAAGGTGAGGCAATAAAGCGCTTTAATAAGCATGATGCAAATAAAGGCATTTTCTAGTCATCAATGTTGTGAACCTCAGTCACATCCAGTTGGCTCCATTATCATCAGAATGCTGATAGTTGGAGCTTTAAGTTTCTTTTGCCACCTTTGCTCTGGCTTCTAATGTTATCAAGTCCACAGAGATTCGTTTTGGTCGCCCTATGCCTATAAGTAAAGCAGTAAAAACTCTATTGTATTTCCTGGTAAATTAAGAGATCACACCAAGACTTTTTCATTCATATGGTTGTGTATTTAAATGACAGATGTTCCAAAGTTTTTCTCGGAAACAACCGCTTTACCTACCAAGGTAGAGGTAAGGTCTGCGTACACTCTACCCTCCCCAGACCCCACGTTGTGGGATTTCACTGGGTATGTTGTTGTATGTTCCAAAGTTTCACAAGTGAAATGCCAACCAGAGACAGGTCCAAGATTTACACTTTCTGTGTTCTGAATTGTAGAGCAGTGCCCTCAAGTGCTTGTAACTGGGTTTTAAATTTATTTAGTAGATTTCTTAATACATATACAGGGTCTGGACAAAAGCTATTGAATTCTGCCGAACCTGTAACATAAAGCTTACATCGGCCCTTGTTGCCAACTCCACCTCAACCAACTTTTAACTGTGGTGCAAAGCTAAATGCTAGTTCAACAAATAAGAATTGTGTAATTTTCAAGTATTTGAATATTCCAGCTTGAACGTGGTCTTACTTTTTCCACATAAGAGCGGACCATCATTTCAATATCTTCAACAATGCTTTCTGGTTGTCCCTCTGCATAGTTTAAGATTTATCGTATCAATTTCCTTTAACAGCTAAATGAACAGAAACACAGGAAGATTGGCTCCTTTTCTATACCTATAGGAAAATAGTGATTACGTGCTCACCTACAGCAACTTTTGTCAATCCAGGAAGATCAATGAGTGTTAGATTTACCACTGTAAGACAAAACATGCACTTGATAGTCATTATTTAGAAACATGTAACTGTATCAATATGGGTATTCACAAATTAAGATTACAGTATAGGGAATGATAGAAAGATATCGCCATGAATACTTTCTCCATCAACTACAAACTTGGATAAATTATACCCATTCAAATGCCTAACTTTGTTTAAGAGTATAGGTCGTGAAGGACAGAATTGATATATGTTAGACCGATGTGAAACAGATTGTCAGATAAAACAAAAGTAGATACGATGCTTTATGATTAGTTGGCAGACTAAAATCCTCAAAGATTTGTTTGGGAAATGTGTCATGGTAAGATGGTCAACTTCGACTATAACCATACCCCAAGAATTGTATACACATACCGTTAGGAGAATAAATGCTCAGATGAATTGGAACATTAGAAATTTGCTTGCTCATCCCGGTTATGCGGTCTGTCTCATCTGCAATCTCTTGGCGTACCGAAGCTGCATTAACAAATATCACACATTAAAGAATGAAAAGTTTGCATTTGAATGGATGATTGCGTTACATCACACATCAAACTTTTTTATTTTATAACCGTGGTGTACGCAGTAGCGGAGCAAGTATTTTACTAAATATGAAAAAGTAAACATACGAAGAACTCAAGGAAATCCAACAGATAGTACATATACATAAGAAAATATTATTATGTATCTACACTGTAATTTTCTATTGAACGGGTGTCAATTGACAACCCTTGGATACATGCGGCTCCGCCACTGGTTTACATGCTAACTTGCGCGCACCTCGACTAATTTTACGCGGTACCTGCTACCTCACAACAACACATGTATCGGCTAACTCTGTCCACCAAGGCCTGTAAGCAGTTGAGATCTCAAACTCTTTATGTTAACAGAAATCACAGATGGAGGGAACTGGGCATGACACAGAATGTCCTCCAGCTTCAAGAAAGAAAATGATCACTTAACATGCATTTACGTGTACATGAAGGACATGATCTAACATATGCTTAGTAAAATAATCACTTGATGAACTGCATGAGTGGCCAGGTAACAAGCCTAATCAAACGTCTCCCTGACTTTCACACTAAGTTGCTCAAAGTTACCGAAAAAGGGGTCAGTTATGGCTTTTTTGATAGAAGATCTCAAAGGCATTTGGATTTCTTTTTATGAATTGTTCATTTTAACTATTCAGTTTAAATAAGTCGTATCTTGCTCAGATCAATAAATAGAGTTGTTCTTTGCATGTTAAATTAGGGAATTCCACTAAACCAAAACTGAAAGACCAACGATTAAAAAAGTAAGTTTCTTATAATATCAAGCTCACCAAAGTCAGCAAACTTCCTTTTTGGAGCATGCAGAAACTCCGCATATTCAGCTCCTCCCTCAATCTTATGGAGTTGAAGAACCAATGGCCTCCTCGTGACGATGCCTTTCAAATTTCAAAAGAAAAAACTAAATTAGAACAAGTATAAAGGGAACCATATAGCATATAGAGAAAAGATAATTAGCATAAAGAGAAATGTCAGGACGTATATGTGCTTAACTGCTAACTTTAAATCATAGAAAGACAATTGCAAGTTTGCAACGAACACTTTTTAACCTCAAAAAGCAAAAAAAAAAAAAAAATCATATGAGAGCAATGATCAATAATTTGGTTATAGACTGGTATATCAGTATTGTGATGATATGAGATTTTCTGAACCTCTAGTTAGATAACCTCTAATATAATTTATCCTATAAGACATATTATCGAGTATTGGAATGAAATTGGTCCGAATAAGAAAAATGGATATAGAGGATTCATATAGCCGACACCAACTAGTTTGAGATTGAGTGCTATTGAATGTTCTAGTGATCAATTATAAACCTACAGAAGATTTATATGACACCAGTAATTGCACTGTCACTTTTTCACTCCCATGAAAACAGAGACAACAACATACCCAGTGTAATCCCACACGATGGGGTCTGAAGAGGGTAGAGTGTACGTAGACCTTACCCCTACCTTGGGAGGTAGGGAGACTATTTCCGAAAGACCCTCGGCTCAAGATAAAACATGACAAAGAAGGTCAAATAAGGTTTGAAAAAAGTAAAGTAAAGCAAAGTACAGTAAAGTAAAGTAAAACAAAGCATGGTAAAGTAAAGGGATCATGGCACAACAGATAACAGATAATACAAGGAATCAAAGGACAAGAAACTATACGAGTAATACGAAGTGTGACATGCCCAACTACCTACTAGCCTTCTACCCTGATCCGTGTCCTTCATACCCTCATATGGTCATGTCCTCGGTGAGATGAAACTGCGCCATGTCCTGTCTAATCACTTTTCCCCAATACTTTTTCGGCCTACCTCTACCCTCCTGAAACCATCCATAGCCAACCTCTCACACCTCCGCACAGAGGCATCCGCGCCTCTCCTCTGCACATGTCCGAACCATCGCAGTCTCACTTCCCTCATCTTGTCCTCCTCGTGTGTCCACACATCTACCGCAACATCTTCATCTCCACCACCTTCATTTTCTGAACGTGAGAGTTCTTGACAAGCCAACACTCTACCTCATTCAACATAGTTGGTCTAACTACCACTCTGTAGAACTTACCTTTAAGTTTTGGTGGCACCTTCTTGTCACACATGACTCCAGATGCTAGCCTCCATTTCATCCACCCCATTAATACGATGTGTGACATCATCGTCAATTTCTCCATTATCTTGGATAATCGACCCATAAAAACAGAGACTTTTGGAATATTAGCTAGAAGTATTACTGCGTGATACTTAATTCATTGTTCAGCATTACGCCTCCACTCATAAATCAGACTTCGCCACATATAATACAGTTGAAATTCTGAACATTTTAAAAATAGTACCTCCTCTGTCTCAATTTATGTGATGGTGTTTGACTGGGCATGAAGTTTAAGAGAAAAGAAAGACTTTTGATATTTGTGGTCTAAAATAAGTCATAGAATATTCTTTGGCTATAAATCGTTTTATTAAGGTAAAATGAAAATTTTGAAATTAAATTGCTACTAGAAAGATGTCATTCTTAAGGATTGACCAAAAAGGAAATAAATTGGTAAGGAGGGATTAAAATTACCTGATCCACGAGGCAGGAAATCTCTACCAACAACGCTTTCCAACACTGATGATTTCCCAGAGCTCTGATTGATTATCACACCAACAATCAGAAAATAAAATATTCCCAAAAAGATGCATGTAACACTGTTATTAATGTAGAGATTCAAATTGCAAATTTCATAGGATTTGAAGTTTATGGGTTCTGGAGACCCCTCGAGGCCTCGACTGCCATCGAACCACTAACCCATATATGCTACTAGGTTCACATCGTATTATATGTACATAGTTCGTGGACATATATAGAGGGTCTGGGCTAAAGTTAATGGATTCTGCCGAACCTGTACAATAAACCGTGTATCCGTCCCTAAATTTCCAACTAGTTAGAGATTGAATGATCGATTGACAGTGTTATAACATAGAACATAAGGAAGATGATTTATTAATTTATCTTTCTCGAAAAAAAAAATTCATGTGAAATAGAGCAGAATATATTTGGGATTGATATGTAATTGTTCATAGTGGCAGATGGAGAGTATAAACAACAGATTCAAGTGAACCCATTATTTTCGACGCAGAGCACAAATATATGTGAAAAATAACTAAAATTTATAAAATTATCAAACGAACCCGTAAATTTCAAAAGCCTAATATGTCTTGTTATAAGAACCTAAACATTGAACCCATAAAATTTAAATTCTGAATCTGCCTGATTATTCATAGATTGTTATGAGTAACATATAAATCGAGTAGTGAGTATTTCTTCATCTGAGGTCTTAAGTCAAGCCTTACTAGGTATGGGGTCATTTTTGTTAGGGAGCGTTTTGCTCCAAATGTGACTTTACAACATGAATCCGGATTCAGTAAGGGTTCCAATACGAATACCAAACAAAATAACATAGAAATTGAAATACTTGCCTGGCCACCGACGACGGCCACGGTAGGAAGAGCTTCCCAGAGGGACATTCCTTCACCACCATGATCTCCTAAGATAGTGCAGGCACGTTGAATTCTGTTCACCAATCCGATCAAGCTTTCTAGTGTCGCCATTGATGCACACTTCTTATGGATTTTTTTTTAATTTGAGAATGAAGATTGGAATTTGTAAATGATTTATGTATTTTGATCTGAAAGAGAAAAGTGGAAGATAACGAGAATAACGGTTTAGTTGTTGCAACGTGCCATTATTGTTAGCATTTTCTTTCTTTAGGACTCTATATATATATATATATATATATATATATGAGTTTAAGTTAGCTTAAAAGAATTTATAAATGGGTTGAGGCATTTTTCCTCCAGTACATATAAATACCCGAATGCCACATTTAAAGGCTAGATCTATTTTTAAATTAGTTCTCTAATTTATTATTTATTCATTAATTGTGTGCACTGCTCACCCTTGCATTTTTTGTTTTCCCCATCACTCTCGCCTCGCTCCACTGTATTTCCATTGCAAACAAACATTACACTTCTCTATAGAATTTTCAAATAGACGGTATTTAAATACATAAAAGATCTCATTCTCATCAAATATGAAGTGCAACAAATGAGTGTATTCTTTAAAGCCCGTAAATGAAATTTTCTAAAATTTAAATAGGTGAAAACACTAAAAATACATGACTTTTGATTGTTCTTGAATGAAAAAAAAATGGAGAAGAGAAGTAGGTGATGCATGGAGCACGTATGCAAGTTGCAACTTACCTTACTTATTTTAGTTAAAAAGATATTTTACTCAATTAATGAAATAAATAAAAGTACTAATTATTAAATGAATCTTAGCCTTCAAAAGTTCTTTGTCCATGTGCCATTCATCAAAAGGGTTGTATTGATATGTACTGGAGCTGAGCCCAACCCTTTATACATTATCAGATTATTCATAAAATATTTACAGGTAAATTTCATTAAAATGTGAGATTTGTAATTTAAAAATAAGGTAAATTATCTGTTACAGCAAGTAAAATAATCTGATGTTGTAAATTTTTACTGATAATGTATATAACTTAAACTCTATAAAAGTTATAAAAAGTTTATAACAGAAAAATAACTCAATTATGTCTATATGTTGTGTTGTTTAGACTCTGTCGGTGCGTGTCAAATCTTCTAAAATAATGTACTTTTAAAAGATTCAATATGGATACGAAAATATTTTTGGAGTGTCCAAAAAACTTATCCTATGTGCTATTGGAAGAAAAAAAGAATCCGAAAAATGTCACGCCCCGTCCCGAAAAACGTAACTATGTTGACAAACCATACATGTTGAGAGTTGATTGCTTGATTTAGTTTGTCTTATTCCACTTATTTTCCTCCTTTTTTTAACCGAGAAGGTGATTACAAAGTGAAAATTGAATTCTCGCCAATAAAAGGAAAGTTCAGGTATCCAGTTAACTCGACTAATAAGGTTCCCCAAATGTCTATACTAGATTAGGATAACTCATACTCCGTTCAATTTCTGTTGTGATGGTATTTTAATTGAACACGAAGTTTAAGAGAGAAATGAACACTTCTGAAATTTATGGTCTAAATAAGCTATAAATATTTGTGTGAATACAAATTATTTTATTAAGAGTAGAACGGACATTTTAAAGTTAAATTATTACTAAATATAGAAAGATGTCATTTTTTTACACTCCTTCCGTCCCATATTACTTGTCCACTTTCCTTTTTTAAAATATTGGTATGAGAAGAATTGCAACTTATAATACTTTTCGTGTAAATTTTGAATATCTAAATTTGAATTTTAAATATTGAATTGATCATCCAATTTAGTTTCGAAAATTAGTCAACTTGACTCTTGAAAAGCGAAAGTGGACAAGCAATATGAGACAGAGTGAGTACTAACTAAAAATGAAAGAGTGTTACATAAATTGAGACAAAGGGAGTACAAGAATTTCATCTTAACCTAAGTTGCTCGGACTCCCCAAAATGGTTGCCACATCCGTATCGGATCCTCCAAAAATGCACTACTTTTGAAGGATTCAACACGTACCCGTCGATATTTTTAGGAGTCCGGGTAACATAGATCTTTAACTTCCATTAATATAACAGTAACTGATGGATTATGAACAGATAGCACATTTTTCACAGTACATAAGAAAGCAAATGAATCACACGAGAAATAAATACAAAGCATATTACAATCAGTCTTCTTATCAAATGATATGCAAAAGAATAGGACAAATCAATTGATGAAAATATGGACTCAAGTTGTCTTATCTTTCTTGAACCATGGTATCCACACAGATGTAGTCTTTTGATAACACTTATATGCTTCACCTCTGTACTTTTCTCTAACCATTTTCTTCTCCACAAGCACAGTGACATATCCCAAGCAAATACTATTTATAAGTGCACCAATAAATATCCATTTTTTGCCTAAATTACATGCAAATAAGGCCAATCCCCACCACCACAACTGTTCTCCTAAATAATTTGGATGTCTTGAGTAACACCAGAGGCCTTTTTCAAGAATCGGAACCATTGGTTGGCCAAGTTGTTTCAGTTTCTTATTTGTGCTGATAAATTTGTGGAGCTGTGTATCCGCGTAAAAGGCAATTATAATGCCGGAGAAGCAGATGACTATGGCAATGAAGTCGAAAAAACTCCATGGCTTATCCACTGAATGGACTATATACAGAGGCAAGCATATCCCCATCTGAAGAACCTGCAAGCAGCGGCAGAGCTAAGGGGATTCAGAATATAATGAAGTAAACACACAAAGTCAAGCGGATTCAACGGCTATTATATATACATAAAAGTAATATATTTTGCAAAAGGGAATCGGATGAGCCCCCTTATGCCCCCTTAGCTTCCCCTGTCTGCAAGGGCAAATATATGCAAGAACCTCAAAATCACAAAGCAATAACAAAGAATTTGAAGAGTCAGTATTCTTTTTCTTTTATTCTGCAAACTCATAGAACGCAGATGTGACTTGATGTTTTTCAGTTATTGCGAATATCCAAATTTGATTGCTAAATGCAGAAAGCAAGTTAAATTTGGATGGTTAAAACAATTGGAACGGATAGAGGCTAAGAAGGTTGATACTTTGTCAATAATCTTGCCATGTTCCCTGTATTTGTTCCAAAATACGTGTTTATATGGTTGTTGTGGCATGAGAAAATGCAAATTGCACATAATCTCAACCAAAGGCTGATACTGCAAAATAATCTGTGTATTCTATGCACAACCTGTGAAGAACCAGAAATTTTTGAAACGTGTTAAGGAAATGGATATTGAGCAGACCTAATTTAATCTCTAAAGCTAGTAAAAAAGATAATTGTCTGAAACCATATAAGGACACTACAACTCAAATCCGCAACAGGTGTGAGACTCTAAAATCCCCACACGTCCAGGACTGAACATCTGAAACGCGGACAACATAACATTGACCCTCAAGATTTCATAAATCGAGAATAGGAAGTGGTCCGACACTCATAAACTATCAAAAAAGTGGATCTAATGAATTTCAAAACTAACTCAAAAACAAAAATTAGTTCATGGGCGGCGGATCTACAGTGTATGAGTATACGTGAACTCAATAACTTTTGCAAAAAACGTATATATGTATTAAGAATCCACTAAATATAAGTAGACATTTTGACAGTGAACCCAATTATTGCTAATATTAACTTGAGATCGTTGTAAGAACCTATGAACTTCAAATCTTTGATCTGCCTTGCAATAAAGATTATCCAAAATTATACAAGGAAATAACAATACTTGCCCGTTGAGGAAAACGAAAACAATCTTAATCGTCAGGCATCATTGGACAAATTTTGTTGTTTATTCATGAAATACACGTTCAAGAAATGCTTCAAATTCTTGTCTCAACCAATGTGAGGCTCTAACAAAATCCGGAAATTAACTTTGATACATAGCTTATAACCAATTCAGTTTACCATGTTTTTCAAAAACCACATAACAAATGAAGCAGAATCTTTTTTCAAAATTTCATCAACCGAAAAACATAACTGATGAAGAAAAAAGTATTACTCCAATTACCTGCTGAGAGAGATAAATAGCAAAGAAAGACATCCACCACCAGTTCTTGCCATACTGTTGGCTCATATCTATGTATCTCCAGTCTTGCTTTACTCCCAACTGCCAATTTTCCCTTCTAAAGTAGCTGTGAATCATCCTAATACTCCAAATCCATGTCAAAAATGTCACAACCCATGACCTCAATTGATTGTATTGTGCCATTGGATGATTGGCATAGAAATGTAGCAGCATTACTGGAATCACCATCCAGTACAAACCTATCATCTTCAAAATCAATTTCACAAAAAAAAAAGTTGGTCAATCAACTACGTCTCAATCCCAAGTCAGTTGAAAGTGTACACAAAAAAAAAATACGTGCATTCCTACAGTTAGGCATGCGAACAAAGTCTCATACTAATAATTGAAAAGATTAGGAAGCTATAGTAGGAACACGGAGTGGAGCGTTTTGGGAAAACCGTGTTGCTTTGGCCCAAAACGAACAATATTACAGCTAGTTGGTATTTTAACATTCTATATGGCCAAGCTCTTAGAAACCGAAAAGTGCTTATTTCAAAGAATTCAGGTGTTTGACCAAACTTTAGAGAAAAATACATACTTTTCAGTAGTAGCAGAAACTATTTTTTAGAAGCTGAAAACGTGGTTTTTTTCCCTAAGCACTTTCGGAACTTTGGCGAAACACAAAATACTTCTCCAATATTGGCAAAAGTGCTTCTCAAATTGATTAGCCAAATACAAACCATTACTCTCCAAAAGTGCTTTTTTGAAAAGCACTTCTAACAAAAACACTTTCCAAAATAAACAGATTTTGAAAACTTGACCAGACATGTTACAATTCTATGCTTTCATTGTATTTCAGGTGAAACTTCAAGATATTGTCATGAAATTTTACCTATAGAATTTGAAACTCCATCATGATGGCTATTTTTTAACAACAAGGCCAAAAAGTGGTCAATAAACGTTATTTCTATTGTATTTCACTCTTATCTAAATCTGCATTGCTTCCTAGAGATTTTGGGACTCCTTGTGACAACTTTTATATTGTCATGTGGCCGCGAACTAGGATTTTTACTAAGGGAATTCAAAATACAAAGAAGTAAAATTTGAAGAAACCAAGGGGATTCACATCTACTATATATACACAAAATATAATTTAATGTTGTATATAACTATATATACACAAAATAAATTTTGACGTTGTATATACAATATAATTTTTCAATGAAGGGATTTGGATAAACCCCTTGCAGTACCCTAGCTCCGCGCATGGTCATGCCTTATGCAACTTCCAAGGAAAAAAAGAACTTAACTTAATTCATCAAAGTAAAAAATGGGGGAGTTAATTACCCAATGGAGGCTTGATTGAAGAAGAGCAATGAACCAGAAGAGGACATTGACATTGAAGAAAAATAAGGCATTTGCAAGTAAAAGTGGATGGTCATTGCACCAGTTCCACAATGAGTGATCTTCATTGTGATGATGAAGGAAAGAGAGGTAGAAGAGAATAGAAGGAAGAGGGACAAACAATGCAATCAAGGCGTTCTTGAAATTGCTATGAGTAGCCATGTTAATTTCAGTCACTAGCTTAGTGTTCCTTGTTGATTGTGAGTTGTGAGGGCTAATATATAAAGGATTTTACTAGCCATGGTCCAAACAAAAGAATGAGTATGATTCCTTTTTGTTTGTAAAAAAAAAAAAGAGTAATATTTAATTGTCTCAATTTATGTGGCATTGTTCGATTGTACATAAATTTTAAGAAAGAACCGAATACTTTTAAAATTTATGATCTAAAACAAGTCTAAATATAAAAAACTAACGTTCTCTTTTAGATAGACTAATTTTAATAAGATGATTTTGTAGCTACAAAAATCTCATTAGCATGTTTACGACCACAAATTTTATAAGTTTTTTTTTTCCTTAAACTACATGCCCGGTCAAGTATTTTCAACTAAAGATCACGAGTTCTTATTCCGGGAGTGAAAAATACCCCAATAAAGAAAAATGTATCCGGAGCTGAGCTGAGGGATGAACATTCGAACTCCTTTCATTGAAAAGTCAAATTATATATTAGATGTTAACCCCTTAGAAGAATTTGTTTATGTCATTACACTTTATCTCTCGGTGGTCTTGCACAAAGAGAATAAATTAGAAAATGAGTATGTAGTATGTACTGGTCCAAGAAAGCAAAAAGGGGCTACTTTACATTGTCAATTGTAAAGTCTTTCTCAATTTCTTCTGTCATTGAAAAGGTTTTTATTTACATTTGAAAGTTATGATTACTTCCGCTATCATTTCCAACTAGCATGCTGTTTCATGTTTTTCTACAATAAACTTGTACGTACAAATATAACAGTTTCAGATGATAAATTGATAAATAAATTTGATGCTATCATATTTGAGTTTGTTTATAGAATCTTGATATTAGTTGTCACAACTTAATTAATGGTCTATACAATTTTGATCATAACTTCAACGGATAAAAGGTCGAAATTTTCGGTGATTTGGTCGTATGGTTAAAAATATACAATACAGGGGCAGCCCGGTGCACTAAGCCCAGTTATGCGTGGGGTCCGGTTTTGTCACGACCCAAACCGGAGGGTCATGACGGGCACCCGGACCTTACTTGCCGAGTATCACTAATCATACATATAGCATATATCTGTAATTTTGCATGGCCCACGAGGCCGCCACGAGATACCCCGCTGACATATGAAAATAGTAAACTGGAAAGAAGCTATGTAAAATCCTACAACCAGAAGGACCCAACCTATATACATATACATACCAAGGCCGACAAGGCCATACACGACTACTATACACAGGACATCTGTCTACAAGCCTCTAAAGAGTACATAACATCATAAGGTAGGGACAGGACCCCGCCATACCCCTATGCATATCAAGAATATCGTACCACGACTAGACTACAACTCTGGAACAAGTAGAGTGCTCCAATATCAGCTGAACCAGTAACTTACTAGTGCGGACCGTCGCCCTGTCTACCTGAGCCTGCGAGCATGAAACACAGCGTCCCCCGACAAAAGGGACGTCACTACGACTGATGTACCGAGTATGTCAGGCATGAAAATAGCATAATAGAGACCTGAAAGTAACATGAGACAAGAAATAACCAACCAGTAGAAAATACCTATGAGGGCCATAATATGCCTAAATGTCATGCACAATGCGGTCATACATATACATCTGCGTATACAACGCCATCGAGCCTCTGTGGGCATCCCATCATATCATATCGGCCTTTGTGAGCATAATCATCATCGTGTATATCTGTATCAGCTGCAGGTGGTGTGCGTATTTAACGTCTTCCCTTTTTCCATATCCCATACATATATAATGCATACATATAGTAGAGTATATAACTCCTTTGAGGTCAAGGTATGTACATTAATATAATGCATGAATGTTATGATAATAAGACAATATAAGTTTGTCGGAGTAATGTAATATCGCTTCACCTCCGATAAACATTATGAATACTAACATCTTTCCCATATACCTCAATAGGAATTTATGAACATATTTAGACATGCTTTGAACATAGGAATGAATAACATGAACTTCCTTAACTAGTACGAGTAGAATCATTTATAGGACAGTATTACATTTACGTTTCGCTACATGGACCATGCCAAAAGAAGAAATGATTTGCCTTAACATACCTTAGCCATTTTGTGTCAACAATACAACTAAAGTAGCCCGTAATGCACCCCAATCTTATTTTCCAAGAAATCCTTTTCTTCCAACTTACTTCACTTCGAAGAAAGCCCGGATTACAACTCAACGATAAACGGAACAACGAGATCGAAGCGAAGAACAAAACCCGTATGTTGTTCTTGAGAAGAATTACACTTTGCTTCCTCAAAATTGCAAGTAACCTTGCTGCCAATATAAGTTCATGTTGCTTCTCATTGCTGCTACTATGTGTTTAGGAAGAAAATATTGCTATACTTAGAAGTATAGGTGCTCCATAAGTAAAATACGTTTAAGCCAACTTAATGAAGAATATTAGTGAATCTTTTGCAATTGAGAATATAGATGATGTATGTTAATTAGAAATATTGGTTACTTTGCAAAAACGAGATCTCAGTTTGTGAATCTTTTCTTAATAACACGTGGGGCCCATAACCTTTACCTATAGTAGGAAGATGTCACCTAGCTTACTTAGTGCATAGTCATGATTTAATATTTTTCCAATGGTAACACATGGCAAGGAAATGTCACACTATTTTATGTGCATGTATATCAATATACACTTGTTGCCCCCTACCGCCACTTATCGACCCAATACTGATCAGTAATAAATTCTTTATCTCTCCTATAATTAAACTTATCCCATAATTAATCCCTTGTTCTCAAATCATTTAAATATAAAATCACTTTTAACACCCTTCATATACTCATTATTATGATCATTGATATAGAAATAGTTCATCGCCTCTTTATACATGCACCAAATATTATTTTCGATCCCCGTCATCACACTTGTTACGTCCAAAATTATTTCGGGGTTTTATCCTTTTATATACCAAGTTCTTGATGTGCATACCTCAATATAACAAAATTTCCTCGGCCTCAGGTCTACTTGCATATGTCTAGCTGTTCAAACCATTATCCGAAAGTAAGGGATGTTACATTCTTCCCCCTTAGAAACATTCATCCTCGAATGTTGGGGTGACATATCTAATCTCCGTCACATAACCAGAAAATACAATTACTTCTTCACGGGGCCATATAATATAACATACATAATTATGTCAGACCTCATATGGTCACCAAGCATTAATTATAATAATCTAAAATGGAACTCACCTTATGCTTTTCTCGGAACCTCGGCGTTGGTATGAAATAGGTATGGCTATTTATGTTTCATCTCCTCTTCCGCTTCCCGTGTCATTTCTTCTACATTCTTATTCCGCCATAAAACTTTCACGGAGGCTACCTCTTTAGTCCTCAACTTGCGGACTTGACGATCTAAGTTGGTGTACTAGGTCAGGCCTAAATAATTCTGATTCGCCTACTTCAACCCATCCGATAGGAGATCTATATTTTCGTCCATATAAAGCCTCGTATGGAGCCATTTTGTTACTAGCATGATAATTTTTAGTGTACGCAAATTCAATAAGGGATAGATGATCATCCCAACTTCCCTTGAAGTCCAATACGCAAGCTCGTATCATGTCTTCGAGCGTTTGAATCGTACGCTCGGCATGTCCATCTGTCTGAGGGTGGAAAGTTGTGCTAGGATTAACTTGAGTGCCCAAACCTTTTTGAAATGATCTCCAGAAATTAACTATGAATTGCGAACCTTGGTTAGATATAATAGAAATATACATACCATAAAGGCGAACAATCTCCTTAACGTACAACTTTGCATAGTCATTGGCAGTGTAGGTAGTTTTGACCGCCAGGAATTGAGCTAATTTGGTCAGTCTATCAACAATCACCCAAATAGAATCAATATTATGATAAGAGCGAGGTAAACCCGTAATGAAATCCATATTAATCATTTTCCATTTCCATAACGGTACCTCAATGTTTTAAGTCAAACCGTCAGGCTTTTGGTGCTCCGCTTTTACTTACTGACAATTAAGGCACTGAGCTACAAACTCTGCAATGTTCCTCTTCATGTCGTTCCACCAATACATACATTTGAGATCATGATACATCTTAGTAGATCCAGGATGAATGGAATATCGTGAGCAATGGACCTCAGTCATAATCTTGTCTCGTAATCCTGCTACATTGGGAATAAGTCCCTCTCCCATTATACTCGGAGGTTGCGGTTCTCTTTTGTTAGATATCCTTCCCGATCTTCTCTAAAAATAGGATCATCATCATGACGTTCCTTTTCTTCCAGTATGAGGGATAACCCTACTGTACTCTGAGTCATATGGATATCACTATCTGAATCCTCCAATTGGACTCCCACTTAACTAACTGATGCGTTCTCTCAGGTTAACTTCTCTCCTTAGTCCTCGCATTAGTCAAGCCTCTTGTGGTTGAATGATTCTATTGTCAACTTAGCTTTGTTTACTAACTGGTGTGCTGAAAACTCTTATATTTGTAGTATCTCAATCGTGAACACTTTATGAACAATGTCATTCAAATCTAAAGTGCGCGTATCATCGCAGTTAAATCTCATTCATGGTCTGAAAGGAATCTCTTTTCTTTTTTCGTACCTTCTCACTACTCGTAATTATAAACAACTTCCTTTCTTTACTTCTTTTGACACCTGTTCACTCATTTTCTTACTTGTTATACTCTTCTTAATTCTAAAATATTCTAGTATACATACGTAATCTCAAACATTTCTCCTGATTCCAATCCTCAGCGTTACTACCCCTTAAAGGATGAGTTGTTAACTTATTCCCTTATTCAATACATGGAAGATTATGAAGAATTTGCATTACATGACGTTGTCCCACTATATCCAAACCTGGTCATTATACTTAGATTCGAATTCCTTCACTTGCCTCATGGCTAAGACTTTTTATCAATGGCGCTTTGGGAAAAGATTTTCTTGATCTCGTTAAGTTGTAATATCATTAATTTACCTATCTCGTAGAACTTTTGGTCAGTAAAAAAAATACTCATAGACATTTGTATTTGTCTGACATTTTATCTTTATTATAATGTCATTATCTCTTGACATATATCTTTAATGTCTACATTGTATCCATAGGCGTCATTGGCCCATTTTTACCCGTTTAGTTGTTAATCTCGAACTTTACTCATTGTTACTTCTGTGTACATACTTTTTGAGAGGTATGACTGCATATGTTATGGAACCGATGCTTTGTATGTTTAGATCCAATTCATGGTGTTACGTGATCCAATGACTTATCAAGCTTTCTTGCCTTATCATTATTAAATCTCTCATCGACCGGGTGCTCATTCGTCGTACCTTTACATTTTCATTTCAAATTGCCTTGGGGGTCTCTTATCTCAAAGTATTTCTCATACTATCTTTCTGAACATCAGGGGTTCGTCACATTTGGCTGAAGAGTTCGTAATGTCCCTCATCTACTATTGGTCCTCATGCTGTTCTGGAGTAATCATACCTTTGTGAAACCTGCATAACTATAATCTCATTCACCTTTATCCTTTTTGTTGTAATCCTTTCTTTTACTCATCATTAAACGAAAAACATTTATTCCTTGATACTTGATCATACCATTCCATTCATACTTATTAACTGTCCTCAAATTTCTTACAACCATTCTTCGATTGTTCCATAGTTCTCGTCTTCAATTGCCCCTAACAAGCTATTGTTATCCAGAGGTTATTTAGAATTGTAACATGCTACACAATGAAGCCGAAGACCTTACCAGTCCAATACCTATAGCATGCCTTAGCTACATTGATATATGTAATTCTCAATAATACGCGGTATAGCCCTTTACGCACGGACGAGAGGCTTATGTCCCCTTCCACTACCGTGGATAACGGGCTCATTATATATGACTTGGGATCACTATTTTGGATACGTCACTTTACGTGATCTTCTTAAATTTACTGATGCCACTTTTCACACGATTTGATTGTGGCAATCCATTCTTATTAATGATATCCTGGGACAATTTCCAATCTATTCTAGGTAAGACATTACAATTTAGGTCGCACGTACATAACATATTCCCTCATTCTAATCAGCAAGAATCACTGTAAAACGTGTAGATTTTCATAACCTATTAAACCTTTCAATGATGTCTTCTTCTTTTCATCTGTACAACTCATAATTATCGTTTTCTTACCTTTGTGCATCAACTTGGGACACTTCGGAACATTGTGGCCATGACTGCCACACTAAACCAACCCCTTGTACCTTTGTGGCATAATCCGACATGTGCTCAATCATATTGACTACAAGATGGTCGGGGCGGTCTCACTCGACCTTTACAACTTTGATCCTGAGATATTGGCATCTTTGAACCCTTTAAATATTGGTGATCCCTGACTAATAAACTCCCTATGTTATAAGCTCTCTGACCCTTCAAGAGGCCTATCTCTATTAGATGCTCTAGAATGAAATCGTGCCTGGGAGGCAACTAATTTATTCAATACCTGCACCGCTCTCCTTACATCCTCATAAGACGGAGCCAGTGGTAGGACTGATGGTATGGGAGCTTCTCTCAACACATCTAGTACTACTAGATTCATCGATACTTGGAAAAGCAACTTACTCATCTCCTCTGATGGATATGTCTCAATAGAGGGCATACTACTCGTATTTACACTCAATCCAAACTCAATCTCCCTGCTAATCATAGCCCTGTTGGAAGAAGACATTGATTTAATCACAAATACGATAAGGTTTACAGAGATAATTCTTACAATTCAGCTCTATAACACGATTCTAGATCAAGAAGGAAGGTGACCATCATCCTAAGTATCATGTTTGTGCAGAATGTCTCTGAGGGCCATAATATGCCTAAGTGTCATGCACAATGCGGTCATACATATACATCTGTGTATACAACGCCATCAAGCCTCTGTGGGCATCCCATCATATCATATCGGCCTTTGTGAGCATAATCATCATCGTGTATATTTGTACCAGCTGCAGGTGGTGTGCGTATATAACGCCTTCCCTTTTTCCATATCCCATACATATATAATGCATACATATAGTAGAGTATATAACTCCTTTGAGGTCAAGGTATGTACATGAATATAATGCATTAATGTTATGATAATAAGACAATATAAGTTTGTCGGAGTAATGTAATATCGCTTCACCTCCGATTAACATTATGAATACTAACATCTTTCCCATATACCTCAATAGGAATTTAAGAACATATTTAGACATGCTTTAAACATAGGAATGAATAACATGAACATCCTTAACTAATAAGAGTAGAATCATTTATAGGACAGTATTACGTTTACGTTTCGCTACATGGAGCATGCCAAAAGAAGAAATGATTTGCCTTAACATACCTTAGCCATTTTGTGTCAACAATACAACTAAAGTAGCCCGTAATGCACCCCAATCTTATTTTCCAAGAAACCCTCTTCTTCCACCTTACTTCACTTCGAAGAAAGCCCGAATTACAACTCAACGATAAACGGAACAACGAGATCGAAGCGAAGAACAAAACCCATACGTTGTTCTTGAAAAAAATTACACTTTGCTTCCTCAAAATTGCAAGTAACCTTGCTGCCAATATAAGTTCACGTTGCTTCTCATTGATGCTACTATGTGTTTAGGAAGAAAATATTGTTATACTTAGAAGTATAGGTGCTCCATAAGTAAAATACGTTTCAGCCAACTTAATGAAGAATATTGGTGAATCTTTGCAATTGAGAATATAGATGATGTATGTTAATTAGAAATATTGGTTACTTTGCAAAAACGAGATCTCAGTTTGTGAATCTTTTCTTAATAACGCGTGGGGCCCATAACCTTTACCTATATTAGGAAGATGCCACCTAACTTACTTAGTGCATAGTCATGATTTAATATTTTTCCAATGGTAACACATGGCAAGGAAATGCCACACTATTTTATGTGCATGTATATCAATATACACTTGTTGCCCTTTACTGCCACTTATCGACCCAATACTTATCATTAATAAATTCCTTATCTCGCCTATAATTAAATTTATCCCATAATTAATTTATTGTTCTCAAATCACTTAATTATAAATTACTTTTAACACCCTTCCTATACTCATTATTATGATCATGTGATATATAAATAGTCCATCGCCTCTTTATACACTCACCAAATATTATTTTCGATCCCCGTTATCACACTTGTTACGTCCAAAATTATTTCGGGGTTTTATCCTTTTATATAACAAGCTCTTGATGTGCATACCTCAATATAACAAAATTTCCTCGGCCTCATGTCTACTTGCATACGTCTAGCTGTTCAAACCATCATCCGAAAGTACAGGATGTTACAAGTTTCTCGATCCAGAATAATGCATCACGATCCAGTGTTGGGCTAGGGCAGCAGGCCTTCACTGTTGTGGGCCCAGCTCCGGTCCTGACACCTAAGGATATTGAGGCTGCAATGCATACATTTGGATTACATCCCCCGGACGCAAATTGGTACATGGACACCGGACCCACTTCTCATATGACGTCCGCACAAGGCACTCTCTCGTCTTATTTTAATTTGAGCAATAATCGTTGCATAATTGTTGGTAATGACAACTCAATTCAAACTCACGGTTATGGTCATACGAATTTGTCTTTCCCACATCCATCTCTTGTCTTGAAAAATGTTCTTCATGACCCTAACTTAATTAAAAATTTGGTGTATGTCTAAAAATTCACCAATGATAATTGAGTTTCTGTTAATTTTGATCCGTTTGGATTTTCTATGAAGGATTTCAAGACGGGGATACCTCTAATGAGATGCAATAGTAGGGGAGAGCTTTATCCAATCACCACCATTTCCACGAGTCAAGCCACACCTTCTACCTTTGCTGCTCTTGCTCTTTGCTTGTGGCATGCACGTTTGGGTCATCCGGAGTCATCTATTATGTCTTCTCTGCATAAAAATAATTTTATTGCTTGTAAGGGTACCCATAGTACTCCACTTTGTCCTTCTTGTCCATGAGGGAAACATGTTAAATTACCGTTTGTAGCCTCTACTTCTCGTACTTTGATGCCTTTTGACATTATTCATAGTGATTTATGGACATCTCCTGTTTTAAGTTATTTGGGCCATCGTTATTATGTATTATTTTTGGATGATTATTCTATTTTTTTGTGGACCTTTCCTTTATCTAAAAAGTCTCAAGTCTTTTCCACATTCTTAAAATTTAGAGCATTCATCCGTACCCAATTCAAACGGAAAATTAAAAATATTCAATGTGATAATGGCAGAGAATATGATAATGGGCCGTTTCGAGAGTTTTGTGACACTAATAGCATATCTTTTCGGTTTTCTTGTCCACATACGTCCTCACAAAATGGGAAGGCCGAGAGAAAACTTTGTTCCATGAATAATATTGTCCGTACCTTGCATTACCACTTTCTTTTTGGCATCATGCATTGCAAATGGCTACATATCTACTTAACATCCTCCCTCTTAAAGGTTTAGCATATCAATCCCCACTTAAAAAATTTTACAATAAAAATCATTCGTATTCTCATCTTAGGGTGTTTGGGTGTTTATGCTATCCACTTTTTTCGTCTACTACAATTAACAAACTTCAAGCCCGCTCTACCACTTGTGTGTTTTTTGGTTATCCATCTAATCATCGTGGTTATAACTATTATGATTTTCCTCTAACAAAATTATAATTAGTTGTCATGTTATTTTTTACGAGTCCCAATTTTTGTTTGTTAAATTGAGTAGTCCCGTATCTAGGTCGTATAATTTTTTGGATGAAAGATTATTTCTTTCATATAATATGAAGAAATATTTTAAAAAGTCTAATTGAGTTGCTTAATGATTATCTATATGTTGACATTCATGAATCATGAGTAGGGCTCCCTTGATCAAGAAAGTTCACTAAGTGTTAAGTTACCGTGGAGGCAATTTTAAGGGGGGGAAATACGGCGGAGGCAAATTTAAATTTTGAAATTTATGATTTTCTATCATAATTTCAAGTTAATATATAATAATGATAATTAAATTCACAAATCTATTTATAGATATTTAATGAATTTCTTAACTAGCTTCGAGTTACAATTTTTAGTATAGGATCGTGAGTCGTGACAACTACATATAAAATAATATCAACATTCTTTTCAAATAGTTATCGTATCATATGGTGAAAATTTTATTATCGAATAATACTTTATTTAACTAATTAAATATCGATATTGAAAAAGAGCAACTAAGATGTCAACAATTTTGACTAATAATACCTTTCAAACTTCAAGTTGTCATTACAAGATAATTTCTCAATTTAAAAGTCCTCTGATATCCTTATAGTTAATTTCTGACTTCAATTTTTAAATTTTTTAAAAGTTGTTTGATAGTAAAAACTGTATTATCATTGCTTTCCTTCACTACAAACACAAATAGTGACTAATAGAAAACCATAAGTCATTATTAGAAGTACCTATGCAAATCTAACATTATATTGTCCAAATCAAACTTAATAATTATGATTACTATTCTAACAGTGATATTAATGATTATTATTGCAGCCCACATCGGTGTTCTTAATCATTTGCAAGAATCGTAACTTACCTGGCACCCATAGCTAAAAGTGTATATAAGTCCCCATCTAAACGGTTGCCCATGGTCCTCTTTAAAAGAAAACATTTTAAAAAGTTTTTCATCCGGTGTCCGATATTTACTTTAGAATTTCGATTAATTCGAATTTATATCGGAAAATCCTACTTTGGGTTGTAAAGCTTTCCCTACCAAGTACACTGACATGTGCATGATTTTTCGTAAACGTATTATTATTTGAAGAAGTGAACTACTGAACAAATCACGATAAATGATAAGCACCGTCATTTTTTTGAAGTATACCCAATATTTCATGTTGTTTATTATTTATATATAAAAAAGAATCAATGAAGCGGAATCCCATTATACCACTCGAGGCAAGGTATACTCAGTTATGTTATCTGAAGCGACTTCATTTTCAAAGCTCGAATTCGAAACCTAATTAAGGATATAACCATACTTACACCCACCCACAAAATGTTGGTCTTTTTAAGAGAGAACTTTACATATAATTATGCATGAAATTATTAACTGAACAAATAAATACATGATGTATTTTATTTTAAATATAGTTTTATCATTGAATTATCGCATAATAACATGTGTACTTCGCACTAATTAGGTTATATAAAATTTTAAGAGAATAAGAATCTCAAATATATATATACATTTGAATATAGAGTTTAAATTGCATTTTAAATCATTTATCATAAAACTTGAAATAAAGAAGGAATTTGATCTAGCATGTAACTTAAGAAGTAATTATTTATGTTAAAGGAAGAAACAATTATCGGAAACATTCTCTCTACCTTCTCAAGGTAGGAGTACAATCTGCGTAAATTCTATCCTCCCCAAGCCTCAGTTGTGAGATTACATTGAATTTGTTGTTGAAGAAAAAAAAAATCAGAAGCGCAATGAACATTATGACATAACCTATAACATATTTTTAATTTTAATTTAGCTTATAAAATTAAATTAACTTATTTACTTGATCATAGAGTAAACATTCCCCCTCCCACAAGTCCCCAGATTAAAGACTCATAAGCTGCAAAACTTTTTCTACTTCCTAAAATATTCTTCTTTTTCTCTCCTGATCATAAGCTTTCTTGTTATAATTTATATTAACTTTAGAGATATGATTCCATAATCCTAAGATAAAGCATAGGGTGGAAATCATGAGGCCATAGCTATAGATGCTTTTCATACGGCTTATATGATTACTTGTTTGGGTTCTATAAATGTCCACAAGTGAGCATCCAAAGTTTTTTTTTCCTTTTAATTTTCTTTTGAGACCTTATTCAATCTTTACTTTTCGAAATATTTTCTTACAAAGTTTTGTTGTAACATCTATAACTATTTTCGATTTAGATTATGAGAAGATTTTGTTCCTAAAATATCTCTTAAAGCTACATTCTTGTTTTATTGCAACATTTGGTGCAGTACCTCTAGCAACAATATGAATGGGATATGCTGCTTCCTGAAGTGGTTAATTACCGACACAATGGTCAGAACTCTTTAGTCCTCTCGGTAGTATTAAAAGGTCAGTCTGGTGCACAAGGATTAGTGGTTGCTTACACGGCCATCTTGCTACTATTATCATCCCAAAATATTTGAACTTCTTATGTTGAGATTTGACCTATATTATAATGCAAGAGGGTAACAGTGAAGTAGCTAAATTTTAAATACTTTACAAATATTAGCTATATTTTAAACAGCAGCCTTAAAAGTGACTATTTGTTGTCATTTCTACTCCAATAATAGTTAGTGTTTTTGGGTTGGGCCTTGGCCCTCCGTTCATTAAAAATAACAGGCCCAGAACTAACCCCTTAAGAAGGGACCCGGCTTGCGAGTTGAAAAAAAAAACTTGCCGAATCAAAATTTAAAATTTAATCAATATAAAGACTACCCCACTTGTGAGATAACATTGGGTATATTGTTGCTGTAATCAATATGAAGATCATTCTCGCAATAGACATGATTAACAAATGACATGTCAATATCAGGGTGTTATGTGGCTCAAAATGGAAACATTTCTTTTTAAACTCTGCTTATTATTTCCATCTTGATAGTTGCCCTGCCTTAAAGTGCTAGACAATACAATTGTTAAAATGTCACAGTTCAAAGCACAATATCACAAATTCTAATGTATGTGCCCTTGACCAGTATTGTCCAGTTGCTATTCCCCTCTTAAGCATGTGTTAATTAAAGGGAAAAGGGTCAAATTTGCCCTCCAACTATGCTTTATAGTTTAACATTTCCCTCCGTTAAACTTTGGGATCAAATTTACCCTTCCCGTTAGCAAACTTATTAAATTTTCCCTCAGCTGGACGAATTTCTGACTTGGACTCCATGTCGGATCCACGTAGCGTAGGCTCACCCAATTCTTTTAACCCGTAACCCGTACCCGTTACCCCATCATTTAAATTGTTTCAACCCGGTCCATTTTAGAAGAAGACGCAGTGGTTCCGTTACCCCATCAACGCAGTGGTTCCGACCGATAAAAAAATAGCATAAGGTGGGTTGATTTGTCATCGGCATTTCACCGAAATAGTGGGAGTGATGGTATCATTTGACAGTGGTGTTGTTTGGAAGTGGTGTTGTTTGGCAGTGGTGTTGAGGCAGTTTGTGGTTGTTGACTGAGTTGGGTGGTTCGCGAAAGTTTCGATTGTTGACGGGGCAATGGTGGCGATGGAGACGAAGGGAGCGAGAGAGGGAACAAGGGAAGGTGTTGGGTGGCTAGTGGTCTGGCGAGATCGTCGGAGTTTGGAGGTCCGGTGGTGGTGGTCGGCGGATCTAGTGGGGGTTAATGTTGTTGGTGGTGTGGTCACCGGCGGTGTTCGGATCTGGGTATTTGGGGCTCATCGGTGATTGTGTTTGGTCATCACCGGTGGTTGTGTTTCGTCACCGACTTCGCAGGAGACGCGGTGTGGTCTAGGTGGTGACTACTCCGGTTCACCGGAGCTAAAAGCTCCTTGCTAAAAATTCTCTCTCCCCGACCAGGTTATCGGTTACCTCTTCTTCTAAAATGGACCAGGTTGAAACAATTTAAATTTAAATGATGGGGTAACGGGTACGGATTAAAAGAATTGGGTGAGTCTACATGGCGTCTACGTGGATCCGACGTGGAGTCCAAGTCAGAAATCCGTCAAGCTGAGGGCAAATTTAATGTTTGCTAACGTGAAGGGTAAATTTGATCTCAAAGTTTGACAGAGGGCAATGTTAAACTATAAAGCATAGTTGGAGGGCAAATTTGACCCTTTTCCCTTAATTAAAAAGGACAAATCATTGTTTTGGTTGTGAGTTGTGCAAATAATCTGTACTCGATTTTGAAAATTTTTTGCATGTCTAAGACTTCGAAACAACTTCACACAGGCAGCGTCTGAAGTTCAAGAAAAAATGACCGAAAATCGAAACTGTCAGGCTAAATATCAGAGAGAGACAAACACATCTATTGTTTGCTTGCTTATATATTGTTTGAAGTTTGACTTTAGCAAGCCTAACTCCATACCTACATGCCTAAAGTTTGTAACTTCATAACCGAATTATTTTTGGCTCAATCCCGCAAAAGTAGCTAATTTATAAACTTAAGCTATACCTTAAATAACAAAGCCTTGAAGTTTCACCTTAAAGGGCCCAAATTTTGTGACTGAGATTAACTCCTTTGATTGTTTTTTTTTTCTTCATAAGATGTCCTTTTAGCATTCTTGTGTTGGACTCTTGGAAGCACATGAAGTAGCGTGAAGAAAACTGACACAACCACAAAGGTAAAGTAGACATCATTACTACATGGGTTTATTTGCTTTGTCTCTGACCAAGTAACCATAACCATGTGCTTTCTCTGACAGATTATGCTCTACCCAACAATCCCATAATCCTTCAAGAGTGACGTTTAAGAAAACGAACAAAAAGCTAAGGTCCCCAACTCCCCAAAGGAAGTTAAAAGAAATTCACAACAATAACTTATTCCCCAGTTAGTCCTCCAAAACAAAATTTTGCTTTTAGTAATTTTTCATATATTCAACTTTAGTATCAAAACACTTGATGATTTCTTCTCGTATGCTCAGTTCTTGGCGGACAGTGGGAGATAGCAAGTATCCTATGGAATTATTTCACATACGTTGACCCAAACATCAGGGTTACCAAAAACAAAACAATAGCCAATTGATCCACTTATAGGAAGCTGGCCACTTTGTACATTATGCAACTTAAAAGCCTCCACCATATTTCTAAGCTTTAAGTAATGCTTATTCTATGGAAGTGCCAAGAATTCAAGTCATTTGATAACTTAAGGATACAAAATCTCAAATTCTCTAGCACTATAAGGAATAAGTAGATTAGTACTAAACATTTCGAAAGATTTAAATGGTTCAGAAACATATATAACACAAATACTCTAATCCAAATATCTTGGATAGTAAAGATCATCAGGAGCAAAAAATTATCATCCTTCTCTGATTACAAGAATATTGACAAACATGAACCAATAACATATCATCACACTAAAGCTGCAGATTACAAATATAGACTGCAAACAAGTTGAGAAAAGAGAGTATAGCAAAGTAAATGCCAAGAGCTAACCTATACAACCACACCACCACTGCCACTCAAGCTGTTCGGCGAAAAAGTTAGCTCAACTTTGATAACTTGAGTATCTTTCCAGCTGTTTTCTAAGCAGAAGGGGATCATAGTCAAAGTCAGAAGCACACCACATTTCATCTACCCGCCTTTTCCAGTGTTTGGATAGGACTTTGATCACAGTCGTCGGCATGCTTGTTACAACTTTACAATAAACCATTAGTGGAAATAGTAGAGTTAAGTAGACTAGGTAGGAATACAGGACGTCCATGCAGAATATCTTCTCGGAGCTGTAGTGGGGGTTTCGTCATATTGTTATTGAGTGTTGCGTGTTAACCCACTTCGTGCTACATTTCTGCAGATAATACAATGCTATTTGAAGTTTAAAAAAAACTGTTGATGGAACAAATGAATCAAGAACCACACAATTAAACAGAAGCAATTTTTTGGGTAATGGTGTCAAATTGGAAAGCCGGGTCATTTCTGCAGATAATACAATGCTATTTGAAGTTAAAAAAAAAAGCTGTTGATGGAACAAATGAATCAAGAACCACACAATTAAACAGAAGCAATTTTTTGGGTAATGGTGTCAAATTGGAAAGCCGGGTCAAGTTTGGACGAGTTAAATTGGGAAGTCGACGAACGGATTATAACGAACTCGCCCCAATTTGAAAGGACAAAAAATAGATTGGATCTAGATAGGTTCAATACCGGTCAGACGCAAGCAACTCCCAACCTTATAGTTCCATTTGTGTGTTTTCTTAAATGGTACTACCTATACAATTGAAATGTTAAAATTGATCAACCGCAAATAAAATTAAATTTATGTCCTACAATCAAAACCTCTTAACAGATTAATTTGGCCTAGTAACCTAAGCAAACTAAATCTTTTGGATGAGTTTGTTTGGGCTGTTGCACATTTTAATCCCTAAATTAATGTCACTAATCCAAACACCTTGAAATTGGGGCTCACAATTTCATGGGTCAATTTTGGTCAACGTGAAATCTATTGCCTTAACGTTTTAGGTTGGATGATCTACTCCAGTCTTAAGGCAATTCCCATTATATTGCAGACAATGGCAATATCAGATATTTCACCTTGAAACAATGATGTCTACGAAGCACATCCAACTCCCAAATGCCAATGCACATCTTTAAACAATGGTTGAAACAAGAGCTAAAATAGAACATGGAAGTAATGAAGAAGCTATTTGCATATAGGTGCATCCCAAAGCAAGTAACAAATACTAAAAAGTATTATTTGTTCCTTCTTTTTTTTGATAAGTGGTACCGAGCTGGTACATAAGCAAAGTACAAAGCAGAACTACATAACTATCATCAGTCACACTACATATTACCACCTAAGAAATTCAAAAAATTCAAATAATGATCCATCCTATCTAGAGTATTATTTGTTCTTTCTTGAGTAAACTAGTATTAATCAAATACATTATATTAGACATCACGAGATGACATGTAGATATTGCGAGAATCCAAAAAGAGACTATTTTCTCTCACCAGTCGTTGAGCATAGTTCAGAATAGAATGGTCTATGACAAGCAGAAAAGAGGGTGGTTACTCTCTTCTTTCTATCCAGTTAAAATGGGTTACCAAAACCTTCTCTGAATGTTAGTATCAGTTAAGGGGTTGCAAGTGCACATGCACATCAAGAGTTAATTAGTGAATATCGAATAACTCACAGCTTTACAGATAATTCGTTGTAACATAAAATTGCATTAAAATGAAAACTAAAGGCATACCTTCCTGGAGGCAGCTGAGAACTGCTCATTGGACCCTTTGAATTTCCAAATCTTTTGGCCCTATTCTCTTGGTCTTTCTCAACACGCATGGCAGCCACTTCCTTCTCCATGGCAGCCACCTCCCTTCTCATTTTTTTAGCCTCAACCTCCATGGCTTTCGTTAAAGTCTCTACTTTCTTAGCTAACATCTGAATTACAAAGAAGACAGTCAATCAAAGCAGAAATATCATAGTAAACAAACTCATAGTATAGCTGAGCAATTAATCTAACCTCAATTGCATCATCCTTGTCTTTAAGACTTTGATCCTTCTCATGACCTGCTTTCCTCAAAGCAATTACTTCCTTTTGCAGCAAATCATATAATATTCCCGGTATAGTATCCTCTCTTTCTGTTACTTCTTGTGTGTCATTGGTTTTTTCAACTTGACTTGCTTTCCAGGAACTATTCTCAGTCTCATTGTCTTTGGCTACATCACAGGACTTGCTACTGTTGAAATTTGGACCTGTACCATTCAGAAGGTTTTTGCCCCTGTCCAATGACCTTGAGCCACCATCAAACGACTTTGATGTCCCTTTAGCATTCTTCAGCACTGTACTGGACCCAGATGATCTAAGCTGAAATGACGGTGATCTCTTTGGCAAAAAGCCATTGGAGGTCAATTTGGAGATGTTTTCAACACCTCCCAGTGATTGCCGACGTGAAGGACCGTTGCTTGAACTTCTACCATCTGGTGTACTACGAGTAGCTGAGCTGGATGATCTTAATGTCTCTTCAAGGACCTTAAGCCTCAGTTGATATCTCTCCTGAGGAAAATGAACGACTTCAAGTTAGAACCAAATTGGAACAGTAGCATAAAAATACACCCCTTTATTGGGCTGAATTATTACTTTTAACATGGCTTCAGATTTTGCAGCTCGTTCAGTGACTGCGAGCTTGTCACGCAATGTTTGCATCTCACCCTGTTGCATAAGATTTTGGAACACCAATATGAGCTCATTAAACTACATTAACAGAATGCAGTAAGTTCTATCAAGACAATAGACATACTATCTCATAGTGATCAAGTGATATCATTATACCTGCAAAAACCTCCTTTCTTCAAGCCACTGTTTCACAGGCATTACTTTATCATTGGCATCTTTCCACTCATTAGCAACCACAGTTGCTACCCTATTAGCTGTTACCTTAGCACGTGCCAGCTCTCGATCAAGAGTTTTTCTTTCTTCCTGGAAATATATAAGTATAAACATTCCTGCACTAATTTATATAGTAGCAGCTTTATAGTATAATCCAGAAAAGTCTAGCTAGGATAGATTACATTCATCTCTTGAACTTTCCGTTGATAATCCCGGACAGCATTAGCAGCTGCACCACCAGCAAGAACAGCCTCCTCAAGCTCACGTACAGTTTGGGTAAGTTTTTCAACCTCCGCAACCTTTTGGCGATGCATTCTGTCCAATATTTTATTTTCTTCCTGATGTATGTTTGTAATAGAAACAAGATTAGTAAAAAGAGAATTGACTTTTTTTAATTAAAAAATAAGCTAAAATGAATGAGTACTGCAACGTTCAGAACAGCAGAAGTGCCATTCCAGTGATCAACATACCTGGCATATTTCTATCTGTTTCATCAGCTCTTGGTTCTTGTTCTGAAGGTCATCCACCATAGAAGCTTTTGCTAATGCTGAATGCACAGTTCTCTCAGTATCAAGTAAAGCTGCCTCTTTTGACTTTGTAAGACGGTCCAGTGCTTTATTATCATCTTGCAGCTTTGCAATCTGGGCAGAAAGGCAAAACAGTGAGAAAATCTATGAAGGTGAGCAGCACAGCCAGTTTTTAAATATATGCACACACCTCCTGACGTGCGAGCTTGAGTTCAGCCTCCAAAGGTGCAAGGATTGCTTCAATAGGCGGCATATCATCATCTTTTTGAGCCGCATGGACTCTTCTAAGAGTGGCTTCTGCTGCGAATTGAGCTGCCATGGATGCTTTCTTCTCATCATTAATTTTCTTAATCTCAAGATTCTGCCAAGAAAGAAAAATTACTACAGTTATAGAAAGCTTAAAAACAAAAACAAAAGATCTTGACAAGAAGAGTTCGCATTAGTACCTTGCTTTCTAAAAGAGATTCTGTCAACTTAAGCTTCTCGTCAACCCTTGACAACTCATCGGTAAGCTAAAATTAGGACAAATATAGAAATATATATCAGCTTTTCCTCTTGAACACTGATGAATAACTTTACAATCATCAGCAACAGTATTCATCAATCAAAATGCACGACTCGGTTTATAAAGGCAAGACTAAAACTAGAACTTTGTTTCCCAAAGCACAGCATAAATGCAATGATAATCTAGACCTGCCTATCACCTAAAGAGTAGACCACAGTTTCCAATTATGAACGTCAAGCTTTTATTCAACTCTTCCGATTTAAAAAAGAAAGTCACAACATTCTCATTTTGGAATATACTGCCCTCCTCCTATAAAAACGGATTAGCAGAACATTTACAGATCTTCATACACTACACATGAAACTCCAATAACACATATATCAGTCAGAAAATCTTCAAAACAATGCGTCCAAGTTAATATAGAGCATCCTTTTTGCCCACCTTTCTTGAAAGCTAACTCTCAAACCGGAAGAATTTAACACGTAGTCAGTTAAATAACTGCAAATCCAATTTCTAGAAGATTTTGTTCAAATCAATTTGAAATACGACAAGTACACGAATGGAGATCACTTCACATGGAACACAGCCAAGCGATTATTCAAATCCAATGATATCTTGTTACATTATGAAGTAAGACTGAAAAACAATTATCTGTTTCCTAGTAATCAAACAATCAAAATCTTGCAATTTTCCACTTAATGCAACAAGAATGTAGTTTCTTTTTCTTTTTTGGCTTCGTATTGTAACACAAATAGATAATTCATGTAGCTGACTCCAACCAATTAGTTGAGGCTTAATTGATCGATAGATACATACTGTGTCATATGCTTAACTAGCATATGAGTCAATGCCATCTTGTCTTGGGACAATTTTCAACTATATTCATCAAATAAGATACTCAAAAGTGGAAAAAAAACCAATTTAATTTCCTACTCCTTCCTTTTGATCTCTCACAATTTCTACAATCTCTACACGAAAGTGCTCACATTGCTATGAACAACATTCAACAGTAATAAGACCAAAGAAGTAAATCTTCCAAACAGTAGAACCTCTTCAACAGCCTTTTCTCGCAGTCTCTCGGACAACTTCAGTGCCTTGATCTCAGCTTGAGCTTCAGTCAATTCCCGGTCCTTATCTGCAAAACGATACTGTATCAATTAATTGTTTGAAAATAACTCAAAATTGTAGGATAACCAAAATTTGTCTAGGATTTAGTATTTATTTAATTCATATCTAAATAGGATTTATCTAATAAAATAAAAAGAAAGCAACTATTCACAACTTGTTGGTGTTGTTTAGGCCACTAATTTTATTGAGTCACCCTTTAACAAAAACAACATTATTTTAACACCAAATCAGCATTGGATCCAGCTAGCATCATCATTATGACTGACCTCTGACTTCATTCTCGAGTCGATTGAGCTCCAACTTCACCGGATCCGAACCGTGAAGTAGGTTAAAAAACTCGTCGGCGTCGAGACTCGGCTTCATCACCGCCGTCGTCCTCCGCCGTGAACTACTCTTCCCTTCCTTGAGCGACGCCGACACTGTCAACGGCGTCGTCTCACGCACATTTCCTCCGCCGCCGTTCTCGCCGGAACTGAGATCAGATATCCCCTCGCCGGAAACCTCCGACATATCCGATCACTTTTTTCCTCTTCTCTCACATCAAATACACCAAAATTACAAGAGAGATTTATATCTATACAACAATATAGATATAGATATATATATATAATATAAAGTTTATGTAATTCTAGAGAGAGAAAGTGTGTGGAATGTTTAAGTTCAAATGATGGTGAGTTAAGCTGTTGTTTCTCTCTCTAGAAATGCAGTGATTTCGGGGGTTTGTTTCTCTCTCTAACAAATCTGACTGAGAGAGAGAGAGAGAGAGAGAGAGAGAGAGTGTGTGTGTGTGTGTGTGTGTGTGTGTGTGTGTGAGTGTGTGAGTGTGTGAGTGTGTGTGAGTGTGTGTGTTGATCTGAGATTTGAGAACACATAATAATATTAATATTTGGACTCTGTTGAACTTGATTTGACTATACTGCCCATTCTATTTGACTTCATTAGATTTGTAAACTTGGCTTTTCGTTTCTAACTTTTGCAATAACCATAAAGTTTCATCTCACTTTTGTTTTTGGAACGTGTATTAGAGCTCGATTAAATTTAAATTCGTGTTAAAAGTTTTTACGTTGGAGGTGAAGTGTTTTCTAATAAAGGCAATTTAATACGTAAAATTCGAATTCGAGATTTCTAACTAAGAATAAATGATATCTACTACCTGCATTAGGGCTCATTAAATTCAGATTCGCGCTGATTTTTTTCATATTAGAGATAAAATACTTTTTAATAAAAATGATTTCATATTTAAAACACGAACCCAAAATTTTATCTAGAAATAAAAAAAATACTTATTACTCCACTATAACCTTTTTCGGTACTACACATTGTAATATTGATATTTGGCAAATCTGTTGAAATGTTTTTTGAACTTGATTTGACTATAATGGCCTTCTATTTGACTTCATTAAATTGAACTTGGCTTTTGTTTCTAGATTTTGCAATACAGATTAGGGGTGAGCGGGTTCGGGTACCCTAACATTTTTTAACTATCCGGACCCTATCCGGTAAAAGATCGGTTCCTAAATTTACTACTCGGAACCTACCCGTAGCAATCATTACCCGGAATCTACCTGCACCCAGGTCAGGTAGGTTCCCTGCACCTGTAAATAAAAAACACAAATTAAGCAACAATTTTTAAGCCTATGAGAATAAAAAACAGTTCTAAAATAATTTCATCAAGTAGTTTTTAGCCTGCATAATCGGAGTTTTTAGTACCCTTATAAGAAGTTTTAGAAAACTTATTCATTGTAGAAAAGCTAATTACATTGCAAAACCTAAAATTGCATGTCAAATTTGACACTCAATTAATTGAACGTGTTGATTTCAAAATAAATTTGAAAATATCTGAATTAAACTTATTTTTGTGTTCATAAGCTCTTCGATACAAAAGAAAAGTTTTATTATACTAGTAAATCCCTAAATTTCATCTTCACAACTACAAAAATATACACAAATTTTAAAAATAGATTTACATTTTAAATAAAAAAGTAATACAAATTGAAGATGAGTATCGCCTGAAATAGAACAGAAGCATATGATATTAAAAAGAAATTGAAGAGTTAGATATGAACCCATATGCATTTTAGGAATGACGTGAACACAACCAAAGAAGAGAAAGAGGCAAAGGTGAAGCTTCAATGACGACAACGATGAAAGTACCTGAGAGAAAGCTTCAACAACGACGACGATGAAGCTCGGTGGTGTAGCTAAAACGCCATTGTTATTGAGAGAGTTTTGGGGTGGGGAAAATCAATGTGCAGGCGTGCAACAAATAATTTTGGAGAAAGTTAAAAGTGGTCCAAATGTTTCTAAAAAAAATAAAAATATTTAATATTTTATAGGTTCCGGGTATCGGTTCCGGGTTCGGGTACCCTGTCTCTATTTGTCGGAACCGAAACCGGACCCGACATTGATCGGTTCCTAATTTTACTACCCGAACCCTATCCGTTATTATAATATATCTACCCGGAACCTACCCGTTAGTGTCGGTTTTGGTCAGGTATCTGGGTACCCTGTACCCGTGCTCACCCCTAATACAGATAACACTGTCTTGTTTTTCTTTCCAATTTGGTGTTTGATATTTATATCGAAGTCCGATTAAATTTAAATTCATATCAAACAATCAGGTAATATGCTATTAATAAAAGAAATTTCATAATTAAAACTTGAACATGAGATTCTAAATAATAAATAAAAAATATTTAATATTTCACCATAACCTTTCTTGATACTACAAATAATAATTTTGATATTGTCCTCCGGAGCATAGCTGGATGGCAAAGGAGGAGAACTTAAAATCTAGTTGGAGGCCTACAACGTGGGTTTGAACCCTGGTAGGAGCAATTTGTTCTCTTATGTGGTAGGACCTTGTAGGTGATATCAGTTGTTTTGTTCTCAAACTCTGATCATTCAGGCACATCCCGTGATTTACTGGTAGTAGTGTTGAGTGACCGGGACTACTATCTCCATGAATAGTCTGGCGTAAGCCGGAAGCTGAATATAAAAAAAATTGGATATTTGGTTGAAATGCTTTTTGAAACTGATTTGACTATAGTGGCCCTTCTATGTAACTTCATTAAATTTGAAAACTTAGCCTTTGTTTCTAAATTTTGCAATAACAATAAAGTTTTCTCATTTTTGTTTGACTCGATTTTTTATACTTGCATTGCGGTTAAATTTGAGTTATGTATTAAAGGTAAAGCGCTTCATAATAAATATTACTTGATTTCATATTTAGACTTAATATTTTTAATTAATTATAAAAGAGTTCTTACTAATCTACCATAATTCTTCTCGATAATACACATAACAATATTGATATTTGGCAAATCTGTTGAAATGCTTTTTGGACTTGATTTGACTATAGTGCCCCTTCTACTTGACTTCATTAAATTTGAACTTAGCTTTTTGGTTTCTAAATTTTGCAATAACGATAAAGTTTTGTCTCATTCATGTAGTCAGCATCAAAAGCACCAAAACTCGAAAGATATTTATACAACTAAGATAGTTGAGATGATTAATTCTTGCAATAATTAATTAGTGTTGGTAAAACAAACTGTATACAACTATAGTTGAGATGATTAATATTTAATAGTAGCAATAATTCATTAGTATTGGTAAGAAATTTGTATGGCTGATTATGAATTACAACTTTTAGATTAATATATCGCCCGTATGTTTCATTAAGAGAGTTATTTTACCTAACATATTTAACATTTATGATTTGAAAAATGGTATAGCTTTTTTTATTGAATGAAATCTAATCAATAGACAAAATGAGACAATTACTGCTAAAATGTTTCAAATATCAAAAATAAAATAAAAGTCAACATGGGTAGGGTTCTTCTAACATTTTAGTAACACGCAATCACAATGTAAGTTGGTTTGTTGATCCTATTAGGACACTAGTTTTGGGTGAACTAAATAAAACATGATCCTAATTAAATTTTAATTTTTAGGAATCCTAAACAAAAAGGGGAATATTATTTTTCCCTTAATTATGGAGTAGTAAATTTTAATTTAGGTATTTGAGATATATGACTTAACGTATTTAATCTTGAATAATTAGAATGTGTATTTTTTGTCCTTTTATATAAGAAATATGTCATATTTGGACTATTCTTAAAAGTATAACAACAACAACAACATACCCGGTGTAACTCCACAAGTGGGTAGGGGGAGGGTAGGATGTGCGCAGACCTTACTTCTACCTTTGTGGGGTAGAGAGGTTATTTCCGATTGACCCTCGGCTCGAAAGAAACATAGTAAAGTGTAGGGATCCAAATAAAATAAAATAAAAAGATATTGCAATACTAAACAAAGAAGCAACACATACAAATACACACATACGAGTATGAATCTATGTGTAACCTAAATAATACTACAAACAAAAGGAGAAGAGGCTAGCTCCCTATCTCTCTCACACATATCAAAAACCAACGACCTACTAACTTTCTATCCTAATCCTCAACGTCCAAATCTTTCTGTTTAAGGTCATGTCCTCAGTCAGCTGAAGTTGCGCCATGTCATGTCTAATCACCTTCCCCATATTTTTTTCCGGCCTACCTTTACCTCTCATAACTCCTGCTATAGCCAATATTTCACACCTCTGAACTGACTCATCCTCACACCTTATCTTCACATGCTCGAACCATCTCATTCTCGCTTCTCTCAGCTTGTCGTCCACGGAGGCTACTCTGACCTTACCCGGTATAACTTCATTTCTAATCATATCTCTCCTAGTATGACCACACATCCATTTGAGCATCTTCGTCTCCGCTGCCTTCATCTTCTGAACGTGAACGTTCTTGACTGGCCATCATTCGGCCCCATACAACAATGTTGGTCTAATCACCACTCTGTAGAACGTACCTTTCAGTCTATGTAACACCTTCCTATCACAAAGCACCCCAGAGTCGAGCCTCTATTTCATTCACCCTGCTCCAATACGGTGTGTAACATCATAATCAATCTCTCTGTCACATTGTATTATGGATCCAAGATACTTGAAATTTTCTCTTTTGATTATAGCTTGTGCTTCAATATTCACTTCCACGTATGGCTCCTGCGTCATGTCACTGAACTTGCACTCCATATGCTCCGTCTTAGTCCTGCTTAACCTAAAACTTTTAGACTCTAAGGTCATTTTCCAAACTTCCAACCTATTATTAACCCCACCGTGCGTCTTATCAATTTAACATACATGACGGTACCTCCTCTTGAATATGTCATGTCAATTCGTCCACCACTAAGGCAAATAAAAATGGGCTAAGGACTAATTCTTAATGCAACCCCATTACGATCGAAAAATGTTTGGAATCACCTCCTACTGTCCTAACTCGGGTCTTGGACCCCCCCCCCGATGGACTTTATCTCTAGACTCCAAACATCTCCAAAGGACCCCCGAGGGACTTTATCATATGCCTTCTCTAAATCAATTAACATCATGTGAAGATCTCTCTTTTTGTCCCTATACTGCTCCACTAATCTCCTGACAAGATGAATAATTTTTGCGGTCGATCGCCCTGACATGAATCTGAACTGGTATTTGGATATCGACGTATCCCTCCTCATCAGCATCTCGACTACCCGCTTCCAGACTTTCATAGTGTGGCTTAGCAGCTTGATACCTCTATAATTATTATAATTCTGAATATCAGCTTTGTTCTTATACAACGGGATTATTATACTCCACCTCCATTCCTCTAGCATCATAGCTTCCTAAATATGACGTTAAACAATCTAGTCAGCCACTCCATACATGTCTCCCATGCGTTATTCCAAAAGTCTACCGGGATCTCATCCGACCCGATCGATCTGCCCGTTCTCATCTTACGAATAACCCCCTAACCTCTGCAACATTTACGCACTATAATACCCAAAGTCTCTATGACTCTTGGAATGCTCCAACTCCCCCAACACGATATCCATATCCCCTTCTTCATTCAAAACCTTATGAAAGTAAGTCTGTCATCTCCATCTAATGTGTGCATCTTCTGTCAACACTTTGTCACTCTCATCCTTAATGCACTTCACTTGATCTAAATCACAAGACTTCATCTCTCTCGTCTTGGCCAGCCTATACAATTTCCTTTCCCACCTCTGCACTCGAGCTCTTCATACAAGTGTTCAAAAGCTGTTGTTTTAGCCGTTGTGACCTCTAGTTTCTCCTCCTTCTTCGCTGCCTTATACCTCTCTCCCTCATATTTTCCTCCTCGTCAACGCTCTCCACTAGTGCCTCATAGGCAGCCTTCTTGGCTTCTACTTTGCCTTGGACCTCTCTATTCCACCACCAATCCCCTTTACGTCCACCTGAGTTGCCCCCGACTCCTAGCACATTTCTAGGTACTTTTCTAATGCATCTAGTTGTCCTAATCCACATACTATTTGCATCTCCACTACTCCTCCAAACCCCCATAGCCACAAACTTCTCATTCATCTCATGAGCTTTGACCTTAGTCAGGCCTCCCCATCTCATCATCGGCCGGTTATGAGCAACCTTTCTCTTCTTCTTTCTCTTGACCTCTAACTCCATAACCACGAGCTTATATTGGGTTGTCAGATTCTCGCCCAGAATAACTTTAAAGTCCTTGCAAACACCTATATCACCCTTACTAAGGAGCAAATAATCTATCTGTGTCATCAAGCTTAACGTAACAAATGAGTATTAAATGGTTGAATGGTTAATAATTTTGAAAATATGTGAATATTTACAAGTAAATGCATTAAAAGTACACATTTTAAGTAATTAAAAATTAAATATGCTTAGTCAAATATTACAAAAATTAAAATCAAAATTATCAATAACTGACTAATAAAATATGCCATTAACCCTAATCATCTAAACTTATAAATATGGATGCAATTCTAGAAGCATAATTTTGGTTGAGTTATTGAGCTTCCACTTGTAGTATCTTTTGGGACATTTGATTACGGCAGGAGACAACAGCATACATGATTTAGACACTTTCTATTTGTTTTTTTAATAGTAGATTAATATTTTAATTATATCAAATAAAAATAGGTCACAAAACTGACCTTTAAATTATTTGATAATTTAGGTTTCCAATTGTTGTTATTATAGGTGGATGGAAATAGTAGAGTTGATCCTATATGGGGCTTGATACGGATATAATGGTTCATTACCTACCTTAAAATCAAATAATTCATTATTTTGGAGGTTCCGTAAGATCCCGAAGAAGTGAACTAGATAAAACAGAGTCTTAATCACATTTAAAATATTTGCGTAGAATTTTAATTTTTGATGTGATGATCAATGTGAGTATTAGTACAAATATTAAAGGGGCAGAAGTCACCCTTCGCAGCTCTATACGCTGCATGCTTCAAGTCAACATAAGATATTCATTATTTGAAAATACGAATTTATGAAATTTTATTGACAAGTTGACTACCTTGTTTTGCTTGACCAAAAAAAGAAAAACCTTGTATTGGTCATATAATTAACAAGTTTGATATATAGACATACAAGAGGCAATTAAAGGAAGAGTTGGCCATCTTCAATTTCAAGATCTAACCTTCAATTTAGAATCAAATAAGATTAATTCTCATGAAAACCAAATATTTCTATAAATTAAGGATTTTAATTTCAAGTTTTCTCATGAAATCCTATTTCAAGAGAAATTAGCACAAATAACCAAAAAACATGTCAGCTATGACCATTTTAGTGATCGATTAGTGATGAAGTTCGTTAAAGAAGTTTGATTGCTATTTGCACATATATGACTAGCTAGACTATCCACAGTTGTGGTGAAATGAATGAATCTCTCTATCTTTAATCAGATTTTTTGAATTCGATCCTTGAAAGGGAAAATATTCTGATAAGAATTAGGAAATACTTTCCTTTTTAATATATCTTAAGCAACGTAAATTCAAGTTAATCATATAACCTTAAAGCATATACCGAACACCAGATGAGAAACCCAAAAAAAAAAGGAATCTAGCTAGAGATGATTTAAGAAAGATAAAAGGGGGCACTTTTTTGTCTCAATTCTATTAATAAAGAATTAAAGATAACAATAGTTCCTAGAAGATAGAATTAATTTCATTATTTAGGTTAAACTCACGCCTTGTAAGTTGCAAACTCGTTTGTCTTTCCTAATTATTTGTCCCGCATGCTTTCAGTCTCAATTTTTAAGACCAAAATATAATTATTGTCCAATTTGTTGTGTTGTCATTTTCCTAATTATTAGCTTCCCAATACATATAAGGGCAAAAAGTCCATAAGCCCCTAACTCAACTAATGCCACTAATTATGCAAAAAGATTATACTAATAATAATTAAGCACAACATAAAATCAACATCAATAGAATATGAGTAGAATCCTAGGAGCTATCTAACCAAATCCCATTTTAAAATCTTTTTCCTGTCATGATAGTAACTTAAGCTAGATTTGGATTAAAGTAACTCAATAATTTTGATTGATATGTATATACTATATAAAAAAAAAAAGATAGACCAGATGATGTGTCAATTTCCTTCAAGTTAAAAGCCAAAAGGCACGGGAAAATTAATAATTGTGAGTTGGAGTACTTCAAAAGGAGAATTAGCATTAAGTACTGTAAGCTTTGAACGTAATTATTGTTGTTTAGGGCTAAGAATGGAGATGGTTTACTTAGTGTAACTAGATACCATCGAAAGTTGTGGTGGGATAGATAATGATTCCTCCACCCTTAATTAAAGTTTTCAGGTTTGAGCCCTAAGGCAGCCCGGTGCACTAAACTACTGCTATGAGTGGTTCGAAAAAGGGTCTGACCACAAGAGTCTATTATACGCAGTCTTATTCTGGATTTCTACAAAAGACTATTTCTACGGCTCGAACCCTTGACATTAGGTTTGAGCCCTAGGAATGACATACCACAAGGGTTTATAGTATGCAGTCTTACCCTTCATTTCTGTAAGAAGTTATTTCCGCGGCTCGATCATGTGACCTCAGGTTTGAGCCTTAGGAATGACGAAAATCTTGAAACAAAATGTTCCCTGTAAAAATTACCTCGATGGCCAATTTTCGGATCGCTTGTTAATATTTAACCACCATTAGAAATGCAATTGAAATAACCATTTTTAAGATGGAAATAACATCCAAACAAAAACACCCCTACCTAAACATAGTACAACTTCAACACACAGTGCTGCTGAAGTTGAAATTTTGACAAGTAAAACTCTAATATAACGTGTCTCGTTCAAAAAATTAATGGAATTTCAAACTCTATGCACAATTTCATAGAGTTTAAATCTATACTTATTCAAATTCCAAGGAACAATTCATGTATTTCAAACTTTCACAATTAAGTGTGATTTTTGCAAGAGTTTCAAACTATGTTAACAACAACAACATATTCAGTGTATTCCTACATAGTGAGGTCTGGGGAGAGTAAGATGTACGCATACCTTACCTCTAACTTTGTGGAGCAGAGAGGTTGTTTCCAATAGACCCTCGGCTCAAAAGGACGTAGCCAATGCAGAGATTCAAGGGAAATAAGACAGCAATATATCACAGTAACAAAACAAATAAAGCAACACCTAGAAATACAGATAAGAGTATGGATCTACGCAAAATCATAGATAATACTACAAAGAAAGAGAGAAGAGGAGATGGAGAGGCTAGCTCCATACCCTCCCACACACAATGCGACAGGACTCAACTACCTACTAACTTTCAAACTCTATGAACAATTCATGAATTTCAAATCTTTATCAGTTCAAACTCCAAAAATGATTCATGATGTTCAAACTTTTACAATCTACGTGTGAAGAATTGCCATAGTTTCAAATTCCATGAACAATTCATGGTGTTCAAATCTTTATCAGTTCAAACTCCAAGTACGATTCATGGAGTTCATATTTATATTAAATTCCACTAAAAGTTTTCTGAGTTTTTCCGTGTTTTAATTTGGAGTATTTTGTCAAAATTTTCATATTAAAAGTAATTAAATACTAAATATTTTAAACATTCATTATAATTAGCAGTCCAAAAAATAACTTTGACAATTCTCTCATGCCTTTCTTTTTAATAAGTTTTACTCATGTTAATTCAAATTGATCAGGATCTCAAAAGAGATATAAAACAAAACAGAAAGGCTTTTCAATAGGGACTATCCACTTACAAAATTAAGTCGGCAGGTCAAGGAAAATGATATTAGTGCTATATATGGTATCTAAAAATAGATTAGTTTTACGTCACAAACTCATTTAAAAATTGGTTTGGGGCCTATCGAATTTTGACTTGAATGCTAAGTGACTGATAAACCTTCAAATCACAAATACTCTTTCCACTTTATTTTCTTTAAAAAATGTTTCCACTTCCTTATCGTTTTCAAATAAAAGAGAAATTTTGAAAAGGTCTCCGTTATGAGTAATTTAAATTTTATCTTACTTTAAACTAAGGGTGTCCAACGGGACGGGTCCCAGCCAGACGAGGGAGGTTGGGACCGGTCGGAGGGGACTGGCCAACGTCTCGTCCCTCATCTGTCGGAAAGGGGGATCGGTCTTGGCGGGTCGGGGTCGGGTGGGGATCGTTTTTTTTTTTTGCACTTAATTTTAAAAAATAATATATATAAACACTTTAATAATTGAACAAGATAGTGTAATAAAAACATCACAAGGCTGTTTTTGTGCCTCTTATATTATTTAATAGAAATATAATTTTTTTTGTAATACAATTTTAAAATTGCAACTTTGTGGTGTTGAAAGTTGCAAATCACATAGTAAAATTGTAATTTAAAAATTACATATTTATAAACACATTTTCTAATTTCTTCACAATGTCTTGTGGTTCTTCGGTTGGAATTGGAATTTGTTGATCAAATTGGTCGACGTCGCTTCCAGTTCCGTCGGACAAGATTTCGTTGTAGTTTTCGTCGTCTTCTTCGTTGATCTCCAATTGACCGCACCTTCTACGCTCCGCTCGTATCCAAATCTCTGAATAAAATTGCAATCTCCAAGCTATCTCCCGCTAATGAGTGTCTGTGCTCTCCTATTTGAAATCTTCCGGTAGAAAAAGCATTTTCAGACGCTGTTGATGACGCTCGAATGCTCAACACATCTCGGGCCATCTTTTCTAGTGTCGAAAATGTCTTCTCATTTTTCCTCTAGTATTTAAGCAAGTCTTCACGTCCTTCTTCATTGAGAACTGTTTGGTACGGTACAACACTTTGCAAAACAAAAACCTCAAACTCGCTAACTTGATTAGTAGTGGAACCACTAAACATTCTATTTCTAAGGCTTTCAATACTAGCTGCAGAAACAACATGTCTTTTATAAGGTTGTATTAAAGAAGAAGAAGAATATGGTATAGAAGTCGGTTGGTTGCTAGCAATTTCTTGTTGGTAATGTGTATATATTTTTTTGCATTCATCTTGTATGCTAGACAAAACTTGTTCTTTAGTTGGTTCCTTAGGTGGTTGTTCATTTGAGTTTTTTTGGAATTGGAGGTGGAAATACTGCTATATAATCATAAATAGTTTCAATAAGTGATTTACAACCGTCTATTTTAATAGTCGGATTTAATACAACACCAATAATATAAATAGTGGGAATAGGATTTTTTTTAATGTGATAAACATTTTTGTAATAGGTGTCTTATAAGATGATTTTTCCATATATTCATTAAGTAACAAAAATATTAGAGCTATATAAAGTAACATAGTTGAAATAATAGGATAATATATACCAGAAAATTCTTTAGTTGCTTGAAAAAATTTCTCTAAAAAATCCAATAAGTTCTGAAATTTTTCCCCAATCATTATCTATAAGCATATCAGTTGGATTTTGATTATGTGCATTAAAAAATAAATTCTAGGTCTTCTATAATCATAAGCAACAAGTAGTTGTTCATATAGAGAATTCTACCTAGTCGCTACTTCTTCAGAAATTTTTCTAAAAGGTAATCCACAATCGTGACAAGTTTTTATATATTCTTTTTTTCTTTGTATTCTATTACTTCTAAAAATAAAGTTTATAGCAAATTGTACTTTATTAAGAATGACTTCAAAAAGTGATAGATCATCCTTAAATATGGCACACACATTTTATACGAAAATGATTAGGAAAAGATGGAGTTAATAGATCGAACCAGTGGGACATGCAAGTATCAAGAGCCAAAGCTAAAAGATCAACGCGAATTAACCACCCCAAACTCACAAATTTCTTTGAGTACATGTACTTCATGTTGAAAGAGGCGAGGAAGCCACAACATTTAGGTCTAATTTGGCAAAGAACTTCTACATTGCAGTTCGGCCCACAAGGATCGCGTTCCTGTTTTGCGTCCATACAAAGACGTCATCTTGACCTACAGGGTCCCGACCGCGTTATATTTGTGCAAGGATGGTATTTTGACTCACATGGTCACATTCTCATCCTTATCTTACATTGCCTATGTCCACACATTAACTTTTCATCCAGATTGAGTTTGCAATTACTTCAATGTAGCATTTCGGCCTTAGGGTCACATTTCATTATGTCTATACAACGACGTCATTTCATTATGTCTATGCAACGATGTCATTTCATTACATCTATGCAATGACGTCATCTGCATTACGTCTATACAATGATGTTATTTCATTACATATACGCAATGACGTCATCTGCATTACGTCTATACAACGACGTCATTTTATTACGTCTATACAAAGATGTCATCTGCATTATGTCTATACAACGATGTCATTTCATTACGTCTATGTAATGACGTTATCTGCATTACGTCTATACAACGACGTCATTTTATTATGTATATGCAATGATGTCATTTGCATTATGTCTATACAACGATGCCATTTCATGATGTGTACGTAATAACGTCATTTGCATTACGTCTACGCAATGACGTTATTTCATTACGTCTATACAACAACGTCATTTCATGACGTCTATACAACGACGTCAGTTTATGATGTCTATGCAACAACGTCATCTGCATTACGTCTATACAACAATGTCATCTGCATTACGTCTATACAACGACGTCATTTCATTACGTCTATGCAACGACGTCATCTGCCTTACGTCTATACAATAATGTCATTTCATGACGTCTATGCAACAACGGCGTCATTTCATTATGTCTATGTAATGACGTCATTTCATTACGTCTATGTAATGACGTCATTTCATTACGTCTATGTAATGACGTCATTTCATTACGTCTATGCAATGACATCATTTTAATACGTCTATACAACAACGTCATTTCATTACGTCTATGCAATGACGTCATCTGCACTACATCTATACAACGACGTCATTTAATTACGTCTATACAACGACGTCATCTATATTACGTCCATACAATGACATCATCTGCATTACGTCTATACAACAACGTTATTTCATTATGTCTATGCAACGACGTCATCTGCACTACGTCTGTACAACGACGTCATTTCATTACGTCTATGTAATGACGTCATCTGCATTATGCTGTACAACGACATCATTTCACTACGTCTATGCAATGACATCATCTACATTACGTCTATACAACGATGTCATTTCATTACGTCTATGCAACGACATCATCCGCATTACGTCTATACAACATCATCATCCATATTACGTCTATGCAACGACGTCATATGCATTACGTCTATACAATGACGTCATTTCATTACGTCTATGCAGCGACGTCTCGTATTCTCATATATCCATTGTATTCAGCAGTTACGCATTAATTTTTATCTTAGCTCTAGTCCGCAGGAGTTTGAATTGGCAGGAGCTTCAGCACAACGTGGAAGTATCTCTTACATCGAACTGAGGTAATTTGTTGGAGAACTGGATTTCCCAACAAAGGTCAGCGGCCTACTTCGAACGTCGTTCCGCTCTTCCAATTTTTGGTATTGTTTTATTTGCTCATCTGTCTACCTAACTAACTTTTAATACTTAAACATGCTATGCCAAGTCCATATTCATGCATTAGAAGTGTGTATACTGCTTTTCGGTACTTGTTCTTAGTGTTAAGGATAGTGAACATAATATATGACTATGATTTTGTGTTAGTCAGAGTCTGGAGGTGTTATCATGCTTAATCTAGTTATCTATGAGAGGTGATTCTAAGTGATAGAGGAATTCTGGTTGCCTTTCTCATAAGTCTAGATGTGTGTGTACATTTTCTCTTATCCCAGTTTGCTCTTAATTGCTATGTGACAAGTGTTTTAATTTGTGACATGCTTGGTAACCATCTTAGGTAGTCATGTCAACATCAGGTGATATCCTTAATTACATGCTTGCTCTAATTAGTTTCTAGGACATATACTAAACCACATCAAGACTCAGACTTGTATGAGCCTATATTTGTTTCTTTTTTTAGGACTAGAGTGACCAATAGGCTAGAATTGTGCTTGTGCATATTTGTTTTGGTCTTACTGGTGTAGGGAATACTCAGAACATCATTTCCAGGCCACTCTCTCTCTCTGATATAATCATGCTCTTCCTTCTCCTGTACATACACATATGCCTGCCTGTTTGATATCAATCTGTTTCTGTGCATTCAGCAAATTCTATTTTTTGTGTTGATTCCAAGTTATTTGTTTCAATGTTGTTTTATTCAAATAATGGCATGCCTAAGGTTCTGTGTATATGTCTCAGCCTAGAATGGCCCTATATGTCTAAAGTGTTGCCTATGTTTGGCCAATAGGACATCCCTACATGTTTCATACATATATTGAGTCAACTGCATATTACTCTGTATTCCTAGTAGATAGCATGTCTAACACATAGCCTGGTGACTGTTTTTTTTATCTTGAGTAAGTCTTACATGTCTAAGATTCCACTCATGTAATCTAAGCTTATAGATGTACCTGGTAACTATGCCCTATTCTGAAATGTCACAGGACCAATATGTTGTATTAGATCACCTATGCATATTTAGTTAAGGTAATAATAGTCTTTAGCCTGTTTATGAACCCTTGTGGCATTCATGCATAAATAAAACATCTCTATTTCTTGCCCAATTCATGTGTATCTGTTAGGATTACTTTTATGCTTACTGTGGTGCATGCTTGTATGAATCATGGAGTACACTATACTTGTTGAATCTGAGAATTGAGCATGCTAAGTTATCTTCCCATGGCTGCCAGATCATGTTTTTCTTATGCCCTCTCTTAATAATGTGAACATCTGAGAATGGTTTGCTTTTGGATAGACTATGTATTTAAAGCTAGGGAAAGTTTAGAACATGGCTTTCCATACATGTGTGTGTGTATGCTAGCTAGGTGTCCCAAATGCCATGTCACTTATTTATCCATGAGTATTTGAACTCCTTTACATACTCTGTTAACATGTTAATCCAAGTAGGTGTACATGAAACATCTTTAAGCTGTATACAGTTCATGACTATTGGTTTAAAAGTCTATAGCTTGAAACTTGTCAGCCTAAATATCTTTGTATGCTTTCATGCCTCTTTGCTTTGCCTAGGGTCCATTTAGACTAAGTACTTCGCCTATGCTGGTTTCAAATGTTGAACAGTTCCGTCAGCATATCCCCATATATTCTTGCTTAAACATGTTGACACTGCCCCTGCTTAATTGTGCTGCTTAGTTTGAAATAGAAATGCACATATTAAGGAATATTCTAGGTTGTTATAGCCCTAATGTGCAATGATGTATGTCATATCTCAGCCCCCCATCCCTTAGTGTTATATTGTTTTATGTGAGATATACATCGATACATGATTTGGTATGCAAGCTGTATATTGAGCCTATTTGTGTATACGAAAGTATACAAAAAAATGTATATCCTTGTGTATATTAATATAACTCTTTACTTGGTCAGTAAATGTCTAGTGGGCCTGACCCATTTTTGCTTTGTTGTTTGTCTACACTGCATTTTTGTATCAGTTGGGCTTGGCCCACATACTTTGTTTTCTGCTTGTTTCCCTTTCTGCCTTCATGATGTGAATTGGGTCAGGCCCAACAACATATTATTCTTCACGAATTATTTGTTTACGTTTTCTTATATATATTTCCATGTTCCATCTACTAATCCTTTTCTTTTCTTTTATTTACATGAAATGCATCGGGAGCAACAAAGAGTCTCGTTATTAGACTCATCATGACCATTGTCAAATGAAGACTCGCATCCACATTCATTGCATTCTCCGGCCTTGGGATTTCTAAACAAATAGGGCGGGATGACATCGTCATCCGCCCTAGTCGCAACTTTAATTCTTTAAATACCGTCTATTTTATTTTTTGGCTTGTAATCTAATTATTTAATTTTGCATGAACATCGGAATACTTAGAATAATTAGGCCCCAAATCATTAGATTAATAGGGTAGTTTAAAATTGGGAACCCTTCGCTAGTTTATTTTATTTTAGGCTCGGGTAGTTTAAAATTGGAAACCCGCCGCTAGCTTATTCATTTTAGGCTCGTTATGCATGCTTTAAAACTTTCAAAATAATTTGGTCATCCTTTATTCACATTACTAACCATACAAGTAAGATTTTGTTTCCTATCCCACTTGCAATTTAAAAATGACTTTCATAAAAATCACCTCTTTGCATTATAAACAATTTGCTTTTCTCCTTACTAACAATTGCCAAAAATATGCATTTTATAAATAATGCCATACAAAGGCATGTCCTTTTCCAAAAATCAATTTTACATATATTTTCCATAAATAATGCCATGCATACTTTCTCGGATTTTATGTTGGGATTTATATCTCCGAACATCTTGTCAATTAAAACTTCATACTTTAAACATGCATTTTTCCTTAGCATAATAATTAACATGAGTTTGACAGGATAACCGCAAGTTAGCGGATCTTAAAGGATGCCTAACCCCTTCCCTTTAGGATAATAAAGAACCCTTACCTAAGAATCTCATAATTTCGCAGACCATAAATCGGAGTTCACTTCTCAGCATTTAGTTAATATTTAGGTGTTCTAATTCACCGTAGAATAATTAGGTGGCGATTCCTCAACAACATAATCACTCCAGGGAAGCACCCATTACGTCGCGAACCGTGGTAAAAAACGGGCGCGTACATAGGGCACGATGGAAGCTTCTCTTTCTAGATTGTTCTTCGGCCTAGTCACCTTATCCTATTACACGGATTGCTTAGTCATATCATTCTATTACAAGGCCTAGTAATTAAGCTAGAAGGAAATTAAGCTAGGAATTTAAAATAAGCTAAAATAAAGTGGTCTCGGCCAAAACCTACATAAAGGTCGAAAATATTATCTTCTTGAATCTTCAAGTCCTTTCTTTAATTCTACTCCATACTCTATGCCACAATAAGCATATTATCATAGGACGGTTAACAATCTTTGACACTCCGAGCATATCACCTCGCGGCTCACGTTGGAACTTTAAGTTCACGGTCTTATTTTCATCAATCTACCATTCTTTAACAGATTTTGCCCTCAAATTCTCGTCATCTATGTATGGTAATAAGTCTCCAACATCAAACATTGAACTAATACTTCCGTATTTGTCCGGAGGTTCCACTTTGTAGAAAGGATCCGAATACAAGACGAAAGGTTTTGACTTCAATTATTGCCCTCATTAGACCAAGGATCTTACAACATAAAATTATTTGTCATTGAGCCATTCACCACCCAATGTTTCACTAGACAATGCAGTGGGCCTTTTGTTTTGAATTAATAAGGTTCCAACACCAATTCCACTTGCATCACATTCAATTTCCAATGGCTTCTCACAGTTTGGACTAGCTAGAGGCGGTACTTCACATATCCTTCCCTTCACGGCTTCCAAAGCTCTTGGTGCTCCTTGGGACCATTTAAACTCATCCTTTCTCATTAGTTCAGTGATAGGGGCAGCAAGGTTACAACAATCTCGAATGAAATGACGAGAAAAAGAAGTCAAACTAAGGAAACTTCTTACACACTTACATTCGTAGGCTCGGGCCAACTTCGGATAATTTCCACCTTAGATGGATCTACGTGAATTCCCTCGGATGATACTATGTATCCCATGGATGGCCATGGTGCCTCGTGTATGGGCCTCATGAAAGGACCCGGAGTATTACACAATCCAAATGGCATCACAAGTCATTCATACAAACCATACTTTGTTTCGAAAGCCATCTTCCATTCATCTCCCTCTCGGATCCTCATTTGATGGTACCCACTCCTCAAATCTATCTTGGAGAATAACTTGGCCCCACTCAATTCATCCCAAAGGTATTTCAATCTCGGCATATAAAAATTGCATTCCACGGTGATGTTATTGGACGCTCGGCTATCCATACACATGCACCAAGTTTCATATTTCTTTGGCACCACCAAGGCGGGTACCGCACATGGACTAAGGCTCTATTGGACAAAGCCCATGTCTAGCAATTTTTGCACTTGTTCTTGCGAATCCTTAGCCTCTTCCGGATTGTAGCTATGGGCTCTTATTGATGGTAATTTGGGTGTAAGATCATCTGGAAATACATTTATCAAGAGTTCCTTCAAGTTGGCACTTTCGACCGCAAATCCCATAGGACTCTCCTTCTCTTTCCACACCAATGCATCTATAGAACTCCCCTTCTTCGACTCTTCTTCTATCTCCGGTGCATTAAGCAAGAGGGCTTCGAATTTTCCCTTGCGTTTCTTGTCATTTTGGATATTCATTTCCTTCACCTCACTAGGTGACAATGGTATCAACCATATCTTTTTATCATCCTTTTGAAAAAAATAGACATTTTTTTCTCCATCATGTTGTGCTTTCGTATCAAATTATCATGGTCACCCCAACAAGATATGACAAGCATCCATAGGTAGGACGCCACACCATATCTAATCTTCATACCTTCCAATCTGAAAACTAACAAGAGTTTGTTTCATTACCTTTAGCCTTTTGTCTTTGTTTTTCCATTGGAGAGCATATGGATTAGGATGGCTGCGGGTAGGCAAGTTCAATTTGTCCACCATCTCCATGGAAGCCGCATTGGTTCAACTTCCTCCATCAATGATCACGTTATACACTTCATCATTCACCTTGCATCGAGTGTAAAATAATTGTTCTCTTTGTGTCTCCTCTGGTTCTTCAATTTGAACATTCAACACACGTCGGAGCACTAAACTTTCACCCACCTCCGCATGATCAATATATCCTCTAGGTCCTCATAGACTTTGGGTTCCTCAATAGCAGAAGAATCCCCCACTCTTGATACTCTTCAATAGTCATTACCCGGGGGTTAGGACATTCATTTGCAAAGTGTCCTAATCCTTTACATTTAAAACACATCTTCCTACTTCTATCTACCCCCTTTGTAACCTTTACTTTCTTCCCTTTATATTTCTCTACACTTTCTTGGCTATACAATGGGTTAGAAAAAGAGGTACTACCATTTTCTTTAACACTAGTGGGCTTTACATAGGATTTTTGGGTACTCTTCTTTTGTTTTTTTTTTCAAACTTGAGTGCTAAATGACATACGTTTTCAAAGGTGTTGTATATTGCAACTTCAATCTTTTATTGAATCGCCATGTTCAAGCCCCCAATGAATCGGGCGATCTTTTGAGTCTCTTTTTCTTCTAAGTCACAAAGCATGGTGACTTTCTCGAACTCTCAGATGTATTAATCAACTTTAAGAACTCATTGACAATGTTTGTTGAACTTGAGGTATATGTCTTGTTCATATTCCCTTGGCAAGAACTTCTTCTTCAAATGTTTCTTTAATTTGTCCCAAGATTCAATCTTGGTTTTTCCATTCCTCATCCGGCTTGTTTGAGGTTTTCATACCACACATAAGCGAATTCCTTCAATTTCAATGTAGCAACCTTAAAACACATGTGGTCATCATATTATTTGTATTCGAAAAGCCTCTCAATGGCCCTTAACCATTCAAGAAACTCTTCCGGGTCCATATTTTCTTCAAAGGTTGGAAGTTCCAACCCTAGGCTTTAGTCGTCTTCCCTTTCATGCCTCGAGTTGTCTCAGGCATCTTCCCTTTCATGCCTCAGGTTATTTTGTGCAACCTCTTTTTCGGACTCGGCATCATTAATTATGACACGCTCCACAAACTCTCTTCTCAAGAGTTGCATTTGTTCCCCCACAAGTTCACTTATGGTCCTCCGAAATTCTTCGTTTAGGTTAGCCATAGCGTCAAGGCGTGGAACGGGAAAGCCTTGCTCTAACACCAAACCCATGTATATAAGAAAGGGAATATTTGGATAGGTTGGTCGAAGTTGGATTGGAATCGGATGAAAACAAAAATGGGAGTCAAGTGGGGGTTGGCGGGTTCGAAAGGTTTACCAGGCAGTGTTGGTTTGTGGGGGGAGGAGGGGGTATGAGGGTAGTTTAGGGGTGTTTGTTAAGGCGTTTGGATGGGGTGTTTTAGACACGTTATGGAATATATTGGTGGTTGGATGGTGGTAAGGTGGAGGAATCTGGCCGAGATAGTAAGGTATGACAGTGGAACTCGGTAAGAATAGTGGAGTAGTTGGTTGGGGTGTTCGGGTGGTTTTGGGAGGTTTTGGTTAATGGATTTTTGGGTGGAGGTTGGTGAAGTGTTGTGATGTGTTGTCGTGAAAAGAATGAGGCAGTTTGAACAAGTATTGAACATGAAATTAATGGACAAAATCGTGGGCGGACAAGACAATGAAAGCCGATAAGACTTTCAATGTATTCGTAACCAAGTAACCGTATACAACATTGGCTTGGGTATAGTTAGATCACAAAAGTTCTAACTAGACTTACACTGAGGGTTTGGACCACAAAAGGACCAAGGGGTGACTCACAAAAGGATCGAGGTTCGGACCACAAAAGGACCGATGGCCCACAAAAGGACCAACTAAGATAAGCAACACAAAAGTTGAATAACTTAGCAAAGCTTAAGTAAAACTCAAATATATCTCATATAACTTCAATATCTATTTACATCAACTGCATGTCCTATTTATACTAGTGCTTAGACCTTTCTAGAAGGCAACTAGATAGACACAATACAAGCACTTCGGTCGAATGGGAAAAGGTGAAGGGGTTAGGCCCTTTTAGGGGAAGGGAGAAGACCAACTCTTCATGTTCTCTAGGCCACCTTTTTATGTCATCCATGTAGATAAGTGCATGAACTAGTTAGTTCATGAATTATCTCCTTGGGGCACGATGGAAGCTTCTCTTTCTAGATTGTTCTTCGGCCTAGTCATCTTATCACATTACACGGATTGCTTAGTCATCTCATTATATTACAATGCCTAGTAATTAAGCTAGAAGGAAATTAAGCTAGGAATTTGAAACAAGATAAAAGAAAGTGGTCTCGGCCAAGACCTACATAAAGGCCAAAAATGTTGTCTTCTTGAATCTTCAAGTCCTTTCTTCAATTCCACTCCATACTCCATGCCACAATAAGCATATTATCATAGGACGGTCGACAATCTTTGTCACTCCGTGAATATCACCTCGCGGCTCACGTTGGAACTTTAAGTTCACGGTCTTTTTTTCATCACTATAGAAAGAAAGAGAAAATATTTCAAGAAAGGACAAGGAACATCAAATAATAACAAAAATGAAAGGACAAGAACTACAACATAAATACTACGGAATGTCTGAGGTTAAGTAGTCAATAGAGTCGTTGCCGCATGGTCATTTCATATGGGCATGGCACATTTTTAAAGTTGAGTTGCACTCTCAACAACTCCCTCCACACGTCTAACAGTCTCGAGTCCCATGACATTATGCGATGGGATATCTAATAGAATATTTCCAGAATAATTAATTGTACATCTCCTATATTAGGTAGAATTACATTTCTCTTATAATTAGGATTGATTAGTTACCTAGTGTGTAGCAAAGTAAATATTTCTGTAGCACTATATATATTGTAAATCATTAATGTATAAGATCAATGAAGAATATTTCATACATGGTATCAGATTCTAGGAAAAGATCCTAAACCCTAACTTTTCTATCAATACCATCCCCTCTTCTTCCTTGCGCCGCCGACCTCCCTTCTCCATCCGACAGCCATGTCTGACTCAAAATCCAATTTTCACCCAGCCTTTGTTATGTTCAACATCAGATCTCATATCTCCATCACTCTTGAGATGGAAAACGTCCATTATGCGACATGGGCGGAACTCTTTAAAATCCATTGTTGCTCACACCGGGTTATCCATCATATAATTCTGTCAGAAAAAGGCAAGAAGAAGGTGCCGAAGATCGATGATGAGAAGGAATTATGGTTGACCCTTGATGCAACGGCCCTCCAGTGGATCTACGCCACAATCTCGAGTGATTTACTACATACTATTCTTGAATCTGATTCCACGACTATGGAAGCTTGGGAATGTTTACGTGACATATTTTAAGACAATAAGAATTCCAGGGCCGTCACACTTGAGCATGAATTTTCCACCACTGATATGACAGATTTTCCAATGTGTTCGCATACTGTCAATGGCTCAAGGTTCTGTTAGACCAACTCAAGAACGTCGGGGCGCTGATAACTAACAATCGGCTCATGTTACAAATGTTTGTCGACCTTACTGACACATATAATGGAGTAAGTAAGCTCATCCATCAAAGCAATCCTCTTCCGCCATTCTACCAAGCCCGTTTTATGCTCATCCTCGAAGAAGATAGTTTTGCCAAGAAGACAACCATCGTGTCAAATTCCACCTTGGTTGTCACTCCATCCTATGATAATTCGTCACAATTTGAAAATTTGCCACCAAATCGTGGCCAGAAGGGCCGAAACGGTGGTAACGGGAGAAAAAATTATGGCGGTGGTCGCGGTGGTGGAAAGACGGCGGCAACCACCACGGTGGAGGTGGCGGCGGCGGCCAGCAGCAACAGCCAGCCTAGTGGCAGCCGCCAGCCCAATAGGGCAGTGGCCCTAGGCCGTGCTTCCCTACCCATTCCCCGTGGGAAATTAGGTCAGGCCCATGACCAGGCCAGTAGCCCAGGCACATCGGACCAGTCAGCAGGCCTAGTAATCCGGTGCAGGTATCTTTGGGCCGCTGCCGAGCTAGTGGCAGTAGGCCCACTCGGCAGTGGCGACCCTGATAGATATCAAGGTCGTGATGCACACTCTTGGGCTTACTCCGCTTGATGCAAATTGGTACATGGACATCGGTGCAATGTCTCATATGACGTCCTCACAAGGTAATCTCTCATCCTATTTTAATTTGAGCAATAATCATGGTATAATTGTCAGAAATGGTCATTCAACTCCAATTCGTGGTTATGGTACTACAAACTTGTCTCCCCCGAACCCATCTTTAATTTTAAAAAATGTCCTTCACACACCTCAATTAATTAAAAACTTGATTTCATTTAGAAATTTTACCACTGTCAATTGGGTGTCTGTTGAATTTGATCCTTTTGAGTTTTCCGTAAAGGATTTTCAAACGGAGATGGGTCTAATAAAATGTGATAGTCTGGGTGAGCTTTATTTAATCACCACAACCACATATCAAGCTAAATTGTCATCCACTTTTGCAGCTTTAGCTCTTTCTTTATGGCATGAACGTTTGGATTATCCGGGAGCACCTGTTTTTGTTTCTCTTAAACAAAATAAATTTATTGAGTGTACTAGACCTCGCAGTTCTCATGTTTGTCACTCTTGTTCGCTTGAAAAACATGTTACGTTGCCTTTTGTTGCTTCTAAGCCTCGTACTATTATGCCTTTTGATATTATTCATAGTGATATTTGGACATCTCCTGTTTTGAGCTCTTCGGACCATCGATATTATCTTCTGTTATTGGATGATTACTCTAATTTTTTATGAACGTTTCCTTTGTCTAAAAAGTCATAAGTTTTTTCCACATTTCTATCATTTAGAGCATATATCCGCACTTAATTTGAACGGGATATTAAAAATATTAAGAGTAACAATGGTAGAAAATTTGATAATGGACCTCTTTGGGATTTTTGCAAAACTAATGGTTGTCATTTCGTCTCTCGTGTCCACATACATCATCTAAAAATGGAAAAGCAGAAAGAAAAATTTGAACCATTAACAATATTGTTAGAACCTTACTTGCCCATGCATCTCTACCACCATCCTTTTGGCATCATGCGTTACAAATGTCAACCTATCTTTTGAACATACTTTCGAGCAAACAAATAGCCTACCAATCCCCACTCAAAATTTTATACCTAATGGGCCCATCCTATTCTCATTTACGGGTTTTCGGGTGTTTATGCTATCCTCTATTTTATTCTACTACCATCAATAAACTTCAACCCTGGTCAACTCCATGTGTTTTTTTGGGATATCCGTCAAATCATCGTGGTTACAAATATTTTGACTTATCCTCTAATAAAATCATCGTAAGTCGCCACATAATTTTTTTATTAAACAAATTTCCCTTTTACTAAATTATCTTGTTCTGGGCCTCTTACCTATGAATTTCTTGACGATAGCATACCCCCGTATTTGATCCATAAATTAGCCTCCCAAATAGGCCTAATGTGTCTCGGTGTCTCGGCCCAATTATCGAGCCCCGCGACTGCTAGCCCAGCTGAGCCTCTCGCTGGTAACCCACTACCGAGAGGCCCAGTGACGGGCAGTCCGCTGGGTCTCATCCCACCATCTGGCTCGGGCAGCCCACTGTCCCCTAGCCCACTGCCTGGAAGTCCAGTCACTATCAGCCCACTACCGGGTAGTCCGTCACTCTCATCCGGCCTGACTCCAATTCCGGCCCAACGGCCTATCACTCGTAGTCAACACGGAATTTTTAAGCCAAACAAAAAATACGATCTTCACACCCATGTTGCCAAGTCACCGTTGCCCCATAATCATGTGTCTGCCCTTAATGACCCGAATTAAAAAATAGCTATGAATGATGAATTTAATACTCTTATTAATAATAGGACGTGGGATTTCATGCCCCGTCCCTCTGATGTTAATGTGATTCGGTCTATATGGATTTTTAGTCATAAAGAAAAATCTGATGATATATTCGAGAGGCACAAAGCCTATCTTGTAGGTGATGGAAATACTCAACATATTGGTATGGATTGTGGTGAGACTTTCAGTCCGGTGGTCAAATCGGCAACTATGAGGACGGTCCTCAGTCTGGCTCTTTTGAAGGCATAGCCGATTCATCAGCTTGATGTCAAAAATACCTTTCTGCATGGAGAACTCAATGAAATAATGTACATGTATCAGCCCATAGGGTACATAAATCCTACTTATCATGATCATGTATGCCTGCTGAAGAAATTATTATATTGGCTCAAACAAGCTCCTAGGGCCTGGTACAAGAGGTTTGCAGATTACGTTTCACATATTGAGTTTTCTAACAGCATATCTGATCATTCTCTATTCATCTACCATCAGGGTAATGATATTACTTACATTCTTTTGTATGTGGATGATACTATCTGAACAGCCTCATTTGATGCCCTTCACAAGTCTATCATGTCACTACTTGGCTCTGAGTTTGCATTGAAAGATCTAGGGCCACTGAGTTACTTCTTGAGGATAGTTGTGACACGTCATGCAGGTGGTTTATTTTTATCCCAAATGAAATATGTAGCAGATATTGTTGAACGAGCTGGCATGTCATCGTGTAGGCCATCTGTCACTCTTGTTGACACTAAACCGACGTTGAGTGTTTCTTCTAGCAAGCCATATGCCGATCCATCACATTACTGCAGCCTTGCACGGGCCCTGCATTATCTCACATTCTTGAGGCTCGACATCTCTTATGTTGTGCAACATGTTTGTCTATTCATGCATAACCCAGTGGAGGATCACATGCATGCTCTCAAACACATTGTACGTTATATTCAGGGTACTTTCGATCATGGCTTGCATTTATATCTGTCTTCGACAACCACTCTTATTTCATACACAAATGCTGATTGGGGTGGTTGTCCGGATACCAGACGCTCCAAGCCTGGTTATTGTGTATTTTTTGTGATAATTTGGTCTTTTGGTCCTCAAAACGGCAAGCAACCTTGTTCAGATCCAGTGCGGAAGCAGAATACCGAGAAGTTGTCAATGTGGTGTCTGAATCTTGTTGGCTATGGAATCTTCTTTTAGAGCTCTATTGTCCAGTTCCGATAGTGCAATTTATCTCTCAGGAAATCCGGTTCACCACCAAAGCACTAAACATATTGAGCTGGATATTCACTTTGTTCGCGAAAAGGTTGCTCGTGGACAAGTACATGTCTTACATGTCCCGTCACGTTATCAGATTGCCGACATTTTTACAAAAGGCCTTCCACTAGTTTTATTTGAAGACTTTCGGGACAGTTTCAGCATACGCCGACCTCCCGCTTCGATTGCAAGGGTGTAATAGAATATTTCCACAATAATTAATTGTACATCTCCTATATTATGTAGAATTATATTTCTCTTGTAATTAGGATTGATTAGTTACCTAGTGTGTAGCAAAGTAAATATTTCTGTAACACTATATATATTATAAATCAGTAATGAATAAGATTAAAAAAGAATATTTTCTACAATATCAACGTTGTAAGCCAATCACTTCACTCGTACTCTCATATTGAAAAGTCTAGTACCTGTGTAACTAAATATACCTTCCAAGGGAAGGAACCATAACTCGTCTCTCACGCTTAAATCCTAACTCCATTCTTGAGTTCTCAATATCACAAAGCTTCTCTTTACTTTCTCTAACGCATGTCTCTTTAGTTTATGTCATTTACATTCTTGAATATCACATAGCTTTCTCAGTTTAATTAAAAGACAAAGAATTTGTGATTAGATTTTCGATTCACTTGTCTTTAATCCCTTTTAAACAAATTTAATTGATTATCCTAAAATCATTTCTAGCGATAAAACAGTTTGACACACATTTATTTGATAAATTTCGAATTTATAGTAGCATATATAATTGTTTTAGTAAATTTTCAGTTTACTATGACGTGTGATTCTACCATGCTAATATTTGTATCGTACAAAACAAAGATAAAGGCAAATAACCTATTACATGCATATTTCTTACTCGTTAGGATTGAAGTGCTATGAAGATATTCAATGTTCTCATTATTTCTATTCTCAATATGATAATCATTTGGGTTTTGACATATGTCTTTGAAACTTATTAGTATCTTTAAGACTACAATATGATGCTTCATTTTTAATTAATTTCGTTCTCCTCCATATAGTGATAAATCGACTATTTTTGGAGCTTTAAGATTTGTACTACCACTATATGGTAAATAAAGTCGTTCATGGGAAAAGTTATCTCATTATATTCATAGTCAAAATCATTATAAGTAAAATTTCTTTCTTGTTTTACTTTTGCCTTTCGATAAAAAGATAATCCAAGATTTTTGCATGAATAATATGATAATTTTTTCAAATCAGTATCAGCTCCTCAACAGAAAATGTTTTCTGTCAAAAACAATAATAGTACTTAATATATTGATTAAAGAGTTTTTATCTAATCCAAACCTTACTTGTAATGGCAATACATATAGAGTTGGTGGTTTGTTAATGATATTGTGACTAAACAAGTGCAACTCATTTACTATAGAAAAATATGGAGGTCGAGGATTAGAGTAGACGTTGGTAGGTAGTCAAGTGTTACTACACTTTATGTGGGAAGCACCGTTCAACGAGCAACGATCCAAAGGAAAATCTCCTGGCTCAGCACTAGTCAACTTGTGGGGTGTCACATACCTTGCGGATGGGGCTAGCCCATCTCCTCTCCTCATATTAGTTGTAGCAATTAGTAATTTCATAGTTTCTTGTTCTCCGATGAATGATACTCTCTGTTTTATTTACTGTCATATTTTTCTGCTTTGGCTTTGGAAACTTCTCTTTTAAGCTGAGGGTCTAGCGGAAACAATGTCCCTACACAACAAAGGTAGATGTAATATCTGCGTACATTTTATCTCTCTCAAACCCACTTGTAGGATTACACTGGATATGTTAGTTATTGTTATAAAATAATGATAAACATAACAGAACATGTAATAACTCATACAAATTATAGTAAGACGTACTTCAATGAGACTTCATCTTAATGTTGCAATAAAGTGATAGCCATGCTAGTAATTAAATTTTATAAAGTGATAACCATGCTAGTAATTAACAAATTTAAATTACTTAGACAAAAGCATATTGAAGTCTTTATTACTGCATTGAAGACCATGTCGAACTCATATTAGGAAAATAGTGGCCCCATAGTAGTAACCTCTAGGTGTAGGGAAAATTAGCTTTACACAGAATAAGATTAGTTTTGAAAAGGCACTGTAAGACATTGTTGTCCAAACTTCCTTAATAATCTGAATTCTGAACTATATCACAAAAAGCAAATATTTATGGTGTGTTTGGTAGGGAGGAAAATGGAAAATATTTTTTGTTTTCTTATGTTTGATTGGTCAAAATGTTTGGAATTTTTTTTTGTCAGAAGACAAGGTAATACTTAAATATCAAGAAAATTACTTTCTTGATGGGAGTAGCTAGTTCCTAGCATTACGCTGAATGTCTCCTCCCCACCCGCTACGACGATCATCCCACCCATACTCACTCCATATTATTTGTCTAAATTATACGTGAAAATTGATTTAAAAATGGATAGTAGATAATTCAAATCAAAACTTGGCATCCCACAATTATTTTATAGTTGACTTATAGCTCTTCTTTTTCTTTAATCTTTTGCCGCTTGAGGTGTATGTAACTATTACTCTTTATGGACTGGAAAATTTCCTTATTAATTACAACTTACAAGAGAGGACGACTTATCTGTGTAGTAATTTATATGAGAAATATAAGCTAATAGTGTTCCCGGGCATAGCTGGATGACAAAGGAGGGGAACTTAAAATCCAGCTGGAGGCCTGCAGTGTGGGTTCGAACCCTGGTGGGAGCAATTTGCTCTCTTCTGGGGTAGGACCTTGTAGGTGATAGTAGTTGCTCTGTTCTCAAACCCTGTTCATTCAGGCACATCCCGCGATTTACTGGTAGTAGTGCTGAGGGACCAGGACTACTATATCCAGAAAAAGTCTGGCGTAAGCCGAGAAGTTAGATATAAAAAAAAATACAAGCTAATAGTTATAAAGCTACCTTACTGGTGGGGGATTAGGTGGGCCCCTACCATGCTATTAACTTTATAATAGAGCTTACAGTAAATTGTTACTATTTCATTTATTTTTGCAAAAAGTGGCGTCGGGCCAGCTTTCATGCACCTCAATTATTCCGTTAAATACCTGATACACCGATCGTAGAAGATTTACTGATGTACCAAAGGCCGCGAATATGGCAGAATATATACTTGACCTCCTGCATTGGGAGCGAAATCTGCCATAGTACCGGATAGTACGGATTCAGAGGTCACAAGACACAATTGAATACAGATATCATGAACGCGAGGTGCAAGATACCAGATTGAGGAACCCGAGCAATCAATCTTGTATTTTATGATCGGCATGGCAATAGGCTTCGTTAATTTTTACGAGAATTATACTATATAACTTTCATTAGGCAGATGAGAAAGAAATTATCTATTTAGCCAGTACGATAAACAAGTTATGGACATTCAAGTACCAAATAATTTTGAGGATGTTACTTGAATCAATGTACATGATGGGGAAAGACAAATCTTGCCTTTTAATACAATTATTGACCATTACCAGGTCTTTCTAGCTGGAATTTTGAACAACACCCCCTCCCCCCTCCCACCCCCACCCCCCAAATAAGATTTCTTTTGCAATGCTTATCATGTTACTTCCAGAGCATCCTTATTCAAGTTTGCACAAATTTTAAGGATTTGTAGTACTAGTCCTTTTTCTCTTTTCTGAGTTGTTAAGGTGTTGATATTAAAATGTAAACACAACATCCCACATTGAAGCAACACATTTTCTAACTATTTGGGCTTGAAAAAGACACATCTGTTCAGGTTTGGATGGACGGAAGTGGAAAAATTTACAGAGACAGTGTATTTGCGCAACTACATTTAAGACGCAGCCACTTTTTTACAATCTTTGCATTCGTGGGAGTTCTCATACAACACTTTAATCGCCATTATTGCAAACTTGAAGAAGTGGATCTTGAAATTCAAATATGAAAATCGAGTTTATATCAAGTGGGTGTTATTGGAAAAGTTCGGAAACATTTGCAGGAATGTATGAAGCTTGGCCTTGGCAACCTAAACTTAACTAACAATTGTCAGAAATTTGGCCTTGGCAAGACAAACTTCAGCTAAAAATGTCGGAAGTTTGGTGTCAAACATCATACGTGAATTTTTGCAACTTCAGTCGCGTATGTCTAAAGTTGGCTCCGAAACAGTTATACTTGCAAATTATTATGCACTGCAGCTAAGGCTTAAATGGTGGTCCCAAAATCGGTTATCTGTTCACTTGCCTCATTGAAGTGTCAATTGGATCATACCTCAATCAAGCATCAGTAAAACAATACTCCAATGCTGCTGGAAAACAAAACCATGTCATTCTATAGTTGCATCCAACAACTTCAAGATTTTTATTGGGATTTCAAAGAGTCCTACACTAGTATAGTATGTACAAACCTCAGATCATAATTATTCTACATCAAAAGGATACATGCCACAAAAAGTATTAAGAAAAACCGACTTAAATAGATGGACATCCCGAAAAACTGAAGCAAATGTAAACCTATACAACTAACTATCCAAGCTCCGGATTTTACTTTGCCAATTCATAGGGGTCAACAGAGAATGCATAGACAGTCAAAACTCTCTATAACAACATAGTTTGGTTCGATATTTTTTGGCTGCTATAGCGAAATGATGTTATAGAGAACATATAATATAACATATCATGAAAGATCGGTTCCACATAAAATATGGTTGTTAGAGTGAAGTGTTTATAGAGTATGATTATTATAGAGAGGTCTGCTTGTACTTTCAATCTCACGTGTTCCCATGATATGTGGAAAGCCATGATTTTTATGTAGTAAAACTCCTTCAGGTCGAACATTGCATAATGTCAGAGTCTCACAGAGCATAAATTTTCTCGTCAGAGTTGTAGTCATCCATATCAGAAATATTTGCAGAGTAAGACCACGAAAAAGATTTGCTCCCACTCGCTCTTTTAATACGCCTTTGAGAATCGCTACCACATATTCTAAAATGCTGTCGAAAAACAAAGTAGCACAAGCTAACCAGAGTCCCAATAAGAATCGGTGCACCCAGTACAGTAATAGTAATCGCCATCCACGAGCTTCTCCTCCCTACAACAACGAAACCAACAGCTAGGAACGCTCCACACGTACTAACACATGCTGCCCACATCAACTTATTCACGACCGAGACGATTTGTTTCTGAGCTCTAGTATCCCAGGCAACCAGAGTAATCTGAACTACGACGACAGAGAGAGATATAAAGAGAGAAGTAGCATTCAGGAGGCAGAACACACGAAACGCAACAGTATCGGCGATTCGGGCCTTTCCTGCTTCAGGCCCGGTATCGACGTATTGGCCCGGCAAGCTGAATATAGCAAGAAACGCGATAGATGCGAACAAAACAGCGACTACCGTCACAGAGTTAATGGTATTCTGAACAGCTTCTCTGTGGATCTTCCTAAGTTCTTTGGCGATACCAGAAACACGCCTTCGGGTCTTTTCGTTTTGTATAAGCTGGGATTGGACCTCGTGTTTAATGTCACTTACGGTTCTCTTAAGTTCCGATTCTCTATCGAATTGACCCACAAATCGGGCATGTTTTGCACCAGCCTCAGTTAGAGCTTCCTTAATTAACAAAGCTGAGTCTCCGTATTGTAGTTTGTCTGCTAAGTCCATTGCCGTTTCCTTTTGATTATTAATTGCGTTGACGTCAAGGGATGTGTAAGTGAGCAGAAGGCTTACAATCTGAAACAAGGACAAATCATTAGGATACAAAATAAAATCAACAACGGTAAGAAAATACAACTACTTATCAGACAACATAACAGAAGTAGTGCAGGATGAACGATGCATAGTTGGTACATGCACAAAAACAATTTATATGCCAGCGCTCAATATTTTTGGAAAAAAGAGAAAACCGTCAATTATGAGCCTAAAACATGGAGATTCAGTTCACTCTGGGTGCCTTTAGAGTTGAGACATCTATAGAAACGAAATATTAATCATAGATTTACATCTGGAACACACACAATGAACGAACTCTGCTTCACCAATATTTTTACCTGGACAAGTTAAAACTCCTATGAGTCTTCCGCTTTTGTTTATGCGTTTGGACATTTTATCAATGATGGTTCTTCAGCATTGTTGCATAAACGTAAACAATTGAAGAATTCTTAGGATTATATAAAAAATATATAAATATAATTTGTTTCATTCTATCAGTTATTGGGATGCTAACTCAACATAGATGCACCGAATAAATAATTAGAAAAATAGACAACAAATCAACAAAAAGAAAAGAAACAAGACAAAAAAATGCAGACTCAGCCACCAAGTATAATCCCCTTTTTCTTCGATATAGATTTACTCAAATTCAAACACATAATCATTTGATGATTTAGTTAGCCTTAACTACCAACAAAAGAATCTGTTTCACCATACATATCAAGCTAGATATCTTGGTATGCAAGATAATAGTATAAGAGCGCGAAGGGGAAATAAAATTGAAGGTCCTTCTATCACATTTTTCATTAGTCATAGAACACTTAATATATAGTTAAAATTTGAGCATATTTTCTTCCTAATTCAACAAGGTTAAATTAAAGTTAGTAGACTCATAGAAAAAATGACGCCCTCCCTTTCTTCTTGGTAGAGTTTCTTTAGACTACTAAATAGTGTAATCAAGTATTGACTAATTTGCACACTTTGTCCTCACATATTTGTTTCCAAAATGATGTTACATATCTTAGTGTTAGACTGGACCATTACAGATGTTGCAGCAATATATGCCCTGATCAATGATGTGTGTCGTAAAATAAAGTTCCACATTTTACTTTGCATATCCTTTCCTTTTTCCTTCTGCTCCATCATGAAAAATTTGCAACTTACGCTACGTAAATCACTAGAATGTTTTGAGTTTCTTTCAACTTTGTAACTTCATGATATACTTAGATGATGAAACAATATTACAAAATTCTTATCATGAGTTTCTATTCCCCTCTCGTCCTGTTAGCATTCATTTTTCACAGATGCGAGAAACTTCCGCTTCCTATCAAGGGTCCCAAAAGAGACCAAAACAACTCTGGGAAGCCGTAACAACTAACAACTGTCTTCTGATTGTGTTCCAAAACTATGTTAGACTCAACTATGGATACATATAGCATATGGGTGATTCAATGTGCTGATCTCTCAATGTGGTTGAAGGCTTTTATCCGTAAAGGTTACAAGTGGTCATTGCAGAAGTTCAGCAAAATCATCTGTTAGAGAAATCGAGGCAGTTTAAACGGCTCCTTATAACTAGCCTTGGCAAGCACCTTTTAAGTTTATAGTCAAACATTATACTCCCTCCGGATCAAAAAGAGTGTCCACTTAGCCTTTATTTTTTGAGTAAAAAAGAATGTCCACTTATCAAAACAAGAAAGAATTAACCTTACTTTTTCAGAATTGTCCTTATTAACGGTTAGGTGATCAAATCCCAATACCTATGTAATTAGAGGCATTTTAATCAAATTACCTATTTTTGCCTAGAAATTAGTATTTTTTTAACAGGTGTGCAAATGACTAAGTGGACACTCTTTTTTATCCGGAGGGAGTAACATACAATAGTTCTCTATTGGGTTTGAACACTAGAAAACTTTGTATACTTGATGTGGTAGCAAAAGCATTGTAAGAAAATGTAATTACTTGGAAGCCCGAAGCCCAAATACCTCATTATATGGATTTTTTTGGTAAGGTGAAATTTTAAAAATTGGGTAAGATCCACTGAAGTGGGTAGCCTTAACCGGATGTGTCTGGTAACAGATAAAGCCCGGAGGCTGTTCCCGTCCCTGTCGGGGAAGATGCCAACCATCTCTCCTTTCTACGAACACTCTTCATTACATGGATCCCACGTCAATAAGAAAAGTTTTATAGTTCCTAATATGTGTCCACTGTAGAATAGAGTCGTATTCGACATGCTTTGCGTGTGTAATTAAAGAATTCAGTTGTCTTTCACCAAAACATGTTCTTCGCATTCGATTTACTTTTTTTCACTTCCCGTTGTTTCCTCTTTTGTAATTACCACTAGGACTGGCAAAATGGTTTTAAAAAAATAAGTAACCATTCAATCCGACTCATTAAATATGGGTTAGATAACTGACCATTTTAAAAAAAGGATCAAATACGGATACTATCCATATACTCCACTAAAAAAATGGATAAAATGGATCCATATTATCAATACTCATTTGTTTGCTTGTCATTTTTCATGAGTTCTTGCTTTCTGGAAGTCTAAACTTATTTTGGTTTTTAGCTTGTGTTCTCATCTGGATATTCCTTAAACCATATTATCCATCGGTTAACTCATTTTTTATCTGTGTTAAATATATCCATGTTTATTTAGCCCAGCTCCTATAGTCGACCAGGGATCGAATCCCTAGGGGTCGTTTGGTAGAGTGTATTAAAGAATATAATGCATGCATTAACTTTGTGTATTAATAATGCATGTATTAACTTTGTGTATTAACAATACCTTGTTTGGTATATTTTTTCATCCTATGTATACCCTTTTTGGTATTATGATATGCATAACTAATACCTAGCAAACCATGGTATTAGCAATGCAATGAATTTTAATGCATGCATTAGCATGGTTAAAGACACAATTGCCCATGAAGTCCCTCAAAAGTATAGTATAGAGGGTGTTTTTGTAAACAACTAATTATTTTTAGAAATTATGCAATGCATGTTATTTCTAATACACTAAACCAAACGGCGGATAAAAAATAATCTATGCATAACTAATGCCAGCATTACTAATACATCCTATTCAACATTACTTTTATACACTCTACCAAAGGACCCCTAAGTAACACCCAGACCCCACCTGTGGGAATACACTAGGCATGCTACTGTTGTTATTTAACTCGTTTTCGACGCCCATATTCGATCCGACTGGCCCGTTCCACTCCTAATTACCACCACTCAAAAGATTAGCTCTTTTCTCTACTCTGTGCATTATTTCTATCCCATGCCTAACCAATAAAGGTCCTTATAACAGTCATCTGCTGCAATGTTGCAAGCTTCCCGGTTAAACGCTAGCCCCTATTTTCTGCAAGAATCTGCAACCGGTAATATTTTTCCTTCTTTTAATTCTACATCTTTCTCCAGGAAATCTATCTTTCATAAACCTCTATAGGAACGAATAGAATGTATTGTTCTAGAAATGATAGCAGATCTTTGATGTATTCTGAATAGCAAGTGTCATGCTATAACCTTAAGATAAAAAAGATACCTGGGGACGACATTTCCGTGTGGCTATATGCAAAGCTGTGTTGCCCTTCTTGTCACGCTCATTCAATATTGAGTTGTCAGTATCCAACATTTCCTCCACCACGGAGGTATCCTGACCTTTAACAGCCATATGAAGTGCGGTTTGACCCTTTTTATCTTTGATGGATATTATATCTGGATCTCGCTCTATAAGTGCTTTTACAATATGCAGAAGGCCATACCTAGCAGTTGTGTGTAGTGAAGTTTTTCCGTTCTTCCTAACAATTCGTATGGAGCTCACATCCGCATCTAAAATGGCATTCACCACATCTAAATGCCCCTTGACAGCAGCTGAATAAAGAGGGCTTGTGTTTCTTGAGTCGCATACTTTACAGAGTCCCGGCCACATGGCCAAAAGTTCCCTCACAATACCTGTAAATGACATCATATGCTTTATACGGTGAAACATTTTCTGGGACAAGCTTATCAGTAGCCCAATGAAACATAATTCAAAATTTGAAATTGAAGTAGCCAATTAGAAACTACATGAAGTTCTACAAACTAAACACATGGTCTTTTTCTTTTTTGGATAATTACTCTCCTAATGAACTAAATGATTTTTATGGGGTACTCCTAATGAAATAAATTATTTTTTAATAACAGTAGTGTCCGGGCTAGCTTGCGTGCATTACGAATAATTCAATGGGTTCTTGCTACCTCCCACTAGCACAAGTACCAGGTAACTCTGTCGACCAAGGCTTGGACATATGAAACTCCAGCGGGATTTAAACTTAAAACTTCATTGTTCTCAACAGTCAACCCACTTCATTGACCACCAGGCCATCCTTGGATGTCTAATTAAATAAATGATTTAGAGTCAAATCATTTATAAAAAATACTGATAACATATTAACGTTAGAGAAAGCTGACCTCCAAAACCTAGTATACAAGCTGGCATTAGGAACTAAACTTAAAATTCATGGTTTTGCTTCAAGATTTCTGTTGAATTTACCTTATCATATCCATTACCCTATTTGAGCATAGTTGATCAACAAAGTCAAGAATCTTGATTAACCCCCACCCAGGGGCAGAGTTAGACTATAGCTTACGGGTTTGGCCAAATACAGTAGCTTTAGTCCAAACTCAGTATATGTCTTAGGAAATTAATTCATTATCTACAAATTATTAATTTAGAACCCAATAACTTAAAAGGACTAAAATCCTTAAATCCATAAGCTTCATATTCTACAGTCGCCTCTGCCTCCGCCCTATTGAGCATATTGACCAACAACATGAAGGATCATGATTAAAACCCCCGCCCCTACCCCTCCACCTAGGGGCAAAGCTAGACTATAGGTTACGGGTTTGGCCAAACCCAATATATACAAATTATTTATTTAGAAATCAGTAAGTTAAAAGGACTAAAATCCTAAACCCAGTAACTTAAAAGGATTAAAATCCATAAGTTTCAAATCTTGCATGCGCCTCTTCCGCCGCCCTATTTGAGCATATTGACCAACAAAATGAAGAATCGTGATTAACCCCCCCCCCCCAACCCTACACCTATGGGCGGAGCTACACTATAGATTACGGGTTTGGTCGAACCTAATAGCTTTTGTTCATACTGTAAGAACGGATCTTGGGCCTAACTCAACCCCAAAAGCTAGCTTGTAGGGTGAGGATTGTCCAAGTCCATATAAGAAGTCCATGTTCCCATTCCATTTCCGAGGTGCTACTCTTAACACTCTCCCGCACCCCCAGACCTCGTTAACTGGAGCGTGGACAATATAATTTGGGGGCCAATATCGGTGAGCAAAGAATTGGAATGAGTCTGGCTCTGATACCATGTAAAGAATAGATTTTGAGCCTAACTTAACCCCAAAAGCTAGCTTGTAGGGTGAAGATTGTCCAAATCTATATAAGGGGTCCATGTTCCCATTCTATTTCCGATGTGGACTCTTAACACAAACTTTATATTTTGTCTTAAGAGATTCATTGATGAATATGTACAAATTATTAACTTAGAACCGAATAACTTAAAAGGACCAAAATCCTAAACCAACTTAAAGGGACTAAAATCCTAAATCCATAAGCTTCAAATCATGCATCCCCCTCCGCCCTATTTGAGCATATTGACCAGCAAAATGAAGAACCGTGAATAAACTCCTCACCCCCTCCACCCAGAGGCAGAGCTAGACTATAGCTTACACGTTTGGCAAAACACAATAGCTTTGGTCCAAATTCAGTATTTATCTCAAGAAATTCATTCAATATATATAAATTATTAATTTAGAACCCAGTAACTTAAAACGACTAAAATCCAAACCAATAAGCTTCAAATCCTCACTCCGCACCAAAAAAAGGTCAAAAAACAGATCAGACAATACTTGTACATCTAAGCACACTATCCCCTCCCCCCCCCCCCCCCAAAAAAAACATACACCACAGAGAAACTAATCAAGAACATAATTCATTAGCAGGTAACCTATGAACAAAAAGCAATAAACCAATATATAAAAGACCAAAAAATTACATACCCAAGTGACCACTTTTAGCAGCAACATGAAAGGCATCAAAATCAGCTTTAGACCTAATAATAGCACTCTCCAAATCACAAAATCCAAGCAAATAACTCACAATTTCCTGGAAATTATTTGCACAAGCAATATACAAAGCAGTTTCCCCTGCATCATTTTGTAAAGCCAACAAAGAAGATAAATCCAACCCTTCATTCTTGATGATTATTTTAAGAGACTCAAGATCACCAGATCGAACGGCTGTGAAAAATGATTGATGGGTTATCAACCATAATGATTTTGAGTCCATGTACAACGTTCAAAATTCAATTTTTTTCTCACTGTATACAACCAGTATACACCAAGTATACAGAGAAATTGTTGTGGGGTTTTTGAAAAGAGAAAAGTGGATGATCTTGAATACAAATGAATTTGTGTGTGCAAAATAAAGTATGAGTAAGATGTTTGAAGTTGAATAATAATACTCCCTCCGTCCCAATTAGCTAGGATTTTGATTGGGCACGATATTTAAAAATAAAAAAATAATATTATGATCTAAAATAAGTTAATTATATTTTTGTGATTATAGATAATTTTGAGTAAAAGATAAATTTTAAAATTAAATTATTATTATTAAATAAAAATATATCTTTTTTTATTGATTAAAAAACAAAGTGTTCATATAAATTAAAATAGAGGCAGCAGTGAGAAGAGTAGATGAAAATGGGGAATAAGAAAAAAATTTTGCGGGTATTTTAATTCAACACTATAATAATGATTTTAAAGGCCGTGTGGGGACCACTCCACATAAGAAAATGGTGATAAGTTTATTCTTTCTTGGCTAGGATTATTAAAGGGTCGTTTGGTAGTTATTTCATGTAGTGAATCCTACCATGTATAGAATTAGATTATTCGTCTCAAATTACCCGTTGTTTCTTAAGAAATATCAATTAGGATGAGGTTTTTGGCTATTTTACTTTTATTTATATTTAAGTCATAATTTTTTTAAATATTTATTTTATTTATATGTCATCTTCATTAATGATAAAATCTACCAAGGATGTAAAAAATAATTAATTTTGATTTGAACTTTTAAAACGATAAACAATTTGAGACAATTATTTTTAGTAACCACGACAAATAATTTGAGATGGAGTAAGTATTCTTTTGCTATATTTATAATTCAACACCTAATATGGCGGTTGGTTCGCATTTTAGAATTTCTTTTTCTTTTTTTGCGCGGATTCCCTGGTCTTTAATTTTTGCCCTTCGCTTAAAAATACCCTGAGGTTTTCGGTTCGAACCCATGTTCAGTTAAAAATAATAAAAATTGCAAGATTGAGTTTGGATTTGCAAGACAGAGTTTGCCTTATGCCTGCCTTTAAGGTAGAGGTTCCTTAAGGTAGAGTTTGAAACTTTGTTTTGCGAACTCCAAAATATGCCTTGCGGTTTTTTTTTAGTTTTTGCATGAGCGGAGTTCGAATCCGGAATTCAGGGATTTTAGGCAAAGGGCAAAAATTAAAATTTTTCATTTTGAGTGGCAAAAATTAATGACCATCCCAAAATAAGGGCATTCATACGAATTTCCCTTAGAATTTTGCATAATTAGTATATGTATAAGTTATGAGGGAATTTATGTATTATTTTTATGTAAGATGGAAGATGCAATAACTATATGAATGACTTAACCCTACTTAACTAATTCCTACATAGAATAATACATAAATTTATTCATTACTAATTCATACATAGCTAATACCTATGTAACTCTAACCAGCTACCGAACAACCCCTTAAAAATGGCGATAAGTTTATTCTTGGCTAGGATTTTAAATTAATTACTCCATTTAACTTTACTTTAAACTATTCTATTAAGTACAGTTTTTGATTTCTTGTTTGGGGTCTAAAAAGTTGATTTTTTTTTATAGATTCACTATGATCTCTGAAACAATAGTTTTTCTTACTTTTACTTTCTTTATTTTATTCTTTCGACTGTTAAATTTTTTCTCAAAAGTTGCATAACGTGTTTAATTTGTTGTCAATGTGTAATCAATGTAGAGTATCGAATCTTAGTATCATTAAAGTGATAAATAGGTGACTTAATTCTGAATTATAATATAAAAATATTATCAAGAAGAATTAATAGATTGAATTTGAAACAATAATAATTAATTACCTTTACTATAAAAACAGTTTCCTATTTTATCTTGAGAATGAATTATAAAAATAAATTTGAACAAAAGGCTCGAAAGAGAATGTTATTTTGGGACTTAATGAAATTATAACGTGTGATCCAAATATAATCAGAATCTAATACAGAACAAAGAATTCAAATATAATTAAATTTCAATTCAAGTACCAAACACCCAATGAAAAGAAAAGAACCTTAACGAAATATAATCATTGTGCTATACCATACCTAGGAACCTAGATACGATTTTTAAGTCACAAGCCAGGACCTCCATATCAAGGACGGATGAATTATTCATAATACAAGTTCGCCATATTTCGATAGCTTTAACTTAATTTATGTATTTATTTTAAAGATTTTATTTAATATGCATTAAATATAAACTTAAAATTCTGTAATTCCAATTAAAGGACTAAAATTGGATAGTTATCACGTATCATTTCATAGCATATGTATTATATTAAACTTTGTTATTTTGAAGAATACAATATTTAAATAAATTGTATTTTTTTCGTCCTTGCATAATGCCATAGATCAACAATCTAAAGGATAAACTTAGGTTATTATTATAAAAAAAATAGAATGCAAGTAGAGTTATTATAAAGAAAAAAAATAGGATAAAGGATAAACTAAGACTATTAAATAATAAGTAAAGGAAAATGAGATAAAATAAAATAAGGTAACGGTTCGACCACACCAAATAGGTCGTTACATAAAAATGAGACTTTCGTCGTTATAATGATGAATTTAACGATACGATACAATAAAATTTAAGTAACAATCAAAATAACTATTATATTTAAATACAATACAATATGTAACGACCATCCAAACAATCTGTAAATTCTGATATTCAACTCAAAACTTACGCACGTAAACACATCTGAGAGTCCAATGAACTCCTGTAAGTTCTTTGATCTCCTTATATGGTTTTGGGCAATTCTCATCTCATGAGCTAACTTTTGGGGTTTAGTTAGGTTCAACGTCCATTTCTTTAACATGGTATCAGAGCCAGACCCGTCTCAATTTATTGTTTACCCGATGTTGGGTCCAATCTTATATTTTTTTCAAGCTCTAGATATACAGTCCTAGACATGCAGGTGAGGGGGGCGGGGGGTGTTAAGTCCCACATCGATTGGTGGTTGTGGGTTATTTGATCTCTTTATATGATTTTAAACAATATTCACCTTATGAGCTAATTTTTTGGTTGAGTTATACCCAATGTCTCTTCAATTATAAAACTCAAAAAAGTTTTTTATATTCTTAAATTTCTTGTTTAATCAAAATAAGAGACCTAAAATGAATGGTAAAAGGACATTTTTAACAATTATTAGTACTAGCGAGACCACATATGCACCTGTGCTGGTTTCCATTTGAGAAAGTTAGCTGAGAATAGCTAGACTGTAGTTTTGTATTGCTCACTTTGGTGATTAATAAAATAAAGTAGGTTACCAAAAAAAAATTTCCTAAGCATTTTTAAAGGAACTTATAGTGTCTGGAGCTACTAAAGCAATTACTTTAAGATTTTGAATTTGACCCTCAAATTTTCACGAAAATTTATATCTTGTTAGTAAGCTAATGTAGTACTAATTGTGTGTAAAAATGTAGAGATGGGGCCGACAGAGGCAAGGACCTGCGAGTCGGCGAGCCAAAAGTTAGGAGGAGTGTGTGATAGAAACAACACCTGTGCTTCTGTTTGCAACACTGAGGGCTTCACTGATATTGGCTAATGCAAAAGCGTAATCCTGCGTCGTTGCTATTGTATCAGATACAGTTAAAATCTATATGTCTGTTTGTATGTCTGTCTAATGGAGGTCATTAATAATAATATGTAATGAGAATAACGTGCGATAAATATAATATATCACGATCCTCTTGTATTAAGTGTAAACATGTAAATATAGGAAACAATATATTCTCTACCCATAATTAGAATATTTTCATATATTATATAAATATAATTATGATAAGACTAGGATTCCTCTTTTGTATAGGCTTAGGATGAATATTGTACTCCATATATATCTTGATATTAATGAAAGACTCCTCAAGGAGATTAATATCATCTTACATGGTATCAAGAGCCAAATAAACAAAACCCTAAAAACCTTTCTCTTCCATTGTGGTCGCCTCTCCTACCTTGCGGCCCTCTCGATTTTCTTCTTGTTTTTTCGGTTTTGTTCTTCCTTTCTTCTCTTCTCTAAATGGCTATCCCTGATTCTTCCACACTTTCTGACGCCTCTACCTCCACAAATCCCACCACAAAGTCATCACCACCGCTTTCATCCCGCCTACTTAAGCTTTCCAACATCAAGAACCATATTCCCATTATTCTTGATCAAGAAAACAACCAAAGATTCTCCTGGGTTGAACTTTTTCGCAATCATGCATGTCTCTATAACGTGCTTGACCATATTGATGACATTATTCCGCGCCCTACGGAGGTTGATGATTCTATCTGGCATCGTCTCGACGCCTGCGTCAAACAATGGATATATGGTAGTATCTCTCAGGATTTGATCCTTACTATCATGAAATCTAACTCCACAGCCCTTGACTTGTGGAATCGTTTGGAGGAAATTTTTCAGGACAACAAGCACACTCGTGCCGTGTATTTGGAAGAACAGTTCAACAAAACACGTCTTGAAAACTTCTCCAATGTCTCTGAGTACTGCAAGCAGCTTAAACTTCTAGCGGATCAACTCTCCAACATCGGCACGCCTGTCACTGAAGATAAAATGGTGCTACAAATGATTTTTGGCGTTACTAAGGGCGAATATGATACTTTGGCCACCATTATTCAACAGGCAGATCCGCTACCGAGTTTTAACAAAGCTCGCTCACAATTGTTGCCCAAAGAAATCCGTCGTGCTAAGCAGGATGAGCACGCCCAGCAGGTGTTAGCTGTCGACACGCAACCCCAAGATCAGACGCCACCGGACAACTCCCAACAGCGGCAGGGCCGCAGCGGCAAGGGTGGAAAAGGTCGCGGCGGTAGAGGAGGTCGTGGTCATGGCAAGGGTCGCGGTCAACAGAACCAACAAAGAAGAATAAAGAACAGAGATAGCAGAACAACCGGGCCGCAGCCTCGCCAGCAGCTGTTTACAAAGACCGCAGTCGCCTCAGCATGTAGCCGCGGCGCCTCAGCCTGAGCGCGGCGCTAAGTCCATTCGATGCAAAGAGCCATACAATCCGTATTCTTACCCCGATTTGTTAGGCCCTGGCCCAAATTTCTACAAAGAGCCCACTTCATGCAAGGTTAGGTCCCGCAGCCCTCCTCCGGCATGACACCTACTGAGTTGGGTCAGGCGTTCAACACCCTATCTATGCAACAGCCTGACAATACTTGGTACATGGACTCAGGCGCCACATCTCACGTCACCCAGTCTGCAGGTACTATTCCTAACTATTTTATTTAAAACATCCTCAATATGTTACAGTTGGTAGTGGACAACGCATTCCAGTTAAGGGTTATGGTACCTTATACACACAACCTCCTCATCCACTCTTCTCCCTAAAAAACACCCTATATGCCCCACACATGATTAAGAACCTCATATATGTCTGCCAATTTACTCGTAATAACTCTGTCTCTGTGGATTTTGACCCTTTTGGTTTTACTGTAAAGGATCTTCATACGGGGACACCTCTTACGAGATGCAATAGCACGGGGGATCTCTATCCATTCACTTCCACCTCCGCTGCCAGATCTTGCTCTCCCGTCACTCTAGCGGCTGTTTCTTCTTCAACTTGGCATAATATGCTTGGTCATCCAGGAGTCCCAGTTTTTAATTTTCTTAGAGGCAACAATTTCATTGCCTGTAATGGGAAACTTGCCCAAAATTGTGTTTCTTGCTCTTTAGGCAAACATATTCGTCTTCCGTTTAAATCATCTACTAGTGTTACATTTGCTCCTTTTGATATCATACATGCCGATTTATGGACATCTCTTATCCCTAGTTCTCTCGGTTATAAATACTATCTTGTGTTGCTTGATGATTTTTCACACTACGTTTGGTTATACCCTCTTAAATTTAAATCGGAAGTGTTTGTCAAATTTCTTGAGTTTCGCAATTTCATTCAAACACAATTTGGAAAAGGCGTAAAATCATTTTTAGTGCGATAATGGTCGTGAATTCAATAACTCTATGTTTCACCGCTTTTGTACCAATAATGGCATGGTCTTTCGCTTCTCCTGCCCTCACACCTCACCACAAAACGGTAAAGCTGAAAGAATCATCCGCACCATTAACAATATGATTCGCACCCTCACCCTATTGATTCATGCCTCCCTCCCTCCTCCCTTCTGGGTCTATGCTGCTAAAATGTCAGAATACACTCTAAATATTCTCCCTACTAGCACTCTTCACAATATGACCCCTACCGAAATCCTCTACCATAGAATCCCCTCTTATGATCATCTACGGATTTTTGGTTGTCTGTGTTATCCCAACCTTAGCTCCACCGCCCCTCACAAGCTCGCTCCTAGGTCCACTCCATGTGTCTTTCTAGGATTCCCGCCGAACCATAGGGGCTATCTATGCTATGACTTGTCGACTCGTCAGATCCACATATCTCGTCACGTCACATTCGACGAGACCACATTCCCATTTTCGAATCTTCCAAAATTTCAAAAACAGGACTACTCATTTCTTGACGAGTCTGCCATCTCTCCCCTCATAATCGAACAACTCACATCCTCTGTTCCGTCGTCAGAGCCGCGACACCCAAACTTCAGAGAAGCCTGTCAACCTTCTAGCGCCGCGACTCTCGATCCAGGAGCTGCGGCGTCTCCGACGGCTTCGCCCCCACCCTCTCCTTATCCGACTTTACCCCCCGTCTCAGACACCACTCCGCCACCCACTATCCCTACCCATCCAATGGAAACTCGTTCAAAGCATGGAATCTTCAAACCCAAAGTCCATTTCAACTTATCTGTCCAAACCATCTCTCCACTTTTAAAGAACCCAAAATTGGCCAAACAAGACCCTATTTGGAATGCGGCTATGTATGAGGAATTTAATATTTTAACTAAACAGCACACGTGGGATCTAGTACCTAGACCTTAGGGGGTGAATGTCATTCGTTGTATGTGGCTATTTCGTCACAAGTTCAGAGACAATGGGGATCTTGAGAGGTATAAGGCCCGTCTTGTGGTTAATGGCACAAATCAGTAGGAGGGCATTGATTGTGGTGAGACCTTCAGCCCGGTTGTCAAACCGGCTACCATCAGCACAGTTTTGAGCATAGCCATGGGAAAACACTGGCCGATCCATCAGCTTGATGTGAATAATGCATTCTTACATGAGGATCTGAGAGAGACAGTCTACATGCATCAGCCACCAGGGTTCACCCATCCAGCAGTTCCTCACTATGTGTGTCGTCTCCGTAAGTCACTATATGGCCTAAAGCAGGCCCCCCGTACGTGGTATGATCGCTTTGCCAGGTATATCTTACAGATTGGGTTTGTATACAGCAAGAGTGATACATCACTTTTCATTTTTCATTTTTCATCGAGGTAGTAGCACTGCTTACTTATTACTTTACGTGGATGATATTGTCCTTACTGCCTCCTCCGACGGATTGAAAAATGAGATTATTGCCTTGCTTAAGTCTGAATTTGCAATGACTGATTTGGGGAAGCTGAGTTACGTTTTGGGGATATCAGTGACCAGGTCGGCCAATCATATGTTCTTGTGTCAGCGTAAGTATGCAGAAGAGATTGTGTACAGGGCTAATATGACGAACTGCAAAGAGGTGCCTACTCCAGTTGATTCCAAATCTAAGCTCAATGCTATGGATGGTGCTCCAGTCTCTGATCCTACTTTGTATAGGAGCCTTGTAGGTGCACTTCAGTATCTCACATTCACCATGCCAGACATAGCTTATGCTGTTCAGCAGGTGTGCTTATTCATGCATGCCCCAAGGGAGTCTCATTTCACTACTCTTAAGCGTATCATTCGATACATTAAGGGCACTCTTGATTATGGTTTGCACCTATACTCCTCTGCACCAGACAGGTTGCTTTCATATACGGATGCAGATTGGGCAGGGTGTCCGGACACGCGACGCTCCACCTCCGGCTTTTGTGTTTTCTTAGTGGATAATCTGATTTCTTGGTCTGCCAAGCGACAGGCTACCCTATCTCGCTCCAGTGCCGAGGCTGAGTACAGAGGCGTTGCAAATGTAGTAGCTGAGATTTCTTGACTCAGAAATTTATTGTTAGAACTTCAGTGTCCTTTGCGTCAGGCATCTATTGTGTATTGTGATAACATCTCTGCCATCTATCTTTCTCATAATTCGGTTCAACATCAGCGAATCAAGCATATTGAGATAGACATACACTTCGTTCGTGGGAAAGTTGCGTTAGGCCATGTCAGAGTGTTACATGTTCTATCATCCTATCAGTATGCAGACATATTTACCAAAGGACTTCCCAGACAGTTATTTCTTGACTTCAGAGCCAGTCTCAGCGTCCGGGCTCCTCCCGCTCCGACTGAGGGGGTGTGTAAACATGTAAATATAGGAAACAATATATTCCCTACCCATAATTAGAATATTTTCATATATTGTGTAAATATAATTATGGTAAGACTATGATTCCTCTTTTGTATAGGCTTAGGATTCCTATTGTATAAGGGATGAATATTGTACTCTATATATACCTTGATATTAATGAAAGACTCCTTAAGGGAGATTAATATCATCTTACATTAAGTAATATTGTTTTTGAATGTACTTGGTTTCAAGTATTTGATCAGTGTTAAAATCTACTTGTATTTGATGTTTACCCAATGTGTTTATTGAAGTGTGTGATCATCTCATCTAAAAATGTAAGTCGTTAGAGAGAGAGCTCATTTTTATTTACTTAATTATATTGTCAATACATCTCTTCATGTTCGGGTATGATTCAATTTTTCGTGTGCTAAATACGTGGAAATTGTTAAATCTATCTATTAGCTCATAGAGTAATTGTTAAGAGTCCCACATCGGATATGAAATGGGAATATAGACTCCTTATATGGACTTGAACAATCATCACCCTATAAGCTAGCTTTTGAGATTAAGTTAGGCAAGATTAATTCTTTACATGCTATCAGAGCACATGCATGATCCGAGGGAAGAACACATGCACACTCTCAAACGCATTGTGCGTTACATTCAGGGCACTCTTGATTATGGTTTACACTTATATTCATCATCGGTATCTACTCTCATGTCTTATACAGATGCAGATTGGGATGGATGTCCAGATACCAAGCATTCGACATCTGGTTATTTTATGTTTCTTGGTGATAACTTGGTCGGCTAAACGCCAGGCCACTTTGTCGCGTTCCCGCGCGGAGGCCGAATATCGAGGGGTAGCCAATATGGTGTCTGAGTCCTGTTGGTTGCGTAACCTTATCTTAGAGCTTCATTTTCCTATTCAGAAACCTATTTTGATCTACTGTGATAATGTTAGTGCGACATATCTCTCGGGGAATCCCATCCAACATCAGCGCACTAAACATATCGAGATGGATATTCACTTTGTTCGCGAAAAGGTTTCTCGTGGACAAGTACATGTCTTGCATGTCCCTCACGTTATCAAGTTGCTAACATATTTACTAAGGGTCTTCCCTTAGTTTTGAAGATTTTAGGGACATCCTCAGCGTACGACGACCGCTCGCTACTACTGCGGGGGTGTGATAGAATATATGAAAATATATTCTTTTGGTATAATTAGTGATTTTGTATATCTGTAATTATTGTAGCAATATTTTATATTAGGTAAATCTTTAATTTCCGTAATTATAGCCTAGAATTACTATTGTATATCATGTATATAAACTCTTTACATTAATAAAAATAATCAAGGGATTATTGTATTTCAGTAATTAATAACAATGTAACGAGAATAACGTGCGATTCAATATATATAAGCACGAAGGCTACTGTATTAAGTACTATTATTGTTGAATGTAATTTTTTGGTTTTGATCATATTAAAAAACTGCTATTAGCATTTGATGTGATTATGGAAACTTTTAAATGCATGATTATTCCGACGGAGTAAACAAATCACCCGTTTATATCCATTTTTACAAAATTCAATCATAAGAAGTTCTACAGTTTTGTACGTTACTCTCAAGGTATACAATAGTACGAATAGTTAAATCATGTTGTTGTACACTATTAAGGTACACAACATGTATGTTAATTGTATAATCCAAAAGTATACAACGTACATATCTGTCGATTATTTTGTAAATATATTTTCCTAAATAGGTATGGAGTCTAATAGTTTTCAAGATAAATATTTTCGACATATCTAGCGGCTCTAAGCTCACAAGGGTAAAAATTACTGATTTTAATATTTATTGTTAACACTAATGTTTTCCTATAAAAGTACACTTCCAGAATAAGTTTAAAAGTAATAGAGAAAGAACTCACACTGTCTTCTCTACGACATACAAATTAGGGTTTAAGTTGCCACATACAGGGTTATTCCGACATAACATGAGGATTATCGCCTACTAAATATCATTCCAAACGCAGTATAATTAGTCTTTGTGCTACCTATTTATTTGTTTATTTTTGCACAATCTATTTCGTATAGATTTGCACGCCCTTTTAATAACACAATATTAAAAATGCTTTATATTCTTAAATTTTGTGTCCAGACACGTAAAATAAAACGAGGAAGGAACTTTTTCTCAATTGTTAGTATTATCATGGGTGCATGTTCATGTAAGAATATAGCACCAAGATAATTCTAGCTTTCCTCCTTTCTCCTCAACCACTCATTCATCGCATTTTTCACGCTCTCTTCTTTATCACAAATAGATGAATTTCGGTTGTGTCATATGTCCGACATAATATGAGGATCACTGTCAATCTATAATTTCAGTCACGGTTTAATCAATCTTTCTGCTTTCACTACAAGAAGATACCTTTAAGTTCTCTATTTATTGATTTAATTTACGCACAATCTATTTTGTTTAGATTTGCATGCCCCTTAATTCAATCACAAAATTTAAACTTTTATATGTTCTCAAACTTGTTATTTTTCAACTATATGTCACATAAATACAAAGAATAGTTATTTATGTTAGTAATTATACTTGTCCTTCATTGATTGCGTACCTAAGGAGCTTTAAAAAGATGTTTATAATTTCTTGAGTTGTTGTAGCTCCACAATAAATTTCACCAAGACGATTTAAAATATATACGGAGAAAATAATTTTAGCCTAGCTTGTATATACATTATAATTTTCCAGCAAATATGTTTCATCTCCCCTTATGTCCCTAACTCCACCACCAGCTCCAATCATTGCTTTTAGGTTTTGAATTGAATGCTCAAAATTTACGACAATTTATATCTTGTGTAGAGATGGGGCCAGCAGAGGCAAGGAGTTGCGAGTCGGCGAGCCAAAGATTCAAAGGATTGTGTGTGAGAAACAGTAACTGTGCTTCTATTTGCAACACTGAGGGCTTCCCTGATGGCCATTGCAAAGGCTTACGCCGCCGTTGCTTTTGTACCAGACACTGTTAAAATCTCTCGGTCTATATATCTAATGAGAATAATGTGTGTGCAATATACTATAGCACGAAGGCGACTGTATTTAAGTACTGTTTTTGTTAAATGTATTTTTTTTAGTATTTGATTATGTTAAAAACTACTTGTATTTGATGTTCCAATGGAGACTTGTTTTAGCTATCGGTGTTTGTTTAAGTGTATGACATATCATCTAAAAATTTAAGTTGTTAGATAGAATACACTGTGCGATCGGGCATGATTCACTTTTTCATATGTCAAACACGTTAAATTGATTTTTGACAATGTGTGACGATGAGATTCGATCTCATGACATCTACCTGGTCTGATACTATACTGAAGTGTTTGATCATCTCATCTAACAGCTTAAATTTTTAGATAGATGGTCACACCTCAATAGTGTTAACATGAGAATGAAAATGCCTAGTTTTGATAAATTTAAAAGATTTAATATGTACAAAAGTATATTTATAGAATAACTTTACAACTACTTTTATAATAAAAAAAATTGAGTCATTTCTATATCTTGAATGATTGTCAAAGGAATTAACTCGACTAAAAGGCTCAGAAACTTTTTATCTATTCTATTCAAGAAAGCAACAATTAAAGCATAAATAAAGTTAGCAAAAGACGTATATAGGTTGTTCACGAGATTTGTGCGGTTAATTTTCATGAAATTCTGATACTCTGGGAATGTGATAATTATGAGTATTACAAATAAATCGCAATGTCAAAATAGGTAAACTCAAGAAAATACAATAATAACAACAACATATCTAGTGTAATCTCACAATTGAGGTCTGGGGAAAGTAGAATGTACGCAAACCTTACTTATATTTTTATTGAATAGAGAGGTTGTTTTCGATAGACCCTCGGTTCAAAAGAAATTTAAAAAAAAATTGAATGAAAAGAAGAATTAATATTAACAATTAACAAAGTAGAGGGATCTCTTGTTCTTTTGGGCTGTGCATTTAATTCTGGATTTCGATTCTTTTGATTAGATTTAAGTTTTAACCTGAATAATGCACACACACTATTCTTATTTATTTCTTTCTTTTTCGTTTTTCTACTTCTCAGTCTCACTATGTCACGTCAATATCCCTTTTCATTTCCCCCTTTCTCTCAATTCCTACCACAATAAAATCCTTTCATTTATTAGGGCATAGAGTCAATGAATTGTCCTTTTCTTTTAGTTTCGGTATTTATTTTGGGATTTTGACTAATTCAAAGTTTGGTCGCCACTCTTTATTAGATATTTTTTTTTATTTTCAAAACTCAACACTATTAGAAATAGAGGTTTTCCAACGATATTCAATGAGAAATTTATTCTTTAAAACATATTTTTTCAACCTTATTTCCACCGTATCAGTTCACTGGAAAAACGCATGGTGAAAAATAGGGTCTCATTGGAACGCTGGGAAATTTCTTAATTTTTTCGTGTGAAAACGCAGCTATTTATATTTTTTCCACCGACATTTAGTGGAAAATAACTACTGAACATTTCAGTGAAAAATTTAAGGAAAAATAAAAAAAAATTAATAGTAAATTTTAAGTCATATAGTTGGGAGTGCTGAAATTTTATCCATCCCATTATAATCCTCAATGGTAAGTCAATCAGTTCATTATGTAAATGGAAATATGAAATTTTTATATTTACTAACTTCAAGTTAAAATTTTGATTAAAGAATAGTGTTGTATAAGTTGACAATTAACGTAATTATAATAGTATTATAAGTTATAATGAAAAAACTATACTGAATCTAACACAGACAGATTGTTCAAGAAGCACAATACGTTTATAAAATAAAAAGATTAATATCACTTTATGAAAAGCTTAAAAATAAGTCCCTTATTACTTTACTATCACGATCATACACCTTCATGTGAACAAGTTTGTATTTGTCTGCTTTCCCGGTGTCGCATGAATGATTAAATATATTCCAATTTCTGTGGCACTCCTCTTTTCTTTTCTTTTTCTCTGAAAAAAAAACAATGAAAAAGAGTGATTTCGATGGTTTAACTTTAATTTTTTTGAAAATATATACTTAAATATTCTTCAAATGTAAAAGCAAATTTTTAGGGACAGTTATATAACAAGAAAACTGGAACTTGTGACTTTCCAATTGGATTAATCTGTTGACATGTAAAACAGTTGTTGGAACACTAATGATAATAATTTGTGCAAACTTTGCTTTTCAATACTGTATTTCACATAATATATAGTAATATCCACGGGTAGCAGAGCTGCATAGATCGAAGAGTGATTAGTTGAACACTTTTAAAAAAATTATAATGTATATATAAGTTAACATATACTTTTATATATAAAGTAAATTTGGAATACCATTGGCAAAAATTTTAGTTTCGCCATTGATAGTATCATTACATTAGAGTCGCAGTTGTTTTTCAATTTCATCCTGATTCTCGGGTTCGAACCCTGTGTACCCCGGTCAGAAATGATAGAAATGGACACCCCATGCAATCGGACTATCTCTTGAATGTAGATCCTAGCCAATTTTTCTAAATTATAAGTCATCTGAACTGGAATGAAATGGGTAGATTTGGTCAACCTGTCCACAGTGAGCCATATAGCATCGAACGTACGGGGCAATCCTACCAAGAAATCCATGGCGATCCGCTCCCACTTCCACTTAGGAATGAGCATCCTCTGAAGCACATCAACATGCCTCTGGTGCTCATATTTCACTTGCTGACAATTCAAACATCGGGACACAAACTTCACTATGTCCCTCTTCATCCTGCACCACCAATAATGATGTCTCAAGTCATGGTACATCTTCGTAGCTCCTGGATGGATGGAGTACTTCAAACAATGGGCCTCATCCATGATCAATCTGGTCAAGTCACCCATTCTAGAAACATAAATTCGACCCTTGATCCTCAAGATACCATCACTATCAATCATTGCCTCTTTTGCCTCTGCCCGCAATACCTTGTCACATATTTTGCACAATTGGGCATCATCAAATTGTTGGGACCGAATATGTTCCAACAAGAAACAACGTGCCTCCACACAAGCTAACACCATACCAGGCTCCGAGATATCAAGCCTAACAAACCGATTGGCCAAAAATTGTACGTCCATAGCCATAGGACGCTCCTCCGCATGTAACATAGCCAAGCTACCACATGTTCACCCCCTTGCGACTCAAGGCATCCACTACAACATTCATTTTGCACAGGTGATACAAGATAGTCATGCCATAGGCCTTTAAAATATCCAACCACCTACGCTGCCTCAAATCAAGATCTTTCTGATTGAACAAGTACTAAAGACTGCGATGGTCGGTATAAACCTCACAATGTGCACTATAGAGATAGTGCCTCCAAATCTTCAATGCAAACATGATCGCTGCCAATTCTAAGTTATGGGTGGGATGATTCTTTTCATGAACCATGAATTGCCTCGAACCATATGCTATCACTTTTCCTTTTTGCATCAACACACACCCAATACCTACTCCAGAAGTATCACAATACATGGTGAAGCTCTCTCCCTCAACTTGCAAGGTCAAAATCGGAGCGGTAGTCAATAAGGCCTTGAGCTTTTGGAGGTTCACCTCACACTCCTCAAATCATTAAAAAGATACACCCTTTTGGGTCAATCTAGTCAACGGAGCTGCAATAGATGAAAATCCCTTCACGAATCGCTGATAATACCCTGCAAGGCCGACAAAACTCCCAACCTCGGTGACTGAAGTGGGCCGAACCCAATCCATGACTGTCTCAATCTTTTTAGAATCTACCATAATACCATTTTTGGTCACCACATGCCCTAAGAAAGCAGAACTTACACTTTCAAAATTTTGCATAGAGTTGTTTCCCATACCAAGCACGATCCTCAAATGTTGCTCGTGCTCCCCCTCGCTCTGAGAATAGATCAAGATGTCATCGATGAATACCACCACTAATGAATGCAAGTAAGGTCAGAATACCTCATTCATCAACTCCATAAAGGATGTAGGCGCATTCGTCAACCCAAAAGACATCACCAAAAATTCATAATGTCCATATCGAGTCCGGAAGGCCGTCTTAGGAACATCCTCGGCCCTAATCCTCAACTGATGGTAACCAGACCTCATGTCAATCTTAGAAAAGACCGAAGCACCCTGTAATTGATCAAATAAGTCATCAATGCGAGGTATTGGGTACTTGTTCTTGATAGTCACCCTATTCAACTGTCGATAATCGATACACATGCGCCGAGACCCATCCTTCTTCTTTACGAACAACACAGGAGCACCCCAAGGCGAAACACTAGGTCGAATAAAACCCTTACTCAAAAGATCTTGCAACTGCTTCTTCAACTCTCTCAACTAGATCGGCGATATTCGATATGGCATAACAGAAATAGGTTGAGCGCCTGACTCTAGGTCAATACAAATATCAATATCACGCTCTGGTGGAACACCGGGAAGGTCAGTAGGAAACACATCTGGATACTCCCGAACTATTATAACTAACTCCACTGGAGGATTCTCCGCACTCATATAACTAACATACCCCAAATAAGAAAGACACCCCTTCTCTACCATCTTCTTAGCTTTAAGGAATGAGATCACTTTCTTTGGACACTAGCTAAGAGTACCCTTCCAAACTAACTGAGGAATACTCGGCATGGCTAAGGTAATAGTCTTGACATAATAATCTAAGATATCATGATACGGAGCTAACCAATCCATATCTAAAATAGCATCAAAATCTACGATACTCAAAACTTTCAAATCCACTTAAGTATCATACCCCATCAATGTAACTACACAACTCAAATAAGACCGATTTACCACTATAGAATCCCTAACAGGTGTAGAAACATGAATAGGAATGTCTAGAGACTCACACATCAAATCCAAACTCAATGCAAAGTAGACAGAAACATAAGAATAGGTAGACCATGTATCGAATAAAACTGTAACAGGTCGATGACAAACTAAAAGAGTACATGTGATCACAGAATCAGAGGCCTCTGCCTCAGGTCTGCCTGGAAAAGCATAGAAATGGCCACTATCACCCCCACGTCCACTATCGCGATCGTAATGAGGACCACATCTACCACCCTAAGCACCCGAGGACCCGACTCTAGCCGATTGCCCCACTGTTCTAGCTCCAGAACTCTGAGACTAATCACCACGCCTAAGTCTGGGACAATCCCTCTTGAAGTGCCCAATATCACCACACTCAAAACACCATCTAGGAGTTGCCGATGGTTGCTGCCAGTGAAAGCACAATGCGAATTATGGGTGGTTTCACGACCGGACTGAAAGTTTCTGAGTAGTCTCGTCCTTCTAGTTGATGGAATCTTTTTGCGATGAGACGAGACTTATAACGATCAATAGCACTAGTGTGATTCTGTTTAATACGAAACACCCATTTGCACCCTAAAACATTCATTGATGGATTATAAGGGACCAAGGACCATGTATCATTGCATAGTAAAACATCCATTTCGGATGCCTTGACTGCTCGCCATTCTTTGTATTTATTTGCTTCAGTAAAGCAAGTCGGCTCGATTGTTGGAGAAGATGGTGATGAGGCAGATAAGGCAGTGGCTAAATTGGTGGAGGGCGGTATATTACGAAGCTTTATGTGATGAGTTCTCGATGCTTATGTCTTGGGTGGTAGAGCCGGAGGCGGAGCGATATTGTAATTGGATAAGTCGATCACCAGGGGTAACATGGCAAGGATGAGATCAACGATGAATGAGAAGATTGACTAAGAGAGGTGATGAGTACATCAGTTTGGTGTGGATCATGACTGGTACTTGGATGTGTTGACAGTAACTGAGAAGTTTCAATAGGTGCGGGTGGAATTAAAACAAGAGGTGAGGGGCACTGCGAAAGACTTGAAATTAGAGGAATCGCAACAGGGAGAGAAGACCAAGGGTGTGAGGAAGATGGATGGGACGGGGGAGGGCCAAGGATAGAGGGTTCGGCAAATGGGAATTTACTCTCATTAAATCTAACGTGCCTGGCAATATAAACTCGTCCACTAGAGCGATCAAGACATCTATAACCCGAGTGGCTGGGACTATACCCAACAAAGACACAAGGTTTGCTGCGAAAATCAAAGTTGTGTTTGTTGTAGGGATGTAAGTAAGGATAACATAGGCAACCGAAGGCTTTCAGAAAGGTGTAGTCAGGTATGGAGTGATGGATGAGTTCATATGAGTAAATACCATTTGTGGTAGCTGAAGAGAGTCAATTAATAAGATATACCGCGGACTCAAAAGCAAAATGCCAGTAACGAGCAAGAGTAGAATTGTGAGCAAGAAGACTAATACCAATTCCTACAATATGTCGATGTTTTTGTTCAACCTTTCCTTGTTGTGCATGGGTATGTGGACATGATATACGATGTGAGATACCAAGATTGGATAAATTAGGTGACATGGAATGAAGCTCTCCTCCCAATCAGGTTGTATAGATTTAATTTTAGTGTTGAATTGCCGCTCAACAAGAGTCCTAAATTTTCGAAACACGACTAAGGTGTCTGACTTGTTAGAAAAAGGAAATCCCCAATAATAACTCGTGCAATCATCAACGAAAACTAGAAAATATTTGTGTCTTTATGACGAAAGAAGAGGGGCTGGACCCCAAACATCAACATATAATAATTGTAAATTGAAGAACTTTTATCGATGCGCAAAGGAAGAGATAACTTGTGTGACTTGCCCAATTGACAAGCACTACATATATTATTGAAACTAGAACTAGTACATGGGAAATTATTTTTCCTAAGTATTTGTTGAAGAATTCGTTGATGAGGATGACCGAGACAAAGATGCCAACATGAGGGAGATGCCTTGATGGAATAATGAGCTGACATAGCGGAGGAGTCTGGTTGAGGAGAGGACTTGAGAGTGTAGAGATCGCCACTACTCTGACAGGAAAGAAGAGGCATTTTGGAAACCCGATCCTAGAAAAGAAAGTGAAATGAGTGAAATAAAAAAAAATGTTATTGTCTCTAGCAAAACGCTGAACAGAAAGTAGAGATTTTGTAATATTAGGAACATGAAGAATACTTTTAAGGGAAAAGTGGTGAGAGGGAGACACAAGAAGAGATCTACCAGTGTGGTGAATCAGAACGCCATGACCATTGCCAACGTGAACTTGATCTGGTCCCTTATACTCCTCAACCTAATGAATGTTTGTGAGATCCGGGGTGATATGATGAGTAGCGTCGGTGTTCGAAAACCATTGATTATTGGCGGGTGATGCAGACTGATGAGCTAGGTATGCTGTAGGATTGAATGAGTTAATGTACCTTTGAAAGCAAGTGTTGGCAAGATGATTGTCTCCATTACAAATTTGACATCGGTTGCGGGAGCCATAGGAATTCCACTGCTGATTGTTATTGGAGTAAGATCATTGATAGGAGCGGCCTTCACGTCCACCGCGGCCACGATATGAACGACCTCGGCCTCAGTTGGAATTAGGGTTGACATTACGGTCATTTGGTGCATTTTTATGGCTTAGGTTGGTTGTTGGTTCGTTTGCGGAGTCCGTCGGGGTTGAGAAGGAGGAGACATTAAAGAACTCGTGATTTAGCAATAAACTGTGAAGTTCGGTGAATGTTATTGGCTTTGGTCGGGCTGATAAGGTAGTAACTAGTAACAATGTCTTTAAATTCGGATCGCAACCCCTTGAACATATAGATATTTTGGTCTGCAATGGTAAGTGGTTGTTCTACAACAGTCAATTCATCCGAGATGAGTTTAGCCTTGTGTAAGTATTGCCTATTTAGTTTTCAAAATAGAAATAAAAAAAATCCTTATTTTTTTCTTTATTGTATTATCCTAAATTTTGCAATAAAAAAAATTTCGCGGGCGAATAACGATTGTTTGAATATTTGAATCCAAGATGCTTAATTTCTTTTTTATGAAGATTATGACAAACGTGATAAATATTTCTTTATGCTTGTTCCTGAAGTATAAAATATTTCATTTGTTCCTGAATAGCTTCTTTCAAAAGGACTTCTGATTCCTCGGTAAATGTCTTGGTAGAAGATATGATTTCAACTGAGGTTTATTAGTTTTTAAGTAAGTACGTAGCTCAACAAGAAATTTCCTTACCTGTCCAACTTCTAATGAATCAAGATAGCCGTTTGCTCCGGTATAAATAGTCATTATCTGCTCTTCTACCTTGAGAGGAGCTGATTGAGATTGTTTAAGCAATTCACGTAATTGTTGACCTCTTGCCAATTGATTTTGAGTAGCTTTATCGAGATTAAAAGCAAATTATTACTTGTTGGGGCGAAGCGTAGACGAGCGAGCAGAGCCAAGAAAAGAGGGAAGCCCGTCATAGAGCAGTCGACTAGAAGTAGAAGACTGCTGGCATGAGAGAAGACAGATAAGAAGACTGAGGATCAGCTGATCCTGTTGTATCCAGTCCGTTTAAGCGAGATTAGACTTATCACCAGCAATGCCTTTGATGGTTGACGGTGGGCATGGAGTAGTCCCGTCAATGTAACCATGAAGTTTTTGGCCACAGAGAAAAGACAATAGTTGTGTGCGCCAGAAGAGATAATTTGTAGAGGTAAGTTTAATGGAAATAAAGTGGCGAGCATGGCTAAGGGTCATGGGTGAGGAAGTAGCGGAGATGGTGAAGGAATTGCCCGTCATGGCGTCTGATACCATATAGAATCATGACAAAGAGCACAAGCTTTAGATACAACTGAGTTAGTGTTATTTCTCACACCTCTTCTGTACATGGCTCATGTGTATATAATATGGACAAGAGATATATCAGTAGTGTAATCCAAATAGGATACAAGTTGTAATAGGACTATCCAAACTCACTAGCACGTCTCTTGGTAGTACATGACTTGGATTCGAAATCATGTGTGGCAATAGATTCGCCCCTGAATATACATTCTATTTATCCATGTATATTTTTGGAGACTAAAAGTTTGACTATATTCATGTGTTGGTGATTATGATCAGGTTCATCTATCATCTCTATAATATTTTGATTAATTTTATGGTTAATTTTGCAAGTTATAGAGATGGGACCAAAGATGATGGTAGAGGGAAGAAGTACATGCGAGTCGCCGAGCCAACACTTCAAAGGGCTATGCTTTAGGAAAGGAAACGGTGCTACTATTTGCAAGTCAGAGGGCTTTCGCAGCGGCCACTGCCGTGGCTTCCACCGCCGATGCTTCTGCACCCGACATTGTTGAAAAGCTAATTTAATTTCACGAGTCATATGTACTTTCATCACTTTCCCAGTTCTTTGGATTAATTCTATGTATTTCTGATATATTTAATGTTTTGTTTCGGATAGTTATATATAATCTGTGTCTACTTTAATATTTTTTGTTAATAATAATAACGGGGCTCATCTTACTACCTTTGTATTCACTTATCTCTACAAGAAATCATGATAAAAATGCCTCACATAGGAGTATGAGTAGCAACTATTGTACTAGTAAGTATTATTGATCATGTGTTGTACACCATGACGTACGATCAATTTATCCCAAATCGATTCTAGGACATCTTATCGTGGTGTTGCATGATTACTAAATTAATTTGCTAGTAAATATCATTTTAAAAAAATTATAAATTAAAGTGTTAAATCAAGTCACACATGAAAACGTGATTCTTTAAATTTAACATATTCATTATAGCTTGAATATATTACGAACATGACATGAGATGGTATCTTCATATCACTACATCTTAAGATAAAACAAATCATATTTCATGAAAGATATGGAGAGTATGCCTTGCTTGTACATATTCACACTCACATTATAAATATGTGTCATACATTTTGGTATATGATTTATAAGGACAATGTTTAAAGAAACGTATATCTCAACTTACCTTAGATTTTGCCTTTCACTTAAATCCAAATAATGTCCAACGCGTCCAAACATGAATCATTTCAATTTTTTGAAAGAAATAGAAATTTTTAACTCATCACTAATTATATTAATTTCATGTAGGGTATTCATAGCATAAACGTGTTGTGTGACTTAGAAATATTATAAAGATGTTAACTGCTAAAAAAAGGTGACGGACAAAGTGTAGCTAAATGAAAAAAATTCATCGCTAATCTATTTAGTTACTAATTTGTGACGGATTATTAAAAAATATTAATAATAATTCGGAAGAATTTAGTAATGAATTAGCAACTTAATTTACCGTTACTATATTATTTATTTTTGCACGGTAGCCGGTAGGTACGGACGACATGATTATCATCGTGCATTCCCAGCCTCTCCAATATAACTAGGGGTGTCGTATATAGAGATGGCAGTGGATCCTGGACCCGGTCCGGATCCGGTGGATCCAGGTCCGTTTTATAGGATATGAATCTTTAAAATTTGGACCCGACAGATTCGGATCGGATCCGGATCCGTTTCTGACGGATCGGATCTGGATCTTGTATTTGAGATCCGTATCCGGCCCAGATCCGACCCGTGGATCCATTTTTTATTAAATATATTCATAATCTAGATGTAATTTTATAAGTATTTTCTTAAAATTGCTAAGCACATCCTTGCAAGTTTAGTTCTCAAAACAAGTTTAATTTATCCCTGTGTTAACTCAAAAACCAAAAAATAAAGAGGTAACTTCGATAATAAAATTAATGTTATATTAGTGAATGACTAACATCTCTATAGACAAGTAGTTAAAATTATATTCACTTCATTTGTAACGATTCCAAGCACATGCAAGTTCTGCATTGTGAAAATATTAGTCAGCATTTTCCATAACTATTGTCATTGTCCAATATTTTCAATTAATAGCTCACAATCAAAACGAAACAACGAACAAAATATCTCATATGGACATTTCAAAATTGAAACACAATAAACTGTTAGCTAAGCAAAAATCGTTTGTCAGTTCAAAAAAAAATCTTAGCAAGGTTACATTTTTAACAAGACAAATTTTTTTTACATGTGGATCCAGATCCGATCCGTGGACCCGGCGGATCCAATAGATCCAGATTTGGATATGATTTTTATGGACCCAATGGATCTGAATTCAGGTATGAAAAACGGATCTGGGTCTAGTAGGATCCGGTCCAGATCTGATCCGTTGCCATCCCTAGGCGTATATCGGTTTATATCGATTTTGTATCCGAAAAATATGAACCGAATAAAAATTGGTTTTAAAAAAAAAAGAATCCAACTTTTTTATATAAAAAAATGATATGTTCGGTTTATATCGCCGAACGTATCATATTGTATCGGTTTTTTCTAGTGGGTCGGTCGGGTCGGGTCGATGCTTTTTTTTTTTATATAAAAAATTGAATTTCCAAAACTGAAATTGGCATTCACCCCTACATTACCACGAAATTTCGACGTTGAAATGTATTGTATATCGTGAGATCTTGACTAAAGAAAAAGAAAATTAGAAATCGATTTGGGGAAAAACACAAATTGATTGAGAAAATGGGCGTTTTTCTAAAAATTGGCTGCGTGGCAGTTTGACCGGGCCTGTCTCGAAAAAATACGCAAAATAAAAAACATAATCGGGTAAAACGGACATCCGAAGGCAGAGTTATGACCATTTAAAGTTTCACCAATTTACAACTACTTTCTTTCCATACATTTTATGTCAATGCTTTCCATGATATGTTAATCAAGTTCATGCCGCATTCTGCTTCCATAAAAACTTCATAGATTGGCTTCAAATGTCTATGATTGAAGAGATAGTAGTAGCCTAAAATAAAAAATAAGAATAATTATATATTTAATTCATTTTTTCGGTTCGGTTCGTATCCAAAATTTAAAAACCGAACCGAATCACTAAATCCTGATTCGATTTGGTTTTTCAAAAAATCATTTTTTAAAAAAAAAATTGAGAAAAAATCGAAACGAATTTCGGTTCATTTTTTTCGGTTCTCCGGATTTTTTGCCCACCCCTAAATATAACAACAAAATTTCACCAAAATCCAACAAAGTTTAGTAATTAAAGACTGATAACAAATTAAATAAATATTTCAAACTAATCTCTTCATAATCCTCATTAAATCTCCCCAAATTTCTTCACTAAAATTCATTCTATAATTATTTTTCCTTTAGATATGGGATTTAAATCTCTTTTCAATGAAAGAAGAAGAATTCACCATTACCGGCGAATAAGCCGCCGGTAAACTCTCCGGCCAAAATCGAAGACGAACTCGAACTCGAACAAGTATTCAACAAATTCGACATCAACGGCGACGGAAAAATCTTATCATCGGAGCTCAGTTTCATCATGGCGAGCTTAGAAAACGCCGTAATGGAAGAAGAATCAGTGAAAATGATCAGCGAAGTCGACGCCAACGAAGACGGATACATCGATTTACGAGAATTCATCGAATTAAACAATACGAAGAACATCGATTCCGATGAAGTTTTGGAGAATTTGAAGGATGCTTTTAATATGTTTGATGTGCTGAGGAGTTGCGGGATGTGATGAAGATGTAAAAAATGGATATTGGGCCTAACTCAACCCCAAAAGCTAGCTTTTTGGGTGAGGATTGTCCAAGTCCATATAAAGAGTCCGTGTTCCCATTCCATATTCGATGTGAGACTCTTAACACTCTATCGCACGCCCATACCTTGTTAACTGGAGCGTGAATAATATAATTTGGGGGCCTAACATCGGTGAACAAAGAATTGAAATGGGCATGGATCTGATCTATGTTCCCAAGATCCATTCTTTACATGGTATCAAAGCCAGACCCATTCCAATTCTTTGTTCACCTATGTTGTGCCCCCAAATTATATTATTCACGCTTTAGTTAACAAGGTCTGGGCGTGTGGGGGAATGTTAAGAGTCCCACATCGGATATGGAAATAGAACATGGACTCCTTATATGGACTTGAACAATTCTCACTCTAAAAGCTAGCTTTTAGAGTTGAGTTAGACCGAATATTCATTTCTTTACGGAAGAGTATTGGAGAAGAATGTGAGTTGGAAGAGTGCCGAAAAATGATCGGCGGCCTTGATTGTGACGACGATGGGATAGTTGATTTTGAGGAATTTAAAGTTATGATGGTTAGGGGTTTGAGGTCTAATCTAATGGACTCTCATTAGATGTTCAAATTCTTCCTCGTGGACTTAAAAAGATGTAGACATTTGATTTGCTTTATTAGAAACTAGCGGTATCTAGCTCTCTCCGTCTCAAATTATGTTATGAATCTTTTTTACACATTTTTAAGAAAATGTTTGTCTTACGATATAAGTAATCTATATTCATTAAATATTTACTTTATTGAGATGTTTATAGTCTTCAAGAATAATTACTATTAAGAATAAAATTAAAAAATAATAATTTTATCTTGAATTTTAAAACGATATATAATTTGAGATAACTATTTTTAGAAATTACGACAGATAATTTGAGACGGAGGGAGAACTTGGTTTAACTAAATATGGAATGGTGGATAGATGAGAATTGTGGCATTTGGAGAACTGTTAATAGGAAAAAATTATCCGTGCATTCGATGTTTATGTCAAGACAATAAATGCATGATGTATTTACATATAGATTTCTAACACTTAATTATGGTCAATTGATATGCATTTTTACTTATTAAATTATATAATTTGGGTGTGAAACTTCCATCGAAAGGAAGAATCAAATCTATTTATCCATATATATATATATATATATATATATATATATATATATACCAAAGGAAAACCTATTAAGAAAATGTTGTGCGTCATAAAATATTATCAAATCTTTTTATTTGAAAAAAAAAGTGTTCTCTTTAGAACTCTTTCCCTAAAACTAATTCATTTTATGCAGATGAGCAGTTTTATACTCTCTCTGTCCCAAAAAAGATGCAATATTTAATAATGTTGAAATTAGTTATTTTGACATTAGTTATACTGGATTATTTCTTATCTACGGTTTGATTTGGTGTATGAAAATATTGCATTTTAGGGGAAAACACTCCAGTTTTTATATTGTCTATTTTAGTCGTTAAGTAAGAATCGTGTTTGATTGAGGAGTTTTGATTGCTATTAAATTACTTACTTATGTTTGTGGCAGTTTGCACACATCATATAAGTAGCCAAAAATCAAAATTGACGGGACAAAAATTATATTCCAGTTCATAGATCTTTGCTTGTGGCCACTTTTTGGTCTCTTCCTAATTTGGTATTTAAAGACTAATTCAATTCATTAGGAGTTCAGTTAATTAGGTATGCTAACTTCTCACAACATTTGGATATAAAGGACAAAAAACGGTTTCTGTATTTATTTATTTATTTGTTTATTATTATTTATTAGTATTATTTTCCTTTTATATTGATCGGGAATGAGCGTTCAAAATCGAATGATTAGAGCTGAAGTGTAATTCAATCGAGCTTACTATAATATTAAGCCAATTCAAGTTCAAACTCAGCTCAATCCAGTTTGTTATAGTATTGCGCCGGGTCCAATTAAGCTTTACTGAATTCAAGCCGAATTGAGTCGAACCGAGCTCAAATTAACTCTTTAATGTCTTATGACACATATAGTGCTATATAATTAGAAATGATTAATTCATAATAAATTAATCTATATAAGAAAAATATAAGTATATTATTTTAAATCGATAATTACATTCAAATTTGATAAAATTATAATCATTATTAGTTTAAATTCGAACTAATTCAAATGACACCAACTTAATATTGATCATAAAGCAAAAAAAAAGAAAAATAAAATAAAGCAACAATATGCTATAAAGTTTTTATATAATATTAACTTTTAATATTTTAAATTTTATTTATACTTATTCTCCCCCAAAATGTCAAGCAAAATGATGCTAATGGCGAACTCCCTAACACACATCCGTCCTCTCACTTGCGCCGCCGCCACATCAGCACCACGGCTAGTTCCACAACCACGGGACCTCATTAAATGGGTCAAAACGGAAGGTGGGTTTGTTCACAAATATTTAAAAATAGCACAAGGTGGAGATTCATTTGGCCTTGGATTAGTTGCTTCTGAAGATATACCAAAAGGGTCTGATATTATTGCCCTTCCTCAACATATTCCTCTCAAATTTTGGTCTGAAAATTCACTTGATGATGGTGCACATTCTTCTTTGATTAAATTAGCTCAACATGTTCCTGGTAAGCTGTTTTCTTTCTTCTTATATGCCCTTTTTATCATTATCTGCTAAAGGGTCGTTTGGTAGGGTGTATAAAAATAGTACTGAATAGGGTGTATTAATGTGGAGGTTAGTTATACCTGGATTAGCTATACTAGATTGTTTTTTATCGACTGTGTGGTTTGTTGTATTAAATACTCCATATGCATTGCATAATTTCTAAATAGTCCTGACTAGGGCGTATAAAAATAGGAATAGTACTGGTATTGTTAATGATATGGTTTATTATGTATAAGAATAGTACTGAATAAATTGTATAAGTAATACTGGTATTAGTTGAACAACCAAACTCTTAGATTACTGAAAGCATGTAGTGGTTCTGGAAAGATTTTGTTGGACTTGCGAACATAGTCCTACATTGGTAGTTGAAAAGAAAAAAGAAGCTATATATAAGGTGATATTAGGTGTAGGGATACTCTTAATGGACTGAAGCCTTTTCAGAAAAAAATGTTCAGGCTTGGCCCGAGTCCAACAATATCATACCCTGTTAGAGTATCTTTGTGTTAGTTTAGCCCAACGGCTAGTATCAGAGAATTATTCGGCGAGAAAACTATACAGGTAGCAAAGTGGAGGCCCATCTTAGTGTCTTTTCCCGTCTGCAGGCCGGCTTACTCCCATTAACCCTAGCTTTGAAGATGCATATACAAACAAAGAAAACAATAGACTTCGATAGTCATAAATATTTGATGATGTGGATGACATACAAGTAACATCTAGATAACCTAATATTGTGATGGGTCAGGTAGAACATAGTTCGTGATGAGCCATTTGGAACTTAGTTCGAGAGAGATTGTTCGGTGTGCGTGTAAAGTCCGACATTGGTATCGGAAAATAAAAAGAAGCTATATAGAAGTTGTAGGGATACTCCTAATGGTGTGAGAACTTTTGGGGAAAATCGTGTAGGCTTGGCCAAAGTGAACAGTATCACATCGTATTAAGAGTATTCTTGGGCTAGTTTAGCCCAACAGATTTTCCTTTTTATTCATCACATCAACAACAAACTAGTTGGGGTTCACTATATAGTCAATCAATTCCCCAGTGTCTAAGCCAATATTTTAGGAAGTTCTATAATAATTAGACTATTTTTTATGCTGACTGAGCTACATACCCCAACTGTCATCATTTATCCAGGCTAGGGACGTACTATGCTTTGTGAAGCTCACATAGGCGGAGTTAAAAGGATTTGCGTTTTTCTACTAGAGAAAATTCGTAGGTGTTATTGGTTCTTTGATTAATGGATTAACTATGGTTGGTTTGTGTTGTGTGTTATACATCTGCATGAGCTGAGTATCTGATTCAGGGATATTTGAATATCAATTCTACTGATGGAACCTGGTAGACTATCGCACACTCTGAGGGCTGCTTGTTTTACTTGGATTGTTACTCATGAAGCCTGTTTAACTCATGATAACTTGAAAAAAAGGGGCCTCAACATGTGTAGCAGATGTTTCCTATGTAAGGAGTCTAATAGGTGAGTGAATCATTTAATGCATCATTGCCCTTTCATTCGGCAAATTTGGATAATGTTCCTTGATATTTTTGGTGTCCAGTCAGTTATGCTAGGCAACATCAAACTGTCTTTCAACACTTGGTATGAGCAGTCTCTCTCAGATGGAAGCAAACACTATTGGAATGCAGTTCTTAATTGCTTAGCTATTCAACCCCCATCCCCTAGATTATTTATTTCGGCATGAGATTACTTAGATTTTCACTGACAAATGCCAAACGTATCAGCCTTCAAACTTGAACCAAATGTCAAACCGAAGGATATTTTACTGCCTAATCCTATCTTATTTATCCCTCCCCTATTCCAAAAGTCAAACTGCACCTTGCTATTTAGGGCTGATAGTATTGAAGCTCCCACAAACTAACAAATCTGTTTTCTTTACAACCTAGCTGAATTCTGAAAGTCAAGGTGCTAATATGTGAAAATGTTAGTAAAGGTGTACCATAAATGGTTTACATTAGTGTAATTTCAGAACTAAGTACTCATGACAGATATAACTGCGGAAATGGGAAGTGCCAGTAAGGGGGATACTGCAGCCCACATTAGTGGGAAGATTAGTTTATTATACCCAAATGCCTCTCTAAGACAGTTCCATTTGATGCTGATGAGATTGGACCGGTTCTTAGCAATAAATAAGGTATCTGCGGGTGATAAATTCTTAGTTGAACACTGTCAGTTGCACTCTAACAAAAGAGACAGATTAAGAAAAGGGGGATTTGAATATGCTTATCGTCCCATGCAATTCAGTTAGATATTGACTGTAATTGGTGATTGTATGGTGTTGGATTCAGTGATAACTTCTACAATACATTATAGAGTTGGCATATTCTTATATATACAGTTCTTTTCTTAGACGTTCTAATCTTGTCAGAGTAAAAAGAAAAAGAGAAAACTTCATGGGCGTGTTTGGTAAGAAGGAAAATGTTTTTTCATGGAAAATAAGTGGGTTTCTTACTTATTTTCTTTCGTTCGGTATGTAAACAACAACAACAACATACCCAGTGAAATCCCACAACGTGGGGTCTGGGAAGGGTTGAGTGTACGCAGACCTTACCTCTACCTTGGTAGGTAGAGCGGCTGTTTTCGGGAGACCCTCGGCTCAAGAAAAAGCATAATCACAAGCAAAGCAAAGCAAGAGAAACAATCAACATAACCAGTGTAATCCTAAAAGCAACAACAACAACATAACCAGTGTAATCCTACAAGTGGGGTCTGGGGAGGGTAAGATGTACGCAGACCTTACCTCTACCTTTGCGGTGGGGTTAGGGGTGTAGGATGGTGGGGATGGGGTTACAGGGGTGGGGGTGAACTGGTGAAGATGAGGTGTACTGGAGGGTGGGGAGGACACAATCAATGTGGATTGACACCCCTATGTTCTATTTGCTGGTTTCCAGCAGTTTTTACTGTTTTTTATTAACCATTGTACTGTTGTTGCTCGCCTCTCTATTTTGCAAATCACTCTTTACCATTTGCTCTTGCTATTCTGTTTCTATCCCTTTTCAAAAAAATTAGTCTCTTTCTCAAATTAGGTGGCTAAATGCTATACCATTGAAATTCCTTCTGATCTCTGTTAGGAATAGTCGTTATGTCTCAGTATGGATTGGTAACTAGATATTTTTAAATTAGGCTTTTGAGTATTTAATAAAAGGAGTAAAATGGAAACTTGGAGCATTTGGCAGAGGAGCTATGGGCTATGAAATTGGGTTTGAAGCTTCTGCAAGAGAGAGCAAAAAAAGATTCTTTCTGGTGGCCATACATCAGCAATCTCCCGGAGACTTACCCAGTGCCAATTTTCTTTCCTGGTGAGGATATAAAGAACTTGCAGTATGCCCCTCTTCTTTATCAGGTATTGCAGGGATATGCTGAATATGTTTTTCCAATGGAAGTAATACTTTAAGGGTGTGTTTGGTATGGAAATAACTCTGGATGTAAGCTATAAATGTTTCACTGATGTGAAACCTGTAAACATTTTCATTTGTCAGGTGAACAAACGATGTCGGTTTCTACTGGAATTTGAGAAACTTCTGAAGCATGAACTCGAGAATGTTAAACCCGATGATCATCCTTTTGGTGACCAAGATGTGGATTCATCTGCACTAGGATGGGCTATGTCAGCTGTTTCATCTCGAGCATTTCGGTTGTATGGCAGTAAACGTCCTGATGGTACCCGCAGTAATGTTCCTATGATGCTTCCACTTATTGATATGTGCAACCACAGCTTTGATCCAAATGCTGAAATTGTACAGGAAGAAAAGAACGGCAATAGCAATATACTTGTAAAGGTATTTAACTGCTTGCATAACAACAACAACGTGCCCAGTGTAATTAACTGCTTGCATCTACCGATAAATTGGTTCTTCCTTTGTCGTAGATGAAGGTGTTAGTTTGTTCCGTTCAATGTTCATGTATATCTCGTATTTTTTCTTAACAGGTGGTTGCAGGAAGGGAGATAAAGCAAAATGATCCGTTGCTACTAAACTATGGCTGTTTAAGTAGTGATCTTTTTCTTCTCGACTATGGATTTGTCATTCAATCAAACCCCTATGACTGCATTGAACTTAGATATGACGCTGCTCTTCTTGATGCTGCCAGTATGGCTGCAGGGGTTTCATCCCCAAACTTCTCTTCACCGTCCCTATGGCAGCAGCAGATTTTATCGCATTTAAATCTAGACGGTCAAAACTCTGATCTCAAGGTTTCAAGCTTTTCCTTCCCATTATTTCATCCTACACTATAAAGTTCTATCGTTTTTAATCTCGGTCTTGAATCTATCAAGCCGATTAGTTTCTTTAGTCAAACTGATTCCTTTTGCTGGATTGTCTTAAAGGTGACACTAGGAGGTAGAGAGCTAGTAGAGGGCCGATTATTAGCAGCCTTGAGAGTGATCCTATCAAATGATGAAGACGCAGTGAAGCAGCACAACTTGGAGGCGCTCAATTCTTTGGCAGTCGAAGCCCCTCTGGGAATATCGACTGAAGTATCCGCGCTTCGCACCGTTGTCGCGTTGTGTGTTATCGCTCTCGGACACTTCCCGACGAAAATCATGGAGGACGAGTGGTTGCTTAAGCAAAATGTTTCTCCTACTACTGAGTTGGCTCTCCAGTTCAGAATACAAAAGAAGTCCCTCATTGTAGATGTTATGAGGGATCTTAGCAAGAGAGTAAAGTTACTTCTTGCCAAGGAATCAGCCCCATAAAAGAGCTAAAGGCATCACTTACCGAGGAGCTCATGTACTTTGCACATCATCTTTCTTTTTTTGATTATCTTATTGTCCGGGTCAGCTTGCGGCTACCTTGACTAATTTCACGGTATTCAGAGGTACCGGGTAACTCTGTTTGCCCATTTTTCTGGCATTACGTCTTGTTCTTATACGTTCGCAAATTTTGGTGATTAATTATGGCATCTCTTTTTTATTAAAAAAAAAAGATGACAAGGGAGAGTATAATGATCATGAATAAAATCTTTGATTTTGCTACTTTTCCTTCATCACTTATATATATTTAATGTATATATATTCTCATTTTAATTTGAAATGCTAAAGTTAAATTGTTTAGTTTCGTACAAACATCTAGTGCTGCTAAGTATTATCTCTAGTGTGTTATGCCCAAGCTGAAGAACCCTCCTGCTCTAAACCTTCCCCCCTCCCCCGGGCAGCCCAAACAAAAATTACAAAAAGTAAGTTCGGAGAAGGGCTTGTGCCTCTAGGGGTGTGTGATGTAGGCAGTAACAATTGATGCAAGTATCAATGATTGATTTCACAACTTGAATTCGTGACTTCTATGAATCACATGAATACAACTTTACACATTACTCCATGACTCCTCCTTGACCCCACCCAAAAAGAAAATGAAAATTGGATATTGGCAGTGGAAAACAGAATAACCAATTCAGCAGAAATTAACCTCACCCCTCCATATTTATTTTTTGAAAACCGGTACTATTACCTCACCCATCCATAATTGATCATATTGAACTTAGTTAGAGGGAGAAGATTGTTGATTGTGTAAATAAAGTCTCATATTGATAGTTAAAAAGATTGAGAAGCAACATGTAAAATATATATACTCTGATGTAAGTCATTTTGGAGAAAACCGTGCAATCAGACATTATCATATCATATTAAACTTATGTTTGAATTGATTTAGCCCAACAATACACATGATGGACCACGTCATAAAAAAATTAAATACATATAAAGCATATATAAATTTTTTAGTAAAGGGACTATACAAGACTTGCTTGAGTAAATAAAACAACTAATCGGAGATCAAGAGAGTGTTTTAATTAAGGACTTTTGGTCAAACAACATGAAGTATGCAAATGCTGAAGGATCATTGTGACGAAATATATATGCACTAAAAATATATTGGAGAATCAAAATAATCGCATGTATGATCAAACTGTTTTTTTTTTTGCTTGTATTATAATGTTAATGTTAATTAGTCTTAAAATATCATAGTTAAACATTCATATTAAGGTCACACATTTGTATTGCTTAAAAGAAGTAACGAGTGTATTATTAGTATTACGCATGCACTGATGTATGCTTTTTGTATTAATTTGGTGCATGTTTTTTAGGTTCTTGTCGGATCAACTGGTAAAAAACTGGTGAATTTAATCCATTTTCTTATATATATTCTGGGTGGTCTCTTAAAAATTGGTTCCATGTTAGATTTGTGGTTCCCTACTTATCAAAACAACAATGAACTTTCAAAAAAGAAGAGGAGGAGGAGGAGGAGACATAAAGATCAATGGAAAAAGTCAGAATTTTGAACTCTTTATTCAGAGCCTTGTCACTTCTTGATAAGTCACGATCACAATAATGTTGAGTTACTACTCTCTCCATTTTTTATTTTTAGTTTGTATGTTTTTGTTTGGGTGAATATGAAATATGATCGTATGATATCAAATTAGATATATGTATTTAAAATTTATGATTTAAAATATGTCATGTAATTTCTATGTGTATCGTTCGAAATAAAATATGTTAAAAACTTACTAAATATAAAAAAATTGATAATTTTTTTAAAACAGACTATGAAGGACAGTCCATTGCACGAGATATTCTACATTCATGTAGGTTTGGTGAAGGCCGCACCCCAAAGGAGTTGTTATGTAAGTAAAGGAGTTGTTATGTAAGTAGTCTCCCGTGATGCAAGTATCGTTGTGATTCAATTACTTGAATTTATGAGTTATAAATAAAAGGTATTGCTATGACTTGAAGTTTATGAATTCTAATTTTAGCATATCAAGATTAGATGTTAGTAAATGAATTTTAAATTTAATATTTATATATATTTAATAATTTTTTAATATAATTAATTTAATTCGACCAAATTCATACATCAGCTTCTAAATACGCTTTTATCTATTAAATCATACGAAAACGACTGTAGTATTACTGAAAAACTTTTTATTATTAGACGATAAAGTATTTTATATTTCCTCTCATCACTATCCACAAAGAAAAGAAGATTTATGAGTGTGTTTTGTCTTTTTTTCTTTTAAAGGATAGATTAGTAGACAAATTAGTCATGAGATAGACGTAGACACGGTAGAAAAGTAATTCCTTGATTAATATTATCCCAAAGGTACAATATATATATACAATCATCTTATACTTAAATAATGGAAGACTAATCTACCTTACCTAAATTATAAGATACTAATTACAATTATACTAATTACAAGATATTTACCCTATCAATTATCTTTAATGAATAATAGAGGTAATTATGGGATAACAGTCCCCCGCAGTCTTAGCGGGAGGTTCTTGAATGCTGAGACTGTCCCGGAAATCATCAAAGAGTACGCGCGGAATACCTTTTGTGAAGATGTCAGCAATCTGATAACGGGACAGCACATGGAGAACACAGACCTGACCACGGGTAACTTTTTCTCGGACAAATAAGATATACATTTCAATAATTTTCGTGCGCTAATGCTGAATAGGATTTCCAGATAAGTAGATCGCACTCACGTTGTCACAATAGACCATTGTTGCTTTGTCAATCGGACAATGCAACTCCAGTAGAAGATTTCAGAGCCAACACGATTCAGCGATTACATTGACTACACCTCGATATTCCGCCTCAGCACTTGACCGAGACAGTGTGGATTGGCGTTTGGATGACCATGAAATGAGATTGTCACCCAAGAACACACAATAACCGGAAGTGGAACGACGTGTATCTGGGCAGCCACCCCAATCTGCATCTGTGCAGGCAGAAAGATTTGAGATGGAGGACTTATACAGACGAAGTCCAAAATAGAGAGTCCCCTGAATGTACCACAAAATCCATTTGAGAGCCCCCATATGTTCTCCTTCGCATCATGCATGTGCCTGTTGAACCACATAGGAAATATCTGGTCTCGTAAAAGTCAGATGCTGTAAGGCTACGGTAATGGGTATGATCGTTGTACGGAGTTCCGACATCCTTATTCAATTTCGCCTTTGTGTCAACTAGAGTATGTGAGGGTTTGCAGGATGACATCCATGCTTTGTCAATTATTTCTTCGGCATATTTCTTTTGACTGAGAAACAGGCCACCTGCGTATTGAGTGACAACAATGCCAAGAAAAAAATTCAATAGATCCAAGTCCTTCATCGCAAATTCTGCTGCAAGAAGAGACATAATGGACTGGCGAAGTGAAATGGATGATGCTGTGAGAACAATATCATCAACATACAAAAGGATATATGCCATGTCGGTGCCTTTCCGATAAATGAACAATGACTGATCAGACTTGCTGTGAGAGAATCCCAACTTGAAAACAAATCCTGCAAACCTGTTATACCATGCCCGAGGTGCTTGTTTCAAACCGTATAAGGATTTCTTCAATAGGCAAACATGATCTGGACGTGCATAATTTCGGAAATCCGTCTCCTATAAGTTGTCATGTAAGAATACATTTTTAATATTTACTGATGAATGGTCCAAGATTTGGAAAGAGCCAAGCTGAGACTAGTCCGGATAGTTGCTGGCTTTACCACTGGACTGAATGTTTCACCACAATCAACCCAACCTGTTGAGACCTGCCATCACCAACAAGACGAGCTTTGTATCTCGCAAAAGACCATCAGAATTCTTATGACAAAAACCCACATAGACCGAATGACATTGACATTAGACGGATGTGGTACTAATTCCCACGTTTTATTTGTAATAAGAGCATTAAATTCATCTAACATGGCAGCTTTCCAATTCGGGTCGGATAAGGCAGCTTTGGAATTTTTTGGTAAATGTGATGGTTGAACGGAGGATAGTAGGTTAAAATGACGTTTGGGCCAAAAAATCCCATGCATGGCACAGGTTTCAACGGTCCGAGGATTTGTCGTCACTGGTTGGGTAGTAGGAGTCTCGGTGCTAGTCTGGGCTCCGGAGTTGGTTTGTGGGTAAGGGCGTGATTGAGGTAGTAGTGGACTGCCATAATTGGGCCTACCTGCCACAGAAATGGGACTGGGCCGAACCATCGGTGACAAAGTAGTTTGTCTCCGGTCCAGTCCCATTTAGTGGTTGGGTCGAATGTTGTTGGGTTGATTGCACATGGGTTTGTTCATTAAGGTGGTGGTGTAAAATAAGATGTATTCCATTGTCCAGAAAATCATATGAAGGTGAGGATGCCATATGAGACTTAGCAAACGGGAATGTAGACTCATCAAAACTCACATGACGACAGACAATTATTTTCCCATTCGTCAAATCATAACATTTATATCCCCTATGATTTTGTGGGTATCCCAAAAATACACAAGAGTTGAACGAGTCTGCAACTTGTTAATGGAAGTAGAAGAAAACAAAGGATAACACAAACATCCAAACACCCTCAAATGTGTAAAAGACGGAATACGATGATATAACATTTCTGTAGGAGACACATTGGAAAGCAATTTACTAGGAAGAATATTTAAAATGTATATAGACATTTAAAGTGCATGGTGCCAAAACTTTGGTGGTATGGATGAATGCACAAGAATAGAGTGCATCATATTGTTAATCTTTCGATTTTTTCTTTCGGCTTTCCCATTTTGTGGTGAGGTATGGGGACATGAAAGACGCAAAGACATCCCATTTTGATGACAAAAATCATTAAAATGAGTATTTGTGAATTCCCTCATTGTCACATTGAAAATATTTAATGCTTTTGCCAAATTGAGTTTTGATAAAAACACTAAATTGCTTTAAAATGGTGTAGGTTTGTGATTTATGTCCTCATGGAAAAGTCCACAAAAAATTCGAATAATCATCTAGAATAAGCAGATAGTACTTATGACCTGCAGAACTCAAAATTGATGATGTCCACAAATCATAATGCATAATATCAAATGACATAAAAGTATGAGAATTAGAAGATGCAAAAAGAAGTTTAACATGTTTACCAAACACACAAGATTGACAAACATAGAAGTCCAAAGGTTTATTACAAGAAAACAAATTATTCTTTCTAAAATTATTAAAAATTTGTGCTCCTGGGTGTCCCAATCAATTGTGCCATAGAGTAGGAAAAATGGCAGCAAAGGTTGATGGTTTGTTCATGCTATTTTTGGGAACAGATGTGATGGGATACAAGTCCCCCGTGCTATTGCATCTCATAAGTGACATCCCTGTCTGAAAATCCTTCACAGAAAAGCCAAATGGATCAAAATTTACCGAAATATTGTTGTCAACTGTAAAACGTCTAACATAAATCAGGTTTTTAATTAGATTTGGTGCATGTAAGCCATTTTTCAAGTGTAATGGAGGGTGTGAAGAGGGTAGTGTTACCTGACCATTACCACGAATTGGAATTTCTTGCCCACTGCCGATATCAATATTTTTATTATTGCTTATATTAAAATAAGATGAGAGATTACCTTGAGATGCCGTCATGTGTGACGTAGCCCCTGTGTCCATATACCACGACTCATCGGGAACACTTAGATGCATGTTGTTCATGGCTTATTCAATGTCCGTGGGTGCATAACAACAGAAGATGGTGCATGAGCCGCAAACGCATGTTGTTGACGAGATCCAAGAATACCGGGTTAGCAATTTGAAGAGGGAGGAGGTCGGGCCCATGATGAGGTCGGATATGGGCATAGCGGGGCAACCCACTGTGGGGCCCAGGCCCACGGTGGATACTGCCCCTATTGAGTTCCTCCACTTCCAGCCTGCCATTGCCCGGCCCGTCCCTCGCTCCTCCCCCGTCCCTTTCTATTATTATTTTTTCCTTTATTATTACGGTTTGAACCCCATTTTTTTACCACTATTAAAACGATTACCGTGGCCCCCTGAACCAGAATTTTGGAGCTCCAAATCTGTGGAAGATGAGTTGGTGGAGACGAGAGCGGTTCCGGTGGTGGTTGCTCCCGAAGATGCCTACTTTGCTTTCCGCATTTCCTCGAGAATTAACCTCGAACGGGCCTCATAAAAGAGAGGCAATTGATTGCTTTGCTGAATGAACGTAGCAACACCATCATATTGTTCGTTCAACCCCGCAATCAACTGAAGGACCAACCTTTGATTCGTCACGGGGCGAACCAACGTTGGATGGTTGGTCCGCAAGTACCTTTAATTTTTGACAATAGGCTGAGATGTTGGAAAAGTCATCCAATTTAACAATTGTAAATTGGTGTTCAAGATAGACGACCCTAGAAATTTTGTTATCTTGAAAAATATTTTATAACATTTCCCACGCCTGTTGAGCTGTAGTATTTGGTTCTAAGAGGGTATGGAGAAGATCATTCGAAATTGTGTCATAAATCCATTGAAGGAATATAGCATCTGATCGAGACCATAATTTCTTGTCCATCGTAGTGGTATCCGACGGTGATTCGGACGAGATGATATGGTCAATCACCTCGTAAGCGCGACAGTGAATTTTGAAGAGTTCTGCCCAATAAGTATACTGCCCTTTCTCCTTTTCAAGAGTTATGGAGATAAAGTTCTTGACGTTATTAACGGCAAGAGCGGGATGCAAAGTTTGTTTTTTGGCCATTGGTCCATAAGAAATCAAACTAGAGAATGCAAAGTAGTGTTTGTTATTTTTGGTGTGGAAAAACCCTTAGGGTTTCGGAGAGAAGCTAGCCAGAGGGGGGGGTGTTGAGAAGGTGGCTAGGGTTTTGCTAGGGTAAGAGATGGTTTAGGATTTTTTTGTTTGGTAGGGTTGGCCGAAATTGACAAGAAAGATAGTGAGAAAATTGTGTAGAGGGAGAATGAATTAGGGCTAAGGATCTTAGACTCTTGATATCATGTATGAAAGTAATTCCTTGATTAATATTCTCCCAAAAGTATAATATATATACAATCATCTTATGCTTGAATAATGAAAGACTAATCTACCTTACTTAAATTATAAGATATTAATTACAATTATACTAATTACAAGATATTTATCTTATTAATTATCTTTAATGAATAGTAGAGGTAATTATGAGATGTGCGACCCGCACGAGAATAACATATCGCCCATAGTTCTGGCATTTTTCCCATTGGCATCTAACGTGGCACTAATACGTGAATCTCATCTACTTGATGTCACCTTTTTCGGCTTTTTGCTATAAACTAAATTAGAAATTAATGACAGATAAATTTTATAAATATATAGTAATATTTATTGCTAATTTTTATTAGTACTGGATTAGCAATAATTTATTAAAAATTTGTTAGCTATGAACTATTAGGTGATGGATTAGCTACGTAACTAATTTTTTTAATGGTGATTTTGGAATTCTGAATTTCACACTAACCATATAATCTTATCTTTAATCCTCCTTCTAGAAACACTACTCACTCTTACTTGTAATAATGTCATCATCCGTTGCTTTCTATATTATGTTTGATTTCACTTTCAGTAGTATTTGTCCAAAAGTTACACGTGTATAAGTGCACCTGGTTTAATTTCTTTCAATTGATGATTATGGTACAATTTTGTTAGTGGTTGTATCTAGAAATTGGGAAAAATTAATTTAAATAGCCGTTCATTCAATCATTTAAATTTAAATAGTCGATAAGTACATAATATATGTGTATAATGAGTTAAGGATGAATTATTTATCATTTCAATGATAACATGTAAAGTTTTAAATGGATATTTCAAAAATATTATAGTTAAATATATGGTGAAAACTCTATCCCTTTAATAATTCATAAGTTATGTGAGGATTATAATATAAGGATTAATAATGTAGATTATTCCATAATAGAAACTCAAAGGACGCTTATACAACAAGCCCCAACCACATTAATAAATATGTTCAATATATATAATTATAAGGAAGGAGGGAAACCAAAGTATTTGAAAGAAAATGAACAAATTGTTCTTGTTGACTCAATTCAATAATGAAAACTCAAAGGACTGTTATCGAGTCTGCAAAGGAATAGTTCAAAAATGATAGGGAATAAAGACTTGAGATATATTAATTTTAGTAGGTAAGTAAGCAAGTGTACATTGATGTTCATAACAATTGGGGAATTGTTAAATATTCAATAATGCAAACTCGAGGAACACTAGTACTATCATTTCTTAAAAAACTTCCACTTGAAATTTTTATTTATTGTGTTAGTCAATTTTGCCACACTGCTCCTAGCAGAACTTTACTTGAGTAGTTTCTTTGAAAGTTGTTTGGATTTGGCATTTAAATCGATTGGGAGTATTTTGTACTCTTTTGAAATTTCACTCGTAAAATATATGTGGCATGCACACTTTCTTTTTTGGTATATTCCAACTCCCAGTAAAATGTCATATTTTTATATTTAAAAATAATTTAGATTTGAAAATTACATTTATTATTAATGAGATGATTAATAGTCACACAAATGTATAAAACTGATTATAGACCACAAATTTTAAGTCTTTCATTTTTTCTTAAACTTCATGTCCAGTCAAATAATATTACATAAAATGAAACAGAGGGATACTACTTCCCCGTCTCAATTTATGAGACTCAATACTTGGGCACGAGATTTAAAATGAAACTTTTGAAATTTGTGACATAAAACATATCATATCATTTTTGTAGTTACAGGACTTCTAAAATTTGTGGTGTCATAACATTTGTGTAACATTAAAAGCTTGTCACCAAAGTCAAAAAGTGAAATTTAAGTTAAATTAATTTTAAATTTTTAAAAAATATTTTTCAAACGAACTAAAAAAATTACACTTAATTAAGACTCACAAGTTACGTAGATCCAAAGAGAAAAATAAAGTAAAAATGTAAGAGGACATCAACTTGGATAATGCAACAAAGAACCATTCATAGTACTCTAGTAATTATATATTTGAATGATTCAATTTTGAGATGCTCTATATATTTATCAGAAAAAAATTGAGTGACAAGTACTCTTCCAGTAATGGATGTCAGACATGACAGGACCAAACTTGTTTGGTCTGGTCAGTCTAATCAGGCAGAACATTCGCAATTTTTAGTCCTTTCATTAATTTGGGAATATATAAAGACGTGTTAATTATCACTCTATTCCTTTATGAAAGAAAATGTAGGCATATTAATAAATTTAAAGTATTAACATTAAGAAGCAATGCAGGTCATTGTCTACACTAAAGTGTAAATTGAGCATCTAAAAATAGGCACGCGACCAATTACAATCCTTAAATTACACTGATATGTAGTAAAAAGAATATAATGTTTTAAATTTAAATCTATAGAATTAAGGTTGGAATCATCGCGGTGGATTGGATAGGATTCTTATCCGCGTCCTGAATCAGAGAACTCGGGATCGAGCTGACATGAAAAAAATTCTAGTAAGGAAGCGTTTTTCCTTTAATAGGTCTTACGCGACGCGAATCCGAATTAGTCATGAAATCAATATGAGCATGGTGGAGACTATAGCGTACGAGTTTGAGTGAATTCAGTAGTTTTGATCCAAATCTTGTATTTATCTAAAAAAATTATTGAATACGTACAAAGTATTAAATTAGAACTCGATAATCTAAAAGAACTAAAATCTCGAACTCATAAGCTTCAAACCCTTACTCTAACTTTAATTATACGAGTATCATACACCAGATAAAAACCAAAAACAAAAGAAGATCGAATTAATGCATAGCATATTCCATAATAAATGAAATGCAAAGGCTGCACATTAGTTATTTTATCCATTCAATTTTGAGTTGCTATTCTCTTTTAGTATTGAGCCAAGAGCCCAAGACTCTTCCAATCTTTGTATTGCCACATACGACCTTGAGACGACTTGGAATTATTCCAAGTCTTTTTTTCCTCCTCATCAATATTTGTAAACCATATATCCCAGTTAATATTCATTGTACCAAAGAAAAGTAGCAACTTATATAAAGAGAAAAATAAGAATATTTTTTGTTCTGCATGGAAGTCTCTACTAAAAATATATGGTGTGCAGAACTTTTCCTAGTTTTCCAATGCATGTGCAGTCGACTAATTATCTATGTTTCTTCAGTAATTACATTACTGTGAGAAAATGATAAAAAGATGAGACAAAAGTTCTTTTTTTTTTGGAAATTTCTTGGTGTTTACTTGCTATATAATATTTGTGGTCCTCACTCTATAATTCTAGACCCTAACATTATTCCTAAGTGAATAAGTGATAAATTATAGTATATGTAGAAGATACGGTTGGTATTTCTATGATACTTTATAGAACAGTACGGGAAGTAATAACTATTACAAATGTTCGAAAGGATAAATAAATGGTCAATCTTTAAAACTGCCGCATGTGTGTTGTGTCTTGAATCTTGATCACCTTGCAAAGCCAATGTTGAGAACTGCCGCAAGTTTGTTGTGTCTTGAATCTTGATAACCTGAGATCAAGAAACAACTAAATCTGGATGGTTACAACGTTGTGTGTTGAGTCGAGGATAGCCCTCTATCCTTAAGACAAGATTGCCCCGTATATATGCCTTTACGTTAGCGGGCAATAGTCTCCCAAGATAAAACAACACTTTAATCTCAACACTACAAAGCCAATAGGTTGAGCCTGTCGAAGAAAACAAATATGACTCGACTTGCTGAAGATATGGAAAAGGAAGGAAGAGTTTCATCTACTCTTCTCTTTTGTCTCTGTGTATATAGTGTGTCTCTGTAGTGTATATCTTGTGTATATAAGGGTGTTTAGTCACATTTTTCATCACGGTTTGCTCCTTTGTTTTGGCTTGAGTTTAGTATTTGTTTTGATCAGTTTTTGTGTGTCTTTTCCATCTGTTTCGGCCCTTTGGGTGGGCCAAATGAAGCTCAATATATAGCAAGGAGAAGGGCTGTCTAATCGCCAAAATATGGTTGTTAATGGCCATTAGGAGGGCATTAAAACAGACCAAGTAATGATTGTTAACGGCCATTGAAAGGTCGCCTAATCGCCAAGTAATGGGCTGTTAATGGAGGAGTTAATCAGCCAAGTAATGGCTGATTAATGCCTCAAAAAACAGTCCCAACGGTAGGCTTTCTGCCTTCCGTCACCTTCCCAGAAACTTTGGGGACCAAATTGTAAATATTGAAACTTCAGGGACCAAACTGTACATATAAAAGAATTCTGATCCAAACTGTACATATGAAACTTCAGGGATCAAACTGTACATCTGGCAGAGTTCTCTGGTCCAAAAAGATAATATCAGACAGCCCCACAGCCCCACGACCCGTGAACCCGAGAACCCGAAACCCGAAACCGGAACCGGACGGGCGGGCGGCGGCGCGCGTGTGGGCTTACCCTTGAACCCAAGCACATCTAGGTCTTCCCTTCTTTAAACACATGGGATACCCCTTGGGGATCCAAACCCTTTACCACATTAGAGACTTACATAGAGAGCAATTATTCCTATTCCCACCGATGTGGTAGATTTGTCCCACACCACATTTCCATGTCTCAAACACCTTACTTCGTGGACCAATATCTCTTTCATTTCTCAACGAAATTTGACGATACTTGGCCCTACGGTCATCTACTCACTTCGTAGATCATGCATGTGCGAAGAGACAAAGTCTCCAACATGCGGAACACTAGTGTTTAATTCATCAAAGATGGGTGGACGCATCTCCCCGCCAAAGGCAAATTTCCAACAATCCCCTCTATGAAAGAGAGATTGTGGCGCACGCACAAGGTGCCTACATTTCAGCAATCTTTCAGCGAAAAGATATTGCATCAGGAGTGGTAGCTTTCGCTTTGAACCTTTCCTAGTTGAAACCATCGGACTTACTTACTGCGCGGTGAACGTGATGTCTTGAACCGTCAGTGTTTAGTGTAAGCCAAGACAATGATATCAACACAATACCTCTTCTTATTCATTTTCCTTCTTACGTTTCTGTCCGTTGTGGCCATGGACACACTTGGATTCTTAAGTGGGTTCATTTGAGGCGGCCATCCTCGCACTTAAATAGGTGATCTCCTACAAGGTATCCTGCTATACCCTACTTCTCAAGTGTTAGGAATCATTAAAAGTTTCCCCAACCTTAACCTCAACCATTTGAGGATCTTTTAAAAGGTTTTGGAAGCTTAACCTTTACCCACCATGCAGGTAGCACTTTAATGTCTATCGCGGGAACAACTTTGGATTCATGTTTCCGTACAGAAATCATCATCCGAAGTGCTTCTTGCTTCTACCGAAGCGCTCAACTGAGCCTTTTGCCGCTTAGTTTTCCCATTGAACCAAATTCTTAGGATCTCCAATCAGTATGGTTGGGTTTCCACCGCAAAGGGTCGTATTGTTTGGATTTTAAGCCAATTCCCCTAGACAGGCAGAATACTTGATCTCCGGGTAGTCCCTTAGTTAGTACACAAGGATGTGGCACCCGTGATGATCAACTGCCATACGGTCCTATGTCTCCGACAGATCCTGAAGGATATGTCCAAACGCCGTCATCCGTGTCCTTCCTGAAGCCGACCGACTAGCCACAGTGTATAACTGCTGAAGACACGGGTTTCTCCCAATAAGGGACGTCCTCTAAGGAGCCGTGAAGTTACTCAACTTCTTTCATGCTTTGTATAAAGCGATAAACTCCGATACCATCATGAATCGGTCGATGCAAGTTTGCTTAGAGGATTTTCCAAGACCCACCATACACATTTACTTGTGGGTTTGGTGTTCTTCAGATCTAATGTCCAGTTTGCATCACTGTGTTCTCCCAGAACCGCTGGATATCCAGAATACTATAATCTGTAGATAAACATTAATTCAGATATCGTCATATCAGATTTAACGCCTTCTACCGATCATGTATTAAAATCATCAGTGAACCTTAGTTCAACTGATCTGTTCATAGGACGATAGCAGGTCGGCTGTAGTGTATACAATACATTGAACTACACATGACCTGTGCAAATCCCTCCTTCTCTATGGGTGCACCATGATTCCAATCAGTTCTATGATTCATATTCATTGGTGGCTTCAACGAGACTGTCAACTCTCGACCAGTCCGTTAGATGTCTTAGAAATCCAATTCCTAAGATGCCATCTGTGATACCCATATCTTTCATATCGAGACTTTGTTTCAATATGACTTTTACTTTCAGACTGTTGATTCTCCAACTGTTGGCTTTCTAATTTCAAAGTCAATATTTCTATGGTCAGATTCATTATTTCAGTTTTATCTGAAACTTTCAGGACCAAAATGTAAACATTTCAGGGACCAAGATGAAAGTTCAGAAAGAAGCCCAACAGTCCAGAAAACCAACTCTGATTCTCTTCTTCCAACTCTTCGATTGGGAAGGCTAATTCAACATTCATGCCACGCAAGACTGCAATGGCCCTGGAAGTGAAGCTACTCACAGGGGAGCACATCTTACAACCCAAAGGTTCTTTTCCCGGAGGAAGATCAACCATTACGCAAGTATGATTCTATATGATAGAGTTTATTTCTCTTTTTGTAGCTTCTTTCCAAAGCAGCGCTTTTGAAGATGACAATTATTTGTTAATTGTCCATGGTTCATTCTTAATCATACAAGCTAGAAGGACTGGAACAAGTCTTTGTCCCCTTCTTTGCTCCGTCTCGGTTCAACATCTAGAATTCCTGAGTTCTGCAGATCTGGAATATTAAGTTCCGGATAGCCAGCAACTTTCGAGTCCTGTAGATACGGAACGTCTAGTTTCGGACAGTCAGGCCCTCGCGGGTTCTTATTAACCTTGAGCAATTACTCCTTTTTTCTTTTTCAAGGAAAGCTATCTTCAAAGAATTCAGTATTCTTTTACGTCAAGAGGCGATCATCACTACTGTTATTTGCAGATCCAGTGGATATGCAATCTACAGTCTTAGGTACAACTGGACCTGTTTCAGTGTTCCAACTTTTACCAAGCCACCCCACATAATTTGGGCGTACGACTTTGCACTTGGCTAACACCGTCGGACTGAGGTGAAAAATGAACAGTCGTTTAATGAACGATGCTTCACATTCTCCCCCTCTATCACTACGAATTTCTCAATCCGTAGGCTTAGTTGAGTTTCAACTTCTGCTTTGTAGCGCTTATCTGCTTCAACAACTTCATCTTTGCTTTTTAACAAACAAAGGATTCCATACGTTGTACCATCATCAATGAAGATCACAACGTACTTGTCTCCCCCCTCTATTTTGTATAAACTTCAAATCACCCAAGTAGGTGTGACTAAGTTCTAGAGGAGCGGTGCTTCTTTCGCTATTCCCTTTGACGGAATTTGGAAAGGTGATTTTGCCTATTCGTCTACCTCACATTCATTTTGAGGTTTTATGTCGACAGAAGACAACAATCTCAACATCGTTAGCTTTTGAATGACTTGCTATTTAACGTGTCTTAATCTATGATGGCATAGATGCACGGATTACAAATATATCATTCATTTGGCTACAGACATATTGTACCATTCTTAGTTATTATAGACCTGTTGGACTAGTCTCAAACCAAATTTGACCAACAAATAGTCCCCTTAAACCAAGTTTGGGACATGTATCACCTCATCTTAGAGTGATCCTATTCCCTGAAGTCCTATTGAGGACAACCTCTTCAACCCCTTCTACTTTAGAGGTGGCGTTGCTTCACATGAACAACCTCTTGCCCGTGGTTAGGGCGTAACCGGATCATATGTGATCTGGATACTCTGGCCCATTGCAGTTGCTTTGCAGACTGAGTGTCCAACTTTTTTTCTGCCTTTCTTTAGGCCTTCAGATCATTTCAGACCTGGAAACTCTGACCCACCTTACTAGGTGTCCATTACTTTTCCTATGAAATGAATTCTGGCCCCACTCCAGTCGCCCAAAGGCTTTATATGACTGAGTGTACAATATCATCATATCAAAGGAATTTTGGCCCACTCCAGTCGCCTGGAGGCTTTATATGACTGAGTGTCCAATATCATCCTATGAAGGATCTTCTGCCAAATAGTATGACAGGCTCAACGTCTTTAACTTTTAGACTTCTTCCGTTATGATTGGTGCCCAGATAATTCTTGGCGCTTACTTAAGAGTGGTAACAGTTTTCGCACAGTCAGTGGATCTTACTCCCTCGTATGTGCGAACATCCTTTACACACTTTAATAGTTACACTTAAAAGAACGGATCTTTTTAAGTCGTTTACAATCCAATCTTTAAACGGGAAAGAAGATGAGATTAAACTTCTGATTTTTTTTTAAAGCGTAAGGAGTATAAATTATTTTCATATTCCTCCTTACTTTAATCCATTTTTAATCAGACATCATTTAATCTTTATTCTTGACAAGTAAGAAAAACTACTTATCCCAATTTCGGATTCTGGCCCACTTCACCACTTCATCGCATCGAGTGACCATTTCCTTCTTACTATTAATCGGATCTTTGTCCGGGATAGATACGTGCCTTCACGCAAGATAGAAGTACATCTTCAGTCTTCTTCTCTTGTCCCAGTTGACATCCTCAGGCTCTCGAGAGCGCTTGTTCCCAACAGTCTTGGTAGAGGTGACACCATGAACATGGTCATCATCATCACTCTCTTCTACCAGAAAACCATTGCCATATCCAGATTTGGTCACACAACTTTTGACCGACATCTTTCGAACACTAATAGTATTACAATACAATCTTGTCTTAAATTGTTGGTCCCTCGTATGGTACTTTATAGAGCAGTACGGGAAGTAATAACTATTACAAATGTTCGAAAGGATAAATAAATGGTCAATCTTCAAAACTGCCGCATGTGTGTTGTGTCTTGAATCTTGATCACCTTGCAAAGCCAATGTTGAGAACTGCCGCAAGTTTGTTGTGTCTTGAATCTTGATAACCTGAGATCAAGAAACAACTAAATCTGGATGGTTACAACGTTGTGTGTTGAGTCGAGGATAGCCCTCTATCCTTAAGACAAGATTGCCCCGTATATATGCTTTTACGTTAGCGGGCAATAGTCTCCCAAGATAAAACAACATTTTAATCTCAACACTACAAAGCCAATAGGTTGAGCCTGTCGAAGAAAACAAATATGACTCGACTTGTTGAAGATATGGAAAAGGAAGGAAAAGTTTCTGTCTACTCTACTCTTTTGTCTCTGTGTATATAGTGTGTCTCTGTAGTGTATATCTTGTGTATATAAGGGTGTTTGGTCACTGTTTTTTGTCACAGTTTGCTCACTGTTTTGAGCAGTTTTCGTGACTGTTTTTCAGTCAGTTTTTGTGTGTCTTTTTCGTCTGTTTTCTGGCCACTGAATTGAGCCAAATGAAGCTCAATATATAGCAAGGAGAAGGGGCTGTCTAACTGCCAAAACATGGCTGTTAATGGCCATTAGGAGGGCATTAAAACAGCCAAGTAATGGCTGTTAATGGCCATTGAAAGGCTGCCCAACTGCCCAAGTAATGGCCTGTTAATGGAGGAGTTAATCAACCAAGTAATGGCTGATTAATGCATCAAAAAACAACAGCCCCACAACCCCACATCCCGTGAACCCGGAACCCGAGAACCCGAGAACCCGGAACCGGACGGGCGGGCGGCGGCGCGCGTGTGGGCTTAGCCTTGAACCCAAGCACATCTAGGTCTTCCCTCCTTTAAACACATGGGATACCCATTGGGGATCCAAACCCTTTACCACATTAGAGACTTATATAGAGAGCAATTCTTCCTATTCCCACCGATGTGGTAGATTTGTCCCACACCACATTTCCATGTCTCAAACACCTTACTTCGTGGACCAATATCTCCTTCATTTCTCAACGAAATTTGACGATACTTGGCCCTACGGTCATCTACTCACTTCATAGATCATGCATGTGCGAAGAGACAAGGTCTCCAACATGCGGAACACTAGTGTTTAATTCATCAAAGATGGGTGGACGCATCTCCCCGCCAAAGGCAAATTTCCAACAGATACATGTTGTGTATTTGTTGATTATCATTAAGTGAAAAATTATATATAGAAAAGACACATGTTATGTAGTTATCGATGTAGTGAGATTCTAAGTCACGTGAGTAAATATTTTATTCCCAAGTGATAAATTATATATGTAGTAGATTTATGTTATGTATCCATCGGTTATAATAATTAAGTGGTAAATTATATGTGTATGAAGAGACACATGCTATATATTTATTGATTTAGTGTAATTAATAAGTATATATAAATATTTAATTCCTAAGCAATAAATTATATATGTCGAAGATTTATGTTATGTATCCATTGGTTATCATAATTAAGTGATAACTTATATATGTATTAAACATACATGTTTAGGGAAATTGCTTGGTGTTTACATGCTATCTTTGTGGTCCTTGTTCTACTTCTAAGACCCTAAACTCATTTCTCACTGATAAATTATATATGTAGAAGATACATGCAATGCATTTATTGGTTATTATAGTTAAGTGACAAATTATATATGTATTTATTGACTTAATATAAACACTTATACGTATGAATAAATATTTTATTATAAGTGATAAATTATATATGTAGAAGATATATGTTATGTATTTATTATATATGTATAAAAGGCATATGATATATATTTATTGATTTAGTGTAAATACTAAATATGAGTAAGTGAATGCTAAGCTGGAGGTTTGGAGACATACTCTGGAGCCTAAAGGGTTTAAGCTGAGTAGGACCAAGACATAATACTTGGAGTGCGAGTTCAGCAACGGGAGAGAGCTTGAGACAGGCGAGGAGGTGAGGCTTGGTACTCAGGTCACTCCGAAGAAAGAAAGCTTCAAGTACCTCGGGTCTATTATCCAAGGGAATTGAGAGATTGATGAAGATGTCACACATCGTATTGGGGAAAGATGGATGAAATGAAGACTCGCATCTGGAGTCTTGTGCGACAAAAAGGTGCCACCAAAACTAAAAGGCAAGTTTTATAGGGTGGACCGACTATGTTGTATGGGGCGGAGTGCTGGCCAGTCAAGACGTCGCACATCCAAAAGATGAGAGTAGCGGAAATGAGATGCTGAGATGGATGTATGGGCATACAAGGAGGGATATGATTAGAAATGAGGATATTCATGACAGAGTGGGAGTGACCTCGGTTGAGGATAAGATGCGGGAAGCGAGACTGAGATGGTTTGGGCATGTGCAAAGGAGAGACACAAATGCCCCAGTACAGAGGTGTGAGAGGTTGGCTATGGACGGGTTCAAGAGGGGTAGAGGTAGGCCGAAGAAATATTGGGGAGAGGTGATTAGAGGGGATATGACACAAGTGCAACTTACTGATGACATGACCTTAGATAGAGGGTTGTGGAGGACACCGATTAGGGTAGAAGGGTAGTAGGTAATCGAGCATAATCCTACTTACGCTTATAGACATGTAGCTGTAGTGTTATTATTGTAGGTCTGCTTACCATATCGTACGAATATGTGTAGTACTGCTTTATAGGCCCCTGTAGTTTGATTTCTGTTGCTATGTGTTAGTTAATGTTTTTTTTTCAGAATGCGCTATCAGTGCGTATTCGCATTTGATACAAACATTTTTATATTGCTTTAAATTTTCTTGACCGGACCTGACTGTTTTCTCTTGTTTTTGCTAGTGCATATGATTGTCTTGAGTCGAGGGTCTCTCGGAAACAACCGCTCTATCTAATAAGGTAGAGGTAAGGTTTGTGTACAATCTACCCTCCCAATGGTGTGGAATTTCACTGGACATGTTGTTGTTGTTACTAAATATGAGTAAGTATTTTTTTTCTTCTTAAAGTACATTAGTTACGAGAGGTTCCAAATTAAGGATGAATTATGTGATGTTGACACGTAATGGGAGGTGCCTAATTAAACAACTATAATGTGTTCAATCGATTGAACTCAACGGAGAAAAGATATATCTCCATTAATTTGGGCAGCAGTTAATTTAGTGATGAAATACAAATTTGGATGTAAAAAAAAGACTTCAATTGACATTTTCTGCAAAGGGATAAATACTATAGAGATTCAGCAAGAAACTAATAGTATACATTTTTAAGACTAGGTGTATTTTTTAAAGATTGAATAACACCTTTTCATAAAGTATTATATCTTGTCCAAAAACATATATTTCAAAGTGTGAATTACTACAAATAAAAACCTACAAAGACTGATAGTGTGGTTGTTTGTTGGTAGTGAATATGGTAATTGTAAAAGGTCACCTTCGTATAAAAACTTTTAAGTGAACAACGTTTTAATGATTTACAAATTTATAAAATTTGAGTGAATCAGATATACTCATAGCAAATAAGTAATTATAAGAAGAAACAAACATGAATACATTCAATAGGCTGAAATCTGATTGATCCAAATTCAGACCTCCACTAAACAAAGCAAATGGACTTATGACTAAGTCGCTAAATCATGTGATTTACCTATGGGAAAACCTAGTATATTATATTAATCTTTATAATTAGTATCATAAAATGTGCTTTAATGTTCCATTATTACTAGCCACTAGGAACAGTCTAACCAAATGTAGATCACTCGGTTGGGGGTTGGATCTAGTCCAATTATTAAAGTCAATCACATTAATTTCGTGAGTGAACACAAAAAGATTCTTTGATGTTAATTAATTAGTCATACTTGTCCCTATTCTAGTTCTTGGGAAGAAACAGAGACCATTTTTACAAACAAAAAAAAATCGATTATATTCACAAATGAAATATTAATTCTACTAGTCTTAACTATCATTGTGGATTAAAAAGCTATATTTTGGCTAGGAACTTAGTTGCTTCACCTAATGTATTAGAGGTGATAGAATTCATGAAAGTCTTTTATTCATAACATGAATTCTTACAAAGCAATAACAAGATAATAAAATAATATTATTCTTGAGAGCTAAAAGTGCAAGTAAAAGAAAAGCAAGTAAAGCCCTTTATATATGGTCTATTACATGGGATACAAATATGTTTTTTCAATGTGGGACAAAAGAAGCAAATGCTAATATCTCCTCTCAAACTCGCGATGGTGTAGACAGAAGCATCGAGAGTTTGCCAAGAAAGAACCGGTGACGCTTTAAGGTATGCGCCTTTGTGGAGAAATCTGCAAGTTGCATCGAAGATGAGACAAATGGCAAGGATAGAGTCTTGACTTTGAAGATGATATCGAATAATATGACAATCAATCTCAATATGCTTGGTACGTTCATGAAAGACTGTGTTGTGCGCAATCTGAATAGAACTCTTATTATCACAATACATCGGTGTTGGTGAAGAAAGACAGACACCCATATCAACCAATAACCGACGTAACCATACAATCTCACACGTAGTAGAAGCCATAGCACGATACTCTGCCTCAGTTGAAGAGCGAGAAACCACATCTTGTTTCTTACTTTTCCATGAGATGAGTGAATCTCCTAAAAATACACAATAACCAGTAGTTGATTTCCGATCAGTTAGGTCACCAGCCCAATCTGCATCAGAAAATGCACGAAGCTCCAAGGATGAGGTCGATGGAAACAAGAGACTCTGATAAATCGTTCCTCGAAGATAGCGAAGAATACACATAACTGCAGCCCAATGTACAGATGTAGGAGAGCAAACAAACTGACTGACAATGTGAACAGCATATGCAATGTCAGGGCGAGTAATGGTGAGGTACACCAGACTCCCTACAACTGAACGATATAAAGTGGGATCAGGAAGATGATCCCCGTCAGTAGGTGTATATCGAACATTAACCTCAAGAGGAGAGTCAACTATACGAGTATCTGTGAGACGGGTCCGCTCAAGAATATCTGCAGTGTACTTAGATTGAGAGAGAAGATATCCCTTCTCAGAATAAGCTACCTCAATGCCTAAAAAGTAACGTAGATGACCTAAATCTTTCATCTCAAAACGGCGAGATAAAGTAGATTTTAGGTTTGCAATACCATCAATATCATCACCTGTAATGATCATGTCATCAACATACAACAAAAGCAAAATACAACCTGCAGGGGATGATTTAACAAATAACGCTGAATCATGAAAGTCGGAAATAAACCCAAGAGATGATACTACGGTGGAGAACTTGTCGAACCAAGCTCTTGGAGCTTGTTTGAGACCATACAGAGCTTTCTTAAGCCTGCACACACTTGTTACGGACTATGTGAAACACCAGGTGGAGGGACCATGTAGATTTCTTCTTGAAGATCCCCATTTAAAAAAGCATTTTTAACATCCATTTGTGAAATATGCCAATGACGAACAGAGGCCACTGCAATAAGAACCCGGACAGATGTCATCTTTGCAACGGGTGCAAAAGTCTCTTCATAATCCATACCATATTCTTGAGCAAAACCCTTTGCAACCAAACGAGATTTATATCGCTCAATAGAACCTGGACTTTGTCTTAATCTTGTACACCCATCGAGAACCAATAGTTTTCTTACCAGTCGGTAGAGAAACCAAATCCCAAGTACCAGTTTTGTTCAAAGCAGCCAGTTCCTTATTCATAGCCTCTTGCCAAAGAGGATCACGAGCCGCCTCAGAGTAGGATGTAGGCTCACAGAGAGAATTAATAGAAACTAGAAAGGAAGCGAATGATGGAGCATAGCAAGAATAATCAAAATCGGATGCCTGAGTAGATCGCAGAGTGCGTTTAGGATAGCGAGGTGGATCTGGATCTGCAACCACAAGAGGTTCTGAAATAGGCGTAGGAGGGGGCTGAGTATCAATATCATGGGACCCGCCAAGATCGAGAAGGAACAGATGATATAGATGTAGAATCGGATGGACAATCGGATCAAAGGGATCAATATCAATAAGGTCGATTTTGTCATACCATGTGAGGTAAGTGGGATGGAAAAGAAAGCAGCAGTCTCAATAAAGGAAACATTACGAGACACATACAATTTTCCAGAAACTGGATCATGACAACGTAAACCTTTCTCCCCAACCCCATTTCCAAGAAAACACAAATGGCGACACAAGAAGATAACTTAGTACGCTCTGCATGTGGACGTAGAACAAAACATGTAGAACCAAAAACTCTCAAATGAGAATATAGTGGGGTGTGACCAAATAGTCTAGCATACGGAGAAATCTCAGAATTATGAGAGGTAGGGATCCTATTAATAAGATAAACAGATGTAAGGACAGCTTCTCCCCAAAATTCACTAGGTACACTAGCGGACAAAAGCATGGATCTAGCTGTCTCAACAATATGCCTATGTTTTCTCTCGGCTACCCCATTTTGTTGTGGTGTATCAGTACAAGAAGACTGATGTATTGTACCATCAGCTTTGAAAATACCAGAAAGATCCCCACTAGTATATTCACCTCCTAAATCAGCCCGAAAACATTTAATAATGGCAGAATGTTGAGTTTTCACATAGGCTTGAAACTCAACATAAGTATGAACAAAATCATAGCGTCTTTTCAACAAATAAACCCAACAATGACGAGTATAATCATCAATAAAGGAAACATAATATCTGGAGCCACCCTTAGTAGGGATAGGTGCTGGCCCCCAAACATCTGAATGAACTAGATCAAATGGTGCAGAAGAAGTAGAAGTATTAAGATTAAAAGGCAAAGCAGAAAATTTTCCAAGTTTACATCCACTACAATCAGAAATATCATCGGATTGTAAATCACCAAGAACACCAGTATTACACATAAAACGCAGGCGAGAACCTGATACATGACCAAGTCTAGAGTGCCAAGATCAGAACGAGCACGAGCAGCCAAAACGAGCACGAGCTTCCAAAACAAGCCAAAAAAAAAAATTTAACTGATACCAGGGACGTGCTGCATACGAACCCCCAACTAACTCACCGCGAAGTTGAATCCGCGATCGAGCTAAAAATATTAACTTGTGCTCTTGGCTTTGATACCATGATAGAATTCATGAAAGTCTTTTATTCATAACATGAATTCTTACAAAGCAATAACAAGATAATAAAATAATATTATTCTTGAGAGCTAAAAGTGCAAGTAAAAGAAAAGCAAGTAAAGCCCTTTATATAGGGTCTATTACATGGGATACAAATATGTTTTTTCAATGTGGAACAAAAGAAGCAAATGCTAATAAGAGGTTATGTTCCTTTATGATTTCATACGTACTATATAAATACTATATATTTCAATTTCTTTCTTTTAGTTTTATCTCTTGGCGGGAAAACTAAAAAGAAAAAGAAGCCATTTTAGTTGGTCGTTAGTACTCAGGGGCGGATTTAGAGGTTGGTTACAGATTTACGTGAACTCAGTAATTTTTTTTTTCTAAACTATGTATAAATATAAAGAAACCAACTAAATATCTATAAATTTCGACTGCTTACTAAATTATTATTGTAGTATAATTAACTTGAAATTGTTGTAGAACCCATAAATCTGCTTCTATTAGTACTTGATCTTATGTTACACATTTAATATTTGACATGAGTTTAATTTTACTCCACAATTGTAATTGCATGTGCACACTACAAGAAAGAAGGCCTTTAGCCAGGGTAATTCGGTCGTTAAAAATCAATAACGATAGGAGAAAATTTGATCGTCATCGGTCGCTAAAGCCTTGAAGTTAAAGTTAACGATCGAATTTCAATCCAGTCTTTAAAAGAACATTTAATGACAACATAGATTTCGGACATTAAATGTCCTTTTTAGCCAGCGGATTTTCCCTTCTCTAAATTGTTATCCCGTCGTTAAAAATCTTAACAACAATAACTAATTCGACCAGTAAAAATACTTTTAATGACCAAATTTTCCGTCGCTAACGGACATTTAAATATTTGATATTATACAAAAAATTATACTACTGAAAATAATAATTATTTCATACACATTCGAAAAAAATACTAAAAAACTAATATTCTTATAAAACTTCATTGTTAATACAAAGAACTAATTAAAAAAAGTGTTGGAAATTTGCCTTTGGCGGGAGTTGCGACCGACCAACTTTAACGGCTTAAACACTAGTGTTACGTATGTTGGAGAATCCGGTTCTTCACACATGCATGATGTACTAAGTACGTAGATAACCGTAGGGCCAAGAATCGTCAAATTTCATTGAGAAATGAAAGAGATATTGGTTCACGAAGTGAGGTGTTTGAAGCATGGAAAGTGTGGTGTTGTGTTCAATTCTCCCTCATCGGTAGAGGAAGAAAGAATTGTTGTGTATATAAGACTCGAAATGTGTTTGGGGTTTGGGACCCCAAGGGGTATCCCATGTGTTTAAAGGAGGGAGGACCTAGATGTGCTTCGGTTCGAGGAAAGACCACACGCGCGCCACCGCCGCCCGCCCGGTCACGGGCTGTGGGCCTTGGGCCTTGGGCCTTCTGATATTATCTTTTTGGGCCAGAAAACTTTGCCAGAAGTACAGTTTGGACTAGAATTCTTTCAGATGTGCAGTTTGACTCCTAAAGTTTCAAGATGTACAGTTTGGTCCCTGAAGTTTCAAGATGTACAGTTTGGTCCCTGAAGTTTCATGATGTACAGTTTGGTCCCTGAAGTTTTCAGAAAGTCAGAATTTTGACGGTCTAGAACAGAAACGTCCAACACTCAATCCAGCCATTTATTTTGGCTGAATTACACCTCCAATAATGGCCAATCCGTTGGTAATTTTCACAATTTATGTTGGTGACTTTACTACCTCCATAATGGCCATTATTTGGCTATTATGGAGGCAGTTTTTCAGCCCCTCCATCACCTATATAAACACCCCCTTATACCATTGTTGAGCACTAAGAACACACATATAATATACACGAAATTCAGAAGCTTACACAAGCAGAAAGTTTTCTTCTTCCTACAACTTCCAAGGCATCATTTCGTTACTCAATATTCTTCACGGTAGCTCTTGAGTTTCATTTGCTCAAGTGTTCCATTGCTGTTTTATCTTGGGAGACAAATTGTCCAGGACGTATAAAGGATACATACGGGGCAATATTGTCTTAAGGACAGAGTGCCACACTCGACTCAGCAAAACCAGTTTCCATTTTTTCGTCTTCAACAAAATTGTAATTTCAGTTTTGTGATTATATTGTAATTTTCAGATTACTAGTTGAATAATTGAATCTTTGTTTATCCTTTCGAATACTTGTAATAGTTATATACTTCCCGTACTGCTTTATAAAGTACTATAGAGCAAAAATACCCAACAAAAAGATATACCATATCCAAGTTGAATGAAATCATCTTTATCAACTCGTAAAAAGAGAAAAGTTGCAGCAATATACATAAGATATGTCTTTAAACCACCCCTAACGAAATAAAAGGCCTCATGAACTTCAACTTGCTCCTTACTTTCTTGAATGATCGATTCATCATCTTCGAAATCTTGAGCCGTAAAAAAACAAGTTTATGTCATTTTAGTAACAACCAATAAATTCCTAAACAAGAAACATAAGACCTCAATATATTTACCAAAAAGGATGCAAAATAATAAAGTTTCTAAAAAAGCACGTGAACAATAATTTATATATCTAACGGATAGTCCAACAAAATTAGATGATATCCAAAAATAAAGATAGAATCTGCTTTTGATGTACTCAGATTGAAAAATAAGCTGAAGGAAAAAGAAGCTGCATTTGTTTCAATAGAGATGAAATTTAAGTTTGAACTGCTGAACGAAAGAGAAGTTTGAAATAATAAACTTAACAGAGCAGGTGAAGAGCAGCAAGCTCTGGTTAACCAATTAAGTTCCAAATCTGCGATTTAAAACAATCAAGAAGCGATGGCCAAGTTAATTTTTCAGAGAGAAAATTGAAGTTGCTTTGTGGGGCAAATTGATGATGTTACTGAAGGAAATATTCTTCCTTGGGCCTAATTCAACCCAAAAAACTAGCTTGTAAAGTGAGGATTGTCCAAGTGCATATAAGGAGTTAATGTTCCATTCCATTTCCGATGTGAGACTCTTAACACTCTCCCGCACCTCGTTAACTAGAACGTGAACAATATAATTTGGAGTCCATGTTCCCATTCCATTTTCGATGTGAGACTCTTAACACTCCCCCGCAAGTCCAGACCTCGTTAACTGGAGCGTGAACAATATAATTTGGGGGCCAACATCGGTGAACAATATAATTTGGGGGCCAACATCGGTGAACAAAGAATTGAAATGAGTTTGACTCTGATACCACGAAGGAAATATTCTTCCTTGGGCCTAACTCAACCCCAAAAGCTAGCTTGTAGGGTGAGAATTATACAAGTTCATATAAGAGTCCATGTTTCCATTCCATTTTCGATGTGAGACTCTTACCAGTTACAAACCCATATAGCAACCTAGTGTAGGAAATTGATTCATTGATTAATTTCATTCCAATAGTACAATATATATACAATCATAATATGCATGTCTTATGGAAGATTAATCTATCTTACCTAAAATATAAGATGCTAATTCTAATCATCCTAATTAATGAGATATTACAACATATTACAATATCAATTATGAATAATGAATGGAGGTAATTATGGGATTATTCCATAATTACTCTAACAGTCCTCCATAGTCTTAGCGGGAGGTTCTCATATGCTGATATTGTCCCTGAAATCATCAAAAATTACGCGTGGAAGGCCTTTTGTGAAGCTGTCAGCAATCTGATAACGGGACGGTACAGGAGAACCCGGACTTGTCCACGGGCAACTTTTTCGCGGACAAATAAGATCCATTTCAATGTGTTTTGTGTGTTGATGCTGAACAGGATTGCCGGATAAGTACATCGTACTCACATTGTCGCAATAGACCACTGTTGTCTTTTTAACCGGACAATGTAGCTCCAACAGTAGATTACAGAGTCAACATGATTCAGCAACCACATTGGCTACCCCTCGGTAATCTGCAACACTCGACCAAGATAGTGTGGATTGTCGTTTGGACGACCAGGAGATGAGATTGTCCCCCAAGAACACACAATAACCGAAATTGGAAAGACGTGTGTTCGGAAAGCCACCCCAATCGGCATCTGTGTAGGCTAAAAGATGAGAGATGGAGGACTTATACAGATGTAGGCCGAAATAAAGAGTACTCTTAACATACCGTAGAATCCTTTTGATAGCCCTCATATGTTCGTCATTCGGATCATGCATGTGTAAACAAACTTGCTGAACCGCATAGAAAATATCTAGTCTTGTGAAAGTCAGATACTGCAAGGCTCCTGCGAGGCTGTTATAATGTGTAGGATCACTGTATGGAGTTCCGACAGCGTTACTCAATTTTGCCTTAGTGTCAACTGAAGTATGTGACGGTTTGCAGGAAGACATCCATGCTTTCAATTATTTCTTCGACATATTTCTTTTGACTAAGAAACATATCACATGTATATTGGGTGACGGCAATGCCAAGAAAATAATTCAACGAACCCAAGTCCTTCATTACAAATTCTGTCGCAAGAAGGGACATAATAGACTGGCGAAGTGAAGTGGATGATGCTGTGAGACTAATATCATCGACATATAGAAGTATATATGCCATGTCAGCGCCCTTCCGATAAATGAACAACGACTGATCAGACTTGCTGTGAGAGAACCCCAACTTGGAAACAAATCCTGCAAATCGATTATACCATGCCCTAAGAGCTTGTTTCAAACCATATAAGAATTTCTTCAACATGCAAACATGATCTGGACGGGAATAGTCTCGGAAACCCAACGGCTGATACATGTATACTGTTTCCTGTAAGTGTCCATGTAAGAATGCATTTTTAACATACAACTGATAAATGGACAAAGATTTGGAAAAATCCAGGCTGAGAACAGTCCTGATAGTTGCTGGCCCTGCTGCTAGTGGTTGTTTGACCCCCGTTTTTTACCATTGTTGTTGCGATTTCCAGTTCCACCCGAACCAGAATTTTGAGTTGTAAAATCCGCGGAATATGAGTTGGTGGAGACGAGGACTGTTCCGGCAGTGGCTGCCCCTGAGGCTGTTTGCTTCGCCTTGCGGGTTTCTTCGAGAATTAATCTCGAACGAGCCTCATAAAATGGAGGCAACATATTACTTTGTTGAATGAACGTAGCAACCCATCATAATGTTCATTCCGCAATTAATTGAAGAACCAACCGTTGATTCGTCATCGGTGCACCAACGTTGGATAGTTGGTCGGCAAACATTTTCAACTCTTGACAATAGGTGAAAACGTTTGAAAAATCATCCAACTTGACGTTGGTGAATTGGTTTTCAAGATTGAGCTAATTATTCTAACAGATACACATATTTTAGTATTTATCCCACGATAAGGCTGTTATACATACTAATCTCTTCCAGAAAACAGACTTAATGATACCAAGGAAATTAGCATTTTATAAAAACACAATATATTTCTAGGACACCACAAAAAGAAAAAATAAACTAGATGAAATCATACAGTGTAAGCCCAGAATTGGACAAAATCAGGCGTTTCACAAAACAATCATAGTTAAAATAGCAGAAACTTACCTTAACGTGAAGGAAACTCAAAGAATGTGTCCGAATATTACAGTCACAGCGACCAGACCTGTAAAACGCAGACGAGGATGAGAAGTAAGAAGAGAAGACTGATTTTTTTTAAAAAATGGACTGTATTCTAAGTTAAAACATAGAGACGCTGATATCCATTTAAAGAGCTTGAACGTACGATTGATTTTCCTTTAAGAAGATTATTATTATTATTAACGACTGGACATTGATCTTTTTAACGTCTGGACATGATTCCGCCGTGAGTACTAAACTGAAAATTGATTTTTAACGACCGGAAAAAATGTGTCGCTAAAAATACAATTTTAACGATTTGATTCATATTCCTTCGTTAAGACTTCGTAGTTAAAAGTCTATTTTCTTGTAGTGGCATGACTTGTAGTCTTGCAAGTTAATGCTATTATCATGATGAAGAAGAAGAAGAGGAGAAAGAAAAGGTAAATAGTGGTAGAAAAATTATACAATTGTTATGATAATGTATCCGGTCGCAAATATTAATTAGTCATTCTTCTAAATTAAATCTATTTTAAAATATTTGATGTTTAGACAAATATAAGGTCGTTTATTATGTTTCTTCAAATTTACCTTACTGTTCTAATTAATAAAGTATTAATTATTCCAATAATGTACGTCACTATCATTATTTACTAAACTATAGTATACTCAATCAACAAATTAAATGTTTTCTTATTCTAAAAGTGGCCGGTGGAAGTTGACTAACCATTTACTTCGAATAAAAGTAGTAAACTAACCGTGTGGACAATGACTTATAAGACTTAATTTTTGATGCGTTGTTAAAGACTTTTAAGTAAGATGAATCAACGTCAGAAGTTAAAACGTTTTTATATTAAAAATAATGTTATTTTAAGAATTTAAATATGAGATTTCTAATTAAGAAAAATGAGGCACTGGTTATCATTCCACTATAATCTTTAACTATGAATTCATATAATTACTTGCGAAAATGGGACGCAGCGCAACATTGGTGAATTTATTGGTTATAACCAATTTAACTGAGGAAATATTGGTTGTTGTTTGCATTAAAAATTACAGTCTGATCATTAACATATATTTGTTGTTGGAAAATTAAGAAAATACAACGAAAGAAATAGCAACTACTTACACAGAGTTACTAAGTATTGTTAAGAATAAACATTTATATTAATACATTAGTTTTTATTAATCATCTCGTTTAAAATTAAAATAGTTAAAAAAATATATTTATTGAATTATTTATATCTTAAATATGTTCACTAACATACGATTTAGACTTTATTTGTGGGCCAACCATGGAAAAAGATTGTTTGATAATGAGTTCTATTATTCTCTTTTCCCCACTTTATTTACTTAACTGCAATTTTAAAATTTGTTTGAGAATAACTAATTAAAAGCAATAATGTTGACTATTACAACTACATTAACAACAACATATCCAGAGTAATCCACAAGATGGAATTTAAGGAGGGTAAAGTGTATGCGGACCTTATCCCTATCCCGTGAAGATAGAGAGGTTATTTCCAGAAAACTCTCGACTCAAGTAACTCATCATAAAGTAATTCATAAATGTTAACTATTCTCAAACGAATGTTACTTATTCTCAAACAAATTAAATAACATTGAATGGATACAAGTAAGACAATTTCTTAATCTAATGTAAACAGGATTAGCAAAAATGAGGAGAAATACATGATTAAATAACATCATAAAAAAATGTATCCTCTCTACAGGACCATGTAGCAGACACGTTAATCAATTGTTAGTAAAATTTTCTTCCCCTCCCATTGACTTTTTTTTTTTCATTTTTGGAATGAGACACATGTACCTTTCTGTAATTATAAAGTCAAAACTCCCGACCTACTAAGATCCAGCAGGATGATCAAGTTTAATGATATCTATTAACAATAATAATTATTCAAAATATTAAACAACTTCTTAATCTATTTAATTAGTATACTTCTCTTCCTTTGTTTTTCTTTTGTGTGGCAGGACTGAATAAGTTGTGCTTTCCTTTTTATGAAGTCATTCCAAATTATATTCGCAAGAAGCAAAATAAAATCATTAAAATGACTAATATAAAATAAGTCAATCATATATAGCAGAATTGTCACTAACCAATCATTAATGCCCCAGCTAATCATTAGTAGACGAACAATAGAGTTTGAAGAATGAATCTAAGTTCTCCGCGTTGATTGCGTAGAGAATACTTATATCGCTTGTAAAATAATTACAATATAGAATTATCAATTGATAATTTGGCATTCAAGTGAAATCTAATGATTAATAAAGAGAGAATCATGACATCGCATGTTTAAGTTTTAACGGACAAAACATTAGGTAATTTATTATCATCAGTTGAAACCTTATTAAGATAGAGTTACCCTTCACCTGTGTTAGTGGGAGAGGTAATATGTATCTCATATTGTTGGGGAGATAATAAATACTCGTGAAATTAGTAAATACATTTAAGTTGGCCGAAACATCACAATTATAAAAACAAGTATCACTTGATAATTTTTGGTATAGAATAGTGCTTTAAAAAAATTCTTTTTTTATTTTTTAATTTATGTGATATACTTTTCTTTTTAGCTTATTTAAAAACGAGTATCATATTTTATTATTTAAAATAAATTTAATTTATATTTTCCGTTTTGTATTTAATTAAATAATTTATAATCAAATAAATATCAATAATTATTTTTAAATTTCAAAAATAAACTTTTTTTCTTAAACTCCAATTCAATCAAAACATTCCATTTAAATTGAAGCAGACAAAGTAATTAACTTGATTTACAAAGTAAATTTTATAATACGGATAGCGTAAAAGTATTGACATTATCAATTGTGTATAACTAAAAAAATATGATGTAGTGTATGAAGTTGTTTTTCTGTTATCCAAAGATTTTTCTTAGAAATGAATTTTATTTTACATAAATTTAAATATAATCGAACTCAAACACTGAATATCGAATGAATTTTTTTTTTAAAAAAGTATAACTTAAAGATAAACAAAGAAAGAAAACAAAAAATAAATATTGATAACTTAAAGGGACAAGAAAGAACAAAGAAAGCTACAGAGATGATGATGTTGGAAATTGGAGGTCGACGTGAGTACGACACGCCTCTTGTGTACTTTTCGCATACGCGCATCCGCGGTTTTACTTTTTTTAGCTATCACGCACAATCATCCAAAAATAGACTATACTAGAAACAAATAAATTAAAGTAAGAATTTATTTTATATAAACTATAGTAAACTGATATTTACATATTTAATTTGTTACAGTAAAATACTTATTATTTATTTTAACTTTAACATTTAGAGCCGAGTATCTTTCATAAATAACTTCTCTATCTTTGTAAGGTAGGAATAAAAATGCGTACCCTCTAACTTTCTTAGACTTTATCTATGAAATTATACTTAATATGATATTATTATTTATTTTAATTTTTGTTGTTTAGTTACTTTAGCTAATCTTTGACTAAATTGATCAATTTAATAGTTAAAAATAAATATAAGTATTTAAAAATTGATTGTGATTCATATTTATGACATGTATTGTTCGCTTAGATCTAAATTCGTACGATTTGTTTTTCGAGCTTTGTCATATCGAGTTGCAAACATGTACCATGTGAATTTACATTATACTCTATAAAGCTCTTTATTTACAAAATATCATCATATTTGCATCATATTCTTTAAAAGTATATTATTTTTAAAAAAGTATAATATAAATATAATAATATTTTTTAAAAATTCAAGCTAACCTAATATCCATGCTCGGAAACTAAGCTCATAAATTATTATTGTTAGTGCCTTTTTTTTGGGGGTGGGGGGGTGGAAGGGGGTGGTCAAGATGGATGGGGCAAATGTTTTCTATTTAAAGGCCGTAGACAAATTCCAAACTTCAGAAATTCTTCTCTCTTCCATTCTTGTCCTATCATTTTCTCACATTATATCACTAAACTTTTCATTGCTTTTTTCAACAATTCTTCATTATATACATATTAACTCTTATATTTCCTTTTGAAGAACTTTTCTGAATTTTCTTTTAAAAAAACAAAAAGGAAAAAAATGGTTTGTATAGTTTCTCGTACAGGAAGGCAATTACAGAGGTACAATAAAGGCCACCGCCTTGTTGTTGGGTAGGTTTTTAATTATTTTTTTACTTGTGTTTATGTCCCAAAAAATAAAAAAGAATGAGAAATTAGTAACTCTGTTAATTTTTATTTTTTGCAGATGTATTCCATATAGATTTACAAGAAATGGTGAATTTGAGGTGCTTGTAGTTAGTTCACAAAAAGGTCATGCAATGATGTTTCCCAAGGTACATATATTATCATTGAGTATTTTAATTTATATTTCAAAGTTTTTTTTTCCTTTTAATTTCAGTAACATAAAATGCGAATTTGCAGGGAGGATGGGAAATAGATGAATCTGTGGAAGAAGCAGCTTCTCGTGAATCCCTTGAAGAAGCTGGTGTTCTTGGCATTGTTCAGGTAAATATAATATATTTATCTTTATTCAAGTTGCAATAATAAATTTTACTAGAAATGGACTTTTAAAGAATAAAATATTCATCCATCTCAATTTATATAATAATATTTGACTAGTATATATATGCATGCAATTTAACTAAGAAAGATTAATTTTTTAAACTTGTGATTTAAACAACGTCATATAATTTGTAATTATAAATTAGCTCATAAAATTAAATAGAATACCTTAAGTAAATATGACATTTTTGGATAGTTTTAAAAAAGGAAAGGAAAGTATAACACGTGAATCAAAAAAAGGAGGAATAATATTTCTGGAACTTGTGGTCAACATGCCATAACAGTTATACCATGATATGTCATAACAGTTATGTGATTAGTAAAAAAACTTTGAAGATGAAATAAAAAAATTGAGTTAAATTATTTTAGAATATAATTTATTTTTAAACATATTAATAAGAAAATAATGTTATATACGAATGCAATAGATAGATAAGAGTATTAGTTGTTAAATGGATATAATTTAATTTGTTGGAGAAATCTTTAACAATTTTTGTTTAATTTTTTCCAGTGTGAATTAGGAAAATGGAGATTCAAGAGTAAGAGTCAAGGCATCTATCATGAAGGCCACATGTTTCCATTGCTTGTTACTGAACAACTTTCTCTTTGGCCCGAACGAAATCTCAGAAAAAGAGCATGGGTAAGTACTTATATATTTTGGGGAAAAAAGTTATTGTAGAAAAATCAAGATTCAATTTTTGGTTGTTAAAGACTGATATGTGGCTAAACAACAAAAATTGAAATAATTCTATTTAAAGTTAAATTAGCGATATATTATCAACAAAAATTGTCAGGGTTGAAGTTGGGTAAGTCAAGATGGGCTGCATCAATAGATGAGTTAATGGTCAACCTTGTCCAAAGCTTATTTAGGCTAAGATGAGTTAAACAATGGATCATAACTCAACTTGACCGATTACTTTTCTACAAATTTCAAACTTACCTTCTATGATGTTATTTTATTTTGTATGATATTTAATTTTTCCGTATAATTTTTTAAAAAATAAGAATAGTATTTTAAAGAATTTTCTCATATTTTATAAAAGCAAAATAAATATATAAAATAGTGGGTGGGAGGGCGAGGGGGGTAGGGGGTGAGGGGTTGGGTAAGAAAAGTTTCTCATTTTTTATAAATTTTTTGTATAAGTAAAATAAATATATAAAATAAAAATTTCGGGGGAGGGGTGGAGAGGGGGTTGATGGGGGGAGGAAATTTGAGGAGGGGTAGGGCACGGGGGTGGAGGGGTAGGTTGTGGGGGAAGGTAAGAAAAATTTTCATATATTTTATAAATGTTTTATAAAAGTAAAAAATAATATGAAATAGGAATTCGAGGATGGGGTAGGGGGCAATGGGGGTGGGTTGAAGGGGTGGGTGGGAGGTAAGGAAAAAGTTCATATTTTTTAGAAATTTGGGAATGGGGTAAGGAAAGTGGGGTTGGGGTAGGGCGAGGTGATGGTTGATGGGGTAAGGTGGGGTAGGTAGGGTAGAGGTAGGTAGGGGTGGAAGGTTAGGGTGTGGGGGTGGAGTAGGTAAGGTAGGGGGCAGAGATGTGAGGGAGGTTCAATGTTTGGGTGGGAATTGGTGTAGGGGAGGGGGTAAGGTGGTTGGGGTGCGTTGGTGTATTTTTGTTGTTCCAAAATAATAAAGGAATTTTTTAAATAATTATTTTTAAATAAAAATTTTAATCTAGAGTGGAGCTCTAATGATTAAGATTGAACATTTTCGTGGGTCAAGCTTTAGCATCATCATGTTTTCATTTGGGCTGATGATTTATGATGTATCAACTTGGGCTAGCCCAAACCAATCAATAATTAAAATCTCTCTTGTCCAAACCCATGAAACCTTGGTCGGGTTGTGGCGGTCATTTGGGCTTGGGCTAATTTTGCCTATGAACAATTTAGCAACAGATTAACGTCCAATTTATGGAACATCAGGATTTAAAATTGAAGAATTAACTTAATTTACTGTCATCAGGATTTAAAAATTAAAGAATTAACTTAATTAAGTAAACACCCATCCAATCGCTTAGGACTAAAAATAGTCATCAGATGAATAATATGTGTATAATCGTGTTTAATCAGCATATAATCTAATGTATAATGTGTAGTAAAAAGAAACAGTGAAAGGTGTAGTTAAAAGAAAACAGTGAATTCAGCTGGCTACCTATATCACATTTAATTTTGAGTAGCTAAGTCACTAATAATTTTATTTAATTGTATTGTGCAGATGACTGTGGAGGAAGCAAGTGAAGCTTGTCAACAATGGTGGATGAAAGAAGCACTTGATAGATTAGTTAATAGGCTGAATACATCAGATCTTAACAAAGAATTCCTTCTTTCAAGTTCTCAGCTAGAAAACAAAATAATTCATTTTCTTTAGGATTTTGTAAATAGATCTATAGAGAAAAAAATAATAGAAGTATGATGATCTTCATAAATTAGTGTTGGATGGTTAAAGGGCTTCCATAACTGTACCATTATTGTATCACTTAATAATTCAAAGTTAACATATTAATTATAAGTCATAAAGTTAGTGAAAATGTCACAAACATGATATAAGATTCATATAACGAATGTGAATATATAACCATCATATCCGAAAGTGAGTCGAGAGCATTTAAACTGTAACTTAAAATAAGAACTTAAACATAAAAATAGTGAGACAAGAAGTAAGATATAAAACATCTAAGATAACCCCCACGAGAAAAGTGGACGGCTCACCTCAGCTTAAAATTGTGAGGATAATCAGTTGAACGAGATTCAAGCCGGGGAAATGGTGGAATTTGTCAGCGATGTAAAAGGAATAGCCTTGAATTTTGAGAATGAAAATGTAGGGATTGTTGTCTTTGATAGTGATACTGCTATTAAAGAAGGAGATCTTGTCAAGCGCACTGAATCTATTGTGGATGTTCTTGCGGAAAAGGCTATGCTAGGGAGCAAATAAGACGACGTTGAGAACTCTGACTAGTAGCACTATGCCTCTACCTTCCTTGTCTATCTAACACATAACTGGATGAAGATCGAACCACTAATTGCGCACCTCTGTAGAAGACCCGGATAGCTCCACCTGAAAATTCGTCAAAAGACCTGAAAGTGTGAGTTTTTTTGTACTTCACTAGCAGTTTTGGCAACTTATTATAACATGCTACCCGTCTGGTAGTGTCAACAATGTATAAAGATGTCATATCACTCAATCCATTAATCAATCTCGTGATTTTCTCCTCTTCATTTGGAACCTAGGAAGGTTGTGTTAGAATTTGTCCTGAATTTTTTTATCTTATTTGAATTTTTATCATAATTGTGTTTTACTTCAAAAATGATTTCTTGATGGAAAATATTTTATTTGTAGAAAAGGACTCTACCATATTTATCCTATTCTTGGAGGAGAAGTTTTGGACTTCTATAAATAGAATATATTTTCTTCTCATACACAACACAATAACATTTACAATATAGTCGTTTTGAGTGTTTCGTTTAGGGAGAGATTTTTATGCTTTTATATTAGGTTTCTCATATGTGGGCCAATTGACAAAATCATATTATAATATTATTGTCTTTGTTTCTGATTTATCATCATTCAAGGTTTGCAATTGTTAGCTTCCACATGACGCCTTGATTATTTTGATTCTACAGATTGCATACTAGACAAAATTAAATATTGAATTGCTCAACTTCACATTAGAGCACATTTTCGCCAACAAGATAGAAGTTTTGCCATGAATATCTCCATGAATTGTGCCCAAGTGAAGGGTGGGAGCATAGCCAACATGTTATTCTTGTAATTCTTCTTGTAGAATTGTATTAATCTCCCTTAGGGAGTCTTTCTCATTAATACAAATATATATAATGTGTACAATGTTGAATCTTAATGGAATAAGGATCCTATATTTACCATAGTTATGATCCTATATTTATCATAATTATACACTACTATTAATTACAAAATATATGGTGAATATATGGTAATATTCACTAATACACACTCTCAGTCGGAGCGGGAGTAGGCCGGACGCTGAGATTGGATCTGAAGTCGATGAACAACTGCCGAGGAATCCCCTTTGTGAAAATATCTGCATATTGATACGAAGAAGGCACATGTAACACCTTAACATGACCTATAGCAACCTTCTCACGAACAAAATGTATATCCATCTCAATGTGCTTGGTTCTCTGATGCTGAACTGGGTTATGAGATATGTAGACCGCATATATGTTATCACATAAACCATAGAAGCCTTACGTAAGTCTACCATTTAGCCTTTCTAAAATGAGGTTTCAGAGCCAGCAGATCTCAACTACAACTTTTGCAACGCCTCTATACTCTGCTTCTGCACTCGATCGGAAAAGTGTAGCTTGCCTCTTGGCAGACCACGATATAACATTGTCACCTAAGAACACACAATAGACGGATGTGGAACACCGCGTGTCTGGACAACCTGCCCAATCGGCGTCCGTGTATGATATCAACGTGGTCGGTGCAGAAAGGTAGAGATGTAATTCAGAATCAAGAGTGTCCTTAACGTATCAAATGATACATTTAAGAGTTGTAAAGTGAGGCTCCCTGGGGGCATGCATGAATAAAAAAACCTGCTGAACAACATATGCAATGTTAGGCCTGGTGAATGTAAGATACTGAAGTGCACCTGCAAGACTCCTATAGATAGTGGGAACGGACACCGGATCCCCGTCAGCAGTACTGAGTTTCGACTTCGAGTCGACCGGAGTAGGCATGATTTTGCAATTCGCAATTTTTAGCAGGTACACAATTTCTTCCGCATACTTACACTGACATAGGAATATGCTATATGCAGATCTAGTCACAAAAATCCCCAAGAAGTAACTCAACTTTCCTAAGTCAGTCATAGCGAATTCGAATTTAAGCAGTCGAATGATCTCATTTTTCAACACATCAGAAGAAGAAGTCAGAACAATATCATCCACATATAATAACAAGTATGCAATGTCACTACCTCGATGAAAAATGAATAATGAATAATGAATGGTCACATCTACTACATACGAACCCAATCTGCATAATGTAAGTAGCGAAATGCTCATACCAAGCCCGGAGGCCTGTTTCAAACCATATAGGGACTTACGAAGACGACAAACATAATGAGGAGCCTCTGGATGTACAAAACATGGCGGTTGGTACATGTAAACTGTTTCTTTTAAATCTCCATGTAAGAATGGATTTTTCATATCAAGCTGATGAATCGGCCAGTTCTTACCCATACCTATGCTCAGAACAGTGCGAATAGTAGCCGGTTTGACCATCGGACTAAAGGTCTCGCCATAATCAATACCCTCCTGCTGCCCTATGTCATTTTCCATAAGTCTGGCCTTGTGGAGTTCAAGATCACAATTATCCCTAAACTTATGATGAAAGAGCCACATACAACGAATCACATTCACTCTATCTGGCCTCGGAACAAGATCCCACGGGCGCTGAGTGGTAAGCGCATCAAACTCATCACGCATGGCCGCATTCCAATTCAGGTCGAGTTTGGCTAGTTTTGGGTTTTTAGGTATTGGTGATATGAATTGTGTGGATAGGTTAAAGTGGACTTTGGGTTTGAAAATCCTGTGTTTGGCATGAGTTTCCATTTGGTGTGTGGGTACGGGAGCGGGAAAGTGGGTCTCGGGTCGTGGGGCAGTGGTAGTGGGTGGGGAGGGGTTTGACGGGATTTGGCAGTGTGGTGTGAGGCTGGGCAGTGGGTGGCGGGATATTTCGGGGGTATGCATGTCAGGGGGCGAGGTGACGGTATATTACGGGTGGTTGGGTGGGAGTGGCGATGCAGTGGTGGGGCGAGGCAGACGGTGGCGGGTGGTGTAGTGTGGTGACAGTGGTAGGCTGTGGCGGGATGTGTGTTCGGACGGCCGAAGGTTGCAGATTTTGTAGTGCATTTTGGAGTAGAGGGGAGGTGTCCGAGTCATCAAGGAAACCGTAATGAATGACTCAATTTTTTTTGGCTGTTGTCGAACGGGAAGACGTACTCAACAAACGTGACATGACGTGAGATTAAGATTTTGTCTGTGGATATCTCATAGCGCAAGTACCACATATGGTTTGACAGAAAACCGAGGAAGACGCACAGAGTAGAGCAAAGTGCTAATTTGTGAGGGATCATGGAGGCCAGATTAGGTAATAGAGATATAGTTGAATAATATCTTTATGAGGTGAGGGGATAACAACAAAAATGAAACTACGAGAGAACTAAAATAGGGGCAAATCAAAGGCACTTCGGGATTGGGCATGGACGAGCCTCGACCGGATCTCCTCCGCTCCAATTTGTTTGAAAGTTAATCAATTTGGGGAGTCAAATAGTTTTTCTTTGACTACGATTTTTTCAGCTCTTTTAATATATTGTGAATTATTAATTATGCAGAATTATAGGACTTTTTATGTAGTTTTTTAAATATGTAAATTTTATTATAAATTATTTAAATAATCTGTTTAAAATTATGTTAAAAAAAAGTTATTTGACTCCTGTCAATGAGAAGTAATTACAACAATATATTATCCATATTCCTGTAATATACACGGTCTCGATTTCTTTATATACCGTGTATAAAGGTTCTATCTATAAAAAATGGCCGAATCTACTGTTTCCTATTTTGATAAAAAAAAAACATCAAATATGCCATGCATGGCAGTGATTCTGATGCCCACGATGGAAGGTAAAAATGACCTAAACACTATTGGTTCTGATTATTTGCACGTTTTCAAAAACATATATTTTCTCTAAAAAAAACAAGAATATGAAAAAATAGAAAATAAACTTTTTCGCAAAATAAGGAAAAACAATAAATTTCATAAATAACATCCCACGTTGATTGTCACCTCTCCATGCACCCTCAAGACTTCACTCAGTCTCCTACTCCCTGAACCCGCTCACCCCCACCTTCACCCATCCACCCCTTCTCCCCTGCCTTTTTGATATAGTCTATGCTTATGCGTTCAAATAGAGACGAATTTATAGGGCAATTTATGGTGCTCGTGAATCCACGATCTCTCCGAAAATTAGATATTTTATGTACATATTTTCTGAACTTAATTTAGTATTTTTTCGTTGACACTAAGATCTAAAAAGGCTAAATGGTAGACTTGGTTGAATCCGATATTATTTATCTAAAATAGCAGGGATCAATTCTCACTTGATACTTTTTTCCCCTCATTTTTAGTGGTGCGCTAGCCCTTGTTATAGAAATACTAAATCTGCCTTTGTATTCAGATGATCGACTCAGCCATCAAGTTGGGTTACTCGATTCTTGAGTATTTCCCAACTACAATCTCCACTGGCAACACTTTACTACTATCGACTCATGTACATAGTACAACAAGCATCAATTAGCAGAAATGAAAAGGTTTTAGGCCAAAACACCGCTTTAATACCTCCTAAATCAAAACAGGCATGCACACAAGGGTATAGAGTCTGGCCCAACCTGAACCCCTTCCACCCACTCCATACCCTTAATATTTATATGTCTAGATTATATAAGATGTTTTTGAAATGATATTTTTTGCTTACTTATTGAATACGTATCAAAAATAAATTAAACACTTATTTTCAGAATAATATTTTTCTTGCATAAATATTTTATTTCGAACCAGACACACCTTATTTTATTGAATGTTTTCCCTACTTGTGAAGGTTTGTGCCAGAGAAGTTTGAGGAGATTTTCAAGAAGTACGTACATAAGAATGCAGATTCTTTAACATCTGACGAAGTGGATGAATTGCTCAAGAAAAATAGAGAACCTAAGGACTACTTTGGATGGTACTGTTTATACTTATTTTTATTTTAGTTTATAATTTTTTTCTTATTGTCTATTACTCCATTTAATTTGGCTTAATACATATCGAAACATTAGAAGCTTACCTCTAAACTTTATTAGACACTTGAATTACCGTTTGTTTCATTTGAGCGCACTTGAAAACATGATAAAGTGTTTCTATTAGATTCTTTTGACTAAAAATTTGGAAAAGCTTATACATGTGTTTTCAAGCGGGTTACATAGATAAGTTAATTACTTAAAATATGTCAGCTTCTTTAATTATACACATTAACCTCAATAAATTATAAAAATATCAGGATTATTGTAATTGAGGCTGATGTGTACAATTAAAGATAGAATAATTTTTATATGGTTAACTTATCTACGTATAATGAACGTTTGATAACACGTGCATAAACTTTTCAGAAAGTGTTTAATAGGAATATTTTGTCATAAGTTTAAGTGCTCAATGGAAACAACTTATAGTTTGTCTAAATGAAATTTCGTGGTAAGTAAGTTTGAAAGGTTGTTAATATATTCTGCCATTTAATTTCCTTTTAACCGAAAAGAATTACATGGTTAAATATTAATAATCACTAGAGGTGGCAAAATTAGCCCATAAAATTATAACCCGCCCAATCCACTCAAGCTTGTGCTGGTTATTGATCTGCCCATTTTTTTAGTTTAGCTCATTTGTGCCCATTAAAATTTGGGTTGACATTTAACCCAAATTGATTCATGAGAAATCTTGTCAAAATATTTTTAAGGATGATTTTTATTTGATATGTTATATATAGCAATAATAAAGAAAAATAATAATTCTATTAGGTACTGTTAAGAGTCACATCGGATATGAAATGAGAACATGAGCTCCTTATGGACTTGGACAATCCTCGCCTTAAAAGCTAGCTTTTGGGGTTGAGTTAGACTTAAGATCTATTCCTTCATGGTATCAAAGTCAGACACATTTCAATTCTATGTTCACCGATGTTGGGTCCTCAAATTATGTCATCCACGCTCCAGTTAACGGGGTCTGGGCGTGCGGGGGAGTGTTAAGAGTCCAACATCGGATATGGAATGGGAACATGGACTCCTTATATGGACTTGGACAATCCTCACCCTAAAATCTAACTTTTGGGGTTGAGTTAGACCCAAGATCCATTCTTTACGGATACTAAAAAATTATAAAAGAACAAATAAAGCAATTAATACTATTAGGCGAATTGAGTTCTGACCCGCTTATTCTCATTTCATCCCAAGTAACTTTTGGGTGGATCAATAACTTGCCAATTTATTAACTCAGCTCATTTTGATCCGCTCATTTACCCCCTCTAGTAATCATAATTTTTTTTTTGGTGTAGGCTTAATGGTATGACAGATTGGAGGCTTCTATATAGTGTGGGGAAAAACAAGGATGGTGTTTTGACTAAAGAAGCAGTACGAGCTGTTTATGATGGAAGCCTTTTTGAACAAAAGGCAAGAGAACTTGCTAATATGAAGATGAAGTCAAGCTAGTTGGTGCACAAAAATGAACATGATGCTTTTTATTTATACATATAGTTGCTACCTTTGGGTTTGTTGTTCTTGTTTGTTATTTTAGTTTGATACTTCACTCAATTCCTGATTTCATTTATTTTCAGTTTTATTATATGTAAGTTACCTTTTAACAGGGAAAAATGGCCCTAAAATAAAAAATAATGAAAAGGAATTCGGTCCAAAGAAATATTCAAATCATTTGATGGAAGCCAAACCCTAGTGGCAAGAACGTTAGCATGAGAGCTTGCCATCTTCCTAACTCTTTAAGCTCTGAGTAAACACGGTTTTATATTATACACAATTGTAAGGTTTGAATAGTTTTTCATGGAGATTCCTTTCATTAATCACAATATATATATTTGTACAGAGATTGATTTCTAATACAATAAAAATCCTAAATTATCTTAAATATATATCTATCATAATTACAAAATATATAAAAAATATTTGCTAATAACAATAATCCCTTTCCTTCTTCTCATATGGGACAAAAGTCTCATTTCTCAGTTACAACATAACTCAAAGGTCATGAAATTAAACCTCATTCACACCAAAACCCGGACACTTGTCAGCGGGAGTGGCTAGTGAGTTAAGTACAATTTACTCCCAAAGTTCATAATAAGTTTTCACATTAACATTTTTATTTTGATCCAAAATATGTATTTTTTTATATAATTAAGAAGAAATTAACTTTATTTTTTCAGATTTACTCTTATTTACACATCCTAAGAAGTCTTTCAAATTACTTCAATTATCTATGATACATATCATTAAATAAGTTCAATAATATGCAAATTTTAGTTAAGGGTAGTTTAGTTTACATATGTTTTTCTTTACGAGTTACTATTTTCTTAAGAGGTGTGCTAAAGGCTAAGTAAATACTTATTATGGATCGGAGGGAATATATTATTTTCAATCGAAAACTTTAGTTCTCATAAATTTTGTCAAAGCATAAGTCATGTGATTGCTATGAATTGAAAGGCTGTAGCTGCTACATACTCAAGTTCTAATTCAAATTCAAGACTACACGACTTGAATTAAAATACTACTCAATTAAATTCAAAAAAGAAGCGATCAAAAGCCTTCAAAACAGTTTATAGAAAGAAATATAAAAGGATATTTTCTTCAGACTTAAGAGAAATTATAGAGATTGTACGACACGACACTTTATACTTGAAAATTTAAAATTACAATTCGTTTCATTTTTCTCGTCTTTAGCTTTGCAGATGCGAAATTTGTTATATTACACATTGAGCTATGTGAAATGCGCACTTGCACAATTTCACTTGCAATAACAAAGATTTCAAAATATTTCTAGCAAAAGTTGTTCTTACTTTAACATAGATACGACATATAATAAAATCCACCTGATGATGAAGAGTCAATTATTGAACATCATACCAATTACTTGCCCTACTTCCACTCCAATATTGAATATCTCACTTTTGCTACTGCAATCCTTTGACGACGATGATGAGTCTGAAACTACGATTACTTTAACTCCTAATTCATGCGAAAACTTCAAAGTTCCAAAACTTTTGCTCTGATTTGAATTATTTCGAAGCACTGAAAAATTACATTCTTCTTTATAAAAAGGACGTAGAGTGAGGTTTAACTCGCCAACATATTTGTCGTGTGAGAAACTCCTTTGGCAAAACAACTCAGTGACAGCAGGAACATCTTCTTTTATGATATCTTCCTCGGCCACAATGAAGCAAAGTGTGTTATTCCACTCAGGATTCGTCTTGTTTACAAGATCCACTCCCGTGCACTTGCTCTTTCCTGATATTGAAACCTTCGCGTAAACTTTCATTTCCCCAAAATTTCGAACATCTACAAGGTTGCTAGCAGAATGGACGGTAAAATAGAAATATCTTCCCTTCATATTATGAGTTACAAGTAAGCAATTTTTTTTTTGGTGACAACTTTGTTGGAAATTTGTCTTTGGTGGGGAGGTGCGTCCACCCGTATTTAATGACTTAAACACTAGGGTTCCGCATGTTGGAGGCTTTGTCTCTTCACACGTGCATAATCTACTAAGTGAGTAGATGGCCGTAGGGCCAAAGATCGTCAAATTTCGTTAAGAAATGAAAGAGATATTGGTCTACGAAGTAAGGTATTTGAGGCATGAAAATATGGTATGGGACAAATCTACCACATCGGTGGAAAAATGAAGAATTGTTCTCTTTATAAGTCTCAAAATTGGCTAAGGGTTTGGGACCCCAAGGGTTAACCCATGTGTTTGAAGGAGGGAGGACCTAATGTGCTTGGGTTCAAGGCTACACGCGCGCCGCCGCCGCCCGCCCGTTCGGTCCGGGCTCGGGTTTCTTATGATAGACCCCCAAATTGTTTAATATTTACAGTTTGGTCCCTGGAGTTTCTGAAAAGATGAAATTGGGAACGACGGAAGACAGAATGGGCTTAAAATCCAAACAATACGAACCTCTACGGTGGTAACCCAACCATACTGACTGGAGATCCCAAGAATTTGGTTCAATGGGAAAACTAAGCTACAAAAGGTTCAGTTGAGCGCTTCGGTGGAAGCAAGAGCACTTTGGATGATGATTTCTGTAGGGAAACATGAATCCAAGGATGTTCCCGCGATAGATGTTAAAGTGCTACCTGCATGGTGGGTAAATGTTAAGCTTCCAAACCTTTAATGATCCTCAAAAGGTTAAGGTTGGGGAATCTTTTAATGATTCCTAACACTTGTGAAGTGGGGTATAGCAGGATACTTGTAGGAGATCACATATTTAAGTGCGAGGACATGCCGCCTCAAATGAACGCACTTAAGAATCCAAGTGTGTCCATGGCCACAATGGACAAAACAATAAGAAGAAAAAGAATAAGAAGAGTTATTGTGTTGGTATCATTGTCTTGGCTTACACTAAGCACTGACGGTTCAAGATATCACGTTTACCGTGCAGTAAGTAAGTCCGATGGTATTCAACTAGGGAAAGTTCAAAGCAGAAACTACCTCTACTGATGCAATATTCTTTCGCTGAAAGTAGGCACCTTGTGTGTGCGCCAAAATCTCTTTCAAGAGGGTATTGTTGGAAATTTGCCTTTGGTGGGGAGGTGCGTCCACCCGTATTCAATGACTTAAACACTAGGGTTCCGCATGTTGGAGGCTTTGTCTCTTCACACGTGCATAATCTACTAAGTGAGTAGATGACCGTAGGGCCAAAAATCGTCAAATTCCGTTAAGAAAGGAAAGAGATATTGGTCTACGAAGTAAGGTGTTTGAGACATGAAAATATGGTGTGGGACAAATCTACCACATCGGTGGGAAAATGAAGAATTGTTTTCTTTATAAGTCTCAAAATTGGCTAAGGGTCCATGTGTTTGAAGGAGAGAGGACCTAGATGTGCTTGGGTTCAAGGCTAAGCCCACACGCGCGCCGCCGCCGCCCGCCCATACCTTCCGGTCCTGGCTCTGGTCTCGGGTCGTGGGTCATGGGTCATGGGCTTCATCTGATAGACCCCCAAATTGTTTAATATTTACAGTTTGGTCCCTGGAGTTTCTGGAAAGATAAAATTAGGAACGACGGAAGGCAGAAAGTTTCTACCTACCGTTTGGGTTGGTTTTTGGAACGTTGCAACATTAATCATCAGCCATTATCTGCTAATTAACTCCCTCGCTAATGGCCATAAACAAGTCATTACTTGGCAGATTAATGGCCATACTAATGGCCTTAAACATCCATTACTTGGCAGTTGAGGAGTCCCTCCCTTATGCTATATATTGGTGTCTTTTAGCACAATTGAGACTCGACTTCAACATATATACACAGAGACAAACAGAAAGAGAACAACTGAAAATTCTGTCAAAAACGTGAGCAGCAGAAACGTGTGGACAAACAGAAAACTCTTCCTTCATTTTCCATTCTTCAGCAAGTTGTTTCGTGTTTGTTTTCTTCGTCAGAATCAACCTATTTTCTTTGTAGGGTTGATTAGTTATTGTTTCATCTTCGAAGACTATTGCCCGTTAACGTAAAAGCATATATACGGGGCAATCTTGTCTTAAAGACAGAGAGTCATCTCTCGACTCAGCACACAGTTGTAACAATCCAGATTTAGTGTTTCTTGATTTCAGGTTATCAAGATTCAAGACTCAACAAGCTTGCGGCAGTTCTGAACATTGGCCTATTTGTTTATCCTTTCGAACACTTGTAATATTTATTTACTTCCCGTACTGCTTTACAATATCCAACAATTATCCAATAAGTTTAAGACAAGATTTGTATTAGTGTTCGAAAGATGTCGGTCAAAAGTTGTGTGACCAAATCTGGATATGGCTGTGGTCTTCTGGTAGAAGAGAGTTTTGATTATGGGTGATTGGTCCAACCCGAGATGGGCACACAACCAATATACACAACCTGTGATGGGTAGAAGAGAGTTTTGATTATGGGTACACAACCAATATACACAACCTGTGATGGGCCAACCCGAGATGGGCTTTCTGCCTTCTACCGTGTTGGGCTGTATCTGAAAGCACCCGTGATATACACCATGTACACCAAGTGTATATCACGAGTATATACCTTGCTTAACGGTGTTTTCAAGCATCTTGTCAAGTACTCCATAGCTAGAATAAATAAGTAAGGAGACAAGGGATCTCCTTGTTTTAATCCTTTTTAGCCTCAAAAGGCCTACTAGGACTCCTATTTAGTAAATATTGAGTAAGAGACTATTTTAATGCATTCCATAATCCATTGGATGTACTTCATGGGAAAAGCCAGCCACTGTAGTGTTTGCTTCAAAAAATACCAGTCTAATGAATCATATGCCTTCTGCATGTTCAATTTAATCATGCATCTGGTGACAACCCTTTTCTTTCATATCCTTTGACAAGTTCATGGCTAATAATGATGTTGTCAGTTAGAGTTCTTCCGGGCACAAAAGCTGATTGACAATTATCAATAAGCTTGTAGAGGATAGTACATCAAGAGATTGGCCTATATTCCTTTATAGTAACATGTTAACTTTAGAAATCAAAGTTACTGAAGTACAGTTTATATGCTTGAACATGATCCAGTCTCAAAGAAATCTACACTCCAAGCTTTCTTAAAGAAATGTGCATTCAGACCATCACACCCTAGTGCTTTATCATCATCTATCCCAACTAGAGCTTGTTTCACTTCCCCTTTAGTAATTGGTAGGATTAATTCCCTCCTGCTATTCACCATTCAATACATGTCCTATCCTAATTATGTTTGGATCAACTGTTAGAATTGAATCAGCATGTAATCCCTTGTAAAACCCTATCACCTCTTCTTTAGTCTCCTCCGGCTTAGTAAGTTGAACCCCTTGTGCATTATTGACAATATTGATGTGATTCTGTGAGTATCTACTATTTATACTTGCAAAGAAGTATGCTGAGTTTGAGTCTCCTTGTAATCATCTTACTCTTGACTTTTGCCTATAAATGCTTTATTCAATCCTACCCCATTTCTCCATCTGATCTTTCAATTCCTTCTCTTGGGCTATCAACTGAATATCCTGCATTTGATTTCCCCTCAGTTCATGTACTGATTGTAGGGTTACCCCTTTAAAATGTGCAACACACAACCGTTTCATCTCTTGTTTTACATGCTTTAACTTTATCCAGACCCTATGCATACATACAACATCAGAATAGCAGATCCACCCATTAGCCACCAGAGAAACAAACTGTTCATGAGCAGCTAGACAATTAAAGAACTTGAAAGGTCTAGCACTTTCTCTAGTTGTCCCAGCCAGTTTAAGTTTTAGAGGTGGGTGATCTGAAAACTATACTAACATATTTATCCGGGATCCCGAGCATCCATTCATCATTCACCACAGCCTTATCAACTCTGCTATAAGTGTGATTATTTGTTCAAATATAATCTCTACCGTAAGTCTTAATCTCGGTCATCCCTACACGACTTAGGAAATCTCTGAAATCCTTTGTTTCCATATCTTGAACAGGTGATCCTACAGGTTTATCCTCAGCATAGTCTCTCATAGCTATCGATGGCTCCTGTACTGCAGTCACCAGTTGCCTAAGGTATAATCCTTTCCTATCCTTTATTGTATGCAGTCTATTGATGCTAGAGAAAGTGATATCCATATTTGTTGCATATACCTTTATTACACCATGTATTACTTGAGCACTCATAGCTAGCAACTGGACATCCTTTCACTCATCTTGAATTAGCATGGATTGGGCTGGAGTTGGATTTAATTTCACCTGAGGTACTGTCCTTTGCATTTGTGGTTGTTCTGTGCTCTTCTTACTAGCCGAAGCTTGTTTTGCTTTATTGTTTCCCATTTTCTTAGCTGCTTAGGCTTTTGCAGCTATTCCTTAACACAATTATGTCCTACTATAAAGAAGGTGTCATAATATTCAGGCTCTCAGTCATAGAATCACTCTACCATTTGGTTCCTTTACTTTCAAATTTTGTGCAGCCCCTTAGTAATGTCCATCTCTACTAGTAGTCGAGCAAATGAAATCCTTACATTATTTGTTGTACAATCATCCACAAAGAGAGGATTACCCAGTGTACTTCCAATACAACTTAAGGACTTCCTGCTCCAACAACTTAAAGGCAGATTAGGCAACTGCACCCAGATTGTCAAGCTTTAACAATTACAGGCCTACTATTAATCATATGGCGGTCCTGAGAACAATACATCATATTGTTCCTCTAAACTCCCAAATCATATCACAAAATAATCTTCATTGTGATAGGAAATTTTAGGTTCTACCTGAAAGTTCCGGTTATCTTTCAAAAATCTACCAATTTCTCCTAACATGCGCCGAGAGAAAAGATTTTTCAAACACGTAATTACTTATTTGTAAAATCAACTTCAACATTTTAAAATATTTTTCCGCACTGGAATATGCTTATCAATTATTTTTAATCATTTAACTCAAACGGGCTCTTAAAGAATCAAGAAAATGACTTTCTTCTGGATGAAGTACAGAAAAATAAGTTCAATGAATAATAGTCCACACTGATTACTTACCTCTCCCTCCCTCACACACACACACTATTACTCTAATCTTCTTTTTCTCTCATTTCTACCTTTCAATGGTGCAAGATATTGAGTATCAATGGCTAATAGTGATTGAGTCACTATTTATGCACTGCCTTATATTTATGTTCCTATAATTCATTTCCAATAACTAATTGCAGTGGGTTGTTAATCTAAGTCATTGAGTTCCTTGAATTATGGCTTTGTTGAGGAATTACTAGTCCGATTAGCTCAAATTCTCTTGTAATTTCCTTTCAATTGATTAATAATTGTAGTGGAGTTGCTTAATTAAAAAAGACAACCATTTGGTTTTTTTCATGAATAACGAATTCATTGTACTTTTAAAATTGTCGGATCTCTTAATATTTGTTGATATTAGTAGGATTCAACATATTATCTATATTTTGTGTCAAAAATACTAGATTATGATGAGCCCAATATATATATATATATATATATATTTTGGTTGGAAGCCATCTACCCGAGCTTTTACCTCTCGAGGTCTACCATATTAATTTAATAAATAAAGTCAGTAAGATGGGAGACATAAAATTAAAACCTCCTGAACATGAGCAATGTACAAAGTACTATATGTCATGTCAAAGACATGATGAGCTCAATATCGAATGATTGAATCTGTCGTCGACTATTAGAGGCAAATTATAAAGTAGAGATAATAGCACTGTTGGTCCTCAATATTACTTGTAAATTTTGATGTTGGTTCTTTATATTTTACTAAGTATATTCAACCTTGAAATTTTTAAAATGTATGTTTTTGACTCTTTTACATAAGAAATATGTTAGATTTAGTTTATTTTTAAAACTATACTACTTTTAGATATGAAATGACTTTTCAAACTTAACATAACACAATAGATAATTAAATGATTTAAGAGTTAATAATTTATTAAATTCCTAAAGATTCACAAACAGAGGGATTAAAGTTGCACATTTTGATTAATTAAACATTAAATGTACTTAACCAAATCTCACAAACTAAAATTAGAATCTATCAATAATTCAGGGACTAAAATCGCAAATTACACGTTGTTTGCTTGAATATTTATTCGTTGATATAACGAAATAAACATGATACAACGGTTTAATAACACTTTCAGATATGAAATGACATTGCAAACTTAACATAACACATAAATAATTAAAAAATTTAAGAGTTACTCTTGAAGATTAAATTTCTGAAGATTCACAAACAAAATGATCAAATTTGCAAATTTTAGTTAATTAATAGTTAAATGTACCTAACTAAATATCACAAGAACTAAAATTAAAATCTATCAAAATTCAAGAACTAAAACCACAAATTGCCCGATATAGAAAAGATTGATTTTGATATTTAATTTTCTCTCTTGATGTATAAAATAAAAAGGGGCATTCAAATACAAAACATCACTGAGGAGGTGGTGCATTTGCAACCATCAAATTATTCCCACCACCACCATCTATGCAATTAAGAATACATTCATAATAGTCCCCCGGGCATTAGGGCTGGCAATTTCACCCTAACCCGATCGGGTGGATGATATTCATCGGGTCGAATTCGGGTGGACATACATCCAACCCATCACCCGACCCATCCATCCACATGTTTATAAATTAGTTATTTTTTGTGTAGTTCAATGATAACATATCCCTGACTCATGTCGTTACTAGTACTTGGTTTTATTTCCAATAGTTGTCTTTATTTTTCTAAAGTGAATGGAAATTCTTTTTCAATTTCAACATGACAATAACGATGATTCCTAGTATCAAAAATGTTATTTTTGTACTACATTATACATAATTGACATTTTCTATGTTGAACATCGCTCTATATATGACTATAATTGTTAGCAATATAATAGGTTGAGGAATATTACAATGGGATCAAGATCAAATTATAATGGTAAAGCAAGATAGTATGAAAACTGAAAAATAAATCAAAAGTACCAAACTGACTGTGCTATAATTTTCATCTGCGAAGCACCCGATCCACCCGTGGATGATGGGTGGATCGGATGTGGATGAAGAAAAAATAGGGTGGTGGATAGATGGTTGGCGGGTGGAGGCGGATTGAGCTCCACCCGATCCACCTTCGATCCATTGCCAACCCTACCGGGCATAGCTGGATGGCAAAAAAAGGTGAACTTAAAATTCAGCTGGAGGCCTGCAGCGTGGGTTCGAATCCTAGTGAGAGCACTTTACTCTCTACTGGAATAGGACCTTGAGGGACCTGTACTACTATCTTTAGGAATAGTCTATCGTAAATCAGGAAGCTGAATATATATATAAAAAATACATTCACAATATGTAGAACCATCACTTGCTGTTATATATAGAGAGGTCAGACAATATTTATGGTAAAATAAAACAAATTAAGATATGGGAGAATCAGGATTTTTCGCTAAGGAAATTCAAAATATAAAGAAATAAATATATGAAGAATTAAACCAAGAAAATTCAGCATCTATTATATGTATATAAAAAAATAATGTTAATCTAATGTATACAATCTGATTTTTCAATGAAAGGGATTCGGATGAACCATTGCACCCCCTACTCCGCTTATGCCGACTTCTGTTTCTTTTTTGTTTTCCATGAATCGGAGTACGAGGATCAAAGTACTTAATTTTAAGTATGAATTCAGACATAAAATCTTTCAGTTTTTAAAAATAAAATTTACATATTCGAAAATTATAGAAAAAATATAATAAATCAAATTAGTTAATAATTCAAAACATTAAAAAGATGTTCAAGAAAAGCATGATCAAAGAAAAACTTATTTGATTGTTCAAATTGTAAATGTGCCAAACAAAGGGGTGGGGAGGGGGGAGGGGGATAATTGTGTAATAGTTTTCATGTAGCGTGATATATATTAAAAGAAACATGATTTAACGATTGATAAATTTTATAGTTAAATAGCAAAATCTATTGCTAATCTTACTTAGATTAGTGATAGATTAGCAGAAAAATTTGTTAGCTATGACAACGATAGATTAGCGACAAAGTTCATAGCTTCGCAGATAATTTCAATTCTTTTTTGTTGTAATTGTTTACTCTTTGTACAAATCTTGGAAGAGAAGAGACAGAATAGTACCTGATATAAAAGCCATAAGGATGACAACGAAGAGTATGTTGATGAATTTTGCCATTTTGAAAATTCGTCAATAAAATTTACTAAACAATTTCTAGTATTCCTTCTTATATACTATGTCGTTGGACAAGAAGATGTTAGAAAATCTGGTATATTAATTTACTATCCTGTTTGTGTTACCAATTGTATAAGGATAATCGGATTTCATATTTTACCCATTTAATAGTTTACAAGTATAAGAATTCACAATATATATGGAATAATCATTTTTCCTAACAAAGAGGACAAATATTTTGTTTAGTATTTCCTCAGAAAATATCAATAGCATAATTTTCTTTCCAATTAAAGAGGGCATTTTTTTTATTTTACACGGAAAGTTTTAAAAGTTGAATTCATAAAATGCACCTAACATTAAATTCCTTACGGTTTGTCAACAATAGATATGTAATTTTTTTACACTAGCTGTAATATGATGCTATATAATTTACACTCTAGTATCTTTAGCAAGAAAAAAAAAACGAAAAATAGTCCAAATATAAAGCTGTCTGCTGCACTTGCTAGCCACTTCTCTTGATCATTTTTCTTTGATATATATACTAGTAATAATGAACAAATAATGCGTAATATTATTTTATAGTAGGTGGCTTACGAGTCATTTTCATCATAATCCGAATCATTATTCTTTTTATCTTAATATACTACATTTCAATTTGACTTTTGGAATGTTTAACAGACAAAAAAAAAAAGCCAGACATTGTATTTTCTCTTTGAATCCTCCATTAGCAGCCTTTATATTAATTAATTAGGCCGCACAAAGACAATTGGCATCTAGATTCCTCCACTCTTTGTGCAATAGACTTTTAGAGCTTTTATCATTTTTTTCTGCTATCGTGTTATAGTGGGTTTTCTAATCTTGCCAACATTAGTTGTTATAGGCTGATATTTCGACATCAGCATTAGTAGGACCGTTGACACAAAGAACACGAAAAATACTTGATGAGATTATAGTTATTACCTTGGTATCAAAGAAGAGTTTGACTTGTAGAACTAGTCTTCTTTCATATCGAGCATCATGTTGTGCTTTAATCAGACACTCCCCTCGTGCTACAAGCAGAAAATTCTGAATAAATGGTAAGATATGAGCAAGCGTTCTCACATATATACCTATTACCGGGAGTCTTTCCTTACCTTAGCTGAGCCTTATGTTCCTTTACTACTCCTATGATCTTTTCTTGAGCACAACAATGAATTGATTATCCTAGTTGATCCTGATTTGACATTAGAAGCTAGGTGTTTTGGGGGTACAAAATGGCACAAAACCAAACAACATTTGTGAATCAAAAGCTAGTGTTTTTGGAGAATACTAAGGAAGAGAGTGTGATTTAATAGACTTGTTGAGATCAAAAGCAGAACTCATGGGTAAGGGAATTTTTGGAAGTAGCTACAAGGCAGAATTGGAAAATGGGAAAATTGTGTTTGTTAAGAGGTTAAAAGATTGTTCTTTGGATCAAGAGGAATTCAGAAAAAAGATTCAAGAATTGGCGAATTGAGTGATCATCAAAGCTTGCTTCCTCTAAGAGCTTATTATATTCAAAAGATGAGAAGCTTCTTGTATTTGATTACATGCCCATGAGTAGCTTGGCTTCCCTTTTGCATATTAAGTCTTCTAATCCCTTTTATTCTCTATAAGGAAAAATTTGGAGAACTATTTGTTTTGCATTTCTTTTTGAGTTTTAGTAGAAATGAGTTTTTGTCCTATACACCGATAGTTTAAAATATTATTATAATTGTAAGGTCCTATTTACGTGTTATAGTAAATGACTTTCTTATATTCAAAATTATAAATCTCCGAATTTTAAGAAGATTTGTCTGTAAATATCATTTGAGTAACCTTATAGTGTAAAGGAAAAAATATTACACTAATGGTATATATAACTTAAATGTTTCATTTTTACCGTCTAAGATCCCTCTCCTTTCCCAAGGAAGCAATGATTTGAATGTCAAGATCAGGGACTCTACAACTTTTATTTTGCCAACAAACTTCAAAATTCTCTTTAAGGTCAATGAGAAAGAGTACAACACCGTCAAATATTTCACGTTGGCTGAGAGAATGTGTTGTTCTCTTCTTATATGATCTTAGAAAATCATTATCTCATGAGTTAACTTTTGAGATTGAGTTAAATGAGGGATGTATTTATTTACATGGTATCATAACCAAACTCAATCATTTATTGGTTTACTCAATATTGATCGCCCATATTATGTTATCCGCACTCTAGGTGTCAAAGTCTAGAAGTGCGGGGTGGTGGTGTCAAGTATCCCATATTGAGTAAAAAATGTGTTATTATCTCCTTTTATGATTTTGAGCAATCTTCAATCCATGAACTAATTTTTGAAGTTGAGTTAGATTTAAGGTGCATTTTCTTTTTCAGAAGTATATTTATAAAAATTCTTGAAGATCTTCACATAACTGGTAAACCATGGACCTGTTTTACTGTCATATATACCTTTTTCAATACATTCTTGACAATCAATCTTGTTTTCCTAATTTTCCTTCACCTTACATTATTGTTGAAATTAACTTCACATGTTACATAGAAAATGGAGGGGCTAAGAAATCCCAACTCATATGTGAAGTAAGGACTCGAATCGCTTATGGAGTCGCTCGTGGTCTCGAATTTCTCCATACTCAGGGCCTAACGTTTACCATGGTAACATAAGATCATCCAATGTTCTACTCACCAATTCTCTCTATGCTCGTCTCTCAGACCAGGGATTATTCAGACTTTTCATGACAAACGCCACGTTAATTGTCCTCAACGCGGGCTATCAGGCGCCAGAAGCGGGATATGCCTATGACGTTTCTCAAAAATCAGATGTTTACGGCTTCGGTGTCCTGTTGTTGGGATTATTGACCAGTAAGGCCCCGTTTGACGCCATTGGCAAGAACAGAAGGGTTGATTTTGCCTAGTTGGGTTCGAATAATGTTCCAAGAAAAGCCTATTATTGATGTTTTTGACAAGAGTATGCTGCAAAATTACCAAGAATTTGGAGATCAAAATGGTTCAATTGTTACAACTAGCAATTTGTTGTACTTTCAAGAATCCTAATAAAAGGCCCTCAATGGTTGCAGTGGGTAATCAAATAAAGAAGACTTGTAGTTTTAAATCATGATGATTGTTATTATTCGTTGATGATCATTGAGAACCATTCTGAAATTCTTAGGTTCATGAACTCTAATGACTAGAAATTATAATACTCTGTGTACATTGATTACCATGAATCATTTCAATTCATTTTTGCCCAATTTTGTACTTCGGGTAAAACAGAGACGGTATATATTCTCCTTAATGAGATTTAGTTGGTCATTAGCACTTCCAGTCCTTCATCCGTTGAATCACTTTTGGTTGTCTATTGTAACTCCCAAATTGAAAATGGTTTTTTTTTTTCAATTAGCGACTCCCTCCGTCATAATTTATGTGTCAATGTTTGACTATATACGAAGTTTTTAAAAAGTTTTTTTTGTAATTTAAAACAAGTCATATATGTGGCTATATATGATTACATAGAGTATAAATGAAAAGTTTTAAAAAGCAGCTTTGGGGGTCTTGTCGCATCGGGAATCACTTAAGTCATACATTTTTGGAGAAAGTCATGAACCATCAGTTGCCTTTTGAATCAAAGTAGCGACAAGTTGATTAATTATTTTTAAATAAGTATAGTATTCTTTTTGAGATAAATTAAAAAAAAAATGTGACAAATAAATTAGAATAGAGGAAGTATTAGTTAAGCGATAAGAAGTCATCTCTATGTTTGTGGCTTTTACATGGGGATCGACTTTTCTAGTTTTCTTTCCTTTGGAAATTCAATCATATAGTGTGAACAGGATTCTTGTCTAGATCATTATAATCAGATAGAAACCATCTAATATAAACAGTTGAACATATCCAAAGTCAACTTTTACATTATAAGCAAAAACAACTACTGTATGCCTATTTGGAGCTTTTCACAGAGGACTCGAACATGTTCCTTAGTGCTTTTTTACCCCCTTTGTTCCAAAATTTAAGGAGACGTGCATCATATATTCCCACGATAGATCGATCATGTTACGTTCCTTGAAGTTTTAATTATTTTAATTTTTGATATTATGTGTTGGAAGTTAGAGTATGATGCTTGATTTTGCTTATGGATGGTCATTTGAGGGTTGAAACTGAGTTGTAGTTGAAACTTGAAACTATGTATAACAAAATAAAGAAGATGAAATTTGATGTTTTCAAGTGGAGGGGTTCAATGCTATTGCGCCCTCGCTGCGTGCCTCAACAAATGTTTGAGTTGATAAGTTATGGTTCAAAAGCTTACATGTTGCATGCATCCACTCAGTTCCGACTCTAAGAAAGTCACTCACACTGTGTGAGTCACATATATGGGCGCACCCAAGAAAAAGGCATGGATTCACGTGCACCCATGCTCTCTTCGTTAGACCATATATAGTAGTATTATAGTTTCTCTGTGCGTAATCTAAAATCAAGAAGTCCTACCTGTGGGATTGATGGTTCAATTGTCATGTCCATCTTGCGTTTTACTTAAGTACTTTTTTGCCTTAACTTTCTTTTTTTGTTTGATGAAGCAATATAGGGAGAGAAAAGGGGACATACATATGATGTTTATTGACCTAGAAAAAGCATACGACAAAGTCCATAAGGAAAGCTTTATGGAAATGTATGGAGGTTATGGGTTATGGAGGTTATGGATATACCTATATATTACATTAAGGCGATTAAGCACATGTATGATGGAGTCAAGACATGGGTGAGGACAGTGGGAGGAGATTCAGAGCACTTCCCAATAGGGATGGAGTTACACCATGGATCAACTCTTAGCATGTTTTTATTTGCTTTGGTGATGAATGAACTGACGTGGCATATCTCCAAGGGGTGGTTCCATTTGTATGCTATTTGAAATACATATATAGTATTGATTGATCAGATACACTGAGAGTTAACAATAAGCTGGAGGTTTAGAGACAGATCCCTAGAGTTTAAAGGGTTCAGGTTAAGTAGGACTAAGACAGAGTACTTGGAGTACAAGTTCAGTGACGTAACTCATGAAGCAGCTATGGAAATGAGGATTGAGACTAAAGTCATCTCCAAGAGAGGAAGTTTCAAGTAACTTGGGTCAATAATCCAAGAAAATTGAGAGATCGATGATGATGTTAATTGTTACACATCTTATCGAAGCGAGGTGGATCAAATAGATGCTCGCATTTGGTGTATTTTGTGATAAGAATGTGTCACCAAGACTTAAAGATAAGCTTTATAAAGTGGTTGTCAGACTAGCTATATGTATGGGCGGAATATTGGATGGTCAAGAACTCGCACGTCCAGAAGATGAAAGTAGCGAAAATGAGCATATTGAGATGGATGTGTGGGCATACTAGCAGAGATATGATTAGGAACGAAGATATCTGGGATAAGATAGGAGTAGTCTCTGTGGTGGACAAGATAAGGGAGGTAAGACAGAGATAGTTCGTGCATGTAAATAGGAGATGCTTAGATGCCTTAGTGAATAGGTGTGAGAGATCGACTATAGTAAGGAGAGTTAGAGGTAGGTTAAAGAAGTATTGGCGAGAGATGATAAGACAAGACATGACACATCTGTAGTTTACTGATGATGTGAACCTATATAAGAAAAAATGGAGATCGAGGATTAGATAGAAGGTTAGTAGGTAGTCGATCGTTGTCTAGCTTTCTTATCAATATTATTGTTATTACTTTCCTACTGGATTTTTCTATCTTAGTATTACTAGATGTTTCTTTTATTTCAGTTATCATATTATTTGTTATTGCTACTGTTTCTCTTCTCCGGTGATCTTTTATATAAATCTTTTATATAAGTTACTTGAGTCGAAGGTATATTGAGAACAACCTCTCTACCTTCACAAGATAGCAATAATGAGATTATATTGAATATATTATTGTTATTTATTCATTCAAATTTCTAAGTCTAATACAATAAAATTTGGGGAGGGGACAAGAGGTGGTGACAGAAAAAGGAGTGAGGAGGGGATAAAATAGGATTGGGCAGTGAGATTGCGTGTCAAGTCCTCATTGATATGTCACGCTATATGGGAGATGTTGTCTATGAGAGAGGGTATATATGAGAAGGATATTTTTAATTTTATAATGTCTGGGAAGGAATAAATCATTTTCGCATAGTAGAGAGATATTTTAGTCGAGATTTTTTCGGAAACCTCTCTGTCTCCACGAGATGTGAGTATGGTATGCTTATTTTCTATTCTCCTCAAATTTCATCTTATTAAATTATATTGAGTATGTTATTATTGTGATTCCATAATAAAGAGATATTTTTAACTTTTTTCCCATTTTCAAATCTCCCTAATCAATTCACCAAACCTTATAGCACGTATGGTTTGTGACCCACCTCTACCTGCTGAGGTGGCCAAAGACAATACATGAACAATTCCATATTCCAAAATACCGTGTTCAAGAACATTCCACCCAAACGCTCCATAACATAAACACAATCCAATTAACTGATTCCTTACCCAAAAAAACAAAAAAAAATTCTTATTTCCACTTTCCAGTTATTTCTTTTTTCCCAATTTCCACCTCCAAATCCATCCTTCAAGAAAACCCAAGTTTTCCCTTTAAATTTCTTAAAGATCTAAAGGAAAATTTCCCATCTTTCTTGTTTTCTTGATATATATACAAATCTTCAAGAACCCCATATATATATATATATATATATATATATATATATATATATATATATATATATATATAGAGAGAGAGAGAGAGAGAGAGAGAGAGAGAGGTGGAATTATTCTTGAAATTTGATTCCAATTGATTGATTTGATTGATTTTAGCAAGTGGGTGTTCTTGAAAAATGGGTGATATGAAGGATAAAATGAAAGGGTTCATGAAAAAGGTCTCCTTTTCTTCATCAGGTAAGTTTAAAGGTCAAGGTAGAGTATTAGGTAGTTCATCTAATCCTTCCTTAGTACCCCCAAATCATGTTAATAATGTTTCATTACAACATAGGCAAAATCAACCTTTAAAGACTCAAACTTTGCCTCAAAAACAAAGTAAAGATTCAAGAATTGAGGTTAAATGTGATGATAAGAGTGAAAAAATGGATGGTTTTGATCCATATGGTGAATTAAATAATTTTTCATCACAAAATAGGCAAAATCAACCTTTAAAGACACAAACTTTACCTCAAAAACCAAGTAATATTGATTCAAGAATTGAGGTTAAATGTGATATTAAGAGTGAAAGAAAGGATGGTTTTGATCCATATGGTGAATTAATCACTTCAGGTGAAAGGAATCAATACGGGTATTCGCTTAATGTATATGAATGTCCTGTTTGTGGTAGTGGTTTTTTATCTGAAGAAGAAGTGGCAACTCATGTTGATAATTGTTTAAGTTGTGATGTTGAAAGTAAAGTTGAAGTTAAAAGTGAATTGGAAGGTTGTGTTAGTGTGTATTTTTCAGGAAAGCCATCAGATGGGTCGGTCGAGGTGGTTGTAAAGTTGTTAAAGAATATTGTAAAGGAACCGGAGAATGCCAAGTTTAGGAAAATAAGGATGGGGAATTTGAAGATTAAGGAGGCGATAGGTGATGTTGTAGGAGGAGTGGAGTTATTGGAGTTTGTTGGATTTGAGTTGAAAGAAGAAGGTGGGGAAATTTGGGCTGTGATGGATGTTCCTAAAGAAGAACAACTTGTTGCACTTAAGAATGTGGTGTCGCTATTGGAACCGAAGAAGGTTGAAGAGTTGGCATCGGTGTACGAAGTTAAGGCGAGTGAACCGGTTGTGCCGAAGAAGATTGATAGACAGGTAGAATTCGGATAACTTTGATAATAGTTTGGTTTTTTGGTTTCCATGTGTTGTTAAATTCCTGTATAGAATTTCATAGCTTTAGTTTTACTAGTGCTTGAATACTGAAACTCTTTGATACTACTGAATATTATTTTTCTTGATGCTTCAGCGATAAAATTTCCTTGGCGTCCAGTTATTTCTCTTATTTGAACATGATTTAGTACCTTGGCTATCTTTTTTATGTTTATTTAAATGATTTTATTACCAAGTGCAAACATTTACAGCTCAAGGAAAAACAAAACAAAATTCTCTAAGTCTGGGCATCCCCATTCTTAGATGTTAACTACTCAATCCCTATGCACTCCTACACACCTAGTATCTTGATATCACAGCAATCATAGTCTGCATCAGTCTTCTAGATACTTCATCCTAGAGCAGCTAGTTATGGATAGTAGTTAAGTTCATCCAGCCTTCTGGCCAGCCTTGGCTTCAATCTACCCCTACAAAATAGTTCCAGTGTAATCACTCTTGTGACGGTATCAGCTTGCCTTTGTTTGCTTTGAAACATTCTCAGGTTTCTCTCCTGCACCCTTTTTGAAATACCTTGCAGTAGGGGAGCTTGTCCCAAATAGTGGCTGCATAGGGACAGCTAAATAACAGGTGTGGTCCATGCTCTCATCCATTGCATTGCAGAGCACACATAGCTTATCTGTTGGAATGCCTCATCTAGCTAGTCAATCCTTGGTTTTCAGTCTACCATGTATAGCCAGCTGTAGGATGAAAATCCATCTAGGGGCCCCAAGACTGTTGCAAATTTACTTCCTCCATGGTATTTTGGGAAAACAACCTCTCAACTTAGTATACATGTCTTTGATAGAGAAGCAAGATAGTCTGAGAAAGTCATCAGGCCTCATGCCTTCCTCATTCATGTAGTTCTTAGCCTTCCATATCTTCCTTGTCATCCAAGCTGCCTGCCCAGGTTCATACTCTAAATTTGTCTCCCTTTCCAATAGTAAGTGTGCGCCCTTTACCCATAGTTTATCCTTCTTTTGACAAAGATTCCAGTGTAATTTACACACTGGTACCGTGTTCCATGTAGTAATATCCATGATATTCCATCCTCCAGCCACTCTAGGTGTACATACTTTGTCCCACTAAGGCTCTTCTTGATAGATCACAGCCACCTGTCCACAGATAAGTCCTACAAATTGATTCATCTTTTGAATCACCTTCTTAGGAAAGATGAAAATCTGTGACCAAGTATATTTGCATAGAAAAAAGAACAGTCTTGATGAGTTGGATCTTCCCAGCATATGGCAGAAATTTAGAGGTCCAAGTATTGATCCGTGCAAGCATTTTCTCAAGCAATGGTTGATACTGCCTCACCCCCATTGTCTTTGTACTCAAGGGAACGCCTAAGTATCTAATATGTAGATCTCCCTTAGGAAATCCCAGACTAGGCAAAACTTCTGGTTGTTCTTTTATGTCCATGCCTCCAATATAAATGGAGTTCTTATCCTTAATTTCAATAAGGCCAGAGGCACATGAAAACACCTCAAAACAGTCTTACATCAACTTGATTGATATCTTGTACCTCTGCAAAAGAGTAGAAGATCATCTGGATACGCAGTTGAACAATCTGTTACTTCTGGGAAAGGCTTAGTTGGTCTCCCATTGATAAGGTAGAATAGGAGGCAGTTGTTACACAATTCCTAATCTATTCAACAAATTATAAAGGAAAATTCAAACCAGTCGGAATTTGTTGTAACAAAGGCCATTCCGCTGAATCATATGCGTTCTGCATATCTAATTTGATCATACATCTAGGAGAAATCTATTTCCTTCCATAGCCTTTGTCAAGGTCATGATTTAAAAGGATATTATCAGTTATGGACCTTCCAGCCAGCTTCTCCTTATCAACTAGGAAATCCATTACCTTTTGCATTCTTGCTGTGAGGATCTTTGAGATTAGCTTGTATACCACTAAGCAACATGAGATAAGCGTATACTATCTTATACCGGTAAGATTCTTCACCTTAGGGACCAAGGTGACTGATGTGCAATTGACAGACCTGCCTAGAACACTTGTCTCAAAAAACTGAATAGCTGCTTTTGTTATGTCAGTCCCAAGGATCGTCCAGGTTCTTTTAAAGAACAAAGCATTAAAACCATCACACCCTGGGGCTTTTGTATCACCAATACTACTCAGAGTTGTAAGAACCTCCTCCCTGGGAATAGGTTCTGTTAATTGTAACTGCTGTGCTGGCTTCTAGTCAGGATAGGTCCCTCTTTCATCACTTCTAGCTTGATTGCATGTAGTTGGGTGGCAGCAGCTCCTTAGAGTCTCATATAGGATCTCTTAACAACACCTTCAATATCCTTGTCTGTATGAACTTTTTTTGATAAGGAAAAAGAAGTGTATATGCCAAGGTATTTGTTTGATGATGCGGGTGATGATGGATTATTGATATCTGTAATTGTTAAGTATATCTGTATGAACTAACTGTCCAAACTCATCCATCAAAGAGGTCATCATGTTTTGGCTATTTTACTCGTGCTTCTCATCAAGTAAAGCCCTTTCTCATGAGAATTGATAATTGATGTTTTCATCCTTATATAGCATTAGGTCCATAACTTCTTAAAAAATTAAAGGCTACTTTATTTATTATCAGCCAATTAATGAGGAAATACAGATCGATAGTTATAAGCTATAAATATCCTACGTTTTGCTATATTCACTTAGATATTTTAAGTGTTGCCCCCTATACTCATCGTTTAGTTTCTGTTGAGAATTTACCACAAGTACAACAAAACATTTAGTGAAAAATTATTACTGAGTCTGCAATCAACCAATAAATTTAGGCCCTTGGATCAAGTGACTAGGAAAGATAAATTACATTTGAATCTCCAGTAATATTTGTTCAGGTGTTTCTACTTATGTAGTTCAAATGCTACTTTTAGCATTTTTGAACTGGAGTTATCACCAGGTCTCTTTTAGCCAATTGATACTCCGCTTTTTGAATTATGATCATTTTCTGTATGTATGAATCTGTACCAGGACCCCAACTTGTTTTGGACTAAGCCGTAGTTGTTGTATAAATCTATACTAGGAAAGAAAGTTTTAGTGAGAGTACGCTGGATATTTCGAACTAAAATTCCTTTAGTTGTTTGCTAGTGATGTTTTCTTTTTTATAAAACACAGTGCTTTACATTATTTTCAACCAAAAGAAAGCTACATTACTCACAATCTATTTTAAAAATTTGTTTCAGTCTAGTTTTCCATAAGCAAGATTGGCAAAAATAACTAATTATTGTATTTTTCTTTTTGGGGTTTGGGGTTTGGGTTCCTTGTGCTGCTCACGTTCACATAGCTGGGATGTTACTAGCAAGTAATACCCACTGTGGGTCACTAGAAAAGGATTCTCCGTACTCCTTTTTATTTCCTTCCTGTTTTTGTTTTCTTCCTTTGTCGCGATGGCGTGACTGTCTCTCTCAACTTCAACTCGAATATGCTGCCTTAAATTTAGTTCCAATAGTTTTCTATGTTAAACCATACTCTCCTTTAAGCCACACAAGTTTCCAAAATAAATAAAGCTGCAATAACTACATTAAATTACACAATTAGCAAAAACTTTTAACCACTTAAGAGATAAAAAATTAAAGGACAGCCTGGTACGCAAAGTGTCCCATGTTCACGGAGGATCCGTGGAAGTGTCACACTAGGGTACAATGTAGGCCACCTATCCAGATGCAAAAATTAGTAGCCGATTCCACAGCTTGAACCCGTGACTTATAGGTCATACAAAGATAACGACACAACATTATCTTTGCCCCAATGTTTCCCTTCAAGCATTTTAAGAGACATATAAAAGAAGAGAGAAAAGAAGGAGCATCTCAAAGCATTTGACGACCTTTCTTTTAGCTTGGACGTACTTTTTCATTCTATTCATCACTGTTCATGTAAGGCTTAGGCTTTAAGGACAGTGATTTCTTGAAAGAGTTAAAAGTAGCCTCTCCTCGAGTTTCCAAGTTCCAAACCCTATCACATGGTTGCTTCTCAGCTCCATACCCCCTCTTCTCATCATATCTCCTGGGATCCTAAGATTGCATGTTGAATAACTTGGCACTTTTTTTATAACTGTGGTGTCCAGTACAGCTTGCGCGCACCTCGTCTAATTCCACGGGGTACCCGCTACCTCCCACCAGAACAAGTACCGGGTAACTCTGTCCATCAAAGCCATGACAGATAGGAAGAAATCACCTAGTGTTTTTGTCACCGCTGGGATTTGAATCTGAGACCTCATGGTTATCCTCCCACTTCATTGACCACTAGGCCACACCCTTCACCCTTGGATATTGGATAACTTGCCAACTTTCGCACTAGTAATTTTGAAATAATTACCCACCTTGCTTTTAGGGTGCTTCAAGTGTCTCTTTACCTTGGGCCTCCTGTAATAGGTGCTAGTCGTGGTTATAGAACAACCTCAAACAATGTCTTCTAGTTTCACGCAGTTTTGTGCATCAGTAGATAAAACATCATTTTTAGGGATGAAAAGGGTGGATAACATTAGGTTATCCAACAGAAGTTTGGGTTAAGCGGTTAAAATCACATCACAACATATCCTATATTGGTAGAATAAGCTTTCTTTAAAATTGTAAAAGATTTTCATGATGAATATACTCCATTTGGCAAAATATCCATATCTTCGTCATGAGGAAATAAATAAGGCAATTCTATTGCAATACATTAGTGAATTGAGTAATTTGGTGTAAAACTGATTCGAACAAAAGGGTAACAGTTCCAAATCCTTCTTACATTGTGTTCTTCAATGTCTGTATCGATGAATTATTCTCAAGGGAATTACCTTCTATGGTAACTACTTTTGCTGTTTTTTACTTTTATGTTTCTTATCATTTTTATGTACTTTTCTTTCTTTCAATATTTTCATCATACCTTTTTACTCTGGCATTTCTTTCATACCGCGTTCTGAAATGAAAAAGAACAATTATTGTATCTCAGAGGAGTCTTATTTGCCTTTGAAGTTGTATCAGGTTTGAAATCTGGCAAAGAGTAGTGTGTTTAGTATTAATGCTGAACATTCCATTGAGGAGTTAGAAGGAGTTATGGGCTGTAAAGTGGAGCAGCTACCAGCAACCTACTTAGGATTGACTTTGGGTGCTAATAAGAATGACAAGAAGATTTGGCAAGGTGTCTTGGACAGGTGCAACAGTAAATTGGTTCCATGGAAAAGACAATATTTGTCTTTTGGGGGAAGACTTACACTGGTTAACAGTGTTTTGGATGGTACTCTAACTTATCTGATGTCTCTCCTCAAAATGCCAGCAACAATTGAGAAAAAACTAAATTCAATAAGAAACAAGTTTTTATGGGAAGGAAATGTTGAAAGGAGAAAGTTCCATTTGGTTAAATGGCAGGAAGTGATTAAGGAAAAAAAGATGGGGGCCTTGGGGTGAGAAACCTAAAGCTACACAATAAAAGTTTACTGTTTAAGTGGCTTTGGAGATATAATGATGGCAATGAAAGCTTATGGAAACAGGTTATAGATGCAAAATATGGCAAGAAAGACAGTTGGGCTCCTTGTTTAATCCGATCTTCTTCTAAAGGTGGAGTTTGGAGTACTATTAGCAATCTATGGGGTGAGTATAGGCAGTATGTTAAATTGAAACTGGGGGATGATACTAAAATCTTGTTCTGGTCTGACATATGGTTGGGAACTAAAAGTTTAAAAGAAAAATTTCCAGTTTTATATAGTTGTTCCACAAACAAAAAGGGGAAGGTCGCTGATTTTTACTCTAGTAGTGGCTGGCAGATGATTCTCAGGAGAAACTTAAATGACTGGGAGATGGATGATTTTGTCCAATTAATGCAACTACTGAACAATGTCAATTTGGAATATAGCATGATTCATTGGTCTGGACAGAGTGTGGTGATAGGAAGTTCACAGTCAGAAGATGTTATAGCCTACTAGTGAAACAACAAGGGCTGGATGGAATAAGATGGCCATGGAAAGCAATTTGAAGAACTAAGGCACCTGTTAAAGTGGCTTGTTTTGGTTGGGTTGCAGCAAAGGAAGCATGTCTTACTCAGTAGAATCTGCAGACTCTGCAGAGAAATTCCCTTAAGCAATAGGTGCTATATGTGTGAAGAAGAAATAGAAACAGTCAATCATCTCCTCATTCACTGCAAGGTGGCAAGACAATGCTGGGAGTTCTTCTTAAATAAGTATGGTATCAAATGGGTAATATCTCCCAATATTAGGAGCTTGCTGGAGGCTTGACATTATCAAAAAATGGCAAAAAGTAAACAAGCAGTATGGAGAACATTTCCTCTTTGCATTTTATGGACAATTTGGTTGGAGAGGAATAAGGTCTGCTTTGAAGGGAAAAGGCAACATGTATCCGGAATTAAAAATAGTTGTCTTTTGAATTTGTATTTCTGGTGTAAAAACAGTGTCATGGAAAATATGGAGCAATATATGAACTTTCTAGAAGAGATAGGAGAGTTGTAGCTTTGTCGTGTTAGTGGTGGTAATCGGACTTTTGTATCTTGTACCATCTTGGTACTTTTTTATTTTTTTAATAAAATATTACCTTATAAAAAAAACGGCCTCTCTACCTCACAAAGATAGGGGTAAGGTCTGCGTACACCCACCCTCCCAGACCCTACTTGTGGGACTATATTGGGTATGTTGTTGTTTCTTACCATTTATGTAATGATCAAACTTCATAAGTTTTGCTTTAGAATTAATTCATTATGTGTATGTCTTTTCTTCTGAAAAATGGAACGATTATGTTGCCTCTATAGAAGGTATTTACCCCGTTGAACCTGGTGCATACGAGTATTTTTGTTGGAACGTTGATATAAGATAGTTTTATGGTGAATGTGGTCGTAGCATAATTTTGGTGAATACAGAAACATTACCTATTTTGATGAATACGTCAAGCTTAATTTTGTCAAGTTACGTTTAACACTCCTCAAGACTTTTGAAACTACTTATTGATATCCTATTCGTATGACATGTTGTTCAGCACTCGTGCTATTTTCTGCCTATGACATTCTCTTGTTTCTTTGACCAACAGATTAAGGTGTTCTTTTCTGTTTCCGAGAGCGTAGCAGCAAAAATTGTGCTACCTGACTCATTCTTTAACCTCTCAAGTGAGGAATTGAGAAGAGAGGCTGAGATGAAGAGGAAGAAACTAGAAGAGTCGAAATTATTGATTCCTAAATCTTATCGGGAGAAGCAGGCAAAAGCTGCAAGAAAGAAGTACACAAAATCCATTATCCGAATACAGTTTCCAGATGGAGTATTGCTTCAAGGTGTCTTTCTACCTTCCGAGCCAACTAGTGCTCTTTATGAGGTCAGTACTTTGCCTTTTATTTTTATGGTCAAATTACTAGATGACTAGATCTAAATTGGTGAGTACTTAATTGATTCTCTTCAAGGAACTTATGGTAGATTCAAAAAGTAAAGCTTCATATATTTCCAAAATACCAAGCGTAGAATGCATTAACCTTTCGAGCACGTCAAAGGATAATGGCTCATGATTAACATATACCAAGAAGAATGTGATAAAGATAAGCTTCAAGTTCTCAAAATATTCCATACATGGTACAATGCTATTACTATAAGACCTGAAAAATGCAAGGTAAGGGGCACGTGATAAAAAGGGATGAGTAATTTTACTTATCAGGAAAAAAGGAGGATTTGGCATGGGGGACGAGTAAATCTGTACAAGCAAGATCACTGCTCGTGGTGCAGGGGACCAATTGTACAGTTAGATTTGAATTTGGAAATGAATTTCTTGCAGGGGGGGCTTTTTCATTCAGTTACCCTGATAGAAATAGGATAAAGAGGTCTTATGAATTCGCCAACAGATAAAAAGGGAAAATGACAAGTAAAAGAAAATAACGATCAACTTTATTGGACAAAGTATAGCTTGCATACAGAAATTACCAATGCAGAATTTCCATGTTTTGTCTCCATGTGAACAGAAAATTAAATGACGAATAAGCTGGAAATATTTTGTGAATGAATAGTCACTCAGGCGATACAAGTTACAATCTGTTTGGACTAGTTGTATCTCTGCACCTTAACTGTTCAGGTATACGACCCATGGAGATTCCAAAGTTAACGTATAAGTGGAATTCTTGTATACCAGAAATGTGTGTTGTATAAGGTTTCCCTTCGTATTCTGAGTATATATTTCCAGATTTATTGTGTGGTTCTTTCTTCATATTTCTTGTTCATGTGATGGTTCATAGGTAAATCTGGTGTCTATACATGTTATATATTCCAGCTATCTGTTTGTCAGCATGTATACATAATGCTTTTACTTTTTTTCCACTTTCTAGTTTGTGAGCTCGGCGTTAAAGGAACCAAGTTTAGAGTTTGAATTGTTACATCCGGTGCTTGTTAAGAGGCGGGTGATTCCACATTTTCCAGCTGTGGGGGAGAGGGCCGTAACACTTGAAGAGGAGGATTTGATTCCTTCAGCTCTACTCAAATTTAAACCTATCGAAACAGATTCCGTCGTTTTTACAGGTCTTTGCAATGAGCTTCTTGAAATCAGCGAGCCCCTCGAGACTGGATCAGTTGCTCCCTCGTGAGCTCCTGGCTCGCTCTCTGGACATCAAAGTTATATCGGACTTTAAAGTGTGCTTCAATTCTTCTGGAATGGATATATCTCAATGTTGGAAACCAGACCAGTAACTTGTTTATCTTTCGTTCATCTGTTTCCCATTTCTCTGTATGTTCTTTGTAGAATTGTATTGATCTCTCTTGGGGAGTCTTTCTCATTAATACAAATGTATAGTGTACAATGTGGAACCCTAATACAATAAGGATCCTACCATAAATATACATCACTAAATATTATATAATATATGGAGTATATTAGGTGGTACACTAACATACACTCCCTCAGTCGGAGCGGGAGGAGGTCGGACGTTAAGACTGGATCTAAAGTTAAGGAATATATGTCTAGGCAGATCTTCAGTGAATATATCCGTGCACTGATACGAAGAAGGTACATGCAACACCTTAACATGACCGAGAGCAATCTTCTCACGAACAAAATGAATATACATCTCAATATGCTTGATTTGTTGATGTTGAATCGGATTATGAGATAGGTATATGGCGGATATGTTATCACAGTAAATCAAAGACGTCTTACGCAAGGGACAATGAAGCTCCAAAAGAAGGTTTCAGAGCTAACAGATCCCAGCAACAACATTAGCAATGCCTCTATACTCTGCTTCTGCACTTGAACGGGATAAAGTGGCTTGCCTCTTGGCAGACCAAGAAATTAGATTATCCCCTAAGAACACACAGTAGCCGGAGTTGGAGCGTCGCGTGTCCGGATAACCTGTCCAATCATCATTCGTATATGATAACAACCTGGTCAGTGTTGAGGGTATAGATGCAATTCATAATCAAGCGTGCCCTTAACATATCGAATAATCGCTTAAGAGCGGTAAAATGAGGCTCACTTGGGCATGTATGAATAAGCATACCTGCTGAATAACATAAGCAATGTCAGGCCTGGTGAAAGTAAGATATTGTAGTGCACCTGCAAGACTCCTGTAGAGTGTGGGATCGGATACTGGATTACCATCCACAACACTAAGCTTTGATTTAGAATCAATCGGTGTGGACATGATCTTGCAGTTCGCCATTTTGGCCCTGTACACTATCTCCTTTGCATACGTTTGCTGACACAAAAATATAGTATCTGTAGAACGAGTCACTGATATCCCCAAAAAATAGCTCAACTTGCCCAAGTCAGTCATATCAAATTCTGTCTTTAGTAATGTAATAATCTCATTTTTCAACAGATCAGAGGAGGCAGTAAGCACAATGTCATCCACATATAACAACAAATAAACTATGTTACTACCTCGATGGAAAATAAATAAAGAAGTATCACATTTACTACATATAAACCCAATATGCATGATGTACCGTGCAAAACGTTCATACCACGCTCTAGGGGCCTGTTTCAAATCATAAAATGATTTACGGAGACGACATACATACTGAGGGGCTGCTGGATGGACAAAACTAGGAAGCCGGTGCATGTAAATAGTTTTTTTAAATCCCCATATAGAAACGCATTTTTCACATCAAGCTGATGAATCGGCCAATGCTTACACATAGCAATACTCATAACCGTATGAATAGTGCCCGATTTTACAACCGGAGTGAATGTCTCACCCCAATCAATACCCTCCTGCTGATTAGTGTCATTGGCCACAAGTCTCGCCTTATACCTTTCAAGATCACTGTTATCTCTATATTTGTGACGAAAAAGCCACATGCAAAGGATCACATTCACCCCCTCCGGTTGAGGAACCAAATTCCAAATGTGTTGTTTCGTTAAAGCATTAAATTCCTCACGCATAACCGCATTCCAATTAGGGTCTAGTTTAGCTAATTTTGGGCTTTTAGGAATTAGGAATATGGTTTGTGTGGATAGGTTAAACTGGGCTTTGGGTTTGAAGATCCCGTGTTGAGCACGGGTTTCCATAGGATGTGAGGGGGCATGGTTGGGTCGGTGATTTTGGGATTGGGTTGGGTTAGGTGTTCCAGTGGCAGGGAAAGTGTCTGATATGTGTCGGATTTGGTCGACAGATTCTGGGTTAGGCCATGGAGTGTTGGGTTGTCGGATCTGGGTGTTTTGGGTCGGGGAGTTGGTCCGATTTGGTGGGTTGGGGCTACGGGTTGATGGGGCCAACGACAATGAATGGTATGGGTTGACAGGGTTCTGGGTGCAGACACTGTTGGTTGGTCGGGTTACTAGTGCAGTGGTGTTGTCGGTGGTGGGGACACTGGGGTGGTTGGAACAGCGGCATAGGTAGCGGTGACACATGATACATTGGTGACGGTTGTCGGTGGGTGGTCGAGGTGGTGACCGATTAGGACATTGGAGCGATGAGCCGACTGCCGGTGGTGGGGGTGGCATTCGGCGATTGCAGAGACGAGGACTGAACTGGAAAGGCAGTGACGATGTTGGAGGTGGGCCGATTGCCGGTGGTGGTGGCAGAGAGTGGGCAGGCGACAGATATGCCGGAGTTGGTGTTGTGGCGGCAACATTAGGTGGCATTGACGGTGACTGGGTATCGGTGGTGGTGCCGGAGGCTTGCCCTCCGGTAGTGGAAGCATGTCGGAGAGTATGGTGGACTGCGGTGATTTTGTCTGAATCATCGAGGAATTGGTAATCAGTGACTCGGAATTTTTTAGTGTTGTCAAACGGGAAAACATACTCGATAAAAGTGACGTGGCGTGAGATTATGATTTTGTTGGTGGATAGTTCATAGCACAGGTACCCCCCTATGGTTTGACGGGAAACCTAGGAAGGCGCACAGAGTAGATCGGGGTGCTAATTTGTGAGGAGCCGTGGATATCATAATTGGGTAACACAGACAACCGAAAATTCTAAGGTGGTCATAGGTAGGGATCCGACGGTAGAGAATTTCGGTGGGTGTCCTATTTTGAATCTCACGGGTAGTAAGATGTTGAGAATGTTTTCTGTCATTTTTAATGCATATACGCAAAAGTTAGGGGGGGAGACGCATGAAAAAAGAGGGTACGAATCATATTATTAATGGTTCGGAGAATTCTTTCGGCTTTTCCATTTTGAAGGGAGGTATGGGGGCATGAGAAACGAAAGATCATGCCATTAGCCGCACATAATTTATGAAATAAGGAATTATTAAACTCACGACCATTATCACATTTAAACGATTTTATGTCTTTTTCAAATTGTGTTTTAACCAGTGTACGAAACTCAACAAATTTGGAAAACACTTAAAATTTGAGTTTGAGCGGGTATATCCAAAGTGAGAGAAATCATCCAAAAATACCAGATAATATTTGTGGCCTAAATTGCTAGTTATGGGAGATGTCCATTAATCAGCGTGAATAATATCAAATGGAGAGAAAGTAGTACTTATAGAAGTCGTAAATGGTAGTCTAACGTGTTTCCCTAACTGACAAGATGATCAACTATGAGAAACCCTTTGTTACATTGGATTAAATTTCAATTTCTAAGAGAATAAAAAACGTGAGAACCCGGATGACCAAGTCTACTATGCCACACTGAGGGATATATGGTTGTTAGAATAGTGGGAGGAGTGACACTAACAGCGGATGTGGGTAGGAAAGGATATAGGTCCCCTCACTATTGCATTGTGTAAGAAGTTTTTCGGTACGGAGGTCCGTTACAGAAAATCCAAACGGGTCAAAATTAATTGAGACAGAATTATCGGTGGCAAATTTTCTAACAGAATTAGATTTTTGATGATGTGTGGGGCGTAGAAGACATTTTTAAGAGAGAAGTGGGGATGCAGTGGTGGGGTAAGGGTGTGACCAAGTCCTTGAATTAGAATGCAATGACCGTTACCGACCATAATAGACTGCGGAGTATTTAAATTTCGCAGTTGAGTAAGATTACCAGAATTATTGGTAAGGTGAGACGTGGCGCCCGTATCCATATACCACGCGTTGCCGGGCTGTCGAGAGGTCAATGTGACGAAAGCCGAGCCCAAATTGGATTGGGAGAGGCCTGGAACGGACTGCTGGGCTCCAAAAAATAAGGGTGGATCGCTATGGTCCAATGAGTGGCCTGAAGCGGACTAGTAGGCGGCCATGAAAATATTTATATACTATGATTTTTTTTTCCGGGTAAAGAACAAAAAATAGAGAAGAAAAATAATGTGCTTTCTTCCAAGAGAAAACAAAAAGAAGAGAAAGGTTTTGTTTTCGAAGAAAAGAAAGCAAAGATTTTGTTTTTGCTTGTTGGATGTTTCTCGGGTAGTGGAACCAAAGAAGACAAACAAACAAAAAAAATCTAAGGAAAAGTGGTTGTTGCTTTGTCCGGTGGTCTTCGAAAAGAAAAGGGGGGGGGGGACATGCCTGTAGCTCTGACAGGCAGAGGAAAGAGAGCACAGGTTGGTGTTTTCGGGCAAACCGTCGGAAAAAGAAAAGAAAAATTTAGGTTTTGGGGTTTAGGTCTCTGATAACATTTAGAATTGTATTGATCTCCCTTTGAGAGCCTTTCTCATTAATACAAATATATATAGTGTACAATGTGAAACTCTAATACAATAAGGATCTATCATAAATATACATCACTAAATATTATACAATATATGGAGTATATTAGGTGGTACACGTTAATATTCTTGTCTGTGCAAATCATAGGTTAACTGTACAGCCCTGTTGTATTATTTGATTGATACATCAGTTTTTGGCATAAAATTTGGTTTCAAATTGATGGGATGTATTGAGAACTTGATCATTTGATTGATGAAATACAAGACAGATCTATTTTCTAGGTGTTAAATGTGTCCAATGTGAGGCAACATCTAACATTTTTTTAATTTTCCAAGTCTAACTATTTAGCGATAACACTAGTGATTGTCTTCAAACTCGAGTTAGCTATAACGCTAGTGGTTGTCTTCAAACTCGAAATCATAAAACTACTAGTCGTACAATTGGGCTCTAACTGATCCTTTCTAATCAATCAGATTATGAACCCGTGTAAAGATCTTGAGTACAACAAGTTATGCCGAATTCCTTAAAGAACTTACGCACACTAGGCATAAGTTCGATTCTGAAGGGAAAAAATTAAAGACCAACTCATTGAAGGAAAACCGTGCAATTTCTTCTTAAATTTTTTCTATAAATCTTAATGGACACTGGAAATAGATTTGGTGCTACTTTTGAAAGAAGCATCGTTAATTAGATCAATCAATGGAATTGTACAGTGTTGCAAAAACGACCATAAAAATGTCGGAACTGCATCTGGTAGTCAATTTTTACTCTTCTATTAAAGTTATATCTAGTTTTTTAAAATTATTTATTTGGTAGCCAGCGTTGGAAAACTTCTGACAAAATGATCACTTCCTTCACTTCAGAGCAGTTTGTGTTTTGAATAAACTTGTATCAAAATCTTCTAGTTTACGTTTTGATAAACCGTAAATGATTCCCCCTAACATAATTTTTTTTTTGGTTTCTTGGTACCCGCATTGGAACCCAATTAAATTGAGATTGCATATGGCAGGATCCTTTTTTGGGGGCGGAGCTCCCAATAAAAACTTTTTCATTCATATAGGCTCAAACTCAAGACTTCTAATTAAGAGTGGAGGGATTCCAACCATCCCACCACAACTCCTGTGTGGTCCCCTAATTTAATTTGAAGGTAAGGTATAGTCAACATATTGATCAGAGGTTGGTGGATATTCTTGCTTGTACATCGAGCTCAATTAGCATATGTGATATTGGTAACACAGTAATATATACTTTAGTGTAATATAGAAAATGATCCTTTATCGAAATTGTCACTAAAATTTAGTAAAATTGTGATAAGAACGAAAATCTTGTCCAAAAAAGCCAAGGCACCTTCCAACACAAGAAGTTGTTTTTGGCCATAGAAACCAAAAAAAAAAATCACTTTTTTGGAATTTTTGAAGTTGGAGTTGGAGTTGTGGTTGGTCATAATTTTCACAAATAACATTTTGTTGTTGAAATGTACTTTTTCAACAAGGTTTTGATTGTGAAAAAAGTGGAAAATAAGGTTTTGATTGTTTTTCAAATTTCAAATACAATTTGAAGTTGTATTTGAAATTTTCATGGTCAAACACTAATTTTTGAAAAATTCAGAAAAAAATAAATAATTCTTATGGCCAAACGGGTGTGTCAAATCAGATCACACAGATTCTTATAATATGTGCAAATACAAGTTAGGAAAAAGCAATATTCCCTCTGTCTTAATTTAACTATATGAAGTTTAAGAAAAAAAGAAAAAAATTATAGTTTAAAATATATTATAGATTTTATGTATTTATAAATTATTTAATCAAGAGTAAAAAAAATTAAACTAAATTATTTCTAACTAAGAATATATAGCTTTTTTTAACAGATTAAAAATGTGTCACATAAATTAGAACAATAAAAATATATCTATCTATTTATTGATTAATACATGACGTATGACATATATAATACAATTACATACACATGAAATTTGTCCAACATGGAACAATATATAATTACTTTAAGAATTTTCACTTTTAATATCATAACTCTCTCAACATATATTCTCTCTTACGCCATTACTTTGACATTTTAACATACACTACCTTTTACAGTAACTAGCATGTTGGTGAGTAATCTAGCACATGGAAACAAGTTATTGTAGGTAACTAGTAATGAGAAATTGTATTACAGCCTACCGGGATTAGCCACATATAGTGATTATAATGGAGCGCCTATTTTTTATTGAATATTTAATTTGATATATTACAAATTATTTTAGAATGTATAATTTAAAATAAGCATTTACATTAAACAACATTAAATTTTCATAATATTACGAGAGTTAGTTCTATTTTCATTTTCATTTTTAAGAATCATGTATTAGCAATACCAATATTTTCATTCCACATTTCATTATGCATAAAATAATGCATATAGATTCCTGCATAATTTATATATATATTATTAATCTGGAAAATAAAAATATCTACCGAGTATATTGTATACAATATTACCATTTTTCTGTGTACTTCATTCTGATATAGACAAATTTCATAAAGCACGTGTCTTTTAGCCAATTGCATTATAACCATAGACAAATAATAAAGATATACCGACACAAAAATAACTTCTGCAACTGAAATGTCATATTCAGAAAGCCAAAGTTTTCAACATTTGGCGGTATCTCTTCAATTTTTTTTTATACATGAAGAAAATCACCCGTTTAATTGAACACGCGACCAATTAAATTTTACCTCTTATTAAAAATAAAATTTCTTACCTTTCCTAATTTATATGGCTTAAGTTCGTCAAAGTAAGAACATTTTCTTGGACGTGTCTATTCCCTAATTAACACATCGTCTTCACAGACATATTTTTCATTTGCCAAAAGATCGGCATGTAATTCCTCTCTCTTTTATTAGCTTCCAACAAATACTTATAATCGTCAATATATGGACCAATTACCCAACTCTGTAAAAATATTTTCTAGAAAAAGAATATCTATATTCGTATGAACATTTGTGCAAGAAGAATTTTTTGAAGTAGCTGAATTTGGATAATATATACTTTTTGACAATTGAAAAAAAATTAGTATTATTACGACCTATTGTTTTATATAACCTTCTCTCTAACCAAATCCTATTGAAAAAAAATTAGTATTATTACGAAAAAATATTTCCTTCTTGGATCTTCAAGTCTTGTCTTCAATGAACTCCACACCATACTCCACTCCACATTATGAATGTCACCATATGACAGTTGGAAATCTTTGGCACTCCTAGCAAATCACCTCGCGACTCATGTTGGAAACTTATGTTTACGACCTTCTTTTCATTATATACCAAACTGATGTATATAAGGATGGGATTGTATGGTTAGGTTGGTCATAGTTAGATTGGGGCTGGACGGACACAAATATGAGTCAAATGGAGCTTGGTGGAATAGGACCATTTTAAGACATTTTAAGTTTGTGGGTGGTGTACGGGTGCCCTTAGGTGGTTTGGGGTTAAGGCGTTTGGAGATGATGAACTAGACACCTTGTAGGTTATGTTGGTGGTTAGATAGTGGTAAGGTGGTGAAAACTGGTCGGGACAATAAGGTACGAAATTTGAACCTAGTAAGGATGGTAGAGTAGTTGGTTAACTACCTTATTGGTGTAGGTTGGGGAAGTGTTGTAGTGTATTGGGGTGAAAGGGATTAGGAATTTTGGACAATGATTGGGCACTAAATTGATAGACTAGTTCGGGTGTGGGTAAGGTAATGCAGGCCTAAATGACCTTCTAATGTGTTTGTGACAAAGTAATCGGACAGAAACTTGGCTTGGGTATAGTTAGATCACAAAAGTTCTAACTAGACTTACACCTAGGGTTTGGACCACAAAAGAACCAAGGGTTGGACCACAAAAGGACCAACTAAGATAAGAATACAAAAGTTGAATAACTTAGCAAAGTTTGAGAAAAGTCAAATATATTTCATAAAACATCAATGTCTTCTTTCATAAACTACATTCCCAATTTATACTAGTTCCAAGACTTCTAGAAGAGGTAACAAGATAGACATAAAAATGCATCTAGGCTGACTGGGAAAGGGGGAAAGGTTCGACAGATTTGGGAGAAGGGAAAAGACCCAACTCTTCATGTTCACTAGGCCGCCTTTTTTTCTGTCATCCATGTTGATAAGTGCCTGAACAAGCTAGTTCATTAATTACCTCTTTGGGGAACGTTGGAAGCTTCTCCTTTTAGATGGTTCTCGGGTTTGTCATCTTATCTTATTACATGACATAGTAATTATGCTATAAGTAGATCTAGTAATTAAGCTAGGAATTAAAACAAGATAAAAGGTAGTCTCAGCCAAGATCTACAGAAAAGCCGAAAAAATATTTCCTTCTTGGATCTTCAAGTCTTGTCTTCAATGAACTCCACACCATACTCCACTCCACATTATGAATGTCACCATATGACAGTTGGAAATCTTTGGCACTCCTAGCAAATCACCTCGCGACTCATGTTGGAAACTTATGTTTACGACCTTCTTTTCATTATATACCAAACTGATGTATATAAGGATGGGATTGTATGGTTAGGTTGGTCATAGTTAGATTGGGGCTGGACGGACACAAATATGAGTCAAATGGAGCTTGGTGGAATAGGACCATTTTAAGACATTTTAAGTTTGTGGGTGGTGTACGGGTGCCCTTAGGTGGTTTGGGGTTAAGGCGTTTGGAGATGATGAACTAGACACCTTGTAGGTTATGTTGGTGGTTAGATAGTGGTAAGGTGGTGAAAACTGGTCGGGACAATAAAGCACGTGTCTTTTAGCCAATTGCATTATAACCATAGACAAATAATAAAGATATACCGACACAAAAAAAACTTCTGCAACTGAAATGTCATATTCAGAAAGCCAATGTTTTCAACATTTGGCGGTATCTCTTCAAAAAAAATTTTATACAAGAAGAAAATCGCCCGTTTGATTGAACACGCGGCCAATTAAATTTTACTTCTTATTAAAAATAAAATTTCTTACCTTTCCTAATTTATATGGCTTAAGTTCGTCAAAGTAAGAACATTTTCTTGGACGTGTCTATTCCCTAATTAACACATCGTCTTCACAGACATATTTTTCATTTGCCAAAAGATCGGCATGTAATTCCTCTCTCTTTTATTAGCTTCCAACAAATACTTATAATCGTCAATATATGGACCACTTACCCAACTCTGTAAAAATATTTTCTAGAAAAAAAATATCTATATTCGTATGAACATTTGTGCAAGAAGAATTTTTTGAAGTAGCTGAATTTGGATAATATATACTTTTTGACAATTGGAAAAAAATTAGTATTATTACGACCTATTGTTTTATATAACCTTCTCTCTAACCTCAAATTAAACTGTTAAATATTCCTTGTATTATTTTGAATTGAATTTGATAAAAACATGTCTTAACCTAAAATTATGGAATAGCTATGTTAATGAAATAATTAGGGTCACCTATATGAGTAAAATTTGAAACTAAAATAAAATGAAAATAAGAATAAAAAGGAGAAAGTTAATTAAGAGTAGAAAAACTGAAAACATATGAACTTCGTCACTAAATATATACTAGTTCTATTAGCACGTGTACCAATTCTACAATAGATTTTGGCCTAACTCAACTCCAAAAGTTAGCTTGTAGGGTGAGATTTATTCAAGTCCATATAAAGAATTCATGTTTTCATTTCATATCCGATGTGGGATTCTTAACACTCCCCCACATGTCAAGACCTTGTTAACTGGAGCATGTATAATAAAATTTGGGGGCCCAACATCAGTGAACAGAGAAATAGAATGGGCTTGGCTCTGATACCATGTAAAGATAGAGATGACAATTGGGCAGGGCGGGTACCCCCTCCCCCGTACCCCGCACCCGTACCCGCCAGAAAATTTTATACATGTCACCTACCCGCCACCCGTGGCGGGTACATTTTCAACATCCACACCCGCCTAGGCGGGTGTATTCCTAAATCACACTCACTCCACCATCCAAGTGGATATCCTCAAAATTCATTATTATTGGGCTTATGGGCTGCTAAAATTATGTGTGCCAAATTATTTGGGCTGTAGATAAATATAAAGTTGTACAAATAAAATTATAGTTGGTGGGTATAAGGCGGGCGGGTGGATTTGTGAAGGGCGTTGGATGCGGGGTGGGGCAGACGGGTATGAGGTGGAATAACTGCAAAACCACCTACCCATACCCGCCTACTACCTGCCAAATATCCGATGTGGAACTCTTAACTCCCCGCACGCCCAGACCTTGTTAACCGGAGCTTGGATAATATAATCTGGGTGCCCAATATCGGCGAACAAAGAATTGAAATGGGTCTGGCTCTGATACCAGTAAATAATGGATCTTGGGCTTAATTCAACCCCAAAAGCTAGCTTGTAAGGTGAGGATTGTCCAAGTCCATATAAGAAGTCCATGTTTCCATTCCATATCCGATGTGGGACTCTTAACAAGGTGCCCTACAGTACCTTACCTTACTTTCACCAGACCTGATATTGCTTATGATGTTCAGCAGGTATGCTTATTCATGTATGCCTACAGGGAGCCTCATTTTATTGCCCTTAAACGTATCATTCGATATGTTAACGGCACACTTGATTATGGATTACATCTCTACCCATCAGCACCGACCAGGTTGTTGTCATATATGGATGTTGATTGAGCAAGTTGTCCGGACACACGACGATCCACCTCCGGCTATTGTGTGTTCTTGGGGAATAATCTCATTTCTTGGTCTGCCAAGAGACAATCCATATTATCATGTTCGAGTGCAGAAGCGGAGTAGATAGGTGTTTCTAATGTTGTTGCTGAGATATGTTGGCTCCGAAACCTTCTTTTGGAGCTTCAGTGTCCGTTGCGTAAGGCGTCTTTGGTTTATTGTGATAACATATCCGCCATCTATCTATCTCATAATCCGATTCAGCATTAGCGAACCAATCATATTGAGATGGGCATCCACTTTGTTCGTGGGAAGGTTGCTCTAGGGCATGTCAAAGTATTACATGTGTCTTCCTCTTATCAGTATGCAGATATATTCACAAAAGGCCTTCCCAGACAGCTCTTCCTTGACATCAGATCCAGTCTTAGCGTTCGGCCTCCCCCCGCTCAGACTGAGGGGGTGTATTAGCACATGTACCAATGCACATATTTACCATATTTTGTATTGTATAATTATGGTAGAATTGAGATCCTTAATATAGAAGGATTCAACATTGTACACCTATATATATTTTGTATTAATGAGAAAGGTTCCCCAATGGAAATTAATACACTCTCACAAGTTCGTATCTAACAAATTTAATAATATTGCTAATCTATGACTATAAGGGTTAGCAGTGAATTTTGTTATTTAGCTATAACAATTATTTGTTGCAAAATTCAATTTTGTTTAGTTGTGCACAAAAAATTGGGATAATCTTTTGTGACTCAAATACGACTTTAGGATGTATATTTTTAACTGTGTCAAACACCTATTTTCAGAACTGAGACATTATGGTTCTAGTTCGTTTTGTCTTTCTTTACTTTTGTTTTTCTTTTTTATTAAAAATCACGGCATGAGTAGGATTTCTTTTAAGCGATGTACGTCAATATTTAAAATATCGAACAAATATCTCAGTGCAATTTTTATGGCATTAAATCGGAAGATAGCCTATTTGAATAAGCACTCTTATCGTGTCTGGAGTAGTAGATAATAGGGAAATAACCAAGGTTTAATTTAAAGTCATTATTCACTAGTGAAAGGCAAAGGTCAAGACTAATTACGTGCAACTAGGTGTAGGGCCGATGGACTTATGACTTTTAACTTATAAGCCAAAAGTCATTAAGTTAAGAATTCTAGCTTATGACTTTTGACTTATTCATATTATTTTGACTTAAAAATAAGTCAATCCAAACAGGCTCATAATGTGATGGCGAGTGAAAGAGTCGTCACTTAAAATAATTCAATCCAAACATGCTCATAATGTGTCGACGAGAGGGGAATATGTTGTTTTGTGTATCCAACAAGTGAAGGAGAAGGGTTGAGTTGCATAATGACAGGTTCATAGGTCAATAAATTGTTGGGTTTGAAATCAAACTCTCTACCTTGGGCGAATAGTAATTGATGTTGGAAATTAGCCTTTGGCGGGGAGATGCGTCCACCCATCTTTGATGAATTAAACACTTGTGTTCCGTATGTTGGAGACCTCGTCTCTTTACACATGCATGATCTACGAAGTGAGTAGATGACCGTAGGGCCAAGAATCGTCTAATTTCGTTGAGAAATGAAAGAAATATTGGTCCACGAAGTAAGGTGTTTGAGACATGAAAATGTGGTGTGGGACAAATCTACCACATCGGTGGGAATAGGAAGAATTGCTCTCTATATAAGTCTCTAATTGGTAAAGGGTTTGGGACCCCAAGGGGTATCCCATGTGTTTAAAGGAGGGAAGACCTAGATGTGCTTGGGTTCAAGGCTAAGCCCACGCCGCCGCCATTAGTCCGGCCGGGTGGTGTGAAATTTGTGGTGTGAAATTTAATGAAATTTGTGAAATTTGTCGATATTATCTTTTGGACCAGAGAACTCGCCAGATGTACGCTTTGATCCCTGAAGTTTCAGATGTACAGTTTGGACCGTAATTCTTTCATATGTACGCTTTGGTCCTGAAGTTTCAATATTTACAGCTTGGTCCCAGAGTTTCGGGAAGGTGACGGAAGGCGTAAAGCCTACCGTTGGGACTGTTTTGAGGCATTAATCAGCCATTACTTGGCCGATTAACTCCTCCATTAATGTACCATTACTTGGCCATTTACAACCTTAAATCGGCCTCCTGATGGCCTTTATCGCCTTTACTTGGTCGCTTTTAATGGCCTCCTAATGGCCATTAACAGCCATGTTTTGGGCAATACAACCCTTCTCCTTGCTATATATTGAGCCTTCTTTGGCTCAAATCACAGCAGAAAAATAGACGAAAAACTAGCAGAAAATAGATGAAAAACTGCGTAAACATAGACGAAATTACAAAGGCAAAAACAAATTTAAAAACAGCCACAAAATAGCACAAAACAATGAGTGAAATTCAGCAAAAATCAAAGGCAATTTTCGACTGAAAAACAGTGACCAAACCCTCACGTATACACTAGATATACACTACAGAGACACACTATATACACAGAGACAAATGAGAAGAGTAGAGAGAAACTCTTCCTTCCTATTCCATATCTTCAGCAAGTCGAGTCATATTTGTTTTCTTCGACAGGCTCAACCTATTGGCTTTGTAGTGTTGAGATTAAAGTGTTGTTTTATCTTGGGAGACTATTACCCGCTAACGTAAAAGCATATATACGGGACAATCTTGTCTTAAGGATAGAGGGCTATCCTCGACTCAACACACAACGTTGTAACCATCCAGATTTAGTTGTTTCTTGATTTCAGGTTATCAAGATTCAAGATACAACAAACTTGCGGCAGTTCTCAACATTGGCTTTGCAAGGCGATCAAGATTCAAGACACAACACACATGCGGCAGTTTTGAAGATTGACCATTTATTTATCCTTTCAAACATTTGTAATAGTTATTACTTCCCGTACTGCTCTATAAAGTACCATAGAAATACCAACAATTGAGACTTTCCATAATTCACTCTTCTCTCCACGTGATCGAAGCCGACCCCAGAAATTGAGTCTTCATTTTTAAGAGAACACTAACTCTCCCGATCTTGCAAGCCGGGGACTTAGTCTTTCAAGATTCTATCTTTTTCCTTCCGGTCCCAGGGAATCACTTTTATGGTATAGGAGGTTTACTATGTCTCAACTTTTTTTATTGAAACAGTAGGTTGTCTACTATAATTAAATTAAGATCGTAAAAATAAAAGTTTGTAATATAGCTAGACCACTTAGAACGAGGTATATCTGCTCCTGCTAAAAAGGCAACACTTTTGTTGCTATTAAGTACACTGTACACGCTTTCGATTTCTATTGCCAAGATTTATTCGAAAAAGGAAATTAAACAGAAGAAGAGTATTTAATCACGCAAAGAGAACTTGTATGTTTCTCAACCATGAAGAAATATAATCTCATCATAACAAACACAGAAGAAAACTTCGATATGTTAGTCGTCAACGTACGTCCCACTAGATTTTTTCCCTTAAAAAAGTGAGTCATAATTGTTTCAATACTATGATAGAATATATATGTTGTTTCTAAATGTAGATTTGAATATGTAACGTAATCAAAATGGATGAAAGTATCCGAAAGGAAAATATACCAAAAAATTTCACCCGTTAGATTTTTTTAGATTTGAGACAGTTATTTAGTAAATAACCATCTTTTTATTTCTTTTGTAATTTATGAATTTTTAAAATACGATTTAAAAAATCATTTTGAACAAATAAAAAATTATGAGAAAACAACTTTGATCTAAATTTTTATAGATGTTAGACGATAATATAATATTTTATCAGCCTCAAAGGCTATATATGTATAATTTTTAAAAATTGGGATTAAATCTAAATAGTGACCTAGCAAGAAAAGAGATATCTGTGTAAATCAACTTAACTTTGAGTTTAACTCAACATATTTAACCTTTAAATAATTAAAACATGTACATATTTTTAGTCCGTTCACCTATAGGGGTGGGTGTTAGGGAGTAGTAAAGTTGAGGGACCAAAATATTCATTTCATTTAATAAAAGATAAAAACACTGGCATCTCAATTATGCATACGGATTAGAATTGTTATTCTATTGTTTGACCAACACGTGAAGGAAAATTAATTAGTTAAGCATATCTAAATATCTAATCAATTTTTTCATAAATTGCGTGTAAGCCTCAACTTTGATAGCACCAAACACCACGTTCTTTATTTTAAAATAATTCTTTTTAATAATGCAATAATTATTTTTGTTTGGAGATAAGTTAGTGTAACAGGCGATATAACGCTTGGTTCTTTTAATGTATTTATTTAACATCAATTGCATTATTGATTTCTCAAATTTTCCATTGATCAAACCCTAATTCAAAAAGGCAATTTTTTAAATTTAAGAGGGCTAAGGACATGGTTTTATGAGTATAATATACTATAATTTGGTGCTATCCAAATACGAACAAAAATAAATTTTAAAAAATAGGAAAAGGAGGTTTAGAAAATTAAATAATTGTATTTGCATATGTATTGCATTATGGTTATTCAATGAACTTTGGTTCTATGAACCTTTTGCCTTTTCTTTAAAAAAAAGAAATTCTGGTTATGTGGGATGGGATAGAATTTTAGTGGTTGATGAAATGTCCAACAACTTTTAAATAAGAATCTTCGGTTATTTCATTTGCTTTCTTTTAAATTGTTAGATCACCAAACAAAAAATATATTTTATTTCGGTTTAAGTTTTTCTAATTGGATTCACACATATGCCTTGATTAAGTAATACTCTTCTTTAAAAGATAGATATATAAAAGCATAATACAATAGATTTTTGAAACTTCAAATTAACAAAATATATAATAAAAATAATATAGTTAACAAATTATTTTCATATGAAGCCTAAAGCCACAACTATGAGAAAAATTACAGACTCTACCGTTGAGGTTGTCAAGTTGATCATGAATTGTAGTTATTTTAATTTTCATGTATCTTATTTGTAAGATACAAGTCGACTAAGTGCGTATTCCTTTTTGATAGTAAACCCTTAATTACCCAAAAAAAAAAAAACTATTGGCTCAGATTAGTGCTGACAGAAATTGGGGTTAGCTCGATTTGATTAAAACTCAACTCATATTCATATTTATATTCATAATCAAATTGACTCAATTTCACAAAACTCTTCACACAGGTAACACTAGACCTAACTCTATCGGTTCGATTAATACTACTACAACATTAGATATCTCAAGAAGAAAATGTCAAATTAAGTTTTATTTAATTTCAAAAAAAGTAGCTCAACGCATGAGATGAGGATCACTCACAATTATTGTAGAATTGTATTAATCTCCATTGGGAAGTCTTTTTCATTAATACAAATATATATAGTGTGTACAATGTTGAATCCTAGTGGAATAAGGATCTTATATTTGCCATAATTATATTTACCTAATGGAATAAGGATCCTATATTTACCATAATTATATACTACTATTAATTACAAAATATATGGTGAATATATTATAATATTCACTAATACACCCCCTCAGTCAGAGCGGGAGGAGGCCGGACGCTGAGATTGGATCTGAAGTCAATGAACAACTACCGAGTAAGCCTATTTGTGAAAATATCTACATATTGATACGAAGAAGGCACATGTAACACCTTAACATGACATATAGCAACCTTCTCACGAACAAAATGTATATCCATCTCAATGTGCTTGGTTCTCTGATGTTGAACCGGGATATGAGATAAGTAGACCGCGGATATGTTATCACAGTAAACCATAGAAGACTTACGTAAGGGACATTGAAGCTCTAAGAGGAGGTTTCGGAGCCAGCAGATCTCAGTTACAACATTTGCAACGCCTCTATACTCTGTTTCTGCACTCGATCGGGAGAGTGTGGCTTGCCTCTTGGCAGACCACGAGATAAGATTATCACCTAAGAACACACAGTAGCCGGACGTGGAATGTCGCATGTCTGGACAGCCTGCCCAATCGACGTCCGTGTATGATAACATCCTGGTCGGTGCAGAGTGGTAGAGATGTAATCCATAATCAAGAGTGTCCTTAACGTATCGAACGATACATTTAAGAGCTGTAAAGTGAGGCTCCCTGGCATGCATGAATAAACAAATCTGCTGAACAACATATGCAATATCAGGCCTGGTGAATGTAAGATACTGAAGTGCATCTACAAGACTCCTATAGAGAGTGGGATCGGACACCAGATTCTGGTCATCAGCACTGAGTTTCGACTTCGAGTCGACCGGAGTAGGCATAATTTTGCAATTCACCATTTTGGCCATGTACACAATTTCTTCCGCATACTTACGCTGACATAGGAACATGTTATTTGCAGATCTAGTTAAAGAAATCTCCAAGAAGTAACTCAACTTCCCTAAGTCATTCATAGCGAATTCGGATTTAAGCAGCCGAATGATCTTATTTTTCAACACATCAGAAGAGACAATCAGAACAATATCATCGACATATAATAACAAGTATGCAATGTCACTACCTCGATGAAAAATGAATAATGAATGGTCACATTTGTTGCATACGAACCCAATATACATAATGTAAGTAGTGAAAAGCTCATACCAAGCCCGGAGGGCCTGTTTCAAACCATACAGGGACTTACGGAGACGGGAGACATAATGAGGAGCCTCTGGATGTACAAAGCCTGACCGTTGGTACATGTAAACTGTTTCTTTTAAATCTCCATATAAGAATGTATTTTTCATATCAAGCTGATGAATCAACCAATTCTTACCCATAGCTATGCTCAGAACAATACTAATAGTAGCCGGTTTGACCACCAGACTGAAGGTCTCACCACAATCAATATCCTACTGCTGCCTTATGTCATTTGCCATAAGTCTGGCCTTATGGCGTTCAAGATCACCAATATCTCTAAACTTATGACGAAAGAGCCACATACAACGAATCACATTCACCCCATATGGCCTCGGAACAAGATCCCACGTGCGCTGAGTGGTAAGCACATCAAACTCCTCATGCATGGCCGTATTCCAATTCGGGTCGAGTTTGTCTAGTTTTGGGTTTTTAGGTATTGGTGATATGGATTGTATGTATAGGTTAAAGTGAACTTTGGGTTTGAAAATCCCGTGTTTAGCATGAGTTTCCATTTGGTGTGGGGGTACAGGGGCGGGGCAGTGGGTATCGGGTCATGGGGCAGTGGTAGTGGGTAGGGAGAGGTTCGGCGGGATTTGGTAGTGTGGTGTGGGGTTGGGAAGTGCGTTGCAGGATGATTCGGGGGTATGCGGGTTAAGGGCGGGGTGGCGGTATATTGCGGGGTGGTTGGGTGTACTTGGGAGGGGGCAGACGGTGGCGGGGGTAGGCAGATGATGGCGGGTGGTATGGTGTAGTGGCGGTGGTAGGCCGTGGCGGGATGGGTGTTCGGACGACCGAAGGTTGCGGATTTTGTAGTGCATTTTAGAGTAGAAGGGAGGCGTTCGAGTCATCAAGAAAACCTAATCAGTGACTCGAAATTTTTGTACGTTGTCGAACGGGAAGACATACTCAACAAACGTGGCATGACGTGAGATTAAGATTTTGTCTGTGGATATCTCATAGCACAAGTACCCCTATGGTTTGACGAAAAACCGAGGAAGACGCACAGAGTAGAGCGAGGTGCTGATTTGTGAGGGATCGTGGAGGCCATATTTGGATAACAAAGACAACCGAAAATTCAAAGGTGATCATAGAAAGGGATCCGACATAAGAGAATTTCAGTGGGTGTTCGATTTTGAATTGTACGGGTATGTAAGATGTTAAGAATGCATTCTACCATTTTTAATGCATAAATCCAAAAGGTAGGGGGGGAGACGCATGGAAATAAGGGTACAGATCATATTGTTAATGGTGCAGAGAATTCTTTCGGATTTACCATTTTGAGAAAGTATTGGGGCAGGAGAAACGAAAAACCATGCCATTAGCCGCACAAAACTTATGAAAGTGGGAGTTATTGAACTCACGACCATTATCACATTGAAATATTTTGATATATTTTTCAAATTGTGTTTAACCAATGTACGAAATTCAAGAATTTTAGAGTAGACTTGAGACTTAAGTTTAAGTGGATAGACCCAAAGAAAGTGAGAGAAGTCATCCAAAAATACCAAATAATATTTATGACCTAGATTACTTGTTATAGGAGATGTCCATAAATCCGTATGAATAATATCAAAGTGAGAAAAAGTAATACTCAAAGAAGACGTAAAAGGAAGTCTAACATGTTTCCCTATATGACAATAGGAGCAACTATGGGCAAGGTTCCCTTTATTACATTGGATTAACTTGTGGTTTCTAAGAAAATAAAAAATACGGGCTTCGGGATGTCCAAGTCTACTATGCCATGTAGAGGAGGAGATGACAACTAGAGATGTGGGAGGATTGACACTGGCAGTGGACGTGGACATGAAAGGATAGAGATCCCCCTCACTATTGCATCTTGTAAGAAGTTTTCACGTATGTAGGTCCGTTATAGAAAAACCAAATGGGTCAAAATTAATGGATACGGAATTATCGGTGGCAAATTTTTTGACAGAGATTAGGTTCTTGATAATGTTAGGGACATATAGGTCGTTATTAAGAGGGAAGTGGGGAGGCGGTGGTGGGGTTATTGTGTGGTCAAACCCTTGTATTGGAATGCGATAGCCATTTTCAACCATAATAGATTGAGGAGTATTTAGATTGCGCAGGTGAGGAAGATTACCAGAATTGTTCGTGAGGTGAGACGTGACGCCCGTATCCATATACCAATTTTCATCGGGTTGTTGCCGTTTTAATGTCTTTGAAGGCCCGCTTTGCCATCGGGTCGCCACTACATGGGCTGGGAAATTTGGCCGAGACTGGCGTGGGCCTGGGGAGTAGCCCAAACTCTCGGCCTGCCAGGCTGCTGGATACTGGGCCGCTGCTGGTTGTATCGAGTAAGACGCCGAGGCCCAGGTGCCTGGGTTGGGCCACTTCCCTGGGCCGGCCCAAAATAGATAATTGTTGGGTGTTGAGGAAACGAAAGTGGGAGAAGTTGTGTAGGCAGTGGGTGACATCATTAGGACTGCCATAAAATTTAGAAGAAACAGCAATGGAACAACTCCTAGAGCCAAAGAACCTACCATGTTGGCAAAAGAAAAAAAAACCTTCGAAGGAGATGAAGGAAACTCCAATTAAGGAGATAAAGGAAACTCCAACGGAAGAGGAAACTCCAATGTAGAATTGTATTAATTTTTCCTGTGGCGTCTTTTTCATTAATATAAATATATATAGTGTGTACAATGTTGAATCATAATGGAATAAGGATAATATATTTACCATAAATATATTTACCTAATAGAATAAAGATCTTATATTTATCATAATTATACACTACTATTAATTATAAAATATATAATGAATATAGTGTAATATTCACTAATAATTATAAAAGACTAAATATTGATTCTCACAATTGATGTGGGACATTTTCCCTCTTGCACTCTCACAACTCAACTCTGAAGCGTTAACAATATACATATGAGGTCTAATATCGGATAAATCAAGATTGAGTTGAGTTTAGCTCTAATAGGATGATAAGAAAATGGTCATTCTAACACAATTACAAAAACTAACTAAATATGTAAAGACCGCTCAAGATCATATAAGAATACCAAATAACTCACTCACACCCCATGCGAGACACTAACAATTATGACTGGAGAATTAATTTTTAAAAAGGTCTTACTACCTAATTACTTACTAAACTTTTTATATTTTGCCATCCAACATGATTGACCTTATTGCCAAAAAAAAATATGATTGATCTTTATCCAACTTGTCAAAATTAGGTTAATTCTTCCACATAATAACCACTTATCCTGTTTTTAAATTTTGCACGTGCTTATATGTTTTTGCCCCAGAGACAAATTGCTCATGACACATCACCTGGTCCCCACCTATTCCTAGTTGTTATCCACACGCCTAATTTCTCGTATCACTTCTCGAGAATACTGGCTTCTCTTTCTCATTGTACGACTCTTTTTCTTTATTTTTGTGTAGTACATAAAATTTTACTTTAAGTTTAAGACTTTAAGCTACCAAAAGACGCTCAATCCTAATTTATTCGTCTTATTTTCTATTGAAAAAACTATCATGATACTAAGCTTTCGCTATGCACATTCAAAATAGGGTTGGATCATAAAAATTATTTTATGCAGTCTTACTCTATGTTTATATGAAAAGTTATTTTGAAGACTCAAACCTGTGAAATAAGATTTCAGATTGACACTTTATATACTGATTTATGACGATAATAAACAAAGTCATTGATGACTCTGTCGTGAAGAGTTGCTTCCTTACTTGATAGGGGGATGTCATCCACCAACAATATGTGTAATATTTTTGTGATTATAACAACAACAACATACCCAGTGAAATTTCACAACGTGGGGTCTGAGAGGGTAGAGTATATGCAGACCTTACCTCTACCATGGTAGGTAGAACGGTTGTTTCCGAGAGACTCTCGGCTCAAGACAAGGCACAAACAAAATGACTAAGCATTGCTAGCGACTTCTGAAAAAGAAGCAATAACTAAGACAAATAAAATACACATAACAGCATAAATCAAACGACATTGAATTATAAAGCAATAATGTGCATACTAGTATGATAGCCTAAACGAGTCTACAATAATAACACTACAACTATCAGTTTGCAAGCGTAGGTAAGACTATGCTAGACTACCTACAACCCTTCTACCCTAATCGTGTCATTCATAACCCCCTATCTAAGGTCATGTCCTCAGTGAGTTGCATCTGCGCCATATCCCGTCTAATCACCTCTCCCCAATACTTCTTCGACCTACCTCTACCCCCTCATGTACCCGTCCATAGCCAACCTCTCACACCTTCATACTGGGGCATTTGCGTCTCTCATCTGCACGTGCCCGAACCATCTCAACCTCGATTCCCGCATCTTATCTTCCACCGAAGCCACTCCCACTCTGTCCCGTATATCATCATTTCTAATTTTATCCCTCCTTGTATGCCCACACATCCATCTTAGCATCCTCATCTCCACAACTTTTATCTTTTGGGTGTTCAAAGTCTTGACCGACCAACACTTCTCCCCATACAACATAATCGGTCTAACCACCACCCTATAGAACTTGCCTTTAAGTTTTGGTGGAACCTTTTTATCGCACAAGACTCCAGATGCAAGCCTTTATTTCATCCACCTTGCCCCAATACGATGTGTGACATAGTCATCAATCTCTCAATTCCCTTGGATAATAGACCCAAGATACTTGAAGCATCCTTTATTTGAATTGACCTGAGTACCAAGCCTCACATCCACGCTTGTCTCAAGGTCACTCCCGTTATCGAACTTGAACTCCAAGTATTCTGTCTTGGTCCTACTCAACCTGAACCCTTTAGACTCCATAGTATGTCTCCAAACTTTCAGCTTCGAGTTCACTCCGCTGCGAGTCTCATCAATCAGGACTATGTCATCTGTGAATAAAATACACCATAGCACCTCACATTGGATTTGTTACGTCAGTCCATCCATCACCAAGGCAAATAGGAATGGGCTAAGAGCCGATTCTTGGTGCAGCCCCATCATCGCTGGAAAGTGCTCCGAGTCTCCTTCTACTGTCTGTACCCTGGTCTTGGCTCCATCATACATATCCTTAATTGCCCTAGTGTACGCCACATGTACACCTCTAACCTCTAAACATCTCCCTAGGGACTTTGTCGTTGCCTTCTCTAGGTCGATGAAAACCATATGTAGGTCTCTCTTCCTCTCTCTATATTGCTCTACCAGCCTCCTAATAAGATGAATGACTTCTGTAGTCGAACACCCCGACATGAATCCAAACTGGTTCTCGGAGATAGACATGCCTCTTCTCACCCTCATCTCAACGACTCTTTTCCAAACTTTCATTGTGTGGCTTAGCATCTTGATACCCCTATAGTTGTTGCAACTCTGGATATCACATTTGTTCTTGTACAAAGGAATCATTGTACTCCACCTCCATTCTGCGGGTATTCTCGTCGTCTTAAAAATGACGTTAAACAACTCTGTCTGCCACTCCAAAACTGACATGCCCGCGCTCTTCCAAAATTCAACTGGATCTCATCAGGCCCGGTCGCTCGTCCCCTGTGCATCTTGCGAACAACACCCTTAACCTTCTCAACCTTAATGCTTCTACAATACCTAAAATCCCGGAACCTACCAGATTGCTTCAGATCTCCCAGCACAATGTCTCTATCTCCTTTTTCGTTCAATAGTTTATAGAAGTAAGACTGCCACCTCTGCCTAATATGCGCGTCCTCCACCAGTATTTTGTCATCCTCGTCCTTGATGCACCTCACGTGATCTAAGTCATGGGGCCTCCTCTCCCTCACCTTAGCTAGTCTGTACAATTTTTATCTCCACCTTTTTCCTTTAATTCCACATACAAACTTTCAAAAGCCGCCGTTTTTGCCGCTATAACCGCTAGCTTTGCCTCCTTCCTCGCCATCTCATACAGTTTCTTATTCGTCTACTTCTCTACCTCATCCTTGCTTTCTACTAATTTTGCAAACACCATTTTTTTCGCTTCCACCTTCTCTTGAACTTTACCATTCCATCACCAGTTCCATCGATGCCCACCACGGCTACCCCGCGACACCCCTAGCATTTCTCTAGCAACCTCCCAAATGCAACTGGTCGTCTTGTCCCACATATCAGTTGTATCCCCACTACTCCCCAAGCCCCTTTGTCCATCAACCTCTCCTCCATCTCCTTTGCACTAGCCATGGTCAAACTCCCCCATTTAATTCTTAACATGTCATCCACAACCCTCATCTTCTTCTTCATCTTTATTTCTAAATCCATCACCAAAAGCTTATGTCGGGTTGTAAGATACTCTCTCGGAATAACTTTGCAGTCTTTACAAAGACCGTTGTAAACCTTTTTAAGGAGCAAAAAGTCTATATGAGTCTTAGCCACCGAACTACGGAAAGTCACCAAATGCTCCTCCTTCTTCAGGAACCTCGAATTGGCTATCACCATCCCAAAAAGCTCTAGCAAACTCCAAAAGCGAGACACCTCCCCCATTTCTGTCCCTGAGGCCAAAACCTCCATGCACGTCGTTATAACCCCTTGGAAGTGCCCCGATATGTCCATTGAAATCTCCTCCTACAAATAACTTCTCAGTGGGTCTTCCCAAAAGCGCCTCTTCTCCTCCTTGTTCAAGCCTGCCTGCGGTGCATACGCACTAATAATGTTCATAGTGAACCTTCAAATTACCAATTTAATCGTCATCATCCTGTAATTGACCCTCCTAACCTCTACCATCTGATCTTTTAGCTCGCCGTTTACCAAAATGCCTACCACATTCCTATAGTTCGACTTACCCGAGAACCATAACTTATACTCATCTACACCCATTTGGTCTCTTGGACACATGTTATATTAATCCTCCTCCTCTTAAGAATCTTAACTAGCTCTATGGACTTTCCCGTTAAAGTCTCAATGTTCCAAGATCCTATTCTCAGCCTAGCATCTCTCTTACCCCACTTACCCCCTAACCCTCGCCCCTCGCCCCCGTCCCTAACCGAGAACATGACCCTAGTCTACCATCATTCACCAAAGCCACTAGAGCAAAAAAAAATACTAGTCAAAGGTTAACGTTAACACACAGGAGAATCAATACTAAAGCACAAGTTAGCAAGAATCTAGAGGTAAGTCAGGCTACTACGGACCAAAATGATAAAGCACAGGACAAGAAGAATAAAGGCAAGAATGTAAAGTCAAGATTCAAAACGCAACATGCAAGAATTTAACTATAAGGATAAGGACAAATATTGAGTACGGGCAACTGGAGGTACCAACTCCAGGCTGATAGAACCTATTCACACGCCAAAAATCATTGTTCACACGCCGGATCACACTGTTCACTGCCTAAAATCATTGTTTCCTGCCAAAACGTTTGTACTCGAATGCTAGGCGGGAGAATAGAGAGATAGAACCCGAATGTACGTCGTGGTAGATCTGTTGGTACCTGCAAAAACAGAGCAAAAAAAAATGTCCACCGGAGCTCGGAGATTCGGCGTTAATGTGGTGGTGGCGATAGATCAGTGTGGTGGCTGTTGGCTGCCGGGCTTCACCAAAGCTTAGAGCTCCGGTGCGGAGTTGAAGCAGATCTGATTTTGAGCAATGAAATGGGTCCAAGAGTTTTTGAATCGATTTGGCTTTGCTTACCTAGATTCGAAGCTCGAACAAGAAATGAAATGAAACTAAGAAGAGAGATAGTTCTGTTAAAAGACTTGTTCGATTCAATAGATGTTTGAATATGATTTTAATTATAAAATATTAAATTAATTTAATTTAATTTAACTTTGAATATTAATTAAATTAATTTTTCAAAAAACGATACGTGATAAATATTTTGATACAGAGGAGTATTAATGTACGCTGACATGTTATATTATATTTTTTAAAGTTTTCAAAATGTTCATATCAAGATGAATTGCACTTATCTTTTAAGTAATATAATAAATAATAATGTTAAACAATTTATACAGTCATCCTATATAATTCGTACGAAAAAAAATTAGCGGGCAAAAAATATTATCTGATTTCAATCTACCTAAGCTATAGTAAGTAAAGTTATTCAGTAGTTGTGCAGGTAAAAAATAATACCTTTTTTTGTTTTAATTAATTTATCTTAGTTACTATTTCAATAATTGAAAAATATTTTCCTTAATTATAAATATTTTTAATCACCTAAATGTACTTTTTATATAATTTTTAAATATATAATTTTATTTCAAAAAAAATAAAAATTTATATTTGAATTTATATCGAATATTAATTATTTAACACTCATATTTATAAAATTAAGCGTGGAAATAAAAAAAGAGCAAAAGCTATCAACTTCTCTATTTTGCCTCTATTTGCTGTAGTTAGAAGCATTTAAGCTTTAAAAAATAAACTTTGCCATATTTCTCTTTCTTTCACTTCCTTCTCTCTTCCTTTTGCTTTTGGTTTTTTTTTTTTTAATTTAGTTTTTGTGGGTTTGATCTGCTTAAGCGTTCTTGAAATTCTGAATTTTGGGTGTTTCTTGAAATTCTGAAAAAAAAAATGGAGAGAGACTTCATGGGACTGAATTCTAAAGATTCTGTTGTTGTAGTTAAGGAAGAACCTGTTGAAAGTTGCAAAGATTCTGGTTTGTTTTCTTTTTCTTTGACCAAAATTGTTGAATTAATATTGTTCTTTTTGGTTTTGTTGTGAGCATAAATAATTTGATTTTTAGTTGTTTGGCTTTGTTGTAAGCATAAACATTTGATTTTGTAGTTGTTCTTTGGCTTTGTTGTGAGCATAAATAATTTAAATTTTAGTTGTTCTTTGGCTTTTTTTAGTTGTTTTGGTTTTGTTGTGAGCATAAAGATTTGACTTTGTTATGAGCATAAAAATCTGAATTTTAGGTGTTCTTTTGGCTTTGTTGTGAGCATAAAAATCTGATTTTTAGTCGTTGTTTTGGTCAACTTTGTGTTTGGGTAAGTGAGTTGTCTTTGAATTTTTTGCTCTGTAGCTAAAAAATCATAATATAAAATTTTAAATTCTTAAATGCATGAGTCTTCGATATTTAGTTAAAAATGTGAATTAAGCTGTTATTTTTAGCTTTGTTGTGAGCATAAATATCTGATTTTTAGTTCTTCTTTTGGTTCAACTATTTTGCTTTATTCCGAGCCGAGTATCTATCAGAAACAGCCTCTCTACCTCCTAAGGTAGGGATAATGTCGGCGTAGACCGGGTATGTTGTTGTTGTTGTTGTTCTTTTGGTTCAACTATGGTTTTGGGGAAGTGGGTTGCCTTTGAATTTTATGGTCTGTAGCTAAAACCATTATTTAATTTAAGTTTTTTAATGCATGAGTGTTGATTTAAGTTGACATTAATGGAGACATGTGAAAGAAAAATGTTTGTTTTGGCTATATGTATTTATGTGTCACCTAAATTGAGTATTTTGGTGTTGTTAAGTTTTCTTTCCCCTGTTTATGGTGATTTATAGTTGGTTTTTCTGTTTAAGATGCAACTTCCTTGTGAAACTTTTGCCTAAATTTCTAATTGCTAAAATAAATTATTTGACTTTCTGATTTAGTAATTTGTTAAATTTCCCAAGAAGTTTGATGTATAAAGCTTATGAATAAAGATCCTTTTGGTATAAGAATAGATAAGGAAGTTGATTTTTAGTCTGAGGATGATTGTTGGTTTGATCCATTTTCAATGGAGAAAATGGTAAATATGACCTGAGAAGTTGTTGCTGAATTTTGCTTTTGGTAGTTAATGTTTCCTTAGTTAAACTAAAAGCTGCAACTCTTAATTATTGTTGGTTGAATTCGACAAAATGAACTGTTTCCGTAGTCTCGTGTTATGAGGTGATAAGCAATTTGGATTGATTGTAGTTTTTGTTAAGAAGCGGAGCCAAGATTTGGATTTTATGTGTTCTAAATTCTAGGATAACATCAGGTGTTACTAAGTAACTGGATTCTGAATTTAATTTTTGTACATATTTAGTAGATTTTTAATGAAAATACAAGATTTGGACTAGAGATTTACTAGGTTTGACCGAATCCATACAAAACCTTGTAGCTCCGTCCCTATTTTTGTTATTGTTTGTATGTGTTAGGTTAAAACGAAGTTCTGTCTGTATCAGGGTTTTGCTGGCCCTTGTCGAGCAAGGTTGGTGGACCCCAGTTCATGTCTTTGAACTCTGCTCAAGATGAAAAACCCTTCAAAGCTGGTGAAATCCAGGTTTGTCTTGTCCCGTTAATTGCACAAAGTCGGTTTATATATATTTGTATAACTGTATGACATGTGCAAATGAGAAAGCTCGAGTTTTCCATGTTTTTAGTGAAGATAATTGTTATTAATGCTTTGCCGAAGTTTTAACTCAAGTCCCGGGAGGAAGGTTAACCAAAAACGTAGCTTCCGCTTATCAGTTATCTCGACTTTTTGTGTCATTCATTTGCGAAATTATACTCTGAATTATTAACCAATCACAATGAATTATGAACAATCTCCTGTTTTTAGGAGCCGGTTGGCCATGATAATTATTCACCTTTTTCTGTAATAAATTTTCACTATATTTCAAAATCAATTCTTTTGGTTATAAAACTTCCAAATTCAACTTGGAGTTGGATTCTAAATTCGGAAAATTGTTCCAAGCCTGTTTTCCGACTCCATCTTCATAAGTTCCAAATAAAGTGCTGACTTCTCTCCTTTGAAAAAAGTATAACCAAAGGCAAGTGCATCTTAAACTCCAACTTCATAAATTCCACATAAAGTGAAAAATATTTGGAATCTATGGCCAAACGCCTACTTATTATCCATGGATTCTTTTCAAAATGAATAATACCGCTTTTAAATCCATTTGGGAAGAAAAAATTGATCGCCACGGACGACAAGGAACTTGTTTTAGCTTGACATCTTATAATCTGCAACAGAATGTGCATGCAATGCATCTTCCCCGTGATGTTAAGATGCTTCCATTTAACATGAGCAATCCCTCCTACAAGACTCATTTTGGTGGTACTGGCCACAATTCTGCAGCTGTGACAATGAAGAAACAACTTCTTGGTGGAATTCCCGTTACAGCTCCTCATTCAATACTTCCATCACGTGGCGCTGTGGCTGGGACAACCGAACCTTGGTAAGTTCACCACTTTGTGCACACAAAAGAGGCTGCATATATGGTGTTACGGAAGTCGTATTTGGTAGTTATAGTAGCACATCAACACGTAGTTAATACCAATGATGACTGTTATGCAGTTGCTTGACGCACTATTAATTGAAAAAGTTTAATACACTGACGATCCCTTAGACTTGCCAAGAAATTTCATTTAGACACTTGAACTACAGCTTGTTCCAGTTTAGCACCTGAACATGTGATGAAGTGTTCCTATTAGACACTTTCAGTTCAAATTTTAGAAAAACTTTTGTGCATGTTTTCAATCATCTTTTAGGTAGTTAAGTTAACAAAAAATGTGTCATCTCCGTTAATTATACAGATCAACCTCAATTAGGAAACACCTGAGGTTTACGGCTTATTGAGGTGAATGCTTATAATTAGACCTGTCCAAAGGTCTGGTCGGGCCGGGTCGGGTGACTTTTTTTTCCCTCCTGGCCCGACCCTGGCCCTATATTTTTTAAAAAATTCTGACCCTGGCCCTGACCCTTCGGGGACCCTACGGGTCACAGGTCGGCCCTGACCCGACGAATTTTTTGGCGGGCCAGGGTCGGGCCGAGATTTTTTTAATTTTTTTAAAAAAAATTGAATTTATAAAACTGAAATTGGTATTCACCCTACATTACCACGAAATTTCGACGTTGAAATGTATTGTATATCGTGAGATCTTGACTAAAGAAAAAGAAAATTAGAAATCGATTTGGGGAAAAACACAAATTGATTGGGAAAACAGATGTTTTTCTAAAAATTGGCTGCGACCGGCTCTGTCTCGAAAAAATACACAAAATCAAAAAAAAATCGGGTAAAACGGACATCCGAGCGTAGAGCTATGATCATTTAAAGTTTCACCAATTTACAACTACTTTCTCTCCCTAAATTATGCTTCCGTGATATTAACAAAACGACTAATAATATAAATATATAATTAATAATCAGCTACCGTTTTTATCTTATTTTATGTCGAGCTCAATGTAGATTAGAGCAATACATATATATATATATATATATAAACACATGCATTATATCACTTATTAATGACAAAAATATATATAAGTACAAAATAAATATTAAAGGAAAAATAATATAAATTATATTTAAAAAATATGCGGGTCGGGGTCGGGCCGGGTCAGACGGGTAAATTTTTCTGACCGGGCCCGACCCTGACCCTGATCGGGTCCCTGCTTTTTCGGGTGGAGTGGCTCGCGGGTCAACTTTTAGCTGACCCTGGCCCTGGTTTTTTCGGATCGGACCGGGCGGGTCCCCGACCCGGTGGACAGGTCTACTTATAATTAAAGAAGATGACATATTTTTAGTGGTTAACGTATCTATGTCATGTGCATTTGAAAACACATGCAAAAGTTTTTCTAAAATTTGAACCAAAAGTGTCTAATAGGCGCACTTTTCGAGTGTCTAAATGGAATTTGTTGACAAGTTCAAGGGGCGGTCAATATAGTAAGCCAATTGAAAAACATAACATATATGTAAAGCCCTAGTGGATTAAAAAAGAACCCGAAACTTTGTCTAAAATGTTGTACATCTTTTGCAGGTTTAATTCCAAAAGTTCTGCAGCACCTGCTCAACTGACCATCTTCTATGGTGGGACGGTCAATGTCTTTGATGATATCTCCCCTGAGAGGGTACCCCTCTTTCTCGCTTTCACATGCACACAAACTGATACTCCCTCTGTCCCAATTTATGTGATGGTGTTTTACTGGGCACATTTTAAGAAATAATAAGACTTTTTAAACTTGTGGTCTAAAATATGTCATAGCTAAGAAGTTTCTCTAATGTTTTTTTATTTGCCTGGCATGTTACGCAGGCACAAGCTATTATGCTTTTGGCTGGCCATGGCGCTCCTAATGTGGTGCAACCAGGGTTTCAACTTCAGGCATCTGCATCCAGACCTGCTGCTGCTGTAGATGGCGCTTGCGCGAACCAAACCCCAAATATGCTACCTGCCTCGGGTCTTTCCAGCCCTATGTCCGTTTCTTCCCATCCCATTGGCCAATCTGATGGCAGTTCTGGAAACAAAGATGACATGAAGATATCTAAAACTGCGAACACATTGGAGACTCCAAAGATTGTGACATCACTAGGACCTGTTGGGGCGACTACCATAATGACAGCAGGTATGACATGCCGGAGTGGAAACTCAGAACATATTTTTGACGTAAAAGCTTACCTATTGAAACTCAGAACCTAAGTATACTTTCTATGCCACTTATTGCAATAACTATTTATGTTGCTCCGAAGTTGAAGTGATTACTTTCTTGATTTCTTTAGCAGTCCTTGTAGAAAATAATTTAGTTTCGACGCGACTCACATAGCCCAACCTTCATTGCTTCTTATCATTTACTTTTGTGCAGCGGTTCCACAGTCTAGGAAAGCATCTCTTGCTAGGTTTCTGGAGAAGCGAAAGGAAAGGTAAACTGCTAAATCTTTCTTGTCTTGAGTTCTTCATTTTTCTTTATGCTTTAGTTTAGGTGTGCTTTTGCTGGATCACTATCATTAGCTAGCTCTCTCTCTCTCTCTCTTAGCTTTCTAGAATCTATTGATGTGAATGCAAGTTTACGTGTTAGTATAAAGGATCAATCTTTTGGATAATAGATTCGATGACCATAAAAAAATGTAATTACTGCAAAACTAATTGTTCTTTCTGATTGTCGGTGACCATTTGAACTTGCTGCAGTTTTATTTCAGTCATAAATTTGAGACACATAACTGCATCTCCGTTTATTGGATACTCGCGAACATTGTAAGAAGTATCGAGATTTAAGTGCCGATCATGTTTGCAGGGTGATGAACTTAGCACCATACAGCCTCAGCAAGAAATCGCCCGAGTGCTCCAACCCAGAGTCTAACGGAGTTGGTTTCTCTGCAACTTCCAGTGTCGCTACTAGTCCTCCTTACCCGGTAAGGAGACCTAGCTATGACCGTCTGAAGGCTGCTTAATGCTGTAAATCAGTGAAGCATAATCTATTTTATTCAGCAAGTTAAAAGTTGTGTATGTAAGAAATATTCTTCCTTGATTATTTCATTCCAAAGGGGTAATATATATACTCAATAATACAATCCTAATCCTATGTACATAAGGTAATAAATTATCCTAATCCTAGGTACATAAGGTAATGAATTTGACAAAATATACACTTATCATATACAAAATATACACAATTATGATTAGTTATATTTTTCATATTCTATCACACCCCCTCGGTCGAAGCGGGAGGTCGGCGTATGATGAGACTGTCTCGAAAATCTTCAAACAGAATCAACGTAAGACCTTTTGTAAAAATATCTGCGATTTGATAGCGTGACGGGATATGTAAGACCCGTACATGCCCACGAGCAACCTTTTGGCGAACAAAGTGAATATCCAGTTATATATGTTTAGTGCGTTGATGTTGAACCGGATTTTCAAAGAGATGAATCGCACTTACATTATCACAATAAATCAATGTTGCCTTCAGAATAGGACGGTGGAGCTCGAGAAGAAGATTGCAAAGCCAACACGATTCAGAAATCACATTGGCAACTCCCCTGTATTCTGATTCGGCACTGGATTTAGACAAAGTAGTCTGCCGTTTGGATGACCACGATACCAAATTATCACCAAGGAACACACAATAGCCAGACGTGGAACATCTGGTGTTCGGACAGCCACCCCAATCTGCATCAGTGTAAGCAACGAGAGTGGATGTCGAAGATGGATAAAGATGCAAGCCATGATCAAGGGTACCCTGAATATAGCGCACAATGCGCTTGAGAGCCTGCATGTGATCCTCTATCGGGTTATGCATAAATAAGCAAACATGTTGCACATCATAAGATATGTTGGGCGTCGTGAAGGTAAGATATTGCAGGGCGCCTGGAAGATTGCGGTAATGTGACGGATCATCATATGGTGTACTGGAAGTGGCACTTAACTTAGGTTTAGTATCAATCGGAATGGCAGACGGCTTGCATGATGACATGACATCCCGCTAAACAATTTCCTCTGCCTACTTCTTCTGAGATAAAAATAAACCACCAGCATGACGTGTTATAACTATCCCAAAAAAATAACTCAAAGGTCCTAGATCTTTCATAGAAAAGTCGGAGCTAAGCAGGGACATAATAGACTTACGAAGAGCGTCAGATGAAGCAGTCAATATAATATCTCCACATATAGAAGAAGATAAGTGATATCAGGACCCTGTCGGTATATGAAAAGAGATTGATCAGACATGCTATTAGAAAACCCAATAGTAGAAACATAATCTGCAAACCTCTTGTACCAGGCCTTAGGAGCTTGTTTGAGCCCATACAAAGATTTCTTCAGTAAGCAAACATGATCAGGATAAGAGGGGCTTTTGTAGCCCATGTGTTGGTACATGTATACCTTTTCATTGAGTTCTCCATGCAGGAATGCATTCTTTACATCAAGCTGATGTAGAGGCCGTGCCTTCGAAAGTGCCAGACTCAGCACCGTGCGGATAGTTGTCGGTTTGACCACCGGACTAAAAGTCTCACCACAGTCCACACCAACATGTTGAGTTTTTCCATCACCTACAAGACGGGCTTTATGTCTCTCAAAAGTACCATCAGACTTTTCTTTATGACAAAAAATCCACATAGACCGAATCACATTAACATCAGGAGGACGAGGTACCAAATTTCAAGTCATATTTTTAATACGAGCATTATATTCATCATCCATAGTCATTTTCCAATTCGGGTCATGAAGAGCAGAAACAAGATTATGAGGTAACGGTGATTTAGTAACATTAGTACGAAGGCCGTATTTCGTATTTGGTTTTAAAATCCCGTGCTGACTACGAGTGACTGGCCGTTGGGCCGAAATTGGAGTTGGATGGACGGAGGAGGTGACAGACTGCCTGGTAGTGGGTCCGGGCACACTAGGACGTTACTGCCCGCGGTTGGACCACTGCCCAGTGGGCCGCCAGGCAGTGGGCTGCCAGTGAGTGGCCCAACTTGTCCGACAGCCACTGGGCTCGGGCAATCTAGCCCAGCAGGCTGGGAAGGCGAAAAAATTCGTTGGGCCAGTTTAGGAGGCCAAATGGTGGACCAAATACGGGGGCATGCTATAAAAAAACTCATAGGTAGGTGGCACGGAACAATGTATATTGGTAAAGGGAAAATTTGATTCATCAAACACTACATGGCGACTCATAATTATTTTATTAAATGATAGGTCATAACATTTGTAACCATGTTGGTTAGATGGATATCCCCAAAAAAATACACGGAGTGGACCGGGGTTATAGTTTATTAATGGTAGTAGATGGAAACAGAGGATAACATAAGCACCTGAATACTCGAAGATGAGAATACGATGGGTCCTTAGGTATAAAATTTTGAGTGGGGATTGGTAGGCTAATTGTTTGCTAGGAAGTATGTTGAGGAAATATGTTGCCATTTGTAATGCATGATGCCAAAATGATAGTGGTAGGGAGACATGGGCAAGTAGGGTTCTATCAATATTATTAATGGTTCGTATTTTTCTTTTCGCTTCTTTCTTGTTTTAGTCAACTTTCCTCTAATACAATATGCGTGTTCCTATGTCACCAAAATTAAGAGAAGGTAGAATATTTGACTTGACTAATATATCAACTCTATCTCTAGAGATATGACCCAAACGCCTATGCCACAACATACCTGAATTTTCATTTAAAAGAGGACGTCTTGATCCAACAATTTCAGAATTGAAAGAGTTGTGTTCAAAATCAGAAGCCAAGTAAATTTTAAACAAACCATCAGATAGGACTCCATGATCAATAATTTGAGAGTTCAAAAGCAAATTAACTTTTCCATTGAGAGAATTAAAACCATAGCTAACACTGTCTAGAATAGGAAGAGAAATCAAATTTCGTCTGAAAGACGGTACATAAAAAGTGTTTCCTAGAACAAGCTTATGACCAGTTTCTAACTCTAAAACTTCTGTTTCTATGAACTCTACTTTAACTTGGACATTTATGGTGAATCTAATTCTTGACTCAGTTTCCCTCGGCTTCCTTTTGTTTGTGAACCCCTGCAAGGAAATGGCAACATGGGTCGTAGCTGTACTATCAAACCACTAAGAATTAATGGGGCCACCTACTAAGTGTGACTCAAAACAAACAAGAGCAAGATGATTACCTTCTTTTGACTCCTTTTGTGACCAGGTTTCTTACGAAAGAAGCAATTATTATTTTTCTTAAAAACAACATTATTGGCCCCAGGATATTCGGTCTGATCTTTACCATGTCTCTTGGTGTTCTGACCCTTCTTAAAAGTATGATTATTAGATCTTTGAAACTTCCTAGGTCCTTTACTGGAGCTAGCTTTGGAATCATGAGAAACAAACAAGGCTAGTTGACCCTTCTCTCTCCTAATTTTCTCCTCTTCAACAACACATTTTGAGATGAGGTCATTAATGGACCAAGATTCATTTTAAGTGTTATAGGCAGTTTACATTTGACTAAACTCAGCAGGCAAGGAGTTAAGAGTAGAGTGAACAATGTAAGGATCATGAAAGGTTATTTAAGAGCTTTCAGTTTAGACCGGATGTGGACCATCTTAAGTATATGATCTCTAACCCCCAGAATTATCATACCTCATCCCCGCGAGTTTACTCATTAGATCTCCAATCGCAGCCTTATTAGATACAAGATATCTTTATTTCACTTGGGCAAGAAATTTCTTAGCATTAGTAGTTTCAGGCAAGCCGCTCTTGAGATGGTCATCAATTTTCCTCCTAAAGACAAAAATGCAGCATTGATAGAGTTAGTGAGAGTCGGTGGCTCATTTTCACGCAAAGCTTGATCTATGTCAGCCATTCCTAACGCAAGTTCAAGATCTTCTTTCCATCTCTTAAAGTTAGAGCCCGACGGGATCATAACTTCAACATTATTTTTGTTCAAAGAAATGTTAACTGTACACAATACTAGGGGTGAGCACGGGTACAGGGTACCCAGATACCCGACCGGAACCGACACTAACGGGTAGGTTCCGGGTAGATATATTATAATAACGGGTAGGGTCCGGGTAGTAAAATTAGGAACCGATCAATGTCTGGTCCTGCTCCTGCTCCTGCTCCAAGAAAGAGAGACAGTGGTACCGGTTCTAACCGATACCCGGAACCTATAAAATATTAAATATTTTTACTTTTTTTAGAAACATTTGGACCACTTTTAACTTTCTCCAGAATTGTTTGTTGCACGCCTGCACATTGATTTTCCCCACCCCAAGACGTAAATATTTTAGCTTTTTCACCCCTTTATTCTAGAATGCTCTTTGTGCCCTAAGAGAAAACACCCAAAACTCTCTCAATAACAATGTCGTTTTAGCTACACCACCGAACTTCATCGTCGTCGTTGTTGAAGCTTTCTCTCAGGTACTTTCATCGTTGTCGTCATTGAAGCTTCACCTTTGCCTCTTTCTCTCCCTTGATTGTGTTCACGTCATTCCTAAAATGCATATGAGTTCATATCTAACTCTTCAATTTCTTTTTAATATCATATGCTTCTGTTCTAGTTCAGGCGATACTCATCTTTAATTTGTATTACTTTTTTATTTGAAATGTAAATCTATTTTTAAAATTTGTGTATATTTTTGTAGTTGTGAAGATGAAATTTAGGGATTTACTAGTATAATAAAGCTTTTCTTTTGTATCGAAGAGCTTATGAACACGAAAATTAGTTTAATTCAGATATTTTCAAATTTATTTTGAAATCAACACGTTCAATTAATTGAGTGTCAAATTTGGCTTGCAATTTTAGGTTTTGGTTACAGAATTAGCTTTTCTACAATGAATAAGTTTCTAAATTCTTATAAGGGTACTAAAAACTCCGATTGCATGCTAAAAAACTACTTGATGAAATTATTTTAGAACTCTTTTTTATTCTCATAGGCTTAAAAATTGTTGCTTAATTTGTGTTTTTTATTTACAGGGTACCCGGAAACCTACCCGGACTAGGTTCCGGGTAATGATTGCTACGGGTAGGTTCCGGGTAGTAAATTTAGGAATCAATCTTTTACCGGATAGGGTCCGGATAGTTCAAAAATATTAGGGTACCCGGACCCGCTCACCCCTACACAATACAACATGAATTGGGTTTATTAGAATAGCAAGGCATAAACAATAATATTATCACAACGATGAGTCTCGCCGCATCAACAAGTATCCCCTTTGGACAGGGCAAGAAAATATTTTAATATTAGAAACTTATCCCTTTTGGGCAGACAGATTCACTAAATTAAAATATTTTCACATAATGGGCCTCATCACATCACCAAATTAAAACACACAATAAATCCCCTTTGGGCGAGCCATGGTATGTTCTAACTCAGTGATATCTCTCAAAATGGAGTGAATAAGTCTCATAAACTGAAGCAGATAGGCCACTTTGGTGTACGCTACTTACCTCAATTCACAAAACAAATTCAATCTTAGGGACTACACATGCCATTGCTTAACACATATTTTACGAACATGTATATGCACAGTAATTATTTCGAAGTAAGTCTTATTCTTATTGTCAGAAGTATCATAGTTGCACAATATAGAAAAGAATGAGAACCAAAACAACGATTCTAAGCACTGAAATTTTATTTACAGTGTGCCATCTAGAAAATAATATGTTTGGAATTTCTCTGAAGCTTAATGTTAAATTCCAGTAGCCTTTGTCTTTGTTTGTCCATATTAATGTATTTAAGAATTAAAGAAATCTAAGTCCTCCGGGGCATAGTCCAGTGGCAAAGCCTGGGCGCTATAAGACGCTCTGGCATGGGACAGCGTGGGTTCGATTCCCCGCAAGCACGAAGAAACTCTGCATGTTGGGGAATTTGACCTTGTCCAGAAAACTGGTCACCGGAGCACATCCCGCGATTTACCTGATAATAGTGTTGAAGGACCGGTGCTATTACCTCCAGGACGTAATCAGGCGCAAGCCTGAAGACCTGGATTATCAAAAAAAGAATTAAAGAAATCTAGACCCACTTTGTCAATTGGATTCCTTATTCCAAAGGGATAAACCAAAGGCTGCCGTTAACAAATTTTATTAAAAGGAATAAAAAGCTTTTCTTTACAACAATGTGAAAAGACAAAACGAACTCCTAAGACCAAACGAATTCAAAACCCAACAACATTAAAGTTCCAGATCTAAAAATTTCTATCCAGTTTCATCAAATTCAAAACCCACGTGATTAGTCAAAGGTTTAATACTTCTCTCTTTAATATATTGTGTAAAAGAACATGATATATTGGCGTGTTGAAGACAATTTTTACAGTGATGAACAACAATCAACAAAGGAAAATAGATTTATATAACTTCCAACTAATTCACGATTATTTTAGTATTTAAATCTGCTCGTGTAATAAAGTACTAATAGGGTTCTAAATCTATGCGATAAGGCTCTGATGCCAAGTGTTAAATCAATTGAGAAACACAACTACAATAATCACATAGATCAAGAACACCTATAATATAGTAAAATAGGCGAAAAGAATGTGCGTACCTTTGTCCGTCATGGCAACGCACAACTGAAGACGAATTAGGTTGAGTCTTCCTTTCCCTTATGAAAATGTCTTAAAGTTAAGACAGGAGAGGGGACCTAGTTTTATATTTATAGGCTTAAAAGCCTTGACCTAATGAGTGTCTTCATTACAGGCTCATTGATTTCCAATAGGCTTACACTATTGTCAACCCGCACGTATTACATGAAATGACACAGGCTCATCATGGATCCACGAACTATTAACATTGAGCCGTTTTAATAAAATGTAATAATAAGTTAATGTTAAGTCTACATTTAATAAATAATTCTAACATTCAACAGAAATCAGCAACAAATCAAACAAAACCCAATTCTTAAAATCCAAGAAAACCACAAAACATCACAACTAAAAAGGCATAAACAAGAAGCAATAGCTTAGTATTACACACATAACATCAAGATTGTACCTTTTTGAGAGCCAGAGCAAGGCGTTTACTATCAAGTTTCCCACAAGCCATAGCATCAAGATTGTCTCTTGCACACTTAAAAGCATGATTTTGTAGAGCAAATGACATATCTGAATCTCTCACACGAACATTCAAATGCTCATGTTGTTGTTTCTCCTCAGCTGATTTTTTCTTCAGTATCTAACTGTTCAAGAATTTGGTCCTTCTCTCCAACTCTAACTCTGCTGTGTCCATCGCCATTCGCACACCTAACTCATCATCATTTCTTCTCTTTTAGTCTATAAACAGACAAACAAAAAGGGTGCTGCTTTTTTCAAGGAAAAAGTAAAGAAAAAGAAAGGGGTGTTGGCTTCTTTTTTTTTTTTTGGTCAAGTGTAATTGTTTCTATAAAAAATATCCCTTTACTTTTATAAATTAGCTATTTTTATTTTCCATTACAAGTTGGGATCAAATTTATCCCTTTCCTTTCATGTTGGGGCCAAATATACCCATATCGTTAACAAAGTATTCAAAAATACCCCTCATTTTTAACATATTCTCACCTAAGCAAGCTTAGTCGTTGAAATTAGTTGATATGGAAATTTGATTTTTTTTAAAAAACAAATCTGGAAAAATGACTTTTAATAAAAATCTGAATTTTTTTTATATTATAAACCCGTTTTTTTTAAAAAAAAAATATTCTGAAAAATTGGATTGGACTGGATTTTTTTATTAAAAAAAATCTGAAAATGGTTTTTTTTAATCTGAAAAACTGTATTTTTATATAAATCTGAAAAAGGGGTCTTTTTCAATTTGAAAAAAACTGGATTATTTTATAAATTTGGAAAACTGTTTTTGCATATTTAAAAATAAAAACGGTTTCCAGATATTTCTTTTTTAAAAACCAGTTTTTTGAATTTTTTAAAAAATAATCCAGATTTAAAAAAAATTAGGACACTTTTAAAAAAAAATACTTTACAGTTTTTCAGATTAATAAAATCATGTTCCAGATTTTTTAATAAAAAATCCAATCTTCATGAATATTAATCGAATGGTGTGGCGGAACGTAAGAATCGCACATTGAAGGAAATGATGAATGCCTTGCTCATCAATTCCGGTCTATAACAAAACATGTGGGGAGAAACCGTCCTTATCGCTAATACGATTCTTAACAGAGTCCCACATAAGGGTAAGGACAAAACTCCATATGAATCATGGAAGGGAAAGAAACTCACCTATAAATATTTAAAGGTGTGGGGTTGTTTGGCAAAAGTTGAAGTACTCAAGCCAAAGCAGGTCAAGATTTGGCCTAATTTTAAGAACATAGAGTGGTAAAAAACTCTTATGATGTACATTTTTTTTCTTTGCATAATAAAAGAACAATAACATACCCATAAGGTAGGATGTACGCATATCTATCCCTAATTTTTTTTGGTAGAGAAGATATTTTCGATAAATCATTGATAGAAATATAATCAAAACAAGATTGAAAGGAACATAACGACAACAAAATAGCTCAGTTTAGTACTACTATGATAGATATGGGACAGAAATAGGTTTATGGAAATTTGACTATACTAATAATATTTTTTAAAATATTAAGGCAATGGATTTAGTAATTAAGTAATCGATGTGGAGCCTTAATTCTAACTATCCGATGATTCAGATTCAACGACTCTAATAGGTTAGTACTATGATTCGTTCGTACATGGACAAAATCTATTATTTAAACACTAAATATACTTAGTCAAAAAGAATTAGGATAACCGGTTAATTAGGATATATTAAAATTGTTTCCTAAATTCAGGGTGCGTGGCTGCAAAGTTGCAGGGTGAGGCCAAAACATGTTGACTGTTGAATGTGGATAAGGTTGCAAATTGATTATTGTATGTGTAGGAATATCTCATCTCATATGGAGAATTAATCTATTTTAGAGTGTGAATAATTTTTTAATAATGAATGATGAAGAAACTCAAACACATGACCTCTAACCGCTTGAAATCATATTGAAACGTGTAATCATCTTCTCTCATAGTAAACTTTTAAAGAGAATATATTTTTATTATTTAATGATGTCTTCAACGGCTATGTCTAAATTACAAATTGAAGAATCACATCAAGTAGGCCATCTAATTTTCTTAAACGTATCTGAATTAAATTTTAATAATCAACAAGGATTGTGATAGAATACTAAGATTCTTATTGTATTATGATAGATGTATATTTAAGGTAACTTAGGATTCTTATTGTATTATGAATCAATCATTTAAGGTAAGTTAGGCTTCTTACTGTGTTAGGATTCAACCTCTGTACAACTATATATATTGTAATTAACGAAATAAATCCCTAAGTGAAATTATTCTATTCTTACATGGTATCAAAGAGCCTAAACCTAAACCCTACTCTTCTCCTCTCTTTTTCTATCGGCCGAAACCACCAAATTTCCCTTCCCCTCAGCCGGCGGCAACAAGGTTGCCACCATGTCTTCCCTCACAAATTCTGGTTCCTTCACTGGCACCTTTGATAACTCCCCTCAACGATCATCGTCTTCTTTTCACTCGGCTTTCGCCGTTACAAACATCAAGAATTTTGTCCCTATAATTCTTGATAAAAAAGACTATCAATATTTCATGTGGATGTGAATCGTTTCTATATTTATGCACGCGCGCATAAACGTGTTTCGACCATATTGATGACTCTGTTCCTCGTCCCACCGATATTGCCGAACCAACATGGCGTCGCCTTGACGCCATCGTTAAACAATGGATATACGACACCATCTCAAAAGACTTGTTGTGTACTATCATGAAAACATGTGCCACGACACGTGACCTTTGGGTACGGTTGGAAGAAATTTTTTAGGACAACAAAAATACTCGGGCCGTGTATTTTTAAGAACAATTCAACAATATGCTCCTCGAGAATTTCAAAAACATGTCTGAATATTGCAAACAACTAAAACTCATAGCCGACCAACTTTCTAACGTCGGGACATCTGTTTCTGAAACTAAGATGGTACTCCAATTAGTTGCTGGTCTACCGAAAGGTGAATACGATACACTTGCAATGATGATTCAACAAGCCGACCCACTACCTAGTTTTACCAAGGCACGTTCACAACTATTGTTGGAAGAAACTCGACGTGCTAAACAAGATGAACATAATCAAAAGACGTTAGTCGTTGAAGGGATGACTTCACTGGCGGCCAACACCACCCCGCCACCACCGCATGACCACCACCAACAGCAGTCCCACGGAGGAGGCCGTGGCGACAGAGGTCGCGACAACAAAGGCAAGGGCCGCGGCAAGGGCCAACGTAACCAATGGGTTGGACAGCCGCCAGGCCCTAATCTTGCCTATTTCCAGTGGGCGGGACATCAGCCAGCATGGCCCAACCAGCAGAACTGGACCTCACCTGCAAGCCTATACCCAATTGCGGGGGCCCAGTTCCAGCAACCTTGGTCGTCTGGCCTATTGGGCTCTGCCCCAGCCAACAGGCAGGCCCACCAGCAACAACCACAAGGCAGCAGCTTGGCCCCCACTGATTTGGGCTAGGCCTACAACACCGTGAACCTTCAACAACCTGACGAAAATTAGTACATGGACACCGGAGCCATATCTCACCTCACCCGATCGCCAGGTAACTTATCTCAATTACTTCGGTTAAAGTGTCCTCAATTTATTACTATCGGCAATGATAATCGCATTCCAATTGAAGGTTACGGTAACACACACACCAAACATCCACACCCACCTTTCTCCCTAAACCACGTCCTATACACCCCTAACATCATTAAAAACTTAATCTCTGTTAGAAAATTTACTAGCAATAATTCTGTGTCTGTCGAATTTGACCCTTTTGGCTTTTCTGTGAAGGAACTCAATACGGGAAAAATTCTTACACGCTGCAATAGTGTGGGAGACCTCTACCCATTTACTCAATCTTCCGCTGTCAGACTGCAAGCACCTCTATCCCTTGCGGCGATCTCTCCCTCAACTTGGCACAACAGACTCGGACACCCCGGAGACCCAGTTTTTACTTTTCTTAGGACTTCTAAGCGTATTCAATGTAATAATGGAAAAATTGCCCAACACTGTTTTTCTTGCCCACTAGGCAAACATACTCGTCTTCCATTTATGTCATCAAACAATGTTACTTTTTCTCCTGCTAATTTGTGGACATCTCCGATTGTTATCTCTTTGGGTCACAAATTCTATCTAGTATTCTTAGATGATTTTTCACATTTTGTCTGAATTTACCCACTGAAATTCAAATCTGAAGTGTTTGCCAAATTCCTTAAGTTTCAAAAATTCATTAAAACACAATTTGAAAAATCTATCAAATCTTTCCAATGTGATAATGGACGTGAATTTAATAACTCGACATTTCACAATTTATGTTCTAAACAAGGCATGGTTTTCCGTTTTTCCTGTCCCTACACTTCCTCCAAAACGGCAAAGCTGAAAGAATCATCTGCACCATCAATAGCATGGTGTGTACCCTTCTCTTTCACTCCAGTCTTCCACCGCCATTCTGGGTCTACGCTGTCAAAATGGTAGAATACCTCCTCAACATTTTACCAACCAACACTCTCCAAAACAAGACCCCAACTGAAATCTTATATCGTAGGTTTCCCTCTTATGACCAAATACGCATCTTCGGTTGCCTGTACTACCCCAACCTGGCCTCCACTGCACCTCACAAACTAGCCCCACGCACCACACCATGCGTATTCATCGGTTTCTCACCTAATCATCGGGGATACTTGTGCTATGACATAACCACTCAGAAGATCATCATCTCACGTCACGTCACATTCGACGAGGCCAACTATCCATTTTCGAATATTCAAAAATTCTAAACCACGGATTACACATTTCTCGATGAGTCTCCTATGTCTCCTCTACTCCAGTCGACGTGTCTCCACCAAATTCCAGTATCGATACAAATTTTATCCCGACAAGACACATCGCCTGCCCCCACCATCGCCGCTTTCAACTAATCGCTTTGGCCGACAACACCATCGCCGCTTTGCCGTGGTCTCTCGACTTCAAGAAGAATGTCGCCTCCTAGTCCAGCCTCCTCGCCTGGGTCCAACACTCTAACAACACCCTCGGCCAGATCCAAATTGTTCATCTGCACCCCCAGCAGCCTACCAGTCCCCCAGTCCAGAAACCACAAGCCCGCAGCCTACCAGTCCCCAGAGCATCGCTTCCCATCGGGTCCAAAGACCAGGACTCAGAACTCCACCCGACCTCCCACTACTGTCCTCTCATCGCATGGAGACTCGTGCATAACACGGGATCTTCAAACCCAAGGTTCACTTCAATCTCTCCATACAAAACTTATCACCTATTCCAAAAAATCCAAAACTAGCAAACCTGGATCTTGCGGCCATGTGCGAGGAGTTTAACACTTTAACCAAGCAGAACACTTGGGATTTATTGCCTAGACCGAACGGTGTAAATGTTATCTGGTGTATGTGGCTATTTCATCACAAGTTTAGAGACAGTGGTGACTTGGAGAGGTATAAGGCAAGACTAGTTGCAAATGACACTAATCAGCAGGAGGGTATTGATTGTGGTGAGACATTCAGTCCGGTTGTTAAACCGACCACTATTCGGACTGTTCTCAGTATTGCTATGGGCATGCATTGGCCGATTCATCAGCTTGATGTCAAGAATGCATTTCTTCATGGGATTTGAAAGAAACTGTGTACATGCATCAACCCCCTGGCTTTGTCATCCGACAGTTCCGCAGTTTGTATGTCGTCTCAATAAGTCACTGTATGGATTGAAACAGGCACCCCGCGCTTGGTATGATCGTTTTGCCATGTATCTTTTGTAGATTGGTTTTATATGTAGCAGGTGTGATAACTCTCTCTTCACTTTTCACCGAGGTAGCAGCACTGCATATTTGGTATTATATGTCGATGACATTGTTCTCACTGCCTCATCTGACGGTTTGAAGAATGAAATCATTGCTCTACTCAAAACTGAATTTTCTATGACTGACTTGGGCAAGCTGAGTTATTTTTTGGGTATACCAGTGACCAGATCTGTAGCCACTATATTCCTGTGTCAGCGTAAGTATGCAGAATAGATAGTGTATAGGGCCAAGATGGCAAATTGTAAAATTATGCTAACTCCGGTGGACTCCAAATCCAAGCTTAGTGCCAATGACGATGCGCCAGTTTCTGATCCCACTCTTTATCGGAGTCTTGCAGGTGCTCTTCAGTATCTTACATTCACTAGGCCTGATATTGCATATGCCGTTCAACAGGTGTGTCTGTTTATGCACGACCCCCGAGAGTCCCATTTTGCCGCCCTCAAACGTATTATCAGATACGTTAAGGGCACACTAGACTTTGGATTACACCTATACCCCTCTGCCCCAACCAAGTTACTAGCCTACACGAATGCAGATTGGGCAGGATGCCCCGACACACGTCGCTCCACCTCAGGGTACTGTGTATTTCTTGGGGATAATCTTATCTCATGGTCCACCAAGCGGCAGGCCACGCTATCCCATTCGAGTGCTGAAGCAGAATATTGCGGAGTCGCTAATGTCGTTGTTGAGATCTGTTGGCTTCGAAATCTTCTTTTGGAGCTCCAATGTCCACTACGAAAGGCGTCTATAGTCTATTGTGACAACATATCTGCCATCTATATGTCTCATAATCCAGTCCAACATCAGCGGACTAAGCATATTGAGAGGGATATCCACTTTGTGCGAGCGAAGGTTGCCCGTGGTCAGGTCAAAATATTACACGTGCCTTCCTCTTATCAGTATGCAGACATTTTCACAAAGGGACTACCACGACAGCTCTTCACTGACTTCCGATCCAGCCTTAGCGTTCGGCCTCCTCCCGCTCCGTCTGAGGGGGAGTATTAGCGAATATTCTCCGAATATTCACCGTATATTCTCCGAATATTCACCGTATATTCTCCGAATATTCACCGTATATTTTGTAATTATGATAGATATATATTTAAGGTAACTTAAGATTCTTATTGTATTATGAATCAACCATTTAAGGTAAGTTAGGATTCTTACTGTATTAGGATTCAACCTCTGTACAACTATAGATATTGTGATTAACGAAATAAATCCCTAAGGAAAATTATTCTATTCTTACGCCTAGGATATAAATCAAGTGGGGTGGCTGGGGCACCGCTGCTAGGGAAAAAGAGACGTAATTAAAATCATGCCGAATATGAGCTAATATGTTAAAGCATATTAATAATTAGCCACCAAGAAGTCTCATTCACGGACCTCTTACAATGAATGAAGATACATGAGCTGCCACTTTTTTTTTTGCAATTTCAGGTTTGGCATCCGTTTTGGGCTCTATTATTTTGGATTCGCGCTAGAAAATTTCATTTTGAAGATACATAAGATACTTTTTATCAAATGCAATTTTCATTCTCAGAATTCGAATATGAGACACCTTTAATGAAAGATGGATATGTATTTATCACCCCATCACAACCTTTGATGATATACATTAGGTGCCTCTTTTTATTTTCTGTTCGAAGTTTGGTTGGGGCCTCACTAATTCAAATTCGTGTAACTTTGGGAATAAAGTGTTCCATATCGAAGATGACTTCGTTAGCAGAATTCAAATCTCATGCGTTTCATTAAAGATGAAAAGGGATTAATCATCCCATTCCCACCACAGCTTTTGATAACAAATAGTATTAGCTTTTGATAACTCTCATTTGTTCAAACAATAAATGGAACTTTCACAAGTTGTAACATAAAATCTCTCTTATCACTCTAAATTCCCAATTATTAGAAGCTATCGAGGTGAGTGGTTTATAGGATTCACCAAAAGTTTTTCAATGAAAAGTACTAATACTGTTGAACATCATTACTATTCTTATAACAATGTCTAAAATTGAACCTTCAAAGGAATTTGAGACTCCTTAAAATCAGTATTAACTCAATTGTGATAATTAGTATCATGACTATTGAAAATAAACGATACCGGCACATTAATGTCCGATCAGTATTTTTTTTATTCGGTATAAGGAGCTCTAATTAATTCGGATTTATGCTACCGTAATCAATTAAAGAGGGGAGCGTTCCCTAGCAAATCCTTTTTTATATTCAATGCTCGAACCTGAAATCTCTGATTAAAAACAGAGAGATCCTATCCATCCAACCAGTCCGGAGACTGAGCCAGAATTTTTAGTTTATAGGTTCTAGACGACAAGTCATTTTGCATACTTACTGGGTTTTGAATAGATTATTTATATATATTAAATGAAGTTTTTAACATAAATATAAAATTTGAGCTAAAATTACTGAATGCTGCCGAATCCGTAACTACTACACTGATTCCGCACCTATCCATCACAAGCCTTCAATGATGCATTCCCGTTCTGGCTAGCAATATGGGAGAGCCTTGCATAGGAGGCCATTTTTGTAGGGAACCTAATAAAATAACTGATCAACTAGCAAATATGAGCATGAGTTAAACATTTCAAAAGATCTTTTCTTTTTTGACAGCCTTCTCCCTTTGGTTGAAAATGTTATGTACAAGACAGGGACAACATCCATTAAACTCCTCTAAAAAATGTTGGAAAAAGAATTGAAGAATAGTGGAGAAATTAAATTTTGAGACGTGAAATATCACTATCTTTCAAGAGATATTACCTGTATATTAATCTTAGAAAAATACAAGAAATTCTCTGTCAGAAAAACTTACCCACTATAATAAAAAACAGTACTGTAAAACTTTGTAGGGTTTAAACTTTGTAGCTAACCCTCGAGAAAGTGAGAGGTAATGAGAGATTATTAGAGTAAACTTCATAAAAAGTAACTCAACTTAGTGAAATTAACTAGTAAAATTACTTATCTTATTTTATATCAATAAAGTCACTCAACCTATTTTTTATTTCTTAAAGAGTAACTCTGATCAGAAATGGAACTTCCTCCACCGGAAAGATGTCTTGAACGGGCCCCAAAAATTCAAAATTTTGACCCAATACCAAACCCACCCTATACTAGGTAAGTTTATTTAGTACATTTGATTATTGTGCAATCACGAGTTGCATGAATGTGTATGAACGATCATAATGACTGCTTTAGAATATTTTCTACAACAACAATGTGTATTATAAACATAAGAGATAATGGTAAAAAAATCAACTTTTTTTTAGTTTCTTATCTGAACTCTCACACATAATAGTTCAGATAAAAAACTCAAAAAATAATACTTGATGTGTGTTTTTGACCCTTTAACTCTACGCATAAAGGTATAATACCTATTTAGATTTTTTAAAAGTTCTTTTAGGGATGATTTGTTAGTTGTTTTAGAAATTAGTTACCGGAATTTATATACTAGGTTTAAGAAGAATAGTAAAGAAATTGTACATCTTTTTTTATATCATAACAAATCAACAACCAATATTACATCTTGCGAGGACAAACACCATTTAAGTAGATTACCAAGAAAAAGAACAATATTTAAATATCTCACACAATTTATTTATTTATTTTAAAATGAACAACTCAATATTTTGTCAATTTATCGAGTCATTCCTCCTTGAACTTGTGGAGCCATTGATATCCCCTTGTTTTGGTTGTCCATACTAGCCTGCCAACCTATATATATGTTGTAAAACAAGAACCATAAGTATATTAACAATTTTAGATAAAAAAAGATATTTTTTTAGTTTAAGATAGGAAAAAAGAACTTCCCATACGTACATATCAAAAGTATCCATACATTTTATAGTATTAAACATGATATGCCATTATTTTTTTATTTAAAAAGATATTATTAAGATAAATGAAAAGTTTAAAGTTCTAAAAAGATCAAACATTAAAAGGGTGCCATTATTTTTTAATGTCATCTTCAATTGCTGGCTGGTAAATATTTGCATCCTTTTCCCAAAAATTCAACCCAAAATTGGAGATGGGTTTAAGGTTGATATTTGAGGTGGGTTTTGGGTCAATAAAGGGAGTGTGTAATTTTTTATAATCTAGGTAATTTAGGAGGATTTGAGATTTTTCCGTCTAAATAGGGATATAGGTGTAAAGTTTGTTAACAACAGTATTTTTGTTCAAAATCACTAATGGATGATAAAGTTAGCTAATAAAAAAAGTAGATGATAATTTTGACCCTTTCCCCTTTTTTTTATTGTTTGACAGTTGTATAAAAGATCAATCTCATAATCGATTATGTAATATTCATCATTTCAATTGATTATTTTCTACCTTAAATAGCTAAAAAGAAATCCTCATAATCTTAAACATAATATGCTTTAGTAACCTTAAATTACTAAAACAAATCTTTGTAACCCTAAACATAAAAAATACATCATTTACGATCTTTTAGGTCACGACTTCACAGGGTCGATCCTGACATTTAGTAGGCCCCTGACAAAATATAAATTGAGGGCCCCTATATAACAAATAAGAACGATAACTTCAAATATCAATATATTGTCATTTTGAACTTAGTTAGAGTACATTTGACTATAAAACTTCATGGACTTAAAAATAGCTAAAGTGATTGTTTAACAAAAATAACCAAGTGATTGTTTAATGAAAATAACAAAAATTGGAACATGAAATTATCAAATCAGTCCAAAACACCATTAAACTACCCAAATCAACCAATTTTAAATCTAATAACTAATCAATTAATTCAATTAAAAAAATTGAGTACAAGCATAACTATTCTATACTAGAAACTAGAATACTAGTCTAAATCCCAATTAATTGAAAATTACATAAACACAATTGAAAAACTACAAATCAATAACCACAAATTGAACATCAATATTTTCAATTATCAAAACCTAACATAAAAAATTTGACAGAGTTGAGAATTGGAATCAAACAAATTAAGTATGGTCTTATCGGAAAACTCAAACGGATGGATGGTGGTCGAAATTCCTCCAGAAGAACCAGATCCAAGGACAACAATGGTGGAATCGGTGGAAAATAGATATCGTTAATTGAGAGTAGAAAAAATTCATAAGGGCACTGGAAAAGAGAAATAAAATAGGAGAAATCTTAAAAGTGTTTTGAGAAATAATAGAATTCCATTGGTAAAGATGGATTTGAAGAAAATAATTAAGGATAGGAGTGAAGAAGACGAAGAGACCGCTCATTTATTTCTCCCTCTCTTTCTCTGCGATCTCTTTATTTCTTTTCTCTTTCTCTGTAATCTCTTCATCAGATATAGAAGTTTTTTTCGTTTATCTCTTTAATTGATAGGTAATTAATTTTTTTATGGGCCCAACATATATAATACTAATACTAGTATAGGTGTACATGGGTTGGGCCCTCTATCACCTCGGGGGCCTGGGCCGTCGCCCTAGCCCAACAAGGCAAAAGGCCGGCCCTGCGACTTCACCTCGATGGTTAGGTCACCACGCCCTTAAAGTCTATATGTGATAGATAGACTCTTGGAACCATGATATATTTGCTAACTTGAACCTACTTTCTTTGTACCTTACTGAAATACCAACTTTCTAAGATCATGATTCATCATTTTTCCTAAAGATCACATAGTCTCTCCTAAAAGTCCAATTTATAGCCAATTTCTAAAATAAATTCTATCTTCAGTTACGATTCTGTACCAAGCCGTATATGTAACCAAATACGTATTATATTAGGAACAAACCTTTTACCTTATTTGTTTGACTAATCCATCAATGATAAATACCAACTATCTCTTCACAAATCCTTCACTATATATATATATACATGTATATTTTTTTTTCCTGTGAAGGTGTTTTAGAATATTCAATTCAATGGCAGACATACAAGTGAATAAAGTTAATTTGCCCAACGAGGTTGATGATGATGATAATGATGAGTGCCTTATTAAGGAAGTTGAAATGACAGTGCCAAAAACTGATGATCCTACAACACCTGTACAAACATTTAGAATGTGGTTCCTCGGGATCACTTCTTGTGTTTTGTTGTCTTTTGTGAACCAATTCTTTTGGTATCGTACTGAACCGCTGTCGATTTCATCAACGGCAGTTCAGATTGCGGTGGTGCCCATTGGGCATCTCATGGCGAAAACCATAACGAAAAGGGTGTTTTTCGAGGGCACGGGTTGGGCGTTTACGCTCAATCCGGGCCCGTTTAATGTTAAAGAGCACGTATTGATTACCATATTTGCTAATGCGGGCGCTGGAACTGTTTATGCTACGCATATATTGAGTGCTGTTAAGCTTTACTATAAGAGGCCACTTAGTTTTTTCCCTGCATTGCTTATCATGATCACAACTCAGGTAACCCTTCTTACTAACTAACCTTTTCCTAGGAATTATTTTATGTGACACTTTTCATTTTCTGAGATTCAAATTATGTAAATTATGATTAATATTTAAAAATATATTTTTACATCATATTCTTTAGTTTTTGAATATCTAAATTTTAATTTAAAATATTGAATTGATTTAGTCCAATGTAGCTTCAAAGATGTGTTAAATGGACTTTTGAGAAGCAAGAAGTGCCACATAAATTGAGATGAGTAGTTATTTTCAGAATTTTTATTTTACATGCTTTTGCTATTCCTCCGGGAAAAAGTACACAGAGTCAGATTCCATCTTTATTTAATATAGAGGCAAATTCAATCTAATATTTAACCGGTTCTACCGGACTTGATATTTTTGTTACGAAATATAGATATACATATTAAAAATCACTAAAGTTTTAATGAATATTGAATTCTGAACCCCTAATTCAATGGTGCAATGTGTTAAATGATAAAAACATTAAAAGTTAAATTCATCATATTTAAATCAATGAAGAAACCTAGGAAGTCTTTATTGGTTGGCATTGTTTAAAAATTTGTAGTTGTTGAAAGTTGGATCCATAATATCTATTGGTACTATTGATTAAGTTAAGGTATTTGAGCATATTATTCTGAGGGATGTCTGAAATATTTAGCAAAAGTCGACTAAAGTTACATTCTCCCACTTATTTTTCTTTGTAAAAGTTATTTATATATATATAAAGGACAGCATGATGCACTAAGCTTTCGCTATGCGCGGGGTTCGGGGAAGGGCTGAACCACGATATCTATATATATATATATATATATATATAGTTATTTATATATATATTGTTGTATACAAATGGCAGATGTTAGGTTTTGGTTGGGCCGGTATTTTCCGGAAGCAACTGGTTGAGCCAGCAGAGATGTGGTGGCCAGGGAGTTTGGTTCAGGTCTCCTTATTCAGGTATATATGCCTTGATTTGATTTATTTACACCATCACTATAGGTTAACCTGTAATAGTAGATTAGTAACTTATAGCAAGTGATCTTATTGTGTAAATATTTTATACATGCGTGATGCGTAGGACTTGGTATTTACACCATTGTGTAATTGTGCAGGGCTCTGCACGAAAAGGAGACTAGATCAAAGGGTGGTATCTCATAGCCTTAGTTTTCAGCTTTGCATACTACATTTTCCCTGGTTATCTTTTCCAGATATTGTCCTCATTATCTTGGCTCTGTTGGTTGGCTCCCAAATCTATCTTTGTTCAACAATTGGGCTCTGGCATGCGCGGCCTTGGAATTGGCGCCTTAGGATTTGATTGGACAACTATTTCATCCTACCTTGGAAGTCCTCTGGCTAGTCCATGGTTTGCCAGTGCCAATGTTGCAGTTGGTTTTGTACTTGTAATGTATGTGATGACTCCGTTAACTTATTGGTACAACGTTTACAATGCCAAGACTTTCCCGATTTTCTCTTCAAGCCTGTTAACTCAAAATGGGACGAAATATAACACTGAGGGAATCATTGATGCGCACTTTCAGCTTGATAAAGCTGCCTATAATCAATATGGCAAATTACATTTGAGCACATTTTTGGCCATGACATATGGTCTTGGATTTGCTGGTCTTAGCGCTACTCTAGTCCACGTATTTCTTTTCCATGGAAGGTATGCATCACCTGATTATTGAATGCGAGAGCCCTTCAGGGGTCGTTGCATAACTAATATAGTGTCTGTACAAATAGTGCATTGTCTGATTTTTATATAGTTATAATGTTTTCAATTGAATGACATTCAATTTTGGCTTCTACGTAAATAGTCTTGATTGAAAGAATCCTCTAAGTCACCAAGAAGGGTATATAAAATTTGACATTTTGCAGGGAAGTGTGGAGTCAATTCAGAGAATCATGTGGATGCTTGGGACAGGAAAAAAGACCAGATGTGCTCACAAGGCTAATGAAAAAATACAAGCAGGTCCCTAAGAGGTGGTTCCTTATTGTTCTTGTGGTAAACATGGCATTAATCCTCTTTACTTGTCAGCATTATATTGAAACATTTCAATTGCCTTGGTGGGGTGTCTTGGGAGCTTTTGCTTTAGCCCTTGGTTTCACTCTGCCCATTGGAATAATTACTGCCACCACAAACCAGGTAACTCAATCACCCGAAAACTTAATCTCTTTTACGTGCAAATTAATATGTCGTGTTAGTGTGATTTTGGCTTTATTTCCTTCTGAATAAGCAACCAGGTCTTAATATCATCACAGAGTATTTTCTCGGGTTGATATACCCCGGCTACCCTGTGGCTAACATGTTGTTCAAGGTGTATGGGTACATTAGCATGGTCCAAGCTCTTAGTTTTGTCTATGATTTTAAGCTTGGTCACTACATGAAAATTCCTCCAAGGGCAATGTTTATGGCTCAGGTAATTAGGTCCTCTTATACTTATATAGCCTATTTGGCCAAACTTTCAAAATCTGTTTATTTTAGAAAACGTTTTTAAAAAAAAAATACTTTTGGAGAGTAGCAGCTGACTAATCAATTTGAAAATCACTTTTGTTAGTATTAGAGTAGTACTTTGTGCTTGGCCAATGTTCCAAAGGTGCTTATGGACTTTTTTTAGCTTCTGAAAAATTGTTTATGCTCCTACTCAAAAGCACTTACTCCTAAAAGCTTAGTTGAACACCTCAACTTTCTAAAATAAGCACTTTTAGCGTCCCAGAAATTTGGCCAAACAGGCTATAATTCTTGACGTAGACAAGGATAATTATTTTCCTTGGGTTGTTTTCTGAATGCTAGACTATTTGCTTTTCAGATGTTGGGCACATTCATAGCAATAATCGTTTATACAATTACTGCTTGGTGGCTCATGGATACAGTGCCAGATCTCTGTGACATCTCTGTGCTACCAGACAACAGCCCGTGGCAATGTCCACAGGACGTGTTTTCTACGACGCCTCTGTTATCTGGGGGCTCATTGGGCCAATGAGGATATTTGGATCACGTGGTGTTTACATCAATGTCAATTGGTTCTTCCTCGGAGGAGCCATTGCCCCTATACTAGTTTGGTTGGCACACAAGATTTTCCCTAAGATGAAATGGATTCGCCTCATACACATGCCAGTACTACTGGGCTCAACAGCTATGATGCCTCCAGCAAGCTCGGTGAACTACACGAGTTGGCTCATTTTGGCATTCCTCTCCGGTTATGTTGTCTATAGACGGTGGCCTCACTTATGGGAACGTTACAACTATGTTTTATCCGGTGGCCTTGATGCTGGAACTGCTTTCATTGCGGTGTTGCTGTTCATTGCCTTACAATCGAAAGATATCAGTGTCGACTGGTGGGGAAATAATGTAGATGGATGTCCGTTGGCTGCTTGTCCTACAGCTAAAGGGGTTATTGCTAAAGGATGTCCAGTCATATTATAATTTTTTTAGCAGTTTTTGATGAAGTCATTGGTTTCTATACTAGTTCATGAACTCATCAATCTTTTCAACATCTTGTCCAGTCTTTGTCCGCGAAATTGCACTTGTTAATTTAGGAATTCATTAAGATTCAAAATGCTTTTAGGCTATAATTTTCAAATATATAAATTTTATTTTTTAATGTTCAAACTCACGGTTATATTAAAAAATATAAATCTCAAAAGTAAAAAGTGTCACATTAAATGAACGAAATACTAAATTTATTCTCTAAATTCAGGGTGCGTGGCTGCTGAAGTGCAGGGTGTGGCCAAAGCCTGTTGAGAATGTGGTTAAGGTTTCAAAGCTTTTATTCAATTATCATATGAGTAGAAATATTTACTTTCACATGCGGATTTAATTCTTCTTTATAGGTTAAGTACGTTTAATATATATTTTATAATAATTAATGATTGTATAGGACAAAATTCGTATTCAACAGATGAACGAATTATGTCGTGACACGTGGCAGGAAGAGATGAGTCGGATCCAAGTATTACTCCTTATAGAAAAGGAATTTGACTATAGTTTTTGAAGAAATGTTTTATCCTTAAAATTTAGTTTTAAACATTTTTTTTCATTTGGAAAAATGGACAAAAAGTTATAAGCATTTTACTAAAGATTGTCTGATAATTTTTTTAATATATATACTCTAGAAGCCTGTAGGGGGCACACGCATAAGTAAATAAACTATAATTCTGCTCTTCGAAGTTCTTGTGGAGTCGGTGGAAGCACGGGTGTCATTTGTATGACGAGGTTGAGTAGCGCCTTAACCTTCTAATTGTGAATTCTCTAAATGCATGCTTTCAAAGTATTGACAAAATATATAAAAAGTTTCAAAATAGTTTTGTGGTCATGATGTGTTGGGACGAATATGTGCTTGAGTCGCCAAAAAATGTATTTGGAATAAATGTTTAACCATAAGCATTTGAAATAGAAAATACTCTAGAAGTGAATTAGATACTTTATGAAAATGAATAAATGCTTAATTGACTCTTTTGATGTCTCCGGATTATAATACTAGACACCTTTAGTCTTCATATATCATGAGTTGCATACATATGTTTTGTTGAATGTAAATATATGTTTATGTTTTCAATTCATTTGGAGCTTATAATTCTCCTTAATCTTGAAAGTAAATATGTATGTAAGTTGTTCAATTGACATAAAGATATTTCACTAAATTATAAACTTCTCTATTTTTTCAAATTTAGCTAAACATATTTTTGCTTATGTAAAATTTGTTAGATATGTAAAGCAGTACGGGAAGTAAATAAATATTACAAGTGTTCGAAAGGATAAATAAATAGGCAATTCAGAAATGCCGCAAGCTTGTTGAGTCTTGAATCTTGATAACCTGAAATCAAGAAACACTAAATCTGGATTGTTACAACTGTGACTGAGTCGAGAGATGGCTCTCTGTCTTTAAGACAAGATTGCCCCGTATATATGCTTTTACATTAACATGCAATAGTCTCCCAAGATAAAACAACAACTAATCAACACTACAAAGCAAATAGGTTGATTCTGACGAAGAAAATAAACACGAAACGACTTGCTGAAGAATGGAAAAAGAAGGAAAAGTTTTCTGTTATGTTTTTGCTCACATTTTGGACAGAATTTCAGTTGTTCTCTCTTCTGTTTGTCTCTGTGTTATATATCTTATATTCACTGCAATTAAGCCAAAAGGCTCCAATATATAGCATAAGGGGAGGGACTCATCAACTGTCAAGTAATGGCAGTTTATGGCCATTAGTGAGGGAGTTAATCAACCAAATAATGGTTGATTTAATGTGCAACATAAAGGAGCTGTTAGGGAGGAGTTAAGGTGCAGATTAATGGAGTTTTAACGCTTCAAAAATCAACTCAAATGGCAGACAGAAACTTTCTGCCTTCCGTCGTTTCCAATTTCAGCTTTCCAGAAACTCCAGGGACCAAACTGTAAATATTAAGTAATTTAGGGTTCCAAAGAGATAATATTAGAAGAAGCCCAAGGCCCACGACCGGAGCCCGGACGGGCGCCGGCGGCGCGCCTGTGGACTTAGCCTTGAACCCAAACACATTTAGGTCCTCCCTCCTTCAAACACATGGGTTACCCATTGGGTCCCAAACCCTTAGCCAATTTTGAGACTTATAAAGAGAACAATTCTTCTTTTCCCACGGATGTGGTAGATTTGTCCAACACCATATTTTCATGCCTCAAACACCTTACTTCGTGGACCAATATCTCTTTCATTTTTCAATGAAATTTGACGATTATTGGCCCTACGGTCATCTACTCACTTAGTAGATTATGCACGTGCGAAGAGACAAAGCCTCCAACATACGGAACCCTAGTGTTTAAGTCATTAAATACGGGTGGACGCACCTCCCTACCAAAGGCAAATTCCCAACAAAATTTAATTGAATGTATTGCATTTTTTTCCTAATTGATATGTGTATTGAATATGTACTTTATGTGGATTAGATAAACTGAAAAAATATGGAGTTAAGAATGGAATCAAGTATTTCTTGATTAAACATTCATTTGGTTCGATGAAGTGATCAACGTAATGGTAAAATTAAGAGAAATTTGGTATATAGATTGCTTATCTTACTAGTGTTTATAAAGATCATTATGATCTCAATGACTTCAAAGTTGAAAAGAAGGTTGAAGATATTCCTAGTACCAATTGATCCAAAAACAAGAAAGCTTGTTAGATTTAAAATTGCGACTAATATTTAATATGTTCAAAAGATAAATTGAATGTATTGCATTTGTCTGAGTGATATGTATATTAAATATGTACTTTATGTGAACAAGATAAATTGAAAAGTTGACATCAAAGCCCAACTCAAACAGGTTGTAGAAGTTAATACAACTAAAAAAAATAGAAAAGATTGCTAAGAAAGGAGAAAACCTTAAAAATGTCAAGCTGGGCGGAACTCACTTTTAGGGGTCCGAGTTGGGTGGAAAAATGGGAAAGGGTGTTCGGCGAGCCTCCAACATATTAAAAATGTAATCGATTTGTTTTAACAGTAACCATAAAATGACCGTGGCACAATATAAACTACTCAAATACACAATAAATTGTTAATGTATACAAATGTAGAAACATGTCACTGAAAAGGAATTTAATTTGATTGATGTTGGTATACTTCTTCTAAATGTCTGAAATTAAGACAAAAAGAGTAAATATGGCGATATTTATATATACATAACATCTCTTTTAGGGTTTCTATAGATTTTGTTTTATGCATATAGCAGTGGAGAATCATATATCCCAAAGAGAATTTAAATCACCTGTGAAACTTTCTACTCCACAAATCCCGATATGCTTTAATTATGAAAGAGAGGCCATTGACGAGATGTCATACCTTCAGGTCATTAGTATACCAGCAACTTCATGTAACTCTCCAACAACAACATATTCACTGCAATAAACCATTACAACAAATAAAAAGGAGTTAAATTATAGGAAAAATACAAAAAAAACAAATTAAGGGCGAAATCTTAACCAAATTTCTCAGTAATCCAAGCAGTTTTGTTAGCAGTTGGAACCAGAGTGAACCGATCAACGTCTCCCAAATGAATACGCGGAGCACGAAGCTCAAACTTAGTACACTTACACTACATATATTCACTGTCTCACTCTCTCTTTCTTGTCCACACAAGGGTTTTGCTAGCTTGTTTCTTTTTCCCTAGAGATACGTTTGGGTTGTTGATTTTTGTAAATGTTTGTCAAGTTCCATTTCTTTTAATGCTTACGTTTTTTTGGATAATAGAAATCATACATTTATCCATTCAAACCTATTGTTTTGTTTGTAATTTTTTTGGACTCCATATCTATGTGTATTAGAGTAATATGAATATTTTTAACTTCTTTTTTTTAGCTCCTCAAATATATATAATAAAAATATGGTGTTGAACACCACACACCCAAATGAAATTACTGAAACCTAAGTAGGTATTTGGCTATGAAAATTAAATATTTTACAATTTATTTGAAACTTTGAAGTTGGAGTTAAAGATGAAGTTGTGTTTAGTTATAGTTTTTGCAAAGTATATTTGGTGATTGAGTGTATTGTAAAAATGTATTAATCTCCCTTAGGGTCCACCACTCAATTTATTCTTGGCGGTGGGGAGCTTTGGTTATCGATACATACTCATTTAACATGTACGGTCACTTAATTAATTAAGTGATCTGACTCCGTATAATTTATCAATCACACACATAATTAATTTCGTGACCCAGTTCACTTGAATCTTAATAACTCATAAGACCATCATATCCTCAATGTCATAATATATGATATGACACTAGTCCATAATCTCTTTGAGGATATACCAAATTTATTTCCGATCCCTGTCATCATACTTGTTACGTCCAAAATTATTTCGGGGTTTCATCATTTTATATACTAATCTCTTTATTAGCATACGTAAATATAACATAAAGTTTTCCGACGCTTGGGTCTATTTACACACGCCTAGCGATTTTACATACGCTTAGCGATTCAAACCGTGACCCGAAAGTATGGGATGTTACCATTTGTATACACATAATGTGTATAAAAACTATTTGTTGACCATTTGTATACATATACTAAATTTATTATGTGTGTTTAATGTATACTAAATATGCAATTTGATTTTGTATGCATATAATGTGTATAAAAATTATTTGTTAATATATACATCTATATTAGGTTAAATATGAGATTCAAAAAATTCATCCCTATTATATAGTCACCTCTTTGCTTAGTTATGTTAAATAAGGGATTAAAAAGATATAGGGTTTCTAACATAAACTTACTTGATTATATTTTTTCTTTTATAGGTATCTACTATGCATATAGTAGTACTGAAGCCATATGGGCTATATATGCCAGAGAGAATCAAGAAGCAGTAGCTGTGGAACTTTCGACTCAACAAATTGTTGATCATCTCCCAAGTGTCTTTGACTATGCAGGGAGAAGCTACAACCGAGATGACCTTAAAATTTTATTTTGGCACTCATGTTGAAGTTCTCAAATATGCAATGGAAGTTGGTTTGTGTGCAGATGCTGACTATCCGCAAAGAGACAAGAGATAGAACGATGATGAAATTTTTGATCCTATCCCGAATGAGTTACATATATCATATTCCTCTCTTTTTTAAAATGGTTAAGATGAAAATCATACTAAAATTAAATATAATACTTATTTGATTTTTAGTTGTAGCTAGAATGAGAGATATCTAGTTTGAGTGCCGCTTTCTCCAGACCTCTGGGAAAAGCATGACAAATAGTTTGAGACTATCGTTATGTGTTTACCCTGCCGACTAATAACTTGCTAATTCCAAAATGGAATGGAGTATGGTTCTTGACACACAAGGCAATAGAAGATTGAGGTACCAACCTATGGTTGGCAACCTTCGAGTGTTCAAGAGCTTTATACAATTTAGGTGACAGGAATATATTCTGTATTCATGGTGAGGATGTCATTATATTTAATTTGATCATGTCGAAGCTACTATCATGCGTGTGCTTTTAACTCTCTTTATATTCTTTCTGTTTGATATTCTTACTATAAGACTATATACCTGCATTTAAATCTTTGTGGTATGCATTCTAAGTCACCTACCGTTATTGTTGCTGGTCTTGAACGAAGGTTTTGTCAACAGTGTAGCAAGTTACCTTAATTTTCCATATTTGCTATGATAATGATAACTGTTATCAGAAAAGTATTTATGAACTAGATACATATAGTCGTGTCAATAGGTTTGTGTAACTCACTTTTTATGTATAAATTATGCTGGCAATTTTGTTTTTGTATGTTTAACTTATGGACTAGTGGATCTTGTACTTGTAGTTGTTTGTATACTGGTTTGATGGACAGAGTTGACTATTATAGGAATGTTTAATTATTGTGTTGATTTTTTTATTATTAGTAGTAATAATTTAGTTGGCTTGACTAGTTAAAGTAGACGTGGTTTTGGCTAAGTTCCTAAATCCAAGAATTTGGTATTGAATTAAAACTGATTAATTTTAGAATAAAGGTTGCTCAATCAAGACCAACAAGCACCGTTCACTCACGGTATGATGGGCGAGAAAAATCCCAAATGTCCCGTAAGTTTGTATTTAGATTCAAAATCATATATCTCTTAAATATATATTGGTGCACTAATAATCATAATCATAATCTTAAAAAATATTACATCAAACTAAAAGATATTGCCTCTGCAAAAGTAAATAATCAATAAACATTATCAGTATTATCATTTAAAAACGTTTACTCTTTCATGAATAAATACAAAATTGCATTCAAATAGCAAAATAATAAATGTTTAAAGCTCCATGCACTTAGCTCACTATTTTTTTCAGTAAATCAAGAATTAACTTAATATAAAGAGGTACAAAAACTTCAAGTAGTTAGGCTTGGTATGAATACCCATATAGAGCCGACCCAAAAGTTCATCATTAAATCAAAGCTGACATTTTGATTTTGTTCCATTTGACATTGTAAGAAAACAAAAAACAAAAAGAAGAGAAACTCAAACTAAATAGACATATATACTACATTTTTTTCACTTTCTCACTCACTCTCTCAGCTTCTTGTTTGGGTTTCTCTTAGAGCTATGTATCTCTCTTTCTTTTATTTTTCACTCAACTAAATTAATTTTTTTTTGTTAAATTATTTTTTAACCTCTATTGTTTCCATTTTCTGATGATGCATAATTTTGTTGCTGGAGTGTTTTTTATTAAATCTTCCTTTGCTTTAATGAAAGAAAGAGCATTTGAAAAAAGTAGCATCATCAATCATTCAAAAAAAAATCATTCTCAAAAAGTAGCATCATCATGTAAAATCCAAAAAATATATATATTTAAAAGTAGCTTATCATTCTCATTTCCAATCCACAGATATCCATTTTTTCAACTTTTGAAGGGCTTTCTTCAAAGGAATACACAACATATCAGTACTACATATATTAGAGTTTCCAAAAAGAAAAGTTTAAAATTAGCTTAGTATCATTCTCATGTTTAAGCTCCAGATCGACAATACCCATTTTTCTAATGTTTAAAAGTACAACTTTTTTTTATATTGCCTGAAAATCGATCTCAAGAATGTATGTCTTTAGTATTTGTGGAGAAAAGGGAAAACATTCTATAGTGGTGAAAGGGTTTTCTTATAAAGAAAAAAGAGATCATACCTTTACGTTTCACCCGCATTCGTATTTTAGAGTTCATTAATCTGTCACAACTTAAGCTTACACATTAATGTCCGTCAACTTTCATTTTCCTGATGCTTATTTATAATAGAAATCATACATATATTCATTCAAACATATTGTTTAATTTGTTTGTGGTACTGAATATATTTCAACACCAAATACCGAAATGAAATTATTGTATGCATGCCAAGAAAACTAATGAGAAAAAAATGGTAGAAAAACAAAAGAGAAAACGATAAGCAGAGAAGCACATATTAAGACAAAATTAGCCTCTTTTTCAACAATGATTGTTCTTCTCCTACAGTTTATGTGTTATTTGGGTAATGTATGACTAATTCTTTCCTTTTTTTTATTCCAAGTCTACATACCATGGCAGGTAATGATCAACAAGTCATTGACATGGAATTTAATTTGTAAAAAATTAATGCAACTAAAAAAGGAATAGAAAAGAAAGGTAAGAAAAGAGAAGACCTTAAAAATGTCAAGTGGCGGTAAGTTAAAACTGTCAATGGACTCAAATAGGGCCAACTTGATCTCCAAAAATTGAGCCTCATTGATTTCAAGCTGGGCCAAACTCATATTAAAAATATAATCGAATTTTTTTTAACTATAAGCATAAAATGACTACTCCATAATATAAACTCATCGAATATAGGATAAATCGTTAATACTAATTAATTACTTGACTTTAAATCTTACTAACATTTAACTTCCAACCAAAAAAAGGTTTTCACGTGAACAACGTAGAAACATGTTTATATAAAAAAAAAAATTAAAAATGAAAGCTACACTAAAATATCTTCTTCTTTATACTCTTCATCTAGTCATCATTTTTTCTTTCTTTTGTCGAACAATACTTTCCACTTGGAGCCTATCACCATCTTCTTAATTATTTATATATTAATTATCGGGGCTTCCTCATGGCCCACATAAAAGAAGTGCCCACAACCTTTTTAAAGTTTCACTATAATCTTGAAACCTAAATTATTTTAATTTTTTAGTAGGGCAATGATAGAGCAGACCTGCACGGCTGCACCCCATAAGCTTTGAACAAGAAAGTCAACTACTATATCCAACAATTGCGCTTACTTTGACTAGGTATGCCTTGTCATTCTCGAACTTCCGACGTGCAAAGCGAATTGCAGAAATAGAGAGCGATACTTGCACCCAAGTTGAAGTCCACAATCCCAAGTTTGATATCAGAACGCTCGCCGTCAAATATCATAATTATATATTACTAAATATTTATACAATATATGAAATATATTTTAATTATGGTGTCGGGATTGTACAAGGATTCGTACATGTTAATACACCCCTCAGTCAGAGCGGGAGGTGGTTGGACGCTGAGACTAGATCTGAAAGTAAATGAATAACTGCCTCGGAAGGCTCTTCATGAAGATATCCGCGTACTGATACGAAGAGGGCACATGCAACACCTTAACATGACCCAGAGCAACTTTCTCACGAACAAAGTGGATGCTCATCTCAATATGTTTGGTTCGATGATACTGAACCGGATTGTGAGATAAGTATATAGCGAATATGTTATCACAGTACACAAGAGATGCTTTACGTAGTCGACACTGAAGCTCCAAAAGAAGGTTTCAGAGCCAACAGATCTCAACAACAACATTATCAACTCTTCTATACTCTGCTTCTGCACTCGAACGGGATAATGTGGCTTGCCGCTTAGCAGACCACGAGATGAAATTATTCCCCCAAAACACACAGTAGTCAGATGTGGAGCGTCGTGTGTCCGGACAGCGTGCCCAATCAGAATCAATATATGATAATAATTTGTTTGGTGCGGAGGGGTATAGGTGTAATCCATAGTCAAATGTGCCCTTAACATATCAAATGATACGTTTAAGAGCTGTAAAATAAGGCTCCCTGGGGGCATGCATAAACAAGCATACCTACTGAACGTCATAAGCAATATCTGGCCTGGTGAAAGTGAGTTACTGAAGTGCACCTGCTGGGCTCCTAAATAGATTACGATATGTCACTAGGTTACCATCCACTGCACTGAGTTTAGATTTAGGGTCAACTGGAGTGGATATAATTTTTCAATTTTCCATCTTAGCCCTATACACGATCTCCTTTGCATACTTACGATGGCAAAGAAACATAGTGTCTGCAGATCTAGTCACTTAGATCCCCAAAAAATAACTCAACTTCCCCAAGTCAGTCATAGTAAATTCTGTTTTGAGCAGAGCAATTATCTCATTTTTCACCACATCGGTAGAAGCAGTAAAAACAATGTCATCCACATATACTAACACATAGGCAACGTTACTGCCTCTATGGAAAATAAACAGAGAATTATCACATTTGCTACATGTAAACTCAATGTGCATAATGTATTGTGCAAAACGATCATACCACGCTCTAGGGGCCTGTTTCAAACCATAAAGTGACTTACGGATACGGCATACATACTGAGGGCTGCTGGATGGACAAACTCGGACGGCTAGTGCATATAAACAGTTTCTTTTAAATCCTCATGAAGGAATGCATTTTTCATATCAAGTTGATGAATCAGCCAATGCTTACCCATAGCAATGCTCAGGACTTTACGAATGGTAGCAGATTTAACAACTGGACTGAATATCTCACCACAATCAATGCCCTCCTGCTGATTAGTATCATTTGCCATAAGCCTAGCCTTGTATCTTTCTAAGTAACCACTATTTTTGTACTTGTGATGAAAAAGCCACATGCAACATATCACATTCACCTCCTCCGGTCGAGGAACAAAATCCCAAGTACGCTGTTTTGTTAAAGCATTAAACTCCTCACACATGGCCGCATTCCAATTTGGGTCCAGTTTAGCTAATTTTGGGCTTTGGGAATAGGGGAAATAGTTTGGCTGGACAAGTTAAATTGGACTTTGAGTTTAAAAATCTTGTGTTGGGCACAGGTTTCCATACGGTGTGAGGGTGCTGGCTGGGTAAGGGTGTCGGGTCGGGTGCACTGTTGTTGTTCGAATTCGTGGTTGGTTCAGGCTAGGGTTCAGAATATGGTGTCGGGTGAGGGAGGTAGTCTTGTTAATTGGTACAGTGACGATTGATGGTATGGTTGTCGATATGGGTGGGTTGAGGTCGGGAGCAGTTTCTGGGTTGGGTTTGGTCGTCGGTCTCGGTATATCGAGACTGGCTTGGGATGATAAAGTGGGGTCCGATGTCGAAGGTGGGATGATAAAGTGGTTGTCGGTGGTTGGAGTGACTGCGACTTGGTGGTGATACTGCGGAGATGACATAGGTACGGGAATAGTGACCTATGTAGTTTCTGAGACGGGGGGCCGACTGTCGGTAGTGGTGGCAGTCGGCAGTGAATGTAACAGAGGTGGGGCAGGTGACTGAGAGTGATCGGCAGTAGCGCCGATGGTGGCAATGGTGGTATGCAGAGATGGAGATGTTTGGTTAGTGGTAGCAGTACGACTGAGTTTCTTGAGTATAACGGGGGAGATGCCGGACTCGTCTAGAAAGGTATAGTCCGTGTTTTGGAAATTTTGGATGTTTGCAAACGGGAATATTGTCTTGTTGAACGTAATGTAACAAGAGACGTGAATTTTACGAGTGGATAAGTCATAGCACAAATAACCCCTATGATTAGAAGGAGTACCTACGAAGACACACGGGGTGGTACGAGGTGCTAATTTATGAGGAGCAATGGAGGCAAGATTCGGGTAGCACAGGAAATCGAAAATTCTAAGAGGGTCATATGATGGGATCCGACGGTAGAGAATTTCGGTGGGGTTTTGTTGTGAAGAGTACTGGTAGGTAAAATATTAATGATATATTCTACCGTTTTGACTGCATAGACCCAAAACGATGGGGGGGGGAGAGGCATGGAAAAGAGAGGTACGAACCATGTTGTTGATAGTACGAATGATTCGTTCGACTTTTCCATTTTGTGGTGAGGTGTGGGGAAATGAGAAATGGAAGACCATGCCATTATTGGTGAAAAAATTATGAAATGCGGAATTATTAAACTTACGACTGTTATCACATTAAAATGATTTGATGGATTTTTCAAATTGTATTTTGATAAAATTATGAAACTCAAGAAACTTGGTAATGGTATAGATTTCAGACTTGAAATTTAGAGGGTAAATCCATATAAAGTGAGAAAAATCATCTAACAACACAAGATAAAATTTATGACCCAGTGAACTAATAATAGGAGATGTCCATAAATCTGCATGAACATTATCAAACGGAGAAAATGTAACACTTAAAGAAGACTGAAAAGGAAGGTGAACGCGTTTGCCTAGAGGGCAAGACAAACATTGTTGGGCAGGTTTCCCACTAGAACAACGAATTAAATTATTGTTCCGAAGAAAATTAAAAACAGGGGCTCCTGGATGTCCAAGTCTATTGTGCCAAGTAGACGGCGAGATTGTTGCTAAGGCTGTGGGAGGAGTCACTTGGACAGTTAGAGATGTGGGAAGGGTGACACTGACAGCGGACATGGATAGGAAAGGATAGAGGTCCCTCTCACTATTGCATCATGTAAGGAATTTCCCGGTACGTAGGTCCGTTACAGAAAACCCAAACGGGTCAAAATTAATTGAGACAGAATTATCTATAGCAAATTTTCTAACATAAATTAGGTTCTTGATAATGTGTAGGCATAGAGAACGATATTTAGGGAGAAGTGGGGATACAGTGGTGGGGATACAGTGGTGGGGTTAGAGTGTAGTCAACACCTTGAATTGGAATGCGATGACCGTTTCCAACTAGAATGGATTGTGGAGTATTTAAAGTACACGGTTGAAGAAGATTACCAGAATTATTGGTGAGGTGAGACGTGGCACCCGTATCTATATACCACGCATTATCGGGCTTCCGAGGAGTCAATGTGCCGAAAGCCTGGCCCAAACTGGATTGGGGAAGGCCTGGAGCGGACTGTTGGGCTCCAGGATAGTGGGCCGGAAGGTTGTGGTTTGTTGTTTGGTGCGCCAGACTGTTGGGCCGTTGATGGGCTGCCAGCATTAGGGCCTGATGTTTGAGGCCCAACGGTGTTGTGCCCAGGCTGCTGGGCCGATGAAGCAGCCAATTTGACATGTGGGCTACACGCTCTGAGGAGTTGCTGGAGGCCCAAGCCCCCTGTATGTGCCCACTGCTGCCAGAAAATCCACCAAAGGTAGTGTCTGCCATAGGTTCTGCTGGAAAAAAAATTGGGGGAGGGGGGTTCGTGGCGTGGTCGGCGTGGATGGGAGGTAAAAGAGGACTGTATATTGGTGATATATTAGAGGTATATTAGGTCGTGGAGGTCTAGGTTGTTGTATACGGGTGTATATCAGCGTATATCGGTGGTAGATGGCCGGTTTGGCGCCGGAAAAACAGAAGGGAAAGGGCGGCCGATTTAGGGGTTTAGGGTAGGAATAAAATTTTGGCTCTTGATACCATGTAAAATTGTATTAATCTCCCTTGGAAAGATTTTCTTATTAATACAGATATATATAGTGTACAATGTGGAACCCTAATACAATAAGAATCATATGTTTATCATAATTATACATCACTAAATATTTACACAATATATAAAATATATTCTAATTATGGTGTCGGGATTGTACAACGATTCGAACACGTTAATAGTTTGTAATATCAAATCAAGCAGTGGAACATGAGTCTCAATAACGTTATTGATAAGAGATGAAAAGTTGGACAGTCATTTAACACCATTATAGTTGATGTTACCCGAACAGCTAGTCCTGCTCGAGCTATTATCTCCAAAGCATGCAGGCAAACATAGTAACCTTGTGTGTATATATCTTTTTTGGGCTGCACCCCATAATTACCTTTCAGAGTCTAATTTTATTATAACAAAACTCTCACCAGAAGCGGAAGGCCAACAAAACTCATATTACTATAATTAAAATGTCTGCTAAATATCAATTTAACAAGAAAACAAAACTTGATTTCCCGAGAGAGATGAGATGACTTTAGTAGCTGGGTTGTTTTTTTTTAATTATAAGTTTTGCTAAATTACTAAAACTGATATTGACAAAAGTAATGGGAAGCCATTTTAATATTTTCACAAACAAAATCGCCCGTGCGGGCTGTTCGTTTAAAAAAATTGCAAACATTGACCGCAGTCGTTCAGTATTTTTCTAAAAAACATTTGTGGTCATTTTTTTGAAATAATTTCTTAATTTTTTAAAAAACGATCCAGCTCGATCGATTTGCACTTTCATGATTCTTGACGCTAAAAAACCAACTGTGAGAGGACGGTTTTATTAAAAAAATAAAAATAAAAATATTTAGGTTAAAATCAACAGCCAGTATACTTCTTCTGAATGTCGAAAATCAGGAGCAAATCCAGGATTTAAACTTTATGGGTTCAACCTTTTAAAATTATAAGTGTTGAACTCATTAAATAAAAGTTATAAGTTCATGTCTACTATTTATTATAATTTTAATAAATTTTTATACATAAATTTATACTCCGCTTCGAAAGTTATCCGAATGCTACATACGCCCCTGTAGAAAAATCAAGGAAAAAAGAGTAAGTATGACGATATATATACATATGCTATATACTTATCTTTTAGAATTCGTATAAATTTTGTTTTCTACTGTATAGATGTGTGCTATGCATATAGCAGTGGAAAAGCCATATCGGCCTATATCCCAAAAAAGATTCTAAAACCATCTGTGAAACTTTCTACTCAACAAACTATTGATCATATCCCTATTTCTTTAATTAGCAAAGAGAGGCAACTGACGAGATGACCTTGAATGTTGTTTTAGCAATCATATTCACGTTCTTTAATATGCAATGAGTTTTGCTTGATGTGTAGATGCTGATTATCCCAAAAGAGAGACTAGAAGAGCAGATTATATCTTTGATCCTATCCCAAATGAGGTATATATATTATACTTCTCTCTTTTTTATAAATCTAAATCCAAATCTTAAATAAACAGAAGATGATCCAAAATAAAATTTTGTGAACCGAGTTGGATCCATAAGGGTCTATGAGCTAGAATTGGTGAAGGAGACTGATTCAGTTGGGATTATTGCGCTTAGTAAAATGTTGGAATGTTTTATTTGGGATCCAGACCCAATTAGCAACTGGTTAAAAGGCCGTCGCTTAGAAAAAAGAGTTCTATGAAGAAACTGTATGTTCCTCTCGTCCCTTTTTCAGAGTCTAACTTTTCATCCCATTCTTATCACTATCCTTAGTTACTTGTTATTTCTAATTCAGTAGTTTAAGTATCGCAGTTGTAATTTGGCTATCATCCATTATATAATAGAATTGTATTAATCTCTCATGGGAGTTTTTCTCATTAATACAAAATATATATAGGGTATACAATGTGGAATCCTTATACAACAGGGATCTTATATCTACCATAATTACACAAGATTAAATATGGCTAAATATTATTATTGTACACTTAATACACCCCCTCATTCTGAGTGGGAGGAGGCCGGATGCTAAGACTGGATCTGAAATCGAGGAAGAGCTGTCTAGGAAGACCTTTTGTGAATATATCCGCATACTGATATGAAGAAAGCACATGCAATACCTTGACATGACCGAGAGCAACCTTCTCACAAACAAAGTGGATACATCTCAATATGTTTGGTTCGATGATGTTGAACTGGATTATGAGATAGATATATCGCGGATATGTTATCATAATAAACCAAAAATGACTTACGCAATGGACACTGAAGCTCCAAAAGAAGGTTTCGGAGCCAACAGATCTCAGCAACAACATTAGCAACGCCTCTGTACTCTACTTCTACACTCGAACGGGATAATGTGGCTTGTCTCTTGGCAGACCAAGAAATGAGATTATCCCTTAAGAACACACAATAACCTGAGGTGGAGCGTCGCATGTCTGGACAGCCTGCCTAATCAACATCCATATATGACAACAACCTGGTCGGTGTTGAGGGGTATAGATGCAATCCATAATCAAATGTGCCCTTAACATATCAGATGATACATTTAATGGCAGTAAAATGAGGCTCCTTGGGGGCATGCATGAATAATCATACATGCTAAACTGCATAAACAATATCAGGTCTGGTGAAAGTAAGGTACTGTAGTACACCTACAATACTCCTATAAAGTGTCGGATCGGATACTGGATTACCATCAGTGGCACTCAGCTTCGATTTAGAGTTAACCGGAGTAGACATAATCTTGCAATTTGCCATTTTAGCCTTGTACACAATCTCATTTGCATACTTATGCTGACAAAGAAATATAGTATCTGCAGATATAGTCACTGAAATCCCCAAAAAATAGCTCAACTTCCCTTAGTCGGTCATAGCAAATTTTGTTTTGAACAATGCAATGATCTCATTTTTCAACAATTCAGATGAGGCAGTAAGCACAATATCATCTACATATAATAATAAATATGCAATGCTACTACCTCTATGGAAAATAAATAGAGAATTATCACACTTGCTGCATACAAATCCAATCCGCATGATATATTGTGCAAAGTGATCATACCACGCTCTAGGGGCCTGTTTCAAATCATAAAGTGACTTACGAAGACGACATACATACTGAAGGGCTGCTGGATGGACAAAACTAGGCGGTTGGTGCATGTAAACAGTTTCTTTCAAATCCCCATGTAGAACGCATTTTTCACATCAAGCTGATGAATAGGCCAATGCTGACCCATAGAAATACTCAGAATTGTGCGAATAGTGGTCGGTTTAACAACCAGACTGAACGTATCACCACAATCAATGCCCTCCCGCTGATTAGTAATATTAGCCACAAGTCTCGCCTTGTACCTTTCTAGATCACCACTGTCTCTGTATTTGTGACGAAAAAGCCACATGCATCGGATCACATTCACCCCCTCCTGTCGAAGAACCAAATCCCAAGTGTGTTATTTTGTTAACGCATTAAATTCCTCGCATATTGCCGTATTCCAATTAGGGTCTAGTTTGACTAATTTTGGGTTTTTGGGAATTGGGGAAATGGTTTGTGTGGACAAGTTAAACTGGACTTTGGATTTGAAAATCCCGTGTTGGGCACGGGTTTCCATGCCGTGAGTGGGGGTTGGTTTACTGTTAGTATTTGTGTATGGGGCTGAGTTTTGGGAACTGATCGACGGGACAGTTTTTGGTAAGGAACTAGATTCGACGACGGGTTGAGGAGTCGGGAGTGTGGATTCTGGGTGTGACATGTCGTGTGGTGGTAGTGTCGATCTGGTGTGGTCGACGCTATGTGGGTTAGGGAAGGTGGGGTACGACGTTGGTGGTGGGGTGGAGCTGAGAGCGGGGTTAATTGATGTGGGTATGTCGATCGGGTTATCGGGTTAGATTTGAACTGGGGTTCTATTGACAGATTGGGTCGCGGTGTTGGAACGACAATGTGGTGGCGACACGGTGGTCATCGGGAAAGTGGATCGATGAAAGTGCAAGGTGTTTGAAAGATTTTGTAATTGAGACGATGTGGTGGTTTCCAGTGGCAGGGGGTGAACTGGTGTCGGAATCGAGGTATCGGAGGACGACGATGAACAGGTGTCGGACTCGAGAACTGGTGTGAACCGTGATTCGTCTGAGTCACTGCCGGAGGTGGCAGTGACGGGGTTTAGGAAGGATGACAATTGAACAGTGGTGGTGGGACGGTATAGTTCAGGACAATGTACAGTGGTGGCAGACCCGAAAGGACGAGGAGGGGAGACCGTGACTGGACTGCCGGCGGTGGCAGTTGGTGTGTCTGTCGCCATCAAAACACTGGCATCTTGACGGAATGCTTGTTGGACAAGCGGTGATGGGTCTGAATCTTTGAGAAATTGGTAATCAGTGACTCAGAGTTTTTTAATGTTGTCAAACGAGAAAACATACTCAACAAAGGTGATGTGGCAAGAAATTATGATTTTATAGGTGGAGAGCTCATAGCACAAGTACCCCTATAGTTTGACGGAAAACTTAAGAAGGTGCATAGAGTAGATCTGGGTGCCAATTTGTAGGGGGAGGGGGGTGGATGTCAGATTAAGGTAACACAGACAACCGAAAATTCTAAGATGGTCCTAGGTAGGGATCCGACGGTAGAGAATTTCGGTGGGTGTCCTATTTTGAATCGCACTGGTAGGTAAAATGTTGAAAATGTGTTCTACCGTTTTTAGTGCATATACCCATGGTGTATACGTTAAGGGCTGGACATCAGTATATCAACATATATCAGATGTACACCGGGGATATACGGGCGATTTGGTGCCGGAAAAAGAACAAGAATGGCGGCCAAATTTTAGGTTTTAGGTCGGGAAGGATTATTGGCTCTGATATCATGTAGAATTGTAATAATCTCCCCTGGGAGCCTTTCTCATTAATACAAAATATATATAAGGTGTACAATGTGGAATCCTTATACAACAGGAATCATATATATACCATAATTACACAAGACTAAATATGATTAAATATTATTATTGTACCCACTTTAATATATATAATACTTGAGTATTTGTGTTGAGAATTCTAATTTGTTACATAAAAATACAAAAGTAAATTATAAGCTTTGTTTAAAGGTCCGATCCAGCCCAAGTGCAAGTCTAAATCATTTAGATACATAATATTATTACACACATGCTTTTGAAAGTGACAGTTATTCATTCTATATATAACTTAGCTGGCTTGGCCATTTATGGCCTTAAACATGACTTTTAGTTAGCGATGTAGCAACCCCCCATATATCACAAATTACTATAACAATTTTTTACTAATTTGTGATATTTCTCATAATATTATGCCTATCAAAAATATCGTTCAAATTTTTTAACTTTTCATTACCGTAAATACCTTAAGGTTTGACGAAAATATTAGTATACCAAAAGTTAATGGAGAAAATGAATAGTTGTAGGGCGTCTTGATTGGTCTTGTAAGACCATATATGACATAAATAACTATTTATAAAGTGGTAAATAATTTAAGTGAGTCGGGATTGCACCCTAGGATATGAATTGGAAAATGATTGGTCTAAGGTCAATACCCAAGAGTTAAATGTATCAATTGAATTATAAATGACATGTTTGAATTATAATTAATGTAAATTGCACCGTTATGGCATATTGGACTGTTTGATATTATTTATATGTTTGAGGTTAAGGTAAGGTAAGTAGCGACTTGACCTTCCAAGTACGATGACCGCGAGGCAGGCTGTTATAGCATCCAGCAGCAACATGAGTATTAGCACCAACTTGAAAACATGAATGATGTTTAAAAAAAAAAGATTAACCATTAGCCTAAATCCTGATTCCACAAAAGAAACCTATAATATATAAAAAATACTAAAACTTAGCAGTAGTAGCGGCGCTGTCAGTGGTCACGACAATAATTAAATCTTCCTTCGATATTCGATATGAGAAATTTTTGTATTGTTTTTTGCCACTTTAGCAGCCGTGCATAAGACATGTTTCCTAAACAAAAATATGAAAAATAACAACAACTACATACCCAGTGAAATCCCACAATCTGGGGTCTGAGAAAGATAAAGTGTACGCAGACCTTACCTCCACCTTGATATGTAGAGCGACTGTTTCCGGGAGACCCTCGGCTCAAGAAAAAGCATAATCACAAGCAAACAAAGCAAAACAAGAGAAACGGTCAGACTCAGACAAGAAATTAAAGCAGTATGAACATGCTGATAATAAAATCAATACAACATGCTAGTGCATTCTAACAAAAGGAAGCAGTAGCTAACCCAGCTAAATAAGATAAACAAAGTACATTAAAGAACACATAGCATCAGAAAAAAAAACTTATTTAAGCAATATATCTCTCAAAAGAAATCACAAGAACTTTAGACTCCAAATGTACCCTAAAAAACACAAGAATACCACAAAGACTAGTAAAATAAGTGTCGTGCAACCATAGTCTCTAGCAGAGCCCATATCTATATTAAAAGGGCCGGTTCAAATACATCAAAAATGAGAAAACACTACTAGGTGCAACACTGAGCAAAAATTATGATATTTATGTTAATAATTCATTTTAAAAAAACACCTATAGTATTAAATACTCTATTTGTTATGAGTGTCAGCGGAGTCGAGGGTTACTTTACTTGTGCTTGTGCTTTATCTTGAGCTGAAGGTCTCTCGGAACAACCGATCTACCTACCAAGATAGATGTAAAGTCTGTGTACACTCTACCCTCTCCCCAGGCCCCACGTTGTGGGATTTCACTGGATATGTGTACCGTATTATTTTGGAATACAGATTATTAACAATTATGAAAATGAATATATGCTTAATTGACTACTCGAGTTGACCTTGTTTGACGCTTTTGTTGCTTTCACTTGATGTCTCCCGGCTTTTGCTATTGATATATATATAAAAGTTGTTCAATCCACACAAGCATATCTCAATTTTAGCTAAAACATATATTGACTTATGTAAAAAAAAAGAAAAATTGAATGAATTGCATATTTATTTTTCTGATTGATATGTGCATTAAATATGTACTTTATGTGCATTAGATAAATTAAATAAATAAAAAATAAAATTTAAGAAATTAAAATAATTGATTTGTTTTTACTTTAACAAAAATCAATTTTTTTTATTTTCCACCCGGTGCCGGTAACCTGCATAAGGAGCCCGAATAAATTTAGTTTCGCGCTAGAAAATTCACGTTGGGGACAAAACGCTTCCTAACAAAGACGATTCCCTACATAGAGGGACTAAAAGCTGATAATTCGGATAATGACAACTAAATTAAATCAAACTATGAACACTCCTAAAACCAACAAATGAGGATAATCCTTTTTTTCTAGGTTTTTTTTTTGCTTATGTTTCTTTTGTAGCAAGTAGCAGGAGTCAAATGCACACTACAGTCAACAACAAATGTTTATCTCTACACTCAACCACATTTGACCTTTTCTCCATTACTCTTCTTAAATACACCAAAAAGAAATGGTATTTTGGTCCTTTCCACCGACCTCCAATCAACTCAAACTCAATCTTTCCGGCGTGGCCGCTGGTGCTTATCTTTCCTTTTCCAACATTGCCCCTCAACAAGCTCGCGCTATGGCCCGGAAAGATTACATTAAAGCCGACTCAAACAGCTTGTAGAACATTAATACAACTTCATAGTTTTACTACTTTGAGAGAATTTTCGACCCATTTGGGCTTCTGGGTGTTCGAAAAGAACTGTTTTTAAGGTAATAGTTTAATTTAAGAGTGAATTTATTGAGCTTTTTGTCAATGTTTTGGTAAATATTTATTCTCTCTTGTTTTATACTCTTGGGCTCATTTGGTACGAGGGCTAATGGATAATTCTCGGGATTAAATTTGAGATGAGTTTATAATATGTTTGGTAATCCTGGGATAACTTGTTCCCAACCAAACGACCCCTTAGTTAGAAAAGCTTTAGAACTTCTAGTTTTGCAATATGGTAATTTCAACGGAAAAGGCTCAAATATGTCATCAAACTATCGGAAATGGCTCATTTATGCCATCGCCGTTACTAAAATGGCTCATCCATGCCATTTTTCATCAACGTCAGTTTTACAATATCAGATATGACACGTGACTCAAACTAGATTATGGTTGTGGGTGGGTCGGGTGTATGGGTCAGATTTTTTTATTAATTTGGGATTTAAAATTGGACTGGTTTAATTAGACGACGTGGACCTCTAACGTGTCATATCTGGTATTGTAAAACTGACGTTAATGAAAAATGACATGGATGAACCATTTAGATAACGACATGGCATAAATGAGCCAAACTATTGATGAGTGACATAAATGAGCTATTTACGTTCGATGGCATATTTGAGCCTTTTCCGTAATTTCAATTATATGAATCGTTGGAAATGTATGATATGTTAGTAATTACTGGAAATTGTTGCGAAGTGTAGTAAGGATCATTGTTACTGTGTCTACATTTTATATGTGGGGAATGCAATGGAGAAAAATAAATAGTAAAATAAAGGAAAGAAGAGAAGTTAAAAATTGATATGTTGAGCTAGAAGGACTTGATTGCAACTTGTGAGTTGCTTCAATGATTTGTTGAGCAATTATTAGGGAAGAAAAATGATCAAGGAAGAGGGTGTGAGATCCTAAGCCGATGGTCTATTGGAAACAACCTCTCTACCGCCCAAGGCAGGGTTAAGGTCTGCGTACACGCTACCCTCCTCAGACCCCACCTGTGGGACTATACTGGGTATGTTGTTATTGTTGTTGTTGTTGTTGTTGTTGAAGAGGGTGTGAGAATGAAAATGTTTATTTGCTGCTAGTTGAGGATGAAATGGAAGTTACCCAATGTACTCATTCATGAGATTGATTAAGATGTCCAAACTAAGATAGGGTTTGGATGTTACCTTCATTGTAGGCTGACTAGAAGCGGAGCCAAGATTTTTGGTTTATGGATTCTGGGCTATAGTTCTTTTTGCTTACTGGGTTTTGATAGATTATTTGTACATATTAAGTGAATTTTTAACACAAATATAGGATATGAGACAAATTTACTGGGTTCTACCAAACCCGTACCACCACATACCTCATTGCCTTCTTTTTTGAATCTTGAGAAGCTAATATGGATTTCTCCATTTCTTTACCTAACTAGTAACTATAACATGTATTATCAAACTTTGGCTTCTTGAGTAACTCTCCCATCTTCCCCTCTATCAGCAAACAGTGCGTGGTGGTTATATCTTCAAGTTACTAGTTTATTGCTTAGTGTCTACCAACTCAAGCACAAGGTGAAAGGAGTTATAAGTATCGTGATAAGATAACCTTTTTATTACGTGATTTTTGCACAATCCATAATCAACTGATGATCAGTAGTGAAGCCCAATAACACTTATTAAACAGAAACTAACTACTGCATCGAAATATTTTTTCAACTATTTTTTGCAATATTTTAAGGCTGAGGACTTGCCTGCTTATGTAGGGCTCGTTGACAGAAATTATGTTATCTTGAGAGTGTGAACAAGTTCTTTTCTCAAACAATCTTTTCGTCAATACTAATGCCATGGTAGGGAAATTCATGAATGTTTGTTTCACTTATTAGTTAAGCAAATCTTTTTTAATAAATTTTATCAAGGTTCCTTCGTGTCCATTTACATTCATGGAAAACTTTTTCGTCATCCAGTACTTATTTCACCCTTTTTGTTTTGTCGTGTTAAAGCTCGCTCTTGGAGATTATGCTTGCACTTTGGCCCTTTGATTAAACTTTCTACGTGTCATCAGCAAATGGTTCCTGTTTATGCTGTGTACCCAGTACTATACCGTGGAAAAAATGCTGCGTTGTCTGCCGCAGTTATCATTAACAGCAACAACTGACTGCTCATCCCCATCTTTGGAAGGTAAGTATATGAATTTAGATGTAGTGGAAGTACAAGAAGGGGCCAATTTCATCTATCATCCTTAATACTTGTGTATCATTTTTCTGACAGAACACATGATAGACCTGTTCGTCCCCTAGAAATTATGTGGATGGCATACAATTTTCTTTTGCTGTCAATTGTTTTCTTTTTTTGGTATTTTCATCGTTACGCTTTTTTACTCTTGTGTTTTTCAAACCTGTTTTGAAAAACGATTTTCTTGAGCCGAGGGTCCGTCGTAGACAACCTCTCTACCCCACAAAGTTAGGGGTGAGGTCTCCGTACACCCCGCCCTCCCCAAACCCCACTTGTGGGATCACACTGGTTATGTTGTTGGTTTCTTTTTTTTGTTGTTGACAGTTAGTCAACTTTTTGCTTCATATTCTAAAGTGTGGATGGTTCAATTAGCACAAACTCAAAGTCAAGTGGCTTGAATGGAACTTTAGCAGTTTTCAGAGCCCCTTATGGTAGATTCTGATAGCTTCAAATCCATGTGAATAAATTGCAGGTGGCGTAATTGATGATAACACAAGTTCCCAAATATCACCTACTGTTAACCTATCACGAGCATATTCCCTTGCTGTGCAAACTTCTTCCTACGGCGAGATATGGTCCAAGGTTCACCATGAGGTCCCTTCTGACCTTAGTGTGGAGGTAGCACAGGTTGAGTCCCAGGAGGAGCCGCTGCAATTAGAAGATGTCCTTAAACCAAATCATGAAAGTGTCCAAGAGGCACTTTTGCATATAAAACCAGACCTCCTAAACCAACTTATCGCCAAGTACTTGGACGATAGTGAGGAAACAACTCGTCTCTGTATCCTTTTCTCTCAAAGTGTAAACCAAGCTCGACTCTTGTATGCTCCCATTCATAAGCTGCTCGATGTCCTTCCGCCGGACACAGAATCTTCTGGACATTCCCTTTCGCAAGCTCAATGCAATTGGGCATTCGAGATCTTCCTCCAATTCGACAGCCTTACTAATCCCTTTCCTAGACGTGACACCCATAACTTCAACGATATGCGTCATTGCTACTTCGAGCTAAAGCATGAGCTTGACCTTCTTTTACACAAGTCACGTTCTAAGGTCCAATTTCTCTGTCATGCTACCAAAGGCTCAGTTATCTGTTTAGTTGGAGCTACTATTGGAGTGATCGTAACAGCTGTCGCTATAGCTTCTCATGCTCTTGTCACCCTTGTAGCAGCAGCCCCGGTATGCCCTGTTTGCCTCCCTTCAAAAATGGGAAAAAAAGAACTAGTCCATCTGGTGCAGCTAGATGATGCAACAAAGGGGATATTTTTCCTTCACAATCATTTAGAAACAGTAAATTGCTTGGTGGGTCGATTATATGATGCAGTGGAGTACTACAAGCATCTTGTTCGCTTTGCCCTAGAGAGAGGAAAAGACCGATACCCCATCCAGGAGGTAGTAAAGCAACTTCACAGGAAACATAGCAATTTTCTTGAAGAGCTTTTGGGTCTTGAGGAGCATTTGTGCTTATGTTTTGCTGCAATAAATAAGGCTAGAGGCCATCTTCTCAACTATCTCCTTCATCAAAATCAGGATCCCGAATAATTTGTTTGTCTGATACTGTAAGAAATCTTCTCTTGTTTTTGGTACCTTTTTGTTTTCTCCTCTCCATATCTAACTATTTCTGGCATGTTAAACTTGCCTCTTTTTTTGTAACTGTGACTTCATAAGTTTCTTACTGTTACTTCCATTGAAATAAATTCTTCACTCATTTCCTCTACTGTATTTGATGTCCACACTCTTAATTTTTGAAACGCTATGGAACTATGTATATAACCATGTTAGTAGAATCTTGTTTGTCTGGTATGTTTTTAGAAGATTGTCCGACTTTACATTATCTATTGTTTCTAAGATGTGTACTTTCAGAAAAACTCACTCTCACTCTCTTTCTCTATAAAATTGGTAAATTTATGTTGCATTACCAAATTAGTAACATCAAAATCACTTTCTATACTAATTATAGACAGTACTCTGGATAGGATGGACCAGTATTTGGACTTCTTGGATTTTTAGGGAATATGTAGTACGACTGTGGAGATGCTGTAACTTTGTCTTCTACTTGGTCCTGTACCATCTTGGTACCTTTCTAATAAAAACCTCTACCCATAAAAAAAAAAGGTTCGAGAGGCGAGCACTTTTCACATGAGCTAGCTAGATAGCTAAAGAGACTGATGTAACCACATAAAACTGGATAAAGACCCTCAGAGTTAATTGCCTCATTTGCAGTTCTTTTTGAAGTTGGGTTAGACAGATGATTGGTCTTGGTTTTGTGGCTTCATACTAGCTCTTTACTTGGGGTAGAAAGAACGGACCTCTTCAATGACAGAGTTGGATCCTGTTTTTTTTCCCGAATCTGACCCTCGGAGAACTCTAGAAGAGCATGCTTCAATATAAGTGGCGCTGCTTCAAAGCCCCAGAAAACTCCCGTTTCTCTCTTTCTGTTGGAAAAAACTGCCCCTTTACCTTGTTCAGTTGCTCAAACATGCAATATAAGATGGGAATGTTTGTGTTGCTACCGTTCCTTTCCTTGTCCGATTCTAGAACTAATTAAGTCATGGTTGTATCAACTGGGTGTTAGGCAATTCTTGTGTCTTTGATTTGTCTTTAGGTGATTCTTGTGTTTTCGTTGATCTTCCAAAGTATATTATTTGACTAAATTCTTGTGTATACATCATAATCCAAGCATGCATATATGAGGTTTTCTGTAATTTGCTAGGCTAATAAGGGGGTATACTTCTAATGATAATTGACTCTTAACATTGTTAATCTAAAAGGACGAAAAATTCACTGCAATATTGGATCCTGATATCTTCCGGTTATAGATGGAAAATTTGGCAGTATATCTAGTATAAAGGAGGAGCAAGACTTGACGGTTATTCCCATAAAGAAACTATAAATTCCTCTCTTCTTCTTATTTGGTACAAATAGTAAGGAAATAACAACCCAACTCCAAAAGGGATAAAATTGTTTACGTGCAAATGCTCAGCTTTCAAATGCCTTATTTCCTGCATTTATTATTCTATTATCCGTTTTAACTGTTAAATGAAAGTCATCATTCTTGGTCGTATCAGTTTGTTAAATTTATTTTAACCGTCTCGGCCTTTTGGTTAAGTTCTAGCGAAGTATCAGTTTGTCAAATATGTTGCACTTGCTTTTCAGTCTATGTTTTAATAGATGCATAGTCGAGGACAAGTTCTAGTGACATATGATTACTTACGTTAAAAAAACGACTACACTGCAAATTGAAACTGTTTCCAAAAGCTTATCTAAATCGTTTCTAGAAAGTAAAAGGGCAGCCCGGTGCACTAAGCTCCCGCTATGTGCGGGGTCCGGTGAAGGGCCGGACCACAAGGGTCTATTGTACGCAGCCTTACCCTGTATTTCTGCTAGAGGTTGTTTCCAGGAATTGAACCCGTGACCTTCTGGTCACATGGCAGCAACTTTACCAGTTACTCCAAGGCTCCCCTTCAAATCATTTCTAGAAAGTGAATAGTCAAAATCAGATTTAACTAGGAGTAAGTTTCAACTTGTCTTCAAAATCCATCTCATGGCCTAATTTTAGTTGACTGAATAATCATGTTACTGGTTTGTTATTGCATATCTGATGGTGGATGCCGCTCTCAGTAGCTTCAGGGGGCAAGAGGCGAGGAAACTTTGGTAATCATCACAAGACTGTTGATGAATAAGTAGGGATTCATATAGCCGACCCCTACTTATTTGAGACCCACCTGTAGTTGTTGCTGTATCGGAGACTGTTCATTGCTTCATCTTCAGCAGGAAGTTATTGTGGTAACGAACTTCAGGATTTTTGGATATCCAGATCACTCCTAAAACTATAGCCCTTGTAGTAGCTCGTTGGTGAATCGAAAACTTGACGTGTGTTATTAGCTAACCTGTTACGCTGTTATTAGTATCTATAGCATTTTAGAATTAGCGAACAGGTCTGATAGGAAATTCTTGAAGAGGATTGCGATTCGTGCTTCCCTCATTTTCCAGTGTCTTTGAGCGATTATTTACAAGAACATTCTTTTGTCAGCAGAAGATCTTACTATACACTGGCATTTTGTACTCTTTTCATTCTCTTAATACATGATAAACAAAATCATTATAACGAATGATTGTTGCAGCATTGACTTGTACTCTCATCTTTTGGTTTGCTGAAATGCACGAGTAGCACTAATATTCAGGATTAAGGCACTGATTTTTGAACTTCACATGAAAAGTGCACCTATAAAGGCTGAAAGTTTATCAAGATTGTGAAGGTCACAACTAAATTTAACATATCCAACAGGTGTTAGATTTTCTCAACAAAATCATGTTTGATATGAAGTTTGGAAAGATGTGTATTATGAAACATTACTTTCTCAATTTAGCCTCAGAATTTATGTTCTAAGGTGCAAGTTTGCCAGCAAAACCTGTTGAAATCTTAAAGCTCCACTATTTGTGATCGAAATAATTAAGTGTCATGCGGAAGATAGCAAAACAAATCTTAAATGATAAAAGAAAAATATGTAAAAAATTATAATGTGATTGTGTCAATTGATTTATATTCATACAAGAGGAGATGAACAATCTACTAATATAAACAAGAATAAAATTATTAAGAGAATTAATTTTCCTTCCTAGCTGAACTCTCCAATCCTAATGACTTCATTGAGTATTTTGTTATAGAGTAAGAAGAAAAGATTCTCAATTTATAGAAGTTTAAATTATATTTTTTTTCAAAAAACGTTTTTTGTTGGAAAAGTAAAAAATGATCGATAAATATCTTGTCCGAATTTCAAGACAACATAACTTAAATAAGATAAGAAATTTAAGACAAATCTTAACGCTGACATGTCCAGAGCTCGCATATTGTTCTGGATTGTACTAGAGTTCACATGCACACATTCTTAAAATATTTGACACAAACTAAAAGTACTCACTTGTGACAATTTTAAAGAATTAAAATTGCTCAAAAACTATATTTAAAGAAATTGTAGAAAAAAGACAAAAAGTGAAAGAAATGGAAGAGAACAAAAAAAAAGCTACAGGAAAATGACTTGTTTGACCAAGTCTAAAAGAACCTTTTTGTTTCCTATAAGGAAACTAAACAAAAAGACTTTGTTGTTTCCTTTTCGTGAAAGTTCTCAAACAAGTCAACGACACAAGCTCATTACCTTAATTTTCCATTTGGGTTTGTGTTTATGCTTCTGTGTGAAACGATTTGATGACTGCAAAGGCTAATGAGTAAATGCAACGATTTACTATTTTGTTTTGATAATGGTGGTGTCCGACCAGCTTACGCCTACCTCGAGTAATTCCATCATTCACTATTTATTCACTTGATATTATTTCCTTCATTTCGGTGCTTGATTTCAGTTTGTTATTGTTAAATTGTGTGACTATCTTATCTAAAAGCTTAAGCGGTCAGGAAAAACACACTTTATTTACTTAATTTTGTCTTCAACACGTCCTCTAACGTGCTAGGCTGATTCTTTTTGGTCGACCCGTGGAAAGTCTTTCTTGCAGATTATGCTTTACGTGTTGGATCTTCGATTGATTTTTCCTATGTATCATCAATAGATGATCTCTATTTGTTCTATGCATCAGTACCACACAGTGGAAACAAATGCTGCATTGTCTGCGGCAGTTATCATTAACAGCAAAAACTAAGCTCTCACCTCCAACATTGGAAGGTATAATTTATGAATTTAGCTGTAGTGAAGTACAAAAGAGTGAATTACATTTTCGCCAGGTTCTGTTCTTACCCTGAACTTGAAGGTATGCTTATTGAATCATTAAAGTTTTGAAAATGAGGAAAGATTCATTATGTTATAATTTATCTATGTCGTGTACAATTTCCCTACTTTTTCTTCTCAGGGCAGCTGAAACGTATGCTTGCATATTCATCTATAGGTCAAATCGGATATGTAATAATTGTAATAATTGTTGGAGACTCAATGAAAATTGTAAAATTTGTATTTAATGCAATTGATCCTAATGGGACAAAATTTGAAAAGAAATCAATAAAAAGTACCTAAAAATCAATCACTGGTCCAATATGAGTACCTTTGTAGGATAGACCTCAACAGAAACTAAAGAATAATGGTAACAAATGATTGAGTTCAGTAGTTTTGAGTTCAATAGTTTCTCATATAAAATTATGGACTCTATGTCATTTGATCCGATAGCATTCCGTTAGATAGAAATAGATTTGGTAAATACTGATAACTCTCAATAAAGCATTAGAACGGAAAGATCCGTTGGATAATGAACTATTGGTTCTAAGAAAAAACCTTTCTAGTAAAAAAGAAAGAGGATTGGAATCTATACATTGATTCACTCTTTTTGAACCGTATGCATCAAAAGGCGTATGTAAAGTTCCTAAGGGATATATCATAGTTGCTCACGATTATTTTAGCTGATTGATCTTTCAATATGCTAGTTTCAACAACTCTCATTCATCACACTCCTTCCTAGCTGCTTGCTCTGTAGTAGGTATTTGGTTTACCGCTTTAGGTATCTGCACTATGGCTTTCAACCCCCTCTAGGGCTATTTTAGTGATAGGTTATGTAGGAACTGGATGATCCTATTTGGTCAAATACTTAGCGACAAACTCCTATGTTACTTTCATTACAGTATTTATGGACTAATTTAATCTTTTTGCTTCATATTCTAATGTTTGATGGTTCAATAGGCACAACGATGAAATAAAATGGTTTGAATGAAAGTTTAGCATTTTCCGAGCACTAGGAGATTCTGATAGTTTCAAATCTATGTAAATGAACTGCAGGTGGTTTAGTTGATGATAATACTTTGAGTTCCCGATCTTCACCTACCGTCAACCTGTCACAAGCATATATACATGCTGTTCAAGCTTCTTCCAATAAAAGATATGGTCCAAGGTTCACCACGAGGTCCCTCCAGCCCTGAACGTCGAGGTAGCACAAATTCCTTAAACCGAGCCACGAGCATGTGCAAGAGACAATTTCGCATATAAAACCAGACACCTTAATCGAACTTATTGCTATGTACTTTGACAACACTGGACAAACCGCTCGTCTCTGTATCGTTATCTCTCAAAATGTGTACAAAGCTCCACTCTTATATGCCCCCGTTCATAAACTTCTCGATGTCCTTCCCCTAGACTTGGATTCCCTTTCACAAGCTCAATATGATTTGGCATTTGACATCTTCCTCCAGTTCGATAGCCTGGCCAATCATCACTTTCCTCGCCGTGAAACCTATAACTTCAACAATATGCTTGATTGCTCCTTCCAGCTAAAGAACCAGCTTGAACTTCATCTACACAAGTCACGTTCAAAGGTCAAACTTCTCTGCCGTGCCACCAGAGGCTCAGCCGTATGTCTAGTTGCAGCTACTGTTGGAGTAGTCATATCAGCTGTTATAATAGCAACTCATGGTCTTGCCGCTCTTGTTGCCATCTCAATAAGCCCCGCTTGCCTCCTCCCTTGGAATATGGAGAAAAAAAGTAGACCTCGTGCATCTGGATTTTGTGACAAAAGGGATTTTTTTCCCTCCACAATCACTTAAATACTGTGAAAAGCCTTGTAAACCAGTTACATTATGCGGTGGAGTCCTGCAATGGTACTATTCGCTTTGGGCTAGAGAGTGGAAGAGATAGGTATCATATCCAGGAGGCACTGAAGCAACTTCGTAGGAAACATAGCGTTTTCCTTGACGAGCTTGCGAGTCTTGAGGAACATCTGTGTGTATGTTTTACTGCCATAAGTACGGCTAGAGACCACCTACTTAACTATCTCTGTCTTCAAAATCAGGCTCCTCGATAGTTTGTAAGTGATCCTTCGTTACATTTCCTTTCGGTACTCGTTTGTTTTGTCCTTGGTATTCTTACTATAATTATTAGGAAAGATAAAAAAATCATGCTAATATGATCTTATTCATGTGGTATCTTTTTATAGAAATGTCCTACTTTCATTTCTTAACGTGTTCCTAAAACGTATACTTTCAGATAAACTCTCCACAATTGGTAATTTTAGTATCACATTGTTAACTAGTTGCAATCGGTCCATTTTTTTTACAGACGCATGGTCGAGGTCAAATGTTGACATGCATTGTCTTAAATTTAAACTGCTATCTGGAATTGCTTCCAAATGAGAGATCAGTCCATTTTATCTAATTCTATTTCTGAACAGCCGATGGTCATAAAACCCATTTACATGGAGCAGGAGAGAGGGGGCAGGCCCATCGCGCCCAAGCTTCAAAAGTTGTGGTTGGCTCCAGATGATTTTTTCGGCATAAAAAAGGAATGAATGCTTATTTTACCAATCCCCAGAATGTTATTCTACAATGTCTGAACATGTGTATCAAAGAAAGACATGGCAACAGCAGCATGGAGAGCTGCTCCTATTGGAAGAACATCTTCATCAAGAGTGAAGTAGGGGGAGTGCAAACCTTTAACACCAGACATCTTCTGGGAATAGAAGCTGAAGTCCTCCGCACCCATTGTAACCGGAGCATACTGCACGTTTTGCTCACCAAGCAAGTTTTCTCCAACTCTTTTAGCATGCTCGTAGAGCGTGGGATCGTTTAGAGTTGGCGGATACGGCCTCATTAAGTCCTCCGAAAAATCAACAGTGGCAGAACATTGATGTACGGCTGCTTGTGTCTCAATGATCTATGAGTATCAAGTATTTTCATTGTTACTCATCTAATAAGATACGACTAGAAAACTGACACATTATGCGCAATGCTGAAAATTTCTGAAAAATTAAAGCACAAGTTGTTGCAAGCAGAGGAGGAGCCAAGATTTGAGGTAGGGGGTTTGGAATTTAAGATGGACAACAACCTCAAGCTAATATATAACAATAGTCAAACTAACAAATAATTATCGGTATTTAATATATTTTAAAAAAGCGACAAACAACTTAAACTATATAAATATAAGCCAAAAGGAAAAAGTTACCCAAAGAAAAAGAATTGCACGAGTCTAATTTATATTTTCTTCTAATTTTAAAAAGAGAATTAAAAGAGAATCTTGCTTATTATAGCAAAAAAACGAAAAAACACACGGACTGGTGCGTTACGAGAACCCATATCTCATGAGGGAGAAAGCTTTGTTTGCGTCTGCATTACCACTAAACCATCTGTTTATTTGTCTGTGAGTTCGCAAGTACTTAATATCTATCTTTACTGAAGCTTTCTTGTACAAATACAAGGTCTACGCAAAAGCTATTGGTTCGCCCGACCCCCCCCCCCTCCCCCCTCCCTTTAACACTGTAGCTCCGCCCCTGGTTTCAAGAAGATCTGTTTAATTTCTGTCTGATATTTCAGATGAGGTTATCAAAGCTACCGTTGATAAAAAAGCTCAAGGAAGAGTCCATGTCAGCTTGTTTGTATTTGACTAATCAATTTAAACAAAACTTTTGACCGCAATTAATGTTTTGCCAAACTTTTAAAAAGTGCTTCAAGTGTATTTTCAAAAAAGTATTTTTGGGGAGAAGCTACTTTTTTCAGCTCCTCAAAACAACTTCTACTCAAAATCACTTTTTCTTCTCCTAAAAGCTTGGTCAAAGACTTCAACTTTGGAAAAAGCATTTTTGACCTTGGAGAAGGTTAGCCAAACAGGTTATTAGCAGCGGTAAAACTCTAGTGCATACCTCTTTGATCCTTTGCTTAAGATAGGAAAAACCCTCAGATGTCAAGAACCGAAACGTTCCACCAAACATCACACTTTCAGGGATTACATTTCCAGCCTCACCACCATCTACAAATGCAACAGAGACAACCTGCATGTAATTGTGCATATGGAATTCAGAATTTGGAACGAAGAAGTAAAATCGTTATTCTAACTGTTTGAAATTAGAGTGACACATACCCTAGACTCGAGAGGATCCGTTTCTCGAGAAACAAGTTGCAGGAGTGCAAGAACTGCCATAGAAACAGCAAGAATTGGATCCTTAGCTTTATGTGGTAATGCTGCATGTCCGCCTTTCCCTTGCATTATTGCTGTAAACCTTCCCGCACCAGCTATAATAGTACCAGGTCTTGAATCAATGATACCAGTGGGCAAATATGGCCAGACATGCATGCCAAATATTGCTTGAACCCCATCTAATGTTCCTCCTTCTAACATATATGAGGCGCCCGCATAGCCTTCTTCTGCAGGCTGGAAGACTAGCTTAACCGTGCCCTTCAATTCATAGTTCAACATTACTCATTATCAACTTATTGAATTTAGACGAAGACCGAACATGGTTAGTTAATATCAAAAGCCAAAATGACAACGATTCTTCCTACCTTCAACTTGTCCCTTCTGTTTTGAAGCAATTTAGCAGCTCCAAGCAGCATAGTGACATGAGCATCATGGCCACAGGCATGCATTTTGCCATTGACCTTGCTCTTGTACTCCGAATCTACCAATTCCTTCAAATTAATACTATGATTCATTTATTCCACTCATTGCAAAAAAAAATCTTTCTACTAGGACAAACAATTCGACAAGGAGCAGACAGAGAAAGTAAAAGACAGAAATGAGTGTTTTTTATGGTCTTTCGTGTTCCTTCTTCGAGTAAAGGTAAGGGTGAAGGTCATATGGGAGGACTTGAGAAAAACTGATGTTTTGAGTAATAACCACCAAACAAGAACAACTATCGTCAGATGCGTATTTTGTACTGAACTTCTTCTCAACTCATCATCTGCATTAATTATCTTTGCTTACGAGTTTCTGAAAAGTATCACCGACTTATTTTTAACTTAAAATTACATGGAAATATCCTTATCTATATGCGCTCACAGGTATGATATAAGAGAGACTGCACTTTTGGGGTGTAATCTTTGTATAGAAACTAAGGCAGTGTATAATTACCTTAAGTTGCCTAAAATTGGGAGTTCAACAATGAAGCTAGAAGATTTAAGACGCCAACATGTTATATTGGCTTCAAAAGAGACGTTTTGTACAACATATTCATTTAATACAACAAACCAAACAGTCGATAAAAAATAATTACAGCATAGCCAATTCCACCATTACTAATCTCAACATTACTAATATACCATATTCCGTACTATTCTTATACACCCTACCAAACGACCCCTTATACCACAATCAGTTGACCACTGTCTGCTGGCCAGTCCGTCACCTGTCCCGATATTTCCCCAAATCCACCCAATTCCCTCGAGTCACAGACTGGTCACTCGTAGTCAATGGGGTATTTTTAAACCAAAAAGACATTTTAATTTAAATTCTAATGTTCTTAAATCGCCTCTAACCCGTAATCCAATGTCCGCACTAAATGACCCGAATTGGAAATTGGCTATGACCGACGAATATGATGCTCTTATTGCAAATAAGACGTGGGAGTTGGTACCCCGTCCTTCTAGTGTTAATATTATTCGGTCTATGTGAATTTTTACTCATAAGGATAATTCTGACGATTCTTTTGCGAGGCATAAGGCTCGTCTTGTAGGTGATGGTAAGACTCAGCAGGTTGGCGTGGATTGTGGTGAGACGTTTAGTCCGGTGGTCAAACCGGCTACCATTCACATTGTTCTCAGTCTGGCTCTTTCGAAAGCTTGACCCATCCATCAATTAGATGTGAAGAATGCTTTCTTACATGGTGATCTTAAAGAGACCGTTTACATCATCAGCCCTTGGATTTTCGAGACCCCAAATATCCTCATCATATCTGTTTATTGAAGAAGTCTTTGTATGAGCTTAAGCAGGCCCCACAGACTTGGTATAAGAGGTTTGCAAACTATGTTTCATCTATTGGGTTTTCACACAGCAGGTCTGATAATTCATTGTTCATATATCGTTGTGGTAATTCTCTGGCTTATATACTATTATATGTGGATGATATTATCTTGACTGCCTCTTCTGATGCTTTGTGATAGTCTATCATGACAATGCTCAGTGCTGAGTTTGCTATGAAAGACTTGGGGTCCTTGAATTACTTTTTGGGGATTGCTGTAACTCGTCATGCATATGGGTTATTCTTATCACAGCGGAAGTATGCAGCTGAGATCATTGAGCGAGCTAGTATGTCCTCATGCAAGTCTACTTCCACTCCAGTTGATACTAAACCCAAGCTGGGTGATGCGGCTGACTCATCGTATAAGGATCCGACCCACTATCGCAATCTTGCAGGTCTCTTCAGTATCTTACTTTCACGAGATCATATATTACGTATGCCGTAGAACATGTGTGTTTGTTTATGTATGATCCCAGGGTTGAGCACATGAATGCGCTCAAACGCATTATTCGATACATCCAGGGAACACTTGACTATGACTTACATTTATATCCTTCATTGACGTCTACACTTGTCTCGTATACAGATGCTGATTGGAGTGGTTGTCTGAATACCAGACGTTCCACATCCGACTATTGTATGTTTCTTGATAATAACTTGGTCTCATGCTCTGCGAAACGTCAGTCTATGTGGTCTCTGAATCCTGTTGGTTACGTAATCTTCTTTTAGAGCTTCATTGTCCTATTCAGAAAGCTACTTTGGCTTATTGTGATAATATTAGTGTCATCTATCTTTTTGGTAATCCGGTTCAACACCAGCGCACTAAACACATCAAGATGAATATTCACTTTGTTCGTGAAAAGGTAGCTCGTGGACAAGTACGCGTCTGTCATATCCCTTCCAACTATCAAATTGCAGACACTTCCTTCGGTCATTTTTGAAGATTTTAGGGACAGTCTCAGCGTACAATGACCGCCCGCTATGACTGCGGGGGTGTGATAAATACCCATGATATACACCATGTATATCACGGGCCGAATGCTCAAAATCAAGCTGTTAAACCTATGATATACACGGTGTATACATATCGTGTATATCACGGTTCAGTGGTTTTATTTAGGTAAATGTTTTGTTGTAGTTAAATTAGAATTGTACACTTACCATAATTGTATAATTATTGTACAAGTAGAATAAAGTTTTAAGAGTAGAATATGAATAGGATTTTTCTATTATAGAAATTATAATTTGTATATATACTCTTTCATTAATGAAAATAATGAGGAGATTATTTCTTTCCGTCCACTCATATACTTGGATTCATCACTAGCAAGATACAATGTTGCTTCTGCAACATCGTCAGCCTCCAAGATTGTCCCTTTTAAGTTTGCAATTTCAGACACAAATTCGTCAACCTTTTCTTTCTCCTTAATTCGTCAACGGGCCGCGTGCTTGGCACACATTAATGCCCCAAAGACGTTCACGTCGAATACGCTTTTAAAATTTTCTTAATCGGATTTCAGGATGGTGGAATCAGATTTCCCTGGAATTCCAGCGTTACTGAACATAATGTCAAGCTTGCCGTACTTGGAAACTGCCATGTCCACTGCATTTTCGACGTCTTTTTCCACTTTCACATCGCAGTGTATGTTGGAAGCAACTCCCTTTTCACCTATTTCTTCAATGAGAGATTGGCCAAGATCGTCTTGGATGTCCGCAATCACTACTTATGCACCATGTTTGATGAAAAGTCTTGCTGCTGCTTCACCAATTCCGCTAACGCCACCGGTTATGATTGCGACTTTTCCCTCTAGCCTGATATAATCGAACACTAGTAGAGCTAAAATTTTCAATAAGTGAATTCAAAATAGTAAGAAATAAACGCCTGAAAAGTCAATCGTATTCAACATCTAATATATATGCATAAAGGTTTTTTTATATGTATAGTGTAATTTTTTCAGGTAAGGAAGTTAGGATAACCCTGTGCTCCGCCTAGCTTCGTTCATACAATTGAACACATGTGATTTCATATAATTGTGCTCGATTTGATCATTAAAACGACAATAAGGGTCAACTCTCAAAAATGAAATTTAGGTGATTTCTTCCTATCAATTTGAACTTTGATGGGAAGAGTTAATGGTTACATAATTAATTAGTTGGTGAGAGGTAATTAAACAATACTTGGCGGATTGACCGAGGTGCACACAAGTTGACTCCCATATCAATATTATCGAAAAAATAATATTTCCTCTGTTTCAATTTATATGTCGACAAGTATTTGATTTGACATCAAATTTAAGAAAGAAAGAAAGATTTGTAGAACTTGTGGTCTTAAACTTGCAATGATATTTTTGTGTCTAGAAAAACATGTCATTAAAAGTAAAATGATAAATTTAAAGTATTCAATTTCCAAATAAAAAAAGATGTCATTCTTTTTACAACGAATTAATAAAAAAATAATATCACATAATATGAAACAAAAGAAGTAATAATAAGTGAATCTCTAATAATAATGACCATCATATTGGGGAGGAGTCCAACATTAAGGAAAAGATAACAAAATAAAGGTACCTTTTAGCAATGGAGGAGTTGGAGGCCATGGAATTGAGCTTCAAGATTCTTGAAAATGAAGAGATGTAGCCTTGCCATATGTAACTAAGTCATTTAAAATATTGGCCAAACCCATAGTCAGTTATTTGTGGTCATCCAGATCCAAGTAACGCTTGTTTTATTTAGACACTTTAAGTGGGCTTCTCTTGAATTTGTGGGCTTCTCAGTTATTTGTGGAGAATCTTTAGCTGAAGTTATAACAAATTTGAAGGAGTTTCTCTTGAAATTTTGAATTAAAATCGTGATCGAAACAAAAACACATATGAGGATGGTGAAGAACACCAAGAATATGCTTTCTTTTCTTTTTTGAAATATTAATTTTTTTTCAAAATTTATTTGATCAAACGCCACATGTCATAATTTAATTTGTCATTTTTCTACACGGTGAATGTGTTACACACATTTTACATATTTGACTGATTATGCGAAAATAGTTTAAATGGCACAATAAAAGCTCACCTGAAGTGTTTAGATGGAACAAGCATTATTTGAGGTGTTTAAATGACAAATCTGAACGAGCACAATTGATTGAGCATGAATTTGACCTAAAATATTAGATTGCTTGCATCATGCACAGCTGTGTGCTATGTACATAACATGTGTTTCATGCTTGTTCTTAACAATTAAGTTTGCGCTGTCAATCATTATTGCCATTAAATAGTTGAGCAAATAAAAGGGAAACTATATACCCTGTGTCAGTCCAAACAAAATTATTAGTACTAATTTCAACTCAATTATCAATTATACAATCGGTTTAGTTATTCTTTTTACATAATAATCAAGTGGAAAATAAATCACCTTCCTCGTCACCATTCCTCTAGTACTACTTTCAACACCATTTTTAACACTAATGTTGTGAAACCGCGATTATTTTATGAATTCTTTAAGTCTTTAATTAATTCATTTGATGAAAAATACAAGGTAAGATTGATTTTGAAGTCTCAAGTTGGTAAAAGTACATAAATAGATGTTAAAGAATGATTTGAAATTAAGCTACGTGAGAATAATTGCCAAAAAATATAAAAATGGAAGAAAAGGACTCCCTCGGTCTCAAATTATTTGTTGTTGTTACTATAAATAATTATTTCAAGCTATTTGTCATTTTAGAAGTTCAAGACATAATTAATTATCTTTTTTCCATTTTATCCTTTGGGAAAAGGAGATAGAGACATTGTGTTGGGGAATCTGGAGCAATCTGGTAGGTACCGGGATTTTGGGTATTGTTGAAGTATTAAGGTTGAGGAGGTGAATGGTGTTGTTCGCAGGATGCACATGGGACGAGCGATCGGGCCTTATGAGATTTCAGTTGAATTTTGAAAGAGCGCGGGCGGTGCATGTTTGGAATGGCTAACAAAATTGTTTAACGTCATTTTTAGGACGACGAGAATGCCCGAAGAATGGAGGTGGAATACAATGATTCCTTTGTACAAGAACAAATGTGATATCCATAGTTGCAACAAGTATAGGTGTATTAAGCTGCTGATCCACACAATGAAAGTTTGGGAAAGGGTTGTGAAGATGAGGGTGAGAAGAGGCGTGTCCATTTTTTAGAACCAGTTTGGATTCATGTCGGGGCGTTCGACCACAGAAGTCATTCATCTTATTAGGAGGTTGGTGGAGCAGTATAGGGAGAGGAAGAGAGACTTGCATATGGTTTTCATCGACCTTGAGAAGGCATACGACAAAGTACCTACGGATGTTCTATGAAGATGTTTGGAGGCTAGAGAAGTACCTATGGCGTACACTAGGGAGATCAAGGATATGTATGATGGAGCCAAGACCAGGGTACGGACAGTAGGAGGAGACTCGAAGCACTTTTCAGTGATGATGGGGCTGCACCAGGGATCAGCTCTTAGTCCATTCTTATTTGCCTTGGTGATAGATGGACTGACGCGACAATTCCAAGGGGGAGGTGACATGGTGTATGTTATTCGCAGATGACATAGTCTTAATTGATGAGACTTGCTGCGGAGTGAACGCTAAGCTAGAGGTTTGGAGATAGACTTTGGAGTCTAAAGGGTTTAGGCTGAGTAGGATCAAGACATAATATATGGAGTGCAAGTTCAGCAACGAGAGCGAGCTTGAGACAAGCGAGGAGGTGAGCCTTGGTACTCAGGTCATTCCGAAGAAAGGAAGCTTTAAGTACCTCGGGTATATTATACAAGGGAATTTAGAGATTAATGACGATATCACACATCGTATTAATGACTATTTATGTCCACTTAAGTACTTCCCTTCATCACTAGCAAGATAAACAGCAGCATTTGCAACATCTTCTTTGTTATGAGGAATCCCTTTTAAATTCCGTATAGCACCAACCATAGCTTCAAATCTTGCTTCAATTTCATTATCAACTTTACAACTTGACAATATAGCAAAAGGTGAAATACAATTCACTCATATCCCATGTAACCCTAATTCAACAGCCAAATTCTTGCACATTCCCACAATTCCATATTTTGATGCAACATAAGTGTGTGATCCAATTCCAGCCACCTCAGTGCAACAACTTGTTGTGAACAAAATACACCTTTTTTTACGAGTTATCATCTCTTTGGCCGCGTATTTTGCACCCAAAAATGATCCTACTAAATTAATCGCGATTTTACGCTCTAACTCAATGGTTTCCGTGTCCAAAATGCTTTTTATTGTTGTGTCGTAGATGCCAGCATTGTTGTACATGATGTCAAGTTGTCCAAATTTTGAAACTGTAGTGTTGATCAATTTTTCCATGTCGTCTTCTTTGGAGACGTTACAATGGATGTAATTAGTCTTGCACGCTAAAATTAGAGGAGGTGAAGAAATAAAAGAAAAGAAAAAAAGGACTTCCACAGATTAATGTGAAGAAAACCAAAAAGAACTAGAATAAATTGTAGTAAAAATATTTTAACCAAAAGAAAGAGGGTGAAAGAAAGATTATTGAGATTAATTTTTTTTAACCTTCTCTTTGGTCCAGATACTCATGAACTCTCATCCATTTTGCTTTTAAATGCTTTTGTATCCTTGTGAAATTGCTATTATAACTTCTCGTATCGAATATTTATAAGCCAGGAATTAATCACCCAATTAGAAAATTAATTGGGCAGCTTTCTTTATGAGCTGCCAAACTTTTATTTGCGCAATATGAGGTGCTACTTTATAGATATTAATATTATAGAGTATAAGGAAGAAGGCTAATTGAATCTGCTAGTAGTTGCGTTCTTGATGCGATAAATATCACTACTAAAAAATAACTATTTTTTCACTAAAAAAATATTCAGTCACTATTTCCACTGAATATCGATGGAAAAAATTTAATTAATATTTTTTTCAAACTAAAAAATTAGAAAGTTTTCCAGCATTTTAGTAGAAACCTATTTTCCACCATGCGTTTTCCTAATGAGGTGGTTCGGTGATAATGAAATGAAAAAATCGTGTTTCATAGCACAAATTTCTAGGGCTGGCCAGTGGGCCGGGACAGCCCGACCCCGACCCGAGCCCGTCCCGAGCCCGCCCCAGGCCCGCGAGACCCGAGCCCGCCCCGAGCCCGCCCCGACCCCGACCCTTTGCAAAAATGACCGTTGCACCAACGACCATAATCTAAAATGGCCGTTGGCCAACGGCCATTTTAGCCCCCCCCCCCACCCCCTACCCCTTAATATTTATTTTTAACCCATAAGTTATTATATTTACACTTTAACCCAATTTTTCAACTATAAATAACTCATTTTCTCTTCATCTTTCTCACAAATCTTCCTACAATCTCTCTAATTTCTCAATATATCTCTCTACAAGTCTACATTGTTTGCTAAATATTCAATTTTATTTATTCATTTGGGAATTGGTAGTGAAGTTGGCAACTAGCTTGAGGATCTTCCATCGAGCAAAGTTTCAATTTTCAACCTCTCGATTACACGTCGACGTTACGTCGGCGTTTGGTACATTCGTTCCTTCATTAAATTATTATTGTCTGTTTATTTAGTTTAGATCACTTAATTTTATTGTCTTTATTTATTTATTTATTATCATAATTAAAATGGAAGGATTAAAAGGTATGTTTAAGGGTAAGGGTAAGGGTGCTTCTTCTAGTAGGGGCAACCAGGGCAAGGGTACTTCTTCTAGTCATCTTATTCCTATACAGGATGATTTTGTTGATACTCAACATTTTCCTACAATACCATTAGATTTAGACCAGGAGCTATTTTCTGGAACTCAAGAAGACTTTAATTTAGACGATGATCTAGATGATATACCCACTAATGTTGATGACAACACACCCACTAGTGCACCTTCAACTGAAATACCTCCTATTCCCTCTAGTATGAGACGAGGTCCAGCAAAATGACCATTAAAATCATATGCATGGACATTTTTTGATAGGGACGTAGAGAATCAAGTAGCCATATGTAAAATTTGTAAAAATGTTTTAAAATTTAAAACTGGAAAAGGTCACGGTGGGACGGGGGGTTTAATTAGACACGTAGTAAGTGCTCATCCAGCTAGGTATGCCCAATACCAGGCTTCAAAACCGGTGCGAACGCCCGCTCCATCGGGACAAGGTTCACATAACGACATCGTCTGGGACCAATCTGTGGTCAAATTAACCCTATGACGGGGAATTGTAGGCTCTAAATACAATAAACATAGAGATAGGGAAGCAATATCAAAATTAGTTCTTTGTGGAGGGTTTGCCTTTTTCATTTCCTTCATCTCCGGTTTTATTCATTACATTAGAGATATATATAATCCTCGCTTTTAACGGTTTTTCTAGATCAACCGTTAAGAGAGATGTATTTAAATTCGCGCATGAATATCAACAATATTTACGTTTTCATTATATCATTTTAATGGCAAAGTATCCATCACGTCGATATAGGTCGTAGTACTAACGACCATGATTATTTAAGCGTAACTTGTCATTGGATAGATTATAAATGGTCTATGCAAAAACGTATTTTAGCGTATAGATATATAGATGATAGGCACACCGGTACTTTTATTGCAGAAAATATTTATCAAGTGTGCGATTATTACGAATTACCGATAAAATTATTACTATTACATTAGATAACGCTTCTAATAACAATTACGCAATTACAATTTAAAAATAGTTTAACTCCGTCTTTTCAGGACCATTTTCATATAAAATGCGTGCCATATATATAACTTAATTGTAAAGGATGGTCTATCACTTTTGAAGACATTCTTAGTAAAATACAATTTGCTATAAACTTTATTTTTAAAAGTAATAAAGTACAACGAGAAAAGAATATAAAAAAATTTGTCATGATTGTGGACTACCTTTTAGAAAAATTCCACAAGAAGTATCCACTAGGTGGAATTCTTTATACGAGCAACTACTTGTTGCTTATGACTATAGATTACCTATAACTTTATTTTTAACTCTCATAATAAAAAGTCACCGATATGATTTTAGATAGTGATTGGGAAAAAATTTCCGAACTTATTGTATTTTTAGAGAATTTTTTTCAAGCAACAAAAGAATTTTCCGGTATATATTATCCTACTATTTCAACTATGTTATTTTATATAACTCTAATATTTTTATTACTTAGTGAATATAGGGAAAACCAAATTATAAGGCAGCTATTAAAAAATGTTTCTCAAAATAAAAATATTTTATTCCTATTCCCTCTATTTATATTATTGGTTCTGTATTAAATCCTACTATTAAAATAGACGGTACTAAATCACTAATTGAAACTATTTACGATTGTATAGAAGTACTACCACCTCCAAGTCCCAAAAATCTAAATCACCCACCACCTATTGAACAAACTAAAGAAGAAGTATTGTCTAGCGTAGAACACCAATGCAAAAATATATATAGATTTTATCAACAAGAAAATGCTAGTAACTTACCAGCCTTCTATACCATCTTCTTCATCTTCAATACAACCTCACAAAGACATCTTTGTTCTGCGGCTAGTATTGAAAGCCTCGTAAATAGAATGTGCGGTCGTACCTCTACTACTAACCAAATTAGCGAGTTTGATATTTTTGTTTTACAGGGGTTCTGCATCAGTATCAAGAAGTTATCAATGAAGATGGACATGAAGACTTCTTTGAAATCTTGGAGGGGAATGAGAAGACCTTTCCGACACTTTCATTGATGGCTCGAGATGTTTTGAACATTCAAGCGCCGTCCAATTGCGTCTGAAAGCGCTTTTTCTGCAGCAGATATCAAATAGGAGACCACAGACACTCATTAGCGGGAGACACTTGGAAATTGCGGTATTATTCAGAGAGATTGGATACGAGCGGAGCGGAGAAGGTACGGTCAACAGGAGATCAACGAAGAAGATGATGAAAACTACAACGAAATCTTAACCGAAGGTAGTGGAAGCGACGTGGATCAATTTGACCAACAAATACCAATTCCAACCGAAGAACCACATGAAATCATCAAGCAATTAGAACAGGTTTTTTTGAGAATGTAATTTTTTTAATTGTAATTTTATTATGTAATTTGTAACTTTTGGACAACACCACAAAGTTGCAATTTAGATTTTAGACAATTGTATTTGTATTACAAAAAAATCATATGTCTATTAAATAATATAAGAGGCACAAAAACAGCCTTGGGATGTTTTTATTACACTATCTTATTTTATTTATTGAGTTTTTTTTATACATATGTTATTTTAAAAAAAAAATGAAAACCCGCCGTATCCCGCCCCGAGCCCTACCCCGACCCCGACCCGAGCCCGCCCCGACCCGAGCCCGACGGGATCGGGATCGGGACGGGACTTGCTCCAGTCCCGCCAGACCCGACCCCGCCAGAGCCCGCCAGACCCGATCCCGCCCCTTCTCCCGTCCCGCCACGACCCCGACCCCGCCAGACCCGGCCCGCCAGACCCGAGCCCGGCCCACTGGCCACTCCTACAAATTTCTCACTGAATATCGATGAAAATAAATTTTTAGTTCTAATAGTGTATAAGACAAATTGGATAAATACTTTTCATTTATTTAGATTTGAGTCAATTATATATTTTGTTTTGGCTAATTGAATCTGCTAGCTAGTTGCGTTCTTGAATTATAGCTCCATGTGATTAACATAAGACAAATTTTACTAGTACTTTTAGATTTTTTAGATTTGGGTCAATTTAAATCGTTTGTTTTACAATTCCTCTTTATATATAGCACTTTGTTATATTCTCGTTAACAAATAAATTTATTTATTTACACGATAACATTTCATATTTTTGGTCCCTTAGTTATGGGTAATTCTGATTTTGATCTTTCAGATATATAATTCAGCACATTTTACTTTCAATTAGTTAAATTATGTGCTTTTGGTCCCCTTTTTTTTTATAGGAAATATGATATATTTAAATTATTTCTAGAAGCATAGTTATGGAGTAATAACACAATTGTTTAACATAACATATGCATAATTAAATGGTGAAACGGTTAATAATTATGAAAATATGTAAATATTCCTAACTTATGACTTTAAGCACTTATTTTTAAGTTAAAATAACAAAAATAAGCCAAAAAATATAAGCTAAAATTCTTAACTTATGACTTTTGGCTTATAAGTCAAAAGCTATTATGGACTCTAAATCACAAAGTCAAGTTTTATTTCACAAAAGTGACTTTGTTCAAGTTAAAATAGGCAAATACTCAACAATATGGTCTAGCTCTTTTTCAAACCCGTGCATAATGAAGCTTAATGCACCGGACTTCTCTCTTCTTCTTTTTTTGTTACTCAAAATCCTGCTCAAAATCTACCAAGTACTTTGATACACATAGCAAAAAGTGGATTAGTTTTGCCATAACCTCCATCAATCATTTAGTTCAATCCACATCCTCTGCCTCTAATTTTGCTTCCTTCAAATTAGTTGATTTCATAAGTGCTTCATCAACTTTACTCTGATCAATTCCTCCAACAAAATTAGACAACATTGGACTAGCCACAACATTAGAAAAAAATAAAAAATGATTTTTTTTCTTTTTTTTCCTTTCCTCAATGACGTGCCTTTTGTACAAAATCAAAAGAATATCTAGAACTCAAACCCCTCCAAATTAACCACGTGATAGTCTAAATCAAGTAGGTAAACTAAGGCGTTCATTTGAAAGGATATACTAGAAAAAAAAAACAATTTATGTATTAGTTTTGATATTATTAATTTCTTATTTGGTAGTATTAGTTATATGCCCTTAATACATGTAGTACTAGTTATACATACCAAATCATGATATTAGCAATACAAAGGTTACTGTTACATCAATAAGCATGTCAAAGACAAAACTTTTTTTAATATATCAAATCAAACAGTCGATAAGAAATAATATCAGCATAACTAATTTTAGCATTATTAATACATCATATTTAAAATTATTCTCCTACCAAACGACCCCTAAAGCCACAAATCAAGTTCTTAATTATTCTCAAACTGAAAATCAGTTCAAGCCCACCAATAAATAATCAGTGCTCATCCACAAATTGCCAATTTTGACCTTCAAGGTGATGTGCTATATTTTTCTATATTCTAATAATTGAGACCAATAAATAAAGAAAGAATTGACAAAAGAAAAGAAAAAACTAGCAGCCAAGAAAGACCAATTGGAATTTCAATTCATAGTCACCAGTCAAACAACTACTACTATACTCTCTCAATTTACAAATTTGCAAAGATTTCTTTGCATTTTTTAATATTTTTAGTATTTAAATTTGTTTCATCATTCTCAAAAATGGCATACTCTAACACTATATATAAAGCTTAACCAAATTGGAACTAAGAAAATAGAATTCAAACACATACCTGAGATACAGAGAAATATTTTGTGAAGTCATTAATTTCTTGAATTTTGTGCTTAAAAGATGGCCAACAACAGCAGTTCAGTTCCTTCACCAGCCAAAAGGTACTTAGTGATCAGTTAGAACTCTAATATTTTTTTTCTAATAATTCTTCTTTAAATCCCTTTATTGTGAAAAACAATACTCCATAATTTCGCTGTTTTAATTTGTCCGGCATAAATTTGATTCGACATAAAATTTAAAAAAGGAAAAAAGAAAAGTTTTTAAAACGTGTGTAGTTGTGGTCGTACACATAACATTAATGCGATTAGGGTCCGTTTGTCCATAGAACTTGTTTTAAAAGTTTGGAATAATATCTAAAAATTATTTCAATTAAGTGTTTGCTTTATCAAATTGGCTTGTTATCTCAACTTTTTACTTGTAATGTGAAATTGGAAGTTTAAAAACAGGTTTTAGGAGTTTTTCAAGTTTTACTCATAAAATTTTAATTATATTTTCATGTTCGAACACAACTTCAACTTTCACAATATCCTTTTTAATCTTAACTTCGATTACTACTTCTTCTTTTTTTACAAATATTAATTAATTCATGTCCAAAAGTCTTCGAGACATTTTTGAAAATTCTAGTTCTAAGTAAGTATGTCGTTACATTTATGTGACTATAAAAACTTTAATCACAGAAATATAATGCCATCATTAGTTTTTTGAAAACGAACTAACAAGAAAATAGTTTCAAACAAGTTTAAAACAACTAGGTGATTAAATATAATTCAATCTCTTTTCCATGAAATGCTCTGTTTTTCTTTTCTTATTTAGTTTCGCTATTTTTTTACATTTTCAGGCTAGATGGTAAAGTAGCAGTCATCACTGGAGGTGCAAGTGGAATTGGGGCTACCACTGCAAAATTCTTTGTAAAAAATGGGGCTAAAGTTGTAATTCTTGATGTTCAAGACGATCTTGGCCATTCACTCTGCAACGAAATCGGCGCAGAACACATCTCGTACGTCCATTGCGACGTCACCAACGAAAAACAAGTCGAGGAGGCGATAGACTTTGCAGTGTCAAAGCATGGCAAGATCGATATCATGTACAACAATGCAGGTAAGCGTCGTTAAATAGGCGGTTCGGGTTAAATATGGATGAGTCAAAATGAACTAAATCAAGTAATTGCACGGTGTGACCTTCAAATTGACTGATCTTTAATTTTTGCTATTCAAATGGACTGATCTTTAATTTTTGTCCTTTAAAATTGAACTTATGCGTATAGGCCATAGGAACATAAATTCTTTACATAATTTGTGGATATTATAATGCTTTAACTTATGCTCTATATGTATAATTTCAACTCCTCATATTAAAAATAGTCAATGAGTCATTGTCCAATTTTCGCCAGAAGTTAATTAGGTTGAGAAGAAACAATCGATTGTTTCCCAACCCACCTACTTTTGGACAAATTTACATATAATCACTTTTCAACTCCGCAAATTAAAAATAGTCATTGTTACGGAGTTTTAAATTTCACGTGTAAAACTCTAGGACATTGTCACTTCGTGTCGGGCTAGTTTTTCAATGGCAGGGCCGAAAAGGGGTCACTGATTGCGGTTTCCACCTAACTTTTACCCACTTTTAATTTATTTAATTACCAAATAAAACGTATACTAATAGCTTTCTTTATTGTAGCTATATACAACGTATCAAATAAAAAAATTATTATTCAAATACTTTTACTAGATTTCTCACTAGTCAACTTAGGCTGCATACTTCGCCCAAATCACCCAACTTTGATGAGTTGAATTTGAGTGGGCCAAGATGGATGAAATAACGCACACTAGCACCCTATATTTTAACAATAATCACTATGGTTGAGTTCCAAATCTCACGGCTGAACTTCACAAATGGTTATTTTTCAATTACTGGGATTGAAAAGTGGTTATTTGTGAATTTTACCCGTCAAGATGGATTGAATAAATAAATGGACGAATAAAGCATGTCATATTTCATAAGCTAATTTCATCACCCCTAAAATGCAGGCATCACAGGAAGCATGGCTCCAGGAATTACCTCCACGGAGTTAGAAAACTTGAAAAAAGTATTCGACATCAACGTCTTTGGCGCCTTCCTCGGCGCCAAACACGCTGCCCGCGTGATGATCCCGGCTAAAAAAGGTGTCATCCTCTTCACCGCGAGTGTCACGGCCGTGGTAGCCGGGATGTCGCCGCACACTTATGCCTCGTCGAAGCACGCCGTGATCGGACTAGCGAACAATTTATGTGTGGAGTTGGGACAATATGGAATTAGAGTAAATTGCATTACACCATCTGTGGTAGCTACTCCAATGTTGTCTAATTTTGTTGGAGGAATTGGTCAGAGTAAAGTTGATGAAGCACTTATGAAATCAGCTAATTTGAAGGAAGCAAAATTAGAGGCTGAGGATGTTGCTGCAGCTGCTGTTTATTTGGCAAGTGATGAGTCTAAGTATGTGAGTGGATTAAACTTAATGATTGATGGAGGTTATAGTAAAACTAATCCACTTTTTGCTATGTGTATCAGAGATATTCTTAGTGGCTTTTAAGCATAATTTTGAGACTGTTATCTCTAATAATATGTTGAGGATTTGCACATTTTAACTTGGAACACTCTCCTTTTCAAATAAAAATTGAGTTTGTGATTTAAGTACTTTCTTTTTCAAGTATCATCAACTTGCAATCTATTCTTGTGTTTATCAAGGTTCCATTGGCCTCGTATAAAAGGTTTTCTTTGGAAAAAAGAAGAAGAAGAAGTTACACAGTTGGGCCCTGTAGATATACATATATTATATACTCCACTAATTATGCACGGCTGCACACACACATACATGTATTATACATATGTCGCAATCTTTTTGGTGGCTGAGTATTCTGTATAAAAATCCTTACACTCACCTTTCCCTATTAGATGAGCATACACTATGACTCACCATTTTGGCTAATTAGTCAACAAATCATTCATGCAATTGCCACCAACTTTGATCATGAATTTCATCCACAATCATGAAAAAGTCTCCTCCAAGTATATGTAATTTCTTGTCTTTCGTGTAATATAATATACTACTTCGATCCAACAACTTCTTAGGAGTAGGTTTGGCTTGCCCCTCTCCAACGAGTCAAGTGCCTGAACGCCCCTTTCTTCTTATTAGTCAGATAGGTTTGGAATCCTTTCCCCTTTTTTTGAATATAATAATACCCCTCGCTCCACTTCATTTCGCTCGTTTTCTCTTTCCTTCTGCCTGCAAAAAAAGTGATGAGATTGCTTTTGTGTGCGTTAGCGATCATCAACCTGTGACATAGATAAGATTGGAGTTCATGCAGAATGTCTGAGACCACATAACATGGAACACATTCTTCTTCTTACAAGGAAAAACTTACTGTAACATCGATGATGTTACAAGTGAATACCAAAAGGAAAACTTATTTGAGGACCATCATTAACAAGAAAAGGGTCATTTGCACTTCCCTATTTTGTACTGGTCTTTAATTTTTGCCCCTCAAATGAAATTTAAGTCTTATGGGGTATAAGTTCTTTATGGGATCCAGTCTCAAATAAGTTGTGCCTGATTCCACAACGAAATGCCCCTGATATACATATATTATATACTCCACTAAACTTTTTCCAGTGTTAGTAATACACAAATAACATTACATTCTTATAATAAGTACGAGAACAAAAGACCACATAACAAAACCCTTTTCCTGTCTTAGTAATAACACAAGTAAATGAAACTAGCTTTAACAATAACCACCACGTAGAAGATTGAGAAGAGCTTAAAGAGATGGCAAGCTCACTGTGTAGCTTTCGCACCAACATCGGAATCAGGAGGACTTTTAACACCTGCCAAAGATAGAAAAATAACTATAACAAAAGAAAAACAAAGTAAGGTAGGCCCAAAACAAATTTAAAGCATTGTTATAGAAGGATACTTTTCTTTATTCATATTTGTAGCAAAGAGCAATGTGCCTTTTCTGATGCATGACTGATTACTTTTCTTGGACCAAAGAAAATACTTTATTTAATGGCTATGAGATCCAAACTTATTTAATGGCTATGAGATCCAAACTAAGAACTTCTCTTAGCTCCGATACCAGGTGAGAAAATAAGAGAAACTAGAGAGAGATTTAGAGAATGAATCAAAAGTAGTGGCTATATCCGAGTCAGACACCATTTTTTGTAGCTTGAACAGACTCAGATGTCCTAATCGTTTATGGATTAAGTCTGGAGGATCTGTAACCAGACATGCTATGGAGGAATTAGGAGTAGAGGTAAGGTAGTACAAGCCTTGTGATTCATATTCTACGCCAATCATCTTTCCAGTAATGCGGTCATGCATAATAAAAGAATCATCAAGAAATAGTATGGCACAATTTAAGGCACTAGTCAAACAACTGACCGATGAAAGAGTAAAAGGACAATCAGGGACATAGAGAGCATAATTTAGAGTGACTGAGGATATATATTTAGCTTGTCCAACTCCTTTTGCTTTTGTTTGGATTCCATTGGCTAAAGTAATAGCGGGAAGAGTCGGTGAATAATTAATATCTGACAAAAGTGATTTATCACCAGAAATATGATCAGAAGCGCCAGAGTCTACAACCTGCGATCCAAGGGTATTAGAATATACGACTGAGGCTACTTGTGGTGATGTCTGCTTACTTGCTCCATACTGAAGGTACTCATTATATTCTTCTTCGGATAAATAAACCTGTTGATTACATGTAGTGGCAGTCTAAGAAACATGAGCATTCATAGGTGGTCGACCATGATACTTCATGAGTGTGTTCAAACCTATCACAATAACTACACTTATGTCGAGATCTGCATACTTCAAGAGTATGTCCAATAATAAGAAAGGAAAACACCAAGCATCTACCTTAAACAGGGCTGGAACATCGCCAGAAAAAGAATTTATTTGCGTCGCCTATCTGAATTTGTAAAAAAACTGGTAAGAACTGCTCGGTGATCTGATTCTGAAGGTTGGGCGACCTGAACTGAAGAGGGATAGGTCGGAAAATATAGAAGAAAGCTGGAATCGTACTATTCTGATGAAAAAATTACTATTTTAACAACTATTTTCAGAGAAAATTTTATGGGCTATGGTCAGAAATAGTAGGTGACCAAGAGGGAAGAAATATGTCTCTGAAAAAATGCCTGCTCTCACGCGCTAGCGCGTGACTGGATCTCATCTGAAAAGGCAACAGTCTTGTCGGCGTGTGGCGACGCGTGCAGGGGTTTCTGCCAAAGGGGGTCCTTAGGGTTTGGTCGTGGGAGCCTTCTGTATCTGATGGTGGTGTTCATTTTTACGTAACACCTTCAGATATGAATATTGACGTGGACAGTCACTTAGGTCACAAGAAAATTGCACAGTGACTGAGTTATTTCTTCGACGTCGCTGGAATGATGCACAATGGTAATTACCTCACTAATGCTCTGATACCATGTAAAGAATGAATTTTGGGCCTAATTCAACCCCAAAAACTAGCTTATGAGGGAAGTATTGACAAGTCTATATAAGGAGTCCAAATTCTCATCCAGAACCAATGTGAGAGAATCAACACCCCCGCGCACACCTAGGACTGAACATCTGGAGCGTGAACAATAAATGATAAGAGCTCAACATCAGGTAAATAATGAATTGGAATTACCTGGCTCTGATACCATGTGGGAAAACATAGGAGAAAATATTGTTATTAAATTGTGTATCTACATTATTACATTGAGTCATATTTATACACTATATTTCAATTTTTTTCCATATAGGATACTATATACAAATTATATTCTTATTCCTATTATAACAGTGTATAACAGTCATTCGCTATAGCGGTAAAAAAAATTCGACCGAATGATGGTTATAGAGAGATCTGATTGCATTATCTATGCTAATATTACTACTATTTCTTTAGCACATGTATGTGAATTCTTGTAATATACAATATCATAAACTAATATTAATTATATTATTAAAATAGAGTTTTAACTAAATAATTATACAAGAAAGAATAAAGTACAAGTTTATGAATAATGAATATATTTGACTATCAAATTGTGACTTGTTTGTTGAGGTCAAAATAATTAGATATCGTCTAAAATCTACGAAGATGAACTATTAAATTTTAAATATGAAGAGAAAGATACGTTTCTTTAGTTGTATCTTATTCTGGTCACCTTTATAGTTTATATTTATACAGTCAACTGAACTGATATCACACACAAATACTATACTGAAGATAAAACTCAATGCGATAAAGTAATATTTGAATGGTAACTGTAGAATTGTATTTAATCTCCCTTGGGAGTCTTTCTCATTAATACGAATATATAGTGTGTACAATGTGAAATCCTAATACAATAAGGATCCTAAATCTACCATAATTATACAACACTAAATATTACAAAATATATGAGAAATATTTTATAATATTCGCTAATACACCCCCTCAGTCGGAGATGGGAGGAGGTCGGACGCTAAGACTGGTTGAAGTCGAGGAATAACTGTCTAAGAAGACCTTTTGTGAAGATGGCTGCATATTGATATGAAGAAGGCACATGCAACACCTTAACATGACCGAGAGCAACCTTCTCATTAACAAAGTGTATATCAATCTCAATGTGCTTGGTTCGTTGATGTTGAATCGGATTATGAGATAAATATATAGCGGATATGTTATCACATTAAACCAAAGACGCCTTACGCAAGGGACACTGAAGCTCCAAAAGAAGGTTTTGGAGACAACAGATCTCAACAAGAACGTTTGCAACTCCTCTATACTCTGCTTCTGCACTCGAACGGGATAAGGTGGCTTGCCTCTTGGCAGATCAAGATATAAGATTATTCCCTAAGAATACACAATAGTCGTAGGTGGAGCGTCGTGTGTCCGGACAGCCAACCCAATCACCATCCGTATATGATAACAACATGGTTGGTGCTGAGGGTATAGATGCAATCTATAATCAAGTGTGCTCTTAACATATCGAATGATACGTTTAAGAGCGGTAAAATAAGGCTCCCTGGGGGGGCATGCATGAATAAGCACATTTGCTGAACGGCATAAGCAATATCAGGCCTGGTGAAAGTAAGATACTGAAGTGCACCTGCAAGACTCCTGTAAAGGGTAGGATCTGACACTTGATCACCCTCAACAGCACTAAGCTTTGATTTAGAGTCAACCGGAGTGGACATGATCTTGCAGTTCTTTATTTTATCCATGTACACTATCTGATATGCATACTTACGCTGACACAAAAATATAGTATCTGCAGATCTAGTCACTAATATCCCCAAAAAGTAATTCAACTTCCCCAAGTCAGTCATAGCAAATTCAGTTTTAAGCAATGCAATGATCTCATTTTTCAACAAATCAGATGAGGCAGTAAGTACAACGTCATCCACATATAACAAGAAATAAGCAATGTTACTACCTCGATGAAAAATAAATAGAGAATTATCACATTTGCTGCATACGAACCCAATCTGCATAATATACTGCGCAAAACGATCATACCATGCTTGAGGGGCCTGTTTCAAACCATAGAGTGACTTACAAAGACGACATACATACTGAGGGGCTGTTGGATGGACAAAACCAGACAGCTGGTGCATGTACATAATTTCTTTCAAATCCCCGTGTAGAAACGCATTTTTCACATCAAGTTGATGAATCAACCAATGCTTACCTATATCAATACTTAGAACAGTGCGAATAGTAGCTGATTTAACAACCGAACTGAATGTCTCACCATAATCAATACCCTCATGTTGATTAGTCCCATTATCCATAAGTCTAGCCTTATATCTCTCTAGCTCACCGATGTCTCTGTATTTATGATGAAAAATCCGCATGCATCGGATGACATTCACCCCCTCCGATCCAGGAACCAAATACCAAGTGTACTATTTTGTTAAAACATTAAATTCATCACGCATGGCCGCATTCCAATTAGGGTCTTCTTTGGCTAATTTTAGGTTTTTGGGAATTGGGGATATGGTTTGGGTAGATAGGTTAAAATAGACTTTAGGTTTGAAAATCCCATATTGGGCATCTGTTTGTATGTGGTGCATGGGGGAATGTCAGGGTAATTGTTCGGGGTTATGGGTCATAGTGACGGAGTCAGATTGATTTCTGATTTGGGTACAAGGCAGGGTACTGGTGAAGGGTTTGATATTGGGCTGGGTATGAGGTATATGGTATATGGGTGTAACGTTAGGCTGGGTGAGAGCATCGATCTGATTAGATCGATGTGGATTGAGTGACCTGGTCAGAGATGGTTTTGGAGAAGATCGAGGGTTTGTGGTGGTGTCGGTGTCGGTGAATGTGACTGGATCGGGCTCTGGGTTGGTAGGAGCGATGGTGCCTAGTTTGCATGACGGGTCCGATGTGGGGTTGACTGGGTCGCTGGGCATGGTTGACTAACGGTAGAAGATGTGGTGTTTGACTGTGGCGTTGGGGTCGCCGACAAGGGTGATCGGTGGTTGGGGTGTCGATGCGGAGGTTGACAGTCGTTGTAGGGGAGATGTTCGGCAGATTGCCGGAGAGAGGTCCGGTAGGTTGAACGGACTGGACTGGGTTGACATTGGCAGACGTTGGTATTGAAGTAGTGGTCGTAGATGCCGGATGTGGCAGTGACGGTACAGTGACTGGATGACTGAGTAGGTGGCGGACGGTAGGGGAAAGTTCGGACTCCTCGAGGAACGTGTAATCGGAAGTCTGGAATTTTTAGAGGTTGGCAGATGGAAAGATTGTTTCGTTAAATGTTACATGACAAGACACGATGATCTTATGTGAAGACATGTCATAACACAAATACCCCCTATGATTGGGTGGGAAACCTAATAAGACACAAGGGGTGGTGCGAGGTGCAAGTTTGTGTGGGGCCATGGACGTAAGATTTGGTTAACACAAGCAACCAAAAATTCATAGGTGATCATAAGATGGGATTCGACAGAATTAAATTTCGGTAGGTGTTCTATTTTGGAGAGTCTGAGTGGGCAAAATATTTAGAATATATTCGGCCATTTTAACAGCATAGACCCAAAAGAAAGGGGGGAGAGACATGAAATAGGATCGTACGAACCATGTTATTGATAGTACAAATGATTCGTTCGGCCTTGTCATTTTGGGAGGAGATGACCCAAAAACCATGCCATTAGTGGAGCAAAAAATATGAAATGCGGAATTATTGAACTCACGACTATTATCACATTGAAATAATTTTATGTCTTTTTCAAATTGCATTTTGACATAGACACGGAATGCAAGAAACTTGGCAAATACTTCAGACTTGAATTTAAGCGGATAGACCCAGAGAAAGTGAGAATAGTCATCTAATAAGACAAGAGAGAATTTGTGACTCAGTGATCTAGTAATGGGGGATATCCATAGGTCTCCATGAATAATGTCAAAGGGAGAAAATGTAACGCTTAAAGAAGACTGAAAAGGAAGGCGAACATGTTTTTCCAAAGGGCTAGAAAATATTGTTGGGCAAGTTTTCCATTATTACAATGAATTAAATTATTATTTCTGAGAAAATTAAAAACAGTAGCTTCTGGGTGTCCAAGTCTATTGTGTCATGTTCACGAAGAGATTGTTGCTAAAGCGGTTGGAAGAGAGATAATGGCAGTGAGAGATGTGGGAGGGGTGACACTGACAGCGGACGTGGATAGGAAAAGATAGAGGTCCCCCTTACTATTGCATCTCGTAAGGACTTTCCCGGTAAGTAGGTTTGTTACAGAGAACTCAAATGGGTCAAAATTTATGGATACAGAATTATCCGTGGCAAATTTCCTAAAGAAGATTAGGTTCTTGATAGTATTTGGGGCATATAAGACGTTATTTAGGGAGTAGTGGGGATGTGGTGGTGGGGTTAGTGTGTGGCCAAACCCTTGAATTGGAATGCTATGACCGTTTCCGATCATAATAGATTACGGAGTATTTAAATTTCGCAGTTGAGGAAGATTATCAGAATTATTGGTGAGGTGAGACGTGGCGCCCGTGTCCATATACCGCGCATTATCGGGCTGCCGAGGAGTCAAAGTGCCGAAAGCCTGGCCCAAATTAGATTGGGGAAGTCCCGGAGCGGATTGTAGTCCAGTAAATTGGGCCTGATTGTTGTGGTCCGGTGGATGTGCACCCAAATCGGTGGGGCGCTGCTGGGCAGCAGGAAAGTGGGTCGTGTAATTGTGGTCCATCGAACTGTATGGGGCGCACTACCTTGCTTTATGAAAATGGGCCGCAACTTGCTGGGATATGGCTTGAGGCCGCAACTCCTAGGCCCATGCTTGAGGCCCAGTTCACAGGCCAGTCCCATCTGCCATTCCTGCGCCTATGGTCACTGCTACTTCCGTTGCTGTTTTCGGCCATGAAGGCTGTTGGAGAGTGAGAAAAAAACTTATGGGGAATTCGGGGGGTTCGGGACGTATGTACAGTGTATATGGGGCAGAAATAGCCGTGTACGAGGTGTATAACGGCTCAGGGAGGTTGTATACAGGTGGTATAAAGTGGCAGGGAGGGTATATCAACCGTATACAGAGTGTATATCGGTGTGGATATACTATATACGAGGGATATACAACTTGTTGGAGAGATAAGAAGGAAAGTGAGTTGTATATCAGCAGTATTCCAGCGGTATACAATGCTTTTAGTAGAATTGGAGGACTGGGCAGCTGTATATCGGCGTTATATCGGAGGTATACCGTCGTATACGGTCGATTCGGCGACGGAAAAGGACAGAGGTGGGCGGCCGAAATTAGGTTTTAGGTCGGGAAGGATTGTTGCCTTCTGACACCATGTAGAATTGTATTAATCTCCCTTGGATAGTCTTTCTCATTAATACAAATATATATAGTGTGTACAATGTGGATTCCTAATACAATAAGGATCCTAAATCTACCATAATTATACAATACTAAATATTATAAAATATATGGGGAATATTTTATAATATTCGCCAATAGTAACAATTGTTCTAATATATCAAAACCATCTTTGTAAAATTGTCTCTCTATAAAATACCTACTCAAATATCATTTGCTTCAATAGATAATCAAGAGAGTTATAAGGAATGTGTTAAGATATCTTCGGTTCCATGTAACGTGTTGTGAACGTGTTATTGAACTCAACTATAAAATACCTGCTCTGGGATGTGAACATGTTGTTGAACTCAACTATAAAATACCTGCTCTAGGATGTGAACGTGTTGTTGAACTTGATATTATAAGGAGCAGAAATTATGATGTGATTTGTGATTGTTCTAATGATTTTTGCTGGAAGTGCTTGGATGAGAATCATCACCCGGTTGATTATGACACTATAGCTAAGTGGAGAGTTACAAATTTCACTAAGTGTCCTAAATGTAAGAACGCTATCGAGAAGCTTGGCAACAAATTGTTGAATGTAGGAGAGCTGAGGCATGTCTAGAACAACTTCACCATTGTTGGATCATGAAATTGGATCATAGAGCTGAGGCTCTATGATTGTACTTGTTTAGATTGTTATTTTTTCAAATGATTGTATTTATATTTTAATTGTTCACTAATTTGTAATGTATGAGTTAAATTTACTAATAGTACTTATTATTTCTGTTAAATACCAGTTGTTAAGAGTCCAACATCTGATATGGAATGGAAACATGGACTCCTTATATGGACTTGGACAATCTTCACCCTTCAAGCTAGCTTTTGGGGTTGAGTTAGACCCAAGATCCATTCTTTACATGGTATCAGAGTCAGGCTCATTCCAACTCTTTGTTCACCGATGTTGGACCCCCAAATTATATTATCCACGCTCCAATTAACAAGGTCTGGGCGTGCGGGGGAGTGTTAAGAGTCCAACATCAGATATGGAATGGGAACATGGACTCCTTATATGGACTTGGACAATCCTCACCCTACAAGCTAGCTTTTGGGGTTGAGTTAGGCCCAAGATCCATTCTTTACATGGTATCAGAGCCAGACTCAATCCAACTCTTTGTTCACCGATGTTGGACCCCCAAATTATATTATCCACGCTCCAGTTAATAGGGTCTGGGCGTGCGGGGGAGTGTTAAGAGTCCAACATCGGATATGGAATGGGAACATGAACTCCTTATATGGACTTGGACAATCCTCACCCTACAAGCTAGCTTTTGGGGTTGAGTTAGGCCCAAGATCCATTCTTTACTATCCTCAACCCCAAAAGCTAGCTTGTAGGGTGAGGATTGTCCAAGTCCATATAAGGAGTTCATGTTCACATTCCATATCCGATGTTGGACTCTTAACACCAGTGCATATGATTGTATATATTAATGCTATCATGGATCAAATAACTGTTGAATTTGACAACTCACTTTGCCTTTCGTTGAAAATAAATTTCATTTGTTTAGTAAAACTAAAAATTTAATGAAATAAAAAGATATATATTTTGTAACCTTCTATATATCCTTGTTTTAAAAGCTTTATTTATGTCTAATAATTAAGGGGTCGTTTGGTAGCTCGTTTAGAAGTGAGTTATGCTGGTATTAAATCCTGCATAAATAATATTATGTTTGGTATTTGGTTAGGAGATAAGTTATTTATGTATAAAATTAATACAGTATTTGGTTTGCGATTTCAAAATCCATATATTTAATATATGTATAAGTTATAAGAAAATTTATGTATTATTTTATATATGATAGAAGGTGGAATAACTAATACATGAATAACTAAATCTTGCATAACTAATTCCTACATAAAATAATTTATAAATTTTCTTGTAACTAATCCATGTATTACTAATACATGTGTAATTCTATCAACTACCAAACATCCCCTAAAGGTTTACTATATCTACTTAAGAGTGATTTATATTTCATGATCAGCTTTCTCACTTTTCTAGAGACCACCATACAATCAATCAATTAATCAAAATAGCAGACAATACAATTACTAAGGGCTTACTTTAAAAAAAAAGTTAAGCTAAGAACATTGTTAATTTGTTGGCTATCGCTAAATAGCTCGTAGCCAAACATAATATTTTGATAATTCGTCACTAATTCATTATTAAATAAAATAAGCAACGAACTTTTATTGTTTAGTGACATAAATTATCTATCATTAATTCTTTTTTTTCCTTTGAAGTGAAGCAGTGTTACATTCTCGATACATGTTTGTGTTGACTATATATCACTAGTCAAACTATTAAAAAAAATAAAAAAGTCACATACTGAAACAATATACACATTATTATAAGTTATGTTATAGGATTTGCATCAACTTTTATACATTATCAATTCCGTCTCCTTTAAAATTCATAGAAAATGAACTCAACTACTACTGAATTTATAACGATCTAATTTGATGAATTCTGAATTAATTGAATTCAACCCACCAGCTCATTGAATATTGCATTCAAAAGCATTAACTGATATAGCTCCAGATTAGGGTTCTTAATATATGGAGAAAGGACTACTCTTTACAATTCAATTCACATCACAACAGCATAGAGATGCATTCAAGAGAGACCATTTAAAATCAGGTACGGATCTACAGTGTAATTTATAGATTTTCGTGAACCCAGAATTGTGATCCTTCTGTTATTGATAAATTATGATTTTAGTCCTTGTAATATCTGATTAAACATATATTTAACTTCAATTAATTGAAATGTGTACTTCTGGTCCCATTTAAAATTAGAGGCGAATCTACCGTGTAACTTATGGGTTCATATAAATATAGAAGTTTTTGCTCAGGACATTGGGTTAGAAATTCGTTAGAATTTGACTCGTCGGTAAGGTTTCTAACGGATATCTAATATATTTTCGATCAATACGATCGGAAACGTCTGTAGGAAATTTATGTCTTTTTTGATAGTGACAGTGAACCCAGTTATTTTGAATATTAACTTTTTAGATCATTATAGGAACCATAAACTTTAAATCCTAGATCCATCTATATTTTAAAAAAATATCAAATATCTTTGTGTCAACCAATTGCCCCACCAAGAATTCAATGATTTGAATATTCAAGAAGGTAAAGAATGGATCTTGGGCCTAACTCAACCTCAAAAGCTAGCTTGTAGGGTGAGGATTGTCCAAGTCCGTATAAGGAGTCCATGTTCCCTTTCTATCCGATGTGACACTATTAACACTCCCCCGCACGCCCATACCTTGTTAACTAGAGTGTGGATAATATAATTTGGGGGCCCAATATCGGTGAACAAAGAATTGGAATGAGTCTGACTCTGATACCATGTAAGAATGGATCTTGGGCTAACTCAACCCCAAAAGCTAGCTTGTAGGGTGAGGATTGTCCAAGTCCATTTAAAGAGTCCATGTTCCCTTTCATATCCGACGTGAGACTATTAACACTCCCCCGCACGCCCAGACCTTGTTAACTGGAGCGTGGATAATATAATTTGAGGGTCCAACATCGGTGAACAAAGAATCGGAATGGGTCTAGCTCTGATACCATGTAAAAAATGGATCTTGGGCCTAACTCAACCCCAAAAGCTAGCTTGTAGGATAAGGATTGTCCAAGTCCATATAAGGAGTCCATGTTTCCATCCATATCCGAAGTGAGACTCTTAACAAAGAGTACTACTACTCTCCCAAAGTTTATTTATGTTTATGCATTAAAAAGATAGTTAAGATTGTATTGGAAATCTCTTGTGATATTTTAATTAAATGTGAAATTTAAGGCAAGCCCATCTGTAATTAAGTCATGGCTGCATTTTCCTATGAGGTCCTTCAATGCCTCACCATTAATAAAAACTTACAAGTTGTACTAATGGTTTTTGTATTTTATTTTTTTCGTTAAGACTAACTTTTAAGATCAGGCAGAGAGCAAAATGGATCCACTACATCACGTACCATGAGATACTGTCACGTGAACACATCATCAACCTTCATAATAGTTTTAAAGCCTAAAGAAGTTTCTAAATTGAGGTCAAAATATATGTTGTAAAAGTGATCGATTAATTAGGTGTACTTGTAATGTCAAATAGGCGGGTTGAAAATCCGTTGTATATATTAAGTATGGCTTTGGCAAAATAAACTTTAGCTATATCTGTATGGTTGAAGTGTGGCTTTTGGAAAGATGTTCCCGTCCAAAATGTTTGCCGTTTTATCGGATGACAAATTGACTCCTTAACTAAGCGATTTGGGCTGAAAGCGAAACTCTAACTTCCAGCAATGGGTTCCCCAACTACTCCAGAAAGCGTTAGGATGGTGATTGAGTAAACTAGGTGGTAAGAAACATAAATACAGCTAGAGTGCAATAAAGGCAATAAAGATAGAATGAAGATATGAAAAAAAATCAGTTTTTGATTGATTAGATGTGTGTTTTTCTATACAAATGATCTTATATTTATACTACAAGAAATAAAATGTGACCCCCCCCCCACATGTTAGCCACTAAATTACACACTAAATTCACTAGCCAACTATGAGGAGGAAGTGGTGCCGATTTTTGCTCTTTGATTCCCTCTTGCACGATTAATGGCACTTCCTTCTAGCTGTTGTTGGTTGTTACCGTTTCTTGGGGTCTAGGATGCTCTTTGACTTGGTTTTCAAGGCGTCCAAATATGTGTGGGTCTTAATCGTTCCTCGGAATTGTGACTCGGCTAGGCTACTGTAATAGCCGATAAAGCTTTTTTAGTCGAATACTAGGACTAGTAGATTCGGCTATGAGTCAATTCGGTTATCGACTTAGCATTATGTCGCCTGCCCATTTTGATGTTTCCACCTTCAGCTGCCACTTGATTCGGCTACACACTTAAAGGTGTTTTTTGAGTGTTAACAATTGCCCCCCTATATTAACTTGAGTGCAGCTGTTGAGTTGGTGTATTAAAAAATAGTCGTCGTTTCATGTGGCAGTCGCGGGTATCATTTCAATCACTTTTGCTCTAAATGTATGCAATGATGATTTTCTCTGAAAAGTTTCCTCCTTTTAACCGAGACATCTCGGCTTCCCACTGAGTTTCAGTCGCACGTTTGAAATAAAGGAGTCCCAATGCATGTCAGCCACATCTTTCAAAAAGAAAGGGGATATTTAAGGAGAGACATCCCCTAGAGATTTCTCACTTAGTCATCAAACGTTCCCAAATTCTCCAAAAAATCCTATTTTAGAACCATGTCTTCATTTTTCTCTCTATCTCAGGGATCAGATAGTCGATTTGGTTGCTGGTGACCTAACCCTACCTTTGCCTTCATCGATAAACAGTTGGTTCTTGCTCCTTATAGTACATCTGAACAGGGCGACCTCCTTCTTTCTTGGTATCTTAGCCCTGCAAACTATGACCTTCCTATTACCTGTGATTGGTTCATCGGTGACCGCTATCGAGCTAGCCTGTGTACCTGGCCGGCCAAGATTACCAACTATTTTGGTTGGTTGGAACGAGTGAAGTCAGCCAGAGAGGTCGAATGGAGACCCATGGGTCTCTATGACGCCATTGCGCTGTCGAAGTTTGACCTCCTCTGTAACATTGGTCTCATATACACCTTCCTTGGTTATTGGTCGACTACTGCCAACGCCTTTTGTTTTCCCTTGGGGGATGATGACCCCCACACTACTCGACGTGATAGCGGTAATTGGCTTTCCGATACTAGGAGTCGAAGCGCCTGTTTTAGGCGATATAGATGTTGTCGGCTTGAGCATCAAGGTCTCAAAGACTTCTTCCGGCTATGGCCACTTCATGGCCAACAACAGCCGAGTATCACCTCTCCTAGTCGATGATGCCGAGCATCATGCTTTCATTATTTTTTGGTTCAGCCGATACTTTGTCTGCACATGGTCTTGTGCAGTCGTAAAGGAATTGGAAATTTATGCAGCGTTAGCCATTTCGGGGAAAGATGTCAGTTGGGCATCTCTCTTCCTACCTTATCTTTATATGGCTCTTGGCGATGCCCATGCAAGGTTAAGGGACTCCAGAAATCTAGATACCTTAGCCGGTCCCCTGTGGTTCCTTCAGTTGTGGATCACCCTGTATTTCCCGGAGTTTATTCCGGATGATTTTGATGACCACCGTTTTCTATTAAACCCGCCGGTGCTAGCCGATACTCATCGAAAAACACTCTTTATTCCCAGGACACCTTCACTACAGTCTTCACCCTGCATGGTCTATCTCGAGACCATTACACAAACTAACAACCGGTCCTCGAGAGATGGGTCACACCTGATTGGGTCCGTCAAGTAGCGATGATAACTTACATTCTCTCAGCGGAGAACTATGGCCCTCATATGAGGGCGCATTCTGATGGCAAATGATCTATTGGGTGGCTTGAAACCCACCTCTAGAAACAATAAGTTGACCACGAAGCCCTATCGGCCAAACTTTGTGGCACGACAATTTGGTCTAACTCAGCACGTACCATGGCCTCACCGCAGTATTGTTTGTTCAACCCAACGTTGTATTTTTTATACAAAATAGGCAAGAAAAATAGCCGATCGCAATATTTATAGGCTCGCCCTATTTGACTGGCAGCCGTTTCCCCCGAGAGCAAATACCACTGTTACTTTTGATGACTTGTAGAACACGGCCAAAGAGAAATTCTTCCAGTCTCCTCTAGATGTCTACTGTTAGCGGCTGGTCTTGTCAAAGAAGAAAAAGACCCAAGAAACCCCTAAACTGCGAATGAAAGAGGCCCCTCTGAAAGCTTCTCTCCTTAGATCGGCTAAACCTGCTGCCTCAAGATCTTCCGTCAGATTACGGCAGATGAAGAGAAAAGGTAAACTGTCTTCTACATATGTGTTGGCCAGATTATTCTTGTGAATTTTTAGCCAACATCTTTTATGAGTCTTTCAGCAACTCAATCCCCCCAGCGTTTGTTAATTTGGAGACCACTTCCAATAACGAATCCCCGTCACCCAGAAAATATGTTCCCAAGCAACCCAGATGAAGCGAAGGGGTTGTCATCTTAGATCATAGTGAGGAAGAACTCCATAAAACCAGAGTTCATGTTTCTGCCGAGGAAGAGGAGGAGATTAAGATATATCCCTTGTCCAGCTTAAATACCTTAGCATCGGTTATCTTTCAATATTCATGTTTTCTGTTTTCCCTTTCAAGGACCACAACTCATAAGACGCAGACGGTCGTAGACAGCGTTTGATGCTCCTCTTCATATTGGATCGTCCTCTTCGGCTCATGCTTCCACGCATTCGTAGGATCCGTTATCGGCTGTCCTCAAGGCCAAAATTTCTCCTATCGAGGCAGCCGAAGATTTTTATGTTGATGCAGCCGTAGAGGTATATCCTTTCTCTTATGCTTGGCCCTTCACTGTTTCCAAACCCTTGCCTTCTGAACCTGCCCTTTTTTGTATAGGAAATGGCTGGAGATAATCCCCCAACTGAAACTAACCCAATTGATGACTCATAAGCGCCAACCGAGATTATCCCTGAAGACATGCTTCTGCAATATTTTGGCTAGTCTATATTACACCTGCACCATCTTCACCTGTTAGCATTCATCGGGAGCGAGTTGCGGAGTCTCTTGCCAGGGGATTCCGACCAGCAAAGAAGAGTTTTATGCTTTGAGGGCTTCTCTGTTCCGATTGTCAAAAGAAACAAAGGGTTCCCCAGTTTTGGCAACCATTTGCCGAATTTACGATCTTTCATTCCAAATGGCAACACAGTTTTCTAAACCAAGTCTCCTTCGGTGAACCTCTTAGGCTTAACATGTTTGTTATATGCTTTGGCCATTTTCTGTTTACCGACTTCGATTCTCTCTAGGGCCATCAATCGATCTTCATCTAGCTAATATAACTCCATTAGCATGGGTTGCTGATATTCTTCTAAGCTTAAAAAATTCTGTTTGGCCACCCGTAATGACTTAACATTAATCTCCAAGGGCAACACTGCATCTTGGCCGTAGGTGAGCCTATAAGGTGTTGTCCCAGTAGTTGTAGACTTAGAGTTTCTGATTGCCCAAATAGCTTCATCCAATGTGAGATGTCATACTGTCGGTTTATCCTCCATATTTTTACTGATTATCTCCACAATAAGCTTATTAGCTACCTCGACTTGTCCATTTGCCTATGTATAATAAGGTGAGGATGTGATCATCTTGATCCCAAATTTATCAGCAAAGGCTGCCACCTTAGAACCAATGAACACCGTCCCTTGATCAGTTGTAATCATCTCAAGAATATCATATCTATATATAATCTGGTGATGGATAAACTAAATGACATCTATCTGATGAACCCTCTTCATCGGTTGTGCCTCTACCCATTTAGTGAAGTAATCGGTAGCCACAATAATGAAATTATGTCCTTTAGCCGATTGTGGGTGAATCTTCCCGATGATCTATAGCCCATCCCCTGAAAGGCCAAGGCTTCACGATCGGGTGTAACAACTCGGCTGGTACCCGTTGGATTGGTCCATGTCTCTGACACTCTTTACAACCTTTTGCGTATTGAAAGCAATCGACCGTGATAGTAGACCAATAATAGCCATAACGATAAATCAACCACTTCATCGTTGGCTCGGTTCTGTATGATCCACATATTCCTTCATGAACTTCTCTTATGACTCTTAAGGCCTCTGCCTTGTCAATGCATTTGAGTAGCACTCCATTTATGCTCTTTTTGTAAAGATCATCATCAATGAGCACATACTTCAAGGCTCTCCTAACCTTAAGGTCCTTGCAAGTGGAAGGATCTTTTGAGTAGTCGGTTAACACTTGCTTCCATGAGTCGATCTGGTCCATGGCTAACACTTCGGCTGACAGCTCATCATACTCTAGAGTGAGTAGAGATTTCCTAAAGCCGGAATCTTCTTGTGCTAAGTCTTTAGCTTCAACATTCATACCCTTGGAAATATAACTTAACGTAGATGATGCGAACCTACTAAGTAACCTACTAGTTATTTCGTAACGGGACAACAAATTTGGATCTTTGCAGTCATATTCCCCAGCCAGCTGCTTGATAACCAACTGAGAGTCTCCACGAATCTTGATGCACTTTGCTTTCATAGAGACTATGAGTTTGAGTCCTATGATGAGAGCATCGTATTCAACTTGGGTATTTGTCAAGTCAGAATCTAACCGATAAGAGAACCTCCACGTTTCATCTCTAGGATCAGTTATCGTTATTCTGGCTCCGACTCTCTTTTGGGTTCTTGACCCAGCAAAAGTTAGCGTCCAAGGGACGACGTCCGTACATGCAGTAGAGGGGGCGCATGGGTCCTCCATATCTACACAAGGGTGGTCTGCCAAGAAATCAGCTACCGCCTGACCTTTGACAGCCCTGAGTGTCTTATACTCGAGAGAAAACGCAGTGAGCTTTATTGCCCATTTCATTAGTCGTCCTTGCAAAACAGGTCTTTTCAATAAGCACCGGACGATGTCAATCTTGCACAAAATGTGGACCACATGCGGCATTAGATAATGTTCAAGTTTTGTACAAGCATAGAATAAGGATAAACAAAGCTTATCTATAGTGGTATATCTAGTTTCAGCTTTATTGAGCATTCGACTAAGGTAGTAAACTTCCCTTTCAGTTCCATCATCAGCATCCTATGCTAACAGGTAACCGATAGACAAATCTGCAGCCGAGATGTACAATTTCAATGGTTTCCCTGGCATGGGAGGCATCAGCACATGAGGAGTTGCTAGGGCCTTTTTAATTTGGTCAAATGTATGTTGCTATTCTGGGCCCCATATTAGCTCTTCTGATCCTTTAAGCCTAAGCAAGTGTGAAAAAGCCTTCATTTTGCCACCTGAATTAGATATGAACCTCCTTAGGAAGTTGATCTTCCCTAACATGCTTTGTAATTCCTTCTTTGTTCTGGGTGGTGCGGATTCCATTACTGCCCGGGCTTTGTTATGATCTATATCAATAACTTTCTTATGTACCAAGAAACCAAGGAAGTTGCCAGCCGATACTCCGAACATGCACTTGGCTGGATTCATTTTAATATTATGAATCCTCATTATTTTTAGTGCTTGTTCGATCGGCTAAGTGATCCTTGAAGTCCTTAGACTTCACCACCACGTCATCAATGTACACCTCCATAATCTTGCCAATCAGATCATGGAAGATGGTGTTCATTGCCCTCTGATAAGTAGCACCAGCATTCTTCAAACCAAACGGCATAACTACCCACTCGTAAATGCCCAAGGCTCATGGACACCTAAAAGAAGTCTTGTGAATGTCCTCCTCAGCTACTGCTATCTGATTATAGCCAGAGTATCCATCCATGAATGTCAGCACACCATTAGCGGCTGCCGAATCGACTAGCATATCGGCTACAGGCATGACGTATTCATCTTTGTGAGTGGATAGATTTAGGTTCCTATAATCAATACATACCTCAACCTTGCCATTCTTTTTCTTGACTGGCACAATGTTTGCCAACCATTCCACATACCTAGCCATTCTGATAAACCCGACCTTCAACAGCCGTTCAATCTCAGCTTTAATTTGAGGCATCAACTGAGGGTGATATCTTTTGGGCGGTTATTTATGAGGTGTAAAGTCCTCTTTAATTGTAAATCTATGATCTACTAAAGTACGTGCTAGTCTAGGAATCTCATGATAATCCCACGTGAAGTAGTCTTTATACTGCAGTAGAAGAGCCGTCATGCTATGTTTATCTTCCTCCTTCAGCAAGCCACTAATATGTGTTAGCGAGGTACTTCCTCAGTACCCAAGTTGATATCTTCTAAGGGATCCTGAGACTCAAAACTAGGCATAGCCCTTCTTATGGGCGATTCAAATTCCATCGGCAACTCAATGTCATCGGCTGCCAGTATTGGTTCTCTGTTGTTGTCCTCTACCTGTGATTCCATGACTATCCTTGCTTCAGAACTTAGAGTAGTCAGCCGATGCCACATATCACGTATGATTTGGGTCTCCTCAATCATCTAACTCTTCCAAGGTAAGCCGTGGTTCGACTAATTATTTTATTTTAAAACCTCGTGAAGTTAGATTGCAGTATTCCCAGGATCCTTCTTCGTACTGCATCGCGACAGCTATAGAAGCCACATAGGGTGAATATAAGACAACCTCCAAGTTCTTAACCCCTGCTTGTAATGGGTTATCATCGGTTGGGACGATTTCTATCGTGTCTCCTTCCCAGAAAATGAGTTTTTGATGCATGGTAGAAGGAAGGCATTGGCTGGTGTGAATCCAGTCTCTGCCCAACAGAATGGCGTATGACGGCTTGCCATCTATTACAAAGAAGGTATACCTGACCGTTTTAGGACCTACAGTGATTTCTGCTACTAAGCTCCCCAAAGCTTCAGAGGCCTCTCCCATAAAGCTAGCTATTTTCATGTTAGTTGGGATGAAATCCTCTCTAGTTTTGTTGGGGCTTTTCAAAGTAAGCAGCGGCATCACATTCAGCACAGCCCCATTGCCGACGAACACTCGGTTGATGGATTTATCCTTAATGTAAGCTTTAACATAGAGGGGTTTGATGTGTTTAACCATCTCATCCGTAGGTGCACCAAATACAGTGCTCAAAGCGTCCCTAGCCGTGGTATCGTCTATAGTCTCCCATTCAGTGTCTTCCACACACACATCACCTTCTAGGCTATCCAGCGTAGAGCGGTCGGCCTATAACTCACATGGAATTAAGCTGACCATTTCAATAGTTGCCCAAATCTCATCGACTTAATCATGCTTAAATAATTAAAGGATGGAGTCTCCCACCTCATCCAATTCGGTTGATGAGAAGTTAATATCTTCCATCTCCTAGAGGCATATAGGAATCGGCTGAGGTTCTAATGCTTGGATCCTCTACGCGATCTGTGGAACCGTCTCGGCTAGGGATTCCTTCAAGATGGTAATCTCCCATCGGGGTTCCTCTGTCGGGTTGTCATCAGGCTACATATTCAGCTCTGGTGGGTCCATATCTTCTTCTTCATGCATCACTGTCTCTAAAGAGATTGAGCCGAATGCCCGCTCGATAGCCTCAGCTACGGCAGACTCAGGAATTTCCTACTTATCGGTCGCCTTAGTGATGGATATCATGTGCAACGTTTGCTTCATCTTGCGCAAGGCTTTGGCATGTTTCATCCTTCTTTTCTGAGTTATGGATACGACACTCGATGGTTCCTCTTTCTTTCAAAAAGCCTGATTGATGAACCACATTCCTTCCTCTATATTGTCGGTTGGCTTGATCATCCTCCGGGGTCTTAGCTGACCTTCATCCCTCACTGTGATATGCAAGGAAGAAATGCCTTATTTTACGTTGAACTCAACCACCCTCTGTTTAGCTATGGGGAGTGGTTCCTCATCTATCTGGGGCACGCTCGACTTCTCATCGACTGGTTTCCATGCTTGCCCCCAAGCCTGTGCCTGGGGTCTGCTGGGTACCTTTTAAATATCGAGTGTTTTTTGTGAGGTTCCCGAGCAATGTGCTCTGGTTCATAAAGGCGGCCACGAAAACTGTTTTCAGCTGGTTGCCTGTCCGTGTCCTCATAGATGTCACGTAAGCTGCCTAGCCGATCAAACACATAGGTCCTTGTGGCCTCCTCCTTAACAGTGGACTTTTTTGGGACCCATATATTTTTCATCGACCATTTCCCCTTGACATCCTTTGATTTATTTGGTTTAGCAAAGGATACTATAGTTATCGGCACTGCGGGAAATGGTTCAGTATCAACAGACATTTCGGTTATGCTTTTATCGGCTAGCTTGAACCTCTCATCCTTGATGCCCTTTTGAATCGCCTTCCTGAAGACCACACAATTAGAAGTAGCGTGGTTATATGAATTGTGCCATTTACAGTACTTCTTATCCTTGAGCTCTTCGGCAGGCGGGATCCTATGGCCATCAAGCAGCTGAATCTATTTATCTTTAAGCAGATGATCAAAGATCTGATCTTCCTTTGTAATGTCAAATGAGTAACCGACCCTGTCATCAGTTGAAATCGTATCCTTGCCTTTCGTAGCTTTCAAAGCTGGTCAAGAATAAGCCTTACCCCTGACAATCTCGTCTACCATTGCGTCTGCCGTGTAATCGGCTGACTCTGAGTCAGACTCATCTGCCTCAATAATGGATACCAAATGGGAGCTTCAGTTCTGGTTAGCTCTTCTTTTCTCCTTCTCCTGGATATACTGCTCTATTTGTCTAGCCTTCTTGGCTAACTGTCTTAAGTCAGAGCAGGATTGTCCTACTAATTTCTCTTTTAGCTGAGGATGCATGTTGTTGATTATCATGTGGGCGCATTCCGATTTAGGGAAGTGTACAATGAATTTACCAACCTTCATTCTGAATCTCTCAATATAATCGGTAGCCGACTCATCGACCTATTTTTTGAGATTCGTAAAATCGGTTACAATGACCAAGCAAATTCCCCAGAAAAAACTACAAACTAGTCAAAGGACAGCCTGCTTTATTCTTCTCCCGTTCGGGACCCTTATTGTATCTTTTCTAAAGTGGCATTCTCCCTTCTATCTATCAACAATGAAAAATTGCAAAATGATTGGTCTTGTGGTACACTCACTCTTAGTGATTTAGGTTGGGGCTAATAAAATCTATCATGGAAACAACGCTCCATGTCAGCCCAGCTCTGTACAGAGTCGGGGGTCAAGAATGAGTACCAGGCAAATGATGTTCTGGTTAGAGAAATGGGGAACAACTGCAGCTTGTGATACTCGTTCTAGCCAACCTCACCATATTAGGCGGTAAATATGTCGATGTGCTCAATGATAGATTTACCATCATCACCCGAGAAGGTGGTGAAATCATGCATTTTGAAGCCTCTTGGCAATGATGTTATCCGATTACCCAATTGGGGTAGGGTTTCCTGTATACAGGCATGTCCAAGGGTTTCAGTTGGATGCCAAAGTACTTCTTTACTATATTCGCGATAGTCTCAGGGTTCATCAGCTGTGAAGTCCCTTACCGATTCTCGGCTAGTAGGCGTTTTGAACTGGAGGCCTCCATTCTGTACCTTATTGAGCAGGGTTTTGAAAGTTTTAGGTGTTCTGTCAGACATTACCAACAAGTGGGGTAAATCCCCATTGCTGTTGTTGGGCATAGCCACCAAAGCCTGCAACCTGAGCTCTTGGAACAACCGACGGAGCCTAAGGATAAGTGTTCCATGTCTGCTCTCCCCAAACATCAGTCGTTCTTGGAAAGTTTGCGCTTCCTGGATAGTATGGAATGGGTACCGGATGTGACTGCTGGAATGGTGTCTCGCTGTAGACAACGTCACCGGATAGCCATGCAGGGTCATAGCCAGGGGTCAACAGTTGTTAATTCGGCTGGCCAACATTGGTCGCCTGCACCGTATGGCCATTTACAGGAGCGTACGACATAAAGGGCGGCAACCCAAGGTGTCCGGATGCCTGAACTGGTCTCTGAGCCATATTTATCTACTCATACTGCAGACTCGCTTGGTCGAGTGGCACAGTTTTCCTCCCCAGCATTTGGCGGCAACCATACAGTTAACTGGTTACCAAGTAATTGGGCTTGTGCTCCTAGGTGTGCTATCGGCTGTACCTGAGTAGGTACTGACTGATACACATTCGGCTGAGGAACAACACTTGGAGTCACAGTTGCATGTTGCACAGCGCCACTCGTTAGAGGGATGACAGAACTAGCCGAACATTCTCCTGGATGCAGTCGATTGGCTTCCAGTTCCCTCGCTTGCTAAACCTCATTATGCACCATTGACTTAACGATGCCATCCAACTGTTTGAAAACCCGGTACATAATGTCATGGATGCCTAAGTCAATTTATTGTTTGATGAATTACATAGTCATGACAGTTGGACCTTCAGGTTGGCTAAGTTCACCCACGGCTTGGGTTGATGGAGGAAGTGGATGGGTATCAACCGATGTAGGCATACCTGAGGAAAGTGGTGGCTTGTTGTTCCTTATGGGAGGATTCTGTTTAGGATGTGTACTGGACTCTGGGTTCATCTTCTTACCAGAACTTAGGCGCATACGCCAAGCGTGATCCTGACCTGGAGAATTAAACTTCGCTATGAGGTCACCTATGGTCCCACTGGGCATGCCAAATTTGTTCCCGTCTGAAATATTTGCCATTTTATCGGCTGAAGAAATCAGATGACAAATTGATTCCTTAACTAAGCGATTTGGGCTGGAAGCGGAACTCTAACTTCCAGCAATGGGTTCTCCAACTACTCCAGAAAGTGTTAGGATGGTGATTGAGTAAACTAAGTGGTAAGAAATATAAACACATCTATAGTGCAATAAAGGCGATGAAGATATGAAAAAAATCAGATTTTTGATTGATTGGATGTGTGTTTTTCTGTACAAATGATCTTATACTTATATTACAAGAAATAAAACGTGATCCCCCTATGTTAGCCACTAAATTACCCACTAAATCCACTGAGGAGGTGGTGCCGATTTTTGCTCCTTGATTCCCTCTTGCACGATTAATGGCACTTCCTTCTAGCTGCTACTGGTTGTTACCGTTTCTTGGGGTCTAGCATTCTCTTTGACTTGGTATTCGAGACATCCATATATGTGTGGGTCTTAATCGTTCCTCGAAATTGTGACTCGGCTAGGCTACTGTAATAGCCGATGAAGCTTTTTGAGCCGAAGACTAGGACTAGTAGATTCGGCTACGAGTCAATTCGGTTATCGACTTAGCATTCTATCGCATGCTCATTTTGATGTTTCCACCTTTGGCTGCCACTTGATTCGGCTACACACTCAAAGGTATTTTTTGAGTGTTAACACAAGACAAACTTTAGAGGCATAAATCTGAAGTCTAGCCTTGGCAAGCCACACTTCTAACACATATATATGTTGGAATTGCTTACGCAAGTAATATGCCAAACTTTAAAAAAATTGCGAAGTTTTGTTCATTTGCGTATGTTTAAAGTTGGTCACGAGGTGGATATATTTTCAAAAAAATAATAAACTTTGATCATCACTTAAATGAGGATCCCAAAATTGACTATCTACACACTTGCCCCAAAGTGTGTGTATAAAAAAAAATTGGCTTCTCTCTAATCTCAGGGGTGCTAACTCCTATGTGCTTCTAAAGTTTGCGAGTTTTTGAAAATTCTCCAAGGACAGTACCAAGAGTTTTTCAGATGTTTAAAAGTTACTGGCTCCGTTTTATTTTACTTGGTCATTATATTCAAAATAGATATTTTTTTACTTATTCATTTTAATAAATTAAGAGAACTTTTTTATTTTCTTCTAATACTACCTTGATTATTAAATAACTACACAAAATATTAGCTGTCAAATTTAAATTTCTAAAGCATAATTAATAAGATTAATTTAGTAAAATAAAACCCCATAATAAATATTTTTTTAAGAAAAGTGTCAAGTCAACATGGACCCAATAAAATAAAACGGACGAGTATATATATTGTTTTATTTTTTGTCAACATTTAGTGTTTAATATCAAAGCGACATACTCATTTCGTGGAAATGAAGAATTGAATTATACAACTTTTCTCCTACATCGATAGAAACCAAATTGAATAACAAAGTTAACTTTGACCGCAATTTCCAATTTTAGTTAATATTGTAAATTTTTAGATCTAGATCAAATTCGGAAAGTGGGACTTTAATATTTTTGGGCAATAGGACAAATTCAACCTTAGTCCTAATGCGAAATAATATTTAAATAATTAAATATATAAAAACAAATTATTTACAAGGTCAATGATCATTTCTTTCAAGTGCTTCCTTCGAGAGAAATGATAATTTTAAATATTTTAAGAAAATGTATGTTAACATTGTCTTTTTTTTCTATCTCGGATTAAATAATTCTTTTGTCCAGAATTAAATATTTTTCCACTAAATTAAGAATCAGCCTTAACGTGCTCCAACTTGCTCGTCCTCTTTATAATTAAACCCATACTTTAGGTAGAGTAGCATTTTTTCTTGTGAAAACTATTAATAGTAAAACATATTAAAAGCTTATAACTATGGTTACGAACGTTGCATCTCGAGCAACAATGTTTGACATATGAACATGGATCATAATAATTAGTTTTTTTGAATAATGAGAATAAAGTTTTACTTCGAGGCGGATCTAAAATTTTAAGTTTATGGGTCTCAACGATCTCAAGGAGGCTAGCGAAGTTTAAGCAGATTCAATTCCAGTCGTTGGATCAAGAAACTACTTTGTACTCGGTTCTCAACAATTTTTTATATATAAATATATTTAGTAATAGACTTCTCATATAACACAGGATCTGCGCAAAAAATATTGGATTCTCGAAAACCCATCCGATACCCTAGATCTGCCCCTGGTTTTACTGTGATTCTGTGAAATAAGTGTGAACAAATGTGTTTGCAACGTGAAATACTTATAAGGATATTTTACTAATCAAATCAAAATTGTCCACCAATTTTGAGAGACAATAATAATTATTGTGGACTATGACTAGGAAAAGGGGAAAATGGACAATCAAAGAAAAAAAAGCAATTTGAATTATGATTATTAATAGGTGGCTCTTGGACTTGATTTTGCTATAGTTTTTGGGAAATCGTTATTGAGAAATTCCACCTAATTAAATTTAGAGGAAAAACAGTATTCTAAATTTAGAGTGAAGATAACATTCCCTTTCAACTTCATATAAAAAATAAAACGATTTACTCAGTTTTAGACTGCAAATGTTTTTCTTTTACTATTTTAAATTCATTTTACACTTCAAGCCTAAATTAGGACTTATAAAAAGATAAATAATAATCCAAGTTATAAATTGATACTTACTATTGTACTAACTTATTACCTTAAAAACATATACATTATAATCTTCTTATAAAAATTCTAAAATTCATGATAAAGTGAAGTCTTTGTGTAAGATGCTTAATTGATTTTCAATATGTATACCATTACGGTTCGGTTTGATTTGATTTTTTCTTAAAAATCAAACTAATTATGTCAATTTTTTGAATATTAAAACTAAATCAAATCAATTAAATCGATTTTCCTATTGGTTCACTTTTTTAGTTTTCCATGAACACCGAGATAGGACGGTAGAAATATTCACTATCCAATGTTGTGTAAGATGCTTAATTAAAGGGGGGGGGGGATTAATTTTCCTTTTAAGGAGCAATATTTAAAAGTCAAAATTAGATACTCCTATAAATAGTGAAAATTAGAAATTGTAACTTCCTTCTAGTTTCTTGCATCATGTGGAGTTAAATTAAGCTGTTTGGATATAGAAGGCATTAATATTACCATTAATGCCACGGTCAACTGTTGTTTGCCACTTCGATTGACAGTTTCCATAAATAGAAATGTACGTGCCCATTTACAGCAACCTATGCAATTTGTGAGTTGGTAGTTCGATTAATCTATGGAATTATAACTTAGTTCCTCAACAAAGTAATCTCATCAAGTTTATATTAGGACCACAAAATAATATTGAAGAAAATCACTCTAGAAATTTGTCTGCATCAGGTGTATATCCTGAACAAATGTGAAGTATGTTGTTTATACACTTAATTATAATTAATTGATTATATTTATCTTTATTGGGTGTATATCTTGAACAAATATGAAGTATGTTTGTTTATACACTTTTTACACTTAATCATGATTAATTGATTATATTTCTGTCGCATTAGATTACTTAATAATAATACGTTAACATGGATTGATGCAAACATCTATGTGAATGACTTTCTATATACGTGCATTTACACGTAGTTAAATCATTAAAAAAGATTGTGTTATGTCAAGACAATGAATTTGTAAGTATATATATAACATCTACAAAAAATAAACAAAATGAAAATGAGATGCACTTCTAGCACATGATGTAGCAAGAAGTTATAAGTCTAATTTTTAATATTAATTACCACATCACAAAAGTTTATGGTGAAATATTAATGATGTATGAACGTCCTTAGTTGTACATATTTAGAGGCGTGTGGATGTATATCTGGTAACATATACATATAATGGTTAAAAATACATTTAAACTATCGCTTTTTCGCGAATTTCACATCCCAACTGTCAGTTATTCCCTTTTCCTACTTAAATCATCATCATTTATGTATTAATACACACCTCAATTATCAGTTGTTTTTTTTCCTGGCTAAACTATATTTTTCTATCATTATATTTGTAATATTCTAGTATCTCCTTAATTAGTTCACATAATTTTAGGGTACTTAGAATTGGTTATTCTTCTATGTATATATTGCATATGATATCAATGAAAAACAAAAGTAATGAGTAATTTAGACCACTTCTTTTATGACAGAAGTATACGGGTTAATTACTTGTACATAGGGATGTCAACGGGGCGGGGGCGGGGAAGTACCCCCATACCCGTATCCGCCACCTAAAACCCACCCCCACACCCGTCCCACCACCCATCACGGGTAGTAATTCCTCCACCCGTACCCGTCTGGCGAGTATAAGATTACACCTGCCCCCGCCCCACTTACCCGGTGGGTATCCATTACCCGCCTCACCACCCGTTGGGTACCCGCATACCCGTCTAACCGCCTCACCTACCCATCTAAAATATTCAACTAATCAATGTTCTACACTTCTACACCACTTGTATCAATAAAATTAACAAAGCTCAAATCCTGCATCAGTAAGTTAACTCTTCAACATTTGATTAAAATATTCTACACTGATTTACCTGAATAATACAAAGAACTGAAGAAATAGGATTTAAAAATAATGAAAAATAATTAATAAGAATTGAAAAGTGAAGACCTAACAAAGAATGAAAAAAATATGAAGAAATAAAGATGGGTTTTACCTTGAATAGAAAGAGATGAAGATTGTATCAAGGATTTATTGCAACCGTTAGGAATTAGGGATTTACGGTTGGCTTTTGAGTTTCTTCCTGAGAAGTTTTTGGTTTTGAGTTTTGGGATTCCTGGGATTTCGCAAGATGGGTTACACGTGTACAGTGTATGTGAAAAACTGAGAATGTTTATTTATTTATTTATTTTTACTTTTTTTCACTTTTAAACCATATTTGGACTTTGGGCTAAGGAAACAAGTAGTAGGCCCATTATTTAGGCGGTGCGGGTATGGGCGGTATGGGTACGGACGGTGCGGGTAGCGGGTGCGGTGCGGGTCTTATATGAAATCCACCCCCACCCCACTACCCATGGCGGATAGCACTTTTGATACCCATACCTGCCCCACCACCCACCAAACCATCCACATACCCGACCCAACTGAAGCGGGTGTGGGGCGGTACTCGCATTTATCCGCCCCACTGACATCCCTACTTGTACACCCTTGGATAATTTAGACAATTTTTTGAAAGAGCACAAAAATATTTAAGAAAAAATATATAAACAATAACATACTCAAAGGTTCAGGAAAAAAATCATTGAGCCTCACCTTGCTTTTTGAATGAATATAATGATGATCCCGTGGAGATGGATCTTCCTACATGCCTTTATTGAGTTTGACATCTATATATCTGTTGTCGCCCCGAATTATGTTCTCTGCCGTTTTATTGGCTGACCGTATCAGGAGACAAAATGATTCCTTAACTTAAGCGATTTGGGTTGAAAACGGAACTCTATTTCCAGTAATGGGTTCTCCAACTACTTCAGAAAGCGATAGAACGGTGGTATGAGTAAACTAAGAGGTAAGAAATATGAATTCAGTTGAGTACAGTAAGTAAAGGATAAATAAAGTAAAGGATAAAGATATATAAAAATTGAGTTGTTTGATTGATTGGTTGTGTCTGTATATATAAAGAATTGTCCTATTTATAGTACAAAAAAGAGAAAAAAATGTACAACGTGATCCCGCCCCCCATGTCAGCCATCAAGTAACCCACTAACTTCAATCGCCGACTATGGGGGAGGTGGTGCCGATTTTCTCTCACTCTACTCCTCTTACTCTGATAATAGCCCTTTCGTTTAGCTGTTGTTGGCCATTACCGCTTCTAGAGGTCCGGAAACCCTTTTGACTTGATCGTTGAGGCGTCTGCATCTGAGTGGGCCCCAATCATACCTCTAACTAACAACTCTGCTAAGATGCCTTACTAGCCAATGAAGTTCTTGTAGTCGAGGGCTAAGAATAAATTCGGCTCTAGAACAGTTCGGTTGTCACTGAATTCGGCTAAACACTTAAATTACTTTTAAGTGTTAACAATTGCCCCCCTACATTAACTTGAGTGTGAATGTTGAGTTGATGTATCCGAAAGTAGCCATCATTTCAGTCTGACAGCCGCGCATGTCACTTCAATCGTCTCGTCTCCAGTGCATGCAATGATGATCACTTCTTGAAATGTGTTTCCCCTTTAACCTAGGTGTCTCCATTGCCACGAATTGGCTCTGATGATTTTCGGTCGTGCTTTTGAAAATAATAAATTAATCTCAGTCGCGCCTCTGAATGTTATTTAAGGAAATATATCTCCCCATAGGTTTCTCACCTAATCTTTGGCCCTTTTCTTAGTCGAAACCCATGGTTTCATCTTTTTTATCTCGAAGATCAGGAAAAACTCATTCTAGTCGATAGTGACCTGACCCCTGCCTTGGCCTTCGTTGATGAACAACTGGTTCTGACTCCGTACGGTGGACCAGAACAAGGTGATTCTCTCTAGTTTCAATACCTCAGCCCGATAAACAATGACTTTCTTTCTACTTGTAACTGGTTCACCGACGGCCGTTGTTCGGCTAACCTTCGTACTTGGCCGACTAAGGTCACTCATTATTTGGGTTGATTGGACCGAGTGAAGTTTGTCACAAAAGTCGAATGGAGGCGCATGGGTCCTTTTGATGTCGTCGCACTATCAAAATTTGATCTCTGTTGTAACGCCGGCCTCGGGTATGTGCGGCGCCTCTGTTTTTGTGCTTGGTTTACTTGGATGTGGGAATCCATATCCCACCCTTTAACTTCAGCATTGCTCTCAGCATTCTTGAGCAAATTTAGAATAAATCTCGCAAATTTGATGGGCCATTATCTTTGACCACTTGGGATGGCGTTTCTTCGCCTGAGCAGTGCGACCAACCTTACGACACATGTGTGTGAAAGAAATGGCTTTCTCTGTATTTTGTGACCGGGCAACCGGTCTGTGGCTGTCATTTAGCCATACATCTCCCATCGGAGGTAATTAGCTTATTTTGTGCGACCAGGCAGCCGGTTTGTGGCTGTCGTCTATTCATGCATGCCCTAAATCGAAGGATAGTATTTTTTTTAGATACTTTCCATTTACATTCCTGTCCATTTCCTCATCGTGCACATTTATTAGTCAATATGTGTTGCTGGTGATCTGTTGGCTTACTATGAACGGTCCTTCTCAATTTGGTGACCATTTGCCGAATTTACGATCTTTCATCCTAGTCGGCAAAACGATTTTCCAAACTAAGCCTCCTTCGGCAAACCGCTTAGGCTTAATATGTTTGTTGTATGCTTTAGCCATTTTACATTTACCGGCTTCGATTTTCTCTAGGGCCATCAGTCGATCTTCATCTAGTTGGTCTAACTCCATTAGCATGGCCTGTTGATACTCCTCTAAACTTAGAGAGTTCTGATTGGCCACCCGTAAGGATTTGACATTAATTTCCAACGGCAACACTGCATCTTGGCCATAGGTTAGCCGATAAGGTGTCGTCCCGGTAGCTATAGATTTAGAATTCCTGATCGCCCAAACGGCTTCATCTAGGGTGAGATGTCACATTCTTGGTTTATCCTCTACGTTCTTACTAATTGTGTTCACAATAAGTTTGTTGGTTGACTCGACTTGCCCATTCGCCTGTGCATAATAAGGCGAAGATGTGATCATCTTGATACCGAACTTCTCAGCAAAGGTTGTCACCTTAGAACCAGTGAAAATCGTCCATTGATCGATGGTAATCGGCTCAAGAATACCATAACTGTTTATGATCTGGTGATGAATAAACTAAATGACATCTGTCTGATGGACCCTCTTCATCAACTAAGCCTCCACCTATTTAGTGAAGTAATTGGTAGCCACGATAATGAAATTGTGGCTTTTAGCCAATTGTGGGTGAATCTTGTTGATGAGGTCCATAGCCCATCCTCTGAATGACCAAGGTTTTACGACTTAGTGCAGCAGCTCGATTGGTACATGTTGGATTGGTCTATGTTTGTGACATTCTCCGCATCCTTTTTGCATACTGGAAGCAGTCAGCTGTGACAGTAGGCCAATAATAGCCATGGCGGTAGATCAGCCACTTCATCGCTGGCCCCGCTCTGTGTGATCCACATACTCCTTCATGGACTTCTCTCATGATCCTCAAGTCCTCTGCTTTGGCAATGCACTTGAGTAGTACTCCATTCACGCTCATTTTATGAAGGTCATCGTCAATGAGCACGTATTTCAAAGCTCTTCTTTTAACCTTGAGGTCCGTGCAACTGGAGGGATCTTTTAGGTAGTCAATTAGTAACTGCCTCCATGAGTCGATTTGATCAACGGCTAACACTTCGGCTGGTAATTCATCGTGCTCTAGGGTGAGTAGAGACTTCTTAAAACCTGAAGCTTCTTGTGCTAAGTCGTTAGCCTCAACATTCATGCCTCTAGGAACATAGCTTAACGTGGATAATGCGAACCCACTAAGCAACCTACTAGCCATACTGTGATGGGCTAGAAAATTTGGATTTTTGCAGTCATATTCCCTGGCCAACTATTTGATGACCAGCTGAGAGTCTCCTCGGATCTCGACGCACCTCGCCTTCATAGAAACTAGGAGTTTGAGTCCCACGATGAGAGCCTCGTATTCGGCTTGGTTGTTTGTCAATTCAGGATCTAGCCGATAGGAGAACCTCCACGTTTTAACTCTCGGATTTGTTATCGTGACTCCGGCTCCAACTCTTTTCTGGGTTCTCGACCCGTCAAAGGTTAGTACCCACGGCACGATGTCTATACATACAGTAGGAGGGGCGCATGGATCCTCCATGTCTACACAAGGGTGTTCTGCCAAGAAATCGACTACTGTTTGACCTTTGACGACCTTGAGCGCCTATACTCGAGAGAAAACGCGGTAAGCTTGATGGCCCATTTCATTAATCGACCTTTCAATGCATGTCTATTCAGTAAGTACCGGATAATATCAACTTTGCACAAAACATATATAACGTGAGGCATTAGATAATATTCGAGTTTTGTGCAAGCATAGAACAAAGACAAACAAAGCTTCACCAAATGAGTATATCTTGTTTCAGCATCGTTGAGCATTCGGCTAAGATAATAAACCGCTCTTTCAATTCCATCATCGGCCTCATGTGCTAGCAAACAACCGATAAATAATTCTGCAGTCGAAATATACAATTTCAACGACTTCCCTAGCACGGGAGGCACCAGTATGGGGGGAAGTAGCTAAGGTTTTTTTAAATTGATCAAAGGCCTCTTGCTGTTCCGGACCCCATACTAGCTCTTCTGACTCTTTAAGTCTGAGCAAAGGTGAGAAATCCTTCATCTTTCCAGCCGAGTTAGATATGAACCTCCTTAAGAAATTGATATTTTCCAATAAGCTTTGTAACTTCTTCTTTGTCTTGGGTGGTGCGGATCCCATTACTGCCTTTGTCACGATCTATCTCGATTCCTTTCTTGTGTACCAAAAAGCCAAGGAAGTTGCCAGCCGATACTCCGAACATGCACTTGGCTGGATTCATTTTGAGATTATGAATCCTCATTCTTTTTAATGCTTGTTCAAGATCGGCTAAATGATCCCTGAAGTCCTTAGACTTCACTACTACATCATCGATGTAAACCTCCATAGTCTTGCCGATCAAGTCATGGAAGATGGTGTTCATTGCCCTTTGATAAGTGGCACAAACGTTCTTCAGATCAAACGACATAACTACCCACTCGTAAATGCCCAACGCTCCTGAACATCTGAAGGCAATTTTGTGAATGTCATCCTCAGCTATCGATATCTGATTATATCCAGAGTATCCATCCATGAAAGTCAATACACCATTAGCGACTGCTGAGTCAACTAACATGTCGGCTATCGGAATGACGTACTCATCTTTAGGAGTGGCTAGATTTAGGTTCATAAAATCAATACATACCCGAACCTTTCCATTCTTCTTCTTGACTGGTACGACGTTTGCCAACCATTCCACATACTTAGCCGTTATAATAAACCCGGCTTTCAGCAGTCGTTCGATCTTGGCTTTGATTTGAGGCATTAGTTGAAGGTGATACCTTCTGGGTGGCTGTTTTTGGAGTTTGAAACCCTCCTTGATTGGCAATCTATGTTCTACCAAAATACGTGTCAGCCCAGGCATCTCATGATAATCCCATACGAAGCAGTCTTTATACTGCAGTAGAAGGGTCGTTATGCCTTGTTTGTCTTCTTCCTTCAGCAAACCACTAATATGTGTTAGCCGGGGGATTTCTTCAGTTCCCAAGTTGATATCTTCCAAAGGATCCTGAGACTCAAAACTAGGCATAACCCTTCTTATGGGTGATTCAAGTTCCATCGGCAGCTCAACTTCATCGGCTGCAAGCGTTGGTTCGTTGTCATGGTTCCTCATCTGCGATTCCTCGGCTATCCTTGACTTAGAACTTAGAGCGGTCAGCCGATCCCACAGGTCACGTATGATTTGGGTTTTCTCAACCATTTAAATCCTCTAAGGTAAGTCGTGGTTCAACTAATTATTTTATTTCAAAACCCTCGCGAGGTAAGATTACAAGATTTCCAAGATCCTTCTTCATATTACTCCGTGATGGATATGGGAGCCACATAAGGTGAATAGAGGACATCCTATACGTTCTGAACCCCTGGTCGGAATGACTTATCATCAGCTGAGACGATTTCTATCTTGTCTCCTTCCCAAAAGATGAGGTTTTTGATGCACGATAGAAGGAAGGCATCGGCTGGTGTGAATCCAGTCCCTGCCCAGCAGAATGGTGTAGGACGGCTTGCTATCTATTACAAAGAAGGTAGACCTAACCGTCTTAGGACCTACGATGATTTCTGCTACTAGAATCTCCAATGCTTCAAAGGCTTCTCCCGTAAAGCTAGCCATTTTCATGTTAGTTGGGATGAGATCCTCTTTTGCTTCAAAGGCTTCTCCTACTGGCCAACACTGGAAACAGGGGCTGGAACGAAAACTGGGGCAGTGGGCTGGACCACTGGAATAGTACTAAGATCGGTATTGGGTCGTGTGTTTGGCCCACTAGGCAGACGCGACAGAACAGCGGGGCCAACGGCCAGTGGGCATGCTGGCAGATTTTGGATACAGGACAAGTCCGATAAATTATGGATAATATATGGTGAGACCTTGTCATCTAAAATATTATACGAACTAGGCCCGATTACTCACTTTAGCAAACGGAAATTGGATTTCATCAAACATAGCATGGCGACTAATTATAATTTATTAGACGGTAAATCAATACACGTGTAACCACGTAGATTAGACGGATAACCCAAAAACACACACGGGGTATAATGGGCTTGAAGTTTGTTAATTGTAGTTGACGGAAATAGCGGATAGCATAAACACCCAAAGACCCTAAGATGTGAATACGAAGGAGTCTTATTATAGAGAATTGTAAGTGAAGATGCATATGCCAACCCTTTTGTAGGAAATATGTAAGGAGGTAAGTAGTCATTTGTAGAGCATGATGCCAAAAGGAATGGGGTACAGAAGCATGGGCTAATAAAGTGCGGACAATATTATTAATGGTATGAATTTTTCGTTCGACTTTCCCATTTTGGGAGGACGTATGAGGACAAGAGAAATGAAAAACTATGCCATTAGCATCACAAAATTCCCGAAACAACTCATTATGACATTCCTTGCCATTATCACAATGAATATTTTTTATGTCCCGTTTGAATTGTGTAGAGATGAATGCTCTAACTTTTAAAAGGTGGAAAACACTTGTGATTTTTTCGCTAATGAAAAAGTCCATAATAATTAGAATAATCATCCAAAAATAAAATATAATAACGATGGACCAAAGAACTGAGAACGTGAGATGTCCATAAATCGATGTGAATAATGTCAAAATGCATCAAAGTATGAGAAGTGGAGGCTACAAACGGTAATCCAACATATTTTTATAATGGACAAGAATGACAAATTGAAGTACCACGTGTACCCTTACAAGAAATAAAATTGTTTTTAAGTAAAGAAGACAAAATGGACGACCCCGGATGACCTAGACGTGCATGACACAAGGAATGAGCAAGAGCAACAAAGGTGGATGGCAAGGCGTGGCTCGTGGAAGTGGCGGTGATTGGATAAAGCTCCCTTGCACTATTGCATCTCATTAGAGGTATCCCCGTCTTGAAATCCTTCACAGAAAATTCAAAAAGGATCAAAATTAACAGACACCCCATTATCAATGGTAAATTTTCGGACTAATACTAAATTTTTAATTAAGCGTGAGACATGAAGGACATTTTTCAAGGCAAGAGGTGGATGTGGGGAAGATATATTGGTGTGACCATAACCACGAATTCGAATTGACTTACCATCACCAATAATAATACCACAATTTTTGCTCAAATTGAAATAAGACGAGAGGGTATCTGGGTCGGATGTCATATGAGTAGTGGCTCCGGTGTACATGTACTAATTTGCGTCTGGGGATTCAATCCAAGTGAGTGCATTGCGGCTTCAATGTTTGTATGAGTGGGAACCGCAACATGGTGGCCCATGTGGAGGCCGAGGCCCAAGCGCACCCGTTTGCTGCCCCGACCCCGAACTGTGTCTCGGGTACCCCTGTTGGACAAAAAAATTGGGCATGTTGGTGTTGGGAATTGGGCCCAGTTCCCTGGGTAGGCAGTTGGCGGGTAGTAAGGGTTGTTGGACCCAGGGTCACTGGCCCAGTTCCACGGCCATGGACCACAGGGCTGTGGCCAGTAGGCTTGCGGCCCATTGCCACCGATCTGGTTACTACCCCCGTTATTTTCACCTCGGTTTCCACCACGGTTTTTACCATTATTTTTGCGATTCTGACCCTTTTTGCTGTCACCATTGTTGCGTTTTGGCCGGAATTACCGGAAAATGAGGGAGAATAGTCGGACGCGGTCATCAATGCTACAGAAGGAGCCCCAGTGGTAGTCTTCTTAGCCAAGCTGGCTTCTTTGGGCGTGAGCATGGAATGAGCCTGATAGAACTGCGGAAGAGGATTGCTCTGACGAAGAAGCGTACCAACGCCACTATAGGCCTCAGATAGGCCTGCAATCATTTAAAGGACAAGACAATCATTGGTAACGGGCGCACCAACGTTGCGGAGTTGGTCTGCCAATTCTTTCAACCGTTTGCAGTAAGCTGAAACGTTTGGGAAGTCTTTCATGTTGACGTGGGAGAATTCCTGCTGAAGGGTAACAACACAAGAATTCTGATTATCTTGGAATATATAACGTACCCTATTCCAAGTATCCATTTCCGTTGCGTCTGGTTCGATAATCGTCTGTAAAAGGTTTGTAGAGATAGTGGAGTAAATCCACTGAAAAACGGTAGCATCAAGGGTCATCCATACTTTAGGATCATCCTCGGGAGTAGGCACCTCCTCATCTCTAGGAACTGAGGGAATTATGTGATGGAGGAATTGATGCGAGCGTGCGTAAACTTTGAACAGTTCGGCTCACGTCGCGTATTGGACGTTTTCTATTTCAAGAACGATAGTGATATGGTTCTTGATGTTAGAAACAGTAAGGGCAGGGTGAAACGTGTTCTTAGCCATAACAACAAGGCAAGACGTGACGTAGGGATTTGGAAGAAAATTTGGGAAGGGAGAAGGAAACAAAGGGCACGGAAATCGAGAAGATGTTCTCGAAAAATGAGGCAGTAGAAGACGAGTTTGGGAGAGAAAATATGTGACATGGACTACTGATATCATGAAAGAAATAATCTCTTTATTATTTTCATTAATGAATGAGTATATATACAATTTACAATTTTCATAATATGGAAAATCATATTCATATTCTACTCCCAAAATCCTATTCTATTTGTACAAGAATACTACAATTATGGTAAGCGCACAATGTTTAATTAAATACAACTAACCTATTACCAAACATGGGTATACACGGCTGGTATACCGTGTATATCAGTTTTCAACTTGGCTTGTGATTTCATGATATACACGATATACACAGGGCAATGTATATACCGTGTATATCATGGATATATTTATCAATACGTGTAGACACTCCTTTAATTTTCCTAGTCCAACCCTGAAATAAGAATGGTGTTACAAACTTGGTTCAACACACTATCCACATTATTCCAACAATACAAATTAGAATATTCAATAAACCATTTGGGCCACTAATAAGTACATTTTATTTGTTAACTTATCTATGACGGGCAATTTAGATTTCTAAAGTTGTTTGATGTGTTTTTATGCAACTTCACTACAAAGGCAACATTGATTTCTTTTCAAAAATTGAAAAGTATGCAACAAATTTGTTGTTTTGACTATCAATTGCGTAAGCTTTAACATTACTTGTATACATTTCCCATGGAAAGGTTATTGCACAATTTAGCTCCCAACCTCCACAAGCCTTTAATACAAACGACGCATTCTCCTATATTTATTAATAAAAATCCAGAAATTGTGAAGACATATATGACCTTGATCTGGTGAGGAATTAGAAACAAAAATATGGATAAGAAAACTGATTCGATAATATATACATATCATCAATTAAATTTAATATAAGGTGATAAATTTTTAGGTGGGGAAAAAACTTAATGCTTTTGTCATGACCATTAATTTCATTTAGAATCTTGAGCTTCTGAATATTTAGTCATACTTTACTATATGTGCATGAATGACCAATTAATATTACATACACAACATTCACGGCCACCCCATACACACACCTCTCTACTTTTCTAAGTAAAATAAAATCTTGAAAGAAATTAAAAATGATTAGGTGGCGATCTTGGAAGAAGATTTATTAGTACTTAGTGCTTATATTTCAATCATACAGTTATTTTGCTTTAATAGTTTAAAATTCAAGTGAAATATATCACTTAACCATGATCAACTAATAACAATTTTTTATAGCACATATTTTGCATTTTCTTGGAATAAATGCAGACTTAGGTGAATATAGGCATAATAAAAGAAAAAGATATATATATACATAGGTGATATATGTAGGAATAAGTTTGTCTTGTTAGAGGACTTATTATTATTATTATTATAAGTTTAATTTATTTTTACTTTTATTTTTATTTGGTGTGTCAGTGACATGGCTTGAGCTTAATCAAACAGTGAGGATTCATATAACCGACCATATTTATATGGAATTGGGACGTAATTATTTTTGTTGTGATACGTATCTTGCGTTAATTAATTTGGTATAAGCACTAAGTTTTTTTTGGGGGGGCGGGGGGAGGGTTGTGGAGAGGATAAAAATGACAGCTTTGTGGAGGGAAAGGGCTACATAATTGACAGCTTATTAGTATTATTACGTGAATTAATCAAAGTATGGAACTCAAACATTATAAGTTCAACAAATATATTAAGCTGCAATAAATAGTATTCAATACTAAACTTGAAAATTAAGTTGTGCCGATATATGTTAAATAATGATAATAAGTTGCTTATCCTCATTACTTTGGCGGCCACATAAAAGTATTTTCATGAATTTAACACCGTTATTATTATAAGTCTCTTTTTCTTCTTTCCCTTTCAATTTTTCTTTGAAATTCATGAGAATTATATATTTTTCTGTCTTTTCTTCGTTTTGTAACAAGTAATTTGCTAAATCGCGTATATTAATTTGTAATGTATATACAATTGATATAAGTAAAAACACCCACACACACGAAAATAAGAAAAATATGGTTGGTTTGATCTAATTTCTTGTTTAAAAGAGTCAATTTACGTAAATGTCCCTTTTAGGCCACGTTTACATTTTCTTCTAAGTTACCCTTTCTAACAATGTCAACCTCGAATCTAATGTATGTTTAATATTTCGCTCAACCTTACGGACAAATCATTAATTTGTCATCTGGCGTTTGAAATAACTTACAAAAGTTTAGACTGACGCCTAATATTTTTCATAAAAAAATCCGTATACTAAAAAAAATCTTTAAACAATGCTCTAAAAATTCATAAATTAAATTATAAGAGAAATAAAAAAATATTTACTAAATAATTATTCTAAAAAGAGACAACCAGCGAAAATTATAACGTTCAAAAAGGGTGGCGTAATGTTCTCATTCATTTTGTTAACTACATATACAAAATCCCATGTTGAGTACATTCTATCCTCTTCATACCCTACTTTGTGATATCTCACTTAATGTGTTGTTGTTACATATACAAAAGGCCATCATACGTAACTCAGGAATTTATGATAGATAGCTATTGAAATTAATAAGGATGTAGTTGGATTTGTTAGAAAATTTAGTTTTGGCTTTAAAGGCTACAATGGCTTTTTCGTAGTATTTTGTACATGTACATTATTATATACATGTATGTATGTTGTATGTATATGTTTACACACACACAAACACACAGTAGTAATGGCTATATACACCTTTCACACACCGACTCTCTTAAGCAATGAATGAAAGCCCCTCCACCCCACCCCCTTTACACTGCATGCACTAATTAGTTGTAATTGCAATATTTACTCTAATTTTCCTTTTCTGCAAACTTTCTTGGGATTTTTCCAACAATTAATACATTTTTCTGCCCCTCTATTTACAACTATCTATTGTACTGTTCTTTCTTCAATTCAATTCAATTCATTATTTAATAGTCTCTCACTTTCTCTCTTCCACCCCACCCCCACCAACTCCCCCTCCCCCTATCATCTTCATTGTAATTTAATTAACCTTTAATGCAATCCCATTTTTGCCCTCTATGGTTCCCCTTATATATAATGGCCTTTTACAAGTCGAAATTCATAATCATTATCAACAACTTCTTCAAATCTTTTTATTTTCCATCATCTTAGAGTTGTGGGAGCTGCTGCTGCTGTGTGCACAGGAACTTCTTAAGGTAGAGTACTACTACAAAATCTTGTTATATATGATCATATAGGAACAACGGTGAAGCCAGGAATTTCGCAGTGTTCAAATTTACTTTATACATTCATAAAGTAATAGGCGAAAAGGGTGTTCAACTGACTAACCTTTACCAGCGGTAGCTCCGTCCTTACAGAGAAAAAAAAAAGATATTTTCATGCGTTTGCGATTATTTGTCTTCCTAGTCTTCGATATAAGGGGTGTAGAAAAATGCTTTTCCTTGTGTCAAAACGAAAGAATTACGATTCTTGATCATGTTTTAGTCTTCAACACAAGAAAGGGTGTAGAAAAATCATTTTTTTTCTTGTGTCGAAACTAAAGAATAATGATTCTTGATCTTGTTTTGGTCGTCGACACAAAAAAAACGGTGTAGAAAAAATCCTTTTTTGCTTGTATCGAAACAAAGGAGTAAATATTTTTGATCCAGTTTGTTAAACATCTTCTCATGGTTCTATTTTTGTGTCATTTGATTTCAGGATTAATCAAATAACAAGAGATGAGTAGGAGGAATGGAAATGGTCCAAAACTCGACTTGAAGTTGAATTTATCATCACCAAGGGCGATGAACCATCACAACCACCACCATCACCATCACCAGAACTACATTGATCAACATCCGATAAGGATGCAAGAGTCGTCACCTAACAGGTCAATGACATCATCACCAACAAACTCATGCGTGTCGTCAGACGAATCCCCCGGCCGTCAACGCCACGTCAACAGCCCGGAAACCGCAACAACATCAATGGTCCTTGTGGGGTGTCCAAGGTGCTTGATGTATGTCATGCTAGCTGAGGCTGATTCAAGATGCCCCAAATGCAAGAGCACTTGTTTGCTTGATGTCATCTATGAGTCCAACAATACTAGGAAGAGATAGATTCAACTTCATTCAACAAAAAAAATCAAGAAAATCCCCCGTTTCCCCTGTTTTTTTAAGTTTCTATAAATAGCACTACTTGAGCTCCATTTTGACTTGAAAATTTAGCCATGATAGAAATGGCAATTTGGAGCTTAAATAATGCTATTTTCTTTGTTTTATTTGTTAATTTTAATTTTTTTTATGCTTTCTGTTATGTTTGTTACTCCTTTTACTAGGAAAAGTAGTAGTAGTTGTGGGGTTAGTGAGTTTTAAGGTATGTTGCATCTTTTGCAGACTGTAAATGGGCCAACTAAAAGTGCCCACATTTTCTTGTGAAAAAAAAAGAAAGAAAATATTAGATAAATTTCTCCATTTATTTAACTTCTTGGTTAAAAACTTAAAATACAATCAGAGCATGACATGTCAGCAGTGTCAGTTGATCTAGATTAGTCAATTAATCTCTTAAAGGTAAAATGTCAGTTTAACCAGCAAATTGGAAAGTTCTATTTTCTTTGTTTAGCATAGAAAACAGAGGTTTTGCTACTTCTCTTTGGCAAAACAAAGTATCGCAGCTACGCAAAAGATCATTCTTGCAAACTTCGATCCTCTAATAATGTTATGACACTCTGTGTGGAATCCTTCAAAAATGTATAGCTTTTGACGAATTCGACATACATCTAACAATTTTGAAGAAATCGAGCAACGTTGACAAACACTGTAAATTTGTTATCAAATCCAATGGAAATTAAGGCAATATTGTTGTCATAACTAAAAGAAAAATTGATAACTATAGCCCTAATGGTTGTCTTGTATTCCCCTCGAGCATATTGGAATCTCATTTTACAGATGTATCGCATTGAACTAATTCGACAGATTAACCACTTAGACGGAGAGCTCTATGTAAGTGATTCAAGTAACGTGAAGTGATAATAGCAACGATATAGTAACATTATGTACACCACCAAAAAGTTGTGGTGGATGGACAGGATCCTTAATCAGACATCGCATTCGAGTTTTGGGAATTGACAAAATTCATTGTTGGAAAGCGCTTTCCCTTTTAATAAGTCTTAACTCTTGTGGAGCGTGAATTCATATTAATTGAAACTCTAAAGCAAATACCATACACCGGGTGGGAAGAAAAAAGAATGATATACATTAAGAGGATGTATTAAAGGGTTCATGGCAATCTAGAAAGTAGTTCGCCGTCAATATTGTTATAAATCCAAATAATCAATGTGATGATACAATATGATGTACAAGCATGTGATGTTTTAAATAATTAGGTCAAAGATGTTTGTTTTGATTCATCAGAAAAAGGGCAATTTTGGTAAATTGAAATTGATTGAGGTTGGGTAGTTAAAGCATTGAAAAACAAGAGAGTAGCAATTATATTTCATATATTTGATTGAGAGAACAATTAATAAAATCAAATAAATGCTTACAGTAATTGAAACGGTTGAGAATAATATAATGAGGCCATTACGTCATATGGTAAATACAAATTAAATGTTTGTGTTCATCTTCTACTACCATATTCAATTAAACCTTCTTTTATTTTTTGTTGGAAAATAATATATAATTTTCATTTTTTGGAAATGGTATTTTTGGTCCTTCAGTTATTAGTTAGTTTTTATTTTGGTCCTTATGATACATGACTTATCACATTTAACCTTCAATTAATTAAAATATATTTTTGTCCCTTAATGTAAGAAATATGTTATATTTAAACTATTTTAGAACAATGTTACCATCAAATATGAAATAAAAGTACAAGCATAATGTAATACGTGGGTAACAAAGTGATGGCATAATTAATAATCATAGTAAATTTATGAATATTAAAAAATGAAGAGATTAAAAGTGTATAATTTAATTAATTAAAAATTAATGCGTTAGTCAAAATATTACAAAAACTAAATCATAATTTATCAATGATTGAAGGATTAAAAGTGCTATTAACCCTTTCATTTTATTTTTTGGGGAGTTTCCTTTTTGGTTTCTTTTTTTAACTCTTTTTACACTAAATGACCTGTTTTATTGCCTTTCTCCAAATTTATTAGAATTATGGGTAAATGTGAAGAAGAGAAAATGATTCATTCTATCTTGATTTTCTAACATTGATAAGTATTTTGGATCAATTATTTTTAATACTCATGATTAGTAAAATGGATCGAAGGAGTACTTTAATTATTTTAGGGGGCTGGTGGGGATGGGGGGTGGAGGTGAAGGATTCCTTTTTTGGTTCCATTTTGAACTCTTTTCACACTAAATGACCTATTTTATTGCTTTTCTCAATTCCATTTCTCCTTCCTTCCATGTTCCCTTATTCAATTCTGAATTTAACTCTCGTTACCTTTTTCCCACCCCTTCTTTAACTCATACACATGCAAAGCCCCATTAATTTCTCCTTCCCTAAAAATTGAAGCCCTTTCTTCTGGCTATATTTAAATAATCCTAATACTGAACTCTATTTCAATGGCTCCCACCTCTAGAAAATCTATATTTTAAATATCTACTTTTAATTTTTATTAGTGAAAGGTAAATTCTACAAGGAAGAGTAACTACTTGCTAGTGCTAGTAGGGAGTTGTATGAGCCATAACGTTCTCTAATGCTCCGAGAGAAACCGCGATGGGACAAAAATGACCTTGTTGTACCTCATTCTTGTCTTCAATAGGGTTTGCTCTTTTGGGAGAGTATGTCGCCAACATAATTTTAATGAGGTGTGAGGCTTTGCACCGAATTGAGCTTATCTCTTTGAAAGCCTACGTCCTGAAGTTTTTATGCAATAAACCCCTTCAGTTGAAGACTAGTGTTAGGTGTTTGTGAATGTTGGAGTCCATCATATTCACATGATGAGTGTTGCAGTAATGCAAATGCTCAGATAAATGTACACTCGTACAAAATTATATTAAAATTAAAAGTTAAAACATTCACCATAAGGTGCAAGTTGCTTGCACTAATATCAAAATGAGAGAAAATAGCTTGAAATGGTTTAATCATGTCATTCATAGACCTACAAATATACCAGCAGGTAGGTATGAAACTAAGATGCATGAAAGTGTTATAATGAGACGAGATAGCTAGACCTAAAGTCACTTAGAATGAAGTTGTCTCAAAAGATTGGGAATAGTTGATCTTGAATTGTTTTACTAGGAGTATTTTGACGTTAACATAAATTTATATGCCAGGAAAAACATTAAGAATTTTTAACATTATTATTGTTATTACTATTTATATGTATTTGACTTATTTTTTACTTTTATTTTTATTTGGTGTGATGATGACATGAGATGAACTCAAATAAATAACATAGTCTGAGAGGATTTATATAGCTGACATTAATTTGTTTGAAATTATTACACACTTCTTATTGTTTAAAAATTCAATAACCTATGTTCAACTAAATTCTGACCAACTTAATCACTGATGATAAGACAAAAGCTACAAAATTTGAGCAATTAAGCAACATTTATGCATGGCTATAAGATTTGATAACTTCTTGAAGATAGAAAATCGAAGAATTCGATGATTCAATGATGATGAATCTCTAACAAGACTGTCATGAAGAAAACAATAAAGTTTCACCAAAGTATCTTAGGTCAAGGCCAAAAGGCATGACTGTGATATACCTAGTGATTAATGAAGTGAGAAAATAATGAGATTTCGAATTTAATTTTCAGCAAGCAAAATAATGTTAGATAATTTCTTTTCATCTACTTAAGTATGGGAGAGGGGAGGGGAGCATTACACGGTATCTATTAGGAGATAGTAAGTAACCAATGAAATAATCAAAGTGTGGCTCGATTATGAATGAAGCATGATTAAAAACATGAAAGAACAATCTAGACAGCTTTTGTCCTTTCTACCTAAGTTTTGATCGATAAAGTTATCTAAAAATAATAGAAAATTAATAGAATAATCAAGATGTGTGCCAGTAAGGCACCATCGTTATAAAACTTTAAAAATGAACCACCTAGTATAACCAACTTGATTGTTTGACTATAAATGCAATATAATATATGTGCGTATCTTTGTAGACAGAGAGAGGGAGGATTGGACCCTCAAATTTAATAAGATCGGGAAAATTCTATTGCATGTTGATGAAACAAACTTAAATTAAAAAAATCCTGAGATAGAAATACAGATGTGAGGGATCCAACATGAGAAGATGAGAGTTTAAAATTTTTAGGTTAGGATGGTCTTAAGATAGGTAAAAAGACAAATCATCAATCAGTCATATTTGGGTCATTGGCACTTATTTATTTATTTTTGTTGACGAAGGAACCCGCAGCCGTTACTCTCTCGAGTGCGCACAGGGTAAACCCCGGACTGACGCAATAGCCTGCAAACCACGTCAGCCGATTAACCACACTTGGCAAGCCATGTGTGACATGCTCAACCAAGAAGATTTATGCAGGGGATCGAATTCGTGACCTTGCGGTCCCGAGCTCTACTGCTACACCAACTTGCATGGTTTCCCTTCAAATCTCAGTCATATTTGGGTCATTGGCACTTATGTCTCCATGTTGGGGTGATCTTTAATTTTTGCCCCTCATAACAAATACTAACTTTTTTGTGGGGCATAAGTTTATATTTCTGCATCATAATATCTCACAAATTATGTCCCGCATCTTTAGGACATAAAGAACTTATGTCCTCCTCAGCGTAAGTTCAATTGCTAAGGGCAAAAATTAAAGACTATCCCATTTGAAGGGAAACCATGCAATTTCTTCTTTTTTTCAACAATAGAGAAATCACCGATAGTCAATGGCACCGGTAGGGATGACAACGAATCGGATCTGGACCGGATCCTACTAGATTCAGATCCAGATCCGTTTTTCATACCTGAATCCAGATCCGTAGGGTCCATAAAAATCAGATTCAAATCCGGATTCATCGAATCCACCGGGTCCACGGATCGGATCTGGATCCACATGTAAAAAAAAATTGTCTTGCTAAGAATGTAACCTTGCTAAGAATTTTTTTTGGAACTGACAAATGTTTTTTACTTAGCTAACAGTTTACTGTGTTTCAATTTTGAAATGTTCATATGAGATATTTTGTTCGTTGTCTCGTTTTGATATATTTTGTTCGTTGTCTCGTTTTGATTGTGAGCTATTAATTGAAAATGTTGGACAATGACAATAGTTGTGAAAAATGCTGACTAGTATTTGCACAATGCAAAACTTGCATGTGCTTGGAATCTTCACAAATGAAGTGAATATAATTTTAACTACTTGTCTATGGAGATGTTAGTCATTGACTAATATAACATTGATTTTATTATCGAAGTTACCTCTTTATTTTTTGGTTTTTGAGTTAACGCGGGGATAAATTAAATTTGTTTTGAGAATTAAACTTGCAAAGATGTGCTTAGCAATTTTAAGAAAATACTTATAAAATTACATTCTAGGTTATGAATATATTTAATAAAAAATGGATCCACGGGTCGGATCTGGACCGGATACGGATCTCAAATACAAGACCCAGATCCAGATTCGATCCATCAGAAACGGATCCGGGTCCAATCCGGATCCGTCGGGTCCAAATTTTGAAGATACATATCCTATAAAACGGATCTGGATCCACCGGATCCGAACCGGGTCCAGAATCCACTGCCATCTCTACGCACCGGGCTTGTAAATAATAGGCCTACTTCTCTATCCTTCGTAACGCACCATTCAAAAACTAAATATGTAGATAATAGGCTTGCTTCTCTATCCTTTCCTTCGACCTTAAATACAACATTTTTGTCTACAATACTCGAACCGGTTGGTGTCTAACTCACACACGATGCACGTTGCACATTTACCATCAGTTTAAAGTCTGGGAAGCATTAGAGCATCTTCAGAACATTTTTTTGATCTTGGCGAATAAAAATGTTGTAATATGTGCTTAAATTATTTTAACTTATTTTAGGACGAATCAATATTTCTATTTTCAACTAGTCAAACCTCCTAAAAAGACAATGACAGAATCATCCTTGTCCAAGGGTTGATAATTGACACTACTCTACTGAAAAAATTACATTTCGTAGATAGATAAAAAAAACAATATATATATATAATATATGTTGAAACCCCTTATATTTTTTGTGTTTATTTTTTATATTTTGACTTTTCTTTTGGCTCCGTTATTGTAAAAAGATATTGGCAAGTGGTAGAAGTTAATTAGGAAAACAGCAAATTGGAGGATCTGACTGCAACAATATTTTTGGAGAGTTCGAGCAACATAGATTTGATAACATACACTTAGTTTGCAGCTACATCATGAATGCAAAGGCATATCATACCCAACTTTAGAACCAAACAAAGTGCATTAATACTGTCAACAGTCTCTGAAATGAATATTGAGAACTGAGAAGCATTAACTTAGTACGATGCAGTACTTAAAACAGAAAACACCAAAATAGCAGGGCAATGACACCAATCAGTTCCTCTACGTACTCTTCAATCTGCCTCTACATTAGATTTTTTTAAAAGTAAGAACATCCCGATGCACAAAGTATTCTGTGTTCACAAAGGGTCCGGAAAAGAACCCCACCTCAAGGAAGTGTGATTTAGGCAGTCTATTGTGACGCAAATATCAGTAATTAATTCCACGACTTGAACTTGTTGCTAGAAAAAATAGGAAAACTGAATTAAAGAAGGGTTTTAGCGTGATACCATTGTCCTTGAAGAGATATTGTTTGTATTCTCTTTAGGGGTTACAAGCGATTCCCTTCGGAATCCAACAAAGCCTAGTATATTGCAGATTTTCTTTTACCTACTTTAGGGGAGTCAGTATATTTATAGAACTTTAGAGATGACTTTTCATGAAAAGTGTACTCTTTCAACAAACAAATATGTCCGTTCAATTTAAGATTCTCAAGTAGTACAAACTATACAAGTGATTTAATAAGAAGAAAATAACTTATTGGTAATGCAAAGAAAGTGACGTTTTGAAAGTCATTTTGAATAACGAATCGGATAAAAAATAAAACACTATTTTGTATGATTAATAGTGAGTAAAAGGTGACCAATAGTTTTAAAAATTTTAAACAATTCAAAAAGTAAGCTAGCGTTTTAAAGGGTACGAGCGACGAACCTAAAATAAATAAAACTAACGTTTGAAAGTATGGGCGACGGGCCAAAAATAGATAAACTAGCAGTTTCGATTTTAAATCTACTCTTTCTAAATTATTAATTCTAAGTCTACCTATTCTAAACATTTCAATAATTACACGAGTACAATAATATTGCAATACAGAATGAAATAAAACTGAATTAAAGAAAAGAAAACAACAATAAAATAAATCATCTCCGAGGGGGTATCTTGTCTTCTTTAACTTTCATAAATGTGCCTTGCAAGCTGTCAGGAACAAACAGTTAGAAACAGTTGAATATAAATAACTTCAGATCTGTATCCAAAATAATAAATATTTTGATTACGGAAGGCTCAGACTTAAATTTTGAAAAGATCATTCCAATCAAGTCGTGGTTGCGAACACATCACTCGTTGGTCATTTTAGTTGCCTTGTCTACCGAACACATATTCTAAACATTTCAATAATTACACGAGTACAATAATATTGCAATACAGAATAAAATAAAACTGAATTAAAGAAAACAATAATAAAATAAATCATCTCCGAGGGGGTATCTTGTCTTCTTTAACTTTCATAAATGTGTCTTGCAAGCTACCAGGAACAAACAGTTAGAAACAGTTGAATATAAATAACTTCATATCCGTATCTAAAACAATAAATATTTTGATTACGGAAGGCTCAGACTTAAATTTTGAAAAGATCATTCCAATCAAGTCGTGGTTGCGAACACATCACTCGTTGGTCATTTTAGTTGCATTGTCTACCAAACATGTTGGTCTCTCAGATGGAAAAATATTTAAGTTTCATCCTTGCCCAGAAGTTTTATTTCCGTCTTTCCAACTGTGGAGGCCTAAAAAATCTACGGATATTTTTTCATCGGTCAAAGTGTAGTATCATGTTCAAATCAGTAAATTATACCCAAAATAGCAAACCGAAACCGGAAACCGTTTTCCGAAGTGACATGGCCTCGAATTCAATTTCATTGGCCCAAGTGTAGTATTTGTTCGAATCAGTAAAATAACAAAGTAGCTGCGTAATGGATATTCAAATACTAAAATAAACCAACAGTCCGCGATCAAAACATCCAACCCGAATTCTAAATTTTTGAACCGAAATAGAATTAGAATTCGCTTCTGAAAATCCAACCCGAGATAGAACAGACCCGACCCGAATTTCGGGTCGACCCGACCTGGAGTCAAACAATTTTTATTTTATTTTTCAGATAACCAACAACAAAATATTGAAACAAAATTCTGAAAATTTTACCTGTCGGAACAGTAACCCGATCCGGAACAGTGACCGAAAAATTGAAAATCGCACAACATCAATCCAACACATTAGAATAAAGAAAATAGCAGCAAGGCAAAGTAATACAGTACCCCGAACCGATTAGTACAATATAAAGTCAGTAGCATAGCCATAGAACCGGAAAACAGTGCCGAATCCGAGAAACACATTTGTTTTCCTTGCAAATTTCAGATAACCAATCAAAGGTAAAAAAATAAAGATAATCATTAACAATAAATCATATAAGAACCAACCTTATTTTCGGATTTAAAACAAAGATTAACATCAAACCAACCATTTCGGATTCGGATTTACCTTTAATTTTTTATGCTTTTTCTTTTCGGATTTTGACCCTTTTCTTTTTATTTTTCAGACCCGAAATCCCCCAAATAAAACGTATTTCCAGCCCCCTTTTAAAATGAAGAACACCTGCAAAGAAGAAACAAACAACCTTAAGAAGATTTCAGACCTAAAAATTCGACCCCTAAAATGAAGAACAAGAGGGGGGTTTTATAGATGGCCCCCCCCCAACGTTCACCCCCCATAACCCTTATAAAATTTAAGTTCAAATTTCAAAATAAAAAGGGGACAAAAATCTGGTTTTTGGGGTATGGGTTGCGGATTTTGGGGGGATGGGTTAGTGAGGTGACGGGTTTGGCAACTGGCGGTGTCAGGGGCAGAGGGGGGTTGGTGGTGGTGTCGGGTCGGCGGGTTTTGGGGAAGGTGATGGGTTCGGTGACTTGGGGGGCCGAAAAGGGTGTGTGTTGTTTTTTTTTGTTTTTAGGGTTAGGGGATTAAAGGGGTAAGAGGATTAAGGGGATGGCTTGGCCGATTGGGTCTTTCGGGTGGGCCGAAATGGGGAGTTTCGATTGGGCCTGGTTGGGTTTGGCCGACTGGGCCTATTTTTTGTGGAATTTGGGTTTGTTTGAGGGTTAGGGATAAAAATGAATATTGAGTGAAATAAATAAAAGGTTTATTATTAACAAGATGCTTTGCGAAAGATATAAATTATATAAATAAAATATAACGATGTGATAATAATAAAATAATATTTGCGAGATGGTTAATGCTTATTTAAAATAAAAAATGTGGTGTCGTTTTGCGAAAATAAAATAACATAAAATTTTAGGATAAAAACTATTATTAGGATATTAAAAGGCAAACGATAGTGGAAATGCGAGTAATAATAATAATAATAATAATAATAATAATAATAATAATAATAAATAATGATATTGAAAATAGATGACGATATTAGAACTTTATATATATATATATATATATATATATATATATTAAAATTGTTTTGAGGTGTCAAAAATATTTAAAATTGTAAATAAATAGGAAAAGACGGGACAAAATTGGGTGTCAACAGAGACTGTTAAGAGTCCCACATCGAAAATGGAATGGGAACATGGACTCCTTATATGGACTTGGACAATTCTCACCCTACAAGCTAGCTTTAGGAGTTGAGTTAGACCCAAAATCTATTATTTACATGGTATCAGAGTCAGACCCATTCCAATTCTTTGTTCATCGATGTTGGGGGCCCAAATTATATTGTCTACACTCCAGTTAACGATGTTTGAGCGTGCGGGGGGAGTGTTAAGAGTTTCACATCGTAAATTGAATGGAAACATGGACTCCTTATATGGACTAGGACAATCATCACCCTACAAGCTAGCTTCAGGGTTTGAATTAGGCCCAGGATCCATTCTTTACAGAGACTTAAACCAAGACTTCTACTTGTTCTGATAATGTTGAATGCGAGATGCTTTGTGCACCGGATTGCTCTTTTTTGTCCTTTAATTATGTTTTTAATTGTTAGAACTTAGAAGTCCTGCATCGATTGTGTGATGGGTAATTGGTTTGTTTATATGGTCTTGGACAATCTTCGCCTCATGTGCTAGCTTTAGATTTGAGTTAGGACCAAGCTTCATTTCTAACATGGTACCAAAGCAGATCTGTCCTATTTCTTAGTTTACCTGGTGTTGAGCGACTATATTACGTTATCACACGTTAGACGTCCCATACTAGGCTATGGCTAGAAGTCTCACCTCAGTTCCCCTTATATGATCTTGGACAATTATCACCACATGAGCTAACTTTTGGGATTGAATTAGGCCCAAGGTTCATTTCTAACATCAATATTGCCCCTCAAGTGTAGACTTCTTTTTAATGGGCCAAACACGTGAGAATATTTTGTGACAAGAGTATGGCTCCCAAACTTGAACCCGTCATTAGTATTTAAGGGATATGTCAAAGAGCTTCCTATAATTAGTCAACAATGACTAAAACACTCGTTAACCGGCAAAAACTATTGAGAGCATAATAAGGGAGTTCTCCACAATACGTATTATTGGCTTACCTGAAGGCGAACATAAATCAGTACAATTTTTTGTGAAACCAGCCAATAGGAAATTAGATAGATCGTGAGAGTATTTAGGCATCCCACATGGGTAAGAGTAATTGTATACGTCGATAAGTGAATATAAGAAGAGCCAAGCATACGACAATTGGCATCATGCATTGTTTCAATTTCTTCCCGGTGTTCCTCATATCTTCCTCGACGGTAACAACATATTTCTAAGAAATTACACTTGTGTATTTATCAGTACGTTTGGTTGAATAAAATATCATTATGCATTTTCCAACAATATGTCATTTTCTTTAACAACAAGTCCAAGAACAACTTATTCTGACCACTAAAATTGTAAATTTTCACGTTCTAGATTTAATATCAAGGAGTTTAACTTTTCAGGGTTTTAATTCAACCTTTCCTTGTAAACTGAGATTGATCAATTATCTAGACATTTCATAATTCCAACCACACTCCATCGTTGTTCCAGCACACCAAGGATATTCTAGCTTGTGACCATCTCCATTGATTTTGCATGTATAAACAACAACATATTCAGTGAAATCTCACAATGTGGGGTCTGGGAAGAGTAGAGTGTACGCAGATCTTACATCTACCTTGATAGGTAGAAAAGTTATTTCCGAAAGACCCTCAGCTCAAGACAAAGCATAAGCACAAGCAAAGCAAGAGAAACGGTCAGACTCGGATAAAAAAATTAAAGCAGTATGAAAATGATGGTAACAAAAGCGAATAAGCCATGATAAAGCATTCTGGAAAAAAAAGCAGTAACTAACGCATGTAAATAAGATAAGAAAAGTAGACGAAAGAACATACAACAGCAGAAATCAAACGACATAGGACTATAAATCAATACTACGCCTACTAGTATGATAGGCTAAGCAGGGCTACAATAATAACACTACAACTACCAGTATAAAGCGTAATTAGGACTACGCTCAACTACCTACTACCCTTCTACCCTAATCAGTATCCTCCACAACCCCCTATCTAAGGTCATGTCCTCGGTAAGTTGCACCTGCGCCATATTCCGTCTAATCACCTCTACTCAATACTTCTTCGGTCTACCTCTACCCCTCATGAACTCGTCCATAACCAACCTCTCACACCTCTGTACTGGGGAATTTGTGCCTCTCCTCTGCACATGCCCGAACTATCTCAACCTCGCTTCCCGCATCTTATCCTCCACCGAGGCCACTCCCACTCTGTCCCGGATATCATCATTTTTAATCATATCCCTCCTTGTAAGCCCACATATCCATCTCATCATCCTCATCTCCGTAACTTTCATCTTTTGGATGTGCAAAGTCTTAACTGGCTAACACTCCGCCCCATACAACATAGTCGGCCTAACCACCACCCTATAGAACTTGCCTTTAAGTTTCGGTGGCATTTTTTATCGCACAAGACTCCAGATGCGAGCCTCTATTTCATCCACCCTACACCAATATTATGTGTGACATCGTCATCAATCTCTCCATTTCCTTGAATAATAAACCTGAGATACTTGAAGCTTTCTTTCTTTAGAATGACTTGAGTACCAAGTCTCACCTCCATGCATGTCTCATGGTCGCTCTCGTTACTAAACTTACACTCCAAGTATTTTGTCTTGGTCCTACTCAACCTGAATCTTTTAGACTCCAGAGTCTGTCTTCAAACCTCTAACTTAGCGTTCACTCCGCTGCGAGTCTCATCAATCAGGACTATGTCATATGCGAATAACATACACCATGGAACTTCCCCTTGAATTTGTCGCGTTAGTCCATCCATCACCAAGGCAAAGAAGAATGGCTAAGAGTTGATCCCTGGTGCAGCCCCATCATCACTTAAAAGTGCTCCGAGTTGCCTCCTACTATCCGTACCATGTATTGGCTCCATCATACATATCCTTGATCGCCCTAGTGTATGCCACATGTACACATCTAACCTCCAAACATCTTTATAGAACCTCCCTAGGGACTTTATCGTATGCCTTCTCGAGGTCGATGAAACCCATATGTAAGTCTCTCTTCATCTCTCTATATTGCTCCACCAACTATCTAATAAGATGAATGGCTTATGTAGTCAAATGCCCCGGTATGAATCCAAACTGGTTCTCAGAAATAGACACGCCTCTTCTCACCCTCATCTCCACGACCCTTTCCTAAATTTTCATAGTGTGGCTTAGCATCTTGATACCCCTATAGTTGTTGCAACGCTGGATGTCACATTTGTTCTTGTACAAAGGAACCATTGTACTCCACCTCCATTCTTTGGGCATTCTTGCCGTCTTAAAAATGACATTAAACAACTCAGTCAACCACTCCAAACCTGCACTACATTTACTCTTCTAAAATTCAATTGGATCTCATCTGGCCCGGTTGCTCGTCCCCTGCGCATCCTGCAAACATCACCCTTAACCTCATCAACCTTATACTTCTACAATATCCAAAATCCCGGTACCTTTCGAATTGCTCCAGATCTCCCAGCACAATGTCTTTATCAGCTTCTTCGTTCAAGAGTTTATGGAAGTAAGATTGTCACCTCCGTCTAATACACTCATCCTCTACTAGTACTTTGCCGTCCTCATCCTTGATGCACCTCACTTGATCCTAGTTATGGGTCCTCCTCTCCCTCGCCTTGGCTAGTTTGTACAACTTCTTATCCCTGCCTTTTTCCTCTAATTCCACATACAGATGTTCAAAAGCTGTCATTTTCGTTGCCGTAACTATTAGTTTTGCCTCAATCCTCAACATCTTATATAATTTCCTATTTGTCCACTTCTCTACATCATTCTTGCTTTCTACCAATTTCGCATACGCCATTTTCTTTGCTTCCACCTTCTCTTGAACTTTACTATTCCACCACCAGTCCCCTCGATGCCCACCACGGCTACGCCGCGAGACCCCTAGCACTTCTCTAACTACCTCCCGAATGCAACTAGCTGTCATATCCCACATACCGGTCGCATCCCCACTACTCCCCCAAGCCCCCATGACCATAAACCTCTCCCCCATCTCCTTTGCACTAGCCATGGTCAAACTCCCCCATTTGATTCTTAACTTGTTATCCACAACCCTCATGTTCTTCTCCATCTTCATCTCCAAATCCATCATCAAAAGCTTATGTCGGGTTGTACGATACTCACTCGGAATAACCTTGCAGTCTTTACAAAGACAACGTCAACCTTTCTAAGGAGCAAAAAGTATATCCGAGTCTTAGCCACCGAACTACGGAAAGTCACCAAGTGATCCTCCTTCTTCATGAACCTCGAATTGGCTATCACCATCCCAAAAGCTTTAGCGAACTCCAAAAATGGGACGCCTCCCCCGTTCCTCTCCCCGAGGCCAAAGCCTTCATGCATGTCATCATAACCCCCGAAAGTGACACGATATGTCCATTGAAATCCCTTCTTACAAATAACTTCTCAGTGGGTGGTCTACCTCCCACCACCTCATCCAAATCCTCCCAAAAGTGTCTCTTCTCCCAGCACTAATAATGCTCATAGTGAACCCTCCAACTACCAACTTAATCACCATCATCCTGTCATTGACCCTCCTAACCTCTACTGCCTTTAGTTATATCATTCTTGGCGTTTCTGTTTTAGGTGTAAATCTTTGATTAGTTTATTAGCTTATATCCGCTTTAGTGGCTTTAGTGACTGATGGTAAACTAGGTCATGTTCTCGGTCGGGGACGGGGGCGAGGGTTAGGGGGTAAGTATGTTTTTACTTTTTTGGGAAATCTTTTTTCTGCCAAACAGATTTTTGTGGACTTTCTTCCAACAAATAGAAATCAAGTGATCTTCTCAATGAGCTCAATTTTCACCTTAGGTAATTTTATCTCATACTTTGTGGCCCTTTATGCAAACGGATTTCAAAATCCTGGTCACATAAATAATCGTACTTAGGGACTCGGATGTAGGGATTGAAACAAATGACAAGGACGACACAAAGGCATAGTGGAAGATAGCAACGGATGATAACCCAAAAAGTATATATAAGAGTAGGATTACGAGTACAACGAATACCTTCTCAAATGCATCCTTGGGATATTTGGAGGAGATAAGTCCACACTCAATGAAGGATTTGGTACAGAGACAATCATCACGCAAGTTGACAGATAAATGATCTGATGTGGGATGACTCAATCCAGACGTGAATTATCCGAACACGGCACGTACAGAGGCAGAAGGAGGAGGTCTGAAATAAAGTTGATTTTCAGAAAGCAAGTAACATTAGTTGACATAAGGTATCGACGAAAATCAGATGAATAAAATGGCATCCCTTTTGAACTCATGAATAATCAAGAAATACACGCTTGAGAACAAGAGGGGATAACTTATTACTCCGGGGAGTCAAGTTACGAGCAAATAGAGGGGTACCAAATCGCAATGAGGAAGAGAAAATAGAGGTCAATGTGGGAATAAGATAAGAGTAACATAATCTTACATATTAGAGGAAGATATACAATTAATCAAATGCATGCAATGAGAATTACACCCAGCCCACCACCACTCTCCCCCCCCCCCCAAAAAAAATTACGGAGGGATATATGAAAGAAACAATCCCCTTGATTATTTTCATTAATTTAAAGGCTATATATACAAGTTACATATTTCCATAATAGGAAATCTTATTCCTATTCTACTTCTAAATCATTATTCTACCATAATTCTAACTATGCAATTATGGTAAGTGTATAACACTAATTAAGGTAACCTTTACATTACAATATACGACAAATATATATACCATATATACAATATCCTATTGTCACTTGGATCTGCAGAACTGGCCGAGAGGCCCACTGCCTAGGCCCAATTCTGCTGGAACAAATCTGCTGGACTGGTCGAGAGCCCACTGCCGAGGCCCACTACTTCTCATTGCTGCCCAGTCCACTGCTTTGTATACATGTGATATACTGTTGTATATTCAGTGTATATCACATGTATATGACCTCTGTTTAACACACACCCGCAGTCATAGTGGGCGGTCTTCGAACCCTGAGACTGTCCGTAAAGTCTTCAAAGAGAAGCGCTGGTAGACCCTTTGTAAAGATGTCTGCAATTTGATAACGAGACGGGACATGGCATACGCGAACGTGACCCTTTGCAACCTTCTCACGGACAAAGTGAATGTCCATTTCGATATGCTTGGTGCGTTGGTGTTGAACTGGGTTACCTGAAAGGTAGATGGCACTAATGTTATCGCAATATACCAAGGTTGCCTTCTGAATGGGACAATGAAGCTCCAAAAGAAAATTATGTAGCCAACATGATTCGGAGACCATATTCGCCACCCCTCGATATTCTGCCTCTACACTTGAGCGCGATAGCGTTGCCTGACGCTTTGCCGACCAGGAGACCAAGTTGTTGCCAAGGAACATACAGTAGCCAGAAGTCGACCATCTGGTATCGGGACAACCACCCCAATCAGCATCCGTGTAAGAGACAAGTGTGGATGTAGATGAAGGATACAAGTGCAACCCATAGTCTAGTGTCCCCTGAATATACCGAATGATGCGTTTAATTGCATTCGTGTGCTCAACCCTGGGATCATGCATGAATAAACACACCTGCTGAACCGCATACGTAATATCCGGTCTAGTAAAGGTAAGATACTGGAAGGCCCCTGCCAGACTGCGATAGCGGGTCGGGTCCTCGTATGGTGCACCTGCTGCGGCACTTAGCTTTGGGTTTGCATCAACTGGCGTGGAAGTGGACTTACATGATGACATCTCAGCCTTCTCTATGATCTCAGCAGCATACTTTCGTTGAGACAAAAATAAGCCACCTGAATGACGCTTGACGGCAATTCCCAAAAAATAACTCAAAGGCCCTAAGTCTTTCATAGCAAACTCAGAACTGAGCATGGTCATGATAGATTGGCACAAGGCATCGGAAGAGGCGGTCAAGATGATATCATCCACATACAACAAAATGTAGGCCAATGACGAACCACGGCGGTAGATGAACAAGGCATTATCTGACCTGCTGTGAGTGAACCCCATAGTCGAAACAAAGTCAGCAAATCGTGTATACCAGGTCCGTGGAGACTGCTTAAGCCCATATAATGACTTCTTCAACAAACAGACATGATGAGGGCGGTTGGGATCCCTGAAACCCAACGGCTGATGCATATAGACTGTTTCCTTGAGATCACCATGTAGAAAAGCATTCTTGACATCCAACTGATGAATTGGCCAAGTCTTTGAAAGAGCCAAGCTAAGCACAGTGTGAATGGTAGCCGGTTTGACCACCGGACTAAACGTCTCACCACAATCAATTCCAACCTGCTGAGTCTTACCATCACCAACAAGTCGCGCCTTATGTCGAGCAAAGGACCCATCTGAATTCTTCTTATGAGCAAAAATCCACATAGACCTGATAACATTAATACCATATGGATGGGGCACCAACTCCCACGTCTTATTATCAATAAGAGCATTATATTCATCAGTAATAGCAATTTTCCAATTAGGGTCATTTAATGCGGACACAGGATTGCGGGGCAAGGGGGATTTAGAGACATCAGAATGTAAATTAAAATGTCTTTTGGGTGTAAATATGCCCCCGCTGACTACGAGTGACTGGTCTATGACTCGAGGAGGAAGTGAGGGAATTTTGGGAATTTTCTGGGGTCGGGACAGACGGGCCAGCAGGCACAAATCGGTAAATTATGGTGTCATCTAGATCAGTTCCTGAATTGGGCTGGACAGGCCCAATTGCAGGGACTGTTCCAGAAACTGCAACTGCTGCAGCTGCCGGGACTGTGGGACAAGCGGGCAGTGGGCCCGCTGGAGGATTTTGGGTGCGGGATATGTCCGAAAAATTCCGAATAATATACGGGGATATTTGGTCATCCAAAAAATTATACGACCTAGGCTCGGGAGTATGAACTTTGATAAAAGGGAATTGGGTTTCATCAAAAATGACATGACGATTAATTATGATTTTCTTGGAGGATAAATCAAAACACTTATAACCACGATGATTCGACGGATAACCCAAAAATACACACGGGGTAGACCGAGCCTGAAGTTTGTTAATTGTGGTGGATGGGAATAATGGATAACACAAGCACCCAAAAATCCGAAGATGAGAATCAGAAGGGTTCTTATTATATAGGATTTTTAGGAGGGAAGAATATGTCAGACATTTAGAAGGAATTATGTTAAGAAGATATGTGGCCATTTGTAGAGCATGATGCCAAAAATATGGAGGTATGGAGGCATGGATTAAGAGAGTTCGGACAATGTTATTTATGGAACGAATTTTACGTTCAGCTTTCCCATTTTGTGAAGACGTATGAGGACACGAAAAATGAAAATTTATCCCATTATTAGCACAAAATTCCCGAAACTCCATATTGTCATACTCTTTCCCATTATCACATTGAATATTTTTATTTCTCTTTCGAATTGAGTACGAATGAACGCTCTAAATTTGATGAAGACGGAAAACACTTGTGATTTAGTCGCAATTGGAAACGTCCACAAAAATCTAGAATAATCATCTAAAAAGAGAACATAATAGCGATGACCCAATGAACTAAGAACAGGAGATGTCCATAAGTCGCTATGAATAATGTCAAATGGCATAGAAGTATGAGAATTGGAGTCTACAAATGGCAACTTAACAATTTTTCCTAATGAACAAGACTGACAAATTGGAGTACGACTCGTACCCTTACAAGAAATAAAGTTATTTTTATCTAAAACTGATAAAATAGAAGATCCCGGATGACCCAGGCGAACATGCTACATAGAAGGAGAGATGGTGCAAAGGCGATGGCAAATTTGGACTCGATGGATGGCAAACCGGGCATGATAGGATACTGAGATCCCCTACTATCACACCTCATGAGATGACTCCCGTCTTGAAATCCTTCACAGAGAAACCGAAAGGATCAAATTCAATGAAAGCAGAATTGTCATTTGTGAATTTTCGGACAGACACTAAATTTTTAATCAATTTAGGAGCATGTAAAGTATTTTTCAAGAGGAGTGGTGGATTGGGGGGAGACAACGTTTTCTGACCATACCCTAGAATTGGAATAGAACTGGCATTACCAACAATTATCCCCGAGGGGTGCTCAAATTGGAATAAGATGAGAGAGTACCTGATTCGGAAGTCATGTGAGTAGTGGTACCGGTGTCCATATGCCAATTTGGGTCCGGTTGAGATAACCCCAGTGTGTGCATTGCGGCCTCGATATCGGTTTGAGTGGGGCATGCTGCATGATGGGCTTGCAGAGGTCGGGGCCCAAGAACTCCTGTCTATAGTGTAGCTAGGTCATAGCTGCTGTTGCTACCCATTGCTAGGCCATCGGCGATGGCCGCCGCTTCCGGGTATTGGGCATGGGTGTTGGCGCCCATTTGGCCGAAGCTTCTTCTTTGGATGGTACGGGTTCCACTGCCATGGGCCCCATTTCTTTGGGCCAGGGTGGTGGGACACCGTACCACTGGATGGGACTCATTGCACCTTGTTGACCACTGTAACCGCCGCGTTTGCCCCCGCGATTTTTGTTATTATTTTTGCGATTATTCTTGCCGCCACCATTATTATGGTTTTGGCCCGAATTATTCACAAAACCCGAAGAACTAGGAGAGGATCCCACCATGACGACTGGGCTTGCTCTGGTAGCCGCCTTTTTGGCCAAACCGGTTTCTTCCAACGTAAGCATGGAGCGGGCTTGATAGAAGTCGGGAAGAGGGTTGCTTTGGCGAAGGAGAGTTCCAACACCATTATAGGCCTCTGAAAGACCGGCAACCAACTGTAGAACTAGATGATTATTTGTTATTGGTGCGCCAACATTACGAAGTTGATCTGCCAACTCCTTCAGTTTCTTGCAATATGCAGAAACGTTCGGAAATTCATCCATTCGAACGAGAGAGAATTCCTGCTCGAGTGTGACGACACGTGAATGTTGGTTGTCTTGGAATATGTCACACAATCTATTCCATGCAGCCATAGCCATGGTATCCGGCTCAATAATCGTCTGTAGAAAGTCCACTGAAATAGTGGCGTAGATCCACCGGAGAACGGTAGCATCAAGTGTAATTCATAACTCAGGATCCTCCGCAGGAAGGGGTCTAGCGGGAGGAATGATGTGATGAAGAACTTGATAAGAGATAACGTGAATTTTAAACAACTCCGCCCACGTCGCATATTGGACGTTTTCCATCTCAAGGACAATAGGGATACTGCTCTTGATATTGGACACCGTGAGGGCAGGGTGATAATTGTTCTTAGACATAATGGAAGAACAAAGAAGAAAGGGAAATTTAAGGGAGGTGATTTTGAGAGCGGAAGACGAATTTTGGAAGAGAAAACCCGAGGGGGGGGGTGTCTCGGCCAAAGGGAGGACAAAAGTTGAGAGAAAAACTTTTGTTTAGACCTAGTCTCTTGATACCATGAAAGAAATAATCCCCTTGATTATTTTCATTAATTGAAAGGCTATATATACAAGTTACATATTTCCATAATAGGAAAATCCTATTCCTATTCTACTTCTAAATCATTATTCTACCATAATTCTAACTATACAATTATGGTAAGTGTATAACACTAATTACGGTAACCTTTACATTACAATATACTACAAATATATAAACCATAGATACAATATCCTATTGTCACTTGGATCTGCAGAACTGGCCGAGAGGCCCACTGCCTAGGCCCAATTCTGCTGGAACAAATCTGTTGGACTGGCCGAGAGCCCACTGCCGAGGCCCACTGCTTCCCACTGCTGCCCAGTCCACTACTTTGTATACATGTGATAAATTGATGTATATTCAGTGTATATCACATGTATATGACCTCTGTTTAACAATATACAATTGTATAAGTAGAGCACAAGCCCTCTCAGTAAGATGTATATTCTTCCTCAGTCATAGAGGTTTAAGGACATGACTTCTGATAAATAATCCGACAAGAGTTCATAAACTACTGAATTCTAGAACACAATTATTCTGACGCATTATTACAATATATATTGCAAATGGAAACCCAAACTAATTTTGTATTTCAGCATAAAAGGTTTGCAAAGAGAGAAACTCAGAACGAACTTTCGCTAAGAAACACCAATTACATCTTGAAAATTTTATTAATGAAGCTGACAAGCAACGGAAGTCCAAAGTGGTATTAGCTCGAGTCGGACCCCAGACATCTAGTGGACTAAAGATAAAGGAGAATTTGGTAAATTATTAGGACAAGAAGAAAAGAATAGATATGCTTGATAAGTGGATTTTATCACCAGAAATATGATCGGAATCTCCAAGTCAATGATCCGAGGTCCAGGATCAAAGGATAGGACTGAGACACTAGCAACAAAATTACAATTATGGTCCTACGATAAATTTACAGAAGAAAGAAAGCAATATCCCTAATAGTTCCAGCTCTAAGTTTTGCTTTCAAAAGCTGTAAAAGAAAGGGTGTCAGAGCTAACTTTGTCACCTTCTGACACAACAAATTGCTGCTTCAGAAACTAACGATTGTTCTCATGCCTACTCTATCAGAGTTGGAAACAGTGAAGGAGGGACAACAGCAAAACAAATTTTACTATATTATACTCCATCCTTACTGAAGGACAAGGTTCACCCCTCAATCTATGGCCATTTCAATCGCCTCCCAGGCACCAGCCCCAAGTCTTCTTGAAGTCCTGGATTCAAGCGTCTTCGGATCATTTGAGTGGTTCAGGGTTATCTGTTCAATTTGCTCCATTCCTGCTATCTGTTTGGGCTTCCTCAAAGAGGGTGAAACATCCCTGTGTGTCAAAATATTTTGCTCCTTTCGCTCATCAGCCTTATCAGGTTCATATCTATCAAAGTCCAATCCATCTTCAAGGACATTTTCATTCATTTGGTCAATGACTCCGGTCACTCCACCTATCATTTTCCGAGAGATTTGCCTCAACACCTCCACCACGGTCAACATTAGCAGAGTGCGTCCTTTTTACTGCCTCAAAGGATTTAACTACTCGCGCATATTTCTGCAAAGGCCGAGGCTGCCTATTAGACCATGAAAGATGTATCGGCTCTCCACATATGTACTTTCCTCGAAGTGTTTTTAGAGCTTTCTCATCATCTCTAGGATAGTCATAAACTACAAATCCAAATTTGTCTTTCACGCGAACATTACAATGTCCGAATCTCCGGAAAACACGTTCAAGCTCATCTCTATGAACGCAAGATGATAGGTTACCGAGGTGCAAAGACATCAGTACCATAATACGGATTACTGAAGTCAAGGAATAGCAGTTTAGGAATGACTTTTGCGAATATATCTGCATACCGATAAGAAGAGGGCACATGCAATACCTTGACATGACCGAGTGAAACCTTCTCACGAACAAAGTGGATGTCCATCTCAATATGTTTGATTCGCTGATGCTGAACCGGATTATGAGATAGATAGATGGCGGATATGTTATCATAATAAACCAAAGACGCCTTACGCAACGGACATTGAAACTCCAAAAAAGGTTTCAGAGCCAACAACTCTTAACAACAGCATTAGCAACACCTCTGTACTCTGCTTCTGCACTCGAATGGGATAATGTGGTCTATCTCTTGGCAAACCAAGAAATGAGATTATCCCCCAAGAATACACAATATCCTGAGGTGGATCGTCGCGTGTCCGGACAACCTGCCCAATCAGCATCCGTATATGATAACAGTCTGGTCGGTGCTAAGGGGTATAGATGCAATCCATAATCCAATGTGCCCTTAACATATCGAATGATACGCTTAAGGGTAGTAAAGTGAGGCTCTCTTGGGGCATGCATAAATAAGCATACATGCTGAACAACATAAGCAACGTCAGGCCTGGTGAAATTAAGATATTGTAGTGCACCTGCGAGACTCCTGTAAATGGTAGGATCAGACACTGGGTGACCATCAAAGGTACTAAGCTATCGGAGTGGACATTATCTTGCAGTGTGCCATTTTAGTCATGTATACTATCTCCTCTGCATACTTATGCTGACACAAAAATATAGAATCTGCAGAACGAGTCACTGATATCCCCAAAAAGTAGCTCAATTTCCCAAGTCAGTCATAGCAAATTCGGTTTTGAGCAATGTAATAATCTCATTTTTCAACAAATTAGACGAGGCAGTAAGCACAATGTCATCCACATATAACAATAAATAAGCAATGATACTACCTCGATGAAAAATAAATAAAGAAGTATCACACTTGCTGCAGATGAACCCAATCTGCATAATGTACTATGCAAAGCGATCATACCACGCTCGAGGGGCCTGTTTCAAACCATAAAGTGACTTACGAAGACAACATACATACTGAGGGGCTGTAGGATGGACAAAACCAAACGGCTAATGCATATAAACAATTTCTTTCATATCACTATGTAAAAATGTATTTTTGATATCAAGTTGATGAATTGGCCACTTCTTACCCATAGCAATGCTCAGAACTGTACGAATGGTAGCCGGTTTAACAACCGGACTAAACGTCTCACCACAATCAATACCCTCTTGTTGATTAGTGCCATTAGCCACAAGTCTCGCTTTGTACCTCTCTAGATCACCATTGTCTCTGTATTTGTGACGAAAAAGCCACATGCATCGGATCACATTCACCCCCTCCGGTCGAAGAACCAAATCCTAAGTGTGTTGTTTTGTTAAAGCATTAAATTCCCCATACATGGTCGTATCTCAATTAGGGTCTAGTTTGGCTAATCTTGGGTTTTTGGAAATTAGGGAAATGGTTTGGGTGTACAGGTTAAAGTGGACTTTGAGTTTGAAAATCTCGTGTTGGGCACAGGTTTCCATGCGGTGAGTGGGGCAGGGGTACTGTTAGTATTTGGGTATGAGGCTGGGATTTGTTTACTGTTCGACGGGGTTGAGTGCTGGTTACTGGGGTCGACGGGTTGGGGTGTTGGTAATGGGGATTTGGGGTTTGACATCTGGTGTGGTGGCAGCGGCGATCGGGTTGGGTCGATTCCATTTAGGTTATGGACGGTGGGGTAAGACGTCGGTGGTAGGGTGGGGCTGGGACGTTGGTTAGGTGGTGTGAGTATGTCGATCTGGGTACTAATGAGATTATATATGGATGATAGTAGCACCGATGACGGTTTTGGCGTCGTGTAGGTAATCTGGTCGGGGTCGGGGTTACTGTGACAATGGTGGTGGGTTGGGTGATTGGAATATCGGGAATAGGTGGTGGTGATATTGGGTTTACCGGTGGAGACAGACGGTGGGTGTGAGATGGGAGAATCGGTGGAAGTGGGGCCGCTAACCGTCTGTCGATGGTGGGAATGGTAGTCGGTGGTGGTTGTGACAGTGCAGATGGGCTGCCGGTAGTGGCATATGGTGTCTGACCAGTGGGATTGGCGACAGACGGTGGCTGACTATTGGAGTTGGTGCCAGATGGTGGCTGAACATTGTCGGATATTGCCGGATAGTATGATGGACAAGCGATGATGTATCCGAATCATCAAGAAATTGATAATCATTGACTTGGAATTTTTGAATGTTGTTGAATGGGAAAACGTATTCAACAAAGGTAATGTGGCGTGAGATTATAATTTTGTCAGTGGATAGTTCATAGCACAAATACCCCCTTATGGTTTGACGGAAAACTAGGCATGCACATAGAGTGGAATGAGGTGCTAGTTTGTGGGGGGCCGTGGATGTCATATTTGGGTAACACAAACAACCGAAAATTCGAAGGTGATCATAGCTAGGGATCCGACGGTAGATAATTTCGGTGGGTGTTTTATTGTGAATCGCACGGGGGTAGGTAAGATGTTAAGAATATGTTCCACCATTTTTAATGCATATACCCAAAACGTCTGGGGGAAAGACGCATGAAACAAAAGGGCACAGACCATGTTATTAATAGTACAGAGAATTCTTTCGGCTTTACCATTTTTAGGGGAGGTATATAGGCACGAGAAACGAAAAACTATGTCATTAGCCGCACAGAAATTATGAAACATAGAGTTATTGAATTCACGACCATTATCACAGTAAAATGATTTGTTATCTTTCTCAAATTGCTTTTTGACCATTGTACGAAATTCAACAAATTTGGAGAATACATGACATTTGAGTTTAAGCGGATAGACCCAAAGAAAGTGAGAGAAATCATCCAGAAACATCAAATAGTAATTATGACCTAGGTCGCTAGTGATAGGAGAAGTCCATACATCGGCATGAATAATATCGAATGGAGAGAAAGTAATACTAAGAGAAGACGTAAATGGTAGTCGGACATGTTTCCCTACGTAACATGAGGAGCAATGGTGGGGAAGTTTCTCTTTAAAAACAGTGAATTAAATTTCCGTTTCGGAGAGAATAAAAAACATGAGCACCCGAATGACCAAGTCTATTGTGCAATGTTGATGAAGATATTGTTGCGAGAGTAATGGGAGGAGTGGTGAGGGAACCTAGAGAGGTGGGAGATGTAGTGCTGACATCGGATGTGGGTAGGAAAGGATAGAGGTCCCCCTCACTATTGCAGTGTGTCAGAAGATTCCCGGTACGGAGGTTCATTACGAAAAACCCGAATGGGTCAAAATTAATTGAGACAAAAATTTTGGTGGTGAATTTTCTAACAGAGATTAGGTTTTTGATGATTTCGGGGCATAAAAGACATTTTTAAGATAGAAGTGGGGATGCGGTGGTGGTGTAAAGGTGTGGCCAAATCCTTGAATTGGAATGCGATGACCATTACCGACCATAATAGATTGTGGATTTTGTAACTTGCGCAGTTGAGGAAGATTACCAGAATTGTTGGTGAGATGAGACGTGACACCCGTGTCCATATACCACGCATTATCAGGTTGTTGATTGGGCAAAGTGCCAAAAATCTAACCCAAATTGGCTTGGGTTGGGCCTGGGACGGACGGATGGGCCCCAGGATGTTGGGTCTGTCGGCTGTGGCCTGGTGGTGTCGGTCCCAGGATGTTGACGATGCTAGGCTACATGCCACTGGGCTTGACAACCGAGGCCTGTCTGTAAGGTTCCCAGCTCGCTGGGCCACAATTGGCTGCAGGGACATGGGTCGGATAAAGTTGGCCTTGCTTGTGGCCCGTCGGTTGGGCCTGTGATAGGTTGTTGGGTTGCTGAAGGGGCCGTTGGGTCTGGGACGCAGCTTGCAGCCCAGTCCCCTATTGTGCTTTTGCCGCTGCCCGTAAAACCGCCGTGATTATTCCGCCATGAATGCTTGCCGAAAAAAATTATGTTGGGGTTCGGGGCGTATATTTGGAGTGTATGTAAGGCAGTAGTAACCGTATACTCAATGTATATCGGTTTGTTGTAGAGATAAGGGGGCTAGTGAGACTGTATATTTACTGTATATCGGTGTATACCAGTGGTATACGGTCGAATTTCGGCGCCGAAAAAAGAAGAAGGGCGACCAATTGAGGGCATTAGAGTAGGGAGGAAGTTTTGGCCTCTGATACCATGTAGGATTGTATTAATTTTCCTTGGGGAGCCTTTTTCATTAATACAAAATATATATAGGGTATACAATGTGGAATCTTTGTACAATAGAGATCCTATATTTACCATAATTACATAAGACTAAATATGTCTAAATAATATTGTACATATTCTAAGACTTTTTATAATGTTGCCAAAAGCTTGTATCCACCAATTTAATTATAGCATTAACTTGGGATAGTGTTTTAGGACGAAATACTATGGATTGCCACCAAACAATAAAAAGTTACATAAGACAAAAACAAAATATACAAAATCTACAGAGAGCACAACCACTCTTTCAATGTCAAACTAAACAAGTTACAAAAGCTAAGCATTTACTGATTTACAAGCACAGAAGAACCTCAAAGACACTGAATGAAATTACGGGGTGTAACAACTTGGCCCGACCAACAGAGCAATCCTATACCTAGCCAGGGCATGAGACATAAACATGGCATGAAAGGATCCAATCTGCAATCTGAAGGTATCGTCCTCTGGCAGAGCAAACCTTATCCTACGGTGGAATAAGTAGTTTCAGACTATTTGAGCATTCTCAGTAAATTACGCAACTCCCAAAATATGTACTTGAAAATAGTGGCTTGTAAGCCCATGAGTTTTATGAAAGCAACTTGTAAAGCATGGTTTGAAATTATAATTTAGCATATGAAATAAATATATCATATAACTTGTATAAATCATGAAAACATGTATAATTTCATGGACTGGGTAACATTGATCATAACTTGTAATTTAGGAACTCATGGAATTCAAGCATGTGTTCATGAATTACGAACAAGTTCATGACAATCATACTGACATATCATGAATACAATAACGAACCATAATAGAGGCATGATATATATATATATATAGTATTACAATAATTAGGGTTATCATGATAATAGAGTTAAAGACCTAAGTTATGAAATTTTCATGATTTCAAATAAACGAGGCATGGGGAAGAACATAGATATTCCGACATGTGGATAGAAGCTCTACATACCTAATTGCTCCAATACTTATATTAAAGGCCTGAACTTGGAAGAAGGAATCCAAAACTTGCACCTTAATTCCGTGAGTTGGGTTTTCTTGAAACCTTAGGTTAGAACCAATGAATTCTACTTAGAAATTACACTTAATTAGAAATCGCGTGAAAATACATGAAAAGGACTTACCTTGAGTTATGGGGATGATAGGAGAAGAGAATTTCATTATAGGACTTGGGGAAATAAGAAAACTAATTTTGAAACTAAGTACGTGTATTTATATTGTTCCAGTGGTCGGAGGTTTTACGACCGATATTGACGGTCCGTCAAAATTTTTACGATCTGAGTCTAGACCGTCAAACATTATACGGTCCGTATAATCGGACCGTCTTGAAAATTACAAATTTCCAGTGATATGTAAGAGCTGAGGGACTGAGACGGTAAAAAAGAACGAATCGTAACTTTTTATACGGTTCATAAAATCTATTGGGTTCAAAAACGAAATTGATGATTCATTTCGACGGATCGTAACAAATTCTACGGTCCGTATAATCCAGGCATAAAATCTGATCTACAGAACTGAAACTGGTTTTTCAACTTAACCTCCCCGTTTTGATTTTCTAAACTCTTGGATCATAAACATGGCTTAATTTTATGGTACGAGGTGTTATAATTGTATTATGTATTAAAACTAAAGTTCGGTAAATATATTTTATTTTTTATATTATTATTTCTTTTAAATGATATAAATAAATATTATCAATGTCAAAATAAATTTAAATGAACAGAAAGGGAAAGAAAAGTAAAAAGAGGTGTGGAGCACTCAATTTAGTGTCTAAAAAAATTATTAAGAACAGTAATAAAGGCTCAAACTCATTTTTTGAATGGTAAGTATAATTAATTTTCAGAACAACACTAAGAAGGTATTGCTTATTTTGAAAAGAAGAGAAGAAAGAAAATAACAACAACAACATATCCAGTGTAATCTTACAAGTGGGGTCTAAGAAGAATAAGATGTACACATACCTTATCTATAAATTTGTGAGATAGAGGGATTGTTTTTTATAGACCCTCGGCTCAAAAGAAACAAGAGAAGAAAGAAAAGTAAAAAAGAGACACTGGAGCATACTGTCTAATCTAATATAAAATGACCTTATTTAGATTAAATTTATATTAAAGTAAAGTTAAAAGTATACCGGCCTCTTTGAAAAGCCACCCATATAATTGAAATTCAATGTAATTACACAGTTTGACCTGTTTGTTAGGTTAAGTAATTACATGATCAAAATGTAATTTGGTATAATAGAGATAGTAATCCATCTTTAGGCAAACCTTTGTTGTACCAGTCAAGGAGAAAGATCTGTGATTAATTTTATACTAACATTATCAAAAATCATAAAGTGCAAAATAGAATTTTGAGGTTATTAGGCTCTTAATTGGCATGATCTCAAGTATCTTAGTTGCATAAAAGAATCATAAGCATCTAGGAGTTGTGAAATGCACAACTTATTTTGAACCCTTGATTCAATTTTCAGTCATCACAAAGTTGAGAAACTTGTTTAAACCTTTGACAACTAGTAGAATTGAGAATGACAAAATTGGATAACCTTGTTTGAGGCCTTTTTCAGTAGAGAAAAAATCGCATGAAGAGTCATTAATGAGAAACGAGAATTTAATATTACTGATACAATATCATATTCAATTTTGTCTTTTTTAATCAAAGTTAAATTCTTAAGCACATTGATTAAGTGACCCTAGTTATAAACTTAATTATTAGTCATTTCATCACTGTAATTTCTTCTACATTATGTTAAGCTTGTACTGTTACACTATATTTGACAATAACATAATTCTAAATGCATTTTAAATATAACAAATACATAATTTAATTAAATGAAGGTTAAACATATTTCTTCTACATCACAAGGATCAAATCATAATGTACCTTCAATTTAAGGACCAAAAAACTATTATTACCTAACAACAACAATAACAAACATAGTGTAATTCCAGAAGTGGAGTGTGAGGAGAGTAGAATGTAGCAAACTTTACCCTACCTTTATGGGGTAGAAGTTGTTTCCGATATACCCTCGGCTTAAAAATGTGTTTCTCAAAACAGATTTGAAAGAAAAAATATCAACAACAAAATAGATAAACGAAGCAAAAGAAGCTAACACATGTAGTAATAAAAAATGAAAAACACTATAAAATGATGTGGTACATTGGATGGAGCTTCTCCCTCCTTTATTAGAGATCTCGAGTTTAAATGAATTTTTTTTAGTAGGGGCGCTTTTCCTGAACGGGTCTTACGCGACGAGAATCTGGATATAGTTGGAATCTAATGTGAGTACCAAATCTGTTGTAAGGACCACTTCCCCCGAATGAGTCTTACGTGCCCGAATCTAAATATAATTGAATTTTAATGTGGTTATTGAACAACGAGTGAAAAATAAAAAAAATTGAAAAATGATATTATCCATTTTTTAAAAAAATTATTGTGAGATCTTTTGTGCAAACTGCATTTTCCTACCCACTATCAATCATATATCTATTTATTTATTTATCCCCTCTTTTTTCTTTTGGCCCCTCTGTTCCTTTCTGCCTCTCTTCCGCCCTCCATTAGATTTTCCCTAAGATTCTCTCTTTTTAACTATTTTTTTTTGCTCTTCTTCGATCAAATCGATATTTGTACAAACCCCAAATAATCATCAAGAAGTATATCAATCAGCTATGACGCTTGGGTCAGGAGGATCTAGTGTTGTTGGTGAGCCAATTTTTCTGAACCCCTTTTCGTTTTTTTTCTTTAAAGATTTGATATTTGTAATATTTTCTTTAAATATTTTATATTTGTTATGCAATTCTTGATTTTTCCTTCGAATCTGATTATCTAGTGTTGTTGGTGAACCAATTTTCTTGAAATCCCTATAACCCCTTTTGTTATTTCTTTAAAGATTTGATCTTTGTTATGCTGTTCTTAATATTTGCTTCTAATCTTGTTCTGGGTCGTTTTGTTTTTCTTGTTTTATGCATGTTTTGTAATTGATGTGTTATTTGGCTTGTGGGTGTTTAATGTCTCAGTTCTTGCTGATTAGTGCTTTTCATTCAGTTATTTTCGGAAACAGCCTCTAGCCTCTCTACCCCACAAGGGTAGATGTGGGTTAAGGTCTGCGTACATCCTACTCTCCCCAAACCCCAATTGTGTGATTACACTGGGTATGTTGTTGTATTCAGTTATTATCTAGTGTTGTAAGTAAGACAATATTTCTTGAAACCCCCATAACCCCTTTTTTGTTTTTTGTTTAAAGTTTTGATCTTTGTTATGTAATTCTTGATTTTTTCTTCAAATCTGGTTGTGGGTCATTTTAATTTTCTTGTTTTATGCATGTTTTATGTTTGACGTGTTCTCTGGCTAGTTGGTTTTTAATGTTGTCTCAGTTCTTGCTGATTAGTACTGTTCGTTCAGTTGTTATCTGGGATTTTTCTCATTTATATTTATATATAAATTAAAGAATTTCCTGATCAATTGATTGGATTGGTTAGGAAGTAGTTTTGCTGTTATTCAAATTTGCTTCAGTTCAATTATTTTGCAAATTTGACATTAATTTTATATTCTTCTTAATTTTCCCTTCAAATCTGGTTCTGGGTAGTCTTAAAACTCTTCTTTAATGCATGTTGTGGGTACTTAATGTCTTAGTTTTTGCTGATTGGGAACTTATTATCTGGGAGTTTTTGTCATTTATTTATATTGATGAACTATCTGATCATTTGATTTGGATTAGCTAGGAAGTAGTCCTGGTTGTAGATTCTTTCTGGGTGTTGCTCTTATTCAAATTTGCTGCAGTTCAATTATTTTGCAAATTTGACATTACTTTTGTCATTTTCCCTTCAAATCTGGTTCTGGGTCGTTTTGTTTCGCTTCTTTTATGCATGTTTTGTCTTTGATGTGTTCTTTGGCTTGTGGGTATCTCAGTTCTTACTGATTAGAATTTTTAATTCAGTTATTATATATTGATGAACTTGCTGATCAATTGATTTGGATTAGCTAAGTAGTCTTAGTTGTGGGTTATTTTTGCATTTTGCTGTTATTCAAGAATTTGCTTCAGTTCAATTATTTTGCAAATTTGACATTAATTTTATCATTTTCCCTTCAAATCTGCTTCTGGGTCGTTTTGTTTTTCTTCTTTTATGCATTTTGTCTTGTGGGTATTTGATGTCTCAGTTTTTGCTGATTGGGACTTATTATGCAGTTATTATGTGGGATTTTTTGTCATTTATTTATCTGCGGTGGATGTGTGGGCATACTAGGAGAGATAGGATTAGAAATGAAGATATTCCGGACAAGGTCGGAGTGGCCTCGATGGAAGACAAGATGCGGGAAGCTAGGCTTGGGTGGTTTGGGCATGTGAAGAAGAGATGTGCGGATGCCCCCGTGCGGAGGCGTGAGAGATTGGCTATGGATGGCTTCAGTAGAGGTAGAGGCAGACTGAAGAAGTATTGGGGAGAGGTGATTAGACAGGACATGTCGCGGTTATAGCTAACCGAGGATATGACCTTAAATAGGAGGTTGTGGAGGACACGGATTACTTCATATCATTATCAAGGTTTTTGTCGAGTGTCTCTATTTGTTGTCATGTCTTGGTTGTAGTTGTTAGAATTTCTGGTCAATATACCGCAACTTGCCAAGTTGCGGATTGATTGCTCTTTGGCGAAATACGGCACAAACGTTTCTGTTCTGCCTTTTCTCTTTGTCATGGGACTGTGAGTTAGAACTATGCTCAATTTAACCTCAGCTTGGCAATGATGATGATGAGGATATGTGCTTCATATATGGACCCTCAATAATTGCACTGACCACTTTGTCCCTTTTGCTGCTTTGTGGTGGGCACTATGCCTCAATCCCAAGCTAGTTACAGTTGACTATATGAATCCTCACTATCCATGTCAAACCAATAATCATAATTTAGTTCAAAACCAGAAGTTTTCTACATTGCTACTGGCATATAAAACTCTAACAAGATTAAAAGACTCCCGGTAAACAGAGGGCCTAAAGTAAGCATATCACTGACTGTCTGATATGCTAACACGTTTAGTTAGATATCATTTCATGTGGGAATGGGTTCTTACCTTAATTCTATGCATCTGGATCTTTTTACTATAACCTTTTTACTTTGGAGTAAAATGTGTAACCATGTCATCATTCTTGTTCCCATTTAGACTGTACAATCTAGTTCGTAGTTTGAAGCCTTTACGCAGTTCTGTACTGTTTTTATTTTTGAAGATTTCACCAACCAAAATTTCAATTTCCTTGCAGTCCCTCGCAATTTCAGATTACTGGAGGAACTTGAACGTGGGGAAAAGGGTATTGGAGATGGGACAGTGAGCTATGGTATGGATGATGGAGATGACATTTATATGCGTTCTTGGACTGGCACCATTATTGGTCCTCACAATGTACACATTCTTTTCTCTTTTTTACTTCCTACCATCTCTTTCTTTGGATATAACGAATACATGAAATTCTACTCCTAGAAATTGATTCTACTATTCAATCATTCTTTAGTATGTCCCTAAATCATAAATGCCACTTAGAACCCGTTTGGCCAAGCTTCTAAAAGCAAGCTTATTTTGAAAAGTGCTTTTCAAAAAAGTACTCTTGGTGAGAAGCAGTTTGTGTATTGCTAATCAATTTAAAAGCATTTTTGAGTTGCGATGAGCATTTGGCAAGCTCGTAAAAGGTACTTCTATGTGTATTTTCTCAAAAGTGTTTCAAAAAAGTACTTTTGGGGAGAAGCTACTTTTTCAGCTTCTGCTGCTACTCAAAAACAACTTCTCTTCTCCTAAAACTTGGCCAAACACCTCAACTTTGAAAAAAAGTATCTTGGCTTGAAGAAGCTTGGCCAAACATGCTATTAGTTATGTTTCAAGGGGAATGTATGAGACATGAACTGCCGCTTTTCTCTTTAAAATTTTTGTATGCTCTCTTAGTATGTTAGACTGATGCCCTGTGTTTGTGGGTTGATGAATTTCCTTGGACTATAGATCTGTTTGTCCACTGGTCCTACTGGCTACTGCTTATGCATTTTGACGGTTCCTATGTCTTTCACAGTTAAAGACTAACGTACTTCCTTTCCAGTCTGTGCATGAAGGTCGCATTTATCAGTTGAAGCTATTCTGCGACAAGGATTATCCGGAGAAGCCACCAAGTGTCCGTTTCCACTCTCGAGTTAACATGGCGTGTGTCAACCATGAAACAGGAGTGGTAAGGACCCATTATTATAGTGCTAGAATCATAGCCTTTGTGTTATCAAGCAATTATTATGTGACTATTTGCATTTTCAGAATCGTTTAAATTCGAACTTTTGTTCTCCGTGGTGAATTCAACACTTGCAAAGTATATTTTTAATGGCATTACATGTAGCATGGTACTTGTAAAACAAAAGCGGAGCAACAACCAGATACCCACTAAGGTACTGACCAAATGATTTATTCCCTGGAATAAAAAGATGTTTCTTTTAATGCAGACCAATTTTAAATCTCATGCTTTATTTTAGTTCATTAAAAGTCTTAGATGTGGCTCTTGTTGTTGAATATCCAAGTTAGTTTCAATGGTATTTTCGCTCTCGAAGTTCTCAACTTTTTTCTTTTGGTTTGACCTTTTCTCCTAAATGCATGATTAGCTGCTATGATGTTATATTCCAACAATCTTTGGGTTTGCAGCTTTAGATTTTGGATAACATTCTATCACTCTGTTAGATGGGATTTGATTTTTTGGCTGAAGAACGATTAGCCATGTCTAAAAGTGTTAACAAATTCTGCGATAATATATAACGTCTTCACTTGCCTAATGTAATATGTTTTTTCTTGTTTATAGCCCTGTCTTTTCAATTAGTAAATTGGTGAACTAGTTGATGATTCGCTATCGCTACATCTTATAATTTGTGCAGGTGGAACCAAAAAAGTTTGCTTTACTTGCAAATTGGCAGCGAGAGTATACTATGGAAGACATACTGACTCAACTGAAAAAGGAGATGGCTTCTTCCCACAACCGTAAGCTAGTTCAGCCACCCGAAGGCACCTATTTCTAGCGTTAAAAGGGGAATAACATATAGGTCTTCTTGTCAACTATGTGCGAAATTGTACTGCTGTGTTGTCACATTGGGAATTAAAATGTAAAGGGGTTGAATGCCTGAAGAGGCTTCTCCTCTTACCTCACAATGGCATCTTGATCATCCCCTCCGCTTTTCGTTTTCTAAACTTCGTCTATGCTTGCTGTTTGATTAATGGATTCAGTTCTTGTGCTATCTGAATCATCGTCGAGTTGTTCTTTTGCTGTCTTCTGTCCTTAGTGTTTTCTTCATTTGCTTTGGCATGTTACACAAGAAAGTAAAATAACTTTGCTTTGCATGTTATTTAACAAATGGTTGATATTGGATATGTACCTATTTGTCTCTTAACATTTCCTATTTTGCTATGTCCAAAGTGTATTACATTAATTGTCAAACAAAGAAATTTCTGAAGTTTTTCCATCTTTGTTCATGGAGAAAGGAGAACAGACTATCAATACTTCTAGTAGCTTAAAGTTCTGCTAAAGTTGTCATCATTTACTCGAACTGAAATATGTGCCAGATAGGGGTCACAATTTGTAATCCTAGGAATGTAGCGAAATGAATGATAGCCAATAAAGTAGTTTGTATACTGAATTTGGACCATTTCTCGATTTGTGTGTCATCGTTGGCCATGCTAGTCTTTTCTATATCGTGCCAATTTTATTGGATATCCCTGACCGGGCTAGTTTGTAACGCTAATTCACTTGGAAAAAGGAGCTGGCACCCTTTCTGAGCAGGTAAAAGCAAACTCTTTTTCTGCTAAGTTGTGGTAGACAAAGATAGTTGCTATCTGTTTCCGAGCAGCTAAAAGCAGACTCCTCTTCTATCTACGTTATAGTAGACAAAGATATTCGCTATCTGGGCTGGTGGGAGATAGTAAATGACCGGTGAAATAACAGAGGTTGTGCAAGCTAATCCATAGACCGCATTTATTAAAATTAAAAAAAAGAAGGTAGGAGTAAGTTCTAGTCACCAAAATACAATAAGTCTAGTCTAGGAGGACCAAGTTGTTGATAGCAAAAGGGGGGGGAAATGTCCATGGGATACTAATTAGTTTGACATTTACTGAATTATATTGGTTGAACAAAGTATGGGACCAAGCGATATTAATTTTGAAGAGGTGCTTTTATATCAAGCTAAGTTAGTAGGAAGTGGTTTAGGAACAATTCTAGCTATTCTTTCTTTTTCATTGTTATGATTGATTAGGCAAAAGAGATTCTTTTGCATTTTGTTCATAGGTTAAAAAGTTGGATAACAAGTGTACAATTAATGCATCAAAATAGTACTTCCACTTTATTTAGAAACCATCACAGTCAACCCTTAGTACACCAATTATGTAAAGGATGAAAAGTATTTGTTGGATTCTTCTTTTTTCTTTGGGAAGGGCCCTCTATATGCAAGTTGCGTTAGTGCACATTTTTTAAAAATAATATGAACCTAGCATCAGTAACGAAGTAGGAGTTACAGAAAAGTATTCTAAATACCGTCAAACCTCTTTATAACGTCATTGTTTGTTTTGATTTTTTTGGTTGATATAGCAAAATATTATTATAGAAAAAATACAATGTAACATAACATGAAAAATTAATTCCAAAATTAACATGATTGTTATAATAAAATGTTGTTGTAGAGGATAATTGTTATAGAAAAGTCTTACTGAATTGTAAGCCCCTTATTCTTTTTATTAAAAAAGATCATGGACATATTTGAATTATTCACGTAGTTCAATAGCAAATTTGATAATTTCTCATAGTGAGACAAATCTGAATCATTCACATGGTTCAAAGGCAAATCTGATTATGAGAGTAAGTTTTTGTCATTAGTCAATAATACAAATCTCTTTTTTGTAACGACAAGAATATATTTGATCCCAATTATTAATGAACAACAAATTTGAATCATTTCTCACCGTTTAAGGGCAAAATTAGATATTTTCCTTTTGAAATAACTGGACCCTAGCATGGGTCATGCCCCCAGTTTTGAAGAAAATTGTCAAAAAGGAATTTGGAAAAATTCAGGATAAGTCCAGTTTCAACACCAAGTATAGATATTTACATGAAAATACATAACTTCTATAGAGATTAGAAGAACCTTATAAATCGAATGTATCAAGTTAAAGTCCGTGTCTGACTCAGTCCTTAATATTAGTGAATATTATAATTCATATTGTAATTATTAGTGATGTATAATTATGGTAAAAATAAGATCTCTATTGTATTAGGTTTCCACATTGTACACACTAAATATATTTGTATTAATAAGAAAGACTCATCAATGAGATAACTACCTGTAACATCGTCCGCTTGGGCAGCTCAATTGGTTTCAAGGGGGATATTTGGAATAAGAGACCAAGGATCGAATCCCGTCAGCGGCAGTGTGGGGGTTTCTTCTTGAAATAAAGGAGGGCCCCTTGTGCGCAGCGTGGTACTGGTCTAACCTTTGAAATCAATTGAGTCACCATGATTTACCTCCTTCACAGACCTGTCGGACCGGGGTGTGGGGGCTCCTGGGTGGGAGATTCCACCTTTTGGAATAAGATAACTACCTGTAACATCAAATGTCATCAAAATGACAACATTTCCCACAGCTGGTAAGCCCCACAGCTTTGTCAGTTGTCCCTCTCCACACTTAAGAGACTATATGTTTCTAGTCAAAAGAATGTGATAGGAACACTTTAGATTTTTGAAAGCTAATGCAAATAAGAGGTATAGTATAGTTTAGACTGGTTATTAATTAATACGGAAATGCTTATAGACTCTGAGATGATCAAGTTTGTAACTCTCTTTAAGGAATATGAGAGTTGGAGGCTAAGTTGTGTGCATAATGAGTAGCTTCAGAGACGATATTCACAAAGAATAAGTTGAGGAAAACACCAAATATTTCGCGTTCATGCAGGGTTTCGGGAAGGGCTACACCCCAAGAGGAAATAATGTCGGCAATTTTTTTTGTTGAAAAAACAGGTAATGTCGACAACTTACCCCGACACAAGTATTAGTGGCTGATTCCACAGCTCGAACCAGTAACCTATAGATCACATGGAGACAACTTTAACATTGCTCCGAGGCACCCTTTCAAGCGGTGATGGAAAAATCAGAAGACAACATATGGGAAGACGGTACATCAGACTGATTTGGTGGAGGGTGTTTGTTTGACTCCACTTGCTGGTGTAAATATCATTTTGTGAATAATGTAAAAGAATTGTTTGATATTATCAACTTTTTACACCTTTAACAAGGATTGAAAAAAAGAAAAAGATATCATCTTCTGCATTTGGACATTAAATATCAAAGCCAGATATTCTCCTTCTTTACAACAACACTTTAGCAGCCCAGTAACTTCACCATGCAACATTATTTGCTTGCACAGATTTCAAACTGAAAAAATATTCTATCTGCACTTGAACTAATTTTCTTTGTTCAAAAAGATATAATACTACATAGTACAAGGAGGGAATTCTCTATGATATTTAGTCCCCTTACTACGATCCACCTCAAAGAGTTCCATAACAAAAGGGGGAGGATACTGAACTTCAAAAACCATTTGTTAACTTCAAAAAACTACATAATGGAATCTGACATTCTGAGTTTCCTAAAGTTGACAGAGCGACAATTAGGCAAATCCTTTTCTTTATCAGTTCTAAATCATGCCAACAAATGCTGTTGAGCCTAGAAACACACTGATAATTCATCAATAAAAGCAGCCCAGAAAATTTGTTACATATACTTGTGCATCTAGTTAAACAATGGGCGGCAAGGTGAAAATGGTAAAAAGAAAAAGGACTCAAAATAGTTATGCACAGTTACATTACAGTTGCCTTTTGCCAACATCTGAGATTTACAACATTTTAAGCAACACCATCCGCATCAAGTTGAAATAGAGCATGTAGTTGGTAATCTACAAATAAAAAAACATGATAAATTTAAACAAGTATTATTTTAAACGATGGTTACTCAATTCATGCTTCAGAAGACAATAGAATTTCATACGAGATAGATGGGGATAAGCAAGAGGGACTTCTCTTGGCTTCTTGTGAGGTGCAACAACATATCTATTGGTTTGGCACATAATAATGCAAGGGTTCAACCATCTTGGAAGCATCAATGC